>JAVTVJ010000403.1:0-1337211 GCA_034509425.1 Eopsaltria australis
CCCAAATCTGACAGTTCAGCTGAGCACTGGAGTAATGAGTTAAATAATGCACCTTGGGAAAGTTAATCCTTAAAAATCCGTTAGACATAGCTTGTTTTCCAGGTCAAAGCAGAGCTATATTTAACCTTTCAGAGGAATTCAGGAATTTGGGGATGGGGGACAAAGAGAGGACTGAGCAGTTGTTCTGTGGGCTGCACAATCTCACCTCATGGTGCAAAACAAACTTTTTCATTCTGTGGAAGCGTAACAAAAAATTGGATTTTGTTACACTCCTCCCAGATCTTGTCCCAGCAGATGACAGCCAGACACAGAAATAAAATAAAGCACCAGATCAAAGAGATATTAAATCCTGCTGCCAACAATTGGCTTCATTTTTCTAGTTATTGATTGCTGTCAGGGTCCTGTCTGGGGGAAGCTGCAGAGCCCTGGTTTATGGCAGCTCACAGGAATAACCAATCCTCACATCCCTGCTCTGGGAACATTTCTATTTTGCCACTTAAATTCTCCCACAGACTCTGTTATTTTATTCCTTAGCTGAAGTGGCCCAGAAAGGCACAAAGTTTTCCCTCCCTCCTGTGGGACACGGAGGGAGGCTGATGGAAGCATCCTTCAGGTCTGGCCATGTCACCCATGGAGAGCTCTGGCTGTGACCCCTCTGTGCCAGGGGCACTGCAGCACAGCACAGACACTCCCAACACAGCAGAGCCCTCAAAACCAGCTTCATTTTTCCTTTCAAATTTCAACAGCAACCTCGGAGAGCCACACAACCTAAACCCCAGGCCCTTTGAATTGCTCTATACTGTACAGGCCATGGTGTTGTGATATAAAAGCCATCCCATCCTCTCCAGTCTGGAATCATTTCTGCCTAACTTTTTCTCCCAGAAGGCTGAAAGAATGAATTTTCTCCAAGGAGGTGAAAGAAGTTGGCAGCAAACGGCTCAGGCCAGTGGTTGGAGCAGTTTTGGGGTTTGTCTGTAGCAGTCACAGGACAGAAACAGAATTTCTGCACTCCCCTCTCCCTGCTCCCAGCCAGCAGGCAGGGTCTCTGCCAAATGCAGGGGATCTATCACAGATTGAAGCCCCATTCACATTTCCTTACATTTGCTCATTTTTCTCCATCCATTTCCCACACGGGGACTCAGGCCAGCCCAGCGTGCAGCGCTCTCTTTGATCTGTGCACCAGAAAATCTGTATCAAGTCAGCTGCACATTTCTAAGCAGATTAAATTTGCCCTTGTGGTTCATCTGAAGCCTGACAGATCTCCTTTGTGTGCTGCTTTGTGGTCCAAGATCCCAAACCAGCAAAACCCCACAGCCCATCTGGGAGTTGGAGCACATGAGGCCTCCTTCAATGGGATTTACTCATTTGAGGTTCTTAAAGCCTCATGCAGCCAAAATCCTCTGCTTTTATACATTTACCAGTGACCTTCACCTGAAGATTACTGAAGTGTTCTGGGCTTGGAATTTGGGGTTTTTTCGGAAGATGGCTTTGGAAAAGTGGAAAAAGCCTACAGTCTTCAGGTAGAGAGGTGGAGGCCCTTTGGTGTTTGGGGTGTGATGGAGATGTAAAGGCCTAAGGTAGGACATTAATTTGGAAGATAAGCCAAGAGTTTTTGAGGAATTTGTAAGAAATTGTGTGGCTGAGTATCCCCTCCTTGGCTCCATGAGGTTACAGCTCATTTGCTCTTTCTCAGCTCACACTCAAAGGAAGGTGTGCACCCAAAAACCGGAGGTGTAGGAAAATGCAAGGACCTGAGGGAGAAGGTTACCAAGGGTTGAAATTATGTGGGACTTGTGTTTGCAAAGAAAACAGCTTGCTTTTCCCTACAGTAACTGGAGAAGGTCCATTTTGGGGATCTGACATCCTCCCCAGGTTCCAGGAAGCAGCTTTACCACAAAAACAACTTTTGACAGAGGTAATGACTCTGAACCGGCTCCCTTCTCTAAGTAAAAACAGCAATGCAGTGTTCTCACTTCTCCTCAACTGCCAAACAAAGCTGAAAGGTTGTCATGCCTGGGGAAATGGATCTATTGGTACTTTTTAATACAAATGCCTTTTTTGGGTGGCTATATTTAGCCCCATATATCCTGGGAGCTATATTTGAGTGTCGAGCGCAGTGGAAAATAGCCCTGTGAGGTCAGGAGCCAAACACAGAGGGAACAGGCCTCCCAAGTATTCCTCTGGATGGTGCCCATCCTCCCTCATCAGTGGAAATGTTCCCACTTTGTGCAAATCATTTATCTGGGAAATTACAAATGTCAGGGTAAAATAGAATGAAAGGAACAAGAGCAAACTGTGCCCAGTTTTCCTCTCCTTTTGCACCACCCCATAGCCTTTTTGAAAGGCAGAATTATTTTCCAAAATATGTCTCCTTGGAATAAACTGCATGTTATTTATGGTTTCTGACAAGATTCTAAGCCACTGATACCTTTGATTTGTGTGTTTAATCTGGGATTTTTGCAAGAAAAACAGAGAGCAGTTGCTCATGTGAACCTGAAATCTACAGCAAACATCCCAATTCCTGACCAGGGAAGTTCAGGGAAATATTTTATCTGAAAAATGTGTTGTTCCTTCTAATCTTTTCAGTCTGCCAGGAAAAAAAATAAAAGAAAAAAAAAGTAAAATTAAATGACAAGCAGAAAACCACTTTTTGATTCAAATAGGACTGAGAGAAATCCAAACTGATGAGGGAAGAATTCTGGTGTTATTTGTGGGATCTGCAGCTTGGAAAAGCTGAGGGAGAGAATGCCAAGGGGACATCTCTGATTTAGGTGCTAGGGCTGAGGGGATAAAGGGATCTCCCTGCTCACATAAAGTTAGGAATGAGCAGGGATTTTATATCATTTTGCTGATCCTGATAAAGCCATTTTGGCTGCTTCTGGAAGTGACTTTATTGCTGGGGTGGGACAGCCCAGTGGGTAACGCTGTCACAGAGCCTTCAACATCCATCCCTGCCTGATGCTTCAACCGCAGGTGCCACCTCCTCCTCCTCTCCTGCCTCTGCACTGCCACATTGATCCCCTGCACAGGACTCAGTGGCACCTGAAGCTCTGAGGAATCAGGAGATTTGTGTTTGCTGCCATCGAGACCACACTGGGTATTTCATCTTCAGCCCATAAAAGTTGCAGCCTGTGCTTCTAAAATAATCTGACAAGGGATGGAGCCATGGCTGGGAAGGAACGGAGGCACCTTGCCATGTTTTTTCCATCCTTGCTCATAAATAGCCTTTGCTTTGATGTTTCAGATGACCTCAGCATCCATCAACAGTTGCAGCCCTCAAGAGCTCATTCAGTGAGCTGCTGTTTGTAAATAAAGTGGAGATTTTAATCCACGGTAGCAAAAGGTCACTTGGAAAGGAGGAATGATTTGCTTGTGGGTCTGTCTCCTCTGCCACAGAACTGGACTGTAAAAGTATCAAACTATTTTTGCACAAAACAGAAAAATTTGATTTAATTAGATAGTGAAATATCAAGGTAGCAATGGAGGGGAGTAATTTCTGGAAATCTGAGTTCTCTTTTAGTAAAGCACCTTCTGTAAACCACTCCCGTGGCCTTTATTCACAAACTTTTAACTCTCTGGGAGCACTGCTCGTTCCCAAACATCTCTGCCATCTCTGCTGTCACTGACCTCCATGTGGGAGCTCTGACATCCCATTCTTCCTCACTGATTCCCTGCCAGAGGTGGAGGTCATGGCAGGGGCCCTGCAGGGAGAGGTGCTCCCAGCAGCTGCTTTCCTTGCCCTCAACCACAAGCTCCTTGCTGACAGTTTTCCAGCTTTTGTGATCTCTGGAATTCATCATTTTCAGCACAAAAAAAAACCCAAACATCCCCAACATCTGTGCAAGGAAATGTCCTTGGTAGCTCAGCATCCAGGGGCTGTGTGCACATAACCACAGCAAGCAGCACAGAGCTCTCCTCCAGCTCTAGCTCTGCTGACAGGAAAGGGAAATCTCCCATAAATTACAGTTGTGGTTTCAAAAGTTTGTAAGCAAACAGCCATGAATCTCCTTTGTTCTCCACAAGGGCCTGTTTGTGCAAGATGCAAGCTGAGGGCAGTCCTCGGGCAATGCAGGGTGCCCCTATTCAAGGGCTTCCGTAAATGCCACAACTGCAGGGCAAGCTGGCATCTCCCTGAAAAGAAACATTGTGAGGAAAAGGGAAATGGCAAACTTTCCTGAACCAGATTGCTTAAGAAAGAAGCCTGGGGTTTGCAGGATGCTGGGCTGGGAGGGGAGCAGTGAGAGGAGCCTGGGGTTTGCAGGATGATGGGCTGGGAGGGGAGCAGTGAGAGGAGCCTGGGGTTTGCAGGATGCTGGGCTGAAGGGAGCAGTGAGAGGAGCCTGGGGTTTGCGGGATGCTGGGCTGGGAGGGGAGCAGTGAGAGGAGCCTGGGGTTTGCAGGATGCTGGGCTGAAGGGAGCAGTGAGAGGAGCCTGGGGTTTGCGGGATGCTGGGCTGGGAGGGGAGCAGTGAGAGGAGCCTGGGGTTTGCAGGATGCTGGGCTGAAGGGAGCAGTGAGAGGAGCCTGGGGTTTGCGGGATGCTGGGCTGGGAGGGGAGCAGTGAGAGGAGCCTGGGGTTTGCAGGATGCTGGGCTGAAGGGAGCAGTGAGAGGAGCCTGGGGTTTGCGGGATGCTGGGCTGGGAGGGGAGCAGTGAGAGGAGCCTGGGGTTTGCAGGATGCTGGGCTGAAGGGAGCAGTGAGAGGAGCCTGGGGTTTGCGGGATGCTGGGCTGGGAGGGGAGCAGTGAGAGGAGCCTGGGGTTTGCAGGATGCTGGGCTGAAGGGAGCAGTGAGAGGAGCCTGGGGTTTGCGGGATGCTGGGCTGGGAGGGGAGCAGTGAGAGGAGCCTGGGGTTTGCAGGATGCTGGGCTGGGAGGGGAGCAGTGAGAGGAGCCTGGGGTTTGCGGGATGATGGGCTGGGAGGGGAGCAGTGAGCCTGGTGTTTTGCTGGCAGATTCAGAAAGGTTTGGATCGTTTGTAAAGCAGCTGAAGGAGCACCTGGCTCCCTGTGAGCTGCTCCCTCTGGCCTCAGTACCAAAGGTTTGATACCAGCGATGTCTCCTCTAACTCTGAAAGGACACAGCATCCCCAAACCCAGTGCAGCTACTGCTGCAACAGGAACCCAGCACTGCCCTGCTGTTTCTTCCTTTTATCTCTCAGAAACCATTTCACTGCTGCTTGGGAATGGCGAGGAACAGCACAGAGCTGCCTCTCTCCCGCAGACTCCTGCCAATGTGGTTTAGGCAGCAGGGAGGCCTGGAGCTGGAGGGACAGATCCACAGCACCTGCCTGCATGGATGTGGGAACCCATCCCTGCAGTTCCCTTCCCTGCCAGAGCAGAAAATGCTCCAGCGCTGACTGCAGAGCCCCTTACAAAAATACCATTATTTAAAGCAGTGGTTATTTCATTACCGTGGTAAAAGAGATTGTGGCCATTTAAAGGAGCAGGATAGAGTCTGTAATATAATTAGATGATCCTGAAAAAGCAATAGTGGAATTCAATCTCGGAGCAATCCACATGCACTTCCTGAAGGTAATCAATCCCGGTGTCAAAGGAAGCCCATTGTTCTCATCCCCCAGGGTCTCCTGCTCCCACAATGCACAAAGGGCTTTCTTGTCAAGACCAACAAATCTACTTCCCCAGCTTAGCCAGAGATAAGAAAACAATGTCTGGGCTATCCAGACGATTTGTCTATCTTTGGGCACTTTGGTTTTCTCTTTCTTAGTTTCACTGTTTCCCTGTTTGGGCCATTGCTGACGTACAGCTGATAATTCTTTCCCTGGGGTGAGGCTCTGCCTGTCCTTACACAATGTAAAACTGAAAATCACTGCGGGCCATTCTGCATTCAGAACGGGGAGCTGAGAGCAGTGCTCCCATCCCCGACTCCCTGGCTCACACACAACAGGCAAGAAGTGATTCAAAATGTAAACCAGCTTCCAAGCTCCTGCTTTGATGGCCCTAATTTAGAATCAGACTTTTTATTGTCCCTTGCCACCTGTGCACTGTGAGATTTGATTTGTAAACACTAGCCCAGAAACCCGGCATTCATTCATTAATTCTACCAAGAATGTTCTGTTTTGTAACCGGAAAATTGAATTACTTACTACTTAATTTTAGTACTTCCCACCTTTTGTCTAGGAAATTGAATTATTCTGGTTAGTTTTCTCTCTCCAGTGTACAATAGCTCTCACATATACACCGCCCTTCTGTGTTAAATATATATACAGTGTCCTTCCAGCAGGTAAAATTCCATCTGAAGCATCCCTGCCCGAGCTTGTTGAGCTTAATAGGAGTTACTGAAGGCAGAATTGAGTCAGTGTCTCTCTTTTGTGGGAGCCCTCGGGGGCTCAGACAACCTGGGGGACGTAAAAATGAAGATTGTGCCTCCATGAAGCTGCCATTAGCTAATGGCTCTTGATTGAAACCAGTGCAGTTTTATAAAGAGAGAAACTTTCCCTCCGAGTCCCATCCCCGGCAGCAGCGGGAGCCCAGCGGGGACCCCGCGCTCGGGGGGGATTAAGGGCATTTCCCCAAGGCTTCCCAGTGGAATCAATGCTTGCTAATCTTTAGAAAATTACACTAACAAGCTCCAGGCACGAACTGCAGGAGCCCTGCGCACCGGGCCCTGAAATCACGCACAGCCCATTAATGCATCAGGGCTCTAATGAACCGGAAAATCTCTGCCCAGCACAGGCCAGAGGATGCTTTAAGGCTCCTGGGCTGATCTTGGGGCAGACAGACAGCTCTGACAGCAAAAACGCTGCTTTTGGGGCTGCTCCAGCTCCACACAGGTACGTGGGCTTTGAGGCTCATCAAGTGATGGTCGGCAGCTTCTGAAAAATCCTGAGTTCAGAAACCCCCAAAAAGCAGCTCAGGGGAGGTGTTGTGCTATAGGTGTGCTCAGTATATTTTCAGGAAATACCCTTTTGTCTCGTCTTTCAAACCACCAGGCAGATCTAGGAGGTGCAGTTGGCCAAAACACAATTGCTAGAGAGGCTGATTACTTCAAAATGAATGAAATCTTTCCACAACCTACATTAAAAAAAAAAAAAAAGCTTCTTTTTCTATTAGTCATAAAATCTAGTTGTTTCCTGAGCAATGTTGTAATTTGCCTGATGCTTATGAGATACATTGCCTGCTTTCTTCTCTGCTTCCTATTGGGCAGCCTGCAAGGTTGTCTAATCTCTAAAAGAAATAAGCATCTGTTTCCTTCATGGTCTATGCCTGATTTAAGGTAATTTTGCTCCTATTCTACTCCTACATGAAAAATCCTAGGGAAAATAAGAAAAGCTGATCTTTTTTTTTTCCTCAAAAGATATTTTAGCTTGTAATCCAAGAGGAATGAACATTTTAAAAGAAGCAGCCTCTAAAGTTTTGTCCTCTCTCTGGGTAAGTTTGGTGCATTTCCAATTCTCCATATCACTGATGTGTCTCTGCAAAATCTGCATCCAAGGAACTTCTGCCTTCAAAGTTCTCCCAGCTGGCACATCCTTGTCCATCTTGATACATCAGCAATTCGAGCATCCCAGGAGCCACGAAAATAGAAATAAAAAAGCTGTTTTTTCTCCAAGAGAGAGGAAAAAGAGTGACCAAAAAGCAAAAAGAAAAAGCAGATTGTTGGGAAAAGGGCAGAGCAACAAAGTCTTGGAGCTGTTCACAGCACCCTGTGGAGACAGGGAAGGTATTTTCTCTCACTCCTCCATAGTTTGAAGCAGCTCCCTGGAAGTGTTGGCACTGACAAGGGTGGGCCCATCAGAGATTTGTGCAGAGCATCAACAGAGTGATTCCCGTGTCACCTCACCAATAAAGCCACATGAATCAGCATCTTTATATTTGTTTTCTATATTTTCGGTAATAAAAATAAAATTAAAAAAACCCAAAAACCAACCAACCAAACAAACAAAAACCAAAAACAAACAAACAAACAAACAAAACCCCAAAACATCTTTATGCTTGTTCTTTGGAGTCAAGTATTTGACTTTCGAATCCCTAAGGGTCGGCTTCTCCAAAACAAAAGGCACTCGGTGTTTCCACTGCCCTGAGGTGGAGTCCCAGTTCCATTTTCATCCTCAGAGGTGGGGCTTTGCTTCATCCCTATCAGCAGATGCTTAAAAGGCTCAAACAAAGCAACTTTCCCATTCAGAAAAAAAGAACCAGACCTGCTCCTTAAGGATTTCTGTTTTTCAGAGCTCCTTAACCCCCGACCTCACTTCTCAGGTTTTCATAAAAAATCTTTTTACAATTTTTTTTGTGTTTCTGATTCTGACATGGGGAAAGGGTAACTCTTACATTAAATTTGGCTCCGAATTAAAAACCTTGCAGCATCAGCAATTTTTTTAATGCGGCCTTTGAACAACTGGAATGTTTCCTTCCATAAAATCCTCAATGAAAACTGTGTCTGAAGCCAATATTTGCCCCCTGCAGAGTGTGAAACCCACAGATTTCAGCACAGATGCTGCAGTCCCTGGGCTGTGAGAATGAAGAGCAATTTCACTCGAAATGGGGGCAGGATTTCATCCCAAAGTACAATGGTCCCAGAGCAGCTTATCCCAGCTGAGGGGATAAGCTGCCATTAAATGGTGAAACTCAAAGCAGAGGAGGGACATACCTTGAAAAAAAAACGAATTAGAAACAGTTTCAGGTTCTTCTCTGCCTGTTGTCAGTTTTCTGACTTTATACCCCCCACATTCCTATTTTATAGGGGCGGGGTTTTGCTTTGCTCTGTTGTTTTCTGCAACAAACACCCAAACAGCAGGGGCAGCCGGGAATCAATCCCAAAATATTCCCCATGTGCAGAGAGGGAGGCCAAGCACAGATTGATGTAGAGCCCTCTGCTGAAGGTTGGGTTTTTCAGACCCAGAATTTCACTCTCCCTTTGTAAACCCTCATTCCCTGCCCGGGGTGGGATGGGGTGGGATTGTGTTACATTTCAGAGTGCCCTGACCCAGAGGAGCCCTCGGAGGCTGTAAACTCCAGCCCTGCTCACCCATCCCACTCCAGCCCTGCCCATCCATCCCACTCCAGCCCTGCTCATCCATCCCAGCCTCTTGGAAACACTCAGCTGCTGTCAGCACTGCTCTGCTCTCAGCCATCAGCACTTTCCCAGCCTCTCCCTGCGCCCTTTCTGCCAGTCCATGACCCCACCAAGGGTCAGGGCTTGCAGCCTGAGGAAGGATAATTGCAATGCCAAGGGTTAGCTGTGCTTCAGGGTGGGGACCATCGTTGTGTTCAGTTTTTACAGTGGCTGGAGCAACAAAATCTGGCTCAGCAATGAGCCCTCCCCAGAGCTACACTGATCCTTGTGATGCCAGGGACACATTTTGGGACACATTTTCCTCTCCCCAGGGGCACATTTTGGGACACATTTTCCTCTTCGCAGGGGCACATTTTGGGACACGTTTTCCTCTCCCCAGGGGCACATTTTGGGGTGCACCTGGGCAGTGCCACTCATTAAACCCCAAGGCTGACTGAACCATCAAACCCTGCTGGGATGATTTGAATCGCTCACGTTGTTTTCCCGTGCCTCATTCCAGACCTCATCGTAAAACCTTCTCTGAGCTTTGCTCCTTTCCTTAAATAGGAGTTCCATCCCCTGGGAGGAATGGCTGTGGATTCCAGGGTTTGCCCTCGAATCCCTGCCTCGGGCTCCCAGTGCCTGTGGCAGGGCAGGAGGGAGTGGGACAGGACAAACAACGGTGGCAGTGGGGCTGACCCAGCCCCTCTCTGCTCCATGGACAGGCTCCAGCTGGCTCCAGAGGCAGCTGGATCCATCCCATGGTGGGCAGGGTAAGGATCCAGCCAGTTAGGCTGGCATTTGTTAGAGCAGAGCAGCAGCAGTGGTGCAGACATTACTCACACCCCCAGACATGCAGGGCTAAGGCCAAGATTCCTCGTGGATCTACAAGTGAGGCTCCTGGGGCCCTTTCCAGGTTTCCGTGGCTTTGCCAGTAACCTCTCAGCTCCTGGACTCTCCCACCTCAGCTCAGCAAGTCCCTCTTCTCGTGGTGGCCACAAAGCTCTGATCTGGAAGGAGCTCGTTGGCAAAACCCTGTATCAGAAATGTGCTGCTCGTGTGTCAGAGAAACCAGGAATTATTCCCTGCATCCACTCTGCACTGAGTGTGGGAATATAAACCCCTTCAGAAGGAGAGGAAGGAGGGACAGGATGAGGAAGAATGTACAGAATGAGAGGAAGGTGAAACAGGCTGAAATGCCCCTGGGTGACACTGGTGGGCACAACCTCAGCCTTTTCATTCAGAATTCCCATTCCAGGCAAGCCTGTAGAATTTTTCTTTCTCTGAAAATCTGGGAACTGCTGAAATTCATTGTCATTTCAGTTTGTGGTACACCTGTCAAAAATATAATCATGAACAATTAGTATTTCCACCTAAAGTATCTATTTTTAGATGGTCACTGTATCAGTAGTGCTGATTTACAATAACTGCTCCCCTTTGAGGGGAACAGCCATGAGTTACTCCTGCCCTGAACATGTTTTTCCACGTTTCCAGGAGCTGCTGTGTTGAATGAATCGCTGCTCCGGTAGATGCATTGTGCCTAATGCCTTTGCTTATGCATTCCTGAGACTTTGCATTGGCCCCAGCAGCAGCCTGGAAGTTCCTGGCTGTGACTCTCACTAGCGGGCTGATGGTGCAATTATTCACGTGAAGGGAGTTGCTTTATTCTCGGTCATTATCTCTTCTGATCTCTCGGCAAACAATTACTCACAAAGAAATCGGAATCAGGCCGTGTTACACACAATTATAAATCTAAATTGGTGTGCAGGGGGGAGAGCAGCACGTTTTCTTCCTGAGACAGAGAGGAAAGCTGCAGGAGCTGGGCTGCTGTGCCAGGTCATGTGTGACCTGTGTGTAGGTTATGGAATTTCTGACCTAAATTCCAGTGTTTTCTCCTGGATATAATGCTGCCTTCCTATAGCACAGACTGCCGGTTCATTAGTCTTGATTCTCCCTTAATTTAAGATCCCTTCTATTCATCCAAATAATGTTTAAATCTGTTTTGCTTGATACTTTGTGTGAGGTGTTGCTTTGTAGCAGTTCACAATTACTGTATAAAAGCTGATTGTCGAGACGTTTAAATCTGCCAGTTTAGGTGTGAAAAACTCCCTCTGCGGGAATTCCAGACTAAAGCTTCAAAGGAAATCTCCTTTAGAGGCAGCTCAGCTAAGACTCCTAAGAAATCAGCTGCGAAGAACCTGCTCCAGCCCAGCTTTGCAGCTTGATTTTTCAACATCGACACAGAGAATGAAGGGTCCTCTGCTCAAGGAATTGTTGTGAAGCTGTTTGAAAGAGGGAGGGAGTTTATTTGGAGTTTCTAGAAGCAGGACTCTCCAGCTGGTAACTGTCCAATCAATAGCTCTGCAGAGGGTGCTAATTGTTACACACCCTCGTGTCCAAATTAAACGTTGCTTTGATTTGCAAAGGCAGCCTCGCATTTATGGCTGGCAACGAGCTCCTGAAGGGAAGAGCCTGAGGAATGGGAAGTTAGATGGAATTAGATAGGATTTCTTCAGAGGGGAAGTGGGATTTCATCCCTTGAGACAAAGGCAGGCCTCCCATCCGAGGGACAGGGATTCAGGGATGGAGAGACACAACCCACATTTCCTCAGCTCCGTTTCACTGGAGGCTCTGGAAAAGCTCAGCTGTAAATGCCAGAGCTTTTCAGTCACAGTCTGAAACAGCTGCTCGAGTCTGCACAGAAAAGTAAATCTGCCCTGCTGCAAACAGCATGTCCTGGGCTCCTCTGGCAGAAGTGTTGAGTTAATTGAGACAGAAAGTTTGTAATGACTGCCAGCTCTGCAGACACCGAGCCCCAGATGAAAGAGGCTGTGCCCCATTTGTCTCCATTACCTTGTCATGAGAAGGATTTTCCCTCCACACAGGCACATGAGCCCAGCAAAATGTGGATGTGGGGCTCAGTGCCCCAAAAACCTCCAGCAGACTCATTGCTCCAACGCTGGGTTTTGACATTTTGAAATCCCTCTAACCAGGACCCTTCCCGTGCCTACAGCAGCTGCACGGAGCTGTGGGAGGGGTCACTGAGCCATCAGCTAAATCAGCCTTGTCACTTTGTCCCTGAAGGGCTTGATGGAATAAGAAAGGCTTGGAATCCTCTGCTCCAGCTACTGAATCCCCAACACATGGACTTGAGTCTGCACCACTCCTTTGAATGAAGTCTGAAGGAGAAAAATGTCCAGAGGAAGCTCCTTTCACCCTGGGTGGAAGAGACGAAGTTCAGAGCACCCAAAGGTGTGGGTGGACAGTGAAGGAGCTGCTATTTAACCACACAAGAGGCTATGATTAAATTAATCCACCATTCTCCTTTTTGCAGCTCTTTGGGGGAATTAGGTCAAGAAAGTAACAAAGGAATGCCACAGCCTGCCAATAATGTAATTAAGGAGCCAAGCCTCATCTGAGCCTCCTCTTGCCAAAGAGTTTGCTGGATGCAAGTTGGAAAAAACCACCATATTCAGGGATTTACAGAGAAGACAGAGAGATATTGTGAAAAAGTGTTTGAATGCCCAGCTATTCACTTCCTGCCATTAGCACTCTCAGAATGCAGAAAACATGGATGATGAAACAACACTTGTACTTCAGGAAGACTAGGCAGAAAAAAGTGATTTCTTAGGGCTGGTGACACTCAAGAACAGCTGGGTGACTTTGGAAGACAGGTGGAGTTCCAGGGGACCTGGAACTGGTGCCAAATCAACTGCAAATGTTTATCCCATCCTATGGAGACGTGCTAAAAAACAGCCCAGTGCACTCAGACATTTTTAGGTTGTTCTCCTATTCCTAAAAATTAAATACAAGTCACAGATGCCTGAGGTTGCCAGGATTCAGGCTGAACAAAATATACAGCTGCTGGTTCTGTAGAAATAATTTACATTGGAACATGTCCAGCATTGCTGGGCACTGCAAAACTCAGAGAAACGAACCCTGGAGAAGCAAAAAAAAAGTTGCCAAGTGGTGCAAAATGTGAGTGTAAATCTCAGCTCAGACTCTGGCCAGCCCCGGAGCCGCTCTGCAGGTATGAAGTAGCCAGTATTAGGAAGAGCTGTAACATACCAGGCAGAGGGATTTGATGTTGGATTGGATATTGGAATAAATTCTTCCCTGTGGGGGCAGGGAGGCCCTGGCGCAGGGTGCCCAGAGAAGCTGTGGCTGCCCCTGGATCCCTGGAAATGTCCAAGGCCAGGCTGGACAGGGCTTGGAGCAGCCTGGGACAGTGGAAGGTGTCCCTGCCAGGGCAGGGGCACCACTGGATGAGCCCTAAGGTCTCTCTCAACCCAAACCAGTCTGTGATTCTATGATATTCCTCCATTACTTTTGGAGGGACAGGCTAGAGGGGCATAAACAAACAAGAAACAAACTGGAGATTCAAGTTTATGGACATAAAAACAAATATAACTATGTAGATACATAAAAAATATTTATCTCCATATAACACAAACATCACACTATAGAGCATAGTTATATAGCACATAAAGTTTAACAAGAACATTGAACCAAAACTGAAATAAACATTTTCCAGCATATAAAATTCACAAGGGGAGCAGCAAAAGCAGCTGTGCCCTGCCAAGCTGGGGGCTGTGCTGCCATGAGAGTCAGAGGTTTGATTGTCCTCTGCAGTCACATTCAGCTCTAAGTGACGACAGCAGCAGGTCTGAAATACAGCCTGGTTTGAGTGCTGCTCTTAATCTCTGCCTGGTGCTAACAGGGTGTTCAGGGATTTCTCGCTTTGTGCTCAGCTAACAACGTCCAGATTGTTTTGCTGTTCGAGCAGGGGCTCCAAATGCTGCAGTCTCCAGGCTGTAATCAAACTTTGTAACAGAGAAGTCCCTATTTCCCACGCCCTCCATGTCCCACACGTGCTCATCCTTCTCTGTTCTGCTCTCTCTGCCCTGCCTGGGTATTTCAGAGTGCAGGCAATGCCAAGCACTGGGAGCAGCTGCAGGTTGCCCTTTGTGCCAGGACTGGGAGAAGCTGTAATAGGCAACATCTGGGGCAAAATGCAAGTTACTGCAAAAACTGAAGAATTAGTGGCTCTCTGGAAGACAACAGCCCTCCCAATAAAGACACATTATTCACATGGAGAGTTCTGTGCTGAGATAAAAGGTGGAAGCTCTCCATGTGTCTGTCCCAGCCTGCTGGACAATTCAGAAGGAATTCAGCTGGAATACTGAACGTGCTGCTCAGGACCTCACACAGAGGCACCAGGGGAGGAAACCCCTTCTATTACACTTCTTCCAGCACCTTCAGAAAATTAAGCTGTGTCTGACTGCTGAAAGAAGTCCCTTGCTGAGCTGAGCAATGAAATGGGCCAATATATAAGATCCATCCTCTTAATTAGGGCTACCTATATTAAAAAAAAATTACCTGAGATCTCTTGTGTTTTCCTGCCACTCTGACACTTGCAAAATCCATCTGTCTGCCCAGAGGCAGGTGTGGATATCAGCAGGCAGTTTTGGGAATTTTCTTACTGGATCTTTTTGCTTTACAGTGCCAGCTTGGCATCTCTTGATTTCTGATTTTGAAATGGGATCTCATTACATCCAATGCCCAAGCCAAGAGAGGACTCAAAACAATGCAAGGATGGAAGCCAGAGCCTGAGCTCTGTCTGGGCACCAGGAGCCAGTGGTGAATGAGATGCAGCCCAGTTAGCAGAGATTTGGGACAGGAGAGAGCTTGGATGTCCCCTTCAGGCCAGGTGGGTGACAGAACACTGCCAGCCAGACACTGCTGAGGGATAGGAAAGGGAACTCTCCCAGTTAAAGCCCAATCTGCAACAGCCCAAAAATTGCTGCCTATCTTCAGCCAGCTTTAGATAAGGCTTTTATCAGAGGTCAAAGGCAAGTGGGATTTCGTCTGGCTTGTTCAACCCTGCACTTTGGATTAGAAAAGAGAAGAAAAACTCCTTTTCTTCTCATAGCAAACCCCTTCAGAGCTGTGGCGTGATCCAGCAAATATAACTTGGGCTTCAAAATCCTTGGAAACCTTATAAGGAATTCTGCAGCAACATTACTGACTGCAAGACTTAAAATCCCTGAGGAGCTGCAGGGATGCTCCTGGCCTGGCCAGACCCTTGCTCAGCCCCTGACCCCTGCAGAGAGCTGGGGCTGAGGTGGGAGCACAGCTAGAGGTGACACCAGCAGCTACTCTGGAGAGCACTGACATCCTCAGGGCTGACGTGAGCAGCTGTGGCTATTTCAGAGCTCTAAAGGCATTTGGCTGGGCCTGGGATATCATTTAATGTCCTTGCCAAAGTGCTCCTGGCCTCAGAGGAGCTGCCGCAGTGTGAGGGAGCTCACTGGAAATAGGATGTGGGATGTGGAGGTTAAAGGTTCCATAAAGGAAATCCTACAAGCACGAGGCTGATACACATCTGGCCCCTCCTCTGCCTTGTGCAGGGTTTGCAGGTGTCTCTGACAGGCCCTTGAGCTGTGGATTTGCTATTTCTGGATTTTAGAACATTTGTTATAGGAAACCATCAGTCTCTGGGGCTACAGGCAGGCAGAGCTTCAACCTGGAGAGGAGCAGCCCCAAAACCAAACTGCCTGTCCCTGGCCAAGTCTTTGTGGGTCAGAGCAGGGCATCAGGCAGCAGGTAATTCCTGTTTTGATGTCCTGTGGCCATGTGCCTTTCAGGTGGTGTTATTGGTGTCCATGCTGCCATGACTGTGTGCTCCCTGGCTCTGACTTTGCCGTGGCTCAAGCAAGATATCCCCACAGTTTTTGGGAACCCCCAGGGCACAGCTCAGCTCTTTTAGGGCTGGAATCCCTGAGTGCAACCATGCTACCCCCAGGGAATTCAGCCTGGCTGAATACAGGGCATGGTAAAGGCTGAGGATTTGCTGTGAAATCCACGTGGATCCACAGCCAAACTTCCCTTGTCTTTAATTTTAGGGTGAATCTTTCTGCCAGGGAGATTTCCCTGAGGTTTCCAGTCTGTGACTCGGCTCCTCTCAGCAGTCCCAGTGTGAGAGCTCCACTGCACATCCTCTCCTCTCAAAACATGCAGAATTCCCACTGCCATGAGTAGGGAAGGATCAGCTGCCCCTAGAGCCCCTCTCCTGCGGGAACACCAACAGCTCAGAGAATCCTCTTCGGAGACAAAAGATTTTGGGACAGCCACGCCCCGGAGGGAGCTGGCACAGGGAGGGAGCGGGCAAGAACCGCAGCGGGGACAGTCCCGCCCAGAGGAATTGTTTGGGATGGGCAGCGCTGTCCCCAGGGTACAGGGCAGCACGGCTGCACCCCAAAGAGGAGCCTGTTCCCACAATGAGACCCAAAAAGGAGCCTCTCCCCACACCGAGAACCAAAGAGGAGCCTTTCCCCACAATGAGAACTAAAGAGGAGCCTTTCCTCACACTGAGAACCAGAGAGGAGCTTCTCCCCACACTGAGAACCAAAGAGGAGCCTTTCCCCACAATGAGAACCAAAGAGGAGCCTCTCCCCACAATGAGAACCATTCTCCCTTGAAATTAATAGGATTGTGCATGTGGAGGCTTCCTGGTAATTGTGTCAGTGGGATGCAGCCCTCACGCGAGTGTTTCCCTAATAACATTCATCTGCTTCGTTTATACCTCATACCCAGCAAAGCTGGTTAAAAGTAGATATTTTTCCTTTATATTCTTCTTTACAGGCCTTTCCAAATGGTCAGGGGCCACTTAACATTGACCTGTGCCAGGCTTTGCGAGGGCTTGGGGCCAGATGCTTAAAGGGAATCACCTGTCTGTGTTTAGAATTGCTTTTGATCTTTTATTTCACTCTATAAATTCCCAGAGGAGCTTGCTGGTAAGCAAACATCTGGCACAGTTTTTTTCCTGCTCAGGGAAGGAATGAATCCATATTGAAACTCCAGGTTTGGTGTCTTCCTGTAGAGCTGGCCATGAAATAATCCCATGGGTGAGGGGGTGAATCATCTGCATCCCCTCCAGAGGTGCTGCAGGTTCTGCTGTTTGTTGATTTTTGTATTCACCCATTAGAATTGGCACATAAGGGACTCCTTTTCCTGCTAATCCATGCAGGGACTAATCACTAATCCCAATTACTGGATTAGGCAAGGAAAAAAGTGACAGTTATAATATTGCTGCTTTAGGATACCCTACACACAGCAGAGGTTGGAGGGGTGACCATGCAGGGAATGATGATGCTGCCCAGCACTGCCTGGGGCTCTCCCTGCTTTTCATGTGGCAGGTTCAGCTGAGGGAAGATGAACCAGGGCTGTGGTTTCTCTGTGTTCATATTCACAGCAAAACCACTCTGGGTTTACTTGGTTTTTTTCTGATTTCCTAAGTGTGAGTGGAAATGGGACAGAGCAGCCCCAGGGCTGAGCCTTTGTGAGCCAGAATAGCAGAGAGGAGCATTAAGTTATTTTTTAAGGGGGACACAAAGCATCTGTAACTTTCTCCCTGGATCAGGTAACATCAAAAATCCCTGCAAACCCCCAGAAAACCACTGCCCTTTGCTGCTGGCAGCAGAACCTGAGCAGAGCTGGCAAGGAAACAGCTCCAGGATCAGGAATTGCAGTAACCTCTGGCATGAAGGTGCTGGGATTATATCCAGCTCAAATGAGTCACCTCATGCTGCTGCAGTGGAGTGCTCTGAGGAAACTCACTCTTTGATATGATCTTTCTCTAAAAGTCATTTCTTTCCCCTGGGAAAAGGCAAGTCTTGACTTAGGCTGACCTACCTTGTTTTTTGGCTAGAGAAAGAAATTTTTCCTTGGCTGCCCCATGACTTTCACTCACAGCCTCCCTGGGAACACTTTTAAAAACCATTATTTAAGTCAATCCAATCAGGCAGCATGAATCCCGGTTCCAAAAATGAGTTTATTGCCCACAGCTGATAAAATGCCTGTGCTTTCTTTCAGATGCATCTTCCTGCCTGTAACAAATGATGCTGAGGCTTTCACAGGCCCCGGGGAGGTGCTCAGGTCTCGCCCAAGTTCCTGCACTCTCATCTGCCGGCAATTTATGTTCCTGCAGAATCTGCCTTATTGAAACCATTTGTGGGATGGGAATGCGCAGAGATTCATGCACTGAGGGTGACTCTCTGCTCAGGGGTGATGGATGGAGCAATCTCACTCAGAACCCTCGAAGGCAGCAGGAATTTGGTGTGAGGAGCTGCACCACAAATCTTGAGGCGGAGAAATCTTGACTTGGTGATATTCTGTGGATTCCCTGGACAAGCACATGTTAAAAAATGATTTTAACTGCTGAACACCCAAAATTTCACAGAAGCAGGAGCCAAACCCAGCTAAGACATTGCAATAATTCAATTTTGTCTTATACCAGCATCACTAATTCCCCTGGGCACAGGATAGCCATGCACCCACTCCCTATGGGTGTAGAACACCACCAGAGGGAATCACTCCACTCGGAGTAAACAACTTTAGCCCTACTGTTGTGTGAGGATAATATGAAATTTAAGAGAAAATGGCTGTTAATATTCTCCCTCTGGTGATAATTGCTTTTAAATCACCATACACCATCAAATACCTGGCATTTGAATTACACAACTCAGAAACCTGCTTACCGGTAAATTTTAAATTTCTAATTATTGCCAGTGGCTGTGTCTGCAAGGATTTGTGCCTGATGCCTGAAATTTCTTCATAAGCTGCTCAGAATGCTTTACACTAATAGCTGGAACCATAAACCTGCCAATGTTACACAAGAAAATCTTCAGAAGGTCAAGGCTGATTCTTTTCTTTTTTGTCTGAATGGGCCATTCAAAAGCAAACTTGGTAAGACAGGAACTGCTCTGTAGTGGGAGAAAAATGCCTCCATAAGTGAGTGGACTGAGGTCTCTCGTGTTTTAGGTTTCACTGAGCCCCAGATGGGAGGATAATGTGGAAATGAGTGGCATAAATGATGTCCTGGAGTTGTCCTGTGACAACACAGTCCAGCAGGGACTGCCAAGAAGATGAATATCCAGGAAAAGTGAAAAATGTATTCTGTCCAATATTGCCAGAGAAGATTTTCTGAACCCTATAAAATAATATACAATCCCTTGCCTAGCTTCCAACACAGGCTGGAGGAAGAAGCATGTGAGCAATGGAGATGGCAGGAAGAATTCATGAAATAGCTGTGTGCAGGATGAGTTACAGTTCCATAAATGTTATAACATCAACTTTCATTTTGATGTGAAGACCATGGCCAGTTGTTGAATTTTGGTCCTGCAGAATTTTCACTTCTTCACAATCCATGGACTGCAATGCCTGTTTCTTCACAGGTAAATGTCAAAGCCTTGTATCTGCAAAAATAAAGGCCAGTAAATGTTGCCTGAAGTAGCAATTAATCTTTGGAATTGGTTGCTCCAAGTCCAGGTTGAGAGTATATGAAACAACAAGGAATGGAATTAAATTAGGGAGATTTATCGTGAGCAGTCATTTCATGTTGGTTTGAGTTTCAGCAAGAGCACAGCCCAGTGAAATATCAGCACAAAGACATGAATTAAGTAGGAATACTCCAAGGAGAAATCCTGTTTATTCTGTGCAAGCAGCTCTGTCGTTTGTCACCTCAGAGCACAGGAGTCAGGGCACGGGTGGGAGCTCCTGGATGTGCTGGATCAAGGTGCAGGTGTTAATATTGCAACAAACTGGGGAGATGTGTTTGTGAAAGGAATTGGAGGATCCTGTGGTGTCAGACAAAGCTCTCTGAGCAGCAAAAAATCGAGTCAGGGGTGGAACAGGTGGCAGTGTTATGGCAGTGATTCATTCCTCTCTGGGTGTAATGAGTGTCTGAGGGTGCCTTTCACTGATTGCAGCACAGCTGCCCGTTTCAGAGGGTACTTGGATGAAATCTGGGTGGAGGTGACAGTGACCTGCAGGTGCCAAGCCCTGCCAGCATCCCAGGTGACCCTTCTGCCCTTAGGGAGTGGCTTTTCCATGGGCTGGCCTGTGGATGTGAGCTATCCGCAGTTACCATTACATGAAGAGAGAAGCTTGAGGAAAGCGACATGTTTGAAGGAAAACTGGGATAAATTCTGTTTGAAATGCATGACTGCAGCTCTGGGGGAGGGAATGGTGCAGAGCAGGTGACAGGGACCTGGAGCTGTGCTCCCTGCTGGGACAGCCTTCTCAGCAGCCAGGGGGAGGGTGAAGCCTCTGTGGCACAAAATGCTCTCCAGCCCAAATGCTCACTCCCTGTCCCCTCCTGTGCCTGAAACAGCTGCACCATGGGGCCACCTCAACCCCTGCCAGCCCCCAAACCCAGCCTGCACCTATGGGGACAAAACAACTGCGCCATGGGGCCACCTCAACCCCTGTCAGCCCCCAAAACCAGCCTGCACCTATGGGGACAAAACAACTGTGCCATGGGGCCACCTCAACCCCTGCCAGCCCCCAAACCCAGCCTGCACCTATGGGGACAAAACAACTGCACCATGGGGCCACCTCAACCCCTGCCAGCCCCCAAACCCAGCCTGCACCTTTGGGGCTGACTCTGTGGCTCAAGCAGGATAAGATCACACAAACACAGCAGTGCAGGGTCAGTGCATCTCCACAGGGATTCCCTCTCAGGCTCCTGCCAGAGCTCCTTTGGGAATCCCCAGACCATGCAGAGGCTTGTGCTGCCCCACTGGGACCCCCCACCCTGTGCTCTGCAGCTCTGAGGGAGGTGACCTTCTTCATTCCCTTTCCCCACCCCTCACTTTCCCCCCATGAGAGTAATCCCTGGCTTTACTTCCCAGCAAAATTCCCTGCCATGAATTGAACAGATTCTGTTACTAAGAACCTTTTTATAGCAATGGAGATATAGAGAGAACTGCACAGAGCACAGGTACTGCTAGAAAACCTTTAGGAACCTTAACTCTAAATAAATCAAATATATTCCCTTAAATGCAGGACTTTTCAAGGCACTCCTTGCTCTTTTTACAGGTTCCCATCATCATATTTTGGCAAGCTTCAAGATGAAATCCTTTGGCTCCCACCTGCGTGCAGCTATTGGCACTTGGGCATGGATCAAAGTGAATTTCCACAGCTTTCAGGTACAAAGAATAATTGGAAGATTTCCTGTGTGTTTGTCCACAGGGTATAACACTCCTCTGCAGACCCATTTTAGAGCTGATATAAAATAAATCCAGTGCATCCAGCAAGGCTCCTCTGCTCAGCAGGGCTGCACTCAGGGTAAAGTGAAGGCAAACAGGGCTTAGTGTCTGTATCTCCACAAGTTTTGTGGTTCTGCTTCTCCCTTCATTCAGGTGGAGGCTGGACAAGCTGCTGGAGGAGAAATTCGGGGGGAATTATAAAATAAACAGCCCCACATTTGGCTCAGCCAGCCTTGAGCAGCCCTCCTGCTGTCTGTAAAGTTATATACACGCAGATATACATATTTATACACAATTTAAAGTTCTATACATGCAGATATCCATATTTGCACACATGTATGTAACAGCTGCCTTGTTCTAATAGCTCCCCTTCAGCACCTGCCTCTGCCTCCACCCCAGGCAGGATGCTGGGCTGCTTTCAGCCTGACTTCAGGAGCCCATTCCCATCCTTCAGGCACTGGATGTCCATGGAGATGTCCAGAACCCCACGTCCACTCCTTCCGTCCTTCCCATTGTCAGCCCAGCCTGACTCATGTCCCCTTCCTTGCTTTCTCCGTGCTCGTGTAATCTCCAAACCACCTTCCTTCCCTATTCCACACCCCAGTTTATTTTTTCCTACCGGCCACGTCTTCCCCCTGCTTCAAAACCATTTTCAGAAACACGTCACCTTGGTTTAATTCGAGCCCCTGAAAGTTTATCATGTTGTTAAATCATTTCCTTCAAGTGAGCTGCAGATGAAGTTATCACCTTGTCACAACGTGATGCAAGCCCGCAATGGGAAGCACACACAGGGACAGCCCAGGCTCTGGGGAAGTTTGGGTGAACTGTTTGCAGAGATCTGCCGAGCCCACCCCTCCAAGACCTTTATTTCCCCCTGCGGCAGCTGTCATCTGATCCCACGCTTCGCCTTTGAATGGGGCTCTCGGAGGATGCCAGATGTTGGGAACAAAGGTCTAAAAATAATCTTTCCGAGTAATCTTCCCGTCCATCACTCAGGGAGAGCGTGAGCTTTGTGCGAACATGTGAGCCGAGAACCTGATCTAACTCAGAGAAGTTCACCAGCAGCTCCCGGCTTCTGCCTCTGGGCTCCTTTTTTTTTCCTTTTTTTTTTTTTTTTTTTTTTTCTTTTTTTTTTTTTTTTTTCCCTTCCCCTTTTCCCTTCCCAGAAGCTGCGCAGGGAAAAGCGGCTCTCAGAGCGCTCAGCCCTCGCTCTCCCTCCCTCCAGCTCTCCCTCCCTCCTTGCCAAGCTCGGAACCGCCCGGATCCCCAAAGCCCGGCTCCTTATTCCATCTTTCCCTGCAAAAATGGGCTCCAGGCTGCTGCCAGAGATGCGTTTCTGTAGAAAAATCTTCGCTGCAGCCTTGTGTGTCCTGGTTCTGCTGCCGGAGCCGGGCTGTGCCAGGACTCTCTGGAAACGCGCTCTGCTGAAAATGACCGAGAAATACGATGTGAGTAGGGGTGGAAGGGGATTTTTGGGGATGCTCGCGGCGAAAGGGGAGTTTTCCTTGCGCTTTTTGGGATGAGGAGTGTTTGGATCGGCGGGCTGTCTCTGTAGAACGGGCATTCATTAAGTTTTCCCAGGCTGCTCCGGACTTTTGCCACCTAGCTGCTGCAGGGGGAAGCTTGGGAAGCGCTCGGAGCAGGGAAAGGGCTTTGGGACGGTTTTCCCTGGAAACTCCCCAGGGCAACAAGGGAAAAGTGACCGGGGAGAAGGGGAATGCAAACCTTCCGAGTCCGGGGATAGGTTTAGTGGGAGGAAGATAATGGGATTTATTGTTTGGAGCAGGGAGGGTTCCCTGCCCAGATCCTGGGATAAATTCGGGTAAATGTGCGCTGGAGGGAGGGATGCTGGCATTGCCCACGGTTCCGTAAATCCCTGGAGCACAGAGATCTCAGCTCCATAGTGCTAGAGCAGCGTGCCCATCACCTCCCAGGGTGGCCATCCCAGAAATCATCCCCGTGCCTGGCACATGCCCTGGGAGCAGAGCTGTTGCCCACGCTCTGGCACACACCCGGCGGCATCTGTGCCTGCCTGCTCCTGGCAGCCTTCGGGCTCCACAGGGCACCGAGCACAGCCACTGCTTCCAAACACACCCGGAGCTGCAGTGCTGGAACTGGAACTGCGACAGCAGCACCTTACTGGGAGAGGAGAGGAGAGGAGAGGAGAGGAGAGGAGAGGAGAGGAGAGGAGAGGAGAGGAGAGGAGAGGAGAGGAGAGGAGAGGAGAGGAGAGGAGAGGATGGTGCTGGGGCTGCTCCTGGTGTGTCTGGGCCTAAGGATTGTTAGGGATGGCCATGGAGGAAATGGGAATGAAAAAAAAAAAAAGGAAAATTATTTGATAGATTGACTTTCAGGACCTGCTGCTTAAAAATAACAAAAATGTTATAAATGTGAAAATTTTACTTAATCCATCAAAGTCTCCTTAAAAGCCAGCATTGACCCAAGGCTTCTGCCCCTTGGATTGCTTGGGTGTGAGCCCCAAACAGTCTATTATCTTATGCTCAGGTCTGATTGCATGCCCCAGGCACAGCATGTGCACAAGCAGCACCTTGGTGTCCCAGGAGGATTCCTCCATCTGTTTTCTGCAGCTTTTAATTCAAAAAGGATGTTTTTGTGCCCGTGACTTTGAGAGTGATGTTTATTGGTTTGTGCAATTGCTGACTCAGATTTGTGACACACATCCCTTGCCCCCGATGAGTGAACTGCAATTCTGTCTTGTCTCCTTCAAATTTTGCAGAAAACATTGTGGTGATACTTGAGAGGCACCTCAGGAGCTTGTAAGAAATTTTCTTCATTGTAGCCTTTCCTGGGATAGGGTGTCCTCTGGTCTGCACTTTAATTGGAAAATGGGGATATAAAGAGCTGGATTTCATGCAAAATCACTCACTGGAAAGTGCATTTATATGGATGCTCTTCTACCACATTTCAATGTGAAGATCAGATTTAATAGGAACAGTGAGGTGAATGACCCAGAGAGACAGGACAGGAGCAGGACAGGAATTTACATGTTGATCCTCAGATAAGGAGCCCTGCCCGGCTCCCCTGAGGATAAATCCTCTTCTTTCAACCTGCACTTCTTCAAAGGGCTGTTTTTCCTGGCAGCTCTGAATGCAGGTGCTACTGATCTGGCAAGCTCGACTAGAATTGCTCATATTGACAGAAACATTGATCCAGGGAAAACAGAAAATGCTTGTCTTTCTCCTCCTCAAAGCCCTGTCAGGGGAAAGCATCTGCTCTCCATCCTCTCCTGCACCAGGAGTCAGTTCTGGCAGCCTCTCGGGTTCCTCAGAGGGATGTTTTCTTTCCTCCCAAATGCTGTGTGCTCTCTGCAGTTGGAAAAGCAGAGTCTAGGGGCAGAGCAGCTGATCTGTGAGTCACTTGGGTGGAGGGGGGACAGATGGAGGTGCTGATGGAGCCATGTGGGACAGGGGCCAGAGACATCCCTGTGGGACCCCCAAAGGACACGGGGGAGGGAGCTTTGTGTGGTCTGAATCCAGCAAATCTGAGGCTACGGCAGGAGGAATGGATCCAGAAAAATGCTGGGTGCAGAATGATGAGCAGGTGTGAGGGGGAGGAGCTGGCTTGGGGGTTTCATTCACCCCAAGGAAGGGTGGTGGCTGGCAAGGAGGGGTCAAGTGGGAATGGAGAAGGGAGAAAGACGGATTGCAGTGAGGAGGAAAACCTGGCAGTCCCAGTGGGCTGCAGGAGCTGGGCTTCCAGCTTTAACAGTTCCATGTATTTTACAGCCAGAGGGACACTTGTCAAGTTTAGTGATTTGCAGATTTGCAGCTGGAGTTCTGCAGCCCCCACACTCAGGGGCTGTTCCCAAAGGGCAGAGGGAGGGAGCTACCTGGGACTGGGCTTCAGTTCATCATAAAAACACCCATCACATCTGTTGGGAAAAACTGGGCCAGCCTGGATTTCATTCCACTGTCAACTGCAGCAAGTGTTTTAGAAAAATCCCAGCCTTCTTTTAAAGTTTTCCAGGAATGAAGAATTCCTCACAGCTGCTGTAATGCTCTTCCAACAATTTATTTACCCTCCAGCCAGCTGCCATAAATCAGCCCTGGGGTACCTTCTTTGTGCCCCAGGTTAGCAGAGCTGCCAGGAGATTTCTGGCCCCCAGATCCTGAGAATGAGCTGTGAGCAGAGCAGCCTCAGCCTCCCCTTTGGAACCTGCACACACACACAAACCTCTTTCTGTATCCCTGCTTTCCAGCCTTTTAATCATTATTGTGCATCTTCTTGGAGCCCACCCCAGTTCTGCAGTGTTCTTCCAACTGCAAACAGCAAAATGACAAATCCCAAGCCAACAACAAGAGAATTTTATTCCCATTGCTTTGGTCTTGTCCTTCAGATTTAACCTGCCTTCAGTCTGGTGTTTGCCACTTTGATCATCGCTGATGTGTGATTTTCCAGGTCTGTGGTGGAAATACTGGAGGATTCTAAATTCTAAATTCTCCCTGACTCTGGATTTTTTTCAGAGGAAAGGTGTTTTATGGCCAGTGTTTGGGAACACCTGCCAAGGCCAGAGCTGATGGTGGGAGGCTGAAATAACCTCATGTGTCATCTCCAGGGGCTCCAAGGGTATGAATTAGCAGAGAGCTCTGCCTTGACACAAGTTCAGGGACCAGTTTCAGGCACAAATAACAGGACAGATTTGGGATTTTTGGGAAGCAGACTGCATCCCTCAGTTGCTGTTGAAATTATGGCTGGGACTGAGTGATTCCATTCAGGTTTTCCCTCATCCTTGTTGGCTTCCAGGCTTCCTCAGCTGAACTCTGAACTTTTCCCCTTGCTTTGTTTCTGGCCATATCTAAGGCAGATATTGTCATTAAATGATTTAATAAATCTCCCTGGGAAACAGAAATTTACCTCCTGCACTGAAAAATGTTCTTAAAGCAATTTTGACTGTCGTCACAATCTGTAAAAATAATAAATCAGAGCCAAATTGTGAATCCTGGGAGAGCTTTTAAAAACCCTTGTGTAACCCAAACCTGGAGACATCCTCAACCAGGTTATTTTGGGGGTTGAGGGACTCCTGTTTTATGCACACATAAACAAGGGGCAACGGTTTTATTAGGCCAAATAAGCCAAATATTCTTCTTTTGAAAGCAATGAGTTGTGAGCAATAGGTGACCAGAGCAAATGGGCAGGGAGGTCATGAGGCACAAAGTTATTTGGCTACAACTGTTACATTGTTCCCCAACGGAAATTTCATTCATGGAGCCAGCTGCTCATTGCAGTTCTGGCTTCTTGGTTTCTGAATCATCTGTGAAGCAACTGCAGGAATTGTTTGGTGTTTTTTTCATGTATCCATTATTTGCCAGTATTTTTTTGTTCACATTTCTGTTTGCAGATGACCTTTCAAAGAGAACAGTGAACTGTGACCTTCCAGGATGAACACTCCCTCCAACAAGGAGATCTGTCCAGTGTTTGGAACTGCACACATTTATTGTTCAGTGCTCACTTATATCCCAAAATTGTACCTGGTCTGAACATTTTCCCAATTTAAAATCCAACAAAACCCCCCCAAAAAAGTGGGTTTTCAATATCTTCAATTTTAAAACGTGTCTGAAATTTGGGGTGTTTGCAGATTTTGAGGAATTGACTAATATGAAAGCTTGCACAAAACATCATCAAAATGAGGTTTTTCCAAACCTTTTTAGTGCTTTAAACAGCCTGTCAGTTCATGGGAAAACAGTGTCATGGACAGGGTTTTAAAGGAAAAAGCAGAAATTGTTTATTGATATTGGGAACAGGGCAGGACACTCTCATTAGTGAAAATATCAGGAATTCTCTGTCTCTGTTGCACACACAGGCACATTATGTAACCTCTCAGAACCAAGGTATGGATTTTCTCTAATGTACCCCTTGTAAGAGAAATGAGAACTTCTGATCAAGCTGACTTTTCTCCAGGCTTGTGCCCTGGCTGAGAGTCCACCTCTGTCCAGTGGGGCAGCAGGGGAACTTCCAGCTCTCCCCTTTTCCTGAGCTGTGGCTCCAAGAGCAGAGATCAGGTGCAAAACCATCACCTTGCCAGGACAATTTAACTGTGGAAAATGTGGAAGGGAAATATCACATGAGCACCACAAATTCCGTGCATCATTATCTCCTTTAGTGTCCTTTGAGATTCTCTACACCAGATTATCCCAAGGGAGTGGAGGAGATCCAGTTTTCACCCTTCTGGATCACTGATTGCTGCATGGACACACGTGTGGGCCAGCAGCAAATCCCAGGATCTCCTGCAGCCTCTCCTTGGCCAGTTTTTGGGAAGATCCCTGTGGGAACAGGCTGTTATCAAAGGCACAGATGCTCCAAAGGAGCCATTGGGGGTCTCAGCAATAGGGATGAAGCAGCATATACATACATATACATATACCTATGTTCACCTCACCTCTAATTTTTCCATAGCCTGGTGGTGAAATTTCCTAGAAGCCCCTGGGGGACAGTTGCACCACGTTTTTTCTTGGAATAACAACCCCAGTTTCTCATCACTGATTTTGTAACACATCAGTGATTGGGCCAAGTGTATATTTATACACATTTATATGTATTTATGGCTCTTACCAGCCTGCTCCTGAGACCCTGGCAGCGCTCACT
This sequence comes from Eopsaltria australis, assembly GCA_034509425.1. Classification (NCBI taxonomy): domain Eukaryota; kingdom Metazoa; phylum Chordata; class Aves; order Passeriformes; family Petroicidae; genus Eopsaltria; species Eopsaltria australis. Next base: position 27,668 of record JAVTVJ010000403.1, read on the forward strand.
TCACACCCCTGGCTTGATGCTGATCTCCCTTAAAAATGCAAATCCAGAATAAATCTTTTGATTTTATTAGAGATTATAAATGGTTGTTCATAAATCTGAGCCCTGAGTGCCCTGGAGCCCAGGTGAGTGAGTGGTTGAGGCACAGGTGAGAAAGGAGTGGGCTGGGCTGATTCACCTCTCTGCTGGAGGGATTTGGCTCCTTGCTAAAACACCCCCAGTGTGAAAAATATCTGAATGGTGCCTCATAAATGTTCCTGGTAAAAGCTTTTGGCTGTTAATCCACTTTACACCTCCCCTGTCCTGTCATGTGCAATGAGCAGCTCAGCTCCTTTCTGCTGCAATCAAACACAGCCTCATTTTCTTGGGGATGAAGCTGGCATCACTCTCACAGATCTCACCCAGAATGTCCCACGATTTAGAAATGGTCTCTGATTTAACAGCCTGGAGCTCCACTGTGGGTAAACTTGACAGGATCCCCTATAAATTCTGGTCCAGACAAAGTGATGGAGATGGAAGGAGCCCACTGAGGAGAGAGTTGCTACCAGAGACACTTGTTCCATGTCCCAAAACAGCACAGTGCCCTCATTTCCACTGCTTCCCTATCGAAGTGTTTCAGTGCCCTCATCATGAGGATGCCTAGAGTCTTCTCTGTTTCCCAGACAAGTATAAAAGACTATAAAGGATTTTTTTTACCTCCTAATTTTCAGTGCAATAATCTCAATTACAAAACAAGTTCCACTCAATAATTTAGTGATCGGTTGGTGTTCCCAAAGCAATTCATTAGGGGGATCATACAGTGCCGGGGGAGCTGAGTATTCCATTCTCCTCTCGGAGAAATCCTCAAAACCCACTTTAAAACCTCTTTTCCCCGCTTCACCCGGCGGGACGCTCGGCGCTCACCTCGCTCCCAACCTGACTTCCTTTTCTTCTCTTTGCAAAGGATTATGAGTACCCTCTTCATTCTCACAGCTCCCACCACCAGAAGAGCGACCGGTGCCCGCCGCCGCCGCAGAGCCTGCCCGAGCGCGCCTGCGAGGTGCCGAGCTGCCGCTCCGACTCCGAGTGCGAGCGCCACAAGCGCTGCTGCTACAACGGCTGCATCTACGCCTGCCTCGAGTCCGTGCAGCCCCCGCCGGGTACGGGCAGCCCGGGCGAGCCGGGACAGAGCTGGCAGAGATGGGGGGGCGGTGGTCATCGATACGTGTGTCGGGTCTGGGGTGGGAGGTTTCAGTGCGAGCGGGGGGTGGAGTTCGGTTCCACACTTGTGGTTTCTGGGGGATTGATGAGTTAAAAAGGTGTCCAAGGGTTGTGAAATTTCCACTGGGTCAAATGGTAGAGGTGACTCAAGGCCAGTTCCTTTCCTGGTATGGCATTTTCTGTGCCGCATCCCTGAAGTGTTCAAGGAAAGGTCGGATGAGTCTTGGAGCAACCTGGGATAGTGGAAGGTGCTCCTGTCATGGCAGGGGGTTGGAATGAGATGAGCTTTAAGGTCCTTTCCAATCCAAATAATTCTGTGATCCTGTGTTTCTAAATTCAGGAAAAGAAGCAGTCCCAGCCTGAACTAGTGCTGACAAAAGTGAGGCAGACCCCTCCTCATCCCCTGACATCCCCCTCCTCATTCCCTGCCATTCCCCTCCTCCTTCCCTGCCATTCCCCTCCTCCTTCCCTGCCATTCCCCTCCTCCTTCCCTGCCATTCCCCTCCTCCTTCCCTGCCATCCCTCTCCTCATCCCCTGCCATTCCCCTCCTCATCCCCTGCCATCCCTCTCCTCATTCCCTGCCATCCCCCTCCTCCTTCCCTGCCATTCCCCTCCTCATCCCCTGCCATCCCTCTCCTCATTCCCTGCCATTCCCATCCTCATTCCTCACCCTGGCAATGAGAATGGGGAGCAGCAGTTGCTGGGGCCTCTGGGCCACCAGTTTCTTGTGGCCCTGGATAACATCCATGTGTCCCTTGCCACTGGGACAACAAGAGCATGAATACAAGTCAAAGTCAGATCCATCCATCAGGCAGCTTCATCGCAGGCCCTCAGAGGAAATCCATGACTTTTCCATGACTCTGCCCTGTGGCTGCTCCACTTTGACACTCTCTCATTTCTGTCTTCTGCAGTTTTGGACTGGCTGGTTCAGCCCAAACCCCGCTGGCTGGGAGGCAATGGGTGGCTTTTGGATGGCCCTGAGGAAGTCTTACAAGGTACAGGACATTTCTCTGTCTTCTCTGTAACATCCATAATCACACAAAGGCCCTGGAGAATGAATCCCTCATACACAGAGCTTGCCTGGAATGTTGGGCTGCTGGGGCTGCTGGTGTTTGCCTGGGGTTTCCACAGGAATAACTCTGTGTGCTGCTGGGGGCTGCTTTCTGCGATTCTGCAGTAAATAAATTGCTTTTCATGGATATGGATTATCCAGCAGAGCACTAGGAAAGCTGCAGGGAACTGGGCTTGTACCTGTTCTTCAAATAATTAGAGATATATCTTCCTTTTGGAAAAAAGGCTTTGTCATCATACACATAATTTTCTGCCAGCTTCCTGATAGACCGTGGGTGGATTTGGAACGGGAGATCCTTTAATCCAGAGTGGCCTCATCACCCAGCTGCCTTGGGCTGGGGCTGGGGCTCTTGGATGTGAAGGTGCTTTGGACAGGAGCCCTGGCAAGCTGCTGCAGAGCTGTGTCAAGCTGATCTGAACCTGGAGCAGTAACTTTGGAGACTGATAATGAGATTGAGCTTTTTAGGTTAATTCCACGGGGAAAGGGTTTTAATTAATTTTTTCTAATACTTAAAATTGAAATAAGGAGGGAGGTGGGAAGAGAAGTTTTCTTCTATGAGAAATTCCCAGATGCATGGACACCTGAAGTTTTTGAGGTTTTTCATGGAAATGTGGACCCAGCTTTTGATCAGCTTTAGTCAGATGCAGGTAGTGCCAATAAATTCCCCTCTTTGGTCTTACACAGACGGCCTCAGTCTTGTTGAGCCTCAATTCTCATCTATTATGGAAACTCTAAGTTCTTGAAGAGAAAATTCTACCTCCAGCTCATTGGAGCTGCAGAGCTAGAAACGAGATAAAATAGGTTCCTCCTCATCCATCCTTGTCATGCTTACATGATTTATTCTTATCTGAACACCTTCATCTCAGCTTGAGGGAGTAATTAGGGAAGTGAGAACCATCAGTCATAGCATGAGAATTACAGCAGAGGTCCTTGAAATTAGAAATGAGTGGGTGGAGTGTCCCTGCAGAGTCTGCACATAAATGGCCTCAAACATTGCCTGAGTCTTGCTTTACCTCCACACTCTGAGCTGCACTTGCTGCCTGTTCTGGATCAAAGTGATGAAACCTCTGTTTGGGACAGGGACTGACCCCGCAGTGAATCACAGCTGAGGTCTGGATTCAGCAGCAGGTGCATGGGTGTGGAGCAGAGAGCAGAGCAGCACCCTGCCAGCTTCCTGCTCACCTTCCCCAGCTCCTCAGCCAGCCCAGAGCCTGCTGGAACACCCTCATCCCTGCTTGGAGGGGCCACCATCAGTGCTGGGTGCTCTGCACACCCCAGGCTCACCCAGACCCTGCACACCAGGCTGTGGGGAGGGTGTTGGGCAGGGAATGGGGCTGAGCTGTGCCAGGACACCGGGCAGCCTCTGTGTGAGGTGTGGATGGGATCTCCTGCCCACACAGGATGCTCTGGAGGGGACAGCCTGGTGGGGTTAACCCTCCGTGGGAAGGAGTCTGAGGTCCTGCCTGGGTGCAGGGGCCGAGGTTGGGTCCCCGTGGGTGTCACTGCCATGTTTGTATCCCCATGGTCCCCATGGGTATCCCAGCCGTGTTTGTGTCCCTGTGGGTGTCACAGCCATGGTTGGGTCCCCAAGGGTGTCCCAGCCCTGGTTGGGTCCCTGTGGGTGTCCCAGCCGTGTTTGTGTCCCCATGGGTGTCACAGCTGTGTTTGTGTCCCCAAGGGTGTCCCAGCCCTGGTTGGTGACCCCCAGGCCTCTCTTGCAGCTGAGGCCTGCAGCACCACGGAGGATGGGGACGAGCCCCTGCACTGCCCCACGGGCTACGAGTGCCACATCATCAACCCTGGCAACACGGCCGAGGGCATCCCCAACAGGGGCCAGTGCATCAAGCTCCGGGGCAACCCAGGTCAGTGGAGCCCCCTCCCTGTGTGCATGCTGTGTTTGCAGGGCAGAGCCAGAGAGACAGGGACCAGGACACCAGGGCACTGGGCCAGTGTCCTCTGCTCTTGTGTCTGCATGGGCTGTTACCACACAGCACAAAAATTAGAAATATTTAGAAATGGTCTCTGATTTTACTGCACACTTCATTAAGAAGTCTGAGTTGATCTGACTTTTAAATTCCAGTTTTGTCTTCTGACTTTGCTTTCTGCATCCAAAACTTTGTTGCCTTTATTCTGCTGACACATTTGACCAATAGAGGAACTTACAGAGGCCGAGGTGTTTTCCTGGAAAGCTCATAGCATGTTTAGATATTCATTGAATTGTAGGATGTGTACATTGGCACTGGGCTACAAATCACCTCAGTGACATGAGGCATCAGTTTTGGTCACTGTAAAAACCAGGGGAAGCACCAAACCAGGTCTCTGAGCTGCTTCCAAAACAGATTAGGAGTTTTTATAGGGCTTTTGGATCATCTCTTTTATAACTTTAATAACACCCATAGTAACCAATGTAATGAAGAACTGTGGGGATCTTAGACATGAAGTATTCCTAAGAGCTGAAATAATTATATAAATGGCAATCAGAACAACCTAGCTGGAGCTTGAATTATGTAAAATACTAATAGATGGTCTGAAATGTTACCCAGGTTTTATTTCATTTGGGAAAGCACTAATTCCTTGACTTGTAGCCACTGCAAATATTATAAAATGCTGGTGGCAATTCCCACTCTTACAGCGAGTGAGTTGTGTCCACAGAGCTCAGTTATCTCAGCAGTTTATGAGAGGTTTATAGCAGCCCAAATTTCTGCAGCTACAGAGCACTTTTATTTTCCTTGTTGTGAGGCTATTATTTCCATATCTCTAATTTCTCTGTGCTGTACACAGAAGGTCAGAGTTTAACCCAAAATATGAAGGCTGTCTGGGTGTGTTCTCACCGTGCCTTCTCTTCCAGATGGACACAACCTGAGGCATAAATATTACAAGGAATATTTTGGTAAGCTGCTGGCACAAAGTGTTTGTTTTTATTATTAAGCTTTATCATCCTTGCAATGCTCACAAGGAATTTGCTCCTTATGAAATGAAGGTTTGGACACAGAAAAAAAAGATTCTTTAGCCTCAGCTCTCTATGCCTTGCTCAGAACATCTCATTTTAAGATCTACAACGTCCTGACTGTGAACTCTTGAGAGTCAGGATTTTCAGCTGTGACAGAATGAGTTAAATGGTGCAGACTTCTGCCAGGGGAACCACCCAGGCCAATAATATTTTGTTATTTTTAAGCACATTTTTGGAGCTTTGCTCTTGCCCAGGACTCCTTGCAGCTGAACACAGAGCTCTGTCTAAAGCGGGGTTTTGTGCTGGGATAGGAGGTGAGGGATGGCTGGAGCCCAGGGAATCAGTCCCTTGGTGTCCCCTGAGAGGTGTCAGGTCCCCCTCACAAATCTGGGTCTCAAAGAGAGCAGGAGCATCTCCCAGAGCTTTCCTCACAGCTTCGGAGCTCCTGGTTTCTCCCTCCTAGATCTGGATCAGATTGGAAGTGACATTCAGGTCTAACTAGAGAACATCTCTGCTATGATAAGATTTAAAACCAGCCAAATTTTCCCACTTTGACTGATAAAATATCAAAGGATTTCCTTTCCTCTCCTCCAGTGTGGGCTATCCCAGCTCTGTGAGAGAACTGCTAAATAATGAGAGCAATAAAACTGCTCTGCTGAGAGAACCTCGAGAATTCATTTGCCCCAGCCTTGCCTCAGCCCTGACTTTGCTGATATTTGTTTTACAGGGAGCAATTCCAACAATGTGGTCGGCTACGTGAAAAACCAGCAGAAGCATTTGGGCTAATTGAAGGTGTGCCTGGGTGAGTGCCCTGTGAATAAAGGGAAAGCTGGGTGGGAATAGCTGGTGCTCAGAATGCAATTATTCAGAGAAAGGATTGTCTGAGGTTGATATTTCCTCTAAGAAAAATGCAGGAGTAAGGACAGCACCTCAAAACCCTGTTCAGGTGCATGAAACACTCTCATTCCACCAGACACTCCTGATTTCTTTGAGAACCTTTGCCTTGTGGGTATTTGGAGGATGGAGTGATTTTTTAAGGATGAAAATAACTGGTGTGTCCTAAGACTTTAAACTTTGTGTTTAGGGGCTCCTTCTAACGCAGGTGTAACTGGTCCTGCCAGACACATTAAAAAGCTGTTTATTTTGGACTGACTGCAAAAAGGGTCAGCCTTGCAAATCCTTCAGCACATGGGGGGGTTTGTGGGATAATTTTATGTTTGTGAACAGTTGTGCTGAGCAGTGGGAGCCACTCACATGAGCAAAGGCACATTTATCTGGCCAGAGCCAAGCCAACAGCAAAAGCCCAATCTGTTTAATCAGCCCTGCATTAAGCAAGAATGAAAATATTTATTATACCAAAAGTTCTGTCCCAAGATGGTTTTCTCCACACTTTCAGCTTCACTTTAGAATTAACTTGGGCTTAGCTGGGAGTTAAGGAAACAAAGCAGTTCAGTGTCTTTCTGTACCTACAGCAGGCTGGCTGTTGAGATCACTCAGCTACTTAAGGACAAGTTCTGTGCAAACATCCCAGCGAGGATAAATATTTTAATTCCTCTTTTTCTTTTTTTTTTCCTTTTGTTGTTTGGTTTTCACCCAGCTGGACCACGCTGTCAAGGAATGCTTTACCCAGCAGCTTTCTGGTGCCAGATCTCCACATCTCCAGCATCCCCCTGATCCCTGCCCATCACTGCCAAAAAAATTCCATCGCCCAAGGAACAGGATGAGTCCAGATTTTAACCCCATCAGGAGGGGGAGAAAAGTGATCTCCTGAAGGAAACCACACTGCTCATCAGCTGCCCTTCTCCAAGTGAAATGCAAACACCTCCAGGGGATCCCTGGAAGCCACAGTGCCACGGTCAGGCTGCTGACACAGAGCCTGCCCTTGATGTGCTTGTTGCGTGACCAATTCAGATTTCAGGACTGTGAACACAACCCAGTGATGTCACAATTCTACCTAAATGTCATATCTAAGTTGCTTTAAAGTAGGTGAGGCTACAGAAGTTCTCTGGATCAAATCCAGTGTCTGCAGCTCCTTTAAAGAAGTCTTTTTTTCAGCTTAAAATTCAAAGGAACCTGTAAATCTCTTCTTTTCCTATTTACATCCAGGTTTTACCAGGCTTGACACCCACTCTAAATGTTTAACCTGAAGTCTTAAGAATTTGAAGAAGTCTAAGCTAGGAGCAAAAACAGCTTTATAAATGTTTTTAGGTTACTTTCCTTTAGTTTCTCAGTCTGGTGAGTTAACAATGGAACAGATTCCTTCCTACAATATCCAGGCACACACACAAACACATGCCAGGCTTTGTAATGGGCTGTTTTTAGCCAGCACAGTTAATACTCACAAAAATCTGTGGTTTTGTACCTGCAAAACCTCAGCAAGGGGCCTGAAGTCTGGAAAATTTGCTAAATGTGTTAGAAAAGCCAAGCCAGGATAAATTTGAGTGATGGAAAGGATTGTCTGGCAGATGGGCCACTGCTCCTCAGGACTCCTGCACCTTTGTGTTGGCTTCCAGAAATCCTTAAGGTCTGGTTATTTCTATTTGGGCCTCACAGCTTCTGTGAGCTGTTTAGCACTATACAATGGAAAACACATTTTCTATTAGGGTTTTCCTCTCCCGTGGCAGTCCTGAAGGGACAATTGCATTTATTGTGACAAATCAGCCAGGATTGTTTGGCAGAAAATCCACATTTCCTCCATGGTTCAGACCACGTCCCCATCTGCACGCATGAAATTAGCATTTCAATTTGCACAGTAGTAGCACTGCATATAAATACCCAATTCACAAATGCTTCCACTTACAAAATACAGGAGGTTTTTTTTTCCACTCACTAAATGGTTTAAGCCAAATCCAGGGCACCTATAAAAGTGTTGATGCTTTGCACGTGACATTTGCAGCTGGAGAGATGGAAGGTGCCAAACTGCTCCTCTGTTTCCTGTTCTAAACACAGTCCTGGGTGCTTTACAGAGCAAAGGAGCAGCTGAAGGGCTCCACATTTCCCTAAATATCTTCAGTTGCTGAACTCACTTTTTCATGCCTTTTTTTTAAAAAGTGCAAGGTATTAAATGCAGCACCGCGTTTGGACAGAGCTATTTCCGGAATTTCATCCTATACAGCTTCCTGCAATGAAATCTTAATTCCTGCTCAGACACAGGAGCCACAGAACCAGAGAATTGTGGAATGGTTTGGGTTGGAAGGGAATTTAAAGCTCATCACCTTCCCCTAGACCAGGTTATGCAGGCTCCAATCCATATTTTATTGTTCCAGTCTCTGTCCAGACCAGACATTTATCCTTCTGCAGCCTCGCTCCTCAGTGCTGCTCAGTGAAATGGATTGATTTTGTTCAGCATTACTTTCTGCAGAAAAAAATCTAATTCTGACTAAATGAGCAAAGCCCTGCAGTGATCACTGCTAGGTCCTGAAGAGTAAATGCCAAATTGTCCTCTTTTAAACTAAAAAATTCCTAAAACCGTGTGAGGAGCTCGTTGAAAAACTGGTGTTGAGCACTCACAAATTTGAAAGATTAAAAAACTTAAAATCTCAACCTAATCTCTCAAAGCAGCCCAAAATATGCTTAATATGAGTGGACACTTTCACTTCAGCGTCTGGTTTCTCTGTAGCTGCAGAAGCACATACCTGACCACCTGGGTGGGACAGTCCAGGGATTTTCTGCTTGCAAAAGGAATTTTTAAAAAGAAGAAAACCAACAAATTAGCAATTTGATTATGAATTTCTGTTTACTGGGTGTTATCAAAGCCATCACCCTTCTTCGTGGTGCTATAATGCTCAGGGTTTTTGGTTTTTTCCAAGTTAATTCAAGTTATCAATGGTCAAACTCAGAAACAAAAGCCACAGAAGGGACTCGTCAAAGTGCTGTGTTTCCAACAGTGAAACACTGAGATGTGAAACTCAGACACTGAAATGGAAACACAGAGCAGGTGAGGCGTCCTCAGCTGGAGTTCTCTCCAAAGACAAAAGCTTTATCAGCGGCCTGTAGGAGATGCCTGGTGTAGGTTGTTTTTCACGTCTCCATGAGCACTTTGCAGCATGTTTGGTGCTATGATAACCCCCCTGTGTCCCTGACAATGCCTCCCACACCCCCGAGGGTCCGGGCAGCCCCTCCCTGGTGCTCACACACGTTCAGGTTCTGCTTCGGTGCTCAATAAAAAGTGACCAGTCTATTTTTCAACCCTGCCGAGTTTCAGTTGTGTCTTCTTGGTGTGCTTTCAGCTTTGGGTTATGGGAAAAAAAGGACAAATCTGCTGAATTTTAGTTGTTGGGAGAACTTAGATAATGCAAGCACGGGGAGACAAAAGTAATTTTGTCCACTGGAAGGGAGGTGACAGACCCCAAAGCACATCCATCACTCCCATCCCCTTTCAGAGGGGTCACTTATGTGGGTCAGAGCCTCAGTTCTTGGCCCCTGCTGGTGGGCAGCACTGTGGGGAGGCTGGGGGTGGTGCCCAGGAGAAGGTGACCCTCTGCTTGCCCAGGCACTGGTTCAGGTGCTTTGGGCTGCAGCAGCAGCTGCTCAGGCAGCTCTGCAGGAGCTCAGAGGGTGCAGAACCAAGGCAAAGGGCAGAGCTGGGCTGTGCCCACTGCAGGGCAGGGCTGGCAGAGCAGAGGGGTTGGGCCGTGCCCAGGCTCCACCATCCCTCCTGCTCCACCCACCCAGTCCTGCTCTACCTGTTCCTCAGGACTCCTCCTGCCCTGCCTCCCTCCTGCCCTGACCCAGAGCAGGGAGAGGAGCTGCCTGGGGCTGAGCAGGAGGGACAGCAGCAGGGCTGGCACTTGGGGAAGGTTTGGGGGGTTGAGATGACCCCAGCCAGCTGCAGGTGCCAGGGTGGTTCCTCACTGTGCCAGTGGAGTTGTCCTTGGGATTACTCAGACCTCTCATAGCCCTTGGGATCTTTGGGATCACTTGGAGCTCCCCCTTTGGATGGGGGGATTTATGGGGTGTGCACATAACTCCTGCTGGGAAGTGTGACAGGAGCCAAGAGCCTTGCCTTTCCAGAAAATGATTTATATGATGGTTTAATTTCAGCTCATTTCCATGCCAGTGCACTCAAATGTGGCTTCTGCTGCTGTACTTTGGTTGTCATCTTTGTGGAAAAAGCACAGCATGACCCAAGGCAGCATCTGGAGGTGACACTGAGGTGCTGTCAGTGCATCCCAGAAACCAGCAGCTCATCAGGAGATCATCAGAGGATCAACCAAGATCATCAGAAGGACTAACAAAACAGATCTTCAAGAATTCTACTCCTACTACCAGAATAACCAGAATAATATAAAAAATTGCTGTATTTCTGACAAGCCTGGCTCAGAGCTGGGTGAAGCTCTGTGAAGCAGGAGTGGCTTGGCCACCTTCAGGAATTTTTCCACAGTTTGATGAGCAGTGAAGAAGCCTCTGAGGTTTGGACAAGCCACAAAGGAGTTTCTGGAGGCTGGAGGTTTCTCTTTGCTCGTGACACAGCAGGAATTGGGTCATACAGGGGGTTCTTTTCTTCTCCCACCTCACACTGGCTGCACAGGCAGGATTTCCCTCTGGAGGTGGAGTTGGATGAGCATTGATTGTCTCTCTATGGCAAAAGGATTTACAGCATCATTTAGGATCATTTAAAGATAAATTTTAAAAAGCCTTTTTCTGGTGAGTCTACAGAGGTAAATCCTATTTCTTCCCATTATTTTGTCCTTGTTAGTTTGCCATGCAGACAAAACCATGGGAGAAGCTGTGCAAAACAAAAACACCTTTAGAGAGTTTCCCAGACAGAGCTGTGGATGGTGGGGCTTGTTCCACCCAGCCTGAGTCCCCTCCGGGTGAGTCTCCCAATTTAAGCAATGGAAACTGTGTAAAAAGAAACTAAAACTTTAATTAAATTTCCTTTTCCCTTCCCCATTGCACACCTGGGGACAGACTTAAGGATTTTACTCAACCTTCATGGACAAGATGAAAAAGAACTGTGGCTCTAAACTCGGTTCTTTGCTTGTACAGGAGCAGCAGCAGTTCTGCCCAGGAAAATCCCAGCCCAAAAGTGAAATGTTTGGAGTTTTGGGTAGCAGCAAACTCCATTCTACCCATGCAGCAGAGTTTTTTTCCCTCAAGGTGGCACAAGAGGAACAAAAGTGCAACGAGCCCTGGTTCTGGCAGGGGAGCAGGTGAAGGAGCTGAGAGTTTTGAACTCACAGAATCATATTCTTTGGCTCAGGGGGTCTCAAAGAATGGCTCCTTTGCTGTGTGTGTCTTTATAACAGATATTTTCCACTCAAAAGACAAAAAAAAATGTTTTCCAAATAATCTCCTTCAAACTGGAGCTTTATTACCCAATTAAATAGGAAATACTGTAAGGGCACTGTAATTGGGCTGTTATGTTTTTAGAGTGTGAAAATGATAGAGTGAAGAAATATAACTTGTATTAGTGTTGTTTTCTTAGCATTATAGCCCTGATTCAGTTTGTTCCCAGCTTTTTCTGAGCCATGGGATAGTAAAATACATTAATTTTTCATTAGATTTCCTAACATGCAGAAATCAACAGCAGCAAGAAAATGAAACTTGAGTCCGTTCAGCAATTTCTCAGAGTGAGTGGCAAACAGCAACATTTTTTTCCCCTGCATTTATTCCATCTCATCAAACATAATTTCCCACAACAGAACTGAGGGAACATAAAGGTGAGAGAGAGAGAGGGACGTGGTGCTGAGCCCAAACCACGCTGTCCCTCCCCAGTTTGCTGGATAATAAACCACCCTGCACTGATTGTTATGGTGCATTATTACATCCATCAACTCCTTTTTCTCCTTTTCTGTGTCCTGTTTGCCTTGGAATTTCTGTCAGTCCCACTCAGGGCATTGTTCCTCCTCCCTAACCCAGGGTGTGGCCTCTTGGCTCTCGTGTGGGATCTGGATTTTGCTCCATGTGTCTCTACAAGCAGCAGCTTTGTGCCAAGGGGATGATGTTAGGTGAGGAAAGCATCAGCCTGTTGCTCAATTAGCCACAGTGGCTAATGAGGGCCACGCTGGGGCTGCCCAGGCCATGGCACACCGTGCACAGCACAGCCCCAGGATGCTCCTCGTGGGCAGCAGCTTCATGGATGATGGGTGAGGATTTGGGGTGAGAAAAGCAAGGGCAAAACCAAAGGGAGATTTTCTCCCTACCTGCCTAGAGAGGGGGAAGATGTTTTCCACCACTTTTCTGGCAGAAACGCGAGGGTTTGGAGCGATCCTAAGACTGTGGCAGATACAAACACGCTCAGGTGGGCAGGGGAAGGGATTCCCTGCCAGGCAGAGCTTTGTCAGGAGCTGGCAGAGCCAGCTGGATGTGCTCCAGCTCCTTGGAAGGGCTGCACAAGGGGGGGACCAGTTCAGGAGCATAAATGAGCTCAGAGAGGTTTCACCTCCCGATTCCCGCACGATAAAGTTCAAATCCCTCCGTATCTGCTCCAAGCCCTGGCTAAGCACCTCACCTAAACCCTGGGCAGGGCCGGCATGTGAGATTCCCGAAAATCAGAGCCTGGCATCATCCCTGGCTCCCTTCCCGTGGGAAGCAGCGCTGTTTCGGCGCTGCAGGAGCTTCCTCCATCCGCCTGACGCATCCAGCTCGGATCCTTGCGAAAGCCTTGCTCAACCGAGGGAGCCGGGAAGCCCCAGCTGTGTTTTACAGGATCTCGGCTCCTGCAGGGTGTTTCCCAATCGCTTTGTTTTCCCTCAGTCTGGGAAGAAGCCCCTCCCTCGGCAGCAGCTCGGTGGGACACGAGTGCTCCCTGGAGCTGGGATGTCCCTGGAGCCCCTCCTGGATGCTTCTCCTGGAGCTGGTGGGGCCTGGGGGATGCAAAAGTCAACACTGAGATGCTCCGTGGATAAACAGCATTTTGGTGAGGCCTGGCCAAGTTTTGGGTACCACAGAGGTCTGGGGGCTTGGCTTTATCGTGATCTAGAGCAAAATAGAGGTGCAGTTTACTGGACACGGTCCTTGGAGGAAACTCTTCTGTAGAAAACTGCACCTCTATTTTGCTCTGGCTGGGAGTGACATTTATTCCCTCGGTGCAGTTTTTAGTGTCAAAAGAGGATCTTAATCTCCCAGTTTACACCTCAGGGAGAATTTAAGGGTAAGCGGATGCCGCAGTCACGGTGCCTGGGGGAGAGTGCCAGTCTCGTGGGGCAAACCAGAGCGTGATGCTCCCTGACAGGCAGCCATAAATCCTCGGTAATGATGCAACCAGTGAGCTTTATCAATCCTAGAATCACAGAACCAGAGAATATCCTGAGCTGGAAGGGACTCACAGGGATTATTGAAGTCCAGCTTTAGGTGTATGTTGGGCTCCACCACGAAAGCACAAATGGAACACGGTGGTTTTTACAAGCGATCATTACAAATCCCCCACATCGCACATCCCTGATGCAAACACTTACAAAGCCCGGCGTTGTGCTGACGGGAGCGTTTCCAAAGGAGGACTATCCCAGGCTGGAAGTTTACAAACAGGCTGGGCGCTGTGTGTTACCTGTCCTGCCCCTGCCGCACTCCCAGCCCTGGCGAAACACCTGCCCCATCCGCCCTCCCGAGCGCGGCCCCGCCGGCGCTCCTCCCGCAGCAATCCTGCGCAGGGCGGGGGGAAAGCCCAACCTGCTCTTCAGGTGGCGGCCACGCACAGCGGGGCGGTCCCCCCGTGTCCCAGCGCGGTGTCACACACAGCCTGGCCGGCTTTTATGGGCGCAGCTCCCGCGGGGAGGCTCGGAGGGCTCGCACCTCCCTGCGGCTCCGGCGGCCGGAGCAAGGCGTGACTCGGGGCAGGTGCAGGTGCCTCTCCCTGCAGGGAACCCCGAGCTCCGGGGGAGCCGGAGCCAGCCCTGCCAGCGCCCGGGGGTCCCATCCCGCTGGCCCCGGGGCGCTCCCCAGCGAAGATGGGCGAAGGGGCTTTCACCAAACTCTTCCAGAAAAGGTCGCTCCTCCGCTTCGTGCAGAAATATCAGCCCCTGGGAAGCGGCGAGCCGGAAGAGGAGGTGAGGATTGCCTGTGCCTCCTGCCTGGACCTGCTGGAATAGTTTTGAGTGATTGGGGTTCGTTTTGGCTTCTTCGCCCGCTTTGTCCCGCCGGTAACTCGGGATCGCTGTGGCTGCGCTGCCCCCGCTCCGTGCGAGCCCAGGGGCGCCCGGCGGCAGGGATGAGGTGGATGCTGACTGCCAGGGGCACGGAGTGATGGGGAGCCCCAGTCCTGCCCAGGAACATTGTTTCCTGCTCTGAGGAGCTTCCAAACTAACGAAGAGCATGGGAGAGGCCTGGAGTGCCACGGGAGCTCTTTGGAGTGTGGGTACAACAGGGAAAATGGAGAGCAGGGATCCCCCTGTCCCCAGGGTACCCCTGCCACCTGTGCTGGTCACCGGCAGAGGGGCTGTGACCCTGGGGCTGTGTCCCTCGGATTGTGTCCATAGGGCTGTGACACTGGGTCTGTGTCCCTGGGGCTGTGTCCCTGGGGCTGTGACCCTCAGGCTGTGTCCCTGGGGCTGCGTCCCTCGGTCTGTGCCCCTCGGTCTGTGTCCCTCGGGTTGTGTCCCTCAGTCTGTGTCCCTGGGTCTGTGTCCCTGGGTCTGTGACCCTCGGGCTGTGTCCCTCGGGGTGTGTCCCTCGGTCTGTGTCCCTGGGGCTGTGTCCCTCGGTCTGTGTCCCTCAGTCTGTGTCCCTCGGGCTGTGTCCCTCGGGTTGTCCTCTGAGCTGTTGCTGCAGTCAGGGCTGGTACCCAGCGGCCAAGGAGAGTTTTGGCTCAGAGCTGCAGAGTCCACGTGGAAACACTGCTTTTCTTTCCTGAAAAATGCTGCTCTGGTGTCCCCTCGCTGCTCTCACTGCCTGTGCTCGGGGCAGATGGACCAAAGAGTGGCCAGTGGAGGTCTGGGTGACACATTTGCTGTTCTCTTTGGTTTTTCAACCCAACAAAATCTTCATGTCTGGGATTATCTGATTATTCCCTCAGCACAAGGTTTCCATGGTTCAAACCCCATTTTTTCTCCCACATGGCAGTTTGGTTGGGTGCTCTGCCATGTGAGCCCCATTTATCCAATTCCTTCAGCACGTGGGGTTAGCCCTTACTCCCATCCCAACCAGCTCCATCCACACACTTGGAGATACTCATGAGCTTTTCCTGACTGACTGAGGCCTTTCCCAGATATCATTTCAGCTAATCCCCTTTCTGAGCCTTGTCTGTGGGATGGGTCAGCATTACAGGGAGAAGAAAATGAGACATTGAACTCTTACCCTGTGCAGTGCATCGAGTGATGCTGCTCTGCACTGCTCACCCAGAGCTCAAAATCACAGGAAAAGAGGATCTTGATGAGGTTACAGAGTCTCTGTAGCCTGGCTTGGTGGGAAGCTGAGATTTCTGGTTGCACGTAGGCAGGAGGCCACTGGCAATTAGTGTGGCTTGCTCTTAGGCTGCACCATTTATGCTGTGCCAAAATAAACAGTGAGGTGTGTTTACTTCCAGATCTAAACCCCTCTTGAGTTTTAGCTCAGGTCCATGCAGAGAGTGGTCTGGGTATAACAGGCAGGGAGGTGAGGAGAGCTCTGGCACAGGGTAGGAAGCAAACAGCAGTGTAAAATGAAAATAGGAAGTTGATAAATCTAGAGATGATAAATCATCTTCTCAGGGTATGGTTTAGACTGGTGAATGACTCATCTGTCTCCTACTTGAAGGCATTTTGCATCTTTACTTGAAAACAGTTACAGAGCACTTTCAACCTTATAGATCTTCAATATTTTGGTCAAAGCTGGGACTTTAAGGTGTGAGTCCAGGCGATGTGATGGGACTCCAGTCAGGCTAAATGCCCAGACTGGGCTGTGAAGGAAAGCCCCAGTGCTGTCACTGTGCTGGCCAGTTCACCTGTGGCCATGGTGTCACCTGGAGACGGCAGGACACTCACCTGGCACATCAAAGCACACATCCAGACTCTGCTGTGCATGGTTTAACCCCTTTTCTGCAGGGCCCCATTCAGAACCAGGAGAATTTTTGTGGGGCTGATTTAGAGTTTATGAGAATTGTGTGTTTCCTGCATAAGTGTGAAGAACAACTGAAGGTGTTTATTCTGAGCATCCCAGTGTGTGTGCACAGGCACAGTCACACGAGTCTGTGTGTGTGAAAGTGGGAGAAAAGCCTGGGCACTGCTTCTTTACATCCCCCTTTCCCTCTGGCCACGTGCCAGGGTCACCCCAGTGGGCACTGCCCAGGGCAGGATTCTCAAGGTGCTGCAGGTGGGGGCTTCAAATCAGCTTCACTGGAAAACCTCTGAACAATCAATTTTGAAATTTCTGTCTGCAAGCAGGGGGACCAGATCTTGTTTCATGTAAAAAAGATTGGAATTCCGTGGCAGATGTGCAACGGGAGAGTGGGAAATGGTGTGGGAGGTGCTGAAACCATGGTGGTGGTGGTGGTAGGAAAGGGCTGGGAGCTTGGAAAGGGAAACCCAGCAAGGCAGCCCCTCACCTGCAGGGCTGAGGGATGCTCCAGGCTGGATTCTGGATTCTGCCTGCACCCCTGGAACACGGGTCTTTTTCCTGCCATGTCCACAAAGAAAAAAAAAAAAAAAAGGAAAAAAAAAAAAAGAAATGTAAAAGGCTTTGGAGAGAATGGTTTGATTTATTTATCACATTTTTGGCAGGGGTAAAGTTTAATGTTTGGAAAGGCTTCACGTAGACTAAATAACCCAGCCCACTCTGCTTTGCAGTCCATTAATTGCTCCAAAGTAACCTAAGACAGGGAAAAGAATATGCAAAGCCTCAGCAGAGGCAGAGCTGGGGGAAAATCCCGAGAACTGATATTTTGGGCTGTTTGCCAGAGTACACAAAAGGGCTGTGTGCTCTGCAGAAAGCCCCGTGCTCCCTTTCTCCCACATGGGCTGCTCAGCGGGACAATTGCTGGATTGTTTTGGGATGAGGGATGCTCAGGTACCTCCAAGGTGGCTCCCAGCCACACCAGCTGCTCTTTACAGCCTCCAGTATCTCCTGATCTTGCAAAGCAATAGATAAACTGATAACTACCCTTTTGTTATTTCTGCCTGCCCTGCTGCGTGGAGTCTGTGAAAGGATAAAGGTTATGAATGGATACTGTGGATAACCCACATCTGCTTTGCAATGTAAATACAAAAGCAGGAGAGGTTTGTTTGTGAAGAGGCTTGCAGAGGACACTGCCTGGTGCTGACATCCATGGGTGGGATGGGATTGGGGAACAGGGGCTCTGAAAGGGCGGCACTCCCAGAGCAGGAGGGAGATGGGGCCCCACTGGTGCATTCCCAACCTGTGCATTCCAGGGGCTGCTCTGGGGGGAAAAGCTGTGCCCTGTCCATGAGGGGAAATCCCTTACAGGTGCAGGGTCAGCAACCCAACTCATCCCAGTGAAGCTGTTCCTGTCACAGAACTCATCCCAGTGAAGCTGTTCTGTCACAGGAACTCATCCCAGTGAAGCTGTTCCTGTCACAGGAACTCATCCCAGTGAAGCTGTTCCTGTCACAGAACTCATCCCAGTGAAGCTGTTCCTGTCACAGCCCCTGGCTGGCAGGAGCAGGAGCTGCCAGCACTTCTAGAGAAACCACAGGCAGCTCAGGCACATCCAGAGCCTTTGTCATTTATTTCCTCCACACCTTTTTGTAGGTAAATATTGCTGACAGAGCTGGGACTGCAGGCATGTCATCCTCGTGTCCGGGTCCCTTCCTGCCCTCCAGCTGCTTTCATTAAAATTTAAACTCCTGCAGGGCAGAGCTGTACCTTGATACCTGAGTGTGTCACCTGCAGCACAGAGGAGCCTGGAGAGGCCACGTTCATCAGGATGGGAATGAATTCAGGGATGTGTCTGTCTGTGGCAGCCCTGGGTTTTCTTCCACCTCCATAAGTGGCTCCTGGGATTTCAGTGTCTGGATGTCAACAAAGTTACAGGGAACTGATGGATTTATACAACCAGACACACAAACAGGGATATAAATCATGAGTTTTAAATGTGCAAGGAGCATTTTTGTCCCTTCTCGAGAGGTCTGTTAAGGAGTTCTGGAAATAAAGGTGATGTCCAGTGCCAGGATGGCTGAAAAAGGGGAGCAGTTCTGCAGCTTCTCGGGGCAAAATGGGGTCACCAGCTTAGGGGAAACACAGGAGCAGGAAAATCCATGGAGATCTTGGGCAGATTGCTGGGGGGTTTGAAAGGTAGGTTGTTCTTGGGACAAAATGACTTCTAAATGAGCCCTGCCCAGACCAAGGATTCCTGTGCTTTTCCACTGGGAGCATGTGGGTGCTGGTATCCTGTGTGGCAGCTGTAGATGAGGAAATGGCCACAAAAATGGGGCTGCAGCAGATGGATATGGATAAAACCTGTCCCAGGAGCAGGGCTCAGAGATGCTCCAAACTCTCCAGAAGCCACAAGACTGAAATCAGCTCCAAGAGAGAACAGCCAAGGACATTTTCTGCATTTATGATTTCCTGCATTTATGATTTCCTGCATTTATGTCAGGCTTTAGATTGCAAAGCACTGGGTGTTCCTAGAAAGCTCCTGAATATTCATGGGAAGGCCAATTCCCCAAATGCCACTGCAGGGATGAGCCAGAGCTGAGTGCATCCCACAGCAAACATTGCAGGGTGCTGGGAGCCAGTGCCAAATTCCTGCCCTGCTCTCTGGGGGCTCCTTTCCCAATGAACACACACTCCTGTGCTTGATGAATGAAGGGAAAGGGGAATGGAGCTCCTGTCCTTGGGAAGGGTGAGATTGCTCCCTCTCTGCACTCAGCCTGCAGTAGTGGTCACAGTGCCTCTGTCATGGGCCTGGCAGAGATTTTGGGAATGCTGCTGCTCTGGGAAGGGCATTTTGGAGAAGGAAATGAAGGATTTGGAAAGGGAGAGGTTGGGATGCTGAGGGTTTGGGCTGCCAGGATGGGGCAGGAAGGGTTTGTCCTGCTTGGAGGCAGCTGCAGAGTCAGTGGTGGAGCAAAGCAGCCCTGGATGTGGGAGGGGAGATTTTGCTTCTCCCTCTGGCTCACATTTTCAGTTCATTTGTTATGTTTTTATCAAGATGAAAGGTGTTTTCCTTGCTCTGAGCATCGAGTCTGGGCTGTGAGACCCTGGCATGGGACAGAGCTCCTCTGGGGCAGGACTCCTCAAAGAGCACAAACCTTTCCTGATCAGCACCGTGAGCTTTTCCTTTTGATTCCCCAGCTCCTCACAGCCTCTCTCCCCCTGGAAGAACGAGGCTTTGAGGCTGTGGTCGGGATTAGTTAGAGCTGGTATTAGAGCTGAGATTTGGGAAGTGGTGTAGTGACCGAAGGAGCACATCTGGCAAGGGGAGGGGCTGGGATTAAGGGAAGGAGCAAGGAGGTGCTGGAAAGCTTTAATTAACTCTGCTCTCACCTAACGATGGGTTTGTTGTGTCTCCTCAGCCCCGAGAGGAGTGTGAGCTGAAAATCATCGAGCAGGAGAAGGAGGTGGCAGTCCTGCCCCCCAGGGACGCCTGTAAATGCCACAAGGAGGACTTGGCCAGAGCTCTGAACGTAAGGGTTTGTGCTCTGGGGATGTGGCACCTGCCTGTGGGAAGGGCCTGAGCAGCAAAATCAGCCTTTAATTGCCTTGCAAACACCCAGAGTGCTCAATTCCTCTGCCTTTTGTAGGGTGAATCCCCTCCTTGGCTGGGCTCGAGGGTCCCCACTCTCAGGGAAAGCTTTAATGCTTGGCCATATTTTGGGTTTGGACCTCAGTGTTTTTTTAAATCCAGGCAGAATGGATTTTATCCCTCCTCATTTTGTTCCCTTTGAATTTCGTCAGGGTGAATTAATTTGTATTTTCTCTTTAAATACACACTGCAACAAGAAATAAGTTCTTTCCTTTACTATTTGAGATTTCTAATTTGTCATCTATGATAGGATTTCTCCCTTTTGGAAATACACATTTTTTTTAATTAACTTGTGCTTACTTTATGGTTTTCTGTGGTGGTTGGTGGTAAAATTTTATGGTTTAACAAAAATACATGTTTAAACAGAAAACCAACAGACAGATTTATTTTTTCATGGGTGACTGAGCTGTGAAGATCTTGCCCAGTCTGCTTAGAGGGGTTTAATATAAATTTGCCTTCATAAGTTTTCTATATATAATATGTAATATTTGGGTTGAGTTTGGGGGTTTTTTTATCTCTAGGTTGATTTACAGACTGGACTCTCTGAGTTAGGGTTTTTTTCCCTCTGACTCTCTGAGTTAGGGTTTTTTTCCCTCTAGATTGATTTACAAACTGGACTCTTTGAGTTTGGAGTTTTTTTCACTCTGACTCTCTGAGTTTTGGTATTTTCCCCTCCAGGCTGATTTACAAACTGGATTCTCTGAGTCTGGGTTTTTTTTCCCTCTGACTCTCTGAGTTTGGATTTTTTCCCCTCCAGATTGATTTACAGACTGGACTCTCTGAGTTTGGGGTTTTTTTCCCACTGACTCTCTGAATTTTGGTTTTTTCCCCTCCAGGTTGATTTACAGAATGGACTCTCTGAGTTTGGGTTTTTTTTCCCCTCTAGATTGATTTACAAACTGGACTCTCTGAGTTTGGGTTTTTTTTCCCACTGACTCTCTGAGTTTGGGGCTTTTTCCCACTGACTCTCTGAGTTTGGGGTTTTTTCCCTCCAGATTGATTTACAGACTGGACTCTCTGAGTTCGGGGTTTTTTTTCCCTTCTGACTCTCTGAATTTTGGTTTTTTCCCCTCCAGGTTGATTTACAGACTGGACTCTCTGAGTTCTCTGTGCTCCAGCGCCGCTCCAAGCACGGCTGGAATGAATTTTCAGTGGAGAACACAGAGCCAATATGGAAGAAATATCTGGACCAGGTAAGGATTTTCTGCACAGATCCTCATTTCTTGGCAAAAACCAAAAGCTGGCTGGGCTGCCCTGAGCGTGTGCCTGCAGTGAAATGTTCAGGGTTTCTCCTTGCAGAGGCTGAGCCTTGGAACAGGCTGTGCCCTGGCCACAGGAACTGCTCCTTCTCCTGGGAAAACCATTGTGAGGTTCCTTTGCAGCTCTCTGAGGGTGCAGATAACATCTCCAAACAGAAATGAACCGTTTTTATCCCCACACAGCCCACAAATCAAACGCTGGAGATCAGGGGCCTGATTGTTGGGGCGTATTTATTCCCTTTAAGGCAAGTGATAAAATCGTGAGAGGTTTGAGGAGAGCCAGTGGTAGCTGGAAGATGCTCTGATTTTGGTTATCCCTCCAGAAAAGGGGCAGCTGTGGAGCTCTGGGGAGTTTTGGGGTCTCTACCAATGCCACACCAGTGACAGGTGCATTCATATGGTGCCATGTGCTGTTGGCATTCACAATTTCTCACCAGCTGTCCCCAAAAAGCCAGCCACAAGGTGGTATTTGTTATCTTCTCTTTCCCCAGCTGAGTTATCCCTGAGTTTTGCTTTTATTAGCTATTTCTCATCAGTATTTACTGCATCTTTCACCTCTCTTTGAGAGTTTTTAACCAGACAAGAAGGGCCTTTTGTTTGTTTGTTTTTATTTTTCATTTCCAACCAGTGATTTTACTGATTTTCTTCCTGCTTAGTTGAATCTGAAGGATTTGAGTTGCTTTGAAAGACTTCATTTTAATTTCATGGTTTATCCCTTTTTTTCTGGATATGATTGACATTCTTTAAGCTTTTGGTGATCATCACCAAATCTCTCCAAGGATTCTTTTATTCCTGATAAAAGTGAGGTGGTTTTTTCTTTTTTTCTGCTCAATTTTAAGAACCAATTCCTCCTACAGGGACACCAAAAGAATTCTTTGGTGCAACTTTGATCCTCCTGCAACCTTTTGGTACCTCTGGCCCTGCACCTTTCACACCCTGCACTTGAGCATCATCCCTCAGCTTTGGCTGAGGCTTTTGCCAGCTGCTGTTTTTGTAAACATCCCCTTTTGCCTCTGTTTTCTAAAGAGAAATGGAGGGACTTTCACCTTTGGATCCAGCAAGGAATAAATCTAAATCCTGGCTTTCCTGCTGAGCATCACCACACATCTGCTGCACAAAGCAGGCAGATTTATGTTTGTCTATTTAATTCCTTTCCATCAATTCCCACATCAGCTCAGCAGAGCTGTAATTTTCTCAGGTAGGAAAAGGGGCCTTAAAACCTCTGTTTAAAAGGGAAGCAGGTGAGCACCTGACTCCCACAGCCCTCGGTCCAGTGAAGATTTGAGCAGATTAATTAAAGAAAAAATGAAAAAGGAAAGGAAAGAGGATTTCTGGTTTCAGATTCTAAAAAGACAGTCAAGTTTTTGTTTGTCCTTATTGTGCATCCAAGAGGCTTTAGGAATCAGCCCTGTGCTGTGTGTCTGCAAATGGGAGCAGTGCCTGTGCAAAAAGGGGAAAAGTGGGGGGGATTCCTGTGTTTTGGTGTGAGCTTTGTCCTGCTGGTCCCCAACGCCACCCAGCACCTGTGGGGCAGGAACTGCAGAGACCTGACCACGATGCAAGGAGGGTCCCTGCAGCAAATCCTCACAGGGACCCATCCTGACGGGATCATTGCTAATGGGATCATTCCTGATGGGACCCTTCCTGATGGGATCTGCAGCCAGCTCAGCTTCAGCACCTCTCATTCCATATTTTTCTTGTATTCTCAGTTCAAAAACCCCCTGATCCTCCTGCTGCTGGCCTCAGCTTTGGTGAGTGTCATCACCAAGGAGTACGAGGACGCCGCGAGCATCACCATGGTGAGTGACACCTGTTCTTTGTCCCCATGCTGGGTGTCACCTGTCCTGCATCACCATGGTGGGTGTCACCTGTCCCCCCATTTCCATAGTGGGTGTCACCTGTCCTTCCCCAGTGGTGTCCCCACCCTCATCCCCATGGTGGGTGTCACCTGTTCCCCATTTCCATGGTGGGTGTCACCTGTCCTTTATCCCCATGATGGATGGCCCCTGTCCTTTATCCCCATGGTGGTGTCCCCTGTCCTTTATCCCCATGGCAGGTGTCCCCTGTCCTTTATCCCCATGGTGGTGTCACCTGTCCTTTATCCCCATGGTGGTGTCACCTGTCCCCCATCCCCATGGTGGTGGCCCCTGCCCTGTCCCCACCCCCATCTCTCTGTGCCACCCCTGTAACCCCTCTCTGTCCCCAGGCCGTGCTCATCGTGGTCACCGTGGCCTTCATCCAGGTGGGTTGTGCAGAGCTGAGCCCCGTGGCCGTGGCTGCCAGCACAGAGACCTCTGCTGTAACCTGGCTTTCTTCTCCCTTCTCCTTTGAAAGGAATATCGCTCTGAGAAGTCTCTGGAAGAGCTGAACAAGCTGGTGCCCCCCGAGTGCAACTGGTGAGATGGGGGTCAGCAGGGAGGGGGGATGAGAGGGCAGGACCAATGGGGAAAGGGAATTATTCCAGGTTCTTGTGCACCTAATGAGAATCTGCCCATAGGGCACAGGGAAAAGGGATGAAATAATCAGAATGATCAGAAATTATTAGAAATTTTTGTGATTATTAGAAAAAAAAAATTAGGAAAAATAGAAATAAGCAGCAGGCACACTGTGGGATTGAATAAATGCTGAGAGACAGGAGGGTCCCAGAAAAGCCCTGCTCCACACCCCTGCAGCATCCTGCATGTCACTGTGTCCTCAGACAGGAAAAGCCTCACCTGTGTATAATTCTTTTTGCTTTAGGGTAGTTTCCACCCCCAGAGATGAGCACAAAGCAGCTCCTGAGTGCAGGTGCAGGTGGGCTGGGGCTCCTGCCCTGCCTGGTGCTGCACACACGTGCTGGGCACAGACACAGCCAGGTCACAGCTGCAGGGAGGATCAGACACCGCTTTCCCCACGGCTTTGATGTTTGTTATCACTGCTGCAAATCACAGGAAGCCTTTTTCCTATTTATGTCTTTGCAAATCAGTTTTGTCGTGGCCAACAGAAATAAGCTGTGAGGCTCAGGGAAGCCTTGCCCTGCCAAAGAGGTGTGGGGTTATTTCTGGTCCAAAGTTCACCCTGGAGCTCACAAACCCCACTGCTGGTTCTTTATTTATTTATGATATGACACCAGAAGCATCCAACTGCCTGGAAAGCTCCACTTTGAATGCAATAGTGGAATGCCAGGGGTAATTCTAGCTTTAAAAAGCCTCTTTTTAGGTTCAAGAATCTGCAATTCATTATTTAAAGCACGAAGGCACAGCTTCTTGTTGCTCCTCTCTACTGTATAAATAATGTTTAAGTCACTTCTGAAATGTAAATCATCCATAACCTGCCCATCTGTTTAGGAATTAAAACTGAGCCCAAACTGAACATAATCCTCTGCTGATTGCCATGAAGATTTTCTGTTCTTGTTTACCTTGGAAGCTCTTTGGGGCAAGGCTCCTTTCTTCCTTGCCAGCCACATTCCCGAGCCTGCGGAAGGAATAAAAACCTCACAGCCTGGTTGCCTTTCTTCTTTTTTCCATTTGCCTCGTGCAGCCTGAGGGAAGGAAAGCTGCAGCACCTTCTAGCACGAGAGCTGGTGCCTGGAGATATCATCTACCTGTCTGTGGGTGACAGGGTTCCTGCAGACCTCAGGCTCATCGAGGTAAATACAGCTGCAAACGAGCCTGCCTGCCAAATCCCCGGTCTCAAAAACAGTGCCAGAAATGCGCCTTTTTCATCAGGTTACAGATCTGCTGGTGGATGAATCCAGTTTTACTGGAGAAGCTGAGCCTTGCAACAAGACTGACAGTGTCCTGCTGGAGGCTGGCGACATCACCACGCTGAGCAATGTGGTGTTCATGGGGACCCTGGTGCGCTACGGGAAGGGAAAAGTGAGTCCTGACACCACTGAGCTTTTCCTGGGCATTCACTACAGATTCTTTTGGGATGACAGGAAAAGGGGAATCATAGAGGGCAGGTTAGATTGGATATTAGGAAGGAATCCTTCCCTGTGCCCAGAGAAGCTGTGGCTGCCCCTGGATCCCTGGCAGTGCCCAAGGCCAGGCTGGACAGGGCTTGGAGCAGCCTGGGACAGTGGGAGGTGTCCCTGCCCATGGCAGGGGGTGGAACTGGATGGGCTTCAGGTCCCTTCCAACCCAAATCAATCTGGGATTCTCAAGATTTTTCCACCTCCATCTTTCTTTTTCCCTTTTTTCCAGGGCGTGGTCATCGGCACGGGTGAAAACTCCCAGTTTGGCGAGGTGTTCAAGATGATGCAGGCTGAGGAGGTAACACAGTCCCTGTCTGGGGAAATTCTGGATGTCCTGGATGGAAGTTTGTGAGCAGGAGCAGTGCCAAGAGTTAATGCAGGGTTCAGTTCTGCTTGTGCCACAGAATGCTCGTGTGAGTGAGGGAGTGCAAAGTGTCTGACAGAGAAGGACAGGCCAGGCTGTGCCTGTTGGAGGGCTGAGGGTGGGGAAAGCACAAGGAAACTGCAGGGACCACGTATGGATAACCAGGAATGTCTGGGTCGCTTGTTCTGGGCTGACCATCATCTCCTCATCCCACACAACAACCGAACAAAGCCCAGTAATCTCTAATTTTTCCAGACTCCCAAGACACCTCTGCAGAAGAGCATGGACAGGCTGGGGAAGCAGCTCACCCTGTTCTCCTTTGGGATAATTGGTGAGTGGGGTGCAAGGCTCACACTGGCACGGCCAGCTCTGGGATCCCTCTGAGCTGCTTCTCCTAAAGCACTTGTGGGTCTGGGTAACCTGGACTCTGGGGGTTTGAGCTGAGACAGCATTCAATGAGAGATTTGGGTGCCTCATTGCATTTTTAGTTCTCCAACAACAGCTAAAAGAGGTTGGAGATTTTTGAAATTCTTTTTTTAATCAGATCATTCCCCCCTCACCCCAGGTTTGATAATGCTCATTGGCTGGTTGCAAGGGAAGCGTCTCCTCAGCATGTTCACCATTGGAGTCAGGTGAGGACTGCAGAGCCCTTTTCTCTTTGATTTCCAATTAAACATCCCAAGGAATTCCCTGTTCGAAGCAATGGACGTTTCACAAAAGAGTAAAACCTTCCATAAACACGTACTTCTCTGGCACTGGTGAAATTAATGCAAGGTTTAAACAGAGTGGAGGGGAACAAAACCAGGCTTCAGGGTTTATTTAATTTTATAAAGTGATATCTTGAAAATCTTCACTGGCATCTCTACCTCATCCTGCTGTGAATGCCCTTTCCTATCTGTGCTGTGAATTTAGTGGGAGTGTACCAACAGCAAATATTACTCTTTGCTGTTCCTGCTGGATTTACATCCAAAGAAAGGAATGCACATCTCATACAGCATAAAAAAGCATGTGCAGCTTCTTAATCAAACATAATAAAAATGTGTTTTCAGTGGTGCCCGTAAAACCTGTTAACTTGGTGTTGCCATGGGGCTAAAATCAGTTCTTATGAGGAGACAAAACAGAGAAGCCAAACTGGCTCAGTGCCACCTTCCTGTGTCCCAGGAGGATGTGGTGACAAAGAAAAGTGGTTAATCCTGAGTTTTGGGGGGCAGTTTATGATTTTGCAATTCCTCCTGGGTTACATTTTGCACATCCCTGGAAGCATTCAGAGTTCCCCAAGGAATATCTAATATTGAATATACAGAGTGTGGCTGGATTTTTCCAGCACATCAGGTGCTGCAGGTTTTGATGGTGGGGACATTTGTGGAGCTGGTTCTGTCCCCCTGTCGTGGGGTAGGAGAGGAGGTGAGGGGCTGCACGTGGCCAGGAGCCAGTGGCTGACCTGTGAGCCCTGATGCCAAGGAAAATTCAAGTCCCATCCTCAGAAAGTTAAATAAATGAAATTAAACCCAACCTCTAAATCCCTGCTTAGCCATAAATTAATGCTCTTTGGGAATGTAAAGAAGAAAAATAATTTCTCTGTCAAAATCATCCAGGGAAAGGTTGAAGGGCTGGATAAATATCCTGATTCTGTATTTACCCTGTGCCACGAGTCCCAGTGGTTATCCCACTCAGACCCTTAGGAAAACTCAGCCCTGGGAACGTCCCTTTGGCACATTTGGGTCAGCACTTGTGGTTTGGCCCCTGTGCTGAGGCTGTGGTGTCTCTGTGTCCCCAGCCTGGCCGTGGCTGCCATCCCCGAGGGCCTTCCCATCGTGGTCACTGTCACCCTGGTGCTGGGAGTGCTGCGCATGGCCAAGAAAAAGGTGATTGTGAAGAAGCTGCCCATCGTAGAAACCTTGGGTAAGGCTGCAAAGGGGCCACATGGCTTGGGCACCCCCAAAAATCTGAGCTGGAAAGCCACAGGGTGGCCTCAGGAGCCTTGGTCTGCTCCAGAAAAATAAATTTGGAATGTGCTTACTGGGACAGAGCAACCCACTCAGCATTACATACATTTTCTACCCTGTGTTTGTCACCTTTTCCCCTTATTTTGTGGTAGGGACACAGGCACATGTTTGGAATGGTGCAGCCCAGCCCATGGGGAGCAGAGCCACACATTGGGTTAAAATCTTTGTGTCTCCTTCCTCTCCATGCTCTGGGATCCTCCTGCAGATCCATCCTGTCCACACCTTCAGTGTCTGGATAAAAATCTTCCCAGCCTCTCAAATCAAGCTTGGCATCATGAATAAAGCCATTTACCCTCCTGCAGGCAGGGTGGCCATGTCCCTGATATCCAAAAAGTCACAGAGGGAGGGACAGAGGGGACCTTGAGGAGGCGTCCAGCACATCCTCACGGCTGCAGGGCAGGACAAATTGGGATGGAATTGTTCTCCCACCTCCCCTTATCTTTAATTTGTCCCTCCCTCGCTCCCAAGTGGCTGCACTCCAGGCTTTGCTGCTGTGCCCTGGGTCAGGGTAGCAGGGATATGAAGGAGCAGACACGGTGTCTGCTTAGCACCACTCGTTAAATGCTCCATAAATGCCGAGCCTGGTCCGTGCAGTTCCCAAAATCTGCTGCACGGCCGGAGCCTGCAGCTCAAACCTGTGCTCTGTGGGAGCACTGCTATTGTTTGAACTGCCCTTGTTTGTTCTGCAGTTAAGGAATCTTATCAGCCTGATTTTATTGTCTCTGCCCCGACCCAGGACATCTGAAATGGCTTTTTCCTCGTGAGGGAATTCGTTCTGGGAGGGCTGCGCCCACACAGGCGGAACTGCAGGTGCAGGGAAGGCACAGCCAAAACTGTCTGTAAAACCTCTGAAAAGGAGAAAAACAATCCCTCTGTAATTATCAGTAACTAAAAATGAGGTATTGGAGGTCACAGCTTTGCTCTCTGCTAATCCTTCCTAAAGTGTGATTCATTTACTTGCAGCCCAATCTGCTTTATCCTCTCCATGTTTTTCCTGGAGGTCATCGTGCTCATGGGCTCTGTGCCTGAGCACTGTGATCACCTCCAGGGCCAGGGAAGGTATTCACACTCAGAAAGGAACTGGAGCCTGATTCTTGTGTTGTATTAAATTCATTTTCCCTCTTCTTGGGAGTGGAAGCTGTGAAATGTGGTGGCTCTGCTAATTCACCCTTTTGCTGTGTTTTGTAAATGCGCTCTGGAAAAATGTGCTTTGCTGGATCAAGATTGGCACAAAGCAGAGCAAAAGGGAAATTTCTGCTCTTAGATGTTGATCTTTGAGTATTTTTTGTAACAATCTTTAACCATCTCCTCTCACAGCCCCTTGGTGAGGCAGGGAAGGGCTGCTGCCTTTAGAGAAGCAAGGCTTAATTGGCAGAGTGGGAATTAGGTGTGTCTTTTTAGGATAAAGCAGCTGTTCTGTTGTCTGATATTGCAGCTCAGAAACGCTGACCAAGACAATGTGACCCTCTTCAGATGTCCCCCACCCCATCTCACACCCAAATTATGCTCACAATGGGCACTCAAACCCTTTCCTTCATCCCTTTCTTGATCTTTTCTCCCTTTCACCGGTGCAGTTTAAACAGCATCGGTGAAACTTGTTCTCCCTCTTCTCAATCCCATGGCTGGGCTGCGTTATTGACCAGTTCTGATTGGAACCATCCCTGCCCCAGGTTGCTGCAATGTCATCTGCTCGGACAAGACAGGCACCCTGACTGCCAACGAGATGACAGTGACCCGGCTCGTGACCTCGGACGGCTGCCAGGCTGAGGTAGGGATCAGGAACTGCATCAGGAACTGCATCAGGAACTCACCCAGGCTTTCCTGCTGCAATTCAGCACCACTGGATTTGCCTTTGGCTCAGTTAGACCCAAGCAGTGGAGGCTGGCCTGCCCCAAACCAAGCAGCTTCTTGCACGTTCTGTAAAGAGAAGGGATTTTTGCAGCCCTGGGGGCAGGCAGGGATGGGGCTGAGGGGACAAAAACTGCTCAGGTACCACAAAGGTGTTCATTGGCATAACCTGCTGTTCCCTGCAATTACTAGAAATAAAAAACCTGCCTCTGACCCTGGCTGGTCCATTTGCTGTAGGGATATTTATTGTAGGAGCAGCTTCATCCTCTGCTTGGTTCGCTCCTCTCTGTGCAAGGTGAGGGGAAAATGCCAAAGATGAGGCAGAGGAGAGACAGGGCAGGGCTTGAACAAACCCAGTGGTGCCCCTGAGCTGCAGGAGACTTCAGGAATCTCAGCAAACAAGTTCCCTCCAGGACAAACTGACTCCTTTTGTCCCTATAAAGCTGTTTTAATGTGATGTTGTCACTGTCTGCAGCCTTTCCTTTAAGCATTGCTTTGAGAGAGAAAGAAGAGCCCCTGCACTCCTTCAAAATGAGAATTTTCTGGAGTGCAGCCCCCTGCACACAGCTGCACTCCAGTCCTGCCTGGCACAGGGGGGATCTCCCATCTTTCTCTCCCTCCCTCAGGTCAGCGGGGTGGGCTACAATGGAGAGGGCAATGTTTATCTTCTGCCATCCAAGGAGATCCTTAAAGAATTTTCCAACATCTCCATTGGGAAACTCGTGGAGGTAGGTATCAATTATGATCCAGCTATCCTAGTTACATTCAAATCATTTTGGGTGATCAGTGTGAAAAAAACCCCCACTTTTGTAATTCTAAAATGAACTGTCTTGCTAAAACATCCTCATGGAAAGACTGAGTGTGATGTAATTCCTGAAGCTTATGGGTGAAAGGTGGTGATCATAAGCCAGGGAGAGACCAGAGCCATCAGCCTCAGGAATCAATGATATTCTGGATGCAAATTCAATTCTGGCAGAAGAGAGACCAATACATTTTACCCTGGTCAGGTTTTGAATGGGCAGATTCTAGGCATTAGCCATCTACCCAGTCAGTTTATAAATTTATTGTGATGTTCTCTGGGTTTTGTGTCAGCTTTACATAAAATTTTGAACATTCAGCTGTAGGCTAAAATGAGTGTTTGAGTGGTGCAATGATTTGAGCTGGAATCTCAGATGGAGATTAGGTCCTGTTTTATTCATACTTCACATTAGAAACAATAGGAGGAGAGACTGAGCTTTCATTTTCATGATCTATCAAGCTCATTAGCTGCATCTCATGTTTTCTTGACGTTAATTTATCTAAATCGTAATATTTTACCAAAATACTGGTGTATCTTATGGATTAAGTGGCTTTAGAAAACACAAGGACTGTTCTCAAGTGATGCTGCTGTGGGGAAATCTTTTCCCAAAACTTTTGGGACGTGGCTCCTTTCACTCCCCAGTCTTTCATTATTTCATTTAAAGAGATGGAAAAGCTGTGACTTCAGTAATGACAAAAACATCCCTGTACACCTGTCCCTTTCTCTAGGCTGGCTGTGTGGTCAATAACGCCATTATCAGGAAAAACAGCGTGATAGGACAGCCCACAGAAGGAGCTCTCATTGCCCTGGCAATGAAGGTAAGACCCTGAGAGGTTAAAATTTCCCTGAAATTCAAATAAATAGATAAATAAAAGCTGGATCTCTTAGGTCTGGCAGCAGAGTGAGGCTGCTTTAAATCCCCCAGACTGGTTTTACTCTTCCTTGTCTCCTGTCAGAGATGTCACCTCTCCCAGTCAAGCTTTAGCCAGGGACAAGCATTTTCCTTGAGCTCCCG
The DNA here is from genome assembly GCA_034509425.1 of Eopsaltria australis. Taxonomy (NCBI): domain Eukaryota; kingdom Metazoa; phylum Chordata; class Aves; order Passeriformes; family Petroicidae; genus Eopsaltria; species Eopsaltria australis. Next base: position 58,754 of record JAVTVJ010000403.1, read on the forward strand.
TGCTGGCTGCAATCTTTGTTTGGCTTGGTTAATCCTGCAGTTGGGCTGGGAAATCCATTTCTTTTGGGCTCAGGCTGAACAGCCTTTTTTATATTTCCTCTTCCAGGAGTCCAGGAGGAAGACAAGAGTTAAAAATGGGCAGGAACAGGCCAGGCCAGATTGCACAGCCAAGGGTCACCCTCATTTTGGGTCATCTGCTGTTGTTTTTTATTTTTTCCTAGTTGTGATTATGTAAAATAAGACGTTTTTCTGAATATTGCATTCACACTGCCAGGCAGAGCTGTGAAACACCTCAAGGTGTCACCTCAGTGTCACCCAGCCTGTGGCCTCAGCCCAGGAGGTCCCTGATGAAATGATGCCCCTGCAAACATCTGATCTTCCCTCCTGCTTCTAAAGCTCATAACTCTAGCAGTGAAATCTTGATTTTTTTTTTTTTTTTATTTTTAAACAATGGCATTTCATTTCCCTAAATGCTGAATTAAAACCTTCCTCCTGCTCTGGAACTCAGTAGCCAAGCAACAGCAGAATACGAGGGAGGTTGTCTTTCCTATTTTTCTTTTTAATTTTTGGTTGAGCTGGGGAAGAAGGAGATCAGAAACAGCTTCCAGTGTCTCCCACTTCACCTGGAACACCCACACACACTGCTGGAGCAGGAGTGTGTTGATTTGGGCTGAAAGGCTTTGTTGTGAATTGCTTTTTGAGTGTCATTCATCAGGAAATAATTCAAAACCACGTCCATAAATGACTCCTCAGTTATTTGCTATTTCCCTTTTTCTTTCAAGTAGAGGAAATAACCCAGAAAAGAAACCCCAAACCAGCTCATCCCATTGCTTTGCCATAGGTTTGGGGAATGGATTTGCTCCTCCTTTGACCCACAGCCTCACAAAAAGGCAGGGCACCTCCTTAATTCTTTCAGAATTTAACAGGAATTAAGCTTCAAACTCCAGTTTAATTTATCCCAAATCAGGTACACCAAAAGGAAAAAAAAATGGTTTGAAATATGAATTTTGCTCTCCTCGTGTTTTCTCTCGAGCTCTGTGGTATCTGACAGCCTGGAAGGGCACGGCCAACAGTCAATCCTTGTGATATGGAAAATATATCCAGGCTTTGGCAAAGTCCAGCCTTACAGTGCTCTTTTTGTTTCACCTTGCTGCAGATGGAATTAGCTGACATAAAGGACATTTATGTGAGGAAGAAGGAAATCCCATTCAGCTCCGAGCAGAAGTGGATGGCTGTGAAATGCACACTGAAAAATCAGGTAAAGCAAACAGAGGCAGGGGCTGGTTTTGTGTTTCTGATTGTGCAGATCAACAAAGGGCATGAAATGGTATCTCTTCAGCAAATAATGTTTTCAGGAGTTAACTATGTCAGAAGAAAACGGAACAAACCTCAAAATTCCCAGCTTGGGTGGAATTTTGGCTTGTAAAACTGTGTTTGAATGGGAGGAGGGAATATTTCTCATACAGTGGTTGGAGCAGGAAAACAAAAGCTTTTCAGAGCTAACTGACAGGAGAGAGAGAGAGAGAGAGATCTGGTCATTTATCCCTTACTGGGTTAAGGGGCTCGTTTTGGCTGATATTGTGCTCTGGTTTAAGAGCACAACCCTTTCATTACTATGCTGTCTGTGAGGGCTGAACATGAAAAATGGCCGGAGCAAAAATATCCCACCCTATCCATAATAAATGCTCCTGGGTATCTCTCGAAACAGGTAAAAGGGGAAACAGAATCTTCTCTACCTACAGTTAAAGGGTTATTCCTTTAAAATGTGCTCCTTTGTTTGGATGAAGTGTATTCTCTGCTTGCTTTAAAGGATCAGGAGGATATTTACTTTATGAAAGGAGCATTTGAGGAAGTTATCCAGCACTGCACTCTGTACAACAGCGGTGGCATCTCGCTGTCACTCACACCCCAGCAGAAAGCCCTGTACCAGCAGGAAGAAAAGAGAATGGGCTCCTCAGGACTTCGAGGTCAGTCCTTACAGGTTGTCTGACCTAAAACTTTCCTGCTCTGTTATGGTCAGAATGGGCAGAGGCTCATTCATCACAGAATCACAGAATGGTTTGGGTTGAAGGGACTGTAAAGCTCATCCATTCCACCCCTGCCATGGCAGGGACACCTCCCACTGTCCCAGGCTGCTCCAAGCCCTGTCCAGCCTGGCCATGGGCACTGCCAGGGGTGGAGCAGCCACAGCTTCTCTGGGCACCCTGTGCCAGGGCCTCACCTCCCTCACAGGAGAGGAATTTCTTTCTAATCTCCCATCTAAATCTCCCCTGTTTCAGCTTAAAGCCTTCAGTTCTCAGCATCACTTTCACGATCTCTTCCCAGCACTTGTCAGAGTGCCAAGGGCCTGTCCTTGGTCTGCTGGCTGATCTTTTTGTTTTTGCTGGATTTAGTGGGTTTGAAAGGAATTGAAAATCATCACTGGAAATGTGACTGTTTGGATGTTTCTCCTCCATGGAGTGCTGTGATATGCTCTGGGTGATGCTCTGGAGAGCTGGGCCTGGTCTAAGCACTGCTCTGCCAAGCTTTGCTTTTGGAGAAGAGAGCAACAAAAAGCCACTTTGAGAGGAGTTCCAAACGTGGATTTAGGCACTGAGATTTCTGTGTGAAGCTCAATTCAATCCTTTGTTAGGCCCAAGTTCATCCATTTCCTCTGACCCCGACTGCCTCACAGCCCACTGGAGTTTTGTACAGGTGTCACCTCCTTCATCACCACAAACATCCCTCAGAAACGTCTCAGACTGTCACAGACACCAATCCCAGGCTGTAAGGAGATGAGAACAAGCCTTGGCAGCCGGATCTGGAGGATGTTGTAGATAATGTACAGATTCTCCCACCCTGTGTCCTGTGGTTGGGAACTCCTGTGCAGCGCTTGATTTACAACATCCAAATCATCTGCCCTCGTGGCAATGGCAAATTACTGCTCTGAAGGGAAGTGATTAACTCAGGCAGCTGCTGCAGCCTGGGATTCCATCATCAAAGCAGCACTGACATGAACCCCTGGCAAAACATCCCTGAGTGATTCAAGAATGATTGAATGATAACGGGTGTGCACCAAGAGCAGAGACAAAATGCTCAGGGCTGGTTGTTTACATGGTGGGAGTTTCACTGGTTGAGCTGAATTTACATTTCACATTTTTAGGTTTTAAAAAAAGTGTAAGTTTTTTGCAGGAATGCTATTGTTTAACTCAGTAGTTTAATAGTGTCTGGTTTAACATAGCACTGTCCAGATTTAATCCATCTGCATTTAGGGAAGACGTGGCAGACAGCTTAAAATTACAAAGAAAGAAATCCTAAGAGAAACATGTCAAACAGAAATGCTCTCATTCAGAGAAGCTGTTATTGAAGTGGACTGAGTTTTTGTGTCTATACAAGATCTGATTGTAATGACTAAAGATCGGGTTGTAATGATTTTTTCTGCTGGAAAACCATCAATTTAATATCTTCTCTAAATATTCCTTTCAAAGCATGGAAATACATCATTAACAATTTACTCTTGTCTTCTTTTTCTCCTCTCTGTTACTAGTACTTGCTTTGGCCTCAGGTCCAGAACTTGGCAAACTAACATTTCTGGGTCTGGTTGGAATAATTGATCCCCCAAGGGCTGGAGTGAGAGAAGCTGTTCAAGTCCTGTTTGAGTCTGGTGTGTCAGTGAAGATGGTCACTGGAGATGCCCTGGAAACAGCTCTGGCCATAGGTACCAATCTTTGCTGCTCTCCTGGGGGTCTGTGGTGGGTCTGTCACATCAGTCAAATCTTACATCCCTTAATAATCCACTTTATCATTGTTTTTGTGCTTGCAATAGAGGCTTTAAAGGTCACTGAGTTTTTGTTTTTCCATTGAAACAAACATTAGATGCAGTATAGAGCAGCTACAAGCTCTGGGCCAAATTCCAGTCAATTTATTCCACTATTCTAGCACCAGAAATGGCAAAATCTCAGTGTAAGGCTCTTGAAAGACACAGATAGCATTGCTGGGATTATAGAACCCACTAATATTTAGAGTGAGAGTATCTTTTTTCTTTGCAGGACAGAATATTGGTCTCTGCAATGGGAAGCTGAAAGCCATGTCTGGGGAAGAGCTGGACCAGCTGGCAGAGGCAGAGCTCTCCTCCACTGTCCAAAATGTAATGGCTTTAATTACATTAAAAAAGGCCTGTTTCCAATGGATTCCATCTAATACGAGATTATATTTTGTCCTCTTTTTTGTTTTTCAGGTTTCCATTTTCTTCAGAACAAGTCCAAAGCACAAACTAAAAATAATAAAGGTACTAAGAGCCTCTAAAATTAATTTTATGCCTCACAAAAACAAGGGGGAGGGTGCCTCAGTTCTCTGGATGATCTGATCTTGCCCAGCAGGATCAGCTCAAACTAAAGGATTATAAAACCCCAGCTAGAGCACTGGCACTACTTCTCTGTAGGCTTAGCTGTGGAATGGGACTTGATCCTTGTGGATCCTTTCCAGCTCAGGATATTCTATGTTTGTAGGATTTTATGATTTCTCTTGCAAACCTGGCCTGGGCATTTGGAAAACACTAGTGAGGTATTAGCAAGTATAACATCAGGAGAATGATTTTCAGGAGTATAGGGAATGTCACAACTCCAGCAGAAGTCAGAAGAGGGGAGTAAAACATTCAGAAATCAGTCTCTTAATTCCTGGTTTGAGTTTTGTCCTCAGTGTGGTGCCGAGTCTGTTTTACCCTCAGAGTCAAACAGCGCTCCTGATCTTTCAACGCAAAGAGAGCAAAGCAAATAGTACAGGCTCTGAAATTGCCCACAGGACTCGTTTGTCTTCTGGCTTGAGAGGCTCTGACCTGTCCCCTCCCACAGGCTCTGCAGAGGGCTGGTGCTGTGGTGTCAATGACAGGGGACGGAGTCAACGACGCCGTGGCCCTGAAATCCGCGGATATCGGGATCGCCATGGGACAGGCGGGGACAGACGTCAGCAAGGAGGCTGCCAACATGATCCTGGTGGATGATGACTTCTCAAAAGTCATGTAGGTTCAGAGATTTTCTAACTCTTCAGCTCCTTTCTGGCCGTCCACTGCAGCAGGCCTGGGAATGAGGCAGGATGTAGAACATGGAAGTGGAGAGCTTTGGTGTGGCTCTGACCCGTTTTTGGTTGCATCCATGGCAATGACTTTCCTTCCAAGTGGTGCTGACCAAGCCACCTCTCACCTGCAAGCCCTGGTTTCTCATTGCTGTAGCTAACTGGGGATCTGAGAGCACCTAGCAGTCTGGATGGATCAGAGCTTTTTTGGTCAAAAGCTGGACTCGATGATCCTGGAGGTGTTTTACGACTCATGCTCTGCCTCACCCAGGAAGCTCAGAGGAAAAACATAATTTGCAATGCTCTGTTGGTTCACAACAACAGAGAGAGTGGGCAGGGTACAGTGAGGATATAAATAGGTCCCAGACCTGCTTTATGAACCAAGACCTGGCCACGTGACCCAGGTTTTCAGATCTCATTGATAAAGGAACTGTAAGTGAGAAGCTGCATTGACAGCCTCCTCCTGAGCTGGGCTCTGAATTCCTACTGAAATAAGGGCTAGAAAAGACAATTTGTGCTCTGAGTGTCACGGGGAGCTCAGTGTAAAACAGTGTGAGTGCTCTTTACTTAATAAACTCCCCTCTCCCTTCCAGGAATGCAATAGAAGAGGGAAAGGGAATATTTTACAACATAAAAAATTTTGTCCGGTTCCAGCTGAGCACGTAAGTTCCTGTTTGCTTCAGCTCCTGTGGAAGCACCTTCAGGGTGAGACCCTGCAGAATAATATTCTTCTGTGCTTTGCAGGAGCATTTCTGCTTTGAGCCTGATTACCCTGTCAACAGTGCTCAACCTCCCAAATCCACTCAACGCTATGCAGATCTTATGGATCAACATCATCATGGATGGGCCACCAGCACAGAGGTATGGAAGAGTCCAATGAGCAAAATAATCTTGGCTTTAACATCTCTGAATTTGGCTCATAAGCTGCTGGGGTTCCTCATCAATTATCAGTGGTTTGATAAGTTGCACCTTTGTTCCCTCAAAAAGCACTTTACATTTACTTGAGGTTTTCTGTATTTTCCGGTTTTGAGGTGGAATCACTTAACTATTCCATTTTCTGGCTAGGAATGGCCTGTTACCCTGAAACATCACCGGCAGATAGGATGGCCAGGGAATAGTGGGGATATGCCCCAAAATCACAAGACTTAGGAACCTCATCCAAGTGCTAATTGCAATTACAGCTAAATACAATTACAGCTTCCACATTATGCACCCTCTCACAATTAGTTCTCCCTCTGGGGTGGGATACTGGTCTGATGATCTGATGTTATTTTAGCAGCTCAATATGCAGAAAAGACCTTTGGTATGAGTGTCATGAACAAATTTGGGTGTTACGTCACCTTGCTTGAATATCCACGCAGTGTTCCAAAGAATTGCATCCTCCAGCTCCACCCTGGCTTGTCAGGATGTCCGTTTTGGGATGCCCTGCATTAATTAACACATCCCTCTGCTTCTCTTGGAGGCAGCTTGGGGGTTGAGCCTGTTGACAGGGACACCATCAAGCAGCCCCCCCGCTGCATCACGGACACCATCCTCAGCAAGTCCCTGATCCTGAAAATCTTCATGTCAGCAATCATCATCATCAGCGGAACCCTCTTCGTCTTCTGGAAGGAGGTGAGGGAAATCTGCACTCAGATCTTGTTTCCATCAGGGTGGGTGGAGCAGAGTGAGGGCAGTTCCTGAAGGACACGAGGACTTTCTGGAATCCATCCCATGGGGAAGGATCAGTGTGGGCAGAGGGCTGAGGAAGCAGGGTCAGCTCCCAGCTCTGCTCCTGCCTCCTTTTGTTACCTCTAATTTGGTCCTTCCAATCTAGAATGGGAAACCTCTTACTTGACGTGGCATCAATCCTTTAAGGGACTTCCCACCTCTCGCTTTCCATTCTCCCAGCAGAAAATGCCAGGTACAATGGGTTGCTGTTGGTACTTTAAGTTTCAGCAATTTAATTGAGAATGTTCTTTACTCAAAGTCCACATCAGTTTAAGAATTTAAAATATGGGTGATAAGATCATAAACTCTAAAATTAGCAGAGAGAACTGAATGCTATCTATAACAGCTAGAACTAGATTTGCTCCTTTGTTTTGCTACCCTTTGATTTGACTGGGCTCATTAAAGGGAACATTTAATTCTTCTATTGAATTGGCATATTTTTGCAAGGTTAAACTAACCCCTGAATTTGTGTGTGCTTCCAGAATCCAAAAGGGGGCATAACTCCTCGAACCACCACGATGACTTTTACCTGTTTTGTGTTTTTTGACCTCTTCAACGCCCTGACATGTCGCTCTCAGGTGAGATTGCTCTGTCAGCAGTAATTTCTTGTCTCAAATCACAAACATAAACATTAGAATACCAGCATTTTGCATAGTAAGGGGTTTTTTTGATGTTATGTAAAGCATCATAATTTTATGAACTTTTTATATAGATAAAATAATCCTTTACAGCTCAAGTGCAACTACACTTTCAATTACATAGCTCTAAGTTAGTGTTTATGTAACTTAAAAAGCAATGGAGTTGAAATGTAAAGAAACAGGGTGACAGCTCCAACAGAGATTGGGAAAAGATACTTTTTAAAATGTTTTTTTTTTTCCTTCTCTAGACAAAGTTGATATTTGAAATTGGCTTTTTCCGAAACCGCATGTTCTTGTATTCGGTGCTTGGGTCATTTTTGGGACAGCTGGCTGTTATCTACATCCCTCCACTACAAAAGATCTTTCAGACAGAGAATTTAGGAGTGTTAGGTAAGTTGAAAAATAAATAATGATTTGTTTGTTTGGGTTTTTTTTTCCTTAAAGTGACTTTAGAAAGCAGATGCCGTTCCCAGTTTCCTCCATTAGCTCCCAGCACATCACTGGTAGGGGAAATCAACCAACAGCTGCTGTACCTGTGTATTTGTACAGAGCTGTACACAAATAGTAGCAGTATTTAATATTATCCCAGCTTAGATCCTGAATTTTGATTTACTGCACATAAATGCAAGTAAATGGAGACATGCTGAGATTTTCCACGAGCTCTGTATAATATTTCTCAGATCATTATGCAGACACTGCTTTGGACAGAGCAGGGTTTCCCAGCTGAAATGCAACACAGATTTTAATTTGAATCAGCAAATTCACCCTATTACACCATGTTACAGCTACATTAAGCTGTTTTTAGAAGCAGGGGACAGGGACCCCAAAGGATTCCTGTTTCCAGCCTCCAAGGGGACTATCCCAGCTGTGGGTGTCCCTTTGCTGCACTGGTGTCCCCAGTCCTCACCGACGCCATGCACCCAGGGGTTCACCAGCACAATTCCAGCTGCAGGAAGGCCGTGGGCTGGGATTCCTGCCCAGCTGAGCTCACCTCCCCTCTCTCCTCTCCCAGACCTGCTGTTCCTCACCGGCCTGGCTTCCTCAGTGTTCGTGGTGTCCGAGCTCGTCAAGCTCTGTGAGAAGCGCTGCTGCCACCCAAAGCACACAAAGGGGTGTCACAACTGACTGAGGCTGAGCTAAAATACGCTTGGAACAGAGCTGTGATGCTGGATAATCCCAATCCATGGCTTTGTGATGCCACACGCCCCTCCTGAAGGTACTCAAGTGCATCTGTACCACCAGTCCTTACACCAGAGACTCTTGTACCCACTCCTCGTGAGCTGCCTGCAGAAACCTTCTGTTTTAAACCAAGAGCAGGTATATTTTTATAACATTGATCTGGATGTCCAGAGGCTGTGCTAGTCCCAGACAAAAAGAAGAGTTTCACACCTGTACAGAAAAACCTATTGTGCATAAACTGAAATTTTATTTATTTAAATCAAAATCATTTTTATTAATAAAATCTACGTTTTAAAATGTTGCTGACAAGTATCTGAGTGAGACTCGTGATTTAGACACGTCCTTTAATTAGCAGAGTGGAAAAGACCTGCCTTCAAGCGTTTCTTTTCCTTCAATTTATGGAGTTTGTGGATTCCCAGGTATCCAGCCTTGATTCAGCAAGACTTTCAAGGAAACTGGGAGGAGCTGAAGTGCCAACCCTCAGCTGTCAGTTTTTGTACCTGTGTGACTGACAGGAGAAAAAGGGAAGGCTGATCAGACCCAGTGCCCAGCAGTGGATGGATTTAATGGGAAAGGGACTCATTTTCACCAGAGCCTGAGAATAAAGATGAGCCAGGAACAGAGCAGGGATGTTGAGCTTTGCAGTTGGGTCCAGAATTGCACAAAAGGGACTGAGCTGTTCAGATCATAGCTAAGCCCACTGCTGACAAAAGCTTTTGGGACATTTTTAGGTGCATGAGCACAAAGCCCAGATTTTTTAATCATCAGGTTCAGGTTAAAAGAAAAGTTGAGTTCTCCCAAGCCCATCTTTTACATTTAAAGAACAGTTTGGAATAATCCATCTGCTGGTTGGATCAGTAGTGTCCTAGTAAAAAATGCTTCACTGAGACATTTGCTAAAGTGCCAGTGTCAGTTTTCTTCTTGCCCCAGCTTAACAACTTCAAAGTGAAGAGTCTCAGACACAAACTTGTCACAAAAATACAATTGCAGAGGTCACAATGCTATGCTGATAGTCACAAGATGCAGTTCAAACAAGAGTACATTTTGCATTCATTGTCTAGAAAGAAACAGCTATACTGATACTCATTAAAAATCAAAGAAAACCTGGCCACTGAAATATTTTTGGTGGAGAGTAGCTTTGTACAATTTTCTTTTTTTAAATCCTTGCAGATGGTTTCAGTTCTCAAAACAAGCTTCTGCCTTGCAATGGAAGGAAAATAAAGTCTAGCTGTTTATTTGATGCTTGACTGCACAAATTCAACTGTCTCATCCTGTATCCCATCCACATGGGAGTATTTCATAGGCTTGGTCACTGCTAAGTGAAAAAGACCTCTGAGGCTCATGGTGGGAGCTGGAGAATGTTCAAACAAAAGCTGCTACCACCACACTCACAGACAGCATCATGTACTTATTAATTGTAAAATTTAATATTACTAATATATATAGAGAAGAAAACTATACAAAAGTATCAGTGCAATTGTTCTGATGCTTAGTTTTTTTCTGTGTGTTACAAACTTGGGAGATTACCTGGTTTCTCTGAGCACATACAGGATAAAAGGACATTATCCCAGGCCTTTCACAGCACTCTCTGTACTGGAACAAACTGCACATAAATGCCCCAAGCATTAGTTCAGGTACTCTACAAAACACACAGTTGAATCCTAGGATACCTGGCTGGAGTGATTTCTTCATGCTCTCCTTTCAAGGCTAAATTCACATTGTTTAATATAATTTTTAAAAATAAGGTCTACATTAAGGCACAAGTGCAGATTGTTCAGAATATTCAAATCTGGCTCCCTATGAAAAACAACAGGTGGGGGAAAAATCATACAAGAAAACACCAAGGGAAAAAATCTGAAGGAAGGCCACATGATCAGAAATTGTAGAATTCATTGTTACAACACATTTTTTCTCTAAGCTGCAAAGAAGACAAACTCATGCCAGGACAAAGGGGATTGGACACAGTCCTTTTCCTCAGGAGGAGAAAGACTGACAATCAGAGACACTGATAACCAAACACTTCTTGCTGAGTTAGAAATTACAGCCCCTGGTAGAAATTGAGGTTATTTTTGACAAGTTAATTACACATAGAATTAGCAAGGTCAAACTAGTAATTACTGAGAGATGGGAACTAATTCAAGTAGAGAAAGTCCTGAGTATAAGAGACCTGACAAAACTGGTGCTGACTGGTGAACAGTCACAAAACAGAGCACAAAGCCCAACAACTGCATTTCACATTGTGGGGATCTTTTACATAACAGAGTAATGACTCATTATGTGGAAATAAAGTGTACAGCAATCTTCTTGAAACATTTTACAGACAAAACCCTGATTTTTATTTCTTTCACAAGGTATCTGCAGATCCTATGCTCAATTAAATGTGGCTGCTTCTTATCCAACCTTTTTTACAGCCTGATCTTTTACTGCAGTTTCGTGAGGCTACTAAAGAATGTGGCTTCTCTAGAGAATTCCTGCTGGAGGTATGGCCCATTTTTAGCACAAATATGGCTCCAATGATTCTGTTCTAGGTTTAAAAAGCAACAGACAAGTTTCTGCAGAAAGAGATGAAGTGAGATGCACTAGGGACAGTGGGGTACTATAAAACTTTTTGTGGTATAATTATTCTGGACATCTTATGGAGTCACCTGCTGAAAATCTGACTTAGCAAACTTGAAATTTAATGCTTTAACTGAAGCAATGCAAATTAATAGCACCCTTCATATGGCATCATGTGGACTATTCTGTGTTCAGACATCATTACAGTTTGTAAGCTTTGCTGACTAATTTCACTGCATGCAAATAAATATGTGCAGCTGAGGTATAAGAGCTCTGATCAGTGCCTTGAACAGGCTTTATAAATATATAACTATGTACATATCAATTCTCCAGGACAGAAAGCCATACTGTCAATAACTTCTGCTGCTTTTAATTTAGTGTGCAGACATGATCTATGGGGAATGCAAGCAAATTCATACTCAGCTAGAGCTCAGACATGCCTAATGATTATGTCCCTACTTAATTTTTCTGTCCTTCCCAAACAAAACCCTTCAGGCAGAATAGTGCATTAGACCTAAATATTACACCAGTACAAGGCTCAAGCTTTGTCCCAGACAGATAAATACAAGGGAAAAAAAAAGGAAAAAATATCTTATCCAAGGAACATTAACACCTGGAATACAATAAAAGCAAATGTTTTTTTGTGTTTCTGTGGCTCCTTTAGTTCTCATCATCATCATGATCTTCATCCTCTTCCATGGGCTCCCGCAGACCTTCGCTCTGACGAGTTTTTCCAGCCATTTCTAACAAGGCCTGAGCCTGAGGATCCACATCCAGGATACTCTTACCTTTTCTCTGCAAAACAAAATAAAATGTAGGCATTTAAAATGTTCATATCAGGCTCCAGGGAAGAGAGACACTCAAAAGTCCATAAGTGATGTGGTCTGCAAGCTTGGTGCAATGGAGAAGATACATTTCCAATTTCAAAATTCACTGGGATACATCAAATGGATTTTTACTGCTGCAGCTACACAAAACAGCCATAAACTTTCCCTAGGATGACAGTGAGCTATTTCAAGTTTATTCAGGTTACAAGCCAGCCAGGACATCCTGGTTAACCTCACCTCAGTCTGAAGTGTTAATGTGAAGTTTTTAAAGAAGAAATCCAGTTACAATTCAACATCTTCGGTAAACAGTTTGCTCTGTTTCTATTTAGAGCTATGTGTCCAGTGAAGTCAGGGCATGTGAATTTATGTGAAAAGAAGTAAAAATTTAAAGAAAATAAAATTTTTAAATCCCACCAAACTGTACAGACCAAACTGTACAGTTTAAGAAGAGAATAAATTACAGGGATAGAGGAGACTGGAGAGAGGCTCCTACTCATTGCCAAAAGTAAACCACGTGCAGAAAGACTGACATAAACCCATTCACATAAATTTATGGTAAAACAATAGTAAAGTTAAAGTTACTGATAAAGAAATTTTGGAGTCTCTTCCTGAACTACATATTAGACTTTACTTGAGTTTCCTGTGCTTTTAGAAACTCTGGGTTTTACTGAACCCCTCCAACGAGGTTCCTCCCAGAGACCACTCCTAAACATCAAAAAGGCCTTTTGAAATTCGGAATAAAGTAGTGCTATTCTGACTCTATCACATCATGGCTCCTCATGTTATTTCTTGTTGGCACTCTCAATAATTCCACTGTTTTGCCACGTGCCTGCTACAAACACATGGCACCACAGGGCCAGGTAAAGAAAATGTTATTCACCACAATGGAGAGACAGTGTTTAAACAGAAAACTGCAACTATGAGCTCTACATTCACACCTTCTGTTCCAACCAGGACACAACTTCACAGGTTCAATTCACAATTTCACTTACCCCTGCACTCTCAGGGATGTCTCCCACTGCCCAAACTTCCATGGCATCCAGTGTGAAATCCTCTTTGGCTGACAGCTGGGGGCTGTTGTAGGTGGTGCACCGAGGTTTGGCTTTGCTGTGGCCCTTCCCGTAGTCACTGTCTATCCAGAGCCCAAAGTATCCATGCTGCCCACCCATACCCTGTGGAGAAAACCAGCACATCACTCACATCCTGCACAGGCAAAACAGACTGGGAAAGTTAGGAAACCTAAGAAAAAGTTGCTGTGCTCAGTGTTTACGCCACACTTCTGTGGGTAGGCAAAAAAAGGGGATTCTGAGTGAAGCTGGGCCTCTGTACCCACATCTATAATTCCTGAACACAAATAAGAATTTACCTCAGTGATCCTGCCCTACCTCTGTGCTTTACAGAATACAAATATCTGTGACTTGTGCCAGAAATTTAGCTCCTGGGTTTTGTTTATTGACTATTAACAGTTCCATTTCAGAGAGCCAATGCTCAGGGTTGCTGCCTCCTTTCCACTTAGGAAAGTATCTACAGAAACCAATAATGTAATTTGATGTTGTCCACTTTCTCTAGAGAAAATTAATTCCAGCCTGCTGCAATCCCCAAAGTTATGGTAGATAATGCTCCAAAACTGTAAAGCATTTCCAGGACAGGTGGTGTGTTGTAGCTCTGCAGAAACTCCTCTGCATCTGGAGAGTTCATTTGTGAACCTGAATAAGAGGAGCTCCTGCCACCGTCATCACACAGCGGCAGCAGCTCAGTGAAATGTCTGCACTCTTAATTCTGCTGGGCTTTCTCCTCCATAATTCCAAACGCAGTTGGTGTGGCAGGGAGAGCAGCCAGTGGAAAATCCTCAGTTACACAGATCACTGTTCTGTGCAGCTTCAGGCATGTAAACTTCCTCAGAGAATAACAAGTGAAATAAATCTGCTCTCAGAAAGTAAAAACCACAAAACCCTTCCAAACACCAGCCACAAATCCAATGTGCAAATCATCATTTCTGAATACTTACAAGTCCATTTGGCATAGTCTGTTGGCCATGGTTTAAATACATGTAGTGGTCATTGTACCCTGTGTATGTGTGTACAGCCAGAGTGGGGAAAACAGAAAACAGAAAGCATCTGTTGTCACCTGCAAACAGAAAAGCACCTCAGGTCAGACAAGTGGTCAAGCAATAATGTGCCTACAAATAGAACAGAAAAAATAATTGAAGCTGAATAATTCAAAGCCAGCAGCTGCCATCTCAGGAAGCCAGTAGATCTCCCATCAAGATTTAGATCTATATTTTATTCTCAGTGAACTTTGTGCAGTCACAGAAATCAATGCAGTTACAGGTGGTGATCAAGGGCAGAGTCAGAGGCACCACTAGGACATTATGTCACTATGTCACCTACCCCAGCCTGCATTAGATCACCTAAAACTGGCCAGCTGATAGATCTGTACACGCTGGTGAGAGTGTGCACCCCCAGTTCTGGTTGCACTGATACACAAATCAGTTTAGAGTCAATGATTTAGAGCAATTTTCACCATGACAGGTTTGGGATTCAGAGGCACCTGTGCTGTGCTTGCCCTGTATGCTCTACATGTTTCTCTATCAGGAAAAAGTACAAGAAAAGGGATGAGTAATCAGTGTAAAATAATACTGTACTGTCTGGAGTGGTAATTTTCAAATATTCATTTAGGACATGAACTGCGTTTCTAACGTAGCCAGAGCGAGGATTCCCAGCAGCACCAAATACCCAAAGCCCTGGGTTCTTTTCAAAAATCCATCAGAAACATTCTTTCCAAAGAGTTCTTTAAACACCTTTTCTTCCTCCCCAAAATTTTAAGGGAACAAGAAGTTTAGCTTGTCCAAAGAATCCTCTGGTTGCTGGATTTTAGAAAGAGAACAGTGTTCAAATGGCAAGAGGAGGCTCAGGTGTTCCTGATGGAGGACTGCCATCCTGTGGACAAATTATTTAGCCACTAATTCATCATCTGTGCTCTACTTCCTTCATTTTCATTTCATTTTCAACCTAAGCAGTTAGAGGGTTTGATAGATTTCCCTGAAAAATTGTTCTGTGATCAATAAGTCCTGCAATTTTAAAAGCCTTATCAAATAACAAACTATAAATATTAATCAGCAAGACGCCTGACTGCCATGCTAAGAACAACTTTGCATGTGTTTTATATTCTTTGAAAATCAGTGTTATTTTTGCCACAGAGAAATTCACTTGGAAGTGTAAGAAACACTTTGTGTCATTAAGGGGACAGTATCCATTAAGGGGACAGGATTCTTGTGCCTGTACAAAAACCAGGGAATTTACCAGATACTAAAATAAGAAAAGTGAGTCTTACCTTGAAACTGTGGCTTCACCTCCCAGGAGTGAGATGCAAACCCACCAAAGAGGAAACCATCCACGTCCCTCAAGATCACTATGCAAGGACCTTTGTTCACTATATGGGCACACAGCTGTGAGAAGCTTTCCCCGTGCAGCCTGGAGGAAAATAAAAGCTGCCACTTGTGCTGCATCTCTGCAGGCAGGTGGGAGTTGATGTAGATGATGGCTGGGATGTCAAAGAGACTGACAACTCCTCTTCCTTTGATGCCTTTGCACTGGGGAACCAGGTTGAGGATGTCGTTGGTTTGGTCTGGGAGGGAATGCAGGACGTGGAGGCCTTGCCTGATGACAACACTGAGGAAAACTGAGACCTGGGGAACTCTGTACACCCAATCCTCAATGGCACTTTGGTCAAAATTTGCCTCCAGCAGCTGAGAACCCACGGGTTTTGTCCCATCTAAAGAATAAGACACACAGGGACGGGAGTAAGTCTCCCCATCTGGAAAATAATCAGGTGATTTTTAAGTGTAAACACAATATTCCATTATTTTAATGGACAGAAAACCACATATGAAAGGAGCCAGGAACAGTAAAGTGCCAACTACATTAAGCAAATGCAACCACACAACTGAGAAACATTCACCTCTGGAATTCTTTGGTTGGGCTGTCACGATTTAGAAACACAGACTCCAAGCTACAACTCATGAAAAGTCCTTTGCAAAGCAGCAAAATCTGTTACTACAGCAGTGCAAAGACAGATCTATGCTTTATAAAAGGACAAAGCCATAAATGTATGATAGAGTTTATTTAAATAAATACTATTTAGACGCCCATGCCTGCCATCTGCAAGTCACATATTTGAAAAATAGACATGTTCCACAACAAACTGGGACTTCAGATCAAATCTCACCTGAATTTAGGGGACAAAGATGGAGAGGTTAAATAAATAAAATTCCCATGTCATTTCCTAAGCACTAGGTTTGAAATTTTAGTCTCACCCTTTAAATTCAAAGAATTTAAGAGAGAAATTCTCATGAGATCAGTGATCACACAAGCTCTGGTATATGCTGAATGAGGGCTGCTTACCTGGAAGCTTCAATTCTGAGAGCAGCTCAGCAGCCAAAGCTTTGACTCCACTTGAGGAATCCCTTGTATTCTCCAAACTCCAACCTTTCAGCTCCTTCCTGTAGCTCAGTACATGGACTACAGACGTGATCAGATCCTCTGTGAACTTAAAAGATTAAAACACCACCATTTTGGTATTTGTTAAATGAAATTTCCAAGAGCTTCAAAGGACTGTCTGAACATAAAGTCAAGCAGTACTGATGCTGTAATCCCAAAGGCAGAAACTTCTCTTGCCATGACAAGTCAGGAACTACAGAAATGCTATTTCAGTGTCATAGGTCTTGAAAAGGATCCTTTATCAAGACATTTCATATATGTTACTTCACAAAGCACCTCCATAATATAGGGAATGAAAGAGGGAGGGGAGGGTCAAGTTTTGCAGTGTAGGAGCTGCTGGAGAATTACTGTTCTGTGATACCTCACAAGCTACATAGCTGATCCTGCAACTAAAGCTCTAGAACGCATTTTTGCTCAGTTCCCAGAAGCAGCAGCCACACCACAGCCCTTGCTGGCTCTTACCTATAGCCCTGCCCTCTTACTGTCCCCCCAACACACAATTAACTGCTCGTTTACCTCTTGGATTTGTTTGCCTTTCAGAGGCCCTCCAGTCTTGGCGATCATTCTCATTATTATGCTAATCTTCTCATCTGCATTCCCTTTTAAGAGGTTTGACATAAAAATTACGAACTGCTCCTTAGCAATCTGTTCACCCAGCCCGGACGATTTGCCAGGCAGGTCAATGCTTTTCATTCCATTGTACAACCGAGCAGTCATTGGCTGTGGCAGGGGCTCCCGGGTGTGTGCCTGCAGTGAGAGAAACACCAAAGAGCACATTTTACAAATGAAGAAATACTGATAGTATCTGCTATCACAAATAAACTTTTGTCAAAGAACTGCTTTGCCAAGAGAAAAACTAAAAATCTCCATTTTTGTAGGGATTTTTTTAGTGATTTAGGTTTTTCTAGAAACGCCATGGGCTTCAGAAAAATCAACACTGTAAAGTGTTAACAGGATATTAGCAAAGAGTTTCTACGTGATAACTGGTGCAAAGGTTTACAAGTCTGTCAGTAAAACATTCAAAATTGTGTTTTAATTCTGCTTTTGATAGAGGAGCTCACTTAAGAATGAAGTAGAGTGCTTTCCACATCTCAGTTTTGGCCTCAAGGCAGCGTTTAACCCTACATGCACGTGTGGAACCAACCCTGGAAAATTTCAACTAACTGAAGCACTGATCACCTGATTTTTAAAAAGCATCCCTGATGTTAAGAGAGTCAAAATCAGCACTTAATCATCTGAATTGCATGCTTGGCCCTTTGAATTGAAATCTAGCTGGGATATATCATCATTCATCACAGCTCTGTGGGAAAGATCTGACTCTGGATTCAACTTTCAGAGCGTTCAAGATAATTACACGGTTTAAAAATAAATAATCTCAAATACATGCATGCAGGAGGACGTGATTACCCAGTGTCCTCACTGTGCACAGAGATGTGCTGAACACCTGACTTGACTCCTCCACACGGGGTGCAGCTCGGTGGGGACTGTGCTGAAATCAGTGGAGCCCTAAAAGCCCCACTCCAGATCCACTCAGGGGAGCTGTTATTCCTGATTCCTGCCTCAATAGCACTCCTGGGGAAGCCAACTGGGCTGCTCCTATTTGCTGCTAATGGCTGTTGCTGGGCATGAGAGATCCAATATCCTGAGCTCTGCGCTGCTTGCACTGACGTCAGTGCCACAACTCCCATGGATTCCAGCAGCAGCAGCAACAGCAGCCACAGCCTCTCACATCAGAGTGCTCCTCAGCGAGGGAGGGATGGTCATGGGGGGTACAGCTGTCTTTGAGAGGCTTTCTAAAACTCCTGCATGAGCCTGAAGTGGGAGAGGCAGCAGGGAACACAACTAAAACATTATGCTCAAGGGTTTTTAGCTTCACGCTGCTGAATTACCTACCTACTCTCTACCTAATCCCACCACCTCACTGTGCTGTTTCATTATGCTTCTAGCTATTCCAAAGAGTGGACCTAGGGTGTGAAAAAAGGAGGTGTGCAAAAAAAAGGATCTTTAATAACCATCTAACTCACACCTCTGGCAATTTAGAACTCTTGTTTTAAATGGCTTAAAGAAATTTTCTGGAGGTTCCTGCTCCTCCTGCTTTCCTAGCTGAGCAGTGCAGCCTGCCCTGGTCCAGATGTGTAACCTAAGCAGAGCACAGGAGGTGATGCTTGGGGCCTCACCAGTGGTACCAGACTGCTGCTGCACCAAATCTGTCACATCTCAGCCCAGCCCAGGCATGAGCATTGTCACCTACAAGGCAAGAATGCCCTCCAAATGATTTTCATTTAAGCTGGCAAACAAAAAGGCAGGAAAGGAAAAGGCAAATGTTCATCAAACATCACACCGATCTAGGGCAAAGCCACAGAGAGAACTTCTTCCAGGTCCCAAACAATTACCAGGCACAAGGACACTGGATGAATTAGTGCTGAAAAACCAGGCAGTGGGAATATTTCCAAACTTGGTGTTCCAAAAATTGGTGACAGCTCACAAACAGTCAGGCTGCAGGAAGGCTGGAGCTGGTCTGTATGCACAGGCATTGCTGAACACCTTAAAATAACCTGCTGCTTTCAATGAGTTTTAATTTGACTCCATTATCTGTGTAATACATATATAAAACTGCATTTCACCACTACATTCATTTGGCCACTTAGCTCCTGACTAGCTGAAGTTATTAAGGATTCCAATGACTCATTTTTCACTTTTCTTGATTAGAAAATGAATGCAGAGTTAATCAGAAGCATAATGCATGTTAATTAGCTAAAACAGGGAGCCACAGCTTAATCAAGTCAAATTGAATTCTCTCCTTTTAGTACAAGTGAAGAGATTAGAGACAGTGACACATCGAGGGAGACAGGCATAACCAAATCAAAACTGACTTTGTGACAGCTTCTCAAGACAATCTCTAAGTGATCCCACACTGCAGACTCCAGGGGGAAAAATATTCTTCCCATTTTTCAGGTCTCTGTAAAAATATTTCCACATACCCCAACTTACTTCAGAATCAGGAAAGCTGCAAACGCACCCGAAAGTGCAATTTAAGAGACAAATGCAGACCTGAAAGTCACCACTCATGTTAAACTGCAAGAAAAAGTTAAATACCCATCTTGCCCCAAAATATGAAAAATTAAATTGAGATGAGCAGTCCTTAAAAAATAACTCTTGCCACATCTTTGTAGTTTCTGGAATTCTGTTCAATGCCCTACATCCTAGATATATCATGAATAACAGATTGTCTTGCCTGTAGTGCTGCCAGGCTCACAGTTCTCTTTGCAGCTTTGGCATTTTTTGCTCCAGCTGAGCCACTTGACCCTGACAAGGTATCAAATAGTCCATCAATGTCAGACTGCTCCTCAGGAAGAAACCTGGACAGATGATTCTGATAGGCATTGCTTTCTGCATTCCCCATCTTTTCAACCTGAAGCAAAGAAAAGACAATCAAAAGAAACATTAAACACAGACAGGTATCACAAGGGCCATGAAAGACACATCAGAGTTAACATACCAGTGCAAGCTTTACAAGAAGAGCAAATTAGCAGCTTCACAGGAAATTATTAAAACTGCTGTTTAGTCTCTCTATTCACCAAGGCTCAACGAACTTGGAGAACATCTGTGAACAGTAACTGTGCTTTAAAAGCTGACAGTCTGACAGCTCTTGGCTAAAGCCACCCTGGCCACCAATACAAACCCCATCCAAGTCTATCAAATGGAAAAACCAATATGATCTAATGGTTAAATTAGTTTATACAAAGTGACCGTGAGTTTGACAGCTGGAATACATCCCTAACATGAAGGGGAAAGCCCGATAATGGATTAGTTATGACAGATTATGCTGCATCTTCTGGTGCATTAATGGACTGAAGCTAAGTTTGCCAATAGGATGTGGCACTAGAACATCATCACTGCAAAGTCTCTGAAAATCACATGAGAGTGTTTTTTTCCTAAGGACACAATACAAAAATCATCTGACACAAAGTAACAAAGACATTTAGGAACACAACTCAAGACCCATTAAAAACACACAGATTCACATGAAACCAATAAATCAATCGTTGAGAGTTGGTACCCACAGCATTAACGTTGGTGGTGAGAGGCTGGTTTGGGGTTTCCTTCTTTGTTTTACACATTTAGTAGTACAATTATTTCTCTCACCGTCCCAGGAGTCACCTGCATTAATTTTTAATGTTGTCTGGGCCATGTGCTCTGGCTTCCTCCCTGGAGCAGCACAGCCCAGCCCTAACTGGGCCCAAAATCCCAAATTCCACCACGACCACAATGATAGCCACCACTGCCAAAAGCCTTCCCATCTGTCTGGGGGAGACACAAGTCTGGGGCAGCAATAGGAAAAAGATGAGATATGGAATAAGAAAATCCTTTTGTAGGGTTTTTTCCCTACAAATTCCATGTCCTTCCTGACGCCTCTCTTTT
Organism: Eopsaltria australis; assembly: GCA_034509425.1. Taxonomy (NCBI): domain Eukaryota; kingdom Metazoa; phylum Chordata; class Aves; order Passeriformes; family Petroicidae; genus Eopsaltria; species Eopsaltria australis. The sequence goes on from JAVTVJ010000403.1 coordinate 79,634, forward strand.
GCAGACGAGCCCATCACACAGCCCTTCAGGAAGGACACGCTGTTGAGCCCAATGCAGTATTTCTGTCCTTAACTTTGTTTACCGTAGACAAGAGGCCGAGCTGTGGCTGCTTCACCTTCAGGCCTAAAGCCTTGTTTGCCTGAGGAAGATGCCAATCGTGGTGGAAACAGCGAGGAGTGAATAGGAACCACTGTAACCTAGAAGACAGGCAGTGGAGATGGTGTTAATTTAAGCAGCGAACCGCTGGAGAAAGGGGTTCCTTAGAAGGTTTATTCCCGGTGTACCCAGCTCAGCTCAGCTCATGCCATCCCTCCGCAGCCGGCGGCAGCGGCTCCCCGCCCCACGCCGGCGACGGCGGAGGCGGAGGCTGAGGCTGAGGTGAGCCCCTCGTCCGCCCCTCGCTTACCGGCAGGGCGGACCCGGCCCCGATGGCCCCGGTGGCCCCCGCGCTGTGGCAGCGGCCCGGGCCCGGCCCCTCTCGGCCCCTCTCTGTCCCCGCGCTGTGGCAGCGGCCCGGGCCCGGCCGGCGCCATCCGGCGCCTCTGCCCGCCCGGCCGGGGCGGAGCGCGGCGCGCGGGGCCGGCCCTCGGCCGCGGGCAGGGACGGGTGGAGGGAGGGAGGGAGGCAGGGGAGCACGGGGGAAGGAGGGGAAGGATGGGGGGAAACCGGGAAGGCGAGGAGCAGCGGTGCTGCCCCGCGGTGCGAAGGGAGCGGCGGGCGGTGCCGCGGCCCGCAGTGGAAGGTGGTGAGGAGGCAGCCTGAGAGCTCCGGAGAGCAGCGGGAGCGCGACCACCCCGCTTCCATGGGGGGCCCTTCAGCCGTGAGGGGACCCTTCTCTCTAAGGGAAGGCTTTTCCCTGAGGAAATCCTCAATTTTGAGGGAACCCAGCACCCTGAGGAACCCTCCACCCTGAGGAAAGTTTCCTTTTTGAGGGGACCCTCCACCCTGAGGAAACCCTCCTTTCTGAGGGAACTGTCCACCCTGAGGGGGCCCTTCTCCCTAGAGAGACTCTTCTGTAGAGAGCCGTCATCCCTGAGTAGACCGTGCTTTTCCAGGAACCCTTTTCCCTGAGGAAACCCTGCTTTTCCTGGAGCCCTTCTCCCTGAGGGCACCCTTATTCCTGAAGCAGCCCCTTATCCCTGAGCGATCGTGGCCCTAAAATGTGTTACAAAACAAGGTAAAATTTTAAAGCTGAAGCTGGAACAGGGTAACCACCCCTGGCAGCCCCTGTCAGAGCTGAGGTGCTGGGGTGCCCTGTGCTGAAGCATTTTAAAGAAACATCCCAAAAAGTATCCTGGGAAGGTCCCAGGAAGGTCTGTGGGAAAAGGTGTTGCTGGCCCTGATCTGTGCTGGAAGCAGCTTTTGGGAAGGGAAAAGCTGAGTATGCCTGTGTGTAATAAATACACACACACACAGATCACTGTCAGGGCAAACACTCAGCCTCTGGTGAATTTCAACGGCAATGGTGAGTGGAGGGAAAGCACAACAATTTCTCAATGAATTGTTTCAGTTTCTATCTCCTGACTGGCAAAATCAGGCTGGTCTGAGGCTGAGAGGTAAAAAGGCTGTACGTGAGCTGAGGGACAAATGGAAGGTCACAAGGACTGGCCATGCCTTCAGTCAGATGTGAATACTTGGAGAAAAATTATTACCTCAGTGGTTGCAAAACTCTGGTCCCACAACTCACTTTTTGGGGGTTGACAACTTTACATCTCATTTATATTATTTAGCAGAACTTCCATTGTTCTTTTGGCCACAGGGTTTGGTTCCTGTAGCACACCAAGGCCGTTGCCTTCATGGCAGTGACACTTTTTTGTCCATGTTTTGTCTGACTCTGGTTAATTTTCTTGCAGCCCAAGCTCAGTGTGAAACCTCCTTCTCCTTCTGGATAGGGGAAGATCAGCAAATTCCCACAAATCTGGTGTTGTGAATGTTCCTGCAACCAGGTACCATGGAACAGGTTAGCAGCTTTGGCATTTAACTTTTAATTATAGTCTGATTAGTGTGTTTTCAACAGAAAGTAAAAGGTACACAAGAAGGGAATATAGGGAAAAAAAAGTACCCAGAGAAGTAATTAATGCCCCAACCCTGGAAGCGTCCAAGGCCAGCATGGATGGGGTTTGGAGCAGCCTTGGACAGTGGAAGGTGTCCCTGCCCATGGCTGGGGTTAGAATGAGATGGGCTTTAAGGTCCTTTCCAACTCTAACTATTTTGTGATTCTATAATTCTAACCATGGCAGAGCTCCCATTGTTTTGCCCTTTTGCAGGAATGAGTAAAAATCTCGATAAAATTAAAACACGTGTTTTAATTGTGTGTGTTTTTTAACCTTTGTGGATGCAAAATTTCATAAAAACCTGTAGAATATCCTTCTTATTGTCAGCTGAGCAGAATTCCAGAGGGGATACTGTTTCAGATTCGCTCTGATCGCCGCTAGGGGCACAGGAGTTACCCAGCTCGAATCAGCAGGGTCAGGACATAGCAAATAAAAATGAAGGCATTAATGAGGAATTTATATGATACGTGCACAACCTGGGCTAATGGAACGTGTCCCTGCCCATAGCAGGATCGAGATGACCATTTTAACTCAGAACAACTCTCAACATTCTAGGATTCAATGAAATTCAATGAAATTCCTCTGGAAACTGCTGGAGATGTCTTTGCCCACACGATGGCATCGCACGTTTAGGAAGTTCGCTGTGGTGTCCACACAGCTCAAAGTGGTTTGGATTCCCCCGTTTGCACACCGTGTGTTAGAAGTAAAACCTTGTGTAATTAATTAGTTCCTCCCTTTCCCGTTAACGCTACGTGATGACCGTGAGCACAAAACTCGGTTCTTGGTGGAGTTGGTTCCCTGGGCTACATGAGCATGTCCTGAAAAAAGTCTGCAGTGCGTTTGATTTCCATCAGTGTTAATGAACTCCCAACTGATGCCCAATGAGAAAAGTGAAATATGCAGAATGAGAAAAACAAAGTTTTTTCATTCAAGTTAACTTTTTCTTCTTTAATTTATTTTTAAGGTTAGTGTTTCTGTGGATGTATTGCTTCACATGCAATTGGATTTTTACATTTATTTATTTTACGTGTTGTGTTTCATATTTTACCTCTTCCTGTAGGATCTCTTTTCGGTCTGGAAATACAAGACCAGAGATTCTAGTCTAAGTGACCTTGCACTGAGGCTGACAACCAGCCAGCTAAGTCTGATTGACCAGTACCATCTTCACAAACAAACGATGATTTCATGACCTCTTTTCTCCAACTACAGAGCTCAGAATCAGTCAAGAGCTACTGAAAGGCACCTGGCCTGGCTTAGCTCAAATTTATCCTCTCCTGTTCAAGCCTTGCCCATTTGTGACAGAGGGGACTGTGAACTGTGGGTTTATTTGCCCTGCCCGTCAATCCAACCCGAGCTTCCTGCTGCTCCTGGGTGGCGTTTTGTCACTTGCCCGTGACATTAGACTGTAAACTGCAGGGTAACCGGCTCTTAAAGCCAACAGATACTCACACGAAATCGCACAGATTATGCTGCTGCGGAGGAGGAATTTCCAGGTCAGAGGCTAAACACCCTTTCAGCGCCTCTTTTTTTTTGCACCAAGAGTGTAAAAAGTCAAGTTGGAAATCTGGTGCATAAGGGCAGCGATTCGCAGCGATTCGCAGCTCTCCTTAAATGAGTCGTCACTTCCTCATTGGTATTCTCAGCTACTCAGCAGAGCTGGTTAAGTGTCTGTTTCTGCCAGTAAGAAAGAGAGAATACACTAAGATGCCTTTTAAGGACATTCAGGAATATACTGGTGTATAAAAAAGGAAAAAGCACAGGAAGGTTCTTTAAACAATTGTGACTAATTTTGTGAACTGGTGATAGACGTGTGTTCGGTTGCAGAGTGAAGAAAACAAAACCACAAACCCCAAACTATTTTATTTAAAGTATTATATATTTTCACTTTAATAAAATGGAATAGGTTTGTTTTTTTTTTAGTTTGCCAAGACCACAGAAAATTTTGATGACCTTAGTTCCAGGTAGTGCTCATTTCAGTTCGAGTCTCTCACTTCAGGTAAGACTTCTTCACTTAAAATAAATTATCTCAAGATAACAATATGGAATGGAAATGGTGACCTAAGCAGCTATGCTTTTATATCAAGCACATCTGTTTTACCTCAGGTATCTTTTAGTTTCTTTACAATTATTTTTTCTCCTCTCTCGAGTTGGAACAGAGAAATTGTGCCGCTCATCACTCTTGTATACATATGTTAAGGTTGTTACCCTCTGGTGTCAGTGATTCAGAATGATTCTGATTCACCTTTGATATGATTCATACCTCGCACTGAGTTCTCACTGAAGGACAGCTGAGAAAGGGACCCTGCTGTGCCAAAGACTGTGCAGGCAGAGACAGGACTGCTGTTCCAAAGAGCTTATAATTAGCTGCATTCGCACATGCAATGAGCAGAACTCCAGCCCTCTCAGCCACAGGCATCTGAGAGCTGAAAAAAAGGTGCTATCACACCGGAGGCACTTTTCAGCAGGGTATTTTGGGGGTATATTCACCTCTGGGAAAGGGAGCTCAAAAGGAGCCATTAGGTTTCATCCCTCTTGCAGTCTGGAGTGCAGATAAGCACTGCTGTAGTCACATGCAGGAAACATGTCCATGCTTTTCACTTCCCAGTTATTACTCAGCATTTCAGTTACATTATATTGCCAAACTCTGGCCCTTGCAAAAGAGGTCACATTTGAGTTAAAAGAGTTAAATTATAAAAGAGCCTTGTCCGTGTTTTTTGGGTCCTGTGAAGACAAAAGTCATTTTACCTCTTTTAATGCCATTAGGCTCTGTGTTTCCTGTTTTGATGGAGACATGAAGTTTCACAAGCCATCTGCAGTCACAGTGAAATCCTGCAACGTTATTTAATGAAACCAGTTGTAGGCTCAGCCCACTGCTCATCTGTAGGGTGACCTCAGCACAAAATCCCTTTGACTTTAAAAGGTATAGTCCAAACCCACACGTGATGCCCTTTTATATCCGTGTTGTTAAGCTGTGCCTGTAACTGGCTGCTGTAGGAGCTGTACCTTCACTGCTTCTCACCTGATTTGCCTTCGGGTTTTTGTGGGATTGCCATATAAGGGTAAAAAGAAGAGTGATTCTCACCCCAGCTGAGTCCTTAGGTAGTCACAAAGGAAGTGCTGGGTTTTGCAAGTCTTTGTACTTCCCTTTACAAACCCCTTTGCCTGCTGGTAACCAACTCTTCTATAAAAGGAGAAAGGGTGCAGTGAACAGATGAATCTGATTATTGGGGGATGGAACTAGATGATGTTTAAGGTCACCTCCAAACAAAGCTCGGATTCTATGATTATGGGTAGAGATTAAAACATACAATATTTTAGAAAATGTACTTACAGGTGGGATAAAAGCCTCCTGTCATAGCCTGCTAACCGAGCGGAAATATGCTGTTGCCAAGATGCAGCCACCATATCTACAGCAGAACTACAATGTCTGACTTTACTAAATTAAATTGTAGCACATCTTGCATATATAAATCGTAAACATTAATTGTTGCGGTGGTAGAAGCCACCCAGGGGGTGGCTGAGGACAAAATAGATAGACTGGATGAGTGGTGGGAAGGCACCAGTGTGTAACATCTCCCCCGTGAGTTTAGAATGGTTTTTCCCTGTTGCTGTTATGCTAATTCTGCTACAGCGGTTGGTCAGTTGCCCCCTCCGCCTGCCTTTACATAATCATGTGCTTCGAGAATGTTCCCCCAACCTCGATGCCCCATTGGCCTGGCCCCCTTCTCCCCTCCCCCACTGTTCTCTGGTTGGCTCCCCCTGTATTGCCCTTCCCCTGTTCCCCCCTGAACCCTGTCCCTATTGGCTGATTCTCCCCATATAAAAGGTGATGCTCTGCCGTGTTTGCTGTCCTTTTGTCCCTGGACCCTTCCGAGACAAATAAACTCGGGAACCCATACAAATGACCCCTCTCAGCTCTTTACTCTGTGCCAGTCTGCTTTCTTTGAGGAGTGTCTGTGGCTGCTATTTTGCCAGCAGGGCTGCAGCTTGCAGTGAGGATCACTGGGATCCTGCCAGGGGGACCGCCGAGTGCTGGCAAGAGCCTCTGGCCGGGGGTCCTTTGGAACACACGGGGCTGTGGGTCTGTCCAAGACCCTCAGAGGAAGCGTTAACATTTTGTAACCTTTTATTCTACAAGTAGCCACCAGAACAGTGACTTTTCTTCAAAGTGCCAGCGGACATTTTGGTACAGTGTTGCCACTTCTCTGAGGGAGCGGCTGAGTTTAATTAGTCGTTCCCGGAGGGCTGCTGAAACATCCCAGCAAGACAGCAGACCCTCAGCAGGGAGCTTCTGTTGCCCTAAGGAGTTGGGAGCTGGCCGGAGGAAACCTCAGGGAGGAACCGACCGGACAACCGAGCAGCTGCGACACAAGACACAGAGCCTCACCCGGACGCTGTGCCACAGGGAAGGGTGAGTGCGAGACTTTGGGGGTAACTCCTTAGAGCACCCTTTAAGCTTCCTATTCTTAAGTTGCTACCTTTCCTCCTTGCTGAGGGTGAGGAGGCTGGGGAACATGGGATCAGGGACCTCAACACCCCAGTGAGAGGTTTATTAACCAAGTTAAAATTCCCTTAAAGGCGGGCGAAGTTAACTTTTGTAGGAAGTTGCTGAAAGGTTTTATTAGGTGGATTTTCCTTTATGTTCCGGATGTTTCTGTTGAGTCAGTTAAGCAGTTAAGTTTTTGGGGTCTTGTGGGGAGAAAGTTAACCCAGATTAGACAAAGTGGGGATCAGTCTGTGGGAAAGTTTTTTCCTTTACAAATTTTATTTTATAAATCCGTTAAGGAATTTTTTTTGCAAGGGAAAGAGGATGTTAAAGTTGGGTGCCCTCCCGTTTCCCCTAAATCGTGTTCCTGTTCCCACTCTCCTTACCCCACTGACCCACCATAGCAGAGATGGGGCAGTGGAACCCATCACTCGATGCAGGGTTGCCACCGTCTCCCTGACACCCCTCGATCCCCCCTGAACCCTTTCTGTGGCAGGCCTGATCACCCTGTCATGGATTCTCCCTTACCCCCTGCTCCTGCACCCCAGTACCCAGTTGCACCAGTTGCACCCCCTCTCCAGAGCTTTGCACGAGATGGCTCTGACCGCGTGGCCGTGTCCACCATTCCACCACCGCCATCCGCCATTTTGCAGTCCTTCCCCCAAGCCACCTTTCCTGCCACCACACAGAGCCTGCCCCTTGCATTGCCCATCGCGCCGCCCCCCGCACCGTATGCTCCTTCATCGGGACCTCTCGTTTCTTCGATGGGTGTTGCTGTGTCAGGATCCACCCCTCCGTCTGGGAGCCCCTTCCACTTGGGACCCTCCCCCAGAAATCCCTTTGTCCAGCAGAGCACGGTCCCTGCCCACACCCTCGTCATTCCCGCCCCCTCCACCAAAAGCTCCACCCAGCCTTCCAGTTCCCACTATCCCCCTTCTGGTCCTTACCATCCCATGGCTGGAGGTGGGTGTGGGGAACCCCAGGGAGTGGGAGGGGTGGAGGGAGTGTTTGCAGTGCCAGTCACATACAACATCAATGGGGCCAATCCGCGGTGGAGGCTGTTTGCCCATGCGGACCTTAAAGAACTGTGCAAAGCAGCAAAGTAATTTGGGAGGGACTCCCCCTATTTTAAAAGTACTCTCCACATGACACTGGCGACTAACACCCTCACGCCACATGATTTAAAGACACTAATGACAGGCCTCCTCAATCCCGGAGAGTACATCATCTGGGAGAGGACCTGGAAAAGACAACTAAGGGATTTGGTTGCGGACTATCAGAAGGACCCCGCCAAAGCACACCTTACTCTAGACCACCTTTGCAGGGAGGGCAACTTTTAGAAGCCGGTGGACCAAGCTGGGCTCCCAGAATCAGTTTTATCGGACATTAAGTCTGAAGCCCAAAGAGCATTATCACTTACCCCCTCCAAAACTCCTGTCACCAGAGTGTCCTCCATTAAACAGAGCCCGAACGAACCATTCGTAACCTTTTACAACCGCCTAAAGGAGGCAATCCTATGCTGTGGGGAGGATGTGGGTGCCGAGAGGGGAATGTTGCAGATGTTGGCAGTAGAAAACGCCAACAAGATGTGCCAGAGCGTGCTGAGGACTCTTCCCCTGGACCCACCCCCTACTGTTGAACAAATGGACGAAGTGTGCACAAGGATGGTTCCGTTTGGAGCTTCTGGAATTAAGGAGGGGAGGAGTAGGATGGCTGCGGCTGTGACATCTAAGTCCAGCGAAAGCCTAAGGTGTCATAACTGTGGAGGTCTGAACCATTTTGCCAAGAACTGTTTATTGCCCAGAAGCCTAACTGTGGTCCCAAGTCTTCCGTTCCAGGCAGCCAACCACCACAGCCAGGAAACTAGGAAGAGAGTGCAGAGAGGCCCCGTGCGACGATATCAAAGTAGAGGCCCTCTGGTGCCGCTACATACCGTCTCAATGGACCGAGAGGGGACGACCCATCTAACCCGCATGCTTCTCAAGGGACCAGACTTGATGTGGTGAGTGACAGACCCCACAGATTTCACACAGACACATTGGTAAAGTTGACTGTGAAAGTAATTCACTTACACACAGTTGATGTCCTTGTCATCGGACACTCTGCTAAAACACCGCTGGAACTCTTTGTGCTCCCAGTGATGCATAGACTGATACCAGACAGACCTTTCCAAATTTCTGTTAAATGCCGTAATCCACCATGGTTTCTGTCCAGGGGTCAAGTGGTAGCACGGGCTATCATCCTCCCCTCACAATACCCTCTTTGCTGCTCTCCATCTATATTTTGGGCAGAGTGGGTAGGAAGAGACAAACCAACCTTACAGTGCAAGCTAAAAAATGGGGATGCTGTTGCCGCACTTAACGGGATGGTGGACACTGGAGTGGATGTCACCATCATTTCACAATCAGCATGGCCACTGTGTTGGGGTCTTGGGTCCGCAGGCGGGAGTGTCACGGGAATCGGGGGAGCCATGCCCGCTATGCGGAGCACGAACAATATTGTCATAGAGGGTCCTGAGGGACGGGCTGCCACCATCTGTCCCTTTGTAATACCATCAGGATTTACCCTGTGGGGCAGGGACCTTTTATCGCAATGGGGGACTCGACTAGAAATCCCAGCTACACCACAGGATTTCTCGTCGGGGCCACTGAGGGGTGCGCCACTCCACTGCTTACATGGAGATCCGACAAACCTATCTGGATCACACAGTGGCCCCTTACTAAGGACAAGCTGGGCATACTATGGTCCCTTGTGGAGGAGCAGCTCTCCAAGGGCCATATTGTCCCATCTGACAGCCCTTGGAACTCTCCTGTCTTTGTCTTGCATAAGCCCGGCAATGACAGGTGGAGGCTCCTCCATGACCTCCGAGCCATCAACGAGGCCATTGAGGACACGGGTCCCTTGCAACCAGGGTTGCCCTCGCCCTCTATGCTCCCTCGATTGTGGAAGTTAGCAATCGTGGACATCAAAGACTGCTTCTTCCAGATACCTCTACACCCCCGTGACGCCCCCTGCTTTGCCTTTTCGGTACTGTCCATCAACCGAAGGGCCCCAGTGCACCGGTACCACTGGACCGTCCTTCTACAGGGTATGAAAAGCAGCCCCACAATATCTCAGTGGTACGTGGCCCAAATTCTCCAGTCCTCAAAGCGTTCCCCAAATCGATTATTTATCATTACATGGACGACATTCTAGTCTACGCTGCAGACAATGACCAACTGGATAGGACCCTGCAAGAAACTGTGTTGGCCATCGAGAGGGCAGGCTTTGAAATCCAACCTGACAAGATCCAGAAAACCTGCCCATGGACATACCTGGGAATCCGCATCGACGAGCAGACTGTTGTACCCCAGCAGCTCATCATCCGGGATGACCCGAGGACCCTACGAGACCTACATCAGCTCTGCAGGTCCATCAACTGGGTGCGTCCTCTGCTGGGTGTTACGACGGAGGACCTCGCCCCACTTTTCAACCTCCTCAAGGGTGGTAGGGACCTCAAATCACCAAGAACCATCACCATGGAGGCCCGGGAAGCCATGGGTAAGGTTCAGGTAGCCCTGTCTTCTCATCAGGCACACAGAACACACCCTGATTTACTGTTCAGTTTCATCATATTGGGTAGGTGTCCGAAATTTCATGGCCTCATCTTCCAGTGGGACGCAGGGCAGATAGAACCTCTGTTGGTCATAGAGTGGATCTTTCTTGCCTATCAGCCATCTAAGAGTATCACACAGCCACAGGAGGTGATGGCCAGGCTTATCCTGAAGGCCAGAGCTCGCCTCCGCACCCTTGCTGGATGTGACTTCGCATGCATCATCATGCCATTGGTTTCAGAGTTTCTGGAGGAATTGCTCCAAACGAATGAGCACCTCCAGTTTGCCCTAGATAGCTACACAGGCAAATTAGACACTCACCATCCAAAACATCCGCTGTTTAGTACAGCGTTCAATTTGGCCCCAAAACTGAAATTTAGCAAAACTCCATTGAAGGCCCTAACTGTTTTTATAGACGGCTCTGGAGCATCCCACAAGTCGGTGATAACGTGGTGGGATCCTCAGACACAGAGGTGGGGAGCTGACGTCCAGGTGGTGAACGGATCACCACAAATTGCTGAACTAGCCGCTGTAGTTAGAGCCTTCAAAAGGTTCAGCGAACCCCTCAATTTGGTAACGGATTCGGCTTATGTGGCTGGAGTAACTATCAGGGCAGAACAGGCTTTATTGTCAGAGGTCTCCAATCCAAATTTACACCAGCTGCTCTCAAAGCTTGTCCACTTGCTTTCCCACCAAGAGCATCCGTACCATGTCATTCATGTGAGGTCACACACGAACCTCCCTGGACCCATCGCGGAAGGCAATTGGAGGGCCGATGCTCTGGCCATGGCAGTGCGAGCACCTAACTTACCAGACACCTTTGCACAGGCCAAACTGAGCCATCAGTTTTACCACCAGCACGCCCCTGCTCTCAAAAGGATGTTCCATCTGTCCTGTGAGCAGGCAAAGGCGATCGTGGCTACATGTCCCACCTGTCAATCATACCAAGTGCCCTCACTTGGGCAAGGGGTCAACCCCCGAGGGCTAGAAAGCTGCTGGATCTGGCAGACTGATGTCACCCACGTCCCTTCCTTTGGATGGCAAAAATACGTCCACGTGTCCGTAGACACGTTTTCTGGAGCTGTATATGCTTCTGCCCACGCAGGTGAGAAGGCCAGAGATGTAAAGAGACATTTCCTACAAGCTTTCTCCACTTTAGGAGTTCCTAGGGAAGTCAAAACAGACAATGGTCCAGCATACATTTCCAAACACCTGCAGAACTTCTTTAACGCATGGGGCATTCAGCATACCACTGGTATACCCCACTCCCCTACAGGCCAATCTATAGTGGAGAGGACTCATCAAAACATCAAAGGAGTCCTTGATCAGCAGCGGGGAGGGACAGAGTTGAGTCCTTCTGTTGAGAGGCTCTGTAATGCCTTGTTCACCATTAATTTTATGAACGCCTCGTTCTCAGAGCCGACCCCCCCGTATACCGACACTTCACCAATTCGTCCAGAACCAAATTAAAGGAACAGCTGCCAGTGCTGATGAAGGACCCCGAGAGTCGCCAAATCCAAGGGCCTTTTCCACTAATAATGTGGGGGAGAGGGTATGCTTGCGTTTCAGCCCCAGAAGGACCCAAGTGGATCCCGAGCCGCTGGGTAAAGCCATACCGGAGTCCACACACCAGTCACGACCAGGACACTGAAGAAACGAAAAAGGAAACCCAAGAACCAGACAAAGACGAAACTGCAGCCGCCTGGAGGAGACGGAGACTCAAGACAGACTTTTGGACATCTCAGCAGCGCCTGTCCTCCAAACCTGGACTGCTCCCCCAGTGTTCTGTCAAACCCTCATTCCTACCCCCTCTTTCCTAGTGTGTTTCCCTAACCCCCGTTCCTTAAGATATCCCAACCAGGGAAACCTTAACATCAAAGGGAAAAAGGGGAGTGATGGAGGACAGTAGGTCCGCTGAGATGAGGGCCTACTGGGAACACGACCCTTAGGGCCGTGCTGACCTCCAGTCAGTGGGCCTGTTGACCAGCTTACCACAAGGGCTCACTGCAAGCACAGCCTTTAGGGCTCTACTACCTTGATGTAAGAGAGAAGGGGAGTCAAAGCAAACCCTAACATCCGTGTTTTCCACCCCAACAGATAACTATGACATCATCAGTCCAGCTCATGCTCCTGCTCCTTATCTCCGCTGTGCCCCCGAATCATCAGTGGCTAATCCGACAGCCCAAGGAAAATGTCTGGGTCACGCTGGCCAAGACTCTCCAACAAGAAAGCATGTGTCTGTCAATGGCCAGCGCACAAGACCCTATATCAATGTGTCTGGTGGGGATCCCTCTGCAGCCTAATGAATATCCTTTCGCAGGAAAAAAGCCCAACCCTGTCGTCTCCTGGGATTCGTGGACAAGTACTCTGCCATATGCACCAGAGGAGCCCCAAGAATTGGATATGTTGGGGTCCTCCAAGGCTTCATACTGTGTAGGATTCGAATATGAATCAGAGTGGCTTGACTTAATGCTACATCACAGACATATGTTCAAAGATGTTAACCCAACCAAGAAAATTTATGAAGCAGCATACTGGTGCAATTACACCAGTGATACACTATCCAAGTCCACGAAGGAACCCAGAGTACTCCCTAGTGGAGTCTTTCTCATCTGCGGGGACCGGGTATGGGCTGGGATCCCTTCCGACCTTAAAGGGGGGCCGTGCACTCTCGGCAAGCTTGCCTTGCTAGCACCAAATAAGACCCAAATTCTGGATTGGAAAAAAGAGACGAGCCAAAAACGCCCCCTCCGTGAATTAGATCCGAATTGTAATAGCAAAGTTGTTGATTTGTCCTACTCTCAGAATGTCACTGGCTCAACTTTCATGCCCTGGACGACAGCAGCAAAGGCCTTAGGTGAGCTTTCTCACCTTGAGTGCTGGCTTGGCAAGCAAGCCGACCTAACATCTCATGCACTGACCCAGCTCCTCGAAGACAAGGAATTCACTAGACATGCTACCTTACAGAACAGGGCTGCTATTGATTTCCTGCTGCTAGCACAGGGGCGTGGTTGTGAGGAATTTGAGGGACTCTGCTGCTTCAACATGTCCTGTAATGCAGAGAGTAACCGCGTCAGGATAAAGGAGATACAAGACCAAATCAAGGAGCTCAGGATCAGTGATGACTGGCTGAAAGTGACTTTGGATAGCCTGGGACTCAGTGGGTGGTGGAATTCAGTTTTGCGTTCCATCCTTTGGGTACTGTTGACTGTCATCATTGCTCTGTTTGTTCGGTTGTTTTAAGAATCTTCTTTTAAGATTGATCCAAAACACCTTCTTTTCTAGTAAAGAAGGGGGAGATGTTGCAGTGGTAGAAGCCACTCAGGGGGTCGCTGAGGACAAAATAGATAGACTGGATGAGTGGTGGGAAGGCACCACAGTGTAACACCTCCTCCATGAGTTTAGAATGGTTTTTCCCTGTTGCCGTTATGCTAATTCTGCTACAGCGGTTGGTCAGTTGCTCCCCCCCCTCCCTTTACATAATCATGTGCTTCGAGAATGTTCCCCCAACCTCGATGCCCCATTGGCCTGGCCCCCTTCTCCCCTCCCCCACTGTTCTCTGGTTGGCTCCCCCTGTATTGCCCTTCCCCTGTTCCCCCCCGAACCCTGTCCCTATTGGCTGATTCTCCCCATATCAAAGGTGATGCTCTGCCGTGTTTGCTGTCCTTTTGTCCCTGGACCCTTCCGAGACAAATAAACTCGGGAACCCATACAAAGGACCCCTCTCAGCTCTTTACTCGGTGCCAGTCTGCTTTCTTTGAGGAGTGTCTGTGGCTGCTATCTTGCCAGCAGGGCTGCAGCTTGCAGTGAGGATCACTGGGATCCTGCCAGGGGGACCGCCGAGTGCTGGCAAGAGCCTCTGGCCGGGGGTCCTTTGGAACACACGGGGCTGTTGGTCTGTCCAAGACCCTCAGAGGAAGTGTTACACTTCATAACCTTTTATTCTACAAGTTGTTGCACATCTTGCATATATGAATCATAAACATTAACTAGATCTGGGTTACTGCAAAAAATGCATGATCCACAGTGAAGGGAGAATATGACTATGAAGCTCTTCTAGACTGCCCTGGCCTCACCTGCCTTGAAGTACTGTAGCAATTTTAGTGGGGGTTGGATCAGGTTTGATCCTTTGATTCTGATTCAGAGTTGTTTCATGGGAAGAACTATGAGGATCAAATAGGCAAAAGGTGGGGTAATTTATGTTCAAAAATATTCTAGAGCTTATCTTTGGAACACTAATGGAGATATGAGATGTTGACCATGCTGACACCTGGACTCCACAGTGAAAACAAGCTGTCTGGAGTGAGAAGAGATAATTTTCTTGCTTCCACTTTGGGGGAATTAGAGGAAGACATTAATCTTTTGTTGTTCAGATTTGCTTTATGAAAAGACTGCAAATTTCCAGCTAGACTTACTCCATATATAGTTTCACAAGCAAAAGTGAGGAACTGGGATTTACTTTGTTCTTAGGAGAGATTTACATAAAGAAAAAGCTTATCCCAGTGTGTTTTCCAAGTCAGCTTTCTTTCAGCTAAAGAATGTAGGAGGTGCTGGGTATCTGAAATATGAAAAGATATCAGTTGGGTCAGATGTTCACAAGATACAGCAGGAGCAGCCCAGCTGGTTGAGTAGCTGCTCCTGCTAGGCTTGCAATTGTGATTCTTCAGGCCACTGCCAGACAGGATTGTGCACCAAACTGGAATATCCATCTACTTCTGTCTGAAGGGGATTCACTTGGCAGGGGGAGTTTAGCCAAGGTGCAGGGCTGAGGTCCCCTCCTCTTCTGCAGGTGGTGTTGTGGGCAGTTAAGGCCTTCACATGCCCCAGGTGTCAGGTTTGTGCTGCTCTGTACCTGCTGAAACTGAGAGAGAGCTCTGGGTTCACCCAGGGATGGACTGGGTGACAAACTGTCCTGAACTCTGGCATTGTCCAGTTTGGGGATGTTCAGGATAGCCATTTTTCACAGAATCACAGAATCACCAGGTGGGAAGAGACCTTTAAGATCATCAAGTCAACCCATGCCCCAACACTTCAACTAAACCATGGCACTGAGTGCCACATTCAGTCTTTCTTTAGACACATCCAGGGATGGTGACTCCACCAGCTCCCCAGGCAGACAATTCCAGTACTTTATCACTCTTTCTGTAAAAAACATTTTCCTAACATCCAACCTAAATTTCCCTTGGAGCAGCTTAAAACTCTGTCCTTTAGCATTCTTTGGTGTAGTTTGATATACAACAGTTATAAATTATTTCATAACAAGGCTTATGGCCCAGGCTGGAGTTAAGAGATCTTTTACTTTAAGAAACCATCTGCTATAATATTCATACAAACCAGAGCCAATTTAGCAAGTCAAACAATCCTTAACAAGAGAACCTTGAAATATGCACCTCTGATGCTGAAAAACCCTACACAGCCCCTTTTGTTTGTTTTCTGCTTAGCCCAGGTCTAGTTTGAATTAAATTCCAGATTAGTTACTGCATTACCCAACTCTTTTCCTTTGTTTGCAAAGGTTTGTAATCTGTGCTTAGTGAAAACTTTAGAGGAGTACAGCAAGCCTGTAACTGAGTAAAGGAGTCATATTGTAGAATTCTGTTTCTCACTGTATATCAACAGACTTTGGGTTTGTTTCTTTTCTTGTTTGGTTGGTTGAATTCTGTGTTGTTTTGTTTAAAGGCTGCTTTCTATGAAGGAATTTTAGAAATTGTTGAGGGTGTTTTTTTTCCATAGAAAATACATAACTTCTGCTTTTTCCATATATAGTCCTGCAGGATGGAAAGCAGAGGATCCTTTTGCTCCAGATGGAAACAGAAGGTCTCATTTCCTAACGGCACAGCCTAATTCCATCTACCTCAATTGTAATATGGGCAGCACTACACACAGTAGCACTGTGGCCCAAACCTTTTGTTCTGTTTGTGAGCATGGATCATGTGTGTTATCACAACTGTGTCCTTGGGGTCAGACTGCTTGGTCTGCCGACCCCAAACCCTGGAAGTGCTACCGCCATCAGAAACAATGAGGTGGAAACACAGTGAAAAACATCAAACCATTTTAGAGCACTGCGTCCGGCAAACAAAAACGTGTTTGAGTATGAGGTGGGAAAATCCTGGTAACATTCCTGAACTCATTTTCACCCTTGTTCGCCTCTTTAATGCATGCAGACTCTTTCTTCTCCAAACGGCGGGAGAAAACCCCTTGAGACATGTTAGATTTGTAGTTGGTGGTGAGGGAAGCCTTTTTCAGCAGGGCAGCTGTGTTTCTTGGCATTACTGACACCCACCACGTAACAAGAAACCAGTGGTTTGTCCTCTGTTGTCTGGAAAACCCTTAAGTTTTGAAAATACATGATGGAAACACGATCATGGCTTGTGATGTCAAGAGCCATTGAGTAAACAAATAAATTTCTTGCAGCTTCAGGGGTTTGTGCAAGTGGCATTGTCCCGCTTTGCTACCTTCAGCTCCTTTTCCCACACAGCTTCTTCCCCACCACCTGGGCTGGATTTGCCCTGTTTGTTCTCTGTTTGTGCAGTACAGTCTATTTTCCACTGTAACTCATATTTTTGACTGCTTCCCATATTTCAGTCCAGGTGTGGAGTGTGTCTCTCAGAGTCCAAAGCCTTTGGCTTACCTTCCACTGGGTAACCAAGTGCCCATGATGGGATGATTATTGCCCAGAGTAAAAACAGTGCAGGCTGTGGGAGAACCCAGTTCATGCTGACTGCTCAGTGCTGGGATCTCTGCTCCAAGAGTGTCCTGGAAAAGGTGAGACACCAGATTAAAGTGTGAGAGGAAGCTGTTCCTGCCTCATGCCTTTCCCAGGGGTGTATGTATATATATATACTGTATATAGTGTGCAGTCATCTCCTTGTACATCTCAGCATTGCCAAATTATTCCAATCAGTTACAGGTTGGTTTTCTTTTCAAAACTCTGGGCTATAAAAGCCTGATTCTGGAGCAGCTCCCTGTGTGATTCAGCAGTTTCCTGTGTGACCCAGCTGTGCTGCCTGCTGGAGCCATGAGCTGTGGGAGGAAGTTTGGGATGAACTGCTTCCATCTCAGTGTTTATTCCACGTGTGGGTAGTCCAGTGCCTTCATAAAACACGTGTGGCAGATATGTCTCCCACAGATGCTCTCCAGAGCAGCACACAGCAGCTTTCTCTGTTTTCTGTTTTCAAGTTGTACTTTATCACAGGAGAGTGAAACCATCATTAACAACAAGCAGCCTTAAAGTGCAAATCCAACTCCTGCCCAGTACAAAGAGCTGTTAAAGGTCACTCTGGCTCTTTACAGCTTGGGCCCAATTAGGCACTGCAAACAACAAGAGGATAACCTGTGCTTTTATACTGAGTAAGGTACCAGGGAGATCAAGATAATAACAGTGAGCTGGGACAGCTTTGAAGGGCTGCCTGTAAATCTTCTGCTGCTAGAGGTGACTCAGAGCGTGTGTCCCCAGACAGGGCTCAAGTTGCAGTTTAAAGCAGCGATTTCCAGCACTAAACAGAAAATATGTCACAAGGGATCAGAGTCCAAGCCAAGCTCTGCCTTTAGGGAGGGCTCTGTGCTGGCAGCTGATGTGGGGAAGGGGAGATTCAAGGTGGTGGGGAAAAGAAGGTGAAGTGGTGAAATGCTCTGTGTGAATGGTTGGGATTGAAAAATGAAAAAACTCTTTTATTTTCCAAGGTCTGTCCTTGTCTTGCTCCATGGCCTCAGGCAGGTTTGTTGTTTACTTGTGCATCTCTCCACGCAAACACTGAAAGGGTACACGGTGCAATGGCCCTAATTTTACTCCAGTGCTGTAGCAACATGCTTTCTAACAACACAGGGAGGGAAAGTAACAGCACTGTTCTTACAAGCACCCCTGGAGCCACCTTTTATTCCCATCCTGCAGAAAGAATCCCGGTCCCTTGGGTACCTCCTCTCAGAGGCAATGCCAAGCAGTGGAGCTGCACAGGATAAAACTGCTTCCAGTGGCTTGAAGTGCATCAAAAAAACCCCCTCACACTCAAAAGCAGCCACAAATGTGGCAGAGTGTGGGGCCACCACCAAAACTGAGTGTCACACGATACCTTCTGCCACTCAGGAAGAGCAGGCTGTTTCTATGGCTACTACTGCCTTTCTCTCGAATGAACCACTGGTGCTGATGAGATCATGTTGTATTACAGAAAAAAAAGTACTCACATGCTGCTGTACACTGCAGCATTTGTTGAGCTAGTAAATATCTGACTGCCTATGATAAAGACGTTTTCCACTTAACGTATTTTTATAAAAGGGTAGGATTTTCCTCGTCTCTGATTTATAAACGCATCCATTTTGGCCTCGAAAATCCTCGTTCTGGTTTCCATGACAACAGGTCTGATTTTTGAGGCTGTTTCTTCCCTTTACTTCGTCTTGGCTGGGGAAGAGTTGCCGTCCCCTTCCAGTAGCAGTGCAATGGGCAAACAAAATGGGTGTCTTGGAGGAAAATCTGCAGAGCTGAAACCAGAAACTTCAGCCAGTTTTTTGAAACGAGTGAGAAATGCACGAGAACAATGGCACTGCTAACCTAGCACAGGCTTGAGTCAGATTTTTTGTGCATGAAAAGTCAAGTACATATGTAATTCCAGGAAATTTTAGTCATACACCACCCTGTCATGTACTTAACAAACTGCTCTGGTATCCCTGAATAGCTCTGTGTTGGCATACAGCAAAACAAGCAGACAAAGAGGATCTAGCCAGTCTGTTCAGATTGTCACTTTACAGATTAATTAGTACTGAATGCACTTTGTTATTTGAAATACACTCTCACCAGCTCTATTTTTTCCCTCAAGACATCCCATTTTCAGTGCTGAACTGCTAGCACTGTCTGTTTCACAGATCATTCATGGGCAAAGCATATTCCTTCAATGGGGAACAGTGCATTTGAGACCAAGGCTAGTAAAGGCACCATAAATAATCCTCAGCTGCTCTGCAAGGAGCTTTCTAGTGGATTTTGCACTTTTAACATTTTCAGGAAAAATGAAGATAGACAGCTGCTGGTACTCCATGGTTGAAGTGGTTTAGTAATTGCTCTTCTAAAATGATAAAAAGGCCTTTTTTGCAAATTCCTCAGAAATCCCTGGAGATGTCTTGGTTCCTTTTCCCTGCTGAGAAGGAGCACAATGTACTTACATCCTATGGAGTAATAAGTACCTTCAAATGTGCTGACCACTCAGGTTTCAAATGAAACTTCTCTCTTTCATTTACTGCAGTTTTCTTAATTTTTTAATGTGGGTAAAAGGCATTATGGAAACACAGTGTTTAAGGTATCATTGTATTATGGCATTATAATCTCATTTGCATTGAGCTGCAGCAGCTTGATAAATCATCCTTAAACTAGAATGGGATTGCTCCCAATGTTTAATCCAAATGCTGGAGATTCCAGCCCATCTTTTGAAGCAGAAATCCAAGTGTAGGTCAGGTATTCTCCATTAAGACAGAAGGCAGGAGTATCTCATTTAGGATGTTTTCTCCACTCTATTGTAACCTGTCTGTAATTCACGTTAGAGGCTGCTCTGTGACTCCGCTGTCCCCACCTGTGCAGTCCCTGACACATCTCAGGGTAAAGTGAGATTATTGCTGAAAGCCAAGAGCAGTTAGGAGTGAATCAATACCAGGCACAACACAAAAGTGATTCAGTGATTGCCTTAAATAACCACGCACAGGTTTCGCCTTCTGTCATGACTAAAACATGCTGCCCCTGCTGCTGAAACAGTGAGTCCCTTGGGGACAATGAAGTCACAGCAGCCCCATTTCAGCTGTGCAGCCAACTAGAGACAATATCAGCACCCTCCTTTTCTGTGCCCTCCCGTGACATGCAGGGGATTAAAATGTGAGTCATCTGCTGAAAAAATACTGCTCCTGGGGCAGCAGGATGGCTCTTAAGAAAGCTCTTGCATCCTGTAAATATTAATTATGAGTGGTGAATAAAGCAGGCATGATTGAAAACAGTGAAACCTGTGCAATTCCATCTTGCACTTTAAACTTTTCAGATGTCAGCATTTCCATCTCTAAATTGCTCTCACGCTTAAAACGCTTCAGTAGTTTTCTAACCCAGGGCAGTGGAAAATTAATTTTTATCTTTGTGGGTTTGTTTTCATTTTTTGTGGTACAACTTCACGTGATATTGCACCCCATGAAAGTGTTGTGTTGAAATCCTAAATTTTGTTTGTAGCGCTGTCTGAATGGTCCTGCAAATAATTAATTGATTCCTGCTTTTCATATAGCCCAGAGCAAGCTTAGAGGAGATAAATGTAACATGAGTTATTCATCCTTAAATAATCTCCAAGCAGGGGGCCCTACATTAACAGCAGGCTGATAATAAGCTGTGCAGTGCTATCTCCAGTGAAGCTTTGCTCGTGACTTCAAAAAAATTGATGAGCTGTCATTTATTTGTTTGTTTGCTTTTTCTCAGCGGGTGAATTTACTGTCTGCTTGCTGAAGTATCAATTATTCTTGTAGCATTGAATAGTGCTGTCTCAGGATTGTGCATGTAGAGGCTAACGTGGTTTGAGGCATGATAAAAACTAATAAGATACCAACTCTGTTAGGACACCTGTGATTGGTACTCTTTTTTGTGCTAGAGATAAATATTATGTTACAGGGACAGCAAAGAATGGGATTAAAAGGAATCAGCAGACCTGATCTAATTTTTCATTTTTGCAGGCTTCTGCTGTCAACCATCTGCAGCTGCTGTCGGTCAGGCATTGATCTGACCTCTGAGGGACAGAAATCCATTCTGTCCCCTGCCTGATCGTTCAAGGCTTTTTATCCTAGCATTTAAATTGGATTGTATTCAATTTTATTTAAATCCACTGTATCAACACTTAATGAACAGAAGCCCTCCCACTCTGCTCTGTGGCATCCCATTGTGTAGCAGCTTTTTATTCTTGTGTGTGTGCTATGCATATTCATTTCCCTTAATCTGTCACACTGATGTACGTTTCCCTTTCCCATTCTTTTTCTCTTCTTGATTATCATTAAATACCTGGATGATACTTAAATGTCAGAAAAGCCCTGAGAAATGGCACTACTGGAGAATAAATAGTTTATGATTAAAAAGCCCTGAGCATGGGGGTATCTGCCCTGAGCTTTGGGGGTTCTGGCCACCTCTCTGAAAAAAAAAATCTCTTGAGAGAAACAGATTTATGTTGCTGGTGGTGTTTTGATTTTGAACTTTGATATTGAAATTAGAGGTTCAGAAATGAATCTTGTCTTCTCTCTAGTTCATCTCTGCCCTGACATGATAATGGGTCACTTGGAACAATCAGCTGGCTTCATTAATTATTAATCCTAACACATGGAAAAGCAGTCTGGAGATTTGCTGGATGTGTGGGGGTTTGTTGATGGAAATGTAAAGGGGGCAATTACAGTCTGAAAATAAATGAGAGTGGCAAGTGCCGAAGAGGAGGGGGAATCAGGAGGCTTAGGGATAGCTGGAAGAATTAGAAGATATTTTATTTTACAGTCAGATTTATATCTTAAGTTGCTTTGAAGTGAAAATTCCTACAGCATGGAAGGGCATGTAGTTCACATGAGGATTGGGTTACTGGTCTATGCAAATATGCATTTATAAACGTTCACAAGAATTCTGATACTTGCTGAGTGCATAGGAAAAGCAGTGAGCTGTTCACTTTTAGAAACTGATACCTGAACAAACGAGAACACAACTCTCATCCATGCATTGTTGTAGCTTCCTTGGGCATTTATGCTGAGGGGAGCAAACAGAAGTCTTGAGACATGGAATAAGAGCTGCTGTATAACATGAGTGCTGTTTGGAGGTGACGTTTTATCTACACGGGCCTAGGTAGAATAATGAACAACAATACTTATTGCCGCTGTAGAAAGTATGAATTTGCCCCAAAGTGAGATACACCAAGAGGGTTTTTTCCTTTGGCCTCTTCCTCTGTTTGCTGCACCAAAACAGGAGATTCTGCAGGTTTCAAAAGGGCTGAAAAATCAAGGGCAGAAGGAGCTCTCCGTACATTTCCCTTCTGTCAATAATACATTGATGAGGATTGTGCACAATAATATCTTATTTGAATATTTTAAAGAATGCTTCCTGGGAGAGTGGTGTGCTCCAAACCCCTGCCTGCTCTGTGATGCATTGCTGAGCTCTGCTGCTCTCCTCGGGGTGTTGTCTGGATTCAGCTTCCAGGTGAGCTCTCCCTCCCAACAGCCACAGGCCCCCATGGCAGTGGAGCCATCTGTGGCAGCTCCAGATACCTCATCCCACTTTTTTCCTGCGTTATCCCTTCCCAGTGGCAGTGGCAGGTTAGGCTAGAAAGGTCAACAGCTACCCCTCACCCCCAAATTGCTGAGGAGGGCTGGCAAACCACAAAGGGCTTTCACCTGCCTAGGCTGCCACAGCTCATGCAATGCCACAGATTCATGGAGCTCCAGACTGTCTGATGGAGTCTTTCCCACAGAGCAAAATATTAACTAAGTCAATTGATTGCATTTTCATTTCTTGAGGGAGGTGCAGCCCACACATCCCATTGTGTCTGAGCACAGGCAGTCTGCTGAGGCAATGCTGTGTTATCTCACGGCTGCTTTGTGCTGCATCTCCAGCCCCTGCCTCTGCTGTAAAAGGAAATGGAAATTCTTGCTCACAAGGCCTTTCTGACAATAAATAAATTCTTGTAATGTCAGTGTCCCCAGCTGAGGAAATTACAGTGTCTGCTGCAGCAAAATGCTGTGATAAACCCCCATCCATCTGGAATGTTTCCATAATCCACTGCAGATTGCCAATTAATTGCATACTTAGTTCTATGTAATAAGGACAGATAATAGGCTGTATTAGTGTAAGTCCCTCAGGGGCAGTGGGAATACATCACAATATTCCTAAATAGCGTATTTTTATTAAAGCAGTGCCTGCAAGCCTCTGTCTGGTACTAGAAACCCATTGTGTGGGGAACTGAACATGTAATGAAAGGCCAGATTTACAGCACACACTCCTATTAAGTGAAGCACTTAATTGCTTACTTCAAGTACCAGTTCAAATAAACTGATCTCATCCATTTCCTAATTAAATGTGGGAAATTATAGTGTGGCTGGTTGGGACACAAGGTTTTAAGATCCTCTTCTAGAGCAGGAGAAACTGTAAAGAGTCTCTTATTCTGCTAAGATTAAAATGAGATTGAAATCACTGAAAGATCCTTTGAACAATGGTGTGTGAAATATTTAGGATTTTGCACACATAAGTAAATCACTTTTTTTTCCCTTGCTTATGAAGAATCTTTTGTGGCCAGTTCAGATTTAGACTAAAATTCCTATTAATTAAATCAATTACATAACAGGAAGACATAGCTTTTATATAAACACGTATAATGAATTTTATTTGGATGAATTGAGTTTTTCTGTGCTCCACTGAATATAATGTTCATGATGACCTTTTCCTGCTCACAAGAGTTTTAATATTTTACTGCAGTGTTTCTGGGAAGCAACTTGGTAAACAGAAATTGTTGTCCAGAGGGTAAAAAATGGGAAAATTGGTTTGGAAATTGAGTCAGATTGTCACATTATTAATTGTCAGAAGAAAATTATGCATCTTTATTTCATTTATTGCTCCACTTAGTTAATCTTGCATACCTGTGACAACCACACAAGAGTTGTGTACTCTTTCAGTTTAAAATTTTCTGAACATTTTGTGTGTGTGTGTTGTGTAACTGGAATATTTTAGTAGCCAGAGTCCTCCTGCTGGGTACAGCTCTGTACCTCCATGTGAAAACCACAGGTGCAGAACCAGAGATGGATGCAGAGCATTCATTTGAACTGGAATTACCTCAGGAACATCTTGGATTGCTCTGGGATGCCTGGGAGGGCTCCCACTGAGATGCCTGTGACTGTTACCTGTCCCCAAAGCTGCCTGTTGGTTTTCATGGTGATTTTTAACACGTTGCTCCTGTGTGTGAGTTTTCCAGAAAGGAGAAAGCTGAGCAACAACAGTTTTCTGCTCTCAAGAACCATTTTGTCTTTGCTGTTTCCTTCCTTCTCCTGAGGTTGGCACATGACTGATGAGGCAAAAATTCGCTCATGAACCACTGCTTGTGAGAAGAGGCAGAATGAGGCTGGGCCTCCCTGCCTCCTCATGCATTATACATGTGCAAGTCATGATAATTTCATAGGATTTCACACTCTAAAAATAGCATCCCATCACCCAGGGCCTCTGGATCTTCCTCGTAGCAGGCATCACGTAGATGAATCACTCAGCTCCACCTTCACTTTTGTGCTATAGACTCAGCTTAGCCCAATTCCCAGGAGTGCCAGGCATGCATTTGCTGGTTCCAACAAGGGATATGTTATTTATTACCCCTGGAAAAATGAGACCCTCATGTCCACAGGGAGGGTCAGCTTCCATTTAGCCTCCCACAAGCCCATGTGCAATAGACATTAGTATTTTAGAACAATTTAGCTGTTTTATGCTTCTAGGGAGAAATTATTTCAGTAGATTATAACTAGATGGATGTTCTCCCTCTTAAATGCAAGGTTTGGGTTTTGTTTTTTTTTTGCTGTTCTCAAGTGGGTTTTGTACTATCAAACTCAAGAATCTTACTCCTGTAATCTAATCAAAGATGTTAGTATGGAGAGCAGTGGTTACTAACCAAACACAAATCTGCCACTGTCTCTTTTCAAGCCTGATAAGACTCTTTCTTTTTAGCTGAAATCCATCTGGGAAGCGTCTGTGTCACGTGCAGGCACTTGCCTGCCTTGATAAAAGGTTCAGAAAATACTGATTAGAGCCATTTGATCTGGACTGGAATTAAAGTGCCTATAGAAACTCCCTCCCACAGTGCAAGATAAAACTATTGGTAACAGGTAACAGATCTCAGAAAGCTTCTTGCACCTTCAAACACGAGGGGAAGGCTTCCTGAATCTAAAATCTGAATTTTACAGCAGAATTCCACCACAATTTCTCTGTGGCAGAGATAACTTGTTTCTAGTTAGTGTTTATTTTTTTTTTTATTAACAAAATCCTTTCTGTTTTGCTGCCCCAACTGAGCAATAATAAGAGCTGATAAACCTTTTGTGTGTGTGTGTGTGTGTGGAGGTCTGCTATGTATTTAACAAATAACACTCTTCTCTCCCCCCAGCTCTGCAAACACACTCTTGTAAATGTGAATCAAAGCCCATTCAAGACATTTCATCTTAAGTGGTTTCATCTTACTGTAATTACCAAGTCATGTGAGGAGCAGTGAAACAATTGTCTGCACAACAATGGAGATGAAATAAAGATAGCCTCTAATTAATTCCATCTAGGTTATAATTAATTTTGACTGAGTTGCTCAGGACAATATGCTTAAGTCTCACAGGCTGCTCTAAAGAGGGCTGATCACCAGCTGCTGCTCTTTGATTTTCAAAGCAGATGGGGCTATTTCCAGCTATTGCTTAAAAGGAAATGATGAGGAGGAGGGTGGGGAGTGATTGATTGGCTTTGAGAGGGTCTTGGGGTGACACTGCTGAAGGAAATGCTCTGTCAGAAAAGTAGTTTCTGATAAGGTGTTTTAGAGATGCTTGGGTTTCATTTATCTTTAATTTTGTAAGAGCCACTTTTTGTTTTATTAGAAAAAAGTATGATCAGTGGTGGGATGCCATGTCAGTGAATATTTCATTATATGCTGCAGATTAAGTCTGCTTTGGGTCATGGTGCTGCTAAAGGTGATGAAGGCTACAAATATGAATGTCTGTAGTCCTTGCCATTTTGCAGAAACAAAAGATGAAAAATGTCAGTTCAGATTGTTACTCTAGTTCTGTCTGTCGACAGAGAATTGTTCCCTATCTCATTGTACAAGAAGCTTTGGTAAATAATGCATTAAAATTAATTTGGGAAGTTCTGCCACTTCTTCTGTTTGCTGGCAAACTGCAAAATTCTCAGATGGATTTGTTGTTAGAAATTATTCATAATTTCTGGAATAAATGAATCTTGTTTTGTTGGTAGCCTGCACTCATTAGGAGCAATGGATGTATAAATCACGAGTGTGGCAGCTTCTCAAACACCACAATATTTAGAGTTTCTGACTGGAGAGCATCTAGAACTCCCTCATACCTGTCATTGGCTCAGTTCTAAATGCAAAAGGTGAAAACAAAGGTTGGAAACCAAATTTGTCTGGCTAGCTCTAGTAAAACACTTGTGTAAAAAGAGAGCAGATATGTGATAATTTCAGAGCTAAAATTTTCAAAGCTGAGAACCACGACCTGTAATTGTTAGTGGGGAGGGAAAAGTCCGAATGTTTTTCACATTATGCAATTCATTAGGAAGGTTGGGGATCTAAATGTTAAATAATGGTTTAGAAATGTTTTCTACAATTTCATGTTCAGTCTCTGTCTTCCTGTGCTAAACCTTTTGCTTGCTATCAGTTTGTTTTGCTGCCTTTACGCTGCTCTAGCACACATCACTCTACTAATCCCTGAAGACCAGTGCCATGTGCTTTTCCAGGTGAAAACCCCACAGAAAGCAGTGCTTAAAATCTTATAGGAAAGTCCTGTTAATATATGAGAAAAGAAATTAGATGAGCAATCTCTGTCCTATACTGGGGTTTGAAAGTGGCACAAAATGCATTCACCAGTAACCATTTTACTGTGAATATGTGGCTCCAGTCCAAACTAATTCTTGTTTCCTGTTTAGTCTGAGGGAGACAAGTCCCAGCTCTGTTTTTGGGAAAGCACTGGTGGGGTGTGTGGAAACACTGCCTGTGCTACCTGTTTGTGTTACCTTGAGTGTGATGTTTGTTGAATCTTGTTTGTGCTTTTTTTTTTTTGTCTTTCATTCTCTTGTTAATTTTCTGAAGCCAGTGAGGCCATTGTAATGCTTTCATCTGCCTTTTCCACAACAGAGGCCACAAAGTTTCACCCAGTAATCCTTGCATTGAGCCCAATAATCACGTTCCAATTGCCAGTTCTCTTTTTTTTGCCCCTTAAAACAGGTGTCCTTAAACTCTTTTAAAGTCCTAAAAGTGTATTTTATTAATTGTAGGTATGTAAAGGTACAGCTTGACTCTGACTCTGTAACTTCACTTGCTCAGCGTCATTGCTGGTTTTTGTAGGGAAGAGGCATGGCCCATCTCCTTAATAAAGTTCTTATAATCTAAATGGATGTTTTGAAATAAATTAAGACAGCAAGCAAGTTTTTTTTTCCTCACTTCAGTTCTGGTTTGCAGCAAAGTTGTGCTTCCCTTGCTTCCAGTTTTAGCCCCTGTAATGCATTGCAGGGCAGCTTTCCTGCCCTTCTGCAATTCCCAGCCCGCCTGGACAACAGGAACATTTTGTCTCCTGAGACACCAATGTGCTGAAACAGTGGAGTCATGGTTTTCAGCCTAATCCCTGTCCCCATTAGAGTGGGCAAGTAGTTCAGCTTTTTGTTTAAAATGAGAACTTTTTAAGTGACTCACACGTTTGTTCCATTCCTTCAAAGGATTGTTCCATGCTGGCAAAATCCCCCTTGGAAAGTTCAAGAGAAACATTTAAGAAAGATCTGCAGTTTTCAAAGTTTTGCCTTGCTTGCTTCTGGCTTTTTCAGGTATGAAGTTCAATTAGCCCTAATTCCTTTTTATCTATTCTTGGACTATTCATCTATTTATCTATTCATGGACTGCATGACAGGAGGGGAAATCCCTCTCCATGTTCTAACAAATGGTCAGACTGCCCATGACTCATCACTGAACAGGCACAGGAGGCCTGTCCCTTCCAAGGTCTCCAAGATATTTCCTTGTTAAACTCTTTAGCAGAAAAAAGAGGGATAAAAAAACCCCACATGGAACCCTGAAATGCTTCCCTGACAGTTCTCAGTGCTAATACTGGGACTAAAACTAAAACTGTTCTTAGTTAGTGCATCAGTTTGGGATATCAAAACCTCTGTTAAAGGGCTTTATGGAGATGTGCTAAACATTGTTTATGTTGAGAAAGAAGAGCTGCTGGTGCTGGTCCAGGGCAGGTGGGGGTTCTCTAATCAAACCTTCTGAGGGTACAACAGCTTTCCACAGCCATCAGTATTGGTACCTAATTCTGCCTAAGGCATAGGGATGGGATTTCTGTAGTGATTTTGTGACTTTATTTATTCAGTGGTAACGCTGGATTGATGTGTTCTTCCCTTCTAGTTTCTTCCTCCTTTTTCACTTTTTCCGGGTTTTGTCTCGCTCTCAGTTTTATCAAAGGAATTTGTTATACAGCAAAGTGGATCAGGGAACTGATCAGCTTAAAAATCACCTGATATTTAAAGCCAGATCAGGCTTCTGACTGGTTCCCACCGTGGCCTCTTGGGTACCTGTGAGGAAGAGAAGGGTGACACTGCCCTGAGCTGGTGATGTGATATGAAGTCTTTAACCATGTAAATCCATTCTGAGGGTTGTGTTTGTGATGTTTGCTGGGCTCTCTGTCCTGACCAGGGGGAAAATACTGCTGTGTGGTGGTGCTTGAGGTCCCGAAGGGCTCGGTCCCCCCGAGAAGCTGTGGAATAAAGGTGCCCAAGTTTAAAGTCTCCCCTGGGGAGGAGACACAGGTGGTTTTGCCCCGCAAGGGGGCTGAGTTTCTCAGGGGTGGTTCCCTTTTCCTCCATTAGTTTAAGCACCTGCCACTCTCCTGCCAGTCATTCTTGTGTTCTAGAAAGTTCTGTTCCATTCAGTAGTTGATTGTACCCCTTGGTTGTCCGTTACCCCCTCTCCTCCCCTCTCTATCCCCCGTTGGTCCTGGTCCCCTGGTCCATCCCTGGTTCCTCCCTCCTGGTGTTTGATGGTTGGATGGTGCCCTCACAATAAAAGTCTGTGCTCTGAGCTGTTTGGGGTCTTCTGATCCTAGACTCCCAGAGTGCAGTTGGACCTCACACCTCTGTGTCTCTATTACTCTAGCCAGAAGATCCCTCCCTATCCCTCCGGCCTCTATAGAGATAGCTTGCTCTCTGTGAGCTCCCTGTGGCTGGGAACGCGCCGATTCCCGCGGCAGCGAACCAGCGCTCTGGCGGTCAGGGACGCTGGCTGCAGACGCCGACGGGTCGCTGGCCAGAGACCCTGGGGCTAGCTGTCCAGCCCGAACACCGGCGACCACAGCACTGCTGCTCTTCTGAAACCTGTGCTGACAGCTGAGCAAGAGGCCAGTCACTCAGAGAACCCTGAGATCAGTCTAGGAAGGGTTGTTTGGTAGAAGGGTGCAGTGCTGTTTACAGAAACTGTTTTTGTTCGGGAAGAGAGTACCTGTGAAATGTCCACTCTCCTTATTCCCATCGAGCTTCCTGTTCTGTTGGGCTGTGACCCTGATTTGTGGCAGTGCCAAATGCATGTGGTGC
The DNA here is from genome assembly GCA_034509425.1 of Eopsaltria australis. Taxonomy (NCBI): domain Eukaryota; kingdom Metazoa; phylum Chordata; class Aves; order Passeriformes; family Petroicidae; genus Eopsaltria; species Eopsaltria australis. The sequence continues at coordinate 109,055 of JAVTVJ010000403.1, forward strand.
TGGGAGTGGGGTGTGGGAGCATCTCTCCTCAGGAATGGACGGTGGGAATTCGTTGTGGGATGACTTTGCTCTGAGTTTGGTGAGGAACAGTTCATTGAGTGCTGGACTCAGTGGATTATGGATCCAGCTTGGGATTTCTAAACCCCTGGTATGATCCCCTTCTGCAGTGCTTTGAGACCAGTTTCTGCACTGAGTCAATTCTTTTTTGTTTCAGTAAGACAAAATCTTTATTCTCCTGAGTCTATAAAGTATCTGCTCTTTGTTTCCCACACGTCCACATTTTTAAGAGCTTATGTGTTCATGTGAACTACTTTTGCCTGTTCTGTACATTAGAACCATAAAAACGTAGATGTAATTGTGGCCAAAATTTCTGACTTTTCTTCTCCTTTCTAGACCTTGAACTACTCACAGCCAGTGGTGGAGCATGACATCTAGTGCTGTAAAATTAAATTTGCGTGGTGAGGGATCCACTGAATTTCACTTTTAAGCTGGTCTCCATCACAAAAGGCATGGATTCAGATGTAGGAATGTCTTGCTGTAAGGTAGTGATGAATTCCCTCTGTCACCCAGCTGCTTGTCCTGTCCTGCTTCTACCTCGGGAGCTCTCACAGAGACTCTGGTTCTGACCACAAGGCTTCTTAGGGGACTAGGAGTAATTAATAAGAAATGATAATAATAAGTTTTAGTTTCTAGTTGTACCAAGATCAGTTTTAAGGACCAGAATCCTCCAAGGTGATCTTAATGTGGCTAAGTATGAGAGACTATTAACCTTCTAACTTCTTATTCTGGGGGAGTGTGGGGTGTTGAAGGGGAAACTGAGGCACACTGAGGTGACCAAGTTTGCTTGAAATGTTGTTGGCAGAAGGAACAGACCAGCAGAACGGGGCAATAGCATCAAGTCACTGAATATCTTGCTTAGCTCTTCTTTTTCCACCCTTTTTTGTTTCTGGACACTTAATTAAGAAATTTAGCAACACAATGGGCTTGCTTTCCTTAGTTCCCATCTCATTCCCTTTGGAGTAAGCTACAGAGCTCTAGTGCTTTATGCACTGCAGTTTAAAAATGCACCAGGAACTCCCATAACTTGTTCTCTGACTTCCTTCAGCTTTCCTTGGAACTGTAACTCAGAAATAATTACAACAGAAATAAGCCATGTGTGTATCTCTAGAAATGTTTTAGTACCCATGAGAGAGTTTCAAAATTACTGGCTATGGAAATTATTGCAGTTGATTCTTCTTTAGTGAAGATCTTGACCAGCTTGTAAGATGCAGAGATGCAGAATGGATTTTTGTCTTTTCCTTGCAAATGATTTTTCACACAGTTTGCAGTTAGGCTTGAAAAGGAACTTAGCCTGACCTCAAGAGAGAAATGCAGAAAGGAGAAGTGGACAGCCCACACCCTGTTTCCACACACCTCCTGTTCATGCTTCCTCTGCTCTTTGCAATCAGTGGCTCAGTGTTGGTTAGTTCCCTCTTGGACACAGAAAATGATACCAGGATGGTGTTTCAAGTTGCAGACACTGAAACCAAAGGCCTTTTCATGGTGTCTCAGTTGTGTCTCCTTTGTCCACTTGAAACAGGTTTTTCCAATGTAAGAAGCTTACTTAACCCAGGGTTTAAGGCTATTTTTATCCAGTGTGAAATGTGCATGGAAAGAAAGCCTTTGGAGCTAGAGGACAGCACTGTTTGTATTTCCTCAAGGTCTCCCTTATGGCTGGGAAAGGTACAACTATTTCCTGGAAATTTTAGATAATAATCAGATATCCTGCATACTCATATTATTTGGGTCAACTCTTTGAGGGGCAAAGCAGCAGATCAATTTGCAAAATCCCACTGGTGCAGTAACTCAGACAAACTGTAATGTCACTGCTTTGGATGGTCCTGGTTTCTATGGAGATTCTGGGTCCTTGTCTTTTACTGAATCCTAGCAAATACACATGGAAATTTCTCCTTCCCTGACCGCTGCTCCTGCACTGTTGGCAATAATAAATAAGGCCTCTCCTGTGTCCACCTAACATTAGCTACTAAAATTGCCACTATTTCAAAATACATTCAAGTGTAGATAGCATCTTTTTAAAACACAGCTCCTTAGCACAGCTTGGGGGTCAGCACTGCCCTTTGTGCTGCTGCTCCCCAGCATTTCTTGGAGCTGGGGTCAATTAACTGGGTTAATGTTCCAGAAATTAAAATACTGGTGCAGAGATGACAGATAGACTTCCCCAGAGCAGCCATGGTGCTGTTACAGGACAGTTTCACTCCACCTTAAATGCAGGAGCAAGCCTGTAACCATTGCGAGCTTTTAATCGCTCCAATTACCCTGCTTTCCCCATCCTGACAGCTGGCATGCACAGGAGTCCCTTGTTAAGGCTTGCATGAGAGGTGGATTTTTTTTTCAGTCGTGTATATGACCACAGCACCAAGCACAGCCCCAACAACACCCAGCAATTTGCTCAGCTGGAGTTTTCCAATTTTTCACAGCAGATGCTTAATGCAGAAACCACCATCATGTGCATGATCGCTGCCCTTGCAGGGGATGCAGCAATACAGAAGACTGAATCCAGGGGGTTATTTAAAAAATAATAAAATTAATGATACCAGAGTTATCATTAAACAAGATCCTTGCTTAAAAAAGCTGTGCAGGTAGCTGGAGGTTTAGCAACACAGGCTATTTGGCTTTGGAGTCAAAAGTGAGTAAACTCTGTGGTACCAGATTAAAATGTAAAAATATCGAAGAAAACATACTCTGCCATCCATAGGAGCTCTATTGTATTGGAATAGTCTGAGTTGGAAGGGACCCACAGGGATCATGAGTCCAACCCTTAAGCACTCAGCTTTGCTCTTTTGCAGCCTCTCCTGAATGGCCATTCTGTGCTGGATTGTCAAGCAGGATTATTATGGGCTTTTTTGGCCAGTGGAGGTGAACTCCTTCCTCTTTCTCTCATCACAACAACTCCTGCCATGGTCACTGAGAGTGTTCCTTCTCAAGTACTTGATGAACAAAGAGACAAAATCTATTCCTGGCTGCTCTGAGTTTTCCCAGCAATGATAACTTGCCCCTTTAACACCTAAAGCCCACAAGGAGATCCTGTTGCTCTTACACAAACTGAGTACCAAAGCCTGAAGGAGGGCTGTGGATTTCACCCTCTGGGAGGCCTCTCATGGCTTGGGATGGGTAAAAGTTGTAGTGACTTGCCAAAGACCAGAGTTGGGCATGTGTTTTTGTCTTAGCAGCAATGCCAGCTTATGCAACTCCCTCATTGGCCATCCAGCATCCTGAACTGTGGAACTGGTTAGGCTGACAATTTGCTGTTTAAAGAAAATTTGGGGTGTTAGGGTTTTTGTTTCCTTGGGGTTTTTTTCCCATATGTCCTGTTCTTTTCCTTCACTTGGCTTATCCAAAGAGTCAGATACTTGTTCCAGTGAAAGAGATGGTTCTGGATCATGCTTAGTAGTTGGTTCTTGCTTCTGTGTTACCCAAGATTGTACAAATGCTGCAGTGTCATCAAATTCCCAGGTGCTCTCTGGAAACCTCTCCAAAGAGCACTGAGAGCCCCCACTTAAACCACACTGTCAAAATTGGATGCAAAAACCCTATTTGAGAGGAAACAATTGAATTCATTTGCCAACCTGGCCCATTAACAGAAATTATTTATGCCCCAGAAGCAGCTGCACTGCAAAGTTCTCCAATGGTTGAACAAACAGCTGCTTCTGCTCTGTCTGAGCTGGAACTGTGGCTGCTGCTGCCTCCTCCAGTGATCAGAAAGGTTGGCAAAATGCTGGCTGCAGCTCCCATACAAATAACAAAACCAGGAGCTGAGAAATGTGAGCACAACACAAATGTCCTGGGGGGAGGTGAGGGGTCTCATGGCTGTGGTTTTACACCCACCTCCCGTGCCCTCCTGCTGCCTGCTGTAACAGTTTGTTTGAAAGCTGCAGAATAAAAGTTGCTATGGGATCTCTCTCCGTTTATACCAGTGCAGAGCTGCAGGCTTTTTTTGGTGTTTGACTCCACAGCAACTCCCAGTGGGGTTGTGTGCTTACCCTACATGCATCCCTGGAGCTCGAGCTCCTCTTTGGGATTCCAGGTGTGCTTCAGTGAGCAAGTAGGTGCAGGCTCTGAGCTGCTGGCAGAATAACCTTGGTGTGTTGTGGGGAAGGAAGGACAGTTCAGTATTTTCCCTCTCCATCCACCATCCTGTCCTGTTGTCCAAAGTAACTTCAAACTCTCATTGATTTATCTGTCTTAGGGTCTAGATCCCAGATTTGCTGGAGCCTCAGTCTCCCCAGCCAGACCACTCCATGCCCTCTTCAAAGTCAGGAGGTGGCTGAGCCTTGAGAACAGGCTTTGAAATGAGAATTTGTTTTCAAAAGACACTTCTTAATTGTAATAAATTAAAAGCTACCTTTTAATTGTACTAATCCTTCCCCAAAGCTGGTGATGAAGCCCCTGCTCAGTGATGTTCCAGCAGATGGAGGTGCCCAAGCAGCCCCAGAGAGGGAACAGACACTGCCCACTTGTATGAGCCTTCAGCTCTGCCTTTATTCTGACATGCTCAGCATTGCTATGGCAACCCCAGTCACAAACTGCAAAGGACTCATCCTAAAACCCAAAAAGGCTCATGCTTTAAGGGCTTTTCTCCCTTTCTCTCCCTCTTTCTTCTTTTCTCCATCACAGAAGTCAGTTCTGAGCAGATGGGCCTACAGCAGCTTTATCAGGGACCCTTTGTGTTCTGGGAGCCTTTGTTCCCTGGTTTCTGGGCCTAAGCTAAGGCAGCTGCTCTTGGAGTCAGTGGGAGTGTCAGGTGTTTGTTTTCCAGTGCCTCAGCTCAGCAGGGTCCTTGCAATGAAAGCACCCAGTCTGGTGGGTGTCAGCTCCAGAACATCCCAGGGGGGTGAGGTCTGTAACTGCTGGTCTTGCATTGCTCTGCTTGGAAAAGCTCTCCCTTACTGCAGCCAGAAAAGCTTGGGTGCATTTTCTGTGTGCCAGAATTTCAGAGTCCTAGTGAAGAACTCTGTTAAATCCCATAGGAGTGGGGTAGGAGATTGTCTCATCTGTTCCTTACACCCTTCTCTGAAAGGTCACTAATTTGGTTGCAGAAGCAAGTACTAATTAGCTGTGTGCACACCTCCAGCCTTAGCTGAGAAGAGCACTGTGAGCTTCCAAGGATGGGAATTTATTTGGCTGCTTCTTGGGATGGTTTTGTCTCTCTGGCTGCTTGCTTGGTCCTGTTTTGGATATCAGTTTACATTGGTATAAATGTACCTTTATGTTTTTCTGTCTTTGTCCTACTATGCTCATATCATGCACACAAAGCTCTGTCTGTCAGATGAACTTTGGGATGAACAGGACATGTGTGGAATTCCTTGGTGTGCCCACAGTGAAGCAGACTAGCTTGGGGGATCTCTCATTATATTTTATTCTCTAGATGCTGAATGCATTTCAGAACCATCTTCCTCTCCCAAACAGAACTGTGCAAAGCTCCACTCACTGACCTTCATGTCCTTGCCCCAGGTGGAGCAGGAATTCCTGCAGAGCTGATATTTTCTCTGCTTCTGAGGAAAAATTCCTTTATTTGCTCTGAGTCACACTGGATCTTATCTGTGGCTCTGTGGTTACGCAATTCATGATCCCACTCCCTGCCTAGAATTTACCACAGGATTATCAGAAAGCAGAAACTGGAGGACCTTTCTAGGGGTGAACACAAATTTCCCTGATTTAGCTGAAACAAGCACCTCTGAGTCCAGCTCAGATTTTCCACAAATGACCGTGGTGTGCAAAACTTAGAGCCACACGTTAGAGCTTGCATCCTTTGGCTGGGAGGGGAATGAGCTCTATGGATGAGGGGAATTCCTGGACCATAACAGCTGAGATGGGAAATAGGGAAAATTGAACCAAAAAGACCTCTTCAGTTCTCTAAAGATGATGTCTTGGTGAGCTCCCACACAAATCTGGCTTTGATTGCCTCTTAATTGATATAATGAACAGGTATCTTAGGTTTTTTTAAATTTTATTTTTAAGAAGTAGCAGATGAGCATGGCCAAAAGTGAACAGGAACAATCTGAGGAATTGCTAAATGCTAAAAGAAAGCAAAAGCACTGTGAGGGGTTATATTATTGCCTGAGCTTTAAAGACAGAATGTGCAGTATTTAATCATAGACTTACATGGTTGTGCTTTCTGAATGCTTTTGTTGAATAGTGAGGTTGGTGCCCAGTGTGGGAAGAGCTCCTGTTTGCTTCCATCCCAGGTCTGATCCCAGCAGCTGCAGCCTCTCCAGTGCCAGTTCTGACACTGAATAAATTGCAAAGCATCTGAAATGGCTGGTGCAGCACGAGGGCTCTCCCACAGAAATAGCTCACGAGTGATTACCCCCTCTCTGTCTCCAGCAGACAACACAGCAAATGTTTGCAGAGCACAGCAATCCAGCAATCCTGACAGTATCAATCCTATTGCTTCTGAATCGAAATGCACCAGAGAACTCTATGCACAAACCCCAAAATTATTCCCTGGGCACAAAGCCAAAGCAGAATAATTTAACTGCACTGAAGTTCTTCATGTTTGGGGGAGGTTTTTTTCATGCCAACACATGAAACTCAATATGTTCTCAAGGAAAGCAGAGGTTTTGTAGAAGCAGTGGTGGCAGAAATTTTTTTTCATGGAATTTTGACCCATTTTCCTAAGGCATGCTGTTCAAATCTCAGGGGCACGTGCAAATTAGGGGCAAAGTCTAATTGGCACTTGCATGTGCCATGACTGGAAGAACAGAATGAAAGTGATTTGGTGTTAGAGGATTAATAATACCCCGAGTCTGAACAGAAGGGGAGTGTGAGGGGGTGGGAGGTGGTTCCAGTTCCATAATTCCTGCCAATGTCAACCCTGGCATATCTATAATTAGCCTACTTGATTAACATCACAGAATAAAAATATGAATAGGGGAGCTATTCTACTCTGGCAGCCCCAGGCTGAGGGTGAGCAGCAAATCCTTGTGGATAGAACAGCTGGTAATGAACTTTTGCTCACTGGAGGCTTAGCATGACTTCCTTTTCCCTTGTTTATGGCAAAGCTCCAGTCACAGCCTCCTTCCTGAAGCTGTGGTCTCTCTCAGAACCTTGTACAATCCTGTCCATGACTGCTCTGCTTTTTGGAGTGCTGTGGAGTCATGGATTTGTGCTCCCTCAGCCCCTGTGTGGAGCACCACAGCCACCCAGGAACTGCTGGGTGTCACAATTCACACAGACAAAGGAGGGAGCATCAGCTGCTTTTCTTTTCTCTGCTCACAAGCAAAATAACCAAGGGAATCCATCCTTCCCCACAATGTGGAAATAGGAATAAGCAGCTGTAGAATCCCCAAGGCAGATGTCTGATAACAAATCCATGCAGTTTAGCTCTCCCTCATGGAAAATAAAGGAATATAAGAACTCATTATTACCTGTGCCCCAAGCAGAAGCTTAGCAGCTCGCAGTAGTGACAGCTCAGATTATTGGTGTATTTATAATAAAGTCTTTTAAGTCTGCCACATGGATTTGTGAGTCAGCAAAGAGAGCAAATAGGTCTGCAAGGGACAGGCCAGCACAGAAGGGAAAACTGTCAGGAATTACTCAGCCTTGAACATGCCCCAGTCTGCCTCCGTTTCCTTTAGCAGTAACTATTGTTCTGGGAATGAGAGATTTATTTTTAATTTCTTTGAAGGCAGTGAGAAGAGCTGGCTCGTGGCAGGGTGTGAGGTGAGCTCTGCACAGGGGAGTTCTCCCAAATCACCCTCCAGGCAAAGGCTGCTCCCCAGCTGATGCTCTTAACCCACATCTGGAAATACACCATGCATGTTGCAGTAGATTTGGGGGAACTGATTGCCTTTCTAATAGATTTACAGGTAGAGATACCAATTTAGGGCTCACAGGGAGGAGAGTCCTTCACCCTGTTCAATCTGGAGGTTCCTTGTGGGGCTGAGACCACAAAGAACCCAAAAGTAAAACACAAGAGATGACAAATTGCCAGTGTTCTAACATTTAGTACTTTTTTATTGTTTATATCATGCCAAAGACCTTAATGAAATGTAATGTTTTGCACTGAAAATTTAGGGAAAAATAAATCACACTTACTGTTGTGACTGGCCACAAAGCAGCAGCTGAATGCCACGGCATAAAGGGAGGATTTGAATGAAATGGATGCACAACTCATCCCAAAAGTTGGTTGGAATGGAACCCTAATTCACATTAGGATCTTCCAAAGCCTTGCTAAACACAGCTCCTAATCACTCACTGATGGTCCCATTCTGCTTTTTATAGCAGTAGTAATCCAGGTAACCTGGACAAACTCCAACTTGGATAATTACGTTCTCCTGACCTAAATTCTCCTTGGTGTTTCAAATGAATGCTATTCTTGAACTGATACCCTTGATAAGCAATTGCTGCTTTGTGCACTCTAAGGGCACTCAGTGTTTCACCTGAGATGTGTCTCACTGGACACACAGCCTTGTCTGAGGGACATTGTGGGAGCTTTGTAAACTTAAAAAGCCCTTTGAAGGAGTAAAGTGGGAGAGAATTTAATATATCACACTTACAATTTACAGCATCTACTTAAAAATATTTTTGTTGCTATTTATCAGATGTAGTAATTCAGCTATTTTGGCATGTGTACACACTCTGGGGTGTGGGCATTGGAGGCACTTTAATAGGCAGTCCTAGAAATCCAGCTTTTCTTGGCATTTATCACTGGCTTCAAAGAATGAATGCTCATAATTCTGCCAAACATTCACTAATGAGGATTTCAGCAGAGCATTTCCAGCTTGTTCTTCCCAGTTCCAGCTGGTCAGCCAGTACCTGAAACGTATCAGTGGTTCCTGGAACCACATCTCCTTCAGGAAGGCTCAGCACAGAGCAGGCTAAAGAACAATTGCAGACAAACCCTCTGGAGTATTTTTGAGGGGGAAAGCAGCGGGTGGGGGGTGTTTGGGTTTTTTGTTGATTTGAAGGTTTTTTTTAATGAAGACTCAAATACGAGGCAACAGCCTGGCAAAACTCTAAAGCAGATCTAGTGGGGACATCAGCTGAGTCAACACTAGCTAAATTTACCAGACTATCTTCCCCATCTTGATTTCAGTCTGCTCTGAGTGGGAAATACTTCCCTCCTCTGTTGTGTCACCTGTCTGGTTTGTGTTTTTATCAAAATCATTTTACTCATCCTTCAGCTGCTGCTTGCGCCTTATCTGCCCTCTTTCACCAGCTGTCATTTGTCACATCTTTCACAAGACCCGAGCTCCTGGGACATTCCTGGACAGGCTCCCTTCACCAATCAGGCAAGAACAGGAAATCAGCAAAGCGGGACCAACATTGCAGGAAACAAAGAAACGTGTGTAGGAAGGGATCAGAAGGGAAATCAGGGTCAGACCCCCAGATCTGAGGAAGGATGGGACAGGAAGTAGGAGGGTGGCTGGAAGGAAGAGCAGAGCTGCTGCTGTGAAAGGATGTGTCAGCAGAGCATGGAAAGCGGGGAAGTGGAAAGGTGGAATGTCAGGGGGTGAGGTTGGATGCACGAGTAGAAAGGACAAGGCCTGGGACTGGGAACAGGAAACAGCACAGAGCCACTGCCCAGGGGAAACAGGCAAAATTCCAGTGTCCTCAGCACCCCAGCCACGCTGCCATTCCCACTCTGACTCCCCTCAGTGTAACACCTGCAGTGAGCTGCAGCCCTTCACAGTAAAACCCCATTGGTTCACACCAGGGCACAGCCACTGAGCCATGGCATTCTCATTGTGCAGTAAAATCCACAAATTCTATGCATTTGACTATGTAAGTCCTGATCTTTGCTTGGACACAGGCACAGTTGCTGTTTTAAGCAGTCAAACAAATTGAGATGCACAGAATGGGCCAGATTGTTCCCCAATGCATTAAACATGGATGAACTTGACCTAAAATCTTTTAAAATTGCATTAACTTCCCTCTGTTGCTAGCAAAAACGTGAGTTATAAATGCTGGAGCCAGCTGAGGCCACCAATTCCTTGAAATAAGGACATTATCCACTTAAAACTCTTCGTGATAAGCACAAGAATGATTGCAGCCTTCAGCTCAGGATCTTGAATAAAGCACTCCTGGGATTTTGGGCAGGACTTGGTGTTACTGTGCTGTGTTGCTGCAGGCACTGTGTGAGTGCCTGAACCCAGAGCAGAGCCCACTGTGATATTTTCCAGAGATGTTACGAGAATTAAGAAGAGTTTATAACATCACTCTCAACTGGCTTCCCAAATGGTTTTATTAATGATTTCAGGATGTGAGTAAATTAAGCAGATTAACCGGGGTTTCTTTTATTTCCTTGTATTTCAATGGAAAGGAAAGTAGGAAACCCCCTTGCAAATTAATCTGCTGTGAACTCAGTGCTTCTTACCATAATCATTTTTTGCTCTTTTTCACTTTTGCTTTTGGGCTACTTTCATGTTGCAGTCTTGGGGAGTTATTAGAGGTAGAAGACCCCTGACCTGCCAGGATTCAGGTTGTGCTGAGCTGCTTTTCCTGTGTAAGCACAGACTGGGAATGACCGAGGCAGCCCGGGATAGGCAGCAGTTTCTGAGAGGAACTGAGAAAGAAGAGAGACTCTGTCTCTAAGAGGAAGTGGATACTGAAGCAAACAAGCAAAACATGGTCAAAAGGCCAGTGTTGCAGCCCCTGTTGAGTGTGGGACAGGAGAGCTTTTGTCCATCTGTATCACTGCTTTTAATCTGTGGTTTTACCATCGCCCTCTCCTTCCACCTCTGCACTCTGAAATGAATGTGAAATACCACTCTTGTGTCAGGAAAAAGAGCTGAAGTGCTGAGGAGCTGAAATACCTGCAGATCCAAAACTTCTCCTGGGATCTGCAGAAGTCCAGATGAGTCCCATGAATTCCAAAAAGATCCAGTGAAAATTTAAATATGAAATTCAAGCTGGAGGCAAAAGGCAGTCTGCTTTTGTGTAGTGCTAGGAAGAAATCACCATTCAGAGAAACAAAACCTACACCTTCTCCTTAGATCCATGCCTGAGACACAGTGGGCATGTGAAAGAGAAAGGAGACACAGCTCTAGTATAAACTACAAAAAAATTCTTCCCCTGCCCACAAAAGACATTTGCACTGGAGGGAATATTTCTCTCCCATTCATTGTTTCCCCACCAATAAAAACCTGGTTAATTTTTAGGGTTTTTGGCAGTCTAGCTCCAAAACTGAAATCTGAAATAAGACAATTCCCTTTTTTTTTTTTGCACATCATCTGGCCTTTTGTGTCAGAAGTCCACAAAATCCCCAGATGCTGGAGAAGACACAGGTATTTCCTGTGCAGTGCAACAAGCAGTGAGCAGATCCGCGCAGCGAGTGCCCTGCTGCACAGTTACCATAGAGACAGCACATGAACAGAGCTCTTCTCCCCATTCCTACCATGATGGAGAATGAGACACAACACCTTTCCTGCTCTTTTCCCTTTTGTTGCACAAAGACAAGGTTCTGTCCTTGTCTTTGGGATCAATGAACAGCCCCTTCCGTGCATTTTTCTGCGAGCTGCTGAACTGCAGACTCAGTCCCACCACCTCTGGGGTTTAGCAGAGTTCACACCTCAGCTCTCCCCACTTTGTTCCTCAAACCATGCTCACACAATTTCCTGTTTAGAAGCAAAAAGGGGGCTAAAGAGCTCTTGGTGCTTCCTCTTGCAGCTCAGTGCAGTCTTTCCTTCCCCAGAGGCAGCTGACAGCCAGGATATTTCTCTGATAGGCACTTGAGCTATTTTTTCCCATTCTCATCAGTTCAGATGGCTCTTTGTAAGAGCAGTTTCAAATCCTAATTTCAAGTGGCTGAAAAATAATCAGACAAAATAGGTTCTTTGAGTTGTAAAAGCATTAGCTGAGCAGGCTTGGTTAGAGAAGCACAAAGCACAAGGGATAGAACTAATACCCAAGAAAAGCTCTGTGAGCTCTCTAAAGAAGGTACAAGAAATCTGAATCACAGTCCTGCAGACATTGCTGTTCCTTTGCTGTGCTCTCTGCACTTGTCCGAGGTCTAAAAAAGGGTTCTGATACTGATTAACTCCTTCAATTTAAACATTGTTTAATGAGTTCAGAGGTGGAAGCTTTGCAGATGAAATCCTTTGGTTTTTCACTGCTCCTTTCTGTTTGGGGAAATCGAAGTGTCACAGTGACCAGGATTAGCAGATGCACCAAAAGGTCAGCAAGGCACGTCACATGTGAGCAATGATAACGAAATCTTTCTCTCAGGGGTTTGACTGAGGCTTTTCCAAGATGGCAAGCCTGAGAAGAAGCTCTGGAGAAGCAAAGAGGGAGACTTCCGAGAAGAAAACAAGTTTTTAAAATGCACAGGGAGAGCAGTGCAGTGCAGGTGATGGAGGATTCGTATTGCAGGAGCCCTCAAAGGTCTGGCTGCAAAAACTGCTGAGTGAAGGCAGACCCTTATTCCAGAGTACAATCCTTTCCCCAAGACTGATAATGTCCAGGAAATAAGGGGACATAAACCAAGTGACATCGTGGTACCACCTTTCCACCACCTTCAATATCCCCTCCTCAATGTTAACATCTACCCTGAGCCCATTTTCTGCTCTGTACTCTTTTGTCACTAATTGCTCAGTAATTCTTCAATTACTGTGGACTGGAGAACGGGGAAATCCATCTGTCGAGTGCTCTGTGTCCTTGTGGCTCTTCCTGACCTGAATTTGGCAGGGCTTCACTTTGCACCTCCTTTCCATCCCCTCGGGGTTTTGACTGCCAGGCACTAAGAGATTAAATTGAAGCTCCAAGCCCTGCCCTGTCTAACTCCCAGCAATTCATGGGCTGGCAGGAGGCACAGATGAGCCACATATGAAGCAGCATCTGAAGCAGGCTGTAATTTGTAGCCCAGGATGTTCAAGTTGTGAAACCAGAGCTATCTGCCTACATATGCAAGGCCAGAAACCAGTGATGTAAAATTCCCTTTCTGCTCAGAGAAAAGCAAGCTTTGGATCCCAGAGGGTATCTTTAGGATGAAACTGGGAATCTGAATTAGTTGATGTCCCTTTTTGTCCTCACCTGGGCAGTCAGTGGGATGTGGACAGTGAGATAAAGAGCAGCACATGATCCAGGGTCAGAAGGGCTCAGCACCCAGCTGTGTTGATGAGTCAGGAGTGGTGTCTGGCATTTATTCTTTTTTAATATATATTTTCACCCGGTAACTTTATGATTCTGTTGACTTTTCAAACACAGTAATAAGCACTTTAACATCTTCAAAGTGCTTACAGGTCCTATCTCACTTAATCTCCCAGGGAAGGAACATAAGAAAACAATCAGTAACAGATAAGTAAATGATTTAATTTTGTAGAAGAACTTAAAGCTTATGAGGAATTAAAGAGCTGATGTCAAGCTAAATCAAAGCAATGTAAATGAGCTGGAAGTTGTATCCATCCAAGGTCTCTGGTATCTGTGAATATGGTCTGGGTGTGGAATCCATTGTCTGGTGAAAGGACAGAAGAAAGACAGAATTACACAGAGAGCTGAGCTGAGCTGAGCTGAGCTGATATTCCTGGGGAAAGGGCTCATGGCTCCACTGCCAGCAGGATGGTGAGGCTGCAAGAGCAGAGAACTTCTCTCCCTCCAGCCCCTTGCAGTGGCCATTTGAGCCCTTCCACCAGGGCAGGAGCTTGTGGCTCTCTTGGCAGGTGCCCACATTGCCCTGGCCAGGGCCAGGCCTGCTGCTGTCCTTGCCAGTGTCACTATGCTGGGAATAAATGTCACATAAGGAATAAATCAGAGCTGGGAGTGCCCAAATCTCAGAGAAACGCCCAGTTTGCAAATTAACACGGTTCCTCTCACAAAGATTCTGGCTTATTTTGTTACAGGGGAGGCCAGCTGGATGAAAATATTTCTTTTTGGATAGTAGTTGTAGAAGAATGGGAGGACTGGCGTCAGAGAAAGCCAAAATCTTTGCAAGTGCCAAGTGCTGGTTTGAATGCACTCCTTTCTTCCAAGACCTTCAGCTATTCCCTGCATGCTGAGAAACACTTTCTGAAGGGCCATTTTGAAGTGGTACAGCACAAAAAAAGCATTTCTCCTTCAGAGAGCACAGAATACTAATTTAGGGTTGGCAAGTCGTGGGGAAAAAAGGCTCCTCGTAGTCCCCTTTTGCGAGGATGTTTTTCCCCTCTCTGTTTTGAATTTAATAATGTGTCAAATTAGGGTTAAAGTGCTCTGTTTCCCCAGCTCTGCTCTGACTTTGATGCTGTACAAGACCTCCCCAGTTCTGCTTTTCTCTGGCACTGCTCAGACATAAGAAAGTCCCAAAGGCATTCTGTAAAGCTGCTTATTGAGCAAAGGAAAGCAGTGAAGGGAGTGTGTAAACAGGGCAGGCATCACATCCACCCCAGCATCCTAAAACTGCTGGGAACACTGGCACCAGTCAGGCACCACTGGGTTTGGCTCTGCCTGGCCAGCACATCCCAGTTTGAAACCAGACTGGCTTTTGTCACCTGCTCTTGGGTGGATTTTTAGTGAGTCAACTCTCTGATATTAAATATCTGAGCACTGTTTTGGTGAGGAACCTCCCTGCTTTAGCTCAGAGTCCTTTTATGCTGAGTAGATTGCTTATGTTCAGAATTCCTTTAGAACAAGATGGATTTTGAAGAAAAGAAAAATATAATAAATTTCCCGCATGGCTCTTCAAGCTTTACACATCTAAAAGCTCCCTCTGTGCGTGTGGGACAGGTCAGGGTCCTTTTGAAAGTACCTGGTGTCCCTCAGTACCACTGCACCTGAGGCCAGTAAAAGCCCCCTTGGTGCACAGCTCAAACCTGCCTTTCCCCACAGAATCTCCCCAAATTGCCCCAAACCTGTTCCTGCATTGCCTTGCCAACACAGACACCAGGAAAGTCTAGACTCAGGTGCAAACTGGCAATAATTTCTGAGCCAGGCTGGGTTTGATTTTGTAATGATGGTTTATTACACTAAATTATGCCCTTAATGGCATCTTTGAATTAGTTTATTCTTTCCAAAGAATTAATTATGAAGACATTCCTGATTTGTGGGGCTTAAGTAGAAAAGTGCATCTATTGATGTCATCCATCACTTGGGTTATAGGATTATTTATTCATCTTTTAGAGCCATGAAAACATGTGGAAATTAGTGCTCACTTTTTCTCTTGGAACTCATCTCTACCAAACACAGGACAACCCAAATGTGTGAAATGCCTGTACCTTGGAAAGGCTTTAAAATGCTGTGTCTGTGTGGTGGTTGGACCATAAATTGTTCTGATTCACTGTATAAAACAGATCCACTGCACTCCTAGACCTCCATAAATCTCCAGGTATTTACAGGAGCAGTTTCCTTTTTTTACCTGTGATCAAATAGTGCTTTAGAGCAGGGCTGCCTGGTACCCGACATGTCCAAACCTTTCACGCAGACAATAAAACTGATGCACTGTGAGAAGCAGGGACTTAAATCCCTTTTTATGAGAGGTACTGAAATGACTCTAAAGAGCTGTCATTGCCACAGTTTGCGTGACCTAGAGCTGAAGGTAAATTCAAAAATCAATCAACTAAACAGAGCTTCTGGAGGGAGATCAAATGTGAACTGGTGTTTGGTTCATGTGCTGTGCATTTTCCAGATATGGGATAAATAAAAGGTTGAATGAGGAATGATCAATAAGAGAGTGAAGTGCAGGTGCCCAGGTAACTCCCTAAATCCAAGGCTTTTGATAACATCATTTTAACTCTGATGTTATAATCTTCTATCCTGCACAAGCCATGTCAGGAAACACAGATGACAACCTGGTATTCATTATATTGATCTGAATTCATGCACTAAGTGCTCCAGATCCTGTAGGCTTTTGAGATGGATTGTACACTGAGATTAAAGAGAATGACCCTGAAAATGGCTGGGCTCCTTGCAAGCATGCACATGGCCGGGGAAAATTATCTTGCGTTTTTCATCTTCTCTTCTCTGGGGGAATTCCATTTTCACACCTGTAAGGTCAAGCCTGGAAATGCTTCCCAGTTGTGAATGGTGCCATACTGGAACACGTAGCTCTAATCTGCAGCAAGACTGCTCTGATCTTATCAGAGAGCCTCTTCTCAGACTGACATGGGACCTGCAGGTCTCGTTCTGAAACTCAGCAGAGCCTCTCCCTGGCCTTTGGCACGACTCCCGTGTTTATTTCCATGGCCATATGTAGTTATTACATGAATGATAATTCATTTACATAATTAATATCCACATAGATAATCTGGAAAGAATCACAGAGAGCAGAATTGTATCATCCCAGTGTTTAAAGCTGCCTTTTGAAATTATATGTTGTGCATGAAGATATCCTGAGCTGAAAGCAAGGCTCAGCCTGGTGTGTCAGGCTGTGGCCTTGGCTTTGTCCTGCTCCCAAGGACAATTACAGGGCAGTCTGTGGCAGCTGGGGAGGAATTGTTTGGGTTAAGAACTTTCTTTTCTTGCTGTAAATCTGTAAATCAGAGCCCAGCTCTGACTGAGTTGCAGCCTCTGCAGCAGAAATTCCCTTAACCCAGCAGAGTGTGGAGCACAGGTCAGTCCTGTTCTCTCCCATCTTGCATCTCTCAGTGTTCCCTCAGTTCCTTTGGGACCTTTTGAAAAGTACAGAAAAACCCCTCATTCTCTCCTTCAGCCTTTTATTTAGTAGGGTTTTTCTTCTTTTTCTCCCAATGCCTTCTCAAACTCATTCTCTCTTTTTCTTCCTCATTTCATCCAGAATCTGTTTCATGTTGAATAAAGTACATCCCCTGTAACAGGCAATTTAATTTAAAAAGAGATAGCACCTATTTTATTTTTCCTTTTTGTAGCAGTCTCCTTCAAGTAGGCAAAGGTTCTCTGCATTGTGTTCTGTAATTAACTTGTCTTTGAGTCAACCCATATGCTCAACTGATGCAAATTATTTTCTCGCTAAGATCATGTATTAGTTGAAAGAAAATTAATATTTTAATCGAAATGACATTAAAAAGTTACTCAGCTGGTTTGGTGATTCTGAAATTTTGGTGATGGAAAGTTTCCAGAGGATGTCAATATTCAGGAAAGCTTTGATTGGATCTGAATGGGGTTGTGTTCTGCATCCTGCGGTTTTATATAAGCCACATTATATTTCATCTTCCAAAATATTCCATACTGCAGTAGAAAGGATCTTGGGCCTTTCAAAATGTTTTGGAAAAGAATCTGGGGGAGAGGTGGGAGAAGTGGCTTTTATCCAGCTCTGACTACTTAGTCACTGGCTGGAAGGACACCAATGGCAGGCACAGGAGGATTAAAGAAACCTCTTCCAAAACAAGGATCAGTTCAGTGTTTCCTGCCTCAGGCTTGAGCCAGGGTGAATGTGGGAGCATCAGCTGCAGCAGTGGAGCACAAACACTGCAGGGTGGCTTTGGCAGAGAAGGGGGAGGGAAAGTTTGGGATGCTCAGGATCCTGGGGTGAGCCTGCTCCAGCCCCTGTCCCAAAGGAGGCCTCTCCACCATTCTGAGAGAGCCAATATCCTCTCCTTGAAGCCTCAGGCCAGAAATTCGAGCCACACCAAACCTGGTCCATATGTTCCCACAGAAAGTTCACATTTCAGCAATCAAGTCATTTTATTCCAAGAAAGACTAGAGAAATTTGCTGTTGACTTCAGTGTGACCGAGGTTCCACTTGTAAATTGCCTTAAAATCTCCAGCACTTGGCTGCAGTTCATTTCTCTCACAAATCCCTGAGGTCATGATTCAACAAAACAATAAATCCAGCTTGAGGGCTCCTTGTGCCAGCTCAGAAAAGTCATGACACAGAATCACATCACACAGAGCACTGATCCAGAGCAAGCAAACTTGCCTATTTGAATGTATTAAAAAGTAATGAGAAGTTTATGTTGGACCAGAAGTCTCTGTCCTAACAAGGCGTCTCCTGCAGCTACTGCTCCAGCATTTTTACTCTATCAGGAGTGGTCTGTCCTCTTCTAGGCAGGGAAAGTGAGAGTGGATTCTGTGTCCTGCACTCAGCACTTCACCATAAACACGACCCCGAGCCAATGTCTGATCCACACCCAGTGGGTATTTCTGGCAGATCAGCAGAGCAGAACTCTGCTCTTACTGATCCCAGAACCAGGGCCCCCTCCAGCAGCCTGGGAAAATGCCTGCAAAAAGCAGCAGTGCTTCTGCAGAGGCACTCAGAGAACATCAGGGCACTCATTTCTCCTGCTCCTTCCACCAGGGAAGTCAGCAAAGGCAAATCACTGCAAAGAATTCTCTCTGAAGCACAGAAAGACTCGAAGTCCAGTGAGGTATCACTGAATGGGAAAGCAGCTGTGAAACATCCCAGCTGTGGCTGGAACAGGGAGCTGTTCCTCCCCACTCCATCCCATGAAGATTCCCTGAGCTGGCCCCTGCCAGGCACACCCTGGTAGTGAATGACTGAAGTCAGGCCTGAAATAGTTTGAATTCTTTGTCCCAGCAAGAAGAAGCTCAGGAAATCCCGGAGATTCATAGTTAAGAGCTCTAGACTGAGCTCCTTTTGGGAAACAGGATTGATCCCTGATAGCAAATTTGCTTGAGTTTTCTGGATTTTAGTTTTGGTGACCTGAAGCCATCGTGTGTTTGCCTTAACTATTTCAACAGGACACTTTTTCTCTGTGGGTTATGTTCTTGTGTCATGAATTTTATTATCCATTTCCATCTGGGCACTTTGGCTCAAGGAATAACTTCACTGACTGACACAGGTGCCAGGTTAACATTTCCCACTAACTGGGAACACTCTTTGTGGTGCCTGGACCATGCTGCTGAATCCTCCCAGCCAGAGAAACAACAACTGAGACATCTGAGGTCACATTCACAATAGCCAGAACAATCCCAGAGTCTCTTCCAGAAAACAAGGAATTGCAATAAACAAGGGAGAGGCTTCCCAGAAAGTCCTTTCTCAGTGAGCTCAGTCCATCCCCAGCCACAGAGAACTGAAGCAGTTTGTGGCAGCTCTGCCAGCCATCCCTGATGGAGAGTGAACAGGGAGCTTTGCAAAGCTGAAGGCTCTCAGTGACATTTTTAGGGCCAGAGTCCATTCTGAACTCTGCTGCTATTTGCCTACAGCTGTTTTGGCTTTATAGCTGTTAAATATAATCGGTGCTGAAAGGGGGAAAATGGCAAGGAATTAATTAGTGATAAGGCTCATTGTTTCATTGCACAGTTTGTGTGCAGAGCACACAGCACAGTGCAGCCCCAAGACTTTACCCACTGGAGGGGAGCCCCAGAGAGGAGCTTTCCCATGCCATAGCACTGACCCCCTGCTGTTTTGTTCTGCTGGAGATAAGGTCAGCAGGCAGATAATCCTTAAAAAAAAAGCTTTTTCCCAAAAGCAAACAGAATTAACTGCTGTAACAAAAGACACTGGTTCAATTTCTTAAGAGTCAATCAAAATTGCAGAACTCCTGGAGTGGATTCCTGGCACTAAAGCAAAATCAGGGAAGCAGGAAAAAAAAAGAGAGAGAGAGAATGACACC
This sequence comes from Eopsaltria australis, assembly GCA_034509425.1. Lineage (NCBI taxonomy): Eukaryota > Metazoa > Chordata > Aves > Passeriformes > Petroicidae > Eopsaltria > Eopsaltria australis. Next base: position 128,518 of record JAVTVJ010000403.1, read on the forward strand.
TGAGGATGTAAAATAATCACAGTCAAGATTTATTTCTCTTTTAAGTGAGACAAATGGATAGGAGAGATTACAGAAACATTGGGGTGGTCAAGACCTCAGTGTAGCCTACAGCTTCTACTTGAGACCACGGGGAAGGGCAGGCACTGATCTCTTCTCTCTGGACCGGTGGCAGGATCTAGGGAATGGCTGGAGCTGTGCCAGGGAGGTTTGGGATGGAGATCAGGAAAGGTTCTTCCCCCAGAGGGTGCTGGGGCAGGGAATGGGCACGGCCCTGAGGCTGCCAGAGCTCCAGGAGCATTCAGACAGTGCTCAGGCACAGGGTGGGATTGTTGGGGTGTCTGTGCAGGGCCAGGAGCTGAATCTGATCCTTGTGGGTCCCTTTCAATTCAGAATATTCTGTGAATCTACGAAAATTGCATCCAAGCTAATTGCACTTCTTTTGGAGCCCAGTTCCCCTAAGATACCCCCAAATTTTGGGGTCTTGAATGAGTCTCTGATCAATGGTAGAAACATTACCAGAAATCAATATTTTAGTAATCTCCATGGAGGTATTGTCATGGCAAATCAACAATGCCTAGTGTGTGACACACATTCATATTAATACCTCTAATTCATCTGAAATGTCCTTTCTGCATTCTTGCAGCGTGCTAGAAAAAGCTATCACATGTTGGATGGGATTCTAATTGCTAGCAGAATACTCAGTTGTTGACAGATAGGGCTTCCTGTTGGAAATAAATGTAAACCAGAGTAGGAAACCTGACCTGATCCAACTGAGGTCTTTTTGAGGTGAAAAACAGAACAATTACCGGAAGCAGGTAGATAAAATTTTTTGCTCCTATGGAACAAAAATTCTGTGGGACGTGCTGATTTTGCAGAACTAAAACCTTCTCTGGAAATGCATCAATTCAGGTTAGCAGGGAAGAAAAAAAGAGAAGTTGAATAGTTTACATTTTTTTGTAATATCTGTCATTTATTGCTCTTCGGAGAATTAACAATAAAAGAAATGTCTCTGGTAAGACAAAGTTTCTTATACAAACAGTGCATCAAAATCAACACAAAATGGTTTGGTCATGTAAAGAAATATTTTGCTTTCTTGTAAAGCATCACAACATTTTGTGGGGACTTTTTCCTCTAAATCTCGAGCATTTTCTGAAGTTGTATCTGTGTTTAAAAATTTTCATTATTTGACCTACAGTCAGAATAGAATAGTCAATATAGAACATAGAGTCAATACAGAATATAGAGTCAATATAGAATATAGAGTCAATATAGAATATATGTCCTGTTGTCCTGTGGGTGTGTGGGACAGAGAGAGCAGGACTGATGAATAAACTGAAAAGACTTCCATTTCCTGTTTTCTGGCACTCTGGGCTGCTGGACAGTACAGGAGACCTTGAACATTTTTTGCTTTGTTGATTTTCCTGCCCCTGAAGTGCCATGAAAGCCTGGATGAAGGTTTCCTGTCTGACACAGATTGCTCTGATTGGGGGATGAGGTTTCTCCTCGGTGTGAGGCACAGCTGAAGAGGGAGAGGCAGCAAAGTCAAGCCTCAGGAGAGCCCAGCATTCCTGATTTCCACAGGCACACACCAGCACAAGCTGGGTGCTCAGACCACTCAAAGGCCAGAAATGAACACCTGCTGAGGGAAGGTGTACAAATGTTTCTTCCTGGTTTTTCAGAAAACAAATCCTGAAGGCTGGAGAGAACATGCCCAAAATCAACATGGCAAATAAATGAATGGCTCAATGACCCAAGTGCCTTACATAAGCAAGGACAGCTCTCCATGGCACAGAATAAAATGAAAGCCCCCACCAGAATGGGATTTTATATTGTGTTCAGGCCCACTCAAGAGAGGAGCTTATTTAGACACACGAGGAGACACCAGGGTTTTCTGTTAAACTGGAGCAGACAAAGCAGGTTCCTCTGTTCCTCACCCTGTCATTGCCTTTGGGAGGTGCAGGAAGGCAAACAGAGGAGCTGTAGCACAAGCTCCAGCCCTTGCTTAGGTCCTTTAGTGACCAAATTAAGTTGACACCTCCCTCAGACAGGTCAGAGTAGGTACAAGGACACCACAGGGTCAGTGGGAATGGTGTGGAACAGGATAATGGAATTCAGGGGTCTCCAGATGAGCCTCAGTGATTGCCACAGTCATATATCACATACCTCTGCCACTGCTGTGTCCTGCAGCAAAGAGAAAGGGACTGGAATGATCAAAAAGGGGTTTTCCACATCGGAATTCTCTTGTTCTGCTTCCTTTGAAAACAACTGTGGGTATTGCATTATTTCCCCCTTTGTAGAAATATTTTATCTTAAAAAGAGTCCTATTAAATAGTCTCATGCTGGGATTGACTTACAGAGGGGGGTTATCTGAGCACTCCAGAGGGCTCTGAAAATAGAAGAGGGAAAATGCTTCCATGAGGGAGAAAATACATGTCTGTTCATAAACGTGAATGTGAAATGTCCCAATGTGCTGGAGACAGAGAATTGTGACTATTGAATTAATTTTCTCACTAAAAATAGTCTAGTCAACTCCAAATAGTCTTCTCTCTTCATCTGTTTCCAAAAGCCTTCTAAAGATTTTATCTTTGAAATCAAATTTCTTTTCATCTTTTTTCTTTGTTATCTTTGTTTTTGGGGGTCAGTTTTTATTTTTTAATTTCTTTCTTTGGCACTGAACCCAGAGAAGAGTTAAATGCTCATTTAGAGGCTCTGCTTGTGTCCTCTGCATTCAGCTGCCTCTCCCCACTGATCCATGTGTGAGCCAAAGGGAATAAAAGCTGGACAGGAAGGAGATCCAGCCTGTGCTGTCATTTGTCCTCTGCTGCACTGGGATGTCCAGGGGTGCAGGAAGTACAGGAGCTCTCTTTGTCCTTCCCTTTATCACTGGGGAGCCAGCAAATATAGAAAACACTGATTTCTTTAAAGCCTTTCTTGGGCAAAGATTGATGACTGAAGAAAACAAAACCCATCATCACTTCTACATTCTTCAGTTAACCTCAGAAACGGGTCCCTCATGTAGGACACTGTTCAAGGAGCTGCATCAAAGAGGAGATTGCAGCTACAGAGAAACCCCACCAGTGGGGATGGCCTGAAGTTAATATAAAACTGTCACCCAGAGAAGAGGGGTAGAAATGCAAGCACTCTGCAGTGATGAAGCTGCCAACATCAGAGCAGTGGAATACATCCCTTTCAGGGATCATTTCTTCCCTTTCAGAGATCATTTCTTCCCTTTTGGGGATCACTTCTTCCCTTTTGGGGATCTTTTCTTCCATTTTGGGGATCACTTCTTCCCTTTCAGGGATCTTTTCTTCCTGAGCTCACCAGCTCAGACATCCTGGCCTGGTGACCTTGCAGAGAAACACCATTTCCATTTAATAGACCCCCAGGATGCTCCCCAACCTCCAGCCACCCCTTCTGCAGCATTCACTGCTTGAACACCAGTTCAGGACACCCGACCTGTGCTCCAGATTAATCTGGGCTTGATTTTAAGCAGCAGAGCTGGGGAGCTCCACAGCACTGCACATGGATCTTTGATGCTCTGTGCTTTTGATTTATGATGGTGGAAGCAAATGCACCTTCTGGTGTGAGGGGAGGTGGAGGAAAGATAATGTTATTCCTGAATCAAATTATCCTTCCTTTTTATACTTAATTAAGAACACGATCTTGCTGGAGGCTGAAAAGCTTTGGCTTCAGTTTGCACAGACACATCGTATGTGTCTGCCTGTCCAAATATTTTACCCTTACATTTTACAGCAATATCTGGGCCTATAAAAATGATGGCAAAAAGCCTCTTGATTTCATCTGGACAGGAGCCAGTAGAAGCTGATTTTACCTGGACAGTGTTCTCTAACAGATGTAGCTCAGCAATAATTCATGTTGTTGAATCCAGCATAAAGCTATGAACGCACAATAGAAAAAAAAAAATTAAATCACAGTTCTGAGTCTGTTATTTTCCTCTCTGCTTAATCAACAGGAACAGAGAGAAGGAGCAGATGACCTGCAATAAAAGATTTTTACCATTTCTTCTGCACTTCATTGTTGAAATGAAATCATCTTTCACTCTGGAAGAGTGAGAGGGTAACACAGCACCCTATTACTATTGATGAGACATTTTCTTTGGTGATGCTTTCACCACACCACATTTGTAACTGCTGGAACATAATCTGGACCAGAAAGCCTGGTGGAGTGAAAAGGTTGTTGTTCTGTAGGAAAGGAAAGAGGTACAATTTCAGTCCTGGGATAACAGGGTTTTCTCAGATGACACCAGCAGAGGAGTCGCTGCTGTAATTTCCTTGCACGACGTAATTTGCAGGGGCACATTAATTAATCACTGCAGCAACCTGCAGTGTGTCCAGCCACAGGGAAGCTGTGAGTGTGTGAGGAGACAGACGGGACTTCCCCAGTTCTGTCCTGGAAAATACCACAGGTTCCTGGGAGAGTCTGGGTACTCCCATATCCCTCAGGAATTTTCAGGGTTCCATGGAGGTTTATCCCAAATCCATCTCATGCCCCAATCAGCCTCGTACATCAGGCTGCTGAATGGGAGCTCTCTTGTCCCCTCTTAGTGTTCAGTGACTTCTGAACATAAATTGTGGATGTCTTTTCCTCCTTTCCCTTGAGTGGAAGGGCAGATCTGCCTGTGGATTCAAACACTGAATTTCAGGCCTATCTATGATGTGTATTGGTCTGTCATGCTTAGAACATGAAAAGTGCTCTGTGCAATGAGAAAGTGGACTCTGTTCCATCCCAGCTCCCAGACCCCTGATTCCATCTAGACCACATTCCCCTCACAAAGAACCTTTCAAAAGCAAGGAATTTCAAAAATCACTGCTATGAATGGTACGAGAATCTACATAGTAAAGCAGTCCCCAAATCAGCTGTCCTCATTGCAGATTTGTTTGTTAGCTTGAATTTCTTGCTCCAGAAATAGGTCAATTTTCACACACATACAAAAAGATCTTTTGTTTCCCCAAGCATGTGAATTTTGTGGAATTCTTTTAGGATACAGAAAAGCATATCTTTATTTTCAAGGTCTAACAAGCCAGAACCAGTTGCTTTGAAAAACATCCTCGCCTCTAACGTGTTTTTCATTAGGAGAATGCACTCCCAAACTGAAATTAGCACCAGTTTTCAGGAAGCAATCCAGTATTTTCTTGCCTTGACATCTGCTGGTATAAATTATGTAGTAAAATGTGAATTTGGAAGAATTATTTGTGGATATTTGAGAAGAGTTGTAACTGGGTAGTAATTCTGACAACCTGCTCGTAAAGGCAGAGCTGTGCTCAGCTCAAATACTGAGCCCAGCAGAAAAACCCAATATGATTATTGCTGGATCACTCTTGCAGATCAGATTTACAAGCTGCAACCAAATAAAAGAAAGAAGTGTCAGACTGGCACAGAAGAGTCACCAGGGAGCACCTTGGGGACAGTAATGCCTGGAAAGGAAGTTTACAGTGAAAGCTGTTTTGTTGTTTGTTGGGATTTATATTTCCAATAAAGCTGAACCCCAGGAGGATTTTGGCCTGTGTGGGGTGTTTGGAAGCTGGTGAAAGCAGAATTGGGACTTACTGCACTAAAGCAGATTTTAAACTCACCAAAAAACATCCTTGTGGAATGGAAAGCTGAGAGCTGTGCATTGATATTAGGGGTAGTTGCATTACCAGGGCAATAATTAATTGGCAGTTGCCCTGACTGGACTCTTCTGACCTTAGTTTGATATTTATTCATTATCACTTTGCACAGGATTTGCCGTGCAGAGCAACAGTGAACACCTCCCCTGGTGTGCTGGCCAAGGGATGGGTAAGGAACTCTCATTCTGTCTGCAGAGATCGACTTGCTGGGAGCAGTTCAAAGCCTGGAATGGAAAAGTCACAAAATTCAGCAAACATTTCACTGCTTTTACTTGAGTTTCTGAGCACTGTGCCCTCCTGCTTTGAGTGAAGGGTCCTGGTCTGTGGTATCTGGAGCGGGAGTGTAACCAGAACCCCTCACCAGCTCTGCAGACACTGTTTGGAGGGGCTGCTCTGTTTTGTGCCTCTGTGAAGTGAAGGATTTGTTATTTCTTGCTGTTTATCCTGTTCAGAGGCTTTCAGTTTCTATTCATGTGCCGAGAGGAGCACTCAGTGCTGTGCAGGCAGGTTCTGAGCTGTTGGTCTGGGGTGCAGCGCGAGCCAGGAGGGCAGAGCTGGGGGCCACTGACCAGTTCCACACCTTGTTTTAATCTCACATTTCTGCCACAGCTCTTTCCCAGCACATCTTGCAGACTCTTTTCTGAATTTTGGTCCAACATGCACTAAAATCAAACTCTCTTGGTTTCTTGCCTGGTTTACATTTAAGAGGATGAGCTTGTGCTGGTTTGTTTTAATACAACATCACTTCTAAAATACTTTTCCCACTGGAAGACTCCAGCTTTTCTGGCTGTGCTGAAAGTAGCATTTGGTATAAGCCATAAACCCTATTTCAGACAACTTAATCTATTCAAAATGGGGCTGAAAAGGAAAAAGAGCACTACAGCAAAAAAAGGCTTGTGTGTCCTTATCTGAGGCTGAGAATCCTATGGCTCTGGGGGATGAGTTTTGCCTTTGGATCCCTCTAACACTTTAAGACATTTCTATTCCAGCTGTTTGCTCATTTTTGCCTTGCCACTGAAAATGCATCTGAGCTCTGTGAAAATGCACTTTGAATCATCTCTTGGATTATTGTACCTAAGACAGGGAAGATGCTTAAAGTCCGTAAGGGAGCTGAGATCAAATCTAATCATCTGTGCACTGCAGACAATTGTATTTCCCTTTTGTCAAATCCAATTGCTGGTGTTTCATTCAAGCATCTCCTGAAGAGAGTTCTTGCTTTGTGTTGTAGTGGAAAGGTCAATCAGCCAATTGTTTTATTTCTTCCAGAGCTCAATAACCTTCCCTTATAAAAAGTTTGTCTATTTTGCTGTTTCAATCTGTCTTCAGCCTTTTGCCACTGGTTCTTGATCTGTCCTGCAAAACAACAATTCAGCTCCCAGCAAAATTCATCTCCCCTCACCCCCAGCCTGGCTCCCAGATACAGCCTGGTGCCCCACCCCAGTAGGTTTAAATTGGATAAAATTGTAAATTGATTCTGCTCGATGTCCCAGGTCAGTGATTCTCAGAATATTCCATCCCATTCACTGCAATTAAATCAGCAGCCAGGGCAAAAAGTGCTCAATTTATGACTGACTCCTCCGTGCACCCGTGTAATAATCCCCAGATAAACTGATCATGAGATTGTGCTGCTTAAAGCCAGTGTTTATCTTTCCAAGCACTTAAGGCATTAAGTGTCAGTATGAGAGGAAAATGAAATGTTGGCAGAGAGTTTTCAGCAACAAACAGCAACTGGAATATTAAGAGGCTCGATGCAAGGAGCAGATTTATGGTTTCATCTGACAGGTTTGAGCTCCTAAATAAGGAAGATAAAGATAATAAATGTTGTAGCATATGTGATTTACAGCTCTGGTGTGAGATAAGCTGGCTGCTCTGTACAGATCACAAAGGAGATTCTCTATCAAATCACTCCACTGCTGTATTCACATTAACCCAGTGAGAATCCAGAAGTTGGATTCTCCAGAAAGTTTGGGTTTTAGAAGGAAGGTACAGCCTGGAAAACAGCTTAAAAGAAAAGGGAAAGTGCTGATTTCTGACTTAAAAACTAATTTTGTGATTCAGCCTGAAAAGTTTTTCAGCAACCCTGTAATTCCAACTGACCTAAAGGTGTTAGGGCAAAAAAAGAGTCAAATAATTCTCAGAATAAGATCTCTGGTGACAGCCAGCACATGGATATGGAAAACAGGTGCTTGTCTGGGTAATGCAGGGAATATTGACACATCAATATGGGCACTGAAACCCTGCCACTGCAAAACAGACAAGAGTCACTTTGCATCTAGAGAAGAGAACAGCACTTCTGTCTACTCTTGTAGGGTATTTCTAATAGCCCACAGAATAATTTGTGACTGTGTAACAGAAATCTGTTTTATGACCAAGAGTTATGGTTCTTTTTCTGAAAAAATACTAGTAATTTTTGCATAAAACTTGGGGGATTTTTGCAGGATTTTTGCTCTCAAGAACTTTGTTTTGGTTTGGAACTTAGCAAAATTGAAGCACTGACATTTTAATAAACACACTTCTGGTGCTCTTTGTTATGGTAACACACCCTTCACTGCTACATTCAGGAAAAGAGCTGAAAATTCACACTTTGCCACAGCACACTTTAAGTCTTGTCTGAGCCCTGCATCCTGCAGTCAGATTCCATCTAAGTTTCCTCACTTTTGGAACTTTTCTTGGCGCGTAGTAACCCAGAAATCCCGGTGGGAAGGCGGCGTTCACACCTTTGCTCAGGGCTGATCTCACCTCAGCCCCTTTGCTCCCACAGCCTCCCTGCTGAGGACACCCCTGGGACCTGCTGCATTCCTGATCTTCCCACGAAAACTGGGATTAACTTCAGTGGGACAAGATTCAACTCTTATTATTTTTAAATCATGTCACTAATACACTTACTGGAGCCTTGCCCTGCTGTAATAAAGCAGAGTTTAAATTGCTGAAGGGCTCAGCTGCTGCCTCCAACAGCTGCATGGCTGTAATTTGCCAATAGGATGTATTACATCCTGATTACAGTTTCTTTTGAGTGATAGGCCAAAATTACAAGGCAGAAATGTGGCTAATCATGATAAAGGAGATAAGTCTATTCATCTCCTGCCCGCGTTTAATATTTGCACAGCAGATGCTGTTTGTTCCCTTCAGCTGCACTTCCATGGAAATTTGCTCTCATTCTGGAGAAGACTTAAGGTTAATGAAAAACTTTATTGGACATTTTGATGGTAGAGAAAGGGAGAAAGGTGAAATATCTTGGAAGGTTTCTCTTTGTTTCCCAGCCCAGATAAACTTACACAAATCAACCAGCCCTTGTAAGACAAGCAAAGTGAGCTACTCCAGGCCAGAAACAGATGTCTGGGAAAGGTGAGGAGAACAGGGATGAAGGCCTGAGTGGGCTGGCAATGTCATTTATTGCCTTCATTCCCACCAAGCCATACACAGACTGCAATTAAACCTCCTCTGGTGTTTTGGCTCACTGGGCTGTAAAGCCAAGCCTGAGATCACAGAATCCCAGACTGGATTGGGATTGGGAGGTACCTTAAAGCCCATCTCATTCCACCCGTGCCACGGGCAGGGACACCTTCCACTATCCCAGGGTGCTCCAAGCCCTGTCCAGCCTGGCCTTGGACACTGCCAGGGATCCAGGGGCAGCCACAGCTTCTGTGGGCAGCTGAGAGCTGCAATAACACATTGCACCCTCATACACCAGAGAGGGCCCAAAAGTGTGTGATTTGAGGGCAGAGGAGATCTCACTTCATAGCTCAGAAAGAGATTTATTCCCCTTCCACGAGCCCTTGGTTCCAGTCTGGGGAAATCTGTGGGAGACCTACCAGTTCCTTTTCCCAGCTCTCCCTGCTCTGTAGGAGATGCAATGAGCAGATGAGTGTCCACCAGGATCTGGGCAAGGAAATGAGCCTGGAGCTGAGCTTAGAGTCTGTGTCCTGCCAGGAGCTGAGCTTACAGCTCCTACACTGCCTGGAGCTGAGCTTACAGCCCATGCTCTGACTGGAGCCAAGGTTAGAGCCCATGTCCTGACTGGAGCTGAGCTTACACCTTGAAACATCGTCCCTGTTTGTGCCATGTCGTGGAGCACAAACTGCTGAACTGAGACAACTTCCAATTCATTTGAGCTCTTGTGGTATGCCAAGTATGACACCCCAAATGCATCACAAATAATTGATCTTAAGCTCTTGCTCTTCACGTCCCAGTCTTTCTGCTGCTCCATTTTTGCCAATTGTTTCTTGCATTATTAATTATAAGCCAGTCCCATCGTGTAACTCCCCTGAGCATCCCTTCCCCCCATCTGCACCCCTCTCCTCAGTGCTCTGCTGCTAAATCACTGCAGCACCTCGAGCTGCAGATTAGATCCCCCCGGGATGCCCACGGCACAGCCTCCTTAAAGCCCGGCTAATCTGCCATTACACCCCCTTGGGGACAGCAGGCTGTAAAACCCCGGCGGTTTCCAGGGGCCAGCGTTGCCTGGCTCAGCTGTTTTCTCATCTCCAAAGGCTCCCTTCCTCCTCCCAGGGAGAATTTGCTGCTCACGTGTTGCAGGCAGCTCTGACTCACAGCACGACTTTGCCCCTGGGTACCAAACCTGTCCCTCCCTGAGGGCTGCCCTGGTGTCCCAAACATGTCCTGGGGTGTCACCCATTCACCCCCTCCCTTCCTTTCCTTCCCTTCCCACCATCTGCCTGCACTGCACAAACCCCCCCAGTCAGGGCTGGCTGGAATGAACTCATCTGCTGCGTGACTCCGTATTCATCAGGATTTTTGGAGGCTATTTCCCTCGGCTCTGTTGCTTCCTCCCTGCTAAAATTGGATCTTGCATCGGCTCTGCTGCTCTCCTGATGGGGAGGGAGAGCAAATCCTCGGGCGATGCCAAATATAAAGCAGCCATTGAGCCGTTTCCATCTGCTCCTTGCCAGACACAGCCCCCAGCTCTGGGGGAGGCACTGCAGGGTGTCCCAGCCCCGGGTCCCCACACAGGGCACAGCCCCACTAAGCCACAGCACCAGGGACACCACAGAGCACAGCCCTGGAGCCTCTGGGCAGCAGCAGGTCCTTAGAGCCTGAGGAAAGGGCTGATCAGGCAAAGCCAGGCTTTGGATGCTCAATGGACACAGAACAGGGCACTCGACTCTATAAAAAATACCTTCAAAATGGAAAAAAGGGGAATGGTGTCTCATGTGGTCACCAGCATCAATCCCAGGTGCAGCGTTATCAGCATTGCTGTGATGAGGGGAGCAGTGCTCACACCCAGAGCCTGAATTCCCAGGGCTCTGGGGCCCTGGAACACATGGGCTGCTATCCCTGCTCCAGTCCCATGGTGAAAGGCCGCTCCTAAACAGGGATATTGTGCTCCAGGAGAAACATTAGTGCAGGCTGATTCATATCAATAAGTAAAAATACGATTTTCGGGAAGAATTTCTTCACTGAAAGGATTGTCAGGCAGGGAAGTGGTGGAGTCACCATCCCTGGAATTGTTCAGTGAACAGCTGGAGATGGCACTCAGAGCTCTGGTTTAGGTAACATGGTAGTGGTGGGCCAAAGGTTTGACTTGATGATCTTGGAGGTCTTTTCCAACCTTAATGATTCTGTGATTCCAATCTTCCTGATGAGCAGCGTTACAGCAAGAATGGGCATTATCAATGCCTTGTCTCCACCACTCCAGGTGAAAATACAGCCCACAGCAGAGTCCCTGATGCATCTGACCAGAGCAGCCACTCAGCCACTCAGCTGCCCTGGGGTCTCAGAAAAAGACAAATTCCAGTTTATGCTGTGCTGTTATGATAGGCCAAGCATGAGATCCCAAATGCACCACAAATAATTGATCTTTAGCCTTTTCTCTTCGTGTCCCAGTCTTTCTGCTGTTCATTTTTGCCAATTGTTTCTTGCATTGTTAATTGTAAGCACAGAAGGAGAATGCCTGCAAACACTGTGGGGTAAATACGTTTCCAGCCAAGCAGGAGCAGACCCCAGAGATGAGTTTGAGGCTGCAGAACAGATTGTGAGTTACAGCAGGCTTGTGCAGCCCCCGGGCCAGCTAAGCTGCTCCTACCACCAGTGTAAGGGTTTGACTTAACCCCAATAAAGCCACTTTCCTGAGGGAAATGAAAACCATTCCTAATACTGAAGTATAATCAACATTCTAGAAGCAAAGCCATTTAATGGCTAATTCAGATTACTCCTCAGGAATGAGGAGCACAGAGGGAATGAAACATTTAATTCTGGAAACACATTTTGCCCCAAACACTCCCAGGCATCCCCCTGGGATGTGCATTCATCAGCCTGGGCTGGGTGTGTTTTCCAGGACATTCTTTGTGACCAAGATAATCTTCTGATTGACTGAGGGTTTGACAAGCAGGGCCTTGATTAATTTGGCTGCTACAGTGTTGTCAGAGGGACAAACAAGAACTCCCCAGTGGATTTTCAGCACTGACCCAGTGAGGCCAGAGGCAGAGCAGCAGCAATGCTCCCGTGCATCTCATCCCAGCTTTTCCCCACAAAGTTCTTCTGAACATCAGCAGAGTGGTACCCCCAGGTAGCCTGCCCAAGAAGATGAAATTAGGGCTGGAAATAAACAACTCTACTTAGTCTGTTGTTACTCTCCTTCATTAGGCTGCGTTTTTTCCATAGGGATTTATCCCCACATCACAAATCAGTAATTCCTTCTCATTTTTCTCATGTGTTGCTCACGCAGTGCTGTATCAGTGCCTGCAAACTTGATGTTCCTGTGGTCAGCATGAGAGCCCATGTGCCAGTACACCACAGAAGCAATTCAGAGTGATTTTCATGTTCTTAGAACTGGACTAAGGCAAAGGAACCAGGGTGATGCCTCCACTCCCTCCATTCCTGGAGCCAGCTTGCCAAAGGCAGCACAAGTGCCCTGTTTGTCTTGCTGAGATGCCTCTGAAGGCTGAGAAAGCTGATTTGCCTCTGCTGAGCTCTTTCTTGAGCCCCCACCACAGCTGGTGCTGATGAATTTCTTGTGATGGTGCTGCCAGGCTTCAAGACCAGGCTGAGATTTGTGCCACAGGCTGCCAAATAAAGGTTTATCATGATCACAGTAAGGCAAAGCCTCAGAGCATCACAAGCTCTCTGCAAAGCTCCTTCCCCTGAGTTATGCCTGTCCCTGCTGTCAGTCCTGCAAAAAACAACCATTTCCCTTCTTTCAGGGCAAGGTTTAGGAAGTCCTGTCCAGAATTGCAATGTAACCCTGTGCAGGAAGCTGCAAAACTTGTCTGAAAGTGTTGTTCTTGTTCCCAAATCTGTTCCTGACCTCTCTACATTTATTTTCCGTGGCTGTGAAATTCTCTTTGACCTAATTACAATTCCCACTTGGCATTTTGGCGCTGGAAATGGAGATGTGGAGCTGCTGAACAAAAAAGTGTGTCAGGTGCACGGTGGTCACCTCTGCTCTCGGAGCAGAGATGAGCAGACAAGGGCTGCAGGCACTGGGATCATTTTACATCTAAGCCAGTGTTTAATTCTCCTAATAGCCCCAAGATTGCAGGAGCTCAAAGCTTTACACCAAGGATTAAGAAACCTCCTAAATATGGGCTTGTTGCAGGGAAGGTAAAAGAACTACAGAGTCGCTGAGAGCTGTTCTTGAAAAACATTTATTTCTGTAATGGATTTATAGCGCTGACTCCCAAGCCCCACAGTCTCTCCCAACGTGAAATTCTGGGGGCAGTTGCCTTTGATGGAAAAACAAAAGCCATACAAAGAAGCCCCCACAAACAAACAGTTTGGTACCAAACTGAGCCCAGGTTCTCTCTGGGCCTCTGCTGTTGGATATTTAACCCCAGCTGGGATGGAGCTGCCCTGCTCCATCCCTTGGTCCCAGCTGGAGGATGTTCACTGCCAAAGGCCCCAAAGAACTGAAGGTGTTGTGTTTGACTGCAAAACAACCAGGGGGGACGTGGGCAGGGAAGGGTTCAGCAGCTGCTATTTTTTTTCAGACATCATTGAAAAAGGAAATCTATGCATTTCAATTTCACCTCCTGAGCCCCAGCATTAGGAAAGTCAAATACAAACCCAGAGACCAACGTACACAAAATAGTGACCAAGTGTCCAGACATTTCTAAGCCCCTCAGTTTACTGTGCTGTGATACCTCCAAAAAGCAACAAAACCCACTTTAGGATCGTGGTGAATCTTATTTTTAAGAGGGAGGAACAGAGATGCAGCACAGAGCATAGCAACTGTCAAGCAATGTTTAAGGCAAATTTATTCCCATTTACTAGGAGTCAAAGAAATTTTTTTGTTGGCTTTGTTGTTTAAACTGTCAGATAACATCTCAGCTGGACATTTCTGCTTAGATGATTTAATCAAAGTTTGAGGGAAGTCATCTCAAGCTGATCTGAGCCTAGAACAGCAAATAATGTTATTCCCAAGAATCTCGGTCAGAACGAATTTTGCAAAAATTAAAGTAATCAGTGTTCAGAACTCCCCCAAAACTTTCTTCCCTCAGAGACCAGGTTGAGCCCAAGTAAAACACACAGACATGAAGAAGGACACAGTGGCAAGCCTCTACAAACACAGGATTGAATAGGACCAAAGCAGAGCCAAACCTAAATTCCACAGGTGCAAGAACACGGACAGAGTTATGAGTAAAAAAAAGGGGGAAAAAAGAAAAACAGAGCCCCAGAGAGGAATGTTTCATGAGAGAGAATGGAAAATAAAAGTCCACTGTATGCAAAAAAGGGAGTTCTTAGGTGCAGCCACAGAAAGCTGGGGAGTTCAGTTGCCTCATTTCTCAGGTGTGTTAGTTTGCTGTGCCTTTGCCCTCCCTTTGAGATCCAGGTGATGGTGCCAGGAGGTTCCTGCCTTTACTCAGTCTGTGCATCATAATTAGCCCCCCCTGCTTTCTTCAGCTCGTTCTTGATGTAATCCTCGTCCAGCTCTTTGTGGTCACTGATCACAAATTCTTTGGCAAAGTTCTGCAAGAGATAAAGAAAAAGTGTGTTAAAAAAGGGGGGTATTTTCTAAGCAGCTGTATGAAGACGGGTAATCCAGCTTCCCTGATTTCCTGTGGTTGGGATGATAAATAGAAAGCTGTGGATGAGACAGAGGACTGGTAAAGGCAAAACCCAACACTTAACCTGGAAAAAATTTATGTATCTGCTTCCACAGACAGTGGCTGCAAGACCAGACCTCTTCCTGGAGATGCACAGGCCAGATTAGGTCAAGTTTCCTAAGTAATATGTGAACTAAAACACTCAAAATTATTGACCTCCTGACCACCACTGACCCTCAGCATAATCTTGGGCAAGTCACTAATCCTCTCTGTGCCCTTTTTAGAACCCCTTCTTCTAAAAAAAGAACAGCACCACACCAGGGTACACCATGGTGTCACAGCAGAGGGGACAGTGCCTCGGTGAGAGATTGAGCAGCACAGGGAGGGTACCAGGAGCAAACACATCCCTTCAGTGGATTTACTGCCTCCTCCCCTCATCCCCAACACACACCCAAAGCCAGGGGGCTGCTGCTGCTCACAGGCTCTGCCCTGTGCTTTGTGATCCCAGGTGACCTCTGGGGACACCCTGGGTGAATACACTCGTGTGCTGCAGGGCAGCTCTCTCCCTGCTCAGAGCTCTCTGCAGCTCCTGGGAGCCGGGCAAGCCCCGGACAGTGTGCTGGGATGTGAGGCTGTGAACACAGAAAGCCTTTCTGGGAGCAGAATGGGACCCCAGGGTGCCTTTGGGGCTCTTGTCAGAGCAGTGGCACCTCGGGGATTTGTTCCCTTGTCCCTGCTGCCTCTCAGCAGGGCTGGCATGGCATCCATGTGTGTGCACAGCCATCTCAGCACACAGGCTCTTTGCTGCTTGCTTTAGCATTTTCCTCCCCTTCCTAACCACAACTGAGAGCACTGCATGAGCCTCCCTTCCCCCACCCCACAGCATGACAAACACAGGCATCCATCGCACACCACCAAAAACATGAATTAAAATCCCAACATCTTTGCTTTGACGTCTCAGGAAATCCGCAGTGCCCGAATCCCTGGGCAGTGAGGTCCCCAAAAGGTGATGGGAGCTGCCTGGGAGGAGGAGGGAACATTTTGGGAGAGCAGCAGGCATCTTGTGCGGGTCTCCCTGGCACTGAACAGCCCTGGCACCACCGGGAAGGGGGGGCTCTAATTGTTCTCAGACTCTAAGCCATGGGAGAGCTCTTTATTTGGCAGCGTCTCAAGGGTCTCAGTTTGGGATCAGAGGCGGGCAGAGGAGGGGCTGGAGGAGGATGCAGCTTGAAAGAGCCTCAGCACCTCTTTCATGCGGTGGGAGAAATGGAAGGAGAGGAAAACAGCTCCCTCCTCCCCCTGCCAGTCCCCCGGGCTGCGGCTGATCCTGTTTCACACTGGAGGAAATCCTCGCTGCCGAGAGCTGCCGGGGGTGGGGAGGGAGCTCAGGAGCCTTGTGTGCTCTGCTCTGCTCTGGCTGATGGGCAGCTACACAAAGTCCTCAGCAATAACAAGCCTGCATTTGCTCCCCTGCCCGCCGTGCTCGGGTTTGCTGGCCATGCACACAGCACAGGCACTCATCCACGGCTTGGCAGAGGCCAGGGAAAATGGGAAAGACATTGCTTTTTAGAGAAAAACAAATCCTTTTTTTTTTTTTTTCTGAGATGGGAATAAAGAGGCAAGCTGCCCAAACCATCAGATTTAGTCATGCTCACGGCTGTCCTACTTCTAACTCTCCAGGGTGAGATCTCTGCAAAGCTCAGCTCTTGCTGAGACCAGCCCAAGGATTTTCAGCTGTTTGATGCGCACTGAGGTGTGCTGCCTATGTGAGGTTTGAGCTGAGCCTTTTCAATTCCTTTTCTATGCTGCCAGGTTTAACAAATTTTCTTCACCTCGGGAAGCAGATTATCCAGGACTACTTGATTTCAGGGTGAGTCTTTGCCCTGCTTTAGAGAGAACTGAGGCAGGCCCATAAAATCATTTCTGAGAGGGATTCCTTGAAAAGTGTGTGTATTTTATAAATGTGGGGAGGGTTTCTTTCAATGCCCACTCTGTAGAATCCAGCTGATCCCGAAATTAAAACTGTAAGTGCACACTCATGCCCAAACACAGGAGAATTAATTATATGTGCCACAAAGTAAATATAATTACTCAGATGCCTTCTCAACTAGACACTCATCCAGATGACTCCTGGGTGATGAACTGTGGGTATCAGCCACAATTTCACACCAACACCACCAAGGCACCTTGCTAGGATTGAACAGCATCCCCCAAGAGTGGCCAGATGGGTTCTGCTCCCAGCCACACTTAAATATCCTCTTAGCTGACTGGGCCACCTCTTGTGCCAGATTTGTACCCTCCGAGTGCAATCTGGGTCACTGCTATTAATAACTCTGCTTCATTCCGTTCTCTCAGGGTTCTCCTTGGCTCTTCACACCTGCTCTTACCCACCATGGTGTCTCCCCCAGCCTGGCCTCAAGGAGGAAAGATGCTTCTGGTGTGTTTGGTGCCTGGAGCTTCTGATTTTAACATCCTGCTTGACCTCCTCCAACCACAGCCTCCCTCGTCACTCTGAATGTACTGTCTGAGCTCTCTGGGGCTGAGCTTTTGTTCAGGGTGCAAATCCTAAGGCACAGTGCATAACTCTGATGCTTGGGCCCTTGATTTGCTGACATGTGTCTTCATCTCACATCCTCCACTTCCTTTTCCCTCCTCCTCCCCCCAGCCCCAGGCTTTCTACAGCCACAGCAAGCCCTGCCAGTGAATTCTAGCCTTTGTCTTCACCCCAGTCACCAGCAGCCTCCAGATAACAAAAACAATGATGCCATTTGTCTTTATCACTCTCACAACACAACAGTGACCACAGTCTCTTTGCTTTGCCTCTCAAATCAGTGAACAGGACACAGAAATGCTGAGGTTCTCTCGTGGTTCTCCAAGGCACCTCCTTGGCACCAGCTCCTCTTTGTGCCTCAACAGCAAAGGGTCACAATTTTGGAATCCCATCCCCTGTGACAGCCTCCACACCAGGTACAGACTGAAAGGGCTCCAACCATGCAGGAGCAAAGAAGGAGCCTGCATCCCTCCCTGGAAACATGAAATCTGTGCAGAAAGCTCAATCCTTCTCTCCCAGCCAACCTAAAAGTGGAGAAAAAAGGGCGGAGTGGATTTTCTTCCTCTTCCAAGCCCTGAATGTTTAGCATATGGGCCATAAAATTTCTCTAAATTGCCCAAGGGAAAATCTGTGTGGTGCAGATATTGTATCAAACTAGGTCTGCAGAGGCCCTTGTAAATCCCAGCTTGGGAAGTCTGAAGCCAGGAGTAAAATCCTTGTATAGTCTACAGACACTTGGGTTCTCAGCAGCTGTGGATGGTGCCAGGCAGTTGAGCAGCTTCTTGCCATTTTTAATTTATTTTATTTTTACTGGAGCTTGCAGCAGCTTCTGCTGATGTTCAAAATCCTCAGTTCCACTGTGCTTAATGTCACCACTCCCGTGCACTGTTCATCTCACCCTCAGTGCAGTTGCAGCACAGAGGGGATGACATCTCCCAGGTTTCTCTTCCAGCAGGGTCTGAGTCTCAGGCCTACAGCAAACCTGCTCCTGCCCTCAGCTGCCAGACTCCAAGCTCAGCAAAAACCCTCTCTTCAAATCTACTCCCTGCCAATTTTACCTGGACCAGTTCCAGCTGCTGGGAGAAGCCAGTCCAAACCTCTGGCAAACACTTGTCTCAGCAATGGGAGCTGCATTTCAGCTGCTCTGCAAATTCTGTCTGTGCTTCATCCCACTGGAAGAGTCACAAGTCTGCGTGTCAGACACGGGCAATGAGAAGCTGCTGATTCTGACTCTCTTCTCTATGCTAGGAGTCCTTGTAAATCCAGATCCATTTGGTATGGTCCTTACAGTAAACCAGAACAGGAAAAACAGTCCCAAATGAGAATTTAGTTTGCCTTCCCAGCAGGATCTCACTCACCCTCATGAGTAACTCTCAAAGCCACTGTGACGCAGCTGTTCCCTGTGAGTTTGATTTCCTGACTGCCTCTAACAAAGCTAATAAACCTTCTGGTTTAATTTAGCTATTTAATCTTCTGGTCAGGGCTCTGTACTGACCTGAGAAACCTAAAGCACATACAGGGAGTTCTGTGTGATCCTAAGATCAGGGACAGGGGCTCCCTGATCATTGAGGAGTCCAGAGGAAAAGGGAAAGGTGACCAAAAAACAGCTCTGGCTGTGAGCTGCAAAGTAGGAACTCAGTAGAGTTGTTGACATCACGAAAGCCAGATGAATTCCTCACCAAAAATAAGGATGAATAAAATGCCACGAATATTTGCTCACAGAAACAGAGCTGTTTTACCCTGAATATGAATTAGGGAAATGGCAGAGCACATGACTTTGTGGGGGAAGGAGTGCTGATGAGAACAGAGAAGAGTCAAAATTCATGGAAAATCAGACAAACTGGCAAAGCTTGGGCAGTGCCTTTGCTGAGAGAGTCCTGCAGGACATGAATTCAGCCCTGTTAGGAAAAAGCCCCCAGTGCTGCCCAAGGAAGAGTTAAAATCTGCTGGTAGGAAATGCAGCCATGGAAGACAACAAATTCACAGAGAGGAAGCAACACTCAGAGGGAAACCAAGTCCTGTTTGCAGTTCTTTGGTGTTTACATCAAAACCATCCCATTTCAGCACCGGGTGCCACTCCCAGTGCCACAAACCCTGTAGTCATCCTACTGTGGGGTCTGGTGACCAAAGTGCAGCTGTGCAGGGGACACCAGGGCTGTGGGGTGGCTCTCTGTGCACATCTGCCAGGTCACCCCATGCACAGGTGACACACGGCTGCTGCTCCTGCTGCTGCCAGGCAGATACAGCCTTGCAGAAGTCACTGTTCCAAAAAGTTCCGAGTTGTTTAGGTTGTTCTAGGGGTAGGTTTAGAGTCTACCCCAGAAATGATCTCCCAAACATCTTAAGCAACTGCCTGTCATGGGAAATTTTGTGCCACTCCTTCCCCCATTCGGTCTGTCCTCGGCATGGAGAGAAGCCCAGTGGATAAAAGATGGACCCACTCCCTGGGTCCACTTGCACAGCAGTCTCACACAGCAGTGCTTAGCCAGACCCTTAAGAAGATACAGATAAACCCTTGTTCCCCATCCTGGCCTTACTTCTAATCTGCTCCCAGCTGAACTACTTGGACCAGGCTGCAGGCTTGAGCCAAGATTTCCAGCTGAGTTAAACAGGAAAGGATGGAAAAATAAATGGCTCCGGGAAAAAAAAAAAGCTCCTGATAGTTCCTTAAGTGCATTTTTCTACAATCCAAAAGAAATACAATAAACTCAAAACCCATTTTCCAACAACATTAAAGAGGTAATAAGGATAGGTCCAAATAGGGCCAGGAGACCTGGCTCTCATCTAGCACAGATCAGAAGAACTGCAGCTATTTGTAGCAGATGAGATCCATCCCTGTCATTTTACAGTTATTACAGCTTAAAAATCAATTGTCCTTTCTTCCTGAGAGGTTTTCTGGCAGCCTCCTGCACTTACTGCCAGCACTGCTTCCCAAGGCACCTCCCCACGGGTTTCACAGCACCTGCTCCCCCTTCCAGGGGGGGAACACAAGAGCCAGGGCAGCCCAGCTCCTCTCTGTGCTTTGTGATAGTTCATCCCTTTGTTCACAGCCCATAATCGCCTCCTCACCAGTTAATGTCCCTTGTGTTTTCCTCATGGCAGGTGCTTCTAGGAGCCCATTAAGGATCCCTGTGTGGGATCCTCTTTATCCCAGGGCTGCACCGGGGTGGGTTGTGCTGCCAGTGCCTGAGCTTGACTGGCTTTCACTTTGTCCCGCAGGAACAGCAGCGTTTATTGGTGTTTGTTCAGCTCAGCCCCAGCTCATCCATCAGGATAGAACGCAGGAATCCCCTCACACTTCGGTCTTAAATAAAGACCCACAGTTATTTTGGCAAATAGTACAAGATAGTGAGAGCCCTTCAGGTTTTACTGAGGGCTTCCCAGAGTGAAGGGATGCTCTTCTGGAATCCCAGCCTGTCCCTTGTGTAGATCATGAAATCAAAGTTGCACAAAAAGTCTCCTTGTGCCACACTTCCACAGGGTGAGAGCACCTGTGTGCCCTGCACAGAGCCCTGCTGCACCTACATCCCCTTGGGGTTTGCAGACCAAAAAACTCCCACTTAGGGTACTGCTTGTTCCAAATGATGAACCAACACCGACTCAGATTTGTAGTTTATCACTACAGAAAGAAGTGTATTTTTCTATGTATAACTCACATCTCAAATAATCTCTGTAAAAAACAGAAGACTGAGAAGTACCTGAAGGTCAAGAGAACTACTAAGAGTGAAATAGCCCTGGGATAAATTCCCTCCTCTAAATTTCAGTTGAGCTTTCTTGTCCTTGTTTATTTTGACAGATTATCTGCAAGGTCACAGGCATAAAAAGAAGAAAATAGTTCTGCTTTTATCTCACTTCACTCAGAGGGATTCAGTCGCATATCAAGAATTATTCAAAATACTTGTCAAGATAATTTCTTCTGGACAGGAGATCACCATGGCCATGACGTTCAGAAATGCTTTGCAAGGGTTTATAACAAGGTTGCTCAGTAAAAGTGTATCAAGCTCCAGTTGTATTATTTTTGTATTTTAGTACAGACTAATTGGAATATGAAAGCTTTTAAGTAGCAGCCAAGACTGGTTAATGCTCCACCAGATGATTAACTTGTACAGACTACTAATCAAAGCTGAAACAAGTGAAATTGCAAATTATATGTAACAGACCTAGGGACAGATCTGAGCACAGTGCTCAGGAATGCTATTCAGCTCAACAGGAATACATTGTCTAAACAGATTTTTAAGAAAATCTTGAGCTTAGTGACTCATCTCAGAGTCATTCATTAGTACTCTATAATTTCATCTTCAGCTACAATTACACAGTTTCAGCTGCTTCCCATGAGCAGAAACTTGCTTTCCTATCTCTCAGGTGTCATTCTGGAAGTTTCTTTGGAGAACAGACCCCTCTGAGTCGTTGTCATTCTGAAACATTTAGCACCAGAGCTTATCTTCTGGAAGGACAGGAATGTATTATCTTCTTCATTCTTCTTATCTAAATGTAATCTTCTGTATCATATAAACGACCAAAGTGTTGAGGGGGGCTTCATTCTCACCCTTCACAGTGTTCTGTTGGGAGATTTCCGTACACAGGCAAGAGGGAGATTAATTTAATCATCAGCCCGTTCTCCAGAAGCATAAACAAAACCAGTTCTGAGGCACTGGCGAGCTGGTTCTATGTTTAGTTGGAAGAGCTAATCTTGCTTTGAATACCTCTGCAGAAGGAACATTCCAAACATCAGCATCCTCTCCATCACAGCCAGGTCTCAGCCGTGGCTCTGTGCAGCCTCCCACGAGTCACTTCTCTCCTGGCTGCTGTTTGTTCTCACTTGCACTGAGCACATTTCTCTTTCCCCTGCTACGCCCAAGGCCAAACAAAGCCTGTTCACATCTAGTTAGCCATTAAGAGCTGTTCGTTAATTGGTACGATAGGGACTTCAGACTTTGGGTGATTAGCTCCACAAATTCACTGTGCAGGGACTAAAGGCCCTGTTTAAACAAGGGTGTGGGTTTTCCTGTTTAATTTTACCTGCTTAACTTGGTACTGCTCTCGATCACTCAATATTGTATTATTTATTTCCGTATCAAGGAAGGGGATGGGAGACAGTGGGGCATAAATTCCCTCCTCATGGAATAGCTAAGGCAGCCTTGAGCTCAAAAGATGCTTCTTTATGCCTGAGTGCTCAAAGGGCAGATGTTAAGCCTTCCTAGGAGGAAGACAGGCAATAGGAAACTGTCTTCTTTTTAGAGGATTAACTCCTAAGTTGGAGGAGGAGCCCATCCTTCCCTCTCTCTCCCTCCTGCTGGTGTTTGTACAGAAAACAGCGATGGGAGCTGGTGGTTAGGAGCAGAAGGAAGAGATTACCTGTACTACTTCCTTGACCAGAGTCTTGTCAGTCCCAGTTTTGGCTCTCTGCAGGCCACTGACATCCTCTCCAATCCAGGTGATGAGGGCAAACTTGACTCTCTTGCTCATGGCATCGCCGGTGGTGAATCGGACAAAGCCGAACAATCGCACATCATCTGCAGGGGGGAAAAGGGATAAAGTGATTAAAACCAGGAACATCCCTGCCTTCCCACTTTCCAGGGTGAGCCTAGTGCTCTCAAAGACCAAGGCAAGGCACTGATCCTGTGTTTCAATGCCAGCATTTGGGACAAAGAGGGCAGTACAGGGGCTCTGCTCATACACCCTGTGCTTTGCCTGTGTTAGCTCTGCCTCTTCTGGGTTCTCTGAGTTACTGGGAGGAAACTGGCTGTGCTGGACACTCCACATCACAGTGGAAACACTGAAATACAGCCAGCAGGCAGGTCAAGAGCACAGAGCTAACCCCAGTTACACATTCAGCCAAATGATTCATCTGCAGCTCTGGTGAAGAAGGGAAGAAAGTGATTTCCTGGTGTCTCTTTCTTACAGAAGAGCAGGATTAGGGTCACATTTTATTACCAGAAACTGGCCACTGTGCAAATCTGATCCTTCTCCCTCCTTCCATTCATTTCTGGCTCACTTGTAGTATGAGTTTACAAGAAGGAGGAGAGAAGAAGGAACAAAAGAAAAAGCTGCAATTACTTGTCCAGGTGTATTTTTCTACTCCTTCTGGAGCCCTGCAGAGAAAAGCCCAGGATTTTAGAGCTGTGCTGATCTTTGTTTCACACCTGGCTTGTGCTAGGTCACACCAGACTAATTTAGCCTGGCCATATGTGAGACAACCTTGTAGACTCTTATCTCAAAGAGCTCCTTCCTCCATCTCCTGGTGACTCACTGAGCCAGGCAGTTGGAAGCCTTCCTGCTCAGGGGCACCATCCCCCTGCACCCCAAAGCTCTGGGGGATGCTGGAGCCTTCCAGGAGTGGCAGAGAGCAGAGCAGATGGACACTTGTGCAATTCTGGAATATTCCTAATCGTGGCTTCTTCATCTCTCTGAGGTCACTCAAGGCCTTTTAAAGGAGGTGACTCAGAGCAGAAGAACAAACCTGCTGTTTGAGAAGGCTCCTGGTAATCCTGGCACACTTGTTGTGACCAGTTCAACATGCCTGAGAGGGATTTGCTGGCTCGACTAATTGCCAGGTGAAAATGCAGGCTCCAGGTGTAGGAACGACTGCCAACATCCCCAGCACACTCCTTGGGCAGCCAGGACAGCCCCAGGAGCTCTGGAGATGGGAGAAGCTGCTCTAAATTGCTCATCCTCAGAAAATAAGCTGCTAGAAATCAATGTTTAAAAAAAAATAAATTGGGATAGTCTCTGCAAGCTGACGTATCTCAGAGCTTCTTTAACACTTTGATTTGCCAAAGTGTGAACAAAGACAAATTCCCCTTGATAAAGGAGAAGACCTTTTCAAGTCTGAAAAAAGTCCACCTCTGCTCTCCCTGTTTTGTTCTCTCTGTTTGTTTTTACTTTTTTGTCACTGAAAGGGTCATGCTGGGCAAACTGGAAAATGGAGGTAGGGGGGTGTGTGAGCCAGCACAGTGTTCAAAACAAACTCCTCTGAAGATTTCAAAATAGAAACAAGGGGAAAGATCATATTGAGAGGAAAAATCCAGATGGATCTTTGGAAGGAGAGAAGGAGTCGTGTATCAACAGTGCAGGCAAACAAAACTTCTCTCTCAGTTACCCTGCTGCTGGTGAGTGTAAGAAACAGACTCCTGTTTCTGACAGTAAATCCTCTTCCCAAGATTGATTAGAGCCATAAATGAAGCGACAGCCAGGAAATACCCAAGGTGAAGGGAGACAGTAAATCCCCTAATGTTACAATTAACAGATCCAGGAATGAGCCTTCCCCAGCTCTGACAGCAAAGGAGGCCATGCTCTGCCCAGAATTGTTCCGTGGCTGCTCTGGGAATGATGCTGGGGGGAGCTTTAATGTCACTGAGTGCTGGGACCTCCTGCACTGTAAAGGTGTCGCTGACCTTCCCATGGAGCACTCAGTTCCCACCTTGAGCCTGTGGGTTTTCATCCCTGCCCCTTCTACCAAACACTGGAGTAAGCCCCTTCATAATAAAGAGAATAGAAAAATATAATGATTGTGAAAAAATAGTGCTTTTTCACAGCAGCACAGAGAGGAAGTTCCAGGGATGCCCCATCCCTAGAGGCGTCCCAAGGTCAGGTTGGAAGGGGCTTGGAGCAACCTGGGATAGTGGGAGGTGTCCCTGCTTATGGTGGGGATGGAATGAGGTGATCTTTAAGGCCCCTTGCATCACAAACTGTTCTGGTATTCTATGAATTTATCTGTCAGAATAACCGATTTTACATGAGCTCACAGCTCACTGGCAGCAGCAGGATTTGCTTCTCAGAACTTTCAGTGCTTGCCTATCCTGGTTTGAAAGCAGCTTGGTGACACAAAAGAGAGCCAAATCCAGCAATTCCAGCTTTCATCCATGAGATCACCTGGGTATGAGCAACTCTTCCTTCACCCAGTTCAGTCCCAGTAGGTTTAATGAGCACCTGGGTTGGACTGGGGCTCTGAGTCACCTCCTGGGCAGGCTTCTCCTGGGGCTGCTGCACTTGTGGGGGCTTGAAGGGGTCACACCCCAGCTGGGTCTTGTCTCCTCCTGTCTCCCCATGGAGTTTATATCCCTCTGGAAGCAGAGGGCTCAGCTGCCTCAGTTTTCAGCCCAGGATATTTATTTA
Organism: Eopsaltria australis; assembly: GCA_034509425.1. Classification (NCBI taxonomy): domain Eukaryota; kingdom Metazoa; phylum Chordata; class Aves; order Passeriformes; family Petroicidae; genus Eopsaltria; species Eopsaltria australis. Next base: position 153,816 of record JAVTVJ010000403.1, read on the forward strand.
GCACCAACGTGATGCCTGAACTCGCTGTGCCGTGTGTGAATCGCGGCAGCGTTTCAGCAGTGCACACAGAGCCGAGAGGGAATGGGAATCGGAGCCCTGAGCAATTACCATGTCTCTGTTCCTAAAAGGGCATCAGGGACGGATGGAGATGTTTTCAGCCTGGGTATAAGCCTCTCCAACTGCAGGTCAGAATCCCTGAGCAGAAGTGGCTGAGTTTCACAATGAGTCTGGAGCGTGTTCGGAGCGATAAGGGGATCAAAACGCCAGTTCTTTCGTGCTCCCAGATTTCCTCTTTCACAGTTAATCAGTTCCACCCTGCCACATCAACTCCCCACGCTGGAAGTCATCAGTGCCATCAGTGCCAACTCCCCGAGAAATCTCGAGGCATTAACATCCACCACCTCCCTCTCACACAAAACCACTCGCAGTGGTTTTAGGAATGTGCTGGGAGTGAGGGGAGCAGAACAAATCAGAGAGAGGCGGCACAGATTTCCCCTGAAAGAGGAAATCCTGCCTAGTGCTGTGCAACCCCCTTCCCAGCCACTGAGCCATGGATTCCAGGGCAGAGAGAAGCAAATAACTGATCTGGGGAGAACGGAAAGAGCAGCTTTGTTTGAGATCTCACAAGATCCAAACAGCAGAAATTAACAATGTTAATTCAATTAACACCACCACTCCTTTCACAATGGCTGGACAAACAATGAGCAGCACAATGAATGCCTTAACGAGCATCACTCAGTATTTCTCTCCAAACTCTTTATTTATCAGTCAGGCAGGATTTTCCAAATATTCTGATTAAGCTGCCCTCGGCTGTCAACAAAGCTTGAAGCCAAACTAGAGATTTCCTTCATGGTATCCTTCCTTTTTTCTCTCTACATCAATCGTTTTGGTTCAGCTGTACTGAAAAATTCCCCATTAGATGAAAATGCGGTGAGTCATCAGTAAAAGATAATAGCTGCAGGAAAGAAATACACTGACAAACCAGCACGGTTCTCGGGCTGAGGGCTCTGAATGGCCAAGCCAGAGATGTGGCACGATAAAAACACTGCTCCCAGCTGCACCTGCCTGCTGAATCAAGGTCACAGGCAGCAGGGCAGGTGATGGACTGACCTGCTTTTGTGTTGTGTCCGACATGAATTACTACAGCACACGACAGCTTCCATGAGGATTCAATTTGTTTGCTTCAATTGGATTAATTTTAGATTAATTTGTCAATTTTCCACCTCTTCAGTCAGCCCAGTGGTCACATGGCTGCAAGTGCAGACAGAAACGTTCCCTGCCTCTTCCTACACTGTTTTTTCCTCTTAAATCCTGCTCTAAGCTCACAGATCTCGTGCAGGGCTGCCTTGCCCCACCCCAACGTGTTCATTAAATCATCTCAGACGTGTCTGAGCCCAGGGCCACCACAGGGCTTTGCTGGGGCACCAAACCTTCTCCAGGTGACTTGGGGTGGCTGATGTGAGTGCAGGGACACAAGTGCATGGGGAAAATGCCCCCACAGTGAAGCCACCAGGGGGTTGCTGCTGCCCCAGTGACAGTCGTGGTTCCTCTCCTGGCCATGGTGTGTACTCAGGGCAGAGCGGGAGCAAAAGGGACCCAGCTCTTCCCTGAAGGAAGGAATGGTGGTGTTGGCTGGCAGAAGGGCCAGGCAGGCCCCAAAACAAAGGGCAGGCAAAAGGCACAAAGCTCTTCTTTGCCTGCTCCTGTGCCTCCCACAGGATGGCAAAGGCAGAGCCACAGCCACGACATTTTCATTAAACATCACAAACGCACAGAGTTACCATCACTGCAGACCTTGACCTGATGAGTTACTCCCACAAAAATCAACTAGAATATTCCCTAAATCCACACCCTGTCCACAGCAGGGGCCAGGCTGAGCTTGGGCTCCAGCTGGCAGCCAGGAGATCGCTGTGACCCTGCCAAGAGCACGTTCACACAGGCACGGAGGGCACAGGGGCAGGGTGACAAATTCCATAAGCCACCCATGGCCCCAGGTATTCCTTTAAATAGCCAGCAAGGGAAAGCAGGAGAGATGAACACTGAAGAGGAAAAACAAAAGCAGTAGGAGATCGATTTACAAGGCCCATTTTAGCAACTTAAGATGCAGCCAAATGCAGATAAGCACCTATCTCATTATACGTCCTCCTGTGTTTTTACAAATCTTTCCTACAACCTGAGGTGCCAACATAACCTTGGTGATCTCTCAACTCCTACATTTTCAATGTGCAGCCCAGGCTTTCTGGGACAATTGATCTAAACCCAAAAAAACCCTTGTATTTCTATTAGGAGCCGATTCTATTTCTATTTTCTAATATTTTTTGTCAACCCCTAATAATTTTATAGGGTATTTATTTCAGACCAAAGATTTTCAGTTCTTCCTGCTGCTGAATGCCCAGTGTGGTTTTGGGCTGATCTTTTCAGACACATGAATAACTATCCCATTTCATGCTGTCATTGCAATTATTTATCTGGGCTGGGGCTTTCCAAATAAAAGGCTCATTATTTCTTTTGTCAGAGATGCATTGAAAACAGCTGTTCACATATGGCACGGGAGGGGGAAATACAGTCTTCTGACCACTCCATTGCTTAATGGCAGAATACACACTAAAAAAAATGAAATTCAACCACAGACAGAGCCAATGTGATGCTCTGCTGCTTCATAATGCAGACACTGAGGCAATGTCCAGGGCAGTCAGGTACAAGCGACACGCACAAAAGTTTCACAGGATGTCATTTCACTTGTAGCTCATTCCACTCTTCTCAGCAACAGCATCACCAGCCCAGTTTATAAGACTTTGAAATTAAAAACGTGAAAAAAAAAAATCCTAAGAGCTGTCACATCCTTCCGTACAATAACCTTCAACTCTTATCTGTTTCTGGCTTCAAATGCACCAGCTCAGCTGGTTTTTTCAAAGTGTGCTGATGGCACGTAGTACTAACCACCAAATTAATGCTTCCTCTGGAGCCAGGCCATCTGCAGAGGCAAGAGCTGGGAAGTAAAATGGATCAGAAGCCTTGAATTAAGTCCTTGTTTAATGCAGAGGTAATCTGTGCTGTTAAGCCCAACCAAAACAGTCCTCAGCCAGGAGACACAGGGGGTGTCTGCACTGAGTGTTTAACGACCCTGACACAGTCAATGTCCTTGGCTTCTGTCTCCAGACTCTCTGGGTCACACAAGGGCCAGCACAGGCAGGACATTGATCATCAGGCAGGGCTGCAAGAGGAAGAGCCACCAGCAGCCACCTCCAAATCATACAAGGATGTGGCTCAAACCAACCTCCCTGGCTTTCCTTTGGGATAGGCTGGAGGAGAGGTGCTCACACACATGGGGGCTGGCCTTTGGAGGACAGAGAAGGTGAATGGCTGGCTCTAAAGCAGGGTCTACTGCCTCCTAGGCAGGGTTTGAGTTGTCTTGTGACAGACAGACCAGGACAGTGACAGCACAACAGTGACTGACACACAGAAGTCCAGATTCAGGCTATGTTTGCAGCAAAAGGGCACTGCAGAACCTCTTCTTTCCATGTTTCCTCCCTCTAAGAGTGGCAATTGCTGTCCCCAAACAGGGAGATGGAAAAGTGTGATAGTTGGGTGATGCTGGTTGTTAAACTTTGCTGCTACACAAAGCTTAGTGAAGAGCTTAGGGAGAAAAGGCCCCCACGGCAGGATCTGCAAGATGCAGGTGTGATGTGGGACATACCTGAGAGCAGAGCAGAGGAGGAGTGACCCCACAGCAGGGACAGCAGCAGCTCCTGACTCATGGGCCTCACAGCCCCAGCTCAGCACCTCTGTCACGTGCGCCCCTGCAGCAGCCTCCGAGCGGGGCTGGAGGTGTGCAGAGCTGGTTTCTGACACAGCCTCCCTGAACCTCTGCTTCCTCTAACAGCAGCAATTTCAGTTTCTCTCCTTTCCCTTTGTCCCCAGCCACGCTGGCTGCCCAAGGAGGTTTTGGAGTCAGTGATGGGCATGGAAAGGGTTATGGATGGAGGGGGAAAAAAACAAAAATACAGCCCTGTTACCAACAGCCCCTTCCAGCCCCCCGACCTCTGTCCCTGCACAGGGCAGGACATCCACCACAGGCAAATAAATACCTTCCAAACTGGTACAAAAGCCCTTCAGGTCCCAGAGCCACAGGAATCAACACACGGGGACCCCGCCCGTGCTGCCGCCAATGCCCGGCAGGGGAGCAGTGTGTACCAAGGTGCTTTTAATGAGAATGGTTCTTAAAGAAAGGGGGGACACGGATGTTTACAGCTCGGAACGGCGCTGAAATAGCTGAAGATGGTGCAGAAAGTGGAACAGAGCGAGCTCTGATGGTGACTCTTTGCACGCTGAGATTTGCAATCCCAGATCCTGCTCTCACCTTCAACCACCAAGTGATGCTCAGCTTCTACAGAGGCAGCTGCAGCACTTTGTGGCTTTCAGGCCAGTGTTTCTCACACAACAGAAATTCAAAACAAGGAAGTTTATTCTGATACCAGCGTTTTAAAAAAAAAATTTAATCGCATTTTCTGAAGCTGTTTGCATTAACAACAGCTCTTCTCCCCTCCAGTGAAATATAAAAGGAGATGGAAGAGACCAGGAGGAAAGAGATGGAGCAACAGGGAGGAATAATATTTAGCGGCTTTTCCCATCCCTTGCTACTCTCTTTTACTGACTTTGTTTCAGTAGAAATATTCCACCCAACTCTACTTCTACTTTCTTCCAGATGGGAAGGAAAGCTCCACCTTCCCTGCTGGCACAAGGTTTGGTTCCTGACTCTGTCTAGCAGCCCAGGTGAGGGTTTGCTGCACAGATGGAGGCTCCAAAACTTGCATCTCTTCCTTCCCCAAGTGCTGCACCAAAATTCGTGGGTGGAGGAAGATCCTTTCTAGCTCTCAGCCAAGGATCAGGCACCTCGATTTGCCTTTTTTTTTAAGCTTCCAACAGCTGTGCTCCAGAGGTGGGTTTGAGGACAACTTTTCAGCCAGGGAACAGCCCTCAGCAGGTGCAGGCCAAGGGAAAGGGAAAAACGAACAGGGAAAGGGAGCAATGGAGCATCTCTAAGGGATTTAGCTCCCCATTAAAGGCTAACAATAGCCCACAGCCTACCCCACAACTGCCCTGTACTTAACTCTTCCCTTACCAAGCTTATTTCTAAAATATAGAATATTTCCTCTTTTTTTGTAAAAATGCTTCAGTACTGGGACCAGCTTGGTTTGAACGCCCTGTTTATAAACCCTGTTTAGAACACAAATGTGACCTCACTCCAGAGTGCAGTGTGTGCCTCCACTGTTTGTCATCCTCATCCCACCCAACTCAAGCAGTGCCTGTGCTTTGCCAAAGCCCCTCTGCCTGCTCAGCCCCTCCAGAAAAGGATTTCCTTTGCCTCAGGATGGAGGAGAGGAAGTTCTTAAGAGGGTCCCATCCAGAAAAAAACATTGAAAATCAGCTCAGATAAAAAGAAATACATGGAGTGTATAAAGACAAGGAGAGAAAATAAATGGGGAAGGCTCCCCTGAAAGCCTCAGATGTCTGGAGGCACTGGAGATGTTCAGTTGTGTTGGCCAGGAGAGGAGACAGAGAACTGGCATGCAGACCCTGAAGTCAGTGACCTCCCAAGGGAACAATTAACCACTGCCCTGAACTCCCAAGGTGCTGAGCCCCAGGATTCCCCGGTTTCCAGGTAATTGCTTTTCCCTTCTGTTGCCCACTAAAGAGAGTTTGAGTGTGAAGGAGCTCCTGCCGTGCAGGGATCAGCTCTTCTGACACCAGCTACAACAGACCTTTCTTAGTTCTGAGCATTTTCCCTGCAGGTTCTCCAGAACAGCTGGAAGCGAGTGGCTGTGTTAATCTCAGTGAGACCCCACTGCCAACATCGTAGCAGGGCAGCCTAAAGCATCTTAATTTCATGGCTCCTTTCCAAGGACTGAAATAGACTTTTCTCCTATGATTGATCAGACCTGTCCTGCCCTCAGTTACGTTCCTGGAAGTTCTCCCCTTCCACTGAATAAAGCACAGCCAAGCTCCACACTCAGAGCCCCACGGACAGGCACTGCTGTTCCCACAGCCTTGGGACTGCCTGAGGTGTCCCCGGGAGCTGCCCCACCTCGGGAGGGCAGAGACTGCTCCACACACAATTCCTCCACAGCATTCTAAAAATACAGGTGAACCACAGCACTTGATAGTACAGCAACTGGCTGAGCGAGGAAGACTTTGTTATAATCCAGTATTAACCAAAAATGCTCCATATCTCACCTCCCTTGGTGACATCGTTAACTAGCAGCCAAGACAGGAGGAAAACGGAGATAAAAATCAACACCCGCTTTTGTGAAACTCATCCAAAGTCACGATCAGACGGAGTTAAACACTCCTTAATTTGATTTTCATTTTCCCCGGGCTTTGTTCCTCCCCTGAGCGTTCCCCAGCCGGCAGCTCAGCGATCGAGTGCCACGTTTGAACCTGGAGCCGCAACAGTTGCGGTTGAGCAACGCCACATCTGCGATTGTTTGCAGGGCTGTATTGTTCGAGCCCAGCTTTGCAGTGACCACCCTCCGCTCGGGTTTCACGGTCTGAAAAAATCCCAGCAAGCCTTCCAGCTGCAGTTACTTTAGCTATGATTTTCAGAAGAATTTCAGAAGTATTTAATTTTCAATGATCTGTATGACGGCATCTTTATAGCCACAAAATCGGGTCGGTTTTGCCCTGAAATTGCATTGCCAAACAAGGCGAGCGTTGCTTATCACGCGTTTTATCGGGTTTATAACCGAGAGGCAGCGAAAGATTGTGCAAAGAGGGGAGAAAGAGCCCGAAGGACCTTGAGTCTAAGGGTGAGACAAAGGACCCGCTGGACTATGGACTTGAGGGAGTTGCGCTCTGTGGAGCTGGAAACGCGACCCCACAGGACAGGGCGGGCACGGGGAAGCAGCAGCAGCACTGATCCCAGTTCCCCCAAGTTTCCTCCCATCCTCTCCCCCTCGCAGCGGGCAGCGGGAAGGGCGGAAAGGGGCCAAACAGACGGAGCTTACCTGTGCACTTCCTTTTGAAGGTTTCGTAGTCTACCCCTTGGTCTCCAGGGACGATTGTAGAGCCATTGTACTTAAACGTCACCCTTCGGGGAGGGAAAAGACAAGGGGAATAATACGGTTAAAAGTCACCTTTCGGGACGGGGGAAAGGGAAGGGAAATCATACATTTAAAAGTCACCTCACCCTTTGGAATGGGGGAAGGGAAGGCGAAGAATACATCGAACAGTCACGGTCTTTAGGAAGGGAAAGGAGGAGATGGGGAAGAATAGACTGAAAAAACCCCGTCCTTTAGGAAGAGGGGAAGAGGAGCAGGGGGCGACGTCTGTAGAAGTCACCCTTCGGGGAGCGGGCAGAGAGGACGGGGAATCCCAGCGCAGCGCTGCCCGTCCGGGGGGATGCCGGGGGGTCACCTACCAGTTCACCTCGGTGGCATCGTCCCTGACGAGGTTGTACGCCTCCCTGCACGCCTCCTTGTCGATTTTGGTGGCCATGGGGGCGAAGGGGAGGGGGGCAGCGCGGAGCGGCGCGGAGCTGGGGGGGCCGCGGCCGCCGCTGCTGCCGCACCGCGCTGAGCGAGCCGAGCCGAGCCGAGCCCCGCGTCCGCCGCCGTCCCGCCCCCGCCGCCGCCGCCGCCAATGGCTCTGCTGGGCCCGGCCCTGCCCGGCCCCTCCCGGCGCGGGGGGACCGCGGTGATGCAATAGCCCGGGGCCGGGGGCGCGGGGGCCGCGGGGCTCGGCCCGCCCGGCGCGGCGCGGACCCGCCGCGGGGATGCTTTTGGCGGCCGCCGCTGTGCTGGCAGCCCCCCGATGCTTTGGCAGCCGCTGAAGGCCGGCAGGAGGAAGGAGGCGGAGGCGGCGCCCGGGATGGAGCAGCCGCCGGCGGCGCAGCGGGGCCGGGGGCCGGGCCGGGCGCACGGGAGGTAGCGCAGAGCCGAGCAGGTGAGCGGGGGGCGAGGGGCGGCGGGCGGGGGGCGAGGGGCGGGGATGGGGGCGAGGGGCTGGGCCGGGGAACAGCGGGGACGGAGCATCACCCGCAGCGGGGAACCATCCCCTCCCCAGCCCTGCGGGCGGCCCCGGCCTCGAACGGCGGCTCCGGGGTGACTTTGGGTGGTGACAGCAGCTGCTGGGCCCGCCTGCGTGTCTGTCCGTGTGTCCGTGTGTCCGTGTGTCCGTGTGTCCGTGTGTCCGTGTGTCCGTGTCCGTGCGAGCGGCTCGCCCCGTTCCCAGGCAGCGATCTCCCCCTGCCGGGCTCCCGGCGCTGCCCAGGAACGATCCCGCATCCCTGCGAGTCCCTGCGCTCCGGGAGATGCGGGCTGACAGGCAAAGGCTGCCTGTAAGGCTGCGCTCCAGTCCCATACAAATACAGACAGGTCACTGCTTTGCGGAATGCGGCTGGAAATAAACAAACAGCACCAGGTGATGTCGTGCCCAAGGACTGGAGTTTTACAAAGCAGCCCTTAGGCATTTTAGCGGGTTTCCACCCTAAACCCGTGGGGCTGGGTTTGCAAATTTAATAATAAAAACTACATTCCATGATAAAAAGTATCACTTTTTTTTTTTCTTTTAAAGTTCGCAAGGGGTGATCATTGCTTGTTTCACATCAGTGTTGCCCATGAGAAGGCTGAGGAGTAGGAGCCTCATTACCACACGGTCACTGAGTGTTGTCAGACATCTCGAGGGACAGGATCTCCTGCCTGCCAGGGACCCCTTAGAGCCACACAGCCCCGGTGCTGCCCGCAGCTCCTTCCAGCTGCATCCCTGCATGACGTGAGGCTCCCGGAGCTCCGGGGCCCCACACGGGCATTGCTGCAGTGCATCTCTGATTCGATGAGGTCATAGGGAACAGGGAAAGATTTCTGAAGTCAGTACAAGTGTAGGACACTGGGTGAATCACACTCGGTATCTGTGGGCTGCAGGCTCTAAATGATAATATAATCACACATTAACAGTTCTGGGTTTATATTGATTTTCTTTCAGAACCGCTTTTAGGAACACTTTCATTTTTCAAAAGCCTTTATGCTGACCATTATCTGCTCATAAACGTTTTCTTTGTAGTCTGCATTTATCATCCACTGGCACTTGCTGCTGTTTATACCTGTAACACTGCTGCTTGTCCTTGTCCTTGTCCCTTCAATCCCTGATCCTCAGCTCCTGATGTTTTCTAGGGCAGAGGTGGGTGACTCCAATGTCATCCCCTTAGGAGGAGAGAACCTCATCCTTGTGCAGGTCTCTGTGACCCAGTGGCTGGAGTGTTAATTCTGTTAATTAGGGACTTCATGCCTCACACTTTTCAGTGCCAGATCCAAACATCAGAAATGCACAACTTCCTTGTGGGACCAAACCTCTTCCCTTTGCTTCTCTTCCTTGTCTTTCACACTTTTTCCTGGATATATTTTTTTTTAAACTCATGGAGGGATAAGTATTGTGCTCAGTTTCATCTGGCTGTAACTGGAGTGAGGAAATTGTCCACTTTTCTGACTTTGGTGAGCTCTGATTTGCTTTTCATATGGCAATTCTGAGACCTCCAGGGCACTGGGCTTTTCATCCTGTCACGAAGATGTCACTGGCCTGGCAGAAATACCTGACATTGTCACAGGAGTCCTTGGAGAGGAAGCACAAGAGAAAGTGAGGACTTACGGACCTCCTCAAAAAAACATCTCCAGCAGGATGAAGTCCTGGGAGTCTGGGCTGACCTTCAGCTGTCTGGACTGTACCATGAAGTTGAGGAAAGGACTCAGAATATTTGGAGGGAGCTGAGCAAACAGGATGGCTCTGCACAGCCATGAGCCCCCAGGAACATTATCCTGATGCTAAAATACATCACTGCAGGTGCCTTGTCCCTGTATCTCTTTGCCATCTCCCCCACTTTTTGCTTCTTTTCCAGTCTTTCTGTATGTCTGTCCCCAGTCCTGCTTCCCCATCCCTGTCTTTTCAGTGCAGGAGCAGAGAAAGGAATGGAGAGAAAGAACAATGATCTCCTTGAGGAAGAGGCTGCCCTGAATTTTCAGGTCACAGCACTGGGGCTGGCAGCAAAGTGGGGTTTCAGTCACACAGTCGAGGGTCTTTAATCAGGTCCTCATGGTCACAAGGGCTACAGGAGAGACCAAAGCTGGCAGAAACACTTCCCATCTCCAGACTCAATGATCAATAGCTGAGTAGAAGCCCATGATCCCCCCTGGTTTCCTGGGCTGTCCGGGGAGCTGGCTGGATGCTGCTGGCCCAGCACTGGAGCCATTGCCTGCAGAGGAGGTGCTGAGGCCGGGGCAGGTGGAGGCGCTGGCACCAGGCAGCGGTGGTGGCTCACACTCCCCTGGTGTCACACACCGTGCCCATCATCCTCTGCCAGCCACGGCAGCCCCCCCACCTCCTGGGACACGTGTCCAAGCTGGGCTGTCCTTGGTGAGGGCTGATGGAGCCGGGACACACGCTCTGCTGTCCCGGTGATAACCTCTGGAGGACACCCAGGAGTGCTGGGTTAGCGAAGAGCTTTTTCCCTTGGAGTGTTGTGGGGGGACCATCCCACTGAAACTGGACCCGGTGGTCTGTGTAGAGTCTTTGCTTCTGATTTCCCCACGAGGCAGGGAACCTTCAGCCTGCTCCTCACCAGAGGGGGTTTATTAATTTTAAGCCTCGTGGGCCGTAATGAATGAGGGAAAGCCCCACAGAAGCAGGGAAAGCCCCGCTGGGGAGGTGCATTTCCGAGGTCAGATAGTGTCATGCCAGGTAAGCAAGAGAAAATTGTAATGGGGTTTCTGGCTGCACCTCCCTCACCCACTGCAGTTTATTTATCACCTCTGTACAAACAAAACACACGGCGTTCCCTGCAGCCAATGCCTCTGGCACGGGCACCCGTGTCCGCCTTGCCTCTGGCCCTGGCAGCACCATCCCTGACCAGATCTGTGGCAGGAACAGCCCCGAGGGCTCCTGTCCCTGCATCCCGGGGCAGGGAGCAGCCCCGAGCTCCCGGGATGTGCTGTCCGTGCATCCCGGGGCAGGGAGCAGCCCCGAGCTCCCGGGATGTGCTGTCCGTGCATCCCGGGGCAGGGAACAGCCCCGAGCTCCCGGGATGTGCTGTCCGTGCATCCCCGGCCCGGCTCTCTGTCCGTGCATCCCCGGCCCGGCTCTCTTTCTCTCCCGGGGGATCCCCGCCCCGCCCCGCCCCGGCGCCTCCTCCGCCGCTCCGGTCCCGCTCCGGTCCCGCCCCGCTCGGGTCCCGCCCCGCCGGCATTTCCTGCCCCCGGCACGGGGCGAGGGGCGGCTGCAGCCTCCAGGAATTTGTCACCGCTTTGTTTTGCCCGCTTTTTTCCGCCCGGATTTTTCCCCGTGGCCGATGTAGCCGGCGGAGCGGGGCCGGGGCCGGTCGGTCACCGCGGCCGGGGGGCTCCGGCCGGCCCCGGGCAGCGCTCGGCGCTCTCCCGGGAACCAGCGCTGAGTCCGTACCGACGCTGGGCTGGGCTGGGCTGTGCCCGACTTGTTGACACCGCCGACCTTTGACAACAGCGGGGAACAGCACCGAGGAGGGAAAAATAACATTTTTTAAGCTGGACATTTCCAAGGTGCCGATTAGCACGTGCCGGTCCGGGAATTGCGCTCCCTGCTCGGCTCAAGATGCGTGCGGGCGCTCAGGAGGGGCTGGCGAGCTGCTGAACATCTTCCTGTGCCTTTGTTGCAGAAGTGCTGCGGATCGGGCGGTCATGGAGGGAACCCGGCAGAGCAGGATCTGCCGCCCGCACAAGATAAGTGAATCCTCCAAGGTTCGTACGTTTTGTGTCGCTTACCAAAAAAAAATCCCGCTACAGAACAGCGAGGGTGGTGGGGTAGAGGGTCTCCTTTGGGCGGACTGGTTTAGGGGAATGGGAACATTCTGAGCTTTTAAAAGAGGAATGGAAATGGTGGTTTACCTGCTCAAGTATTTTTGGTAGAAGTTGCTGCCTAGTGATTAAGGGGAAAAAAAGGAAAAGCAGCAGCAAATGGGCATCTGCTCACCATGACTCATAACTCAGAAACCCACATCATTGCAGCACAGGAGTTTCTCTGTACCAAAAATTCGGGCATCAAATGCGATGTGTTTATTTTTTAAACTGATCCATCTCGTAAAATCCAAGCTCGTTACAAAAGCAAAGCTGGGATTGCTCTTTAGATGCAGTCTTGGTTTTGTACGAGGTGGGAGTCTTGATCCTGCAAACTGTGGTTAGCCCAGTGAACTCACAGAGCCCGAGTTGCTTTCTTTAGGTTTGTGTGGTTCATTTTCTTTGTATCGAAGCTCTGTCTGCACAAATACATTGTTTTTATTTGTGAATTCACGGAAATCCATCTCAGGCAGCTCTTTATGCAGGTCCTCAGGATGATTTATAAGATGTTAATAACAGCTGTAATTATTATGTTCACTTTGTTTCATGCCAGTGCAAGCTGCTTTTGTGTTGTAGCTACAGGAACGGCAGAACAGGTACCTTGTAATAAAAAAAAAAAAAAAAAGAAAGAAAAGCTGGAAAAGAGAAACTTTTCAGTGCCTTCATCTCTCTTACCAAAACTGAATGAGCCAGATCTCATTTTCTTTTGCACCATTGATGAGAAGCAGTGCTGCATTAACAGTCTGAGAGAAATTAGATCTTTGAATCCAAGAGAAGCTGAAATTCTGCTCTAACACAATTGATGAAAGATAAATAGGACTAATTTCTAAATGCATCCCTACCAATATAATCTTTCCCTCAGTGCTGAGCCTGTCTGCCACTTAAATGGTTTAGTCTGAACATAATGATAATTCATCACATTAAAAATTAATTAACTTGACAGCATTGTTTTATTTGCTTGCTTAGACAGCAGCTGTCACTATCTGTTAAACTTAGAATTACTGGATAATGCTAAGGCTGTTCTGCAGAATATAAATAGCTCGAGAAAGATGTTCAAGTTCAGTATGAAATTAGTCTTGCTTTTGAAATGTGCAGCTCTCAGCTCCTGTATGTTGCTCCCTGAACAAATGAACTCACCAAGTGGCTGAAATATGTTGCTGTATTCTGAGTGCAGCGTGGAATGGGCTCCTGCCTGATTCCTGGAGGAGCAGCAGCTCCACATGGCAACAAGGATTGCAGGAGCTCGAGTTGCCAGGCGTGTTTGCAGGCAGGATTACGCTGCTGACTCAACATCCAGCTCAGCACAGAGGATCTCTGGCAAATCTTATATTCCGCTGTAATCTTGTTATGCATGATGGTGGCATTAGGGAATATTAGAGAGAAATGATCAGCCAGTTCCCAGGGATGAGAGGGAGGAGGGGTTTGGTTCAATCCAAGGATTTGGTTCAATCCTGTCCCCTGTGAGTCAGATTCAGGAGAGGGTGCTGCAAGTTATTATTTCTTGTCTGTTCATCTGCCATCAGCAACTACCCCTGATTACAGCTGCCACAAAAGTGTGGTTTATCCTTTGCCCTATTTATTCTTCTTCTCCTCTCTACCACCTCCTGGTTTCTGCTTAGCCTCCTGTACAATATCAGCTTTTTCCAGCTTCAGGAAAATGTAGATAAAAAGCTTTACAGTCCTTAAATCCCATTTTTTTTTTTCTGTTAAAGATCTCTGGCAGTTTTATTCCTCAGTGGAAGCCACTTTGTTGTCTATGCCATAGATCCCTTTTTAAGTTCACAGGTGTGATGAGTGTAAGGCAAATTAAAGAATTTTAATCCAGAAACCTTTTAATTATTGAAGCCTCTTCCCATAGACTGGTTTAACTCTGCACACTTGAATGTTCAGAGCTATTCCAACAGCAGGATTTTTGGCAGCTTGGGCTCCATTGTTTAGAAAAGACCATAAGGAAATAAAGAGAATCTGCTGGGATGTCATGCTAAGAGCAGCACATTTGGTTGTTGATTTGGGTCTCAAAAAGCCCCCTTGCCTCTAAGAATCAAAGCTTTTCCACCCAGGTGGGTAGAGAGGGTGGGATCTTGATGGACTCTTGGCATCCTCAGATTTTCTGTCTTTCCAGCCCTTTTTTTTTCCATTGGGTCTGGGCAGTGACTTGTCTGCAACAACAAATTTTTCTGCACAGAAGGAATAAGGCAAAGAGAACTTTATGCAGGTTGCAAAACGCAAAACTCAGAGGTGAGCAACAGGAACCCAGTAATGACTTTTCCAGACTGCTGTGATCATGTGCTCCCTGCTCAGGGAGCCAAGAGACCCACAGGTAATGAGGGTTTCTAGGAGAAGCAGCAGTTTGGTGGTGAAGGGAAGGAGTGTCTGGGAGGTTTGAAGAGACCTCAGGTGACTTTTTCAGGTGTCACCTCTGGGAATGCAGCCTTGGGGTTTAGGACAGGGTAAGACCCAGACAGCCAGGACTGTTCAGAGCTGCCTTAGGTAGGACACAGGGATGTGCTTCCATTCCATCCCTTTTCACTCCTCTTACAAGTCCCTACAGGCTCTGCGTGGTTTGGGTTTGGTAATTAAAGTTTTTGGTGTCTGCATTTACCTTAACCTGGCTTTTATTAAGAGCCATCACAAGGTACCTGGCTGTGCCATCTCACATTTAATTCCTCCAGAGGGTGGTCCTAAAGCTTCTCATGGCATTCTGGACTGACCAGCAGTGTTCAGTTCATGTTCTGCTGGACATTGGAGGGGTAACAAAATGTTTCCAGCTTGGTTCATCCCAAGGCTGGTGATGTGAGTCTGTGAGAAAAGAGGCAAATTCTGGTCGCCTCAAAAGCTCAGTGACACATTCAGAGCTGGTGGTTAGAATGTGAGGACCAGAGAGATCCCAAAAGGGCACTTAATGCACGTGTCCTGAGGGCATTTTCCCTTTTCTTTAAAAGAAAAATATCTGCTCCTATTCATTCAAACCAAACCTACCTCAGCTTCTGGAAGCGAGGAGAAGCCTTGTGGGAATCAGTTCCCCACACGTGTGGCTTTGCACATAAATAAACAGCTATTACTTGTGAGTGCAGTGTGTGTGCCTGGAATAATGTGGGAAGAAAGAAAGGGATTTTACCCTACCAAGCTTAGAAATGCAGAGTTCTGGAAAGATTTAGGAGGGGGTAGCTGTCAAGCAAGCAGTAACCCAAACAATACATGGACTGAATGAAAATTCAGAGTGCTGCTGCGTGTGTGTCTCCCACTGCAAATGCTCTGTGAGCAGATTAGCTGGGAGAACTCTGTAAGGAGTCATTTGGGGGACAAGGAAGAAAGGAAATGTCAGCAAGATGTCTCTGAGACAATGAGTGGAAGAGTTTCAGAAAATTGTGCCTGTATAACCCATCAGGGAGGAGGTTTCAATGCAGCATTGTGGGGGAAGGAAAAGTAAATTATAAAAAAAGGGGAGTAGGAAGCAGTAAAAGCCTCCCTAGGCCTTTCAAAGTGAAGATGAGGAGCTCGGGCTCATACTGTGTCACTTGCCAACTATTTAATGTCAGAGTTTATTATAAATGTGAATGTGCAACACAGAAAACTGTCTCTGATTTACTTATGACTGCACTTAGTAGGAAAACACATCTCACTCTGGAGCTGATCTTGGTGGAGGTGCCACCTGCCTGATGCTGTTTGTGTCCTCCAGGTGTACAGGTGGGATGACCACTCCAGCCTGGTTCTGCAGAGCCTGAACGAGCAGAGGCACCGAGGCCTCTTCTGTGACATCGTGCTGGTGGTGGATGAGCAGAGGGTCCCGGCCCACCGCAACCTCCTGGCTGTGTGCAGTGACTACTTCAACTCCATGTTCACCATCGGCATGAGGGAGGCCCACCAGAAGGAGGTGGAGCTCTTTGGAGCCTCCTACATCGGCCTGAAGGCCGTGGTGGATTTCCTGTACGGCAGCGAGCTGTCTCTGGATGGAGGGAACATCGACTACGTGCTCGAGACAGCTCACCTGCTGCAGATCTGGAAGGTGGTCGACTTCTGCTGCGAGTACCTGGAGAACGAGGTCAGCGAGGAGAATTACCTGTACCTGCAGGAGCTGGCCTCCATCTACAACCTGAAGCGCCTTGACTCCTACATCGACTCCTTCATCCTGCAGAACTTCGGCACGCTGTCCTTCACGCCGGACTTCCTGCAGAACATCTCCCTGCAGAAGCTGTGCCAGTACCTGGACAGCAGCGACGTGCAGCAGGAGTGCGAGCACGACCTGCTGCAGGCGGCCCTGCAGTGGCTCACGCAGTACCCAGAGCGGGAGAACGAGGCTTACCAGGTGCTGGACAACATCCACTTCCCCTTGATCCCCAAGAGCGACCTCCTGCACCGCGTGAAGCCGGCCGTGTGCTCGCTGCTGCCCAAGGAGGCCAACTGCGAGGGCTTCATCGAGGAGGCGGTGAATTACCACAACAGCGTGACGGCGCAGCCGGTGCTGCAGACCAAGCGCACGGCCCTGCGCACCTGCGAGGAGCGGCTGCTCTTCGTGGGCGGGGAGGTGTCAGAGCGCTGCCTGGAGCTCTGCGATGACACCTGCTTCCTGGACACCAGGAAGGGCCAGTGGGTGGCAGAGACGCCGCTGCCCGCCCGCCGGAGCCACCACTGCGTCGCCGTCTTGGGAGGCTTCATCTTCATAGCCGGGGGCAGCTTTTCACGGGACAATGGAGGGGATGCGGCCTCAAATCTGCTTTATAGGTATGACCCCCGCTGTAACCAGTGGATAAAGGTGAGGCTTGAGCTGAATTATTTCTCTGTTCAAAGTCCTTTATGTTTAGAGTGTTTTCTCCTTTTCTGGAGGGCTCATTAGAGTAGTCAACATGGCAGCACTTGCAAATGGAAAGCCAAGTTAGTTGAGTTGAAGCAGCTACTTGAGTTCTTTATGGGAATGCTTAAATTACACAAACAGCAAAAGAGTTTGGGGCAGATATTCAGCTTTACTTGGGATTTGGGCATCTCATCTGAGAAATTTCTGATCAGCATCCACCTGCAACTCTTTATGTTACTGCTGGAATTGACTTAGCAGGGATTGTGTGGTTCATCTCCCTCAAGCAGTAGTACATATAAATCAGAAATGGGTGTGATGTGGAAAGGGAATGTCTCTGGCAATTGTCAAATGTCTCTGTGGTAAATGTCCCTTAGAACAAGCTCTTCACTCCCAGTCCTGCCACAAAACCCTTCATCCGTGTGGGTTCCTGTATCAGCCACTCCGTGTTCCTATATGGACCAGTTATGGTTCCTATATGGACCATTTATGGTTTCCATATGAACCAATCGTGATTCCTCTATGAATCAGTCATCCTGGATGGTTCACTTGTGGTTTTCAGTGATTCCAATATCTGTTTCTCGCAGAGTTTGGGAAGGAGGTCCTATAAACACAAATGTTTATAGTGCAATCTGTCTCGTAGATGCTTTCTGTTTTCCCCTTGTTTGAAAATCGATGCTACTGCAGAAAAACAGAAGTGTTTTATGAATATAATGGTCAAAACCAGAATCTCTCCTTAGCAAATAAAGGGAAGGAGCACCTGCCCCATCCTCAGACACGAACAGCCCTTAAGTCCCTCACTTACCAGACACTGGCAGATGTCAGCGGGTTCTTTTCTTTGCCAGGTTGCCTCCATGAGACAGCGACGAGTAGATTTCTACCTGGGAGCCATCACTGACATGCTGGTGGCTGTTGGTGGCAGGAATGAGAACGGGGCCCTCTCTTCAGTTGAGACCTACAGCCCTCAGAAGGACTCCTGGACCTACATAGCAGGACTGCCCAGGTGACTGAGCTGTTTGGGAATTCCCCTGTGTTTGAAGAGTGGTGATAAAGGCAGCTTGTGTGACTTTAGCTGATGAGTGGGATCCCTGTAAGGGAGGGAAGAGGGTGTAAAACCATCGTGGCATCAGCCATAACAAACCACAGCAGCATTTGGGATCTGAGCAGGCAGTGTGCCTCGTGTCAGGGAGGTTTTAATTTTCATCCCAAGGTACCTCTGGAGGATGGAAGGGAGAGTTCTGATCATTTCATCCTACAATTCTTATAAAGCTTTTCCTGAGGTCACTTGAAGCTGAATATTTTCAGAAGCACTTTCACATCTTGGTCAAAGAGGTTTGTAATTTCTTTAACCTTTGTCACCTTGGTGTGATGATTTTCCTTGTTTCTCTGTGTTTGGCTGCTCAGGTTGGCTGTCACAGCTAAACACATTTACCTGTATTGGAAATACAGAACCCTGGCAAATGTGAGCTCTCTCTCTCTCTCTCTCTCTTGGACTGAGTTAAAACTTGACTGCTCTGCTTTTGAGAGGTTTCAGCCCTGCAGCTCCTGTGGTAACAGAGAGGACATTGCTGTACCTTGAACCAACGTCAGAGCAGTGACTTTGTAAGGACAGCCCAACACCATTCCCTTTGCTAACAGCAGCCCACATTCAGTTTCACATCTGTGGAATCACAGGGACATTGGCTGTATGGATGGTGTTTCCATGATGTCTAAACCTCAGCAGCAGTGCTGGCTTTCCTGATGGCATCACAGAACAGGTTCCTGTAGCTTGGTTTGAGAATCCAGGGTTTTCCCTGGTCCCTGAGCTGCAGAGCTGCAGAGCCAGAGGCTGCCACAGTGAAGGCACAGAAGTCTGTTGCCCAATTCTATTTTGGGCAGGTGCTGCAATGTGAGGCTGATCCAGGCTAACAGCTGGGCTCGAGTGCTCTTCACAAGCAGGATGCTTTTTTATTTCTGCTCACATGGGCAGCTCCAGCAGCTGGGGCTAAACACCACAGGGAAGCTGTGTAGGAGAGTATCTTCAGCTCCTAAGTCCTTCTGTTAACTGGGGTCACCTGTAAGATGTGTCCTGTATGGATATTTTTACTCATAAATGATCCTGGGGAAGCTCACACAGTTGGTTTAATCCACCCAGTCTCTCTAAAAATGTGCAGTTTGTCTGCATATTCCAGCTGCTACCTGTGTGCTGGCTTTGGGAATCCTGCAGCTGCAGCATTTAAAGTGAACTTTGACTTGTGGGTGTTAATTTTTTATTAGATTGCCTGGCTGGTCTGCTTGGATGAGGCAACAAGACCCCTCTCACACTGCAGGGAGTGGGATGAATTATTCCTGCATCCAAGTAAATGATTCTGCATCCTCTCCTCCTGCTGCTCTGTCCTTGTGTCAGCTCAGCTGTGTGGTGAACTAGACAGTTTCCCACTTTTCCATGCAGCTGCTGTCTTGCATGTTTATATGTATTTAGTTAGATCTTAGTAGACTCTTGGCACCTTTGGATTTTTTTGTCTTTTCAGTTCTTTTTTCCCATTTGGTGCTGGGCAGTGAATTGTTTGCGTGTTTCTGCACAGAAGGAATAAGGCAAAAAGAGCTTTATGCAGGTTGCAAGAGGGAAATCTCAGAGGTGAGCAACAGGAACATTTCTGACACACGTCCACTGCTCCAGCTGGGCCAGGAGTGGCTCTGGCAGATTTGGGGCTGCTGAAAAGCATCTGGGCAGCCCTTCCCTGAGGTACTTCAGGAGGAGATGTTGGAGCAAGTCCAGAGAAAGTACCAGGATGATCAGAGGGATGGAGCACCTCTCCTAAGAGGAAAGGCTGAGAGAATTGGGATTGTTCAATCTGGAAAAGAGAAGCTTCAGGGTGCCCTAATTGTGGCCTTGCAGTGCCTGAAGGGAGCCCACAGGAAAGATGGAGAGAGGTTTTATAAGGGTTTGGAGTGCCAGGACGAGGGGGAATGGCTTCCCACAGGCAGAGGGCAGGGTTAGGTCAGATATTAGAAAAAAAATCTTTGCTGTGAGATGGTGCAGCCCTGGTACAGGTTGCCCAGAGAAGCTGGGGCTGCCCTATCCCTGTGCGTCTGTGATTTGCTGACAGTGGAGAAAGGATGAGAGGATTGTGTGTTCCATTCAAGACTAAAAGCGTTCTAGCTACAGTTCCTGCTGCCTACTGCGGCCTTCCCTTCATTGTGCTCCTCATCTGATCTCTGTTTTCCTCCTCACCACATGCTTTTGTTCCTCAAACAGATTTAAGTTCCTGTTTCACTCAAATATCTCCCCCAGCCCTATTCTAGCAGCAAGACTTTTCATGTAGAGGGAACCAATCCTCTGCTTCCTGACTGCCTGGTCAGGCAATGAATCCCAACAAAGCTGCCTCTTTTCCTGTGTTTTTCTGTCTTCTTCCTTCCCAAGAGAACATGTGCTGGTATTTTGGTCCTCTTGGGTGCATGACCACCAGAAGCAGGCTCTTAGTGCCATTCCTGACTGCTCCAAGCCAGCCACTGCCTGCAATCCTGTTCCCTGGAGTGACAGGCACGCGTTGAGCTCATGCTGGGGTGTGGGCTTGTGTTGTTCCACTCGAGCTGTGTGGGGTGGGACTCTGAGGTTATTTGTTAAAGCTTCTATGCTGAACATCCAGAAAATGGGTTTGTTTTGTTGCTTCCCAAGGGTTAGAGCTTGCCACATGTGTGGAGATTTGCAGGGGAAAGGCAGTGGCTGTGTCCTTGAGCACACATGCCAGCACCAATCCCATGTCCGTGTTGCTGTTCGCAGTCTCGCTCCTCTGAGGAAGAGCTTTAAAAGCTCTTCTTTATCTCCTCTTACCTCATCTCCTTCCCACCCTATATGGTCAAAACAACATGTTGTTTTCCCTAAGCACTCTCTTGGAAGGAGCTGAGCTATTTTGACTGAACTAATGCTGTCTTGCTGGAGAAGCAAACAGCCTCTCGGGGCAGATGCTTCACAGGGAAAACTTCAGCCAAGTTGTCTAAAGGGTGGACCTGCTCCAAGCCTGCTACAAGGGAATTCATTTTGCCTGACGCTCATTAGGGTCCTTGCTTGTGGGATACCTTTCCCTTTCTTCAGAGAGATCCTGTATTTTTTGCCCCTTTTCCCAGGCTCTCTGGAAGCAGTTTCTGTCATAGTTTCTAGCCCGGCAGGGAGCAGCGGTGGCTGACGAGCTTGGCAGAGCAGGAGGTGGGGCAGTGTGTTCTCATCCTGAACAGACCATGAAAAGGTCTGCTGCAGACAGCAGTGGAATTAATTGAGTGGCCCTAGGTTAAAGTTTGGCAGAACAACTGAAAGCTGCTGTGTAAGGAGCTGTGTTGGAACAGGCTGGGGAGTGATGGTATCTGCTCTGCCGGTTGGGTCATGAACGATCTCGCAGGGCTGCAACAGGTGGACACCAAGATTCAGAGCAACCACGGCTCACCTGGACTTTGGTTGGAGCAGGGGATTCCCAAAACTTTGTTGAGTTAGGTGTTCTTCTGTCTCGGACAGCAAATGGTTGGTTTTCTAGCATTTGAATGGTGTTACTGGGTCAGGAGCTGATTTTTCAGCACTATATCTGGGTTAAGGCATTCAAAATCGGCGCCAGGCTCCAGCAGATGTTAAAATCAAATCTCTTTTCTCTTAATGCCTCTGCTTTTTCCTGGCCACTCTTGCAGATTACACTGCCAGAATGTCAATGCTCTCTGTTGGAGGAGCCCACTGTATTGATGTGCCTGTTTTGTTGCCCATTTAGAAATGCCCCTCTCTCAATCACAGGGTTTGTAGAAAGGATTTGTATTGATTGGTTCCAATTCATGCATCTATTTCACGCAGTTCCTATGAAAGTGATGCTATTTCGGATGAGCTTTCAGAAGTGAGGCAAAGTGGAACACCTCTGGTGCATTTCAGTGGGTAACTGTCCTATACTGGACAGTAACAAATTGATGGTCAATTTGGTGCCTCAGATCTGATTGTTTCTGTCAAACCACTCTCGTAGCTGTTGCTGTTCCCTGGACACAGCCATTGACTGAGGCAGAAGAACAAGATCAGTGTGTTTTCTGCAGCTGCCTGTTCTGGGCTGCATGCCTGTGCTTGAGACACAATGGTTTGCTTACCTGCACAGAACTCCAGAGCAGGAGAACATTTAGCCTACTTCTCCAAAGGCCACGCAAGTTTTTATTAATATAGAGTCATTTTTTCCCCGAATGCTGAGTGCAGTGTGACTGCCATCAGCAGTGCAGTAACTCCAGGCTCTGGGGTGGATTTGATGTCCTCGCATTGTTCTCCATCTCAAAACTCCCGGGCACAGCACAGCCTCCAGGCAGCTTGGTTTCATGTGGGTTTTAAAGTCTGCTGCAGTTTGAAATGAACTGAACTCAAGTTGTCCATCTCATCCCAGACTGACCATTTTTAAACCCATTCCTGTATATGTAGAGAAGCACAGGCTGTGACACTGGAGATGGACAGTCCCGGTTCTTGTCTGGAAGACACCTCGAACAAGGTGGAGCAGCACCTCTGGGCACTCCACCTGCCGTGGTTTTTCTGTCAGGGGTGAAAGCCAGGGGTTCATGTGCTCAAGGTACATCGTGTCCACCAGAAGCACTGACCGTGAATTAACTGCTTCCATCATGAGGCACATTGAGAGCTGTGGGAATTCTGGGTTGCCTTTTTGGATAAAGTCCATAGCTATACTTAAGTGCTCTCCTTTTTTCTTCCTGTCTTTTCCCTGAGAGGCCAAGAAGCAGAACAGCTGTGAAATCACCTCTGCAAGATCTCCAGGGCTGGTGCTCCAGCCCCCGTAGTGGAACAGACTGTCCTGGTCACTCAGCACTGTCAGCCCAAGCGTGACAGGGATTTTCCTGCTTCTTGTAGCAGGAACCTATTAAAATATCTGATTCAGACAGGGATCAGAGGTTTCGGTAGGCATCTAGAATAATAACCACCTTTTAGCTCATCTCAGAAGCGTTGTGCTTTCAGGGTAAATGTGGGGTTTCTTTTCTAGTCCATCTTTTCCCTTGGCACAGAAGTGCTGGCACTCAGGCGTGTGGAAGATGTTCCGATACCATTTGTGTGGCTCAGAGAAAGCATTACCCTGTGAAATAAAAACAGCTCAAGGTTGTCTCCACACGGAGCTGCAGCGTGTTCAGGCACGGTTCAAAGGCTAAAGCAGTGCTAACAGAGCTTTGTCTGCCGTGGAGGCTGCGTTGTCTCGAGTGCCTGACTACAAAGAATGGTGGTAGAGGCTCGTGAGTGCAGCGTGATGAGTGCATTGCTCTGTGCCCTGTGGGTACTGAATCGTTCAGGCTCCTTGTGAGAGCCAATTTGCTGTGGCTGATGCTGCATCTTTTGACACCCCAACTCCCCCAAAAAGAGGAAAAAAAGAAGTTCAGGAATGATACGTTCAAAGCAGCTGATGCTGTTCATCACCTCGGCTGTCTACCTCTGAGAGCTCAAAGGGGTTGGTCAGGAACAGTCTAGTGTGAAGCTCAGAACAGCCTGGAGATTTCGGTTTGTAGTGGTTTTATTATAGATGATCAAAGGGGGTTTCTCTGCCCTGTGGAAGCAGCGTGCGTGGTGTTGCTTCTACCATCGCATTTTCTCTTACTTCAGGCATGATGTGTGATGGGCTGGGGTCTGCTGCCTTGTCTTGGGGTGACCAGAGGAGTTCCCACCTGCAGGGCAGTGGTGGTAGAGCACACAGATGGCTCATGGAAAGGACACTGCCTGTGCTGGGATTGCAGATGAGCTGGGCTGAGAGTGCCCATGGGTGAGAAATGTGACCAGTGATCCTGAAGCTCTGCAAGGGCAAGGCAGCAGCAGTTTGCTTCTTGGTTTCTTTTGGTTAATACCTCCTGGTAAGTCTGAGAGGTGTCATGATTATTTCCCCTTTCTGTCACAGAAACCATTACTGAGATGTGGATTTTTTTCCCTCTCTGGCCCTCTCAGACTGACGCAAGCCAAGCACTGGAGCAGGAAAGTGGGAGTGAAGGTCATGCCAGCAGAGCAGGATGAGCTATTTCTGTTGTGTGACACACTCTAGAGGATGCAGTAAAAAGTGATTGTCATACCTTAGTGCTCTGTAGCGACCAGCTATGGAAAGGATGATTTAAAAGTGGTTGTCAGGCTGTGTGCTCTGAGTGCAGGGTGAGGCCCTGGGAATGAGAGGAGTTACTGGGTAACCACGGGATCAGGGATTCTTCTACCTTTAGTTACTGTTTATTTGCTTTTTTAGCACAGTCCCTGCTGAATGCTTGGGGTGTCTTGATAAAAGTGTCCTGATAAAATCCATAAGGACTGTCCCTGTTTGCCTGCCCCAGGTTTACCTACGGCCACGCTGGCACCGTCTACAAGGAATTCGTGTACATTTCGGGAGGTCACGATTACCAGATCGGCCCCTACAGAAAGAACCTGCTGTGCTACGATTACCGCACGGACGTGTGGGAGGAGAAGAGGCCCATGATCACTGCCAGGGGCTGGCACAGCATGTGCACCTTGCAGGACAACATCTACTCCATCGGCGGCAGCGACGACAACATCGAGACCATGGCTCGCTTTGACATCCTCAGCGTGGAGTCCTACAGCCCCCAGTGCAACCAGTGGACCAGGGTGGCCCCTCTGCTGCAAGCCAACAGCGAGTCGGGGGTGGCAGTTTGGGAAGGCAAGATTTACATCCTCGGAGGCTACAGCTGGGAGGAAGCTGTCTTCTCCAAAACAGTCCAGGTCTATGACAAGGAGAAAAACAAGTGGTGCAAAGGGACAGACTTGCCCAAAGCGATTGCCGGAGTGTCCGCGTGCGTCTGCGCCCTGAAACCCAAAACAGAGGACAAAAAGAAAAAGGCAAAAACAAAAAAGCACCAAGATCGAGGAAGATGACCACTCCTGGATAGCCACCCTTGGATGGTGGACTCTGAAAGGACCTTGTATTTAGACATTTCTATCTAACCTTTGTTCTTTTTCTTTTTAAACGGGGTGGGGAGGGCATCTTCTGAAGCCTCAGAAAATGTACACTTGAATGTGGTTTTTGGATTACTCATGTTTAAGGTAAAAACAATGAAAGAAACCAAAAACTCCCCCTCCTGCTATACAAAGGGTGATGTGGCCAGAGATCTTCTGCTGCTCTCCTGAATGTTAAGGCTTAGGCTTTTCCTCCTGTGGTTCATGGCATTTCCACACACATCGTATTATATCGACGTTTTAAGGGAGTTTTTAAAAACAACTTTTATACTTTTTTATACCACATTTTGCTAACTCCGTCTCTCGTTTGCCATATATTCTATTGCTGACTACAGAAGCTGCTGCTCTGTGCTTGTGACTCCGTTGTTGGCGTCAGGAACTCCTCGTTTGATGATCTTTGGTCTCTGTGTGGCTTGGCCAGGACGCGGTGCAGCTGTTGGAGCAGCGCTGGCATTCCCAGCATTGTCAGGCAGTCAGCTGGAATTGGGACTATTGTCACAATTCCAGCCTCCCCAGAGCCCAGCTCGCCAGCCATGCTCATAAACACGCTTTATTTCAGTGACTGCTGATCTGCTGAGTGGATTTCAAGGGCTTTGGTTTAAAGTTCAGCTGTTACTTTTTCCTCAGTTCTCCCCTCCCATCTCCCTTTCCATGTATTTCAGATTTGCCTTTTCTCCCACCTGGGGTATGTGCAGGTGATATCCTGCTACCCTCATTCTTTTGATTTTTTTTTTTTCCCCACTACTTATCTCAATAATTGAACACTAAGAAAACATTTTTGCACTTAATTTCATTCGAAACTCTGGTACATCTAAGACCTGCTACAAGCACACGTGTATTGAAAGAGGTAACTGAATAAATTTCTGGAGTGCAAGGAGGTTATAGGTTGTTTCTTTAATGCTAAGAAAACCAGTTGGAATTAATTTTATGAAACTCTTTGAGGTTTTTTTGGTGTTTTTTTTTAATTAAAAAAGAAAGCCTCAGGAGTCAGTCTTTCATTTGCATTAATGGATTTATTTTAAAGCCTTTGTATACTGCATGAGGTAATGGTTATTCTTTTTTAGCCTAAAAATAAATTTAAAACAAAACCAAAAAATCCCAAATCAAGCATTTTGGTTATGACAAACTCATTGACAAGTTTTTGGGCTTATTTTTTTAATACCTGAAATCCTTGCTATGTTGACTGACAACTACTTAACTTTTTGGGGACATTTTCATGTGTAAGTATAGAACAAAAATTTCAAAGACTTGCTTTGTTTCTGTTACTGGGTTGCTTGTTACTATATCCCCTCTTTTAATGTGTTTATGTATTACATTAATGTCTGGGAACAATAAATCCCACTTAGAATATTCTATTAATTACAGTCTGACTTGTGTATTGATTTCACGGAGGTTTTCTTTCTTGATTAATTGGAAAAAAATAATCCTGTAATCATTTTTAAGTGGAGTTGATAATGGTGGAAACATTTCAGTACGAAGGTAAATTTAACAATATGAAATAGAAATGTAACTTCTTTAGATAATTCATCTTTTCTTCATTTTTCTGCTCCAGACAGTCAGAAGAGACAAGGGGGATTGGCTCCCCACTGCCAGAGGGCAGGGTTAGATGGGATATTGGGAATAAATCCTTCCCTGAAAGGCAGGTGAGGCTCTGGCACAGGGTGCCCAGAGAAGCTGTGGCTGCCCCTGGATCCCTGGCAGTGCCCAAGGCCAGGCTGGACAGGGCTTGGAGCTCCCTGGGACAGTGGAAGGTGGCCCTGCCCATGGAAGGGGGTGGAATGTGATGAGTTTTAAGGTCCCTTCAACCCAAACCGTTCTGTGATTCTGTGAAATTCCTTTTCATATTTTTGCAGCTCTGTGCTGTCCCTCCAAAGCCAGAGGCTGTGAGTGAGCGTGGGACATCTCCTGTGTCATTAGAGGTCACTGGGGGATCATACCTGTTGTTGCCAGAAGCATTTTTCCATTAGGAAAGGAACAAGCGATCCCCATTTGCACCTCCAAGCCCATGGCAGGGAGCACTGCTAAAGGCACAGTCTGGCAGAGTGCCCCTGGATTTGGGATATTGTGTACCCAGATGTGCCTGATCACCCCTGGATTTGGGATGTTGTGTACCCAGATGTGGCTGATCACCCCTGGATTTGGGATGTTGTGTACCCAGATGTGGCTGATCACCCCTGGATTTAGGATGTGTATCCAGACTTATCATCCCTCAGGAAGTGTCAGGAGATAGGACAGGGAGCTTGGAGCTCACTCACTCTCCCGAGCGCTCCCAGCTTTGGGGAATTGGTGTGCTGGAATTTCGGGAAAATGAAAGGGACAATTTGTGTGACAAGAGTAGATTTCTGCTCTGGTTTTTGAGGTCTGAACAGTCCTCTTGGTAAGGAATTAGGGTCAGTGGAGGAAAGGTGTATTCCCCTGGTTCAGCCTGGCTCCTGAAGCTGCACATCCCACCGCCTGCATCCCCAAGCTCTGTGAAGTGTTTTACTCTTGCCAGGAAGCACAGCACGTTCTTCCTGCCCCAGGGAAAAATAACTACTGCTCTACCTCATTTTTATAAAGGCTTCCATTGCCAAATTTTGAGGAAAGCTCGTTTTACCTGAAACCAGGCAGCTACCAGAACCCTCAGGTTTGCTCTTCCCACACTTCCATGGCTGTATCGTGGCTTGTCAAGGAGCTGCTGCCTGTAACTCTGACGTTAGATAACAAATCCCTCGAGGTGCCCTGAGGGAAAATTACAGCCTGGTGTGAGATGCAGTTGTTTTGAAGGCTTGAGAAAGAAGATGGAAATATTTTTGTTCTCAAGTTGAAATTTTAAATCGGGAAAAATGTGCTGGTGTCTTTCTGTGTAAGAGATCAGACTGCTTTCAATGCTTTCTCCCAAAGACTGCTGATTTTCCGGGTGATGTGTAGGATTCCGGATTCTTGCGTGACAGCAAAAAAGGGGTTGTGTGTCTGGGGAATGTAAAGAAATCATTTAACCTTCTGTACTCTTTCTGAGAGCAATTTAACTTGCAGAAAACAAGCCCAGATTTGAATTGTGATTCTTCCCTTGCTGATGTCTTAGCGAAGCTCTGACCAGTAAGACAAAAAAAAACCAAAAAAGCTGGCGTGACAGGCTTTAAATATTATTTCATTTCACTTTCTTGAGCTATTTCAGTTCTCATGAATGTAATAATGAGCAAGATGCTAATTATTCCTTCATGAACTTATGGCTTTGGGGTGTCTCAGGGATCAGGTCAGGGCAGACAGAGAGGTTCTGTCAGAGCACAGCTCAGCTACTCACAGCTTCCTCCTCCTTGCTGGTGACTCCACACAGGGAGGGACATGGCCCAGTCAAGGGGTTGTTGGTGCTGCACACTTTTTTTAGCTCCTCCTGGAACTTGGAACAGCTTTGGGAAAAAAATGTAACTTTGTTTTTGTGATGATGGGTTCGGTGACAGAACATGAGGGGAAGGTGAGGTAGAGATTTGCTGGTTCTTTTGAGGCTCCAGAACAGAAAGAGATGATTGAATGAGAAGAAGACTCATATTTAAGATAAGGATGAATAAGTCACAATTAATTAGCCAGAAGTTCTGCATAGATAATTGAAACACTGAGTCAAGCATCCCCATGATCTACTAAAGGCTTGTCCACACTTCAAATCTGTTTCTGCTTGGACTAGTCCATGCTTAAGCTTTTAACATCAATAAATGTGTTAGAAATGTCCAGCAAATTTAGGAATATGGAGTTTGAAGTCAAGTTTGTACTAACCCATTTTTGGAATGGAACAGCTGCTGTTTGTGTCCTGTGGTTCCCATCTGCAGAACCATTCCTGCCCTGCTGCTCTCAGGTTCCCTTTGCCCACTCCCACTGCCTGCTGCTGGCCTGGGACAGTTTGGGCTCAGAAAGTTCAAAAAATACTATCATAATTGATAATTCTACAATGTCTGATCCTGACCTAGAACTGGCTGGTTCTCTACTAAAAACTTAAAATATCCTATTTTTAATATGAGCCAATTGACCCTCCCTGTGATCCAGCCAGGGGAGGTGACTGCTGCTGGCAAACACTTTATGTAGGCAAAACCCTTATAGGACCTAGAAACTGTTGGGATAAAAGTTCTGCATCTCTGAAGAAAAAGTTCTGGGAGCTCCTGAAGGTCTTGGCACCAGGAGGAAGCTCTACAAGGACAGCACCAAACCTCCTGCAGTGCTACAATATTCCCTCTGTCCCTGAAAAAGTGGGTGTGAGGGTCCCGAGTGCTTCAGCTCCCCAAAACTCACCCTCAGAAGGGCTCAGAAGTCATGTGCACACATCTCCGGGCACTGTCATCAGCACGGATCTCATGACCTTGTGAAATCCCACGGAGTCCCCAGCGCTTTGCATTTCCAGCAGGATAAGAGCAATTACAGCATCACCTGCAGCCAGATACCTGGGAGTGGTTTATCCAGCTCCTTTATTTCCACAGCCGCAGACCTCGTTTGTTGTTGATAAATTCACACGTTGTTGGGAACATTACTCCATGAATCTTAAGAACGTGGATACACAGAAAGAAAAATACAACACTGGTTATCTTTTTTTTATTTGGAAAAGCAACTTGTTGTTTTGGAGGGATAATTCACAGCCACTGACATAAAGGATAGAAGAAAATACAACTGATTTGTGCAATGAAAGCTGTAATGAAATAACAGGCCACTAAAACAGGCAAAAATTAATAAAACAGAACTGAGCTGGAAACTTTGCAGCGGGTAAGTTGCATCAAAGCATGGTATTACAAAAAAAAACCCTTAGATTACTAGGAAATATTATGGTAAAAGGTTAACAGACTTTATAATTAAACTATACTAAGATGGGATAAAACTGAACATGTTTTAAATGTTGCTGAATTAGACAGTGACATCCTTTCTCAGTTTTCACCCTCAGCTCTGGCTTTTAAGAGTTTTGGTATTTGAATTTTCTGCTTTCCAGGCTGAAGACACTGTGCTCATTTGTATTTTGGAACAGTCAGTTTACTTAGGCAGCATTGTGGGCAGAAGGGAATTTTGCCTTCAACCAGGCGAGCTACGTAAGGGTTTTCACTCCATTATTTACCTTGTAAATTAGACTCCCGAGGGGAGAGGGGCTTTCAGACGTTTGAAATGCCGTATGCAAAAAGCCTGAACATTTGTCTCCCTTTTTTGTTTCTGCCTTTTAATATTAACCAGCCATTTTCACTGCTGGTTCTGTGCCTCAGGACAGCACAGCAACCCTTGCGAGAGACAAAAGCGAGGGAGCGGCAGCTGGGTGTGTCAGCTGGAAGGGTAGAGGCTGATAGAGAAAATCATTTACTGTCATCAGCACACGGTAAGTGTTGCACTTCACAAAACAGGAGGGACGTGTCCTTGTCGTGGAGACGGAGAGGAATCTTCTTCCCACTTTCTGTGAACAGCCAAAGACACAAAGTTCATGTGTCCTCTTCCTTTTCTTCTCTTCAGCTTTCTCGCTGATGTAAAGTTGTCTCTATCACTCGCTTCCCAGCCGAAGCAGACTTTTGCAGGACTTGGTAGTTTGTTTAAGGAAAACAAATATGGAGTAAATTAGCGATTATTTTGATGGATTTTTGCCTCGGGGTTTCAGTGTTGTTATGACTCAATCCTCTCAAAATCATGAGATTAGCTTAGTCAATCCTTTTTTTTTTTTTTTTTCTTTTTCCCCAGATACAAACCCTGAAGCCATTCCCACCCTGGTTATTTGGGACAGCTTTACTCTGGCATCATCTGGGCACGCAGTCTTACCTGTCACCTGCCAGAGTGACCCTTAGCATGTGGCCTTTTACAGATGAAATGTGGACATTAGGAGGAATTTCTTTACAGAAACACTGATTAAACATTGGAACGGGCTGTCCAGGGAGGTGGTGGAATCACCATCCCTGGAGGTGTCCAAGGAATGACTGGACGTGGCACCCAGTGCTCTGGGCTACTTGTCAAGGTGGGGATTGGCCAGAGACTGGACTCGATAGTCTTGGAGGGTTTTTCCAACCTAATTAAGGAATCATGGAATTATTTGGGTTGGAAAGGACCTCTTGAGATCACCCAGTCCGACAACCTTTGGAGCAGGCGACAGAGGAACAGGGCCAGGTGGGGTTGGAATGTCTCCCTCAGAGGAGACCCCGCGCCCTCCCTGTGCAGCTGTTCCAGAGCTCTGCCACCTTCAACGAACAGAAATTCTTCCTCACGTTGAGGTGAAACTTCTCATGTTTTAGTTTATGGCCATCGCTGCTTGTCCTGTCGTTGAGTACCACGGAAAAGGGTCTGGCACCATCCTGGCAAATGTTATCCAGAGAAGCTGTGCCTGCCCCATCCCTGGCAGTGTCCAAGGCCAGGCTGGACTGGATTTGGAGCAACCTGGGACAGTGGAACGTGTCCCTGCTGATGGCAGGCGTTGAAACTGGATGATCTTTAAGCTCCCTTCCAACCCAACCCATTCCATGATTCTGCGATCCTTTTGGCGCCGACTCTGGCGATAATTTACATGCATTAACGAGATCCCTTCTCAGCCGTCTTTCGCCAGGCTAAACCCGCCCCGCTCGCTCAGCCTCTCACAGGGGCGATGCCCGGGGGCTGTCGCAGGGAAGTTTTTCGGGCTCCTCTCTCGCCCGCCCGGCCCGTTCCCCTCAGGGAGGCGGAGCCGCCGCCCGCCCTTTTCCCCGGGCGCCCTCAGCTCCCGCCCCGTGCGCGCGCAGCGGGCGGGCGGGGACGGCGCATGCGCGGTGCGGCGCGCGCCCGCCCGCCCGGCCCGGCTGGTGCGTGCGAGGGAGAAGATGGCGGCGGCGGGGGCGGCGGCGTGAGGGGCCGGGACCGCCGAGCTCCCCGGGGACGCGGGGCGCCATGGCCCTGCACGGCGCGCAGGTACCGCCCGGGCCCGCGGGCACCCCCGCGGCAGCGCGCCCGCACCCCGCCGGGCTCCCGGCGGCGGGCGGGCCCCGGGGTGGGGGGGGAGCGTGGTGGCCGGGAGTAGGCCCAGGGTGATTGTGCACGTTCATTGAATGTGCTGAGGGCGGTGGGGCGGCCTGGCTGCCCGCGGGGACCGCGGATCCGGCGCTCCCGGGGCGGAATTCCCATCCCGGAGGGGTCCGGAGCGCGGGGGGTCGGCCCCGCGCCGGTGGCGGTGTCACCACGCCGGGGCCCGGGGCGGGGGGTGTCG
This sequence comes from Eopsaltria australis, assembly GCA_034509425.1. NCBI lineage: Eukaryota > Metazoa > Chordata > Aves > Passeriformes > Petroicidae > Eopsaltria > Eopsaltria australis. The sequence goes on from JAVTVJ010000403.1 coordinate 185,549, forward strand.
GTGCTGAGCCCCCGCCCGAGGCTGGCACGGACGGAGCTCATCGCTCCGGCCGCTCTTTTGTATTTTTTGGAGGGGGGGAGAGGCAGAAACGATTCTATAACGAGAAGGGAATAAGGAGATTTGTAAACTAATCCTCCCCCCTCCCCCCCGCCCAAACACTCGATAAACCCCGGCGCATCGGGGTGCAAAGGGCTGAGTGTTGCAAGATCGCCGTGCACGGGGATGCGTGTGCGGATTCCCCGTATCCCACTGGCTGAACCAGCCCGGAGATTTGTGCACCGAGTGGAAAAAAAACTGCAGTCGTGGTGGTTTTTCGCTGGAAGTTTACAGCTCGGTTCCTGGGCTAATCCAGTGTGTGCTTAGAGCGAATGATTGAATGGGTTCGTTTCGCTGTTTTTTTCCCTTGAGGTTTTTCTCCCAAAGAGCTTGAAAGCAGGAATGTCAGGAAAAGAGTGTGGAGCACTGAAGTGTTTTATTTGCAAGACTTAGAGCAACTTCGTTGTTAGCAAATAATAAAGTTTAGAAAACTGTGGTGGCGTTAAACATAATTTTGTTAAGGATCCGTGTCTTCTGTCGTAGAAAGCACATTTCATGAAATGTAAGTCCTTTCGAACAGGGTGATGCTTTATTATGAATTCTGTGGGTTTTCTGTTATTTTTCTGAATGAAGTTGTGCACTGGTGGCACTGATAGTGATTTTTCCATTAAAAAAAAGTTTGTAATCCGTGAAAACTATGCCGACATTTCTTGTCCAGCTTGATTTAATTATGTTTGAGTGAAAAACGTGAGTGATTTTGTTCATGTGGGTGTTCTTAAGGCAGTTGCAGTGTCTGGAGTTTGTTTCAAATTTAAGAATAACTTAAAAATTTTGTATCCTTCAAGTTTCATTTCAGAGTGAAGGAACCTCGCTTACTTTTGGACCTATTTTTACTGTCCCAATGAATGATTTTTGGAGTGCAGAGGTATCAGAAGGATTCAATGTCCAGCTCAAGAGTTGTTTCACTCCCAGCTTTCTCCCCCCCTCACCACTCAGCAGTGCATGTGGTCAGTTTGATAAGTTTGGGGTTTAAAATGCAGCTTTTCTCATGGTTTAGAGGAGTTAAGGAGGTGTTTTGGTCTGTACATAATTGTATTGGTGTACCTAAAAAAAATATATTAGGCTGGTGATTTAGTTTATGGTGAAGTGCTCTGTAGCTGAAATTAAAACTGATGTGTAAATTTATCTTGAGTAGCAACTTGAGCATAGACTGTTTTAAATCATCCCCCTCTATAGGTAAAGGTGGATTTTTAGGTCTTGTGAGGCTACTGCTGAAATGATAATAAATAATTTGTATTATATGGATTACATATAATGTGGAACGTGTATCATTTGAGAAGCACATTTGTTAGATACCTTTTAGCTAATGCTTTATCCATGTCATTATACACATCCTGTTTTTGTGTTTTTTTTCAAATTTAGCCTGTTTATTGAGATGCTCTCTGAAATTTATGGGAGTACATCTTCCAGAGCAGTGTGGTGCTGTGATGCTCAATTAAGATAACAACGTTTTGGACCCTTTGGGGTGAAAAGCCTAAAGATAAGTTCAGGGATGCAGTTTTAGATGTAGGTGTTTCCTTTTTGTTTTAGGGTGGTAGTGTTGCAGATCAGTAGAAAAATTAAGGAACTTTTGATAAAAGTTGTCCTTAGCACAAGGTAAATAAGGTTATTGAGTCTTTCTGTTTGTGTCATGATGCAGAAATAGACAAAAGTGTTTCATTCTTCCACGTCTTTAATTTGGGCGACCATTGAGGCAATTTTTTGTCACACAGGGGAAAAAACATCTTCAAGAAAATCCTGCCGCTCCTCCAGCTAAAATGCAGAGTCAGGTTTCTGCCAATGGATGGATTCATGGAGTAGTGGGCAGAGATATTTCATCAGTCAGTTTGCACATTGTGACAAATGAATGCCGAAACACCATCATATCGAATATTTCCAAAGGGGCATTGATTTTGGGTGGCCAGCTCAGCGAGCACAGGAGTGTTTGATAGCACAGTTCAGATACTGCTGGTTGTCTGTACCTGTATTCCATGTCACTATTTCATAATCACCTCAGGAGAGGTTTAAGTGTTGCTGTCAGTCTGCTGGGCGTGTGCTGACTGTATTCACAATCTGTCCTTTTTTTAAGGTGAGCTGCAAGTAAACCTGCTGTATCACTCCATGACACTAAAGATGTTAAGCTGATCTAGTTAAAACCACTTGTCATCAAGGGCATCTAAAAATCTCTTTAAAAAAAAAAAGAAAGGGCAGCGTAAAAACTATTTCCCTGTTTGGAAAGAATAAAACTCTGTAGGAACTGTATAAACAGTTGTTTTAGCCACTTTTTCTATTGTTTTTCATAGAAAGAATTAGTACAGACGCATCATTTGTAAATCCTGTGAAAACAAGTTAAGCAGAAGAAAGGATACCATAGCAGAATGAATCATTTATGCTTGTTTTGTTCTTTCACCATTACTGTGGTGTCAAATGAACTCGATGCCATTTTAAATGTACCACGTTGCCCCCAAACCCAGCTGAAGTGAAAACCAGGCAAGTTTGAGCTCGGGGAAAAAAAAAAAGCTGAACAAGCTCCTGAGCTGCTCATCCTCACCCAGGTTGTGTCTGGCCTGGCAACCAGAAGAACTGGAACTCGGAACATGGCATGCAACCTGACTCCCTGAAATACTGCACTGCAAACTGCCTCTTTTATGGCCGGCTTGGAGGGCTGCTCCCTGGCATGGTGTAGCTTGATGTTTCCTTAAGCCAGGGCTCTTTCTAGAAGACAAAAAAGAAAAAAAAAAAGCAGCAGTCTGCAGGCATTTGTGCTGTACTGCCTTTGCAGTGCCTTGCCTGATGTTTGTGGTAATTAGGAGATCGGTGTCTTGAAAATAATGTCAAAAAAATGGTTTTTGTGCATCTGGATGAGTTTCTTCTGCACAAATGTGTAAGGTTGGAGTGTCCTCATGGACAGAAGGCAGTCTTTAGGGATGGGGCAGTTGGACTCTGTCAGGTTTGTGAAATTCACTGAAGATGGGGGGACACCCTGAACACAAATTAAAGGGTGGCCGTGGAAAGGGCTGCTGGGGAGTGGAATTGGAGGGAGGTGCATGAGTGCCCCATTCTGCTGCAGCTGCTGCTGCTCAGTTGTGTCTGTGTTTTAAAGGGCTGAAGAAGCTGGATTTGTCTCTCCCCTTCTTTTTCGTTGCTCAGAAGGGTCTGGGCTCGTCTTTTGCCCATGGAATGAGTGGTTATTCCAGGCTTCTGTGATCTTGGGAATTCAGGCTGCAGCTGAGGCTGGGAGTTTCGGTAGCCAGAAGGGATCATTTGCCTTTCTAAAACGTGAATGGTGAATCCACTCAGAGTAAAGTGGGTGAATGTGGGTTGGTTGACTTAAAAAAAGGAAGTCTGGGAAAACTGATATAGAACTTAAATTTGGAACTATATGGCAGCATGCAAATAGGCTAAAACCCACAGGTTTTGTGAATCACTGCTATTTCTTCTGTACATTCTAGACTATAGCACTGATCTGGAGACTTCTTAGAATGGATCCAGCCATTTACCTATTAATAAATCCAGTTTCTGTAGGCAGTTGCTCAGACATCCTGGTCTTTCCATTCATGTAGCTGTTAAAATACTTGTAAAGTTAAGTGGGGTTTTGTTTATAGGTAAACTGAGCAGTCTCATTTCTGTTCAGTGATCGACACACAACATGCTGTGTCGTACAAAACTGCCAAATCTGTTATAATAGAAGTTGCTGGCCTTGGGCCATTGGATTATAGTCATTTGTCACTCTAATGCCATTTCAGCAATGTAGATGTTCATTTCCAAAGAATTAAACATGCTGGAACTGCGGTTTTTCTTTTTGATGGAAGTGTTTTATGTGTGATCATTAAACATACAACTAGGGATTAGGGAACAAAGGGTTATGCTTCATGGTGAAAAAAGTGTGTGTGTGTACATGTGTGTGTGTTTGTATATTTAGACATTCCATAATAGAGTAGTCTGATATTTTAAAACTGGAGTTTTAAACCCTACTTTTGTTTTATGAAATTGTAACACAGGTATTTAAGACTTTTAAGTATTTCCAATGACAGGGCTGTGTTGGTTATTTTTAAAACACTTAAAAGGATTCTGTTTTGTTAGTGCTCATGTTAATATATTCATTAATGCTTTAATAGAGTAAAACTTGGATGTACATTAGTATTTTCATTTTGTATTTGACTCTCTAATACCTAATGTATTTCCAGATGTTCTTGATTTTTTTAAATACGTGTAAGAACTTCTCCTTGTTTGACAGCATACAATGTATTGATCTTCAGTGTGTGCTACAAGGTCTGTTTTTCTTCACCTGTATTTAGGCAGGAGGGAGATTAAATCTCAGTAGCCCTAACAAAGTGTTTGTGTAAGGCTTCTTTGAATCACACACCTTGTGAAAAAGCATCTGTTCTTCAAATCAAGAAGGGCTTGTTGAGATTCTATGGTAGTCACCAATGTCAGTGCTGTAGGAAAGAAATGTGCAGGAGCACTTTGGGGAATTTTGCTGCTTGTAGTGTTGTGTGTGAATTAATATCATGGATGGAAGCTTTAAAAGGAGCACTGTGTGTTACTTGCATTGGAATTACAGTAGGAAAGAAAGGGATATAGATCAGCTGCCATCGAGGGTAATGCTAACACAAACTGGAAAACCACTTAAGAGATCTGAAATTTTTTACTTTGTTAAAAAAGTAAATACCCCAAGTGAGGCTCAGCTTTGAGGTGGAAGAGAAAAATGCCCGATCTGTAAGAAGCTGTAAATAAGAGTATGTCTCTAAAGGTTGTGTGAAAAGATGCATTTAAAAAAACATGCAAGAAAGAAGGTTTTCTTTCAAAGAATTTTGTGTATGAAAGATTTCTTATTTTGTTTGAGCTCCACTGAGCGGACCAGCAGAAATAGCTGAGTTATTCCCTCAGTGCACTGGGCATGTTTTTTCATACAACATTTAGAGCCTGCTGGAGTGATTCACAGATTTCCTGCCTCATTTTTCCCCATGAATGTTGCAGGCTGGCAATGAATTTGCCACTGTAACTCAAAATACAGAAGTTGTGTATCATTCATGCAAACAAGTGAAGGCTTCTGGTGTGAGAATGTTTTGTCTTGTTGGAACGGGATGCCTTTGTAGGTCCTACAGCAACTTGTTACCATTAGGTGAGATACTGCTAATCCCTTGAATTCCAATGCAAGCATTAGACTGGATGGAGAGGAAATGGGAAAAGTTCAGTTAATTTGTTTAATGGTAGGAGCAGGCAATTAGATTAGTTGTATTCAAATAATGGTTTTGGGCCATGTTATTTAGGGAGGGTATTTGGTTCAAAATGAGGCTGGTACATAGTGTGGGGTGGCCTTGTCATTTTAAATGTGAGTAGATAGGGTAAAAAGGAGAGGGAGGTCAAGCAGAAAGGAAAAGAGTCATTGTCAGCACAGGTAACAGCTGAATTGCAAAAAGAATTAAGTTCTCTCGAGTTCCAGTCTACTTAGTCTGTCCATTAAATCTTACAGGTTCTAATAATAGCTGGCTGACCAAAGAAAGTAAGAAATAGCACTCTGATGTCCTTACAGCATGGAAAACCTCACTTTCTGTTCTGCTGCTGCCTTTGGAGTACGAAAGCAAAACCACAACTGTTTGAAAAGTGTGGAGCGCTGTAGTTAATTGATACCAAGTTGGAAAAAAGTCAGACAACTTATTGAGGCAATTTCCACTTTTTTAGGCAGTACTCGCTTTCTTCTCAGCTGAGGGCTGTGACCATAGACCACTGCCCTTACCAAGAAGTTTAAGCTTCCACATTTCACACATAGTGAGAACTCCCTAACAGAACTTAAGGCAGCGACAACAACAAAAATAAGATTTATACAGTTAGTGTGCTTTCAGAGCAGGCAAGAACGAGATACATAAAACTGTCATCCTGGCATTGCAAGCAACAGAAAATGTAAGTGCAGCAGAACCAGAAGTGTGAAAGAGGAGCAGTCAGCTCTCAGAGCGGAAGAAATAAAGCTGTTGAGTTTGCTCCTGTCAACAGGTTCGTTATCTCAGTCTCTTGAACTTGTCCACAGTCCAAACACAGCACTGGCTTGTGGTGGTCACTGGGTTGGTGGTGGTCCCTGTTGCTGTGAGTCCAGGTAGCAGCTGCTGCCGTGGTGTTTCAGCTCTGAGTTTCCTGATTTGGAGAGGATAAAGGCAGTGAAGGTGTATTACACTTGATACTAATGATTGTCACATTAAGGCCAATATGATTTTCTGATTTGGTGTAATCACATCCTTGAAATAGAGATTTCCCCAGGCTCTCATCAGTGTTGAGCCCTGCAATGGTGTGGTAGGGTTGTTGTGCCCATTTTTTCCCTATTGCTTTGTGCTGCTGGCAGTGATGGGTTCCAGGAGCTGAGGTTGGGTCAGAGGGATCCCTCCCCCCCAGCTGCAGTGCTCCAGAGGGGGCTGAGCTGGGAGGCCTCTATATTGTCATGGTAGTGTGACTTCATAGTTGATCTGAATTCCTCATGGGTTTTTATAGTTAGAAAAGAAGCTAAGAGCTAAGTTGATTTTTAGCCTTTTCGTTTGCAAACTTTTTTTTAAGTGTGTGTGCTTTAAATTGATTTATTTTGTGACAGCTTGAAATAAAAAGTACTTGTAATTAGTGAACAACTGCTCATTGGTCAGGTCTGAGCGTCCAGCACATGCAGTGTGTTTACTGAGCAGCCAGCAATATTTGATAATGGCAGACATCACTAATGTGAAACTTAAATCAGTTTGTATTTTCTAGTTCAGCTTGTATTTTCTGTCTTATTTGCAAAACAACCATTTTGAACTACTGCGTGAGCAATTCATTGCTTTACCGAGTGTCATTATGATTTGCAAGATATCTTACTTAGGTTTGGCTCCAAAAGAGGCGATGTACAGCCCCGTGAGAAGCATGTTCTTCAAAAAAATGCCTAAATTGGTGTTGTTTGAAAGTGGAAAGCGTTATAGGTGCAGAGTGTGCAGAAGTGTGAGGGCTGAGGGTGTGGTTTCATGGCTGTTGCTCAGCCTTGCATGCATTGTGGGCCAGATGACAATTTGATAGTACTTCTGTGGGGTCTCCAAGCCATGGGTGGATGAGGGAGAGGAAAGAAGGAGGTGCTGGAGTTGTGGCCGAGCTGGTGGAGCTGTGGGGTGAGAGCAGGGACACTGCAGCCAGAGCTGCTCCTGCCTCTGGCCCTGCAGTGAGGAGCCAGTGCAGAGCTGCATCTGCTCCTGCTGGGTGTTGATATTCCCGTTCTGAGACGCCTGGATGAGCAGGCCAAGGAAGTGGTGACTCAACTCCTGAGGGTACATGAGCTATGAGTGTGCTCTGATCTCTGAGCACTGGGGGCTTTATCAGTTTGTCAGTATATTCTGGTTTCATCCCTTTTTTCCTTTCAGAAAGCAAAATTATTTCAGTGTCTTTGCGACTGTAAATGCGTTGGAAAATATCCTGAGTGCTGTGTTGTGCATTCTGTTCATTCATATGTGCAAAAGAATTCTGAATGCTGACAGAAGTGATGTACAAGGAAAGACACGAAGTAGCAGCATTATCAGTGTTAGTCTTTTGAAATGAGCTACTTTAAAAAAGTCTTAAAATGGTCAAAGTTTTCTTGCAGTATACCTGCTGCCATACTCATACCCAATTTTTAGTGCTGGCACTTAAAAAGATGATTGTTTAATATGCTTACTGTTAGGGGTTTGGTGGCAGCAGTGCATTAATCTGTGCATTTGTTTGAACAGCTATGTTGCATCTAAATAAAATTGTTTTGCAGATACTTAAGCTCTAAAACTGTCTCAGGAGGCGGTGCCATATGTGTGGTGTCCCAATTCTCATTTTAAATTGCAAACCCCTTCAAAATACAAAGCTGCTGTCACGGGCTTTGCCAGATCCTCTCAGGTTTCCACCTGCCACACATTGGGCTGATGGAGGAGGTGGATGGCTGAGAATTTCCTAGGAATCAGAACATGGGATGGTGTCCTCATGGGACGTCCCCCATCCCTGTGTGTCACCCGGTGCAGTCCTGGAAGGGGCTGGAGTTCCTGCAGGAGAAAACACAGCAAGAACCTCTGCAGAACTGTTACTCTCAAACTTCAGCTGATACAGAACTTAAAATATTGGGGACTTTATTATGTAGCGGTAGTTGTGTTTCATTTCTGTCACCCCCATGATTCATTTACCAATCATTGTGTTTTTCACATATTTTCTGGTTTATTTTTGGCTGTTTCTCTATGAGATAACCCATTTTTGGCAGGTCACAACTCGCTGAGGGGAAAGTCTCATTCTTCCTCGTTCCTGGCCACTTGTGTATTTTGCTTGATGCTGGTTCCTCACTTCTTTAACACTCCTCACACCAGTGGAAAAAATAAATTAAAAATCATCTGGATCATTTTTTATCAATTTGGCTATAATCACCTTGCTGATCATTCAGCCTGTGGAGAAGAGGTGACACTGTGAATCCATCCAGCAAAATGAAAAGACAAAAATCTCACTCATCTGTAGTTTTAAGCCTTCAGCTCTTTAAAAAAATGTAAGGCTGAGATTTGAAGTTAGGCCATCAAAAGAGACATGAGTCTTGGGCAGGTGGGCTTAGCTGCTTTCCAAAAGTGCTAATCTGTGTTCCTTGTCAGGATGCAGTCCAGATAGCTAATTTTTGCCTCACCTAATCTTAGCTATCTTAAATCCTGCCCTGAGTAATTGCTTGTGAAAAGCATTGTGTGGGTGACTTGTCTGCCGAGGTGCTGCTAGAGGTAGATTTTAGTTTTCCACAGTGTTTAGCTACAGGAATTCAGAGGCTATGTATCTTTTCCCACTTTTCTTTATATTCTAGTGTATTTTGCAGTTTGTGGTGGCAAATAGGAACAAGCAATCTCCTTGTGCCCAACGTCAGATTATTCTCTGGAATGGGTCAGTATTGATCCTTTGAGATATTTGTCCTCTGTGAAGATGAGAGTAGTGGAAATAAGCAAAGAAAATATCAAACATACACAAACTGGTGGGAATCAAATGAAGATACAAGGAGTCTGAATTTTTTTCAGTGTTGCTTTTGATTGTTGCATTTTAAAAGCATGATTTTGAGTATAATTTCTATATTTAAAATTACAGGGTGCCATCCTGAATATTGGCTGCTGTGTCTGCAAGGTTGGCACCTTCGCCTGCATGGAAAGGGCACTCACTCTCCAGGCATATGCAGCAGCTCGAGAGAGAGGCAATATGAGACACAAACCCCTCTAACTGAATTAAAGAGATTCCTCACAACAGTAGAAGGGTTATGTGACTCCAGGACTTTGGGTGATAGTTCAGCTTTTGGAGGGCAGAGTGGTCTGACAGGCACAAAACCCATTCTCAATTTCTTTTTTCTTCCTTTGCTGTCTCTGTCAATAACTTCAGATCCTCTGTCAGCTCTTCATCTAACTCTTGTTCTCATCTTTGGCCTCAGCAAGCCAAGTGTGATATCCTTGAACTACTTACAAAGTGCCCATATTTAATCTGTTTCATTCCTTAAAACTCAGATTCTTACACTTTTTACTCCTAGAGCTCCACTTCTGTTTTTTCTTTCTAATAACCTAATCCAAGTCTAGATCTGTTAGTTTTACTTCTTTAAACCATAGATTTGAAGGATAAAAGCAACCTTTGAGGTAAATTCAGGTATAGTGAGCACAGGAGAAAGGCTTTGCTGTGGCAGGGCAGTGCCAGCAGCTCTGCACTTTTTGAGCTGGAAGCCATCCCAGGAAAGCCGGGCTTTGTTCCGGCAGCCCGGAGCATCCTGCCTGGCCAGGGTAGGAATGTGCTGGCTCCTGGATATTTGGATTGTGGGAATGGCAGGAAAGATGCATTGTGCTGGTTTTCCACCTTGAGGAACTGAGAGAAGCTTATGGAAAACAATCCTTCAGGATCTTAGCTGCTGGAATATCTGCTAGATAAAGATTGTGTAAACCACTGAAAAAGGTGGATTTATGCAGCGTGCCTGGAAGTTGGGTAGCCAGCTATTCCAAGGCAGTGTGCTGTTCAGTGTGGCCCAAGCAGTGTTCTCCAGATGAGAACTGATTTTACCACCGTGTTCTTAGAACCTCACCCCACTGTAGTTGTCTGGCACTGGAGGTTGCAGCCCTATGGATTTTAGTTTGGCAGAGAAAAAAAAAAAAAAGGCCAGCACCAAGGGTTTTCTGCTGGGAAATATTAGATAAAATTACTAAGGGATTGTTTTGCCTGCCCCACCTGTAATAAAATAGTAGTTAAACTGGCTGTGTTCTTGAGGAACTTCATGTTCCAACTTCTCTCTCCTCAGAGCTTATCATGCAGTAGTAAATCAGAATAATGCAAGTCTTAATTATTTTTGTTCTTCATTATAGGGAGAGTTTCCAATTTGCACATAGACTCAATAACTAGTTCAGTGCAAGAGGAGCCTGCAGAGCTTGAAGTAAATGTGTTTGCTGAGTTATGAGCAACCAGACCGGAGCTGGTGTTTTCAGACTTTTAGAGGGTGAGAAGATACAGCCTTGGCCAGAGGTGTTTGACCAACCACTGTGCTTGAGTTCAGGACTGAGGAAGGACCAGTCTTCCCGTTTGGGAAGTATTTCTTTTTAATTTGATGCTTGTGAGGACTGCCAGCTTGGAGATTTTGATAGGAAAGTGTTTTTGTTTGGCTTGTATTTAGATTTAATATAGCAAGAAAACAGATAGGAAAATGTTACTACTTCTCTTTATCACAGGCAGATGTTCTGTGGGTTTGTAGTGCTGGTGGAAAGGTGTCAGAAATTCCTTCTTTTGCTCTCCAAAGAGCCAAGAGTTGATGTAATCACCTCTCACAACTCAGTTGCCTCCCTCTTTCTCTTGCCTGGAATGCACTTTGCAGGTATTCCTGCTGTGGTCCCAAATGCCTGCTCTTCATTGCAGCTCTTGTTTATAACATGTGTTCCTACCATGGGTCCCAGGGGAAGGTGCAGGAAGGGTATTTTCTCCTCAGGAACACCTGATGGTGTGTCACAGCATGCAAATTAAAAGTTGTGTATTAAATGTGGATACAGTTCTCTTGTCTGGGCCATTGCTTTACGATTACATACAAACGCTACAGTTGCATTGCCCTCCCTATGCTGTGATTATTTACAAAATAAGATCGTGCCTGTTTTGGTGGGCTTTTTCTTTGTTGTTTTGTAGAACAGAAAAATATCAGTTGGGGTAAATCTGAAGTGCAGAGCTGCAGAGGTTTCTGCTGGTATGGGAAGACGGGGAGTCTTTCTGGAACAGCTCACTCAGAAATGCAGTGCTGGCTGTGGGATAGGTTGGTTTTTATTCTTCCACTCCCTTTTTCTCCCCCCTGCTAACTATACTGACCATTTTATAGACAACTTCTTGGGCTGGGTGCACTTTGTGGCAGCTGCTGTTAGATTTAGAGGAATGCCAACAGGCACCTCATTATTGGAAAGAGAATGAGGAGCATACATAAACAGAACTTGTTTGGGTGTAGGAAATTGGCTCGTCTTTTGGCAGGGTTTCCTATGGTTATTGTTCAGTTTGTTGCTCTGTTTTGAAATGCGTTATATAATTGATAAAAAGAGCACAACCTACTCTGCTTTTGTGAATATTTGAGTTGCAATATTCAGGATAAACTGGTGAGATCCATGTTGTGTCCCCTTAATTACACTAGGCTATAGGGGCCGTTTGCTCATGAAACCTGTCCTTCCAGTAATGTGACAGTCACAACTGTGCTTCGCTACTAGCCAGAGATCTGGCTTTTCTTCTGACCAGAAAATGACTTTTTGAGGGTGGTAATTCTTTCTTTTTTTCATAAAGAAATCAAACCCCTCAGATTAATTAATATGAAATGTATAGAAAATCTGTAACTTTCTTCAGCTGTAAGAATTCTATAATAACATCCACAAAAACCCTGAATTGGGGGGGAAAAAAAGGGAAGGTTCAGTCATACACTATATTTTTGAGCCTTTGATAGCTTAAATGGTGGGCAGGCAGAGTTGCACTGACTCATGGGCTTAGGTGACCTACATTTACCTAGCTCTGATCTTTCTCCAGGCACGATGGAGATGTGTTAATGTTCTAGTTTTGAGCTGCAGGCTAATGATAAGGGACTGGCAGCTTCATAGAGTTTGCTCATGATTTGTTGCATTTTCAACTGTTAAAAGTTTTAATATGCAGCTGCTCCACCTAAAGTTCTGCGTCATTTGCATACGTTTGTGTTTATCAAAGTCAGCTTTATTGTTTCGTAAAGAGGATATATTGATATATGGTTTGCCTAAAATACTATTTAAGCTGTGGTACAACTGTAAATACGTGGCCAGTGGTTTTCATAGCTCCTGGTTATGGGATGCTGGTTGCAAATTCAAAATCTAAAAAAAGCCCAAACAGCAAACCTGGTTTTCAGTTTCACAGTTTTGTCTGTGCTTTTTAAAGCATTTTAGTAATAAGTTCCTTGAGATTTGGGAGTTAGTAAAACCTTGTCTCCAATTAAGTAATCATCTGTGTGCTGAGACTTGATGAATTTCACCTCAAAGGAAAGGACAACTTGAGGGAAGGTTGCTTTTTCCTACATTTTCCATTAAAAAGCTGATAAACCTTGAGAAATTGGGAGAGAAGTGAAGGGTGAGGAAGCAGTGCCTTGTTTGCTGCGGGGATGACTAATGGGAGAGTGTTTTCTCTACTAATAAAACCTGAGTGCAGTCATATGCATGTGCCCTTTTTTTCCTTGCCAGAAAACACACTTCTGTCTGAATGCTTCCCTTTCCTGCTCTACTCCAGCCTATCCCAGAGCTGTGAGAGTGAGTTCACTTTGTAAGAGTAGCTTGGTGGGCAAGATTATATAGATAAATACACATATGTATAGCTTAGGGTATACATCAGCAGTTTCATCATTTCAGTTCAAATATGAACTAGTTTGACTTGTTCGACCTTCTGCTTAGACATTTAGTGGTGGCAAGGAATAATCTGGCTGTAAAAGCTGTGTTTTTAACTTCTTTATGGAAAAGCAGTGGGAGTATTTGCAGCTTAAACTAATTTGACTGCAGATCTGAAGCTGCTGGGTGGTAGATGAAAGCCACGTTAATGCTTTCTGAAAGCTGAAGTTGACACTTCATTTTCCTGGCTTTCTTGTAGCACAGGTGATCCCAGGATGATGATGCAGCAGCAGTGCTATTTCTACCTATTTTTCTAGGACAAGCAGCTGTGGAACACGTACTCATCCTCGTTCTATTCCTCCAGGACAGCGTTCGTGCTGCTAGACAGGAACACCAGTGGAGATTTCGTTACAGGCAGTGGGGTAACATTAGCATTCATTTTTTAAAGTTGTTAAGGGGACCACAGCAAAAACCAGTCAGCATGGGGGAGAGCTTGCAGGTCGGGTATTTTAACCCTTTGGGGTCTTTTTCCCCCTCCTTGGAATTAGTTCTGTTGTTGCTGCTTTTATCTGCGTAGTTAAGATGCTGCTTGGTGATCAGGGTTATTACACAAATCTGCAAGTACTTTTACTTTCATTCCTGAGTGGTAGAAAACAAATTTTTTGTGCAGATGTGTTTGGTTAATTCATTTTATGTAGTTTGTGTTAAAATCTAGCTGCAGATAATATCTTGAAGATGTAAAGGGAATGTTATTGATGAAATGATTTGTTCCAAGTGCTGTATAATCTCCTGGAGTGCAGCTGGATGTAACACTGCTGTAATCACATTGCAGAGATTAAGTTAGAAACTGATTCCAGTTTTGTTGTGACTGGAAACACCAGCGGCTCACAATCAGCAGGATTTGGGATTTGCTCTAAGGAAGGTGTTTAACATGAGTATTTTTCTAAAGAGTATTAACACTGGCAGGCAGGATTTCAGTACAGGGAACTTGATTCCTTGCAGCATGTCAGACTGAACATGGAAATTGGTGGCAGAGGCTCAGGAGTGAGCTGGGAAAGTGTCCCAGCTTAATAATCTCATCCATTCAATATTCCTAACTTGTATTATAGAAAAAACAGATTGCAAATATGTTACACTTTTAAGTGTTTTCTAATCTGAAGAGTATTTGTGTAATACTCTAGTCTTCAAATTTTAAGTTTGAGAAGTGAGTAAAGATGCAGCTGTTTTGTTATCCTCTCTTCAGTCGTACAGGAAGCAGTTCACAACTGCAGTTCTATCTGGTTCGTTCAGTTATTTTGAAGAATTTAGTTATGAGGGGCTTTTTGTAGTCCCAGGAGTTGTATGACGTTATTTTGCATTCAGTGCCCAAACTTTAATTGCACAATCTTGATAGGTGGAAATAAGGCAAATAAATTAAATCTGAAGTACTGGAGTACGCATGTCACCAGCAGCTTCATGAGAAAAGATACCACTTCAGAATTGCAGAAAGTATGTTTAATTTAGCAATTTTTTCTTTAATTAATGTGCTGGTTGTTGTTAGTGTCAGTATCTGAAGGGAAAGATTTTAGGTCTGTCCTGTCTAAAACCGTCTCATTTTTAAGGTTTGTTCAAGCATTGTTAGTTGTATTTTCATCCTTGGTCTCACATGTGACATCTGCAAGAAGAGGTTCACTTTTGAAAACTCCCAGAAGTTCTCAACTTCTGGATCTTGAAATCAGTGTTTAAAAACCAGGCTGCAAAGCAGCCCTTGGGAATAATTATCTGTTTAAAGTGATTGGTTATGGAACCTCAATATATAAGATTCTGGATGGAAAATGCATTGGAAAATTGTTGGTCATGCAGTGTAAGCAGATACTTTTATAGTGTTGGTGTGTGTTCACTCACAGTAGTTAAATCACGGTAATTTTAGTATTTCTGTTAACATTGTAGCTCTCTGGTAAATGGTCAGTTTGGGTTACAGCTGGTAATTGCAGAATGGAGTAGATCCATCAGTATGTTTTGGGTTTGGTGGTGTTCTTCCATCCCAAAGGAGAAATTTGGTAGCCCTGAGGAGGAAGTGGGAAGGTAGCAGAGGTAGAGCTGTCCTGTATATCCCCCCTTTCCAAGAATCCCACAAAGCCGCATTCTTCCCACACCCCCCTGCCTCCCCCCAGAGGAGGTTATTACTTGCCATCTAGCTTTTTATACAGTTGCAAGTGGAAGGTCACTGGGATTTGTTTGATACTGTTCTGATACTGCTTTTAATGTGTGACAGAAATGAAGCTCCCCAGGCTGAAGTGTCCCGAGGGACCCTTGAGCACCCTCAGTGCAGGGTCAGTGATGACTCTGCGGAGTTGAATCATCCCGGGAGGAGAGTGAGGAGTGCAGCGTGAAATACGTGCTCCCAGAAACGGCAGAGAATTCCTTCCCAGGAGCCAGGAGAGACAGACAGCTCTTCCAGGGTTGTGGAGGGGGTTTGAGATGGAGAGGGAGGACAGATGGGACTGAATTAAGCTTCTTAGGGATTAGGGGTCTTTAAAAGTAAGTCTGGGGGTATCGTTACGTTCGGAAATTTTCAGAACTTTCTCCCAGGGTTCTCTTTAGATTTTCTTGGTATGAGACTGGATCTCCTCAGCTTTATCCATGCTCTCCTGTGAGTGAACACTGACACCATTGACTACTGTTTAACATGCTTTTCAAGCAGCTGCGTTCTTGTCTGGGGCTATAAATCAAAATCAATTCTTGAAATCAGCAATTGAATGTTAAACAGTGTTGGAGAAGTCTTGAGTTTTTTTTTTTAAATTTTGTCTTAAAATGAAATTTGTGTAAAGCTATTAATTAAACTTCAGTGTTTCAAAATATTTTTTGATATTTTGGGTTTATATGTTGCCAGACCCCCTGAGTTTGTGTTTTTGATGGGAACAGGCCTGGCTGTTGCTGCCTGGGCCAGGTGAGCTCTGTGCTTGCTTCCCTCGGGGAGCTGTGCAGTTGTTGGTGCAGCTGAAAGGCTGTTGCTGCCTTGGCACAGCAGTGATGGTGCAGGACAAGCAGCTTATCTCCAGCACAGCACAGTCTCACACCTGCTCCAGGGCTGACCTGAGCTGTCTGTGTCTCACTCCCACTTTTCCTTGGAGCTTGTGAAGTCCATCTGTTATCCGTGCTTGGGACCTTGAAATAGCGTGACATACAGGATCAGAGATTGAGCCAGCCTGGGGCAGGTGAGCTGGGCATCTAAACTCACCAGTTTGATGTAGTTGGAATGGGGATGTGTTTCTTACACACTTGAAAATACTAAAATTGGCATTGAAATCATCTGAAACGGGTTTGGCCAAGCTTTAACACGTGCTGATGGATCTCTGCCATGTGCTAAAATGTTATTTATAGAGCGGGGGAGAAATTAATGCTGATTGTGAGTAGCTTGGTCAGTTGTGTAAGTAATTTAATTTAATGTCTGGTGTTCCACATATTAGATTTTGTTTGTCAGTTTGGAAAAAAAAGGCAGCTTTTGAGAATTTTGAGCTTAGGTGGAGGAGTTTTGAGGATGCAGACTAGGACCCCAAAAGCTCATGCTGATAATGAGGTTATTCTTGTAAGGGTGTGCTACTTTTTATAAAATCTTAGTTTGCTCTCACTTAAAATTTCTCATTACTTGGCCATTTCAGGTGCAAGAAAACCTTCTAAATTTGAATTACTGGTACAAGGTAAATACTGCAGCTGTGCTGATGCTGTTTTAGAGCTTAAGTATTTTCTTACACAGAACTTGCAGAGTGCCAGGTACACTGATTCCTTGGGATGGATGAATGGATGGATAGATGGACAGCAGGCAGGGACTTACAGTGTCTTCCAAATTGCTTCAAATGCATTGCTTTCCCCCCTCTGAATCCTTTCTTTTTTTGGCAGGGATTGTTATACTTGCCAAGGGATGTGATATCACGGTTCTTTTTCACTCGAGTGCGTAGTTGTGCCTTGAAAAGGGTAGAAAATTCTGTCCAGCTTGCAGAAGTTATTTCTGGAGAGATGAGGCTGACTGGAGGCAGAGGAGGTTGGTTAAACTGGGCAGGTTTAGTGCCATCAGTCCCATGGCCTTAAGTTTATTTTGGAACAGTATTTTTCTCAGTTATTGTGCAGTGATCTTTTAACTGATGATTCAATGCAGGTGTAAAGCATTGGTAAATAAAACCAAATAGATCAAATTCTGTTTATTTCAAGCCCAAATGGAATGAGTTCTTTGAGCTTCAGTCTGATTAGGACTAGATGTTGGTAAATATTTAAAGTCCTGTTTTAAATGATGCAGGAAGAGTTGCACAGACACAAATTTCTCTATATGAATACACCGTTAAAACAGTTCATTAAGGTAGTATTAATGATCACTTTGTTCAGTTTTTTGTGTTGTACTTCCTCATTAAAAAAAAGAAGCTGAGAAAGAAGTTCCAGGCCTCTGATACTTTGCTTAAAAATGTTGGTTAATGAAATTACTGTATTATATTATTACATAGAGGAATTAGGGTTGGATTTATGTAACTTTGAATAGGCCACACTCGAGATTTTATTCTCTTGCATGTCTGCATTAAAAATACCTCTTAAAACAGAATTTAGTGATGAGTCAGCAAGTGATTTTCTTAGTTGTTTTTTTTTGCATATGATAAATTCTAGTTCATATGTTGCTGAATAAAAATGCCATGGTTATACTGAGAGCTTAAACCAAGCCTGGGTGCTGTGCCAAGACCTGTGAAACCACTGGGGTACAATTTAGGGATCTGCTGGGTTTGGGTGTTGGACTCTCCCTTGGTGGGCAGCAGTTGGCTGTGGGAAGTTTTTGGAGCATTAAATGTTTAACTGTTTTTCACCCTTTGAGTCACAGATGTTCCAGTTTGTTTTGACTGTTAGGGTTGTTTGTAGTCTAAACCAGATTACAGAACTGTTTTTTTAAAAACCCTGAAGGCCATTAAAATGGGCACACTCTGCCACATGTAAAAGTGACGTGTGTATAAATCACTTTTTGTGTAAGAAAAACTATGGTTTGTAATTGCTGTGGAATTTGGCTTTCAGTTAAGCTTTGAAATTTATGAATGTAGATGGCTGTGAGTCGTGTAAGCAGTGAGTTCCTTTGGAATAAACCACCTAAAATCTGGAAAAAAAAATCCTGTGATTGGGTTATTGTGTATGCATTGTGTGACAGCAGGAGAGATGAATTCCCAGATTTTAGGAATTCTTTTCTCTGGCTCAACTCCCACTCTGGTTTGTTATGTCTCAATATAGCCAAGCTGAGGATTTACCACGAGCAAGACTTGACTCTGCTGAGAAAACTTTTCTGATGGGAGGGTGGAGGAGAGCAAAGAACTGTCCAGAATGACCCTGGGAGAACATGGAGATAAATGGGAGTGGGGGCTGTGATGTTCTGGGCCACACTGACCTGCTTTTATCCACATGCTAAGAGTGGTGTTTTTCACTCCTCTTCGTCTGTTCTGTCAGCTCCTTGTTTAACTTCTTTTTGTGCTAACATCTCTATCTTGAGTGTTTGGGTGCTATTCATCAACACAATTTACAGAAACTTCCAGGTGCTGTGAAATGTCAACAGCTCAGGCCTTTTTATTTGGAAGCTTTTGTTTTCTGTAAATTAAATAAAAACTCTCAGTGTCATTTTCTTGGTGGTCTTGTTAGGTACTTTTTTTTTTTCAGAGAGTATCTAGATGCAAAATATCTGAAAAGCTGCAGGAAGATAACATCAGGGAAAGACGTTTTAGGTTTGTTATGGAGAGTTTCAGGCGCAGGAATAACAAAATTGATGATTTTTGAATTTTCCTACACCTGACCAGTTTCAGTTCTTTGTGCCCTCAGGTACACTTAGTCTTGTGTAAGACTAAGACTCTGGAGAAGTAACCCTTGGGTTTTTCTCTGTTGTGAGGGGTGGGTTTAGATGGCAAACCAGCCTTTGCGTGGGGCTTGTATGAAGTGATGCAACTCCTCACCCCACACAATGGTTTTAAACTGGTCACAGGATGAGGAGCAGTTTGTGAACACCTCCAATGGGAATTTGAAGGAAAATGCTTTGCATGCAGTTTTAAAGCCTCAAGTACTTGGCTAAAGGTGTAGGAAGAAACCAAGATGGGAGTTGGAATGCAAACAGGTAGAGTTCCTGACTCCCAGCACATGGGTCTATTTGAATTCTGGTATCTGAATGGATTTTACTATGAATTTATTAATTGTATTGAATATAAATAGTTCTTTAACATAGATCCTTCTCTTTTATTTTTAGTATATTTTTGGGGAGTTCAGCCCTGATGAATTTAATCAGTTCTTTGTGACTCCACGATGCTCTGTTGAGGTAAGATCTACTTTAAACTTCTTTTAGAAATAACATCTGAAAGCTCCATCTCTTTGTGTGAATTTGAAGTACAACAATACAAACACTTTTTTATCACTCACTTGACTTGCTAATTTACAAACTGGAGATATTATTCAGCAGTCTTCTTTCCATGTATGTGGATATTAATTTTTAGACATAAATGAATGATTCCACCTTCTGCTTGTCATTATTCAGAGCTGGACTAGCTGACAGTAGTAGTGGGATGTTGACAATGAATTTTCCAGCCCTGTACCTCAGCTTTGGTGGCTTTTTTTAAGGGGTGGATACTGAAAACTTTCCCAGCAGAGTTCTTGGTTGTAGGGTAGGGCTTTAAGTCTTGGGAGCCTTTTGAAGCACAGGGATTGTTAATATTTTGGCCAGGTGGAGCAGTGCTGACCCTCAGAGCTGTGCTCACAAGGAAGGCTGTGTGTGAGGTCTGAGAAGTTCATCAATAATGAACTAATTAGTGCCAGAGAGAACCACAGAGTGGGAACAGTTGTCTTTGTGTGTTGGAGTTCATTACACACTCACAGGGCATTGTAGACTCTTATTCTCTGTAGTTCTTGGTAGAGAATGATGAAACCATTTTCCTTTGTAGGGAAGAGTTTTATCCCATTGTCCTAATCTCCAGACTTGAAAAATATTTTTCCTCTGGGTCAATTTCCATGTATTTCCTCCAGACGTTTCCATTCAAACATTTCAGTCATGCTTCCATCCTGCCCTCTCAACATAAAGGAAACGAACACTCGAGCTGTAGATGGGGAAATCCTTTTGTCACAGTTTAGAAACCATTGTTAATGGGACTTAGTTTCCTGTAGCTTAATTTTCCAAGGATAATTAGTGTAATAAACTGCTGAACAATGAAAGGGCACAAAGGGAATGGGGTGGGGCGTGAGGGAAGTTCAGAAAGGAAAAAGCATTTCTGCTTTTTTGGGGGGAGAGCTGTGTCTCTGGTCTGTGGGAAGCAGAAGGGATCTTTGGGTAATACCTGTTAGTTGTGATGATCTTGCTGTCACAGCAGTGGGACATTTTCACCCCATGTAGTGTCACCTGAAGTGCCCCATCAGCTGTTCCAACACTCAGCTTGGGGAAGATGAAAATGTGATATTTTGACTTCAGCAAAGCTGTTCTCAAAGTATGGACCTGCAGCATCAGAACCAGTGTGACTTCATTTTCTCAGTGTACCACTTACTGGTTAGCTGTCAAAATAAAGAGCTGTTGAATTATGTTCCTTAAGTTTGTCCTTGATCTGGTTCAGTTCAATGTTTTAATTATCTGGATGATGAAATAAAAATGATGCTTATTAGTTTTACATTAATTGGTGTAAAGAATTGGTCTGAAAAAGGCAGGGTGAAATTCAGGAAGGACGAGCCAGAGATGGTAATGCTGCAGTGGTGTTTGACACACATCATGCTGGGGACAGCCCCCACATGTGCTGCTGTCCCTCTGAGGTCCCTTAACCACAGACCCAAGGGGGACTCTGGCAAGGGAGCAGTTAAAGCTAAAGGCTGTCTAGAAGGTCCCTTTCACGTGTGACATTTGTGACACGTCCTGTCACATACCTGTTGGCTGGGGTGGTTCACATGACCCAGTTTCGTATGGAACAAGTCAGCTTTGCAAAGGTGCTCTTGATTAATGAGTTATGGAGGGGACCAAGAGGCTGACTACTTTTTAAAAAATCTTTATATTTCCTGAAGGTCTTTGATTTGGATAAAAACAAAAATTGCAAGGTTTATCATAAACTGTTTGTTAGAGACATTTAGAGTAATTTTTTTAGCTCTTTATTGAACCTGTGTTCAAAAATATGGAGCTTGACCCACTGATTTACATTTTTTACCTGAAAAGATGATATATCAAGGTGTGTTGAGATTCCTGAATGGATTTACAGCATGTGTTCTTTTTATGCACTTTTGCAGTGGAATTTCAGGAATATTTTTCTTGCCATTTCTGATGCACTGGTGTCTGCAGTGCATTAAGAAGGCAATATGTGAGTGTCCATAGCTTTAGAGAATTGAAAACTTCAATAAAGGCATCTTTTATTTGTTACACCATTGGATTACTGTTTAGAATAGCATTGTAAAGCTGCACTGCCCCCTCAGTGCTGTGTCTCCCACTGCAGAACCAGTTCCATGTTCTCCAGGGAGCTGCTGGAATGCAGTGTGGCAAAGGCTGCCAGTTCTGCAGGCACAGGAGGAGCTTTCAACTGCTCAGGAGGTTTAGGGGCAGGTGAGGGGGGTTAGAAATGCCCACCTGTGGTTACACCATAGCCAGGGTTCTGTCCATGAAATGATGCCAGTGTTTATAGGAGATGCATTTACACTGTGTGCTGTGGGTACGTTATGCTTAGGCTGATCAATGTCCAAGAACCCACCTCAGCTGAAACATTTCAAGGGCCACACTGGAGCAGGTTTAGAGTCAACAGGTTTAGGTGTGATTGTTGGCTGTGCACAAGTTTGTTTCATCCTTTCACAGTTTGGTCTGTCTCAGTTTTTATCTAAAAGAGGATATGTTCCTCATCCTGAAATCAGGGTGAGTTGAAGAAAGATCCTGATGCTGGAGGTGAATTGCTTGAGAGGTTGGTGAGCCTGTAGTGTGTAACCAAGATTATCTTTCAGTACTTGTGGTAATCTGCGAGGATGCCTGAAGCTGCAGTGTGGGATTTGATAAATATAGAAGCTTGAGTTCAAGGCATCCTCTCTGAAAATCAAATCTCAATTATGATGTTATTTATAAAGGATTCGGATGTTTCAAATGAAACTGATGTCAAATGTTCATAGATATGCTTTGCCTTTAAATAAGTTTCATTTCTTTTTTGTACAGCTCCCCCCATACAATGAAACAGTTTCATGTGGTATTAAATCCACAGGTAAGTTTCATGATGGTAAGAAATCAAGAATTATTTTTTTTTTAACTTCAAGGTTGTGACACTTTCCTGAGATTTACTGTAACCTCTCTTTAAATATAATTGTTAGAACTTGCTCAGCACCTACATAGGCATATATTAGGCAGGCTGGTTTTTTAAACTTTACTGAATGAAATCTGTGAGAGGTTTTGAAAATCCTGCGATGAACTTCAGCTAATTACAGTGGACATCTTATTCCTCCTTGACTGTGCTACCACACAGTTACAGTCCTGTGGAAACACTGTAGGATGTAGCTGTGAAAATGAGGGGGCTGAAGAGCCACAGCATGAGTATTTTCTAACAGTTACAGCAAGACTGCTCTGCAAGCAGTGCTCTGTTCTGTGCTCCCCTTGACTCTTTGTTTCTGCCTGGCTTGGCTGTTTTTCTGGAGAATCCTGGTTTGGTTTTTTTTATCTCTTGATGAAAGTGTGACTTGATGTAAAAATACATTATGGAGTTCCCCTTTTAAAGCTGTGACACTCACAGGTCTCCTCTGCCTAACCCATACCTCTTACAGCCTGACCTTACTTCAGAGTTGCAAGAAATGGATAGGAGCTGCCCTGGGATCCTCACTCTAAATAGTTTAAACCAAACTTCCACAATATTTTAAGCAGCAGGTAAATTAGTTTTTGGTTTCCTCCCTGAATCAGAGGAGAGCAAGGAAGCTGAGACTTACCCAGATGTATCTGAAAATTACTCCAGATCTCCTTAGAAAATCCTGCAAATATCTTGACTGAACATTTCTCAAAAGTGCTCAAAAGAGGACCAAAGTACACATTAATGTTTAGGAACACCTGATCATTGTGCTTAGAGACTTTGGCCTTGCATTTAAAGATAAACAAGATAGGCAGTCAGAAAGAAGCTCCCATTTGAAAGCGGATCAGCAGCACTTCTGACAATTCAGGAGGTTTTTTTTAGTACAGGACCAGTTTTAGGACCCTGAGTAGTTTTAAGTAGGAGTTAGAAAGGTTCTTTAAAAAGATCATATGGTGTGAAATGTCTGTTGGTGACAGGGGCATCCAATCCTATATTGCTTTGTCTAACTGGATTTAAGTTTTGTTTTTTGAGACTGAGATTTTAATGTTCACAAGCCATACAGAAAGATGGTTTGTACAAATGTCTTTCAGATCATTCCTAGACCTTGAGAGAACCCCTCCCAGCCCTGAGATTAGGTAATGACAGCAAATTAGGTTTTGCTTGAAAAATGTCTTTAACAAGCTTGCACTGTACTGTGTGTGCACATTATCACTGTGATGGCTGCATAGGAAGCTGTGCAAACTAAACTGGAATGCTTGGTTATGCAGAGTATTTGTATTTATATTTATATTTATATATGATGACACACACTTACCATGTTACCATTCCCCATAGTCTTCATTTTCTTCTGTACTTATCTTCAGTGTTTAACTTTATTACAGAATCAGAATATCTGTTAATACCTACTAGGAGTAATCAAATAATGGCTTAAGCTCTAATATGCAGAACTCTGTTCACACTAATTAGTACTGTGCATTCACAGATTTTGGGGTTGTACATAGACTATCTTTGGAGCATCTGTTGGTGCTTGTTTCAATATGTGTGCCATGTTGTTCATGGCACAGAGATCTGTTTCAGTCCATTCAGAAATAGAGCTGTGAACTAGATTGAAACAAAGATGCCCTGAAGCAACATGGAAAGTCAAAACAAGTAAGAGAAAAAATTACTTCTTATTTTTCTCAAATGAACTTGCCGCAATCTTCCAGCAAATGAGCTTCTGCCAGTCATTCCACAGACTAACTGTACAGTAGCTACTGTTATTTATTATTCTAATCCTGCTGGAAGGTGCAAAGATTAATTGCTCAGCTGTAACTTCCTAATTTGTGTGTTAAATGCTACAGCATCAGTTATGCTCCTGGCAAGGTTTCAGCCTACAACATTCATTGGGCCATAACTGTAAGGGATGTGTTCTGTTTTCTGCTCCCCACTAGCCCTGAGCAGGCTCTTGTGATTGTTTAGTGTACAATAAACGGATAAATGGACCAAAACTAGAAAAAATGGTCCCTTAAATGATGTTCTTTGCCAGATGAGCTTTGGGTTACACAGATGCTGGGAGCTTGCTGGGGAGAGAGAAGCAGGACAGGGGTACAGGGGTGACAGCTTTTACTTTGGGCTGTGATAGACTTGACTCACCCATGAAGGGAAACCAGATGCTTTACTTTGAAGCAATTATTATTTTTAAGTTCAATTTTGGAAAAGAAGAAGTTATTTGAACTGGTAGGGACTTGAAATGTGCCCAATAATTCATTAGTATCAAGGCTGGAGGAATATCAGGTGTTACAAATTGTTGCCTGTGCTTTGTGCTGTTGTAACAAACCGTAGAAAGAACCAGCTCTTCGTTCATACTTGAGCTAAGGAGTCACTCCAGAAACAGATGAACTAATGAGGAATGGTTTTGTGGATTTATATCCCTTAAACCCCCCAAAACTTTGCATTTGCAAGCAAATGAAGCAGTGGCTGGTTTGGAGCTGTTGTGTGCACAGGCAGCTCAGGCTCCTGGTGCTGACAGCCCCTGAACAGGAGGTGCTGCCTGAGCTCTCCCAGCCCTTCCCTCTCCAGTGCAGATCAGGCACAGCTTCCCCCCCTCCCTGGCTCCAGGCTGCTGATTTTTTAAAAAAGAAACTTCAGCCCTCTCTTCTGGGTGGTGATGGCTCGTCAGTGATTGCAGAAGTGGTTGGTGAATGGCAGATAGACAGGGTGTTAGAAATGCTTTCTCACAGGGAGAAGGGAAAAAAATTAGAAATTTGAAATTCACTCTCTTCCTAAGATGATTTAGAGAAACCAGATGTGTATGGAATTTTTACCCCTTTTTATTTTAAAAAAGTCTCCTTTAGTCTGACTGGCAGCAAGATTGAAATTGGTATGTGATGTGTTTATTTCTCATTTAGTCAGGTTAATAGATCAAAGCAGAAAAGCAATTAACATCTTTATAATTTGGTCATTAAGTCATAATATGTTGGTATTGCATGTATAAGTCAGACCTCAACACACGTTGAAAGTTTGTTACTCTTCATGTGACATTACAAAACACAGATTCTTGTTCCTTTCACATTTTTTAAAGCTAAAACATTTGTTAGACTTTTCTAGAAAGTATCCAGAATTGCAGAACTTTCGTATTGACAGTCATATATCAAAATATTCTCTACTAGATTGTTTTCCTATAGGGATATTGCCTTAGGTGTGTGAAGAACTACTTTTCTGGGAACTAGTGGTTGCTTTTTGTTTAAAAAAATATTCCACCTCATTTTAGTGAGTCTGTGGTGTACTTGAAAATATGTGTTTGTTGATAATGTCCTGCATCATGTAAGTGGCACACAATCTTAGAATCTTAGTCTGTATCCACTTATAGTCCTTTGGACTTCATATCTAGTGTTGTTTGGTTCTGTAGTAACAGTTAAAAATTGGAAATGTGTGTTTTATCCCCATCGTTGAGGAAAAACAAAATATTAAAATGTAATGTCTTTGAAAGAGTAACATACATGTCATAAAGACCTACAGAGCTTTAAAATGTCAGGGTACCTTCCAAATTCCTGAAACTGTTTCATTAATTTTATAGCTTTACTCAATAGTTACAGAAATAGTTGTAGGTGAAGTATTCAGTGTTACCAGTTAGCACACACACATTATAAATGTAGAAATAAATTCCAGGAAATTGCAGAACTTGGTGACTGAAAATATTTTGTGATACTGCAGCCTGCCATGAGAATATTTCTTAGTGTTTCTTTAGTTCCAGGGCAAATATAAATCAATAAAGCATCAAAACCTGTTCATAATTTTTCAGAATAACTCCTATGTACAAGTTGAATGCTGATTTATGTTGAGGAGGATCTGTTCTATTTCAAGCCCTAAAATGCTGCACTCATATGTATCATTACTCACACATAGCAATAAACTTAATTGCGATAAAATTCAAGAAGTTATCAGTGAGGTTCAAAAGTTTTAACTGCAACGTTCCATGAACATTAATTAAAGTATTAATGAATTAATGAAAGTATTTTTTGGTTATTAAGGGTTAGGGTAAATGTTTGATTATGATAAATCACACCAGGAAAATCAAACCCAGGCCCTCAAATGCCCGCTCACATGCGGAAAAGTTAAAAAGGCAAAGGCTTGGATTTTGTAATTGTCAGTTGAACAGACTGGCTTGAGAAAAGCATGGAATTAAGGATTGCACCATATTTTATAGGCAATTATCCAGTAATTAATTTAATGCAGATTATTCCTATAGACATTTGACTTTAATAGTTTTTCTTAAGAGGTGAATTTAATAGGGGTTATTTACAGGAGCTGTGCAGTGATTTGGAAATTACATAACTCTGGTTAAGAAAACCTGAATTGTGCTCTGTTCTCTTTAAGAAAATGATCTTCTGAAAGTCTTCATGGTTGGGAATGAGAATTCTTCTTGTTTGGGGGAGCATAATTTGTTTTCTGAGTTACGGGAAAATAGAGTGTTTTTCTTGCTTTTGTAGCTTTTTGATTCAATGTGATTCTCTAACAGAGATTTGCTTTCTCTTGTCCAGGGGAAGAGTATCAGAGGATTGAATTCGGTGTTAATGAAGTTATTGAGACTCAGTCATCTGTCCTGAATAACACCGACTACAGCATTTCGAGTACTCTGAATCCTCAGGCTCCAGAATTCATTCTCAGCTGTGCACCTGCTCAGAAAACCCCAGATGATGCTCTCAGCGACACAAACTACAACTCCATTGACTGCCAGTTCAGTGACCCCACCCTGGCTCTGGACAGCGGCTCCAACGCTGAAAACGACAGCTTGGCTGGAGGCCTTGGGCAGAGGGAGCGCAAAAAGAAGAAGAAAAGACCCCCTGGATACTACAGTTACCTGGAAGATGTCCCCGACGGCGTGGCTGCCCCGGAGGCGCTGGTGAATGGCCACGCCACGGCCGCGGGGCTCAACAGCCTGAGCACGGAGGACACGGAGCTGGCTGGAGACCTCCCCTCGCTGGCCACGCCGAGGACTTGCAGCAGCCCCGCCAGCTCCGTGGACTTCCTGGGCGGAGCCGCGTGTGCCGAGCCCGGCCCCGGCGCAGGCAGGACTGCCGGGCAGCCCGAGGTATGCCGCCTTCCTCATTCCGAACAGTTGTGCCTCCCCCCGGAGGCCGTCAGAGATAGCCCCCTAAGGACAGCTGGTGTACAGGCTTATGCTGGTACTGATACTACTGAAACTCTTGGCGTTACTAATGGACAAACACTTGAATCCTCTGGTGAGGACACAGCTGCCAATGGGGTAGAATTGCACACTGTGGAAAGCACTGACTCAGACCAAGCTAAGCCTGAGGAAGCTTCACCTACTACTGAGGCAACGGTCCCGCTTGCAGGATCAGTCCCTGTTAATCAGCCTGCAAAGTCGTGGGCTAGTCTTTTTCACAATTCCAAGCCCTCTGCTTCCACATCTGTGGTCTATGTTGAGACTAAGTATACCCCTCCTGCCACATCTCCTCTGGTCCCTGAAAAACAGGTTGAAGTCAAGGAGGGACCTGTTCCAGTTTCAGAGGATCCTGTAGCCATAAAGATTGCAGGTATAGTTAATACACACGAGTGGATGTTACACTGCAAGGGTATTAACTCTGCTTGTAAACAGGAGTGTGCAGTATTGATAGAGAGCATTCCTCTGGGAATGAGCCGACTGTTCAAACACTGCGTGAAGGATGGCATTTGAATGAGCCAGTCTGTATCCCCCTGAGTAAACATTCCGAGCAGGCATTGCCATGTCATTATCCCAGATACCGTGAAACTATTGCTGCTTGTCAAACAACTTGTCAAACAGTCTGTGGAAGTGATCTGTGGTTTCAAATAGGCTGTGTGCTGTTATCAAAAGGAGAATGTGTTAGAAAGGTTTGTTCAGAAAATGGTGCGTTACATTATCCAGTATTTACAATTGTGTAGTGTATTCCATTACAAGAAGAGTATTACTGTGTTTATACCAAAGTAGCTGAAGTTCCTGGGCACTTAACAGCAGCTGAAGTGTAATGTCTGCATGGGTCTTGCTTCAGAAATTTCAATGCAGGAAATATCATATTTACTAATATGCTTTTTGAGAGGTCTGTCCTTCCAGTTCAACCATTATAAACAATATTTGCTTTATCCATGACCAATGGTAGCTATTCCCAGGTTATTCAGGAATGACCCTAAGGAGCTGTCCAGAGGGAACATCAGGACAGGACATCTTCCATTACAAGAAGAGTATTACTGTGTTTATACCAAAGTAGCTGAAGTTCCTGGGCACTTAACAGCAGCTGAAGTGTAATGTCTGCATGGGTCTTGCTTCAGAAATTTCAATGCAGGAAATATCATATTTACTAATATGCTTTTTGAGAGGTCTGTCCTTCCAGTTCAACCATTATAAACAATATTTGCTTTATCCATGACCAATGGTAGCTATTCCCAGGTTATTCAGGAATGACCCTAAGGAGCTGTCCAGAGGGAACATCAGGACAGGGAATGAGTGCTGTAAAGGCTTTGACTCTTGGTCCTGTCATATCTGTGGTCCTAATGGGAAATTCTAGAAAGTACAGGAGATGGTTTGTGCAGATTGAGCCAGAAAACATGAAGTTCTCCCAGCTGGGTGCATTTTGTGTCACTGACTCATGAGTGTTGGAACCAAAGTAATCATTTTAAACCTGTGAAGTAGTCCATGTGTGAGAAGGCTTGTGCGAAGTCCTGCTGTTTATGCTACAAGCTAATTAAAAGTACAGTGCTGTTTTGAATGTGACAGCTTCGAGTCAGGTTTCCACTCTGAACAGAAGCTGACCTGGAGATGATGTTCAGAGTGCCCAGAAGTGTGTGCTGCCTCTCCTCCCCTCCTTACTCAGCAATGGTTTCATAACTCAGAATTGTCCGTTGAGAGAAAAGCTGTCAGAAAAATTTATATTTCAGTGTATTTTCCACTTAGGTGTCACAAGCACTGTATCAAAAAAAAAAGAAAGAAATACATGTATATATAAGCAGGTGATTACAGTCTGTACAAACTCACATGGAGAATGTTGTCTGAAAATCTCAAGCTATCATTTGGTAATGATTTTTAACTTAAAACTATCTTGTGACAGTCATAAAGCTAGGATTTCTTGCCATAAATGGAAAAGGTTTATAATTTTGTCCAAGTTGTTCCAGCTGTAAGAAAACTTTCTAGACTTTCACTGTTTCTGTACTAATTTTTGCCACCAGGTGGGAGCAGAGCTTTTTATTTTGTCTTCAATCTAGTAAAACACAAATGTAACTTTTAGCCAGTCTTCTTCTGCACCTTCACTATTAGCTTGCTGTTTGGGCAGAGGAATAATCTGAGTATAGATAAAAGGAATTCATCTTCTCATTGTAGTTGATTTAGGTAGGAGATAATTATTACTGTAATTCAGATGCTGCTGATTTCGGTGTAAAATGTTCACTTGAAGATCTGAATGCCATGTAATCAGTGCTTTGCTCTGTGGAAAAATGTGTTTCTCTTTATATGTACTTGAGTGTTCTCTGCCCTATTTGGAAAACAGGTACCTGAGTGCTTTGTTCATACACCCACCCTCAAAAATGTGTTACCAGAGTTGCAGTTCATGATTTCCAGACAGATCTTTTGCTCTGTTCTGTACATAGTTCATTTCTTATCTCCTGCCTTGGTGAGCACCACTGTGGGAGGGTCTGTGTGTTTGTCAGGTGTGTTTCTTGTTTTCCCCGTGGCTGTGCTGAGATCCTCCTGTTGGGTTTGCTGGGAGTTCAGCAGCTTCAGCTCATGCCAATGGGAATGAATTTTTGACCACAGGTGCCATAGGGTGCTGGACACAGGTAAACTACACCTGAAGTATCTTGATTTAACAGGCAAAATTAACAAATCAAATTAACAAACAACCCAGTGTTGAGGTGCTGAGGTCCTTCTGTACAGTTTTTGTTTAGAACAGGTGCTCAGCACACAAGAAGTTGCTTTTCCCATATTGTTGGTTTGTACCTCAATTTCAGCAGTTATTGCAAGGGAGGTGATGATTCACAGGCACCTTGAAGGTAATTTAATGCTGCTCAATTGAACCACAGAGATCTGTGGATTTTTTGGCCTCAAAGACAAGCTACACAAGATAATGAAATGATCAGGACTAGAAAATCAATAGAATAGACAAATTTCATGTTCATCTTGATGAGAAAGGAACAAGAGTTAATTTTAGCAGGTGTCCAAGATGTATCTGCTGTGCAGGTGCTGCACTTGTGTGTTTAGAAAGGGACAAATGTAGTAATTATGCACCACAGCCTAGTTTAGATGCTAGGACAAGCATTTAATGATTAATATCTACGGGACAGTAAGATTGTAAATGGTATTGGTAAAAAATAAGACTCTTCAAGGTTTTACTTGCCACATTTCACAGTTGGTCCCCTACAATTATAACCTGCTAATTAATAATGCCTTGTATAATGTTGTAAATAAGCTAAGGAAAGAAGTGATTGGGATACTGTCAATTCTCTGAGTAGTCTTTTAACTGTTCTTGGTGATCTTAGGAAAAATTGCAGTGAGAGAATCTAAACCAGTTTTCTGAATCATGTTCTCTTGCAGTGTTTTCACTGTGCAGGATGGAGGTAACAGTGCCCATAAAATGTGTTTGCAACAGGCAGGGTTTCAGATGAATCGAAGAACAGAAACATTTAAGATTTAAATCTGGAATGATTTTAAATTAGAAGGAGGGGAATCCAATAAATCCAAGTATGGAAGGCACCAGAACAGAAACCAAATGCAAGTACAATGTGAAGAACTAATCATAGCAGTGTGAGAGAAAAGGATCTGGAAGTTCTAGGGAGTTGATGAGTGTCTTTAGTACAGCTGAAGAAGACAAAGGTTTTTTCCCCAGTGTGTGTTAATACCAGTTTACATGGAAAACGTGGAAGATAACTAATCCTGCTGTTGCTGTTGAGGACTTGATGCAATGGCAGTCTTTGGGCATTCCATCTGAAGGAAAATTTCATAGTGCAGCAGCAAAAATGGAAGTAAGATTTAAAAACCATGCAGGCAAACATGGGGTGATATTGTTGTGACCATGGATGTAAATCCAAATACACAAATTCATAAAGAAGATGGTGATTCACAGTTTTACCAAGGCTAGTGATAAAAAGAAATTAGATTGTAAGAAAGGTGTTTCAATATTACCTAGTAGATTTTTTTCTCATTGTAAAGGTAGGTAAATCAGATCAAGGAGTTGTGGAGACATCCAGGGACTGGGGGATTTTATAAACTTCAGAAATGCAGCCTTTTGCACATTCAAACTGCATTCTTACAGAAATATTTTTGTGTAGGGTCACCCAGCAGTGTTGTCCTGGAATTTTTTAATCATTGTCCAGATTTGAGGAAAGATCAGAGTGACAGACACAATAGTCTCTAAATCAGAGTCTTAAGCCAAGTGTTCAATTCCTAACTTGTGACCGCCCTTATCTCCTCAGCACAGACACCACAGCCACAGGGCTTCTCTTTCTTTAAACTTTGGACTTGCTTTGATTAGGAAATCACCTTTTAAAAAGAAACTTGAGAGGTATTTGTAATAACAAAACCCACGGAATGAACTTTAGCAAAATGCTTTCTGTTTACCAACAGAAATACATAAACATTTCCTCATTTTACAAGTCAGCACCCTCCAAAAGAAATGAGTTTTCTGGGTGATGACATGAGCTTTCCAACAGGTTTTGAAATGTAAAGATTTTCTCATGGTTGTAAGTGTATTTTTCTTCTGATACTCGTGTAAAAGTTCTTTTAGTTACTGTGTAAGTGTTGGAGGTAATCTGGAAATGTGCTGTTGAATGTAAATGCTGTGCACAAACCCAAGTCTTTGTTGAAAGAAGCAAAACTCCCAGGAATTGCACAGGAGCCTGTTCACAAAGCAGCTTTGTGACCACAAGAGGATGCTAAACGTCCTAATAATATCTTTATTTAGTGTGATGGAAAAATGGGGAGGAAAAGAGTTAATGTAAAAAGTTATTGATAGTCATGAAAAATAGAAACTTTTCCCATTAGTTTAATCCTTCTTTCAACAGCGCTGAGTTACGTTAACAAATCTTGTGTGTGTGAACACAGTTCAAATGTTGCTCCTCTGACAATACGTTCTGAAATACTTTAGCAGTAATTTAATAACATTTCAGCCGTCACAGAAGGATCTTATTCTACATCTGTGCTAGATCTTCCATTTTTTCTTTTTTTTGCTGTCTGCTCTTTCAGGTGCACATTCTCTTTGTAACACACAACTGAATTAAACATTTTCTATTTTTTTGGCCAATTTTATTTGGTTAGAACTTACGTTATCTGCAAGAAGTATGATCTTATAGATAGGGAGATAGCTTGGAAGTAGAAGGATTTTGTTTGCAGTTCTGCCATCTCTGCTTAGTTACAGCTTTGTACCTACTTTTGTACCTATATCATGTTATTTTATCTGTTTAGTCCTTTTGTGAACAGCTCAAACTCTTGAAGTTTATAGCATATAAGAGCTTTAGAGCCCCTCACATTTATTATAAAAATAAATAACCCCACTGGTATACAATTGCTATATTTACTTGCAATTTGTATTTTCTCTTGTATATATCTTCTGCTTATTTTGCAAGTTTAAAATCTATGAGCTCCAACATTTTCTTTAAACACTTCTTATTTAGGTACCTAAATAACAGGTCAGTACTCCTGGAAAAAGCTCCCTGTGTTGCTTTTGGTTTCATAACTGGGACAGACTAATGTGCAGTGGTTTCAAAGTTTTAAACTTGGGTCATTGCTGAAGGTTTTGAAAGCAGGAAAGAGTAGGAATCACATTATGTAAGGCTGTTATCTCGTAGATTTTGGAAGTCTTAAATAAAACAGCCTGTTCTGAAGAGCAGGGAAACATCTGCCTGTGTGTTTGCA
Organism: Eopsaltria australis; assembly: GCA_034509425.1. Lineage (NCBI taxonomy): Eukaryota > Metazoa > Chordata > Aves > Passeriformes > Petroicidae > Eopsaltria > Eopsaltria australis. Next base: position 218,563 of record JAVTVJ010000403.1, read on the forward strand.
CTGAGATGGTTTTGGTGTAAGGTGAAACTTGGAAACTGAGACTGCTGCCTTGGCTTCATCTCTCTTCAAAGCAGGAAAACGTGGGAAATACTTCATTAAACTGGTGACAGGTGATTCCAGCTAATGGCACTTTATATCTATGTATGTACCTATGTAGTAATATAAATAAAACACCTGGATTTAGGAAAACAAACATCCAAATCAATAGGTCTTGTTTTGGAACGACAGTGATCAGTTTTGTACCAGCATCTCCTGATCTGAATCCCCGGATAGCTTCGGTGGAAGAAAAACGTCTGATTTGGAATGTGAGCAGTGCTTAAATTGAGTGAAAATAATTTGCTGGAGTTTCTGGGAATCTTGTTCATTTATTTGAATGACTGTGTAATGCTGCAGCAGATACTTGTTTGATGGCCACAGGAGTTTTGTTGATGCTCAATTTACTGTTTCTCATTCTGCAGAAATACTGGAAAATGTAAGACTAATACATAAACCAGTGTCTTTGCAACCTCGAGGGCTGATCAACAAAGGAAACTGGTGCTACATCAATGCTGTATCCTTCCCTGGGAGAAAATTAATGCTCTTAAGTTAATATTTCTGCATTATATCTGTCAGAGTTTTTCTGGATTGTTCTGGTAGGTATTTTATAGAAGTGTTTGTCTTCCCAGATCCTGCTCCCATGACTAAGATGTTGAAGTGTAGCAGCCTGAAATCCAGGGGCATTTTGGATCATTGAACGTGGTGTACAGTTTGTTGCCTGTATCAGAATATTTCAGAGCTGGAACTTCTCCTGACTGAAACCCTTGTAATTTCCAGCAGTGTTTCCCCATGACTCAGCATCCATTTAAATGGTTAATTCTCTTTTGCTCTTGAAGTAACTGTTCTTACTCTTGGGCTTTGTTTGGCAGTGTAAAAGGATCATTTGGGTTTGTGGAGAGCAGGTTGTTACTTGTATCATTGTGTAAAGCAGCATTTAAATTAATCCTACTACAATCTTACATATGGCAGATGAGCTTGCTCTTAATGAGTTGGAGTTGTATTCCCCTGCAGAAATAACTTTTACCCTGGGGAGAAAGCACCCTGCCTCAGTACTATATTATGATATTAATGAAAATATTAATAATTTAAAAAATGATCTCCCATGTCAGTGAGGCTGACTGCAAGTGGCACTTGGGATACTTCAAATGCTGGCACTGCTAGTGAAAAATATTAATACCAATTTCAAGACTGATAAAGACAGACCCTAATAAACTATCTCCAGACCAATGACTGTGCTTTACACTGAAGCTTTTATCATATGTACCCAGTTCTGCACTCATTTGGTTACATATACTGTATATCTCAGCTCCTATTTTTTCAATCTTGAAGTTTTACATGGAAATTTATCACTCCGTTTTTGCATACTGTGGGGATCAAATCAATCTCACTCTTCAGCTGTTGAGATCAATGCCTGATTTTGTTATTTCCCTTTCCCTCCAGTTTTCTAATACATATCCTCTGTTCACTGCTCTCACCAAGTTGTGATGTTTTCAGGGTATTGTTTTTCCAGCATACTCTGGAGTTTTCCAAATTGCTCCCAGTTCTTTGCAGTGCAGGATGTCTCAACTCAGTGAATTTTGCTTTGGTTGCAGGGGTAACTCAGCACCTTGAAGTTTCAGCTGGGTTTCTTCCATTCTTCTCAGAAAATGTGTTCCAGGTTCTTTCCTGCCAATTTTCAAACGGTTGATTTTTATAAAGTCTTTCCTATGAAAGTTCTTTTCCTCTCCTGCTCCTGGATGAAACATTTCCTTACCCATTAATTAAAGTTTTTGCCATGGTTAAAATGTCAGTGAAATCACTGTGTGTTACAGGATGCTGGGGGTTTTTAGTATCATTTCTGTACATTACTGGTTAATGTTGTGATAAAGCTTCATTCTCTTTTCCTGTTTAATTCATGGATTAATCTACCGAATAAAAATACAGCTCTGTTTTGCATATCATTTGCATATAACTGAATATTTGATTAATACACAGATGCCATTTTCTGCATATTTCCTTAATGCCACTGCATAGACCCTGCAAGCCTTGGTTGCTTGCCCTCCAATGTATCATTTAATGAAGTCCATTCCAATGTATTCCAAATCGCAGAGGCCGTGCACCTCCACACCAATGCTAGACAGTTTGTAAGTAGCTCGGGGAAAAGGAATAAAAGTCTGGGATCTGATTTAACTCATTCAGAAATACGTAACAATGACTGTCAGTAGAAGTTGATGTGTATCCAGAAGTTTTTCATGTGTTTTTGGGTGACACTTTTATAACGAACTCGGTATTTTACAACTGCTTGCCTTGTCAAGGAAGATCATTCCTGTTGCCTTGGGAGTATCAGTTTTATGTGGTATTTAATGTGCAAAAATGAACTTTGAGAGGTACAAAGACCAGCCCAACACCTGGACTTCACTGCAGTGATCAGATGATTTTAATGTCTGAACTTTACCCAGATTTTGTGGTGATGTTCTTTGATTTTATTTTCTTTTGGCAGTCAGAATGGCAATGATGTAATTTTATTGTTTGTCCTTCTAAGTGTTGACTTGCTGCTCATGTCCAGTTGTCACTTCCCTTCTGTTTCAGTGTTCGTTTAATGAATGAGTTCACTAATATGCCTGTACCTCCTAAGGCAAAGCAAGGTGAGTGGGAACAGGGGCACAAATGTGAAAATGATGGGGAGAAGCCTTTGGGGTAAAGATCTGCATGGGGGGAGATGTTGCACCTTGGATTTTTTTTCTTCTGTTTGGTGGACCAAGTGTAGAAGTGCAATAGGAACAGATTTTGTTGAAAGTTCGCTTGATTGTGAAGATTCCTTCTAAGAAAATCAATTGATACTCCTGTATTTTCCTCCACTTCCTTCCTTCCATGTTTCCAGCTCTTTATCAGATTACTCCATTCTGCTCCTTAAATCCTGAACACTGACTTTGATTTGGAACAAAATGGGGCTACAACAGGTCCCTTAAGCACTTGGAGATTGCCTGCGGGAATATTGTCCTGGCTTCTGATTCCAGTGGGAAAGCTTCAGATGTCTCTGATTTCTCCTAATACATATTTAGGCTCAATGATGATTATGGAGTGAGGAATAGAATATTTTTTTTTGATGCAAATAAATTATCTTAGAGGTTTCAGCTGTTAAATCTTAATTTGAAACCAAGTCTGTTGTACTGCAAACTTGTAGAAACAAGCACATTCCTGAAACTATTCTTTATGTAACATGATAAGGAAATATCACAAGGAGCTGGTTGTTCCAGTGATTTCCAAACAGTTCAGACATTTCTGTGGTTTCTTTCTGTAAAACAAATCTTACTGGCTTATGCAACTTATTCTACTTGTAGGTCATTTTCTTGTGTAGTTTTCAAGTGTAGTTCTGAGGCCTTGTATTGCCATTAGCTGGAACATTCTGTCAGGTTTTTATGCTGCAGTAAGGAAGAGAATCTGTTAGAATACACAGAAGATTTAAGGACGTGTTCTTCGAGTACAAAAGAAATGTAAAAACGTAAATAGCTTTAAAAGCGTTCTTTTATGATAGCTGTGGATATTCCTGTTGATATTCAGTGTGTTTGCTAACTTTTCTGGCCATCTGGGAGTCTGTGCAGGGTGATGGGAGATGTTTTAAAGCAATGTTTAGAGATAAAAGTGTTGTGACTTAAAACTTCTGCACTCAAGACCCCAAAATTAGAATAAAACTATCAGTAAAAAATGTGCTGGACTCCAAATCTAGTGATGTGTGAAGAGACTGTTAAGGTACAATGTCAAAAGGTTTTATTTATTGTTACTGACATGAATTTTCTTTGACCTTGCAGCTTTAGGTGATAAAATAGTGAGAGACATCCGACCAGGAGCTGCCTTTGAACCAACCTACATTTACAGGCTCTTGACGGTTATAAAGTCAAGTCTGTCAGAAAAGGTGGGGCTTCAAATCCTTGACTGATGGAGCTGCAGTGCAGGGCAGTCACAGGCATTGAAACTCTGCAGAGCCAGACCTCAGGCTCTGCTCAAATGCCACTAAAATCAGCTCACTGAGAGTTCATTGTAATGAAGCTCAATTGTCTTGGGACTTAAATGATAGGAAAATGTTAATTACGGGTCTGGCAGTTTGATATGTCAGAGTAATGGAAAAAACACTGTTGGAATGGAATGTCTCTTTTTGTAATGGAGTTACCAGTTGATTTACATTTAAGAAATGAGCAGTTGTTCATTTTTATGAGGAATTCAGCTAAGACTGATTGAAGGTCCAGAAACTTTAAAGTACCTATTCAGGTTTAATTTCAGTTTAAACAAAAGATAATAATTCAAACCATCCTTTGATTTGGCCTTGACTTGACAGCAACTTCTAATAGTGGTTGTAAAAGAAATGGGGAAAAAATTCCAACTCACACATTAAATGAATTTTTATTGAGAAAAATGCAGAATTCTTGTAGCCATTGTGGAGCTTATGTGTGTGTTTACTGCTTAGGGCAGTTTGGTTTTGACTGGCTAAAAATGAGAGGTTGTTACAAAATCTAAACTATTTTTGACATTGTTACTTTAGACTGAGTAGATGCTTAATTAGCTTAATTAATAGGAGAAAACTGCATGTTCAGTGAACCTTCTATTCAAAGGAAACTGTGAAAATATCATAGAGTTAATTGAAAAAAATATTTTGTTCAGGGCAGGCAAGAGGATGCTGAAGAATACTTGGGATTTATCCTCAATGGACTACATGAAGAAATGCTGACCCTCAAGAAACTTCTCTCTCCACATAATGAAAGTTAGTGGATTTTTTTTAAATGCCCAACAATTCATTTCAAATCCTCCTTTTGTGTGGTGATTCCATAATGCAGAGCAATGCTTGGAGTAGGTGTTGAGCTAGGGATAGAATGCCATGTTTTAGAGGACTGGGATATTAGCAAATAGTATTTTGTTAAAATCTGGATAAAACTAATCCATTCTGCCCAGTTCATGAATGACCTGAAGAGTTACTGGCTTTCTGGAAAGGCATCGTTGTTCTGTCAATACTCTGAATGACAATAAATCACATCTCTGGTTCTCCTAAACAGCAGAACTCAATATTACACATTTGTACTGAGCCCAGCTGAGCATTTTTGGGGCTAACTGGAGTTGATCAATCTTAAGTTAAGCATAGGTGTGTTTGTTGTTTATAACACCTGCAATGTCAGTGGTTTTTGACTCTCTCCATGGGAACTCATAACTATATCAGTGTCTTCTGCACTGATCTTTAAACCAACTCTTTAAGATTTTTTTTTAAAGTGGAAACTTCTAGAACAATGGCTAATTTTTATATAATATAAACCAACATACTAAATTATTTAAAAATTCTTACTGACAAAGTTGGAGGAGAATTTCCTTTGAAAGAATTCCTAGAATTTGTATGCAGAGTAAAATGCCATTTAGCTTCAGCTTGAACCCCCTTTACAAATAAAATACTGCAGACCTTAGCCAAATAAGAGTTCAGATCACTAGTTATGCGATTTCTCTTCAGTAGGGTAAATTTTTTAGGATATAAAGTCATAGCATATTTTGTTCCTTAGCTGTGTGCAGTTTATAACCTCCTGACTTTGGCACTGGCTGGGAAAATATTTGCTAAGCCTTGGGTTCCCTGTAAAATACCTGTGCAGAGAAGGAGTTTTATTTAATAATGGCATCATTCTGTTTCCAGAATAACACTTGACTTTCTAATTTTCTACCCCATGAATTCACTACTAAAAATATATCAAACTTTGCTATTTACATACAGTCATCAGTGAGCTACCTTCTGTTGATACATGGATGGGAGCCAGCTTGGAAAATGTTTGTTCTCTTTTTATTTATCAAATCCATGATCTGTGAAAACATTTTATCTTCAGAAAATTATTTGTATTGGGGTTTTTTCCTTTTGTATTGGGGCTTTAACCTCTCAGATCCTTTATCTGTCTGGATGTTTTATTTATTAAAAACCCCAATGTGTTTTTTTTCCTTGTCACTTGAAGAACTGTCGGTGTCCAACGGCCCCGAGGCTCAGAGTGTTCCCAAGGAAGAGGAGCAGGAGGAGCAGGGGGAGGGCAGTGAGGATGAGTGGGAGCAGGTGGGACCTCGCAACAAGTCCTCAGTCACTCGCCAGGCTGACTTTGTCCAGACTCCAATCACTGATATTTTTGGTGGTCACATAAGGTACAGTACTTTTTCCTACAAGTTCTTCACTTGCAGTGGCTGAATCTTCTGAAATGTCTTAAATGAGCAGACTGTTTTGAGATCCCAAGCTCTGAGTTGTATATAGAAAAAGAAGTTGGAATATTTATGCTTTGAATATTGTCTAAGAATTCCCAAGCATTTTAGAGCTGCCTAATTTTTGTGACCTTTGAAGAGTCTCATCTCACATTATAAATGAGAATACTGGGAGAGAATGAGATTTAACTCTGTAAATCTTGACCGTGAAACAATGAAATAAAAATCAAAATGTAGACTTTTGGTTATTCAGACCCTTAATGCTTCCCAGAGAAAGCTGTGTTTAATAGTAAATAAATGTTAAAGGCAAAAGAACTCTGGAAAAATGTAAATTGCTACAAGATGTTACTGGAATGAAAAGAATGTGGGATATCACTTCTGTGCAGGTCTGATGCCATACAAAGGCAGAAAGTAGATAACTGAAAGAATATTTTTTTGAAAGGAAGCCCCCTGACTTGTTTGGAGAGATGTATAATTTAAAATGAAAGCAAAGTAAACACTTGCTAAAAACATACTGCAAAACAAAACTGCTAGACTTGAAGAATTATTTTTAAATTGGAGACAGACACTTAATTGCTGGTGTTTGACTCTCTGTGTTGCCAGATATTCAGTCTAGAAGTGTGAATAATGTGGGCTAGAGCCTTCTGCCTGGGAAATGCTCTGAAATTATTTATTCTTCTGGGGTTTGAGCCAGACAGCTGGTAAATAAAATTATATTTTCCATAGAATTTGGCAGACAGATGTTTATAGGTATTGATGGAGTCCTGCATCAATCATTCACGTAGCCAGGGTGGTGTTAATACCCCAGGCTTATTTGTCAGAATTTGGCAGAATTGTTTAAATCTCTACACGATTCCATCAGGGTTTTTATTAAAATTACTGAGATGATGCAGTTTTCTGTAGAAGTGCACAGAAAAATGATAAAAAGCAAAGGTGAGAGTGGAAAAAGGCAAAACCTTGCACTGAGCAGCAGAACCCAGGATCCAATCCAACATCTGCTGGCACCACATCCACTTTATTTATTCTTCACACCTGGGCACAGCTCACCACACAAACAGCATCCCATGGGATGTTGGGGAGCTTCATCCTCTGGGCGTGGAGATGGGAAGGGCTGAATATAAAACTGTCAGTAGAATTCCACTAAATGAAAGCATCAGAAACTGGAAAAATCCAATGGGAAAAGCAGTGAGGAAAAGATGATTCCAATTGGCAGCTTTTGGCTGGGGAAACTTCAGACTTGGGAATTTTTAGGCTGTGTTTGAGAGACTTGAATCTATTAAATGTCTATTTAGGCATAGTTACTTAGAAAAACCCAGCCTATAAAGTCTTTCTTAGGAACATGAGGCTTAAGTGGGGAGGTACAAAGTTTTCCTGAGAATTCTTGCATTGCATGAGTAATTTTTCTTTGAAAATGATGCATTTACCCATGTCCAGTTGAGATTTATAGTTATCCTAATAAGGGACATTGTTACAGAGAAATCATAGCCCAGCAAAGGTTTTGCTGTCAAAACAATTTCTGCTTATCTTGTGAAGAAAATATTCTGAAGAGGTGTTGAAATATAATTTCTAATTCACACTATGATTTTTAATTGCCAGTATAAAGCTGCACTGGGGGCTTGGTGCTTCAGGGCTCTGCTGGAGTAAAAGGAGCTCTTTTAATTATCCTGAATATTAAAATTAATCTGAGCATTAACATTTCCTACCTGACCTGGAAATGTTCCAACATGGCCACATGGGTCAGAGCTGTGTTAATTATAATTCTGGTTTCAATGTATAACAACACAATAATTTATATACCTGGACAAAGCCAGGATACAGCAAACGATGGGAAGAAAAGGAACTGCCAGTCCTCAGTGGAGTGTAATTCATATTCCCTGTGGCAGGATTTAAGCAAACAATTTAAAGTTACTGTGAAATTTGTCTTAGTGAAGTGCCTGAAAAATTTGTATATTTTTATTGGAGCATCTGGAATCAGCTGTGATTTTTACAATAGAACACAGATAAGCACTTTGCACTTGCGAAGAGCTGTTGGAAAACTAACACAAAGAGCAAGGAGGTGAATATTTTTTAAATGCTTATCAAGATTCTCAGTCTTTTTCTTTAAACTTTGAATGGTTATCCAATAACTTTGCTTACATAGAACAATTCAGCTACAGTCTCATTCAGAATACTCTTAAAATCATTTAAATTGGGGTAAAGTGGGCGCTTCCCATTGTTAAAACTTAAACATTTAACCTTTTTATTTGTATGTGTTGCCTTGAATTAACCATAAATTGAGTTACTTAAGTAACTCATTCTTCTTGAAGCTTCTGTCTGGTTGAAAACCACTCTTTGCTACATTTTGATTTCTTCTTTTTCTGCACAGATCTGTTGTTTACCAGCAGAGCTCCAAGGAGTCTGCCACGCTGCAGCTCTTCTTCACCCTGCAGCTGGACATCCAGTCGGACAAGATCCGCACCGTGCAGGATGCCTTGGAAAGCCTGGTGGCCAGAGAGTCTGTCCAGGGATACACCACAAAAACCAAGCAAGAGGTGTGTTCTCTTCACCCCTTATTCACAGCCAAGTGTACAGCTTTTAATTTGAAAGGGTTTTCATTGAGATCTGGCTTTACGGAGAGTTGTTGGAACACGCTTTGACAAAAGAGGTACAGACCTTTTCAGAGTGTCCTGCAGCAGTGAAATGCCAGCTCTGAAACACAGCCAGGCCTGTAAAGAGCTGAGTTTAAAGTGAAGTAATAATTTATTGAGGATTTTACTGGAGAAGATACTAAATTAACAGGCTGAACTGTGGTAAAGATTCACATTATTATGGTTAATATCATAACTTACTGATTCCTGGGGATTGCCAGATGCTGGTAGCAAAGGAGCAGCTCTTCAGAGTAATTATTTTATTTTCTATTTACAAATAATACATTATAGTAAAAATTACGATAGAAAAGTACTTGCAAGGAGGAAAAGCGTTTGGTTTGGTAGTTTGAGAACTTTTAATAGAGGATAATAATTAAACTTTCATCACTGAGGCCTTGCCTTGCCTCCTGTGGTGTGCAGTAGCAAAGGACATCTCTGATGTGCAGGGATTGCTCACATGGGAATTTCCTGTGCCCTGTTGATAACTCTGGAATTGTAGGTGTTCCCTCTGGCATTCATGTCTGCTTCTAAATTTTCAGAATATTCTAGTGAGAATGGGATTAGATAAAGGATGGTTCATTTCCCTTGAAAAGCCAAAGATGAATAGCAGAAATTTGTTTGCCTTGAATATTCAGAACATCTATTTCTCCAGTTGTTTTCCATGTGAGAAAAACATTTGCAATTCAAGCTGGTTATTATTTGCCACAAAGATCTTGCTTTCCTTGCCATTCATTTTTTGGGGGTTTTACTGCAAATGGTCTTGAGTTTTTGACTGACAAGGCAGTGCTCAGTTAGAGGTTTTGGAAGAAATGGGTGTTCAAATTAGGTGCTGCCAGATATTTCAGAGTTTGGATGGAAATATAAACCTCCACAGTGTCTTCCAGATCTTTTTTTCAAAAGAAATTCAAGTTGAAATAGTTGTTCTTGTATTAAAATTGTAGTAAAAACACTGAACATATTATCTGTAGCATCTTGGAAAGACAAAATACTTTTTCCCCGTGAGTTTCTATTTATTTAGGTTCTAGCAAAATCAAGCCATGTATTGAAAAATAATATGCTCATGGTTACCAATAAAGAGATTTTTCTCAATTAAAAAATGGAGAAAAACCTTAAGCAGTCATTTGGAGAAATATTTTTATGTCTTCATTTCTAGGAAAGCAAAGCATTTTTGTTCTGCAATTCTGAGCTCAGCTCCAGGTTTCCAGGCAGATATTTTGTGGATTCTTTGGTTATAATTACATAAAAATTACTATTTAGTAGAGAAAAGTGTGGTCATAAGTCATGGTTTTCTCTTTGAAAATACTGAATTCTTCTTTGAGACAATGTTAGTATTGAAGATTCAGTGGGCTTTAAGTCGTAAATTTATCATAAATTAATACTGCAATAATAACAAATTCGGGGATTTTGCTGCTAGCGTATTTAAAATGAAATACTTACCCCTTATTTAAAGGAGGAATTTTGAGGAAATAACAAAAGATGACAGTTTTTTCTCCTCTCTGGGTGTGTGTCAGGTGGAGATCAGTCGAAGACTCACCCTAGAAAAGCTGCCCCCTGTTCTCGTTCTGCACCTCAAACGCTTCGTGTACGAGAAGACCGGCGGATGTCAGAAGCTGATCAAGAATATTGAGTACACTGTTGATCTGGAAATCAGCAAAGGTGAAAGACTTAGCAACAGAATTTCCCCCTCTTCATGGGAAAGATAATTTGTATTTCCTAGAAATGAATGTGTTTTAATTTTCTTCTCTTTACACGAGATTCTGTCTTTGTGGTTGTCTGAAAATGTGGTCATTTGGGTGAATATTTTGTATGGGTTTTATATGATGGAAGATCTTAAAGCCTTTGGTACTTCTGAGATAATGGATTGGCCAAATGAGAGCTTCCTGTGCATTTCTGGAGTAGGGATATAGGCTGAGGGCAGGTATGGGAAGTGATCCTCTTGGATCTGTGTCTCTGTTCAAGGCTGTTGCCAATATTGGATATTTTTATCACAAATTTAATTCAGAGAAGTGTCAACTTATTTAATTAATGAGTGGCTGATGGAAGGAAAATGTTTTATGGAAAATGCAGCCTGAAGGTGAACAATCCATAGTGCAGAGGTTAAACAAGGATCCTTTATTTAACAAATATCCTAGGAGATACTGACTTTAAATAGTGTGAGATTGGAAATTGTCCAGCACCTGAAGCTTGCCAAAAAAATGCCTTTTGTTTTGAGCTGACAAATGGACTGTTAGCCAGCCAGTAGCTCAAATAGGAATAAACAAAATTAATGTATACTCATATCTCACGAAATCTGGACCTTGTCAGGCAGTGCCCTTTTCTTTTACTTAATATTTGGTTTTGCAGTTTTCCTTGTAGATTGTAAGCATGATTTGGAGTCTGAAATTGATTCTGGCGTTGTCTGACTGCAGGAATGAAAGGGGAAAAATGAAATAGTCTGATCTTTTATTACTCTGTCTTGTTTTCCCTTCATTTTGTGGTGATATTTTTAAACCTCCCATAAACCACAGTGTTCAGCAAACCTGCAAATTCACTCCCTTGCATATCAGTTATTAGAACCACAACCATTCTTTAAAGGTTGCAGAAGAAATTTCCATTGAATGTTCTCCTTTTTGATAGTGTTGGTTTCTCTGAAAAACAGTTGATCCTCTTGATATGGAATTTCTAATTTGTGACTGTTTTTTCTCCTCCAGAGCTACTATCTCCTGGTGTGAAAAGTAAAATTTCAAAAGGCCAAAGAACCTACCGGCTCTTTGCAGGTATTTGATCTGTGTGGTCTCTACTGCAAATGCAGATTCTGCAGATGGAATTGTAGAAACACTGGGTTCTATTAAGTGTTTTCTTTTAAATTGCACTGAAGGAGGTTGTGGGTGTCAGATTCTTGTGTTTAGTGGGGTTTGTTTAGATTCAGGGGATGACTTTGCAGTGTCAGAGGGCAGGGTTGGATGGGATATTGGAAGAAATCCTTCCCTGTGAGGGTGGGGAGCTACCTGCCATAAGAATGGGGTGGGACACAGGGGCCTAAAGCAATTACAGCACTGTCCCAGTTCACTTTTCCCACACATAAAGGTGATGTGAGCCATACAAAGCTAAGATGTTCATCCCACCCAAGCCTCTGGATGTCATCCCATTGGGATTGACTTGGGCATCAGCTGCAGGCAGCTGGAAAATCCCATTTTCCACTTCCCCATGGGCAAACCAGTCCCAGTCACCATCAGAAATACCACCAGGGGAATATTTGGGATGAAGATTTGTCTCCTAGGACACATGGATACTTTCTTCCCTGTGAGGGTGGGCAGGCCCTGGCACAGGTGCCCAGAGAAGCTGGGGCTGCCCCTGGATCCCTGAGAGTGTCCAAGGCCAGGTTGGACAGGGCTTGGAGCATCCTGGGATAGTGGCAGGAGTCCCATGGCAGGGGGTGGGATGGGATGAGCTTTAAGATTCCTTTCAATCCTAAACCATTCCATGATTCTATGGCTGCCACACCTATGGACTTCTTCATATTGGACATTGCACCAATTGGCCCAGAGCTGGGGGTGTCCAAGGCCAGGCTGGACAAGGCTTGGAGCACCCTGGGGTAGGGGAATGTGTCCCATGGCAGAGGGTGGGATGGGATGATCCCTTCCAATCCTAAAGCATTCCATGATTGTGTGGCTGCCCCACCCGTGGACTTCTCCATGTTCCCTTGGCCCAGAGCTGGGGGTGTCCAAGGCCAGGCTGGGCAGGGTTTGGAGCACCCTGGAACAGTGGCAGATGTCCCAAGGCAGGACATGGAGCAAACAGAGCTTTTACCTCCCATTCCATGACCCGCACAACCCAAACTTGTGGAAACCCTAAACCCTGAGGCTCTCCCCCTAGATCAGCAGGGGCATCTCTGGGTGCCATCTGTCCCCTTGTGTCCCACAGTTGTGTACCACCACGGCAACAGCGCGACGGGCGGGCACTACACGACGGACGTGTTCCAGATCGGCCTCAACGGGTGGCTGCGCATCGATGACCAGGCCGTCAGGGTCATCCACCACTCCCAGGTGGTCAAGGCTGCCCTGGAGCGCACGGCCTACCTCCTGTACTACCGCCAGGTGGACCTGCTGTGACCCCCCCATAGAACACCAACATCACTAACTTTTCCTCCTGTAAATGCTCTTCTGAGTGAATCTTTTTTTTCCTTTTCTTCTTCTTCTGTTTTGGTTTTTTTGTTTTTTCCCCCCCTTTTTATTCTTTTTTTTTTTTTTCGTCCCCTTGCAACTATGGGATAGAGTGATGAAGCTGCCGTTTGTGCACAACATGGTTTGTGTTGACTTTTGACTTTGCAGAATGAAGTCGCTCGGTTGGAAGGCCTCGTGAATCACAAAAAGAAATATTAAAAAGAAATAAAGTTCATCCGAGTTAATGCTGAATCCTAAGATAATAAAAAAGGGGATTTGCATTGAATTCCCACTTTCTAATTGCGTAGTAGAAGAAAACCCTGCACCAGCAACAGAACTTGTAGATTTCTGTGAAAATGTTTTATCTTTACTTCAGTAAAAAAAGAAAAAAAAAAAGTTAAAAAAAAATGAATAAAAAAGCTCTCTCTGCTTCCCCAATAGTTTTTTGATAAGTGGTAAAATATGAGCCGATGTGTATGAGATGGAAATGGTCCTTTGTGCTTCAAAACATGTACAAACTGCAGAGTTGCTGGTTCCTGATAGGAAGACACATTTTAATAATTGTGCGATGAGAAACTGCTTAAGTACACATTGCAGATCAAATATTTGGAGTTAAGATGTTAGTCTATATAGATGGGTGATTGTAACTTTATTGCTATTAAGAAATTTCAAACTGCATTTATGCTTCTGTGTACATGAAATTAAGAAAATGGGCAAAATAATTAAGATTGATATTTCTTTAAGTCTGCTTTGTTTAATTTTGCTGTCTGCTCTCCTATAATGTTGAGTTCCTAATTGTACACAGTTTAGTGATACCTAGAAGTATAAAGTTGTCGCCCATCAATAAAAGTCACAAAGTTGGTTTAAGGTGTGTGTGTGGGTTTTGTTTTTCCTCAGGTGTGAATCCTACCCTTGGAAACTCCAGCAGTTTCTGTGTAGCAGTTCTCAGGGTGTGGGGAGCCTTCCCCAGATGAAATGGAGATGATTTCTCTTTTCTAACTTCTTGTAACTTCAGAAATGTTCCAATTTTGCATTCAGGTGGAACTGAGCTTGGAGGGGAGAGGGAAAGGGCTGTGGCAGTCCCAGGGCTGAGCACTGAGCAGCGAGGAGAGGGAATGGAATTCCTTCTCTGCCCTCCTGAAAGCCCTGCGCTGTTGTTTCTGAAATAGGTGATACTTTGTTTGTCTCTTCTTCAGCCAGCTGGCCTTGTCATGGAGAACTTTTGATCACAGTATTTCCTTGATCAGCTTCCCATCACTTTTTCTAAAAAATCCCTGTGTATTATTTAATTCCTTGATGATAGTAGTGTTGTATCCTTATTTCATATTGGGCTGGTGGAAGCTCCCTGGCTTGTCCTGACTCTTCCACCCTCTCGTGCTGTCCCACACAGGAAGGAGTTTCGTGCCCAGAGCTCTGGCTGTAGGAAGGAGCATCCCAGCCCCATGGCTCTTTGGGATGGTCCTGCTCTGCTGAGAAAGTTTAATGATGCTCTGGCATTGTTTTGGATGTCCAATTGTATAGTGATGTTTTTTGTTCATCATGCTTCATTAGTATTTTCTGATTTACAGACAGTGACTGAGACACTGCTCGTGATTTTGGTGACATTCCACCAATTCCAAACCAATTTTCTGTGCAAAGCTCAATTGGATTTTGGCTGTTTGCAGGGAAAACCTCAGTTCCTGGAGCTGGGCCTGCTGAAGGATTGGTGCTCCCAGGGTTTCCCTGTGATGGGAATTGCTCCAGAGCCCCACTGGTGAGAAGGGGATATCTGGGGAATTGGGAGGAAAGAAAGAAAGAAAGCAGCTTTTGAACTTACTGCTCTGTGCTGGTTGTTATTCACATCCTGTTCCTGGAACCTGGTTCAAGTGGGTTTCTGTACAGCAGAAATCCTGGTTTTAATTACTCCAGTGCCTGTGTTGGGTATTTATTTAGCTGTATCTCCAGTGGATTTTCACAAAGTGCATTTCTGATAGTACAGGTTTACCTGAATAGTCCAGAGAAAACTGCAGGTGATCAGTAATTAACATACTACTTCACAGAAGTTACAAGTGTTATTATTCTACAGAAATGGCAATGAGTCATTGCCAGTTTTAAAAATCAAGTGTTGAAATTTCTCAGCATGACTTCAGAGTGTCTCAGTATCACTTAAAAGTGAATTTTTGCGTTTCTCACTGAGGATATTACAAGTGCATTTGTCACTAAAGTCCTTCTGCAGCGTATTAAAAGGGAAATAAAAGTATGTGGCAAGAGTGATGTGGACACACAGCCACAATTTTTATTTTCTGTATTAACTCCTCCCATTGTTGCAAAACAAAGGGCTTGCAGCTTTTGATCATTTGCTTTGTGATTATGTAAAAGCAAAAACCCAACACCCACTACAATACACCGTAAATCCGGTGCTTGTTTACTGAAGTTTAAACCAGGTTTTGAGAAATGGGGTTTTTTTTAAATGCACATTAAGACCTGAAGTTTTCAAAATGAGAAATCTGGATGTGCAGGTCCAAAGGGCTGTGGGGAAAACCTTGTGCCGTGAGCCAGCTGTGCAGGGGATGGGCTGGGGGAGGAGGATTGTTAGAGCCACGAGGTTTTTGAGGATGGGGGAAGGTGTTTTAAGTAGGAAACTGCTGTTTTCCACAATATCCTCTGGGATGATGCCCTTGCTTGGCTGGGCCAGGTCCAGAGGAGTCCAGCTCCAAGGCTGCTGCCAGAATGGATCCCGAGCTGTCAGAGGGGATTTGTTTTTGTAAGTGTGCTCTAAATCTGCTGCTTTTCATTAGGAATGAAGAGTGAGCCTTGGACATGCAGGGGATGCTCCCAACACGTTGGAGATCTGTGCAACTGGGGGTTTATTTCCAGCTGTTTTAAGGACCCAAAGGATTTTTTGGGAAGGATGTGTTGGTAAATAACCAGATGTGGTGGCTGGAGAGTTTGTGATTGCAGTTCACCTTCTGGTCTGGGGTGAAATCTCCAAAGACGGGTGCTGGGTTAAGGGACCTGAACTGTTCCAGTCTGCAGATGTGGCCAGGGACTATGGGGAGCTGTAGGAACAAGGTGAGGAGTTTTCATGGAATCCCAGACTGATTTGGGTTGGAAAGGACCTTAAAACTCATCTTGTCCCACACCCTGCCATGGGCAGGGACACCTTCCACTATCCCAGGCTGCTCCAAGCCCTGCTCAACCTGGCCTTAAACTCCTCCAGGGGTGGGGCAGCCACAGCTTCTCTGGACAGCCTGTGCCTCACCTCCATAGTGAAGGATTTTGTAGATTTTAGTTCGCTGTTCACTTGTACTTTGTGCAGTCAGTGGTGCCCCACAAATTTTCTTAAATTGCTGCAGCTTGTGTCCTTCTTTCATTGTTTTACCTCTGCTTTTTCCTGGTCACCAATGAAACAGGACAAGATTTATGGGGAGTTGTTTTCTTGCTCATCATCAGCTGATGAAGCATTTGGGATAATGTTCTTTAATGTGAGAAGGTGGAGAAGCTGCAGATGAACCTGGGTGGTCGGTCCTGCCCCTAAACGACAGCAGCGAGAAAGAACAAACAGGGGCTCACAGTGCCAAATATTAGTTGAGTTTGGGAGTAAATCTATCAATGCCTGACTTTCCCACCTGTGATTTGGATCCCCACACTCTTATTCATCTGCTGGAGCAGCCTCTGGATTGCATCGTGGTCAGGAGAGGGGCATCTCCACCCTGCTGGAGGTGGCAGGGATCTCTTGTCTCCCTGAGGTAAGGACACAGCCCGGGCAGGAGGGGGCTGTGAGCAGGCAGCAGAGGGGGAGTGATTCCCCCAAACCTGAGCATGGCTGTGCCCGGCAGGAGCAGCTCAGGGGCTGCTGCTCCCCCTGTGATCACAGAGGAGTTCCTGCAGGTTCCTGGGTTCACCTCACCCTGCTCATCCCTTGTGCTCCCTCTGCTCCAGAGCAGCATCAAACCAGAGAATCCCCTGCAGCTCTCACCCTGCCCTGCTTTGGGGCCATTCCTGCCCAGCTCTTGTTTAAAGAGGAAATAAAGGGGCATTAATTCCAGTGGAGATCAAGACTCGCTGTCTGCCTGCTCAATTAGGAGGGCATGGGGAAATCTGTGTCTCTTCCCATCCATTGGCTATTACATTAAAAGCTTCTCTGCTAATATATACTTATATATGCAGCCTGCTTTATGTGGCTTTTACCACATATGAAATGGAGACGTTATAATCAAGGCAGTAATAACGAGGAATGATTAAAAGTAACTTCTGATTGTTTTGGCTTTGGTGGAACATATGACCCCAAGCTGCTGACTAAAGACAAAATGAGGTGGGTAAAAATTCTTGTTCCAGGCTGTGCTCATCCCTGAGCACAACCAGACCCTGTGTGTGTCTTGTACAGTGAAACCATCCTGGTGTGTGTTAAAAAAATAAATTAAAAAATCAAATCTTTGTAAAGCAGCCAGGTTGATGGAGCAATCAGACAGCCCAAACCATCCTACAGGGATTCATTTCCCATAGGGATATTTGCGGAGATTACAAAATACCAAACTCCTCTGAGGTCTGGAAATTATTTGTGCGTCAGTATGTGAGATTTAAAATGAGTTAATTCAGCTTTATGGTAATTGGAGTGAGCAGCACCTTCTGAGGGCTGTGAGTCAGGGCTGGGGAGCTGCATGGTTTCAGGGTGGTAACCTGTGTGGGGGCACAGGGGTTCACTGTGTTGGGGTGAAATTCACTGTGTTTTGGGGAACTTAGGAACTGGGGGGCTGCAGGATCTTTCAGCTGATTCAATCAGCCCACAGCAAACTCACTGACCCAGAGGGAATCATAAGAGCAAGGGGAAAAAAAGGAAGATACAGTGATTTTACAGTAAAGCAGTGCAGAACCTTCTGTCAGCCCCGTTCTGGGTGGTCTTTGAGTTGCCTGTGTTGGTGTCAAACTCAGCTTTTTTTGGGAGCAAACTGCACTGAACAGCTCCTGGCAGGGCTGAAGTGCCAGGTTCAACTGCTGGCCCACGTGTTGCTGGTTCCCATACACAGTTTGTTTGGAGGTAAAGAGAAACTCTTTGTAAATACAGCTGGGAGAGTGTGGGCAGCAGCCAGAGGGGCTGCTGTGGCTGTACCAGGCTGTGGGACTGGGGCTGACTGGTGAGGACTGGCTGCCCATTTCAGCTTGGAAGATACAACCCCAGTGATGACAATCTGTTCCTTCTTGAAAAATTCTCAGGAAAATGGTGTAAGAGATGGGATCAGCAGCGCTGCCTTGGTGCTGACTTCAGAGGGTTCTTGTCTTTGCTTGGAGCAGTGGTGCTCTCCCAGCTGCCAATATTTGCTCCTCTGGTGAGCGAGTTTGATAAATGTCCTTCTGCTTTCCCAGTGCCTCTGGGTTTAAACAAACCTCTGGGAATATCTTGTAAACTCCCTCCTAGTAAACAGTAAATAAAAGCGGTTGGTGTTCTGCCTGCAGAAATAAATATTGACTGCTTAGAAGAATGGAAGGACTTTTTTTCCCCCCAAGAACTTTGGAAAGAGGACACGGAAAAAAATCAGAGCTGCTTTTCTTGGATGTGCCAGCTCCCAGGAGATGGGTGCTCCCCTGGCTCCGTGCGGGGTGTGGCTGGTGCCCGTGCTCAGGGGGACATCCCGGGGGATTCGGGATGCGGGATGGGGATCCCACGGGAATGCCGTGGATGCCGATGCCTGGAGCAGCGCAGAGGTGCCGTGACACGCTCACGTTGTTACTCACGATAGTGGTTTGGGTTTTTCCTGTTTGTTTACTTCAAGAAAAAGGAAGGAACTTTGAGCTTGTCATTTGCTCAATCGTTTCCTTTCAGTGAGTAAAACCACGGAGCTGGATGCCAGAGCTGGAGCTGTTGGGACATGGGCGGAGAGGTGAGTCCTGCCTCCGTGTTTCACCAACTTCTTGCAATCCCTGTTCCCTTTAGCTCCCGCTGTCGCACCGGAGCAGCGGCTGAGCGAGAGGAGTGGCAGCGCTGGGACAGCTTTGGCAGCAAACTACAGAGTGGGATTAATCTCCTGTTTCCCGGCAAAAGGAAAAAAGGGGATGCCATGGGGTTTATTGAGGGGGCCGGAGCTGGGAAATCCCACAGCCCTCTCTGGGATTTCCCTGTGAGGAGCAGGAATGGCTGAGCCGGCAGCCGAGGGCAGACAGCTGGATTTAGTCCCTTACAGAGAGAATTCCTTGCTGGAATTCCCCCTCCCTTGTCACCGGGGCGTCGCGGTCCCCCCTGTGCGGGAAGGATTCCCCGAGCCCCTGGAATTCCGCCGGGCTGCGAGTCCCGGAGCCGACTGCTGGGGACAGCACGGAGAACACTTTTATAGGATCGGGGGCTGCCCTTCTCCTTCCTTCTCCTCCTCCTCCTCCCTGCCTGTGTCACCGCCCTGGGGAGGGTGGTCCTGCTCCTCTGAGCCCCAATGAGTGCCCTTGAACTGCAGCGATCCCAACCAACTCCCCTCTCCCCGTGGCTTTCCCCCCGCCTTTCCCCTCCCTCTCCTTTCGCTGTTGCTCCACGCCCGTTGTCACTGGGGATGATCCAGGGTTCTCCCTCTGCCTGGAGAGCATAAATACCACTGGGGAGCTCTGTGAGACTGCAGTTGGTCCGAGTTGCTGAGCCCGAGACCTTGCACATCTCGCGCCTCCTGAGGCTTATTCCATCCTTTAACCTCCTCCTCCTCCTCCTTTAAATATTTCACATACATTAATTTATTTTCCACGAGCAGGCTTGGAGGAGCTGCAGTTCCCTGGAGACTTGGAAGTACTCAGCAAGGTAAGAGTCAAGTTCGGTCCTGGTTCCTGAAATGTGGTTTTGGGGGTCGTGTGAGTGCAAGAAATAACTTTTTAAAGAAGTTTTAGTAAATTCTCAGAAAAGTTGCCTGTATGGTATAAAGTAACACAATACTGTTTGAACTTCCCTCGTGTGTGCTCTGCAGAATTAATGCAAGATTAACAGGCATTAATCTTGAATGAATGGGAGGAGTTTGCAAGCTCAGGAGTGGATTTCTGTGCAAATAGAAAATATCCAAGGGATGCTGCAGCAGTCCCAAGGAGCTGATACCTGTGGGCACATCTGTGTGCTCCTGTGTTTGGGCTCTCAAGTCCTGTAGGAAAGGAATTTCAGCATCACCACACGTGGTGTCTGTTACCAGTGGGTTTTCCATGTGGTTTTACCCAGAAACTCACCCATTTGAGTTCTGTAGGAGTGGAGTGGAATGGAAGATCCAGATGTTTTTGGCCCATGGCACTGAAGGTGCTGCATCTGTGGTGTGTTCAGGGCAGTGTGTCACTGCTCTCCTGTGTCCAGAACTTGCTGTGCTGCTTGTCTTTGGAAGCCACCACAATTCTGCAAAGCTTGGAGTGTGTGCATCCCAGGGAAAGAGAAGACCTGCAGTTTAGTGCATTATGTTGTGGATTTATCCCTGGATTTCTTTGCACAGGTTAGAGTTGATCCCAGGCTAACCCAGGCTAAAAGATGATCCCAGGCTCACTCATCCTAGATCCCAGGCTAACTCAGGTTAGAAGTTGATCCCAGGCTCAATCTAGAAGCTGATCCCAGGCTAACTCCGCTCTGCTTTGATCCTTTAGATGCTCTCCTGACATTCTGAGCTAACTTTTGCATTTTCCTTCCTCGTCAGCTGGTGGCATGTCTAAGTCCCCAGGCCCTGGGATGTTTTAGCTGCAAATGTCACCCATAACCAGAAGCAGGCACCCACTCGTGTGCTCCACCAGGGAGGCAGTCAAAGCTCAGTGTCCCTGAGGAATAAGGTGACATGAGGACACGAATACAGGATCAGCCTGCATGTGGCTTTAGCAGCGTCCCTGCCAGGCTTCAGATGTGAGCAGCTCTCCTGCTTTCCGTGCAAAGCAGACACCATCCATTAGCTGGGGAAATAGCTTTCTAAAAATAATCTTTCCCGAAGTCCAGTGCTGCTCTTTAACTCCCTCAGACCCCAGAAGAAGGCCTCCCATTTCTCCCCACTCTGGACAGGCTTTGCAGCAAACTCAGGAGTCCTTTTCTGCTGACTCAGCCATTTCTGATGGCTCCCAGATGTTCACCTGGCACCAGTGTCAAGGGCCTGATGTGTTTAAAGGGAGGCTGTGCTCCTCTTGCACCCTTGAAATCAACAGCAGAGGCTTCCTCAGCTGACTGTCAGCTGATAATTTCCTGTGAATAATGTCAAACCCCAGCTCAAAGGCAACGTGATTTCAGCCTCCCTGGATGAGGAGCTGCTGCTGCAGCCCCGAGGCATCACCCCAGCCCTGCAGAGCACCAGGGCTGGCTGGGCTGGAACACACAAATCTGAGTGTTCCTCTGCACCTGGGCATGAGGATATTGGGAGGCAGATGGATGGACATCTGAAATCCATGAGAGCTTTCTGAAACGTGAGCATCTTTCAGCTGCTTTCAATTAATGCGGCCAGGGAACTCTCTGCTCCCCCTCCCTCTCTGATCCCTTTATCCTTCCTCGGGATGCTCAGCACTCCTCACCCCAAACCGAAGCAGAGGAAGGCGTTTGCACACCTCGGGTGAAACAGAAGATAAAGCCAAAGTGACCTAATTTTAGAGAGGTGCTGGTACCCTTTTGCTGGCAAACGGGACCCAGGGAAGCACATCCCGAGGAATAAAGCACCATCTGTTGGGAGGTTTTGGCTGCCTCGCCGAGCCAGACACGCTGGCCTCGCTGCGGAGCCGTGAGCGGGGCAGCTCCTCTGGCTCTCAGATGCTACAGCTGATTTTTTCAATCTGCCCTTTCTGAAAGTTCAGTGTTTGCCTTAGATGGGTGGTGGATTTGGGCTCCTGTTCAGCCGAGGGCACCCGGCCAAACGAGGGGTGCAACGGCGGCCTCTGCGAGCCGGCTGCTCCTGCAGGGAGAGCCGCCGCGGCTAAATGGCCACATTGTCAGTGGCCGTGGCACTGCAGCTATTTCTGAGCTCTCAAGGAAGTGCCTCAAAGTAGGAATTGTTCCCTGAATTTGGGTCAGACAGTCTACAAAAGCAATTGCTCCTTTTGCCTCCCCTACCCCTCTGCAGCCGGCTTCGAAAGTCGGGCTCCTGCCTGGGGGAAGCGAATGCCGCAAGTGGGGCTGGGGAGAGGATGAGGTTAAAGGAGTGTTTGTCCCCGTGCCACTGAATGTCCTGTCTTCCAGGTGTGCCTGGAGCTGTGGACAAGGCGTGTGTGTTTCCTCGCTCCGTGGAGCAGGAAATGATGAGAAGCTGTTACCTAAACTGAGCAAATTACATCCCGCATTGTTGTACCCAGGCAGGGGCTTAATGCGCTGCCTGGAGAGAGGCTCAGGGCAGCTGGTTTTCATCTGCCTCAGCGTTCAGTCCAAGAAAGAAGCCTCAAGCAGGGACTCTGTGTTTTTTGTGCAGTCAGCCAGCAAGTTTTCGGGGGTTCTCAGTGTTCTCAGGGTTTTTTTGGGGTCCCTGCCTGTGCAAAGCACCTCGTGCTTGCCGCTTCTCTCCGCAGATGTTGCTGTGCTGGGCTGGGGGAACAGAGATTGGGGCTTTGTGCTCAAACACAGCTTTTCCAGCTGGGACTGAGATGGCTCTTCCCTGCTCTGGTTGGTTTCAATCTGGTCTCAGAGTGTCCAAATCCCGTGTCATTGGATGAAACTCCTCAAATAATTCCTGCTAATCTGGGGTTTGTTTCCTGCCTCAGTGTAGGAATGCTTTCAGCGTGGCTTTCAACAGCGCTGTCAAAAACAGATCCTCACCTCGTGTTAGAGGCAGGGGTGGGGAAGCTTTCTTCCAAAAATTAGCCCTAAGGAGGGAGATCCTGTGCTTGCACTGTCTGTACAGATGTTTCTTGCCCCGATGGGTTGATCCTGCTCCAGTGGCTCTTGGATCCCACTGGAGAGCAGCGTGTGCTGCTCAGCCCTGCACGGCACATCTCGCCTCCTGTGAGCAGCTCCTGATCCAAATAAAACCAGCCAAGACACTCAAGGATTGTTAGATGGATAAACTGGAGCACGGGGGGGTGGAAGAGCTTGGGAATGACGGGCGGAGCAGGAGCACCGTGGAGCGAGGGACAGGGATTAAACGAAGGTGTTCAACGAGCAAACCGAGCCGCTCTCTCGGTGCTGACGGCATCCGAGTGCCTGGGAACACCTAATCTGGCCGGGGGAGGGCGGCTGCTGCTGCTGCTCCATCACTCACATCCCTGGCGCCGCTCCCGCCGGCCGGGGCAGCGTCAGCGAGAGCCCCGGTGCGTCAGTGCCAGCGGGGCTCGGGGCTGCTCGGCCCTGCCGTGACATTTCCCAGGAACAGCCGCTTGCACAGAGCCCGGCAGCTGCTCTCCTGCAGCCCCAGGAGCAGCTCTTGCTGCTGTCTGACCTCCTTATCTGCTGGCTGCGGATTTTACTTCCCCTTTTATTCATAAAATAAAAGCGTTCTCGGCTTTACTGGCTGCTCTTTGTGGGGAGAGATCCAAATGTCCCCCTGTCTGTGAAGGGATGGAGCTGGGGGTGCTCAGAACTGCTGGGCACTGCAGGGTGGCAGCTCCACCAGGGGTGCAGAAGGCTCCTGCATGCCTGGGAAGTGTTCACTCCCAAATCAGCATCAGTGGAATCCCCAGGTGTAACAAAGTGAGTCCCCACCTCCTGTGGTGCTGCTCAGGTCTTCCTGGTGTTATTGGAATTATAAGCACCACTCTTTTCCAAGCTCAAATCTGGGCTGTGTGACCTCGTTGTTGGGGGACAAATGCCCTGAGAGCTCCTGTGACACTGCTCTGTTTCTCCCCAAATTCCAGACCTGCACTGAGCCACGGGAGTCCCTGCACGGAAACCCACCATCATCTTCATCTCTGCTTCTGCTGGCTGTGGAGGAGGCAGCATGAATCCTGCCCTGCCCTGGATCATTCCCCTTGGATGTGTGCTGCTGCTGACAAAGGCAGCTGAGTGCTTCATCCTGCCCAACTCGAGTCACCTGGAGAGCATCCTGAGTAAATACCAGGATGGGGGAGCTCACTCCAGATCCAAGAGAGCCATTTTGTTCTCAGACAGGCAGGAGATCCTGATGCTCCACAATAAACTGAGAGGTCAGGTGTATCCAGTGGCCTCTAACATGGAATACATGGTGAGTACAGAGCCTGATACATCACTTTATTGCTACTTTTATTTTTTCCCTAGCTGTATTTTAGTTTTCCTTGCGGTGCGAGATGTGCAGCGAATTTCCTCCGAGTAAGTTTTTCTCAAGAGGTTTCCTGAAGCCTTTCATTCCAGAGTGAAGGATGCTTTAGATCAGTGGCCTGTTTTGGTTGGAAAGGGCTGCTGATGGGTCATTTTGTCCATCCTCTGCATAGTTTCAGGACTGGTTCCATTATTCATGAAGGAGCGTCTGGCCCAGCTCTGGATGCATCTCCTGTGATGGCAATTCCCCAGCCTGCCTCAGCAGGTTCTTCCATTACCTTCAAGTCATAAAAGCAGCAAATTTTCCCCAGTGCTTAACCCCTGCTCTCCCTGTGAGAGCTTTCTCAGGTTGTGTGGGGATGCCACAGTCTGCTCAGGGAGTCTTCTGGTGGCTTTTGGGTTGCCACCAGCTGCCACCCAGCTGGAGGTGGCACCTGCCCTCAGTCACACACTGACCACCTGAGCTTAGCAATGTGAGCCAACTCTCCACGAAGCTCCTGGGAATCTGCACAGGACCACAGGGAAACGGGGCCTGAGGAATGTGGCTCCATCTGCAAAGAATTTCAGTCACTGGAAATAGCTGGAAAGGCTTTGGGAGTTCCTGGGTGGATGGGTCAGTGCTCTTGGGTTTTCTAGTTCAGGAAACCAAAATAAAAGTTTGGTCCATGTATTCTCCCACTTCAGAGGGAGAACTTAAAAGTTGGAGGAGTATGAAATATGCCTTTGCCATCAACAATTCACAGGAATATTTTTGTTTCACCTGATGCCAGAGACCCTACTTTGAGCTATTTTTGCCGTGCCATCAAAATATTACAGGGCCACAAAATGATGTAGGCAAATAATTACTTTTTGTGTGCCTTTTCCCAGTGTGCAAATATAGTTCTGACCAAAACTAGTCTGACTTCAACTGTGCTCTCCTGCTGACGGACCAAGTGATGGATGACTTGTTAAGACCGTGTTTAAAAGGGTAAAAGAAAAGTACACTTAAAAGTAATATAAAATTGTTTGCCAGCTGTGCTGGAGTGAGGGCTGCAGATGGAAAATCCTGCCTTTTGTGACTGCAGGGAGAAGGGGAAGAGAAGGGAGGGCAGGGGATGGTGAGGAAGGACAGCTGTCCCTCGGTTCCTCCACACCAGCTGGGTTTTGGTCCTGCTTCTGCCAGAAATGCTGTGCCTTTCTAAGAATCGGGGATTGTATCCCTTTCTCAGGGACTCTCACGTTATCCTGCAGGGAAGCACTGCCAGAAGAGGCAACTTGACTGATTTCCAGACAGTAAACACAAAGCATGAGCAAGCTCAAGGTGTTTTGGTTGGCCATGGGGCTGGCAGAGTGTCCGTGGCCCCGGCCGCTGTTTGCGCGGTTGCACTTCTGTGTTTGCCTTTGCTCAGGGAGCTTTTCTAGTGGTTTTTATGGCTGATTGAGGGCAAATGAAAGGGCCTTGTGTGCTCTGAAGAAAGGAGCTGAGTATGAGATGGTGTTGCTTGGACGGGCTATAATCAGCCTTTCATGTGCTCGTGTTTACCCAGTATGACTTGGAAATGCCGTGTATACGCTGAACGGGGAATTTCTCTTTAATCCTTTGTCCTGCAGAGGACATTTCTCATTTGGACTCCTTTAAGAGGAGGGTCTGTCTTTAGAACCATAGATAAACTTTCCTCTTTCCCTTTGGTCCCAGAGTGAAGCGTCACTGGATACGTGCCGGGATAATTTATGGATGAGGAGGTAGAGCTTGTTCTTCCCATCAACCTCCAAATGCTGCCTTGTGAAAATCCTTTCTCCCAGCTCCATAGCTGATGTATTTAAGTGGTCTAAAATGGAAATGGGACCTAATATATTCCAGGAAAAGGGCATATTTAACTGCTACTGGATGTGCTTCAGTTGTTGGACACTATTAATAAGAAAGTAAGAACACAGTGAGTCCTATGACTTATCTGGAGATCAAAAGAGTTATTATATATGTATGGGAGAAAGGTAGAGTGGACTGAAAAATGAAGGAAGAAACAGTTTAGCTGCTAGGTTTGTGTAATTAATTGAAAGCTGGCACAGGTATTCAGTGCTAATGGAAAAGGAGTGAGCAGGGCTCAACTTCTGACAAAGCTGGGCCAGTTCACACTTACCTTTAACCCCTCTACCAGCTCCATGATCGACACTTCCAGTGTGCATTTGGACAGCTTGACAGAGGTGGATGGGTGCCAAGGCCAAAACAAACTCCTTGTTAATAGTCCCAGAGTAAAAAGGACATAACGGACCCGGAGGAAAAAGGACATAACAGATCCTAAGGCATGGTGACCTTTTAAGAGGGCTTAGTCAGATGCTTTCAGCAGTGATGAAAGGCAGAAATCTTTCCTCTTGCGGCGGCCTCACAGACAGCTGGATAAAGTAAAATTGTTCTCAGTGCAGATTGCTGGAAGGAAAATAGTTTGGTTTCATGTATAAGGTATGCATCCTTCCTCTCAGCTGTAGGGTGGTGGCTCTCCCTGTCAGGATGGGATAGTGTTTCTGTGGGGGTTAGCAAAAAGCATCTCCAGATCTCTGCCAGGACATGTCAGCCCTGGAGTTTGATGCCACTTTTAAAAGGGAGCTGCCAGTACTGCAGGAAGTCTGAGCTGGGCAGGAAAATGAGCGAGTAACCTGACCACTGCAATTCAGGTGTCTGGCTTTGGGTTTGCAGGCTCCTTGGGCTGAGTGAGCAGACTCCTTGTGGGCTGCATTATTAAACCTGGACCTACAAGTTGTGGTGCGATGTGTGTGTGTGTGCCATGAATGTATTTTGCATTTACACTGCACACTCCACTTTGAAAGGCCATTATAAATGTGTAGGAGTAAAAAAACCAGAGTCCATGTGCTGAATCACTTGGAATCACACACCCCCAAAGAATTCTCAACCTCTGCTTCTGAAGGGAAGCTGAGCACAGCTCGTTGCCCCTCTGGCTTCAGTTCTCTTCCTAGATACTGCTTTGAATATTGGCATAAAGAATTCTTGCAAGTACAGCTGCGAAAGTCTGAAATCTCTTTTTCCCCCCCCCTATGTTTATTGCTCTGAAATAATTCCAGCCTCCTGACCGCATTCGCGTCTGAGAAGCAAGAGGCAAATAACTGCTCTAATTTCGGTGGGATGGCTTTGTAATCCGATGCCTGAAGAAACGAGCTGCTCTCCCCCTGCAGCAAAAAGCCGTGCAGGGATGGAGCTCCTTCCCAATTACCTGTTGAGTGTCTTTTGTCCGGGTTCATTTATTTTATCCGCAGGCATCAAAGGGAGATGTGAGGCGTATGCTTGCATTGATTCCCATTTAATGGCCTTTTGCTCAGGACGTCTCTGCATTAAATTAGGAGATTGGGAACATCTCCGCCTCCGGGGCTGCAGGGAATAAAGCTGGGTAGAAAGGCTGAGGAGCTCGGAGTGCAGAACGTCTTGGGAGGGTTTCTGTGGCTTTTGTGCTGGATGGGAGGGCGGTCACTGCCGGAGCCCACAGAGTGGGACACCACAAAAAGCTGAGTCTCAGCACGGCTGCAAGAGGCTGCCTGAGCACAGGCTTGGGGATGTGTGGTGGGTCTGACCCCACCACTTTCCAGGAGCTGCAGGGCTGAGAAGGAAAATGGTTTTGTTCCCGGTGTCAGAGCTGTGTCCACACGGGGTTTTGCAGACTGACGTGGATTTGTTTGGTCACTGCTCAGCCCAAAGCTGAGCTGGGAGCTCGGGGCAGCTCTGGGATGCTGCTGGAATCTGGGCTGCTGGGAGTGCTTCGTGATAAGCTGTTCTGGGAGGCCTGGGCTGTGAGCTCAGTGAGATGAGGTCATGTTTGCCTCACTGAGATAGTGGAGACACAGAGTTCCAGGAGACGCTGTGTTTTCCTGCTGTCTTATCCAGGGATGCACAGCCCTTCCCCATCCCAGCCATAACTGCCCCAGACTGTGTCCAGATACACTCACAATGAGCACTTGGTGGTTTTTAATTCTGTTTGAGAGCCTGGATGCCCTGCAGCCCTCCAGGCTCTGATAGGTCCTTTGAAAAGTTTGAGATCAGAAGTTGCTTTTCTTCTGGAGAAGACAGGACTTGGAAAGATCAGCGGTTGTGATGGTAAATGGCCAAAGAGGACAGTCTTGTGCTGGCACGTGCATGGGCTGGATACACTTTACAAGAGCTCTCTTCTCTTTGGTTTTATTTGCAGGAATGTGCGGTAATATTTTAATCCCAATGAATTATCCTCCAAGGGCTGCTCTGAATGGAGCAGCTGTCAGTAATTACACAATGAATTCAGGGCACTGGCTGCTGGGCCCAGCAAGTCTGGCCTTTAGAACAAATACTGTCCTGGGCAGCAGAGCCAGCAGAGCTGCTTTCCTGTTTGCCTTTGTGTCATGCTGGAGCTCTCCTTTGGCTCACAATTGGGTGATATTCGATGAGGAGTGATCTCACCCCAGCATCGTGCCCTCACTGGGAACAGAAATGGGATTTGTCACTTCTAACATGATGCCTGTTTCAGTGAGAGTGGAAAAAGCTTAAAAGCCCTGGGACTTTGCCACCTCTGATGTATTTGATGGATCCACTGGTGGACTCTCATTTATTCTGGAGGAGAAGGGGGGATGAGACTGAGAGACTCAGACCCACATTCCCTGATTAAGAGTTGGACCAAAGATCTCCAGCTGGGTGGTGGTGGAGGTAATGGAGCTCTCCACTCCTACTGCTGGAGTTCCCCTTGGTGGGAAAGCCTGGAGATATCCTTACAGCAAGGACAATGAAAGAAAAATCATGCTGGAATACATCAAAGCACTGAGTGAATGTTAGAACTCTTTCAGGACTCAGAAATATGTGTCATGTTGGAGATCATGGGATCTCCAACTTTGAATTCTTATTCCTAATTTTTTAAAACATATTAGGAAAACAACTGCCAAGAATATACTGTGGTTTAGGGTGGATGCTCTAGATGTGTTCTTAAAGTCTTCCTACTTTGTGTGTTCCTGATGTGGGTTTGTGTGTTTCCTGATGGCCTGAGTGGAGCGTTTCCTCAGAAGCGTGGCATCAGCTGGGGAAAATCCTAGACCCTTTAGTGCCCTGGACTTTCATGGCAGGGGAACATCTTGAGAAATGAGGTTTTAGCTTGGGGCACATCACAGAAATGTGCTGGCTTCACCTGGACAGGCGGGACATGAGGGGTGAGCTGTACCTTAGTCTTTCTCCACTAACTGCTGTTGGTTTAATCTCTTGATCTAGTGAATTTGAGATGTAAAACTGAGCTGTTCCTTTCTCTCTGCACACCCTGCAGACCTGGGACGAGGAGCTGGAGCGGTCAGCACACGCCTGGGCCCAGCAGTGCATCTGGGACCATGGACCCAGTGACCTCATCAGGTCCATCGGGCAGAACCTGGCTGTTCACTGGGGCAGGTAAGGCTTGGGGTGCCACAGGATCATTGCAAAGGGGGATTTGTGGGTCCTCCTTTAGAGACAGCTCAAAAGATTTGCTCTGATGCTTGGTAGAGCACTGGGGAAATGGGAGAAAAGCTGGGGATCATTAATTGTGACGGCTTCAGTGGGATGGTTATTGTAGTAACACCTACAGCCACCTTCCACTGACACTTCCCAGGAAACCAGCAGTGATTTGGGCTCCTCCATCCATCTGGATCTTGGGGTAACACCTCTGTAACACACTTAAAGTCACTCCTTCTCCTTGAGGAGAGCAGGTACAGAAGTCTGAACCCTTGTTCCCAAATCTGCTGTTTCAGGGTAGGGGTTCTGGCCTCGTGCAGAGAACCAGCTGAAGGCTGAAGTTGCTCAGGAGCAATGTCTGGATTCAGCTCAGAATTCGTGTCTGGATTCAGTTCAGAGTTTAATTATCTCTTGCTGCGTTTTCCATAAATATTTGTCTGGCTTCTGATTTTTCTTTACTGAAAACACTTTGCAGGGCTTTTTTTTCCAAATTCCTGGGACAAGTTTTAAACTAGAGTCATTAACCCAGTTAGGAAAGCTGACATTAAGGCTTCCAAATGGAATTTCCTCTCCATCTCAAAGTGAAATTTGTTTATTGTTAAGCCCCTGTTTTCAAGTTTGTTATAGGTTAAACCTGCTTTGCACAGCAAATGTTTTGTACTTGCTCAGGAGCCCTGAGTGTTTTTCCCTAATTTCCTGGGTGGAAGTGCAGTTATGTTTGTTGTAAATCAGGCAGAACCTGATGGAAACCAAAGGAAATTTGCTGGTGTGAAATTAGGCTGATATAAAAATTAGGCCCATTTTTGTTAAATAATGACTGGAAAGTAGAGTGGTTAATTCATTGGAAACAAAGTCAAAAGATGTGCTGTTCTTGGCTGTCCTACAAGTGCTCAGGATGGCCAGGGGTTCCTGATGGAGGAAGATCCAACCTTGCTCCCTTTGCGGTCCCTGAGAGGAAAGAAAAATCAGAATTATCTCAGCTTTTTCAGGAACGGGCCATGGCTTGATTGCCTCCATTTCCTCTCCTGTAAAATGGGATTCGGAAAGTATTCGCTTCATGACATCATGAGATGGATGTTTTTAAAACACTTCTAATGAATGATTTTTTAATGAAAAGTTGGCTGAAAGGATAAGCCCCAGTTGGTAATGATATC
This sequence comes from Eopsaltria australis, assembly GCA_034509425.1. NCBI lineage: Eukaryota > Metazoa > Chordata > Aves > Passeriformes > Petroicidae > Eopsaltria > Eopsaltria australis. The sequence continues at coordinate 249,246 of JAVTVJ010000403.1, forward strand.
ATTTGGATTTCTGGCAGCCTGCTTCGTGTGAGCTGCTGAAAGCAATCAAAAAGCAGTGGGTTTGGTACAGTTTGCAGATCACTTTGCTCGCTGTGTGAAATGTGTCTGAGTTTCCACAGGTGGTTTTGACACCTTTTGTGCCCCCCAAACAGCACAAAGAGCATCAGCACTGCCTCAGAATGTGGTACCTGAGGCAGGGATCACACACAGGGTGTGGGGGGCTTGGTGCAGGGGAAAATTTCTGCCTGAAAAAGGCAGGATAGGAGTGCAGTGCACCAACAACTCCACAGCAGCTCCTGGTGGGATGTGAGTGAGGAAAAGCCCACTCACTGTCAAAGTTCTTACAGTGTTGCCTGCGAGTGAAATTCCAGATTTAGCAAATTGCCCTCGTGGTAAAATAGGTACATGATGGCTTTTGGTTTAAGATGTTTGGCAAAGCCTGACTTCTGTTTACTTTCAAAACACGACTTTCTGCCAAACTAGAAGTTATTTTGTAGTTGTGTGGAAAAGTGAGAGGGCATTTCGGGTCAGCAGCACTTGAGGATTGTGTCAAACCTATAAATAATACAGAGCCAGGTCAGGCTGTGAATCCGAGGGAAAAAATCATAGAAACACACAACAGTTTGGGTTGGAAGGGACCTCAAAGATCTTCCAGTTCCAACTCCCCTGACGTGGGCAGGGCCACCTTCCACTGTCCCAGGCTGCTCCAAGCCCTGTCCAACCTGGCCTTGGACACTGCCAGGGATCCAGGGGCAGCCACAGCTTCTCTGGGCACCCTGTGCCAGGGCCTGCCCACCCTCACAGGGAACAATTCCTGCCCAATGTCCAATCTTAACCCTTCATCATTAACATTTAAAGATTTTTTAAAAGAAATTTGTAAACTTCTACCAGAACATCCTGATTCCAACTGCCTTTTCCCCCCTCAGGTATCGATCTCCAGCGTTCCATGTCCAGTCCTGGTACGATGAAGTGAAAGATTACACATTCCCATACCCTCACGAGTGCAACCCGTGGTGCCCAGACAGGTGCACAGGTGCCATGTGCACACATTACACCCAGGTAAAAGGGTTTGTACCCACACTCCCCACACCCCCCGTGTCCAGATTGGGCTGTTTAGCTTATTTTCAATAACTACATTTCCCTTACAGATAGTCTGGGCCACCACCAACAGGATTGGCTGTGCTGTGAACGTCTGCAAGACAATGAATGTGTGGGGAGAGATCTGGGAGAACGCTGTCTACCTGGTCTGCAACTACTCCCCCAAGTAAGGCAGAGCAGCTGGGCTCCCTCCAGCTCCCCCAAAGCTGGCAGCTTGCTTAACTACCTCTGGGGAAGAGATTTCAGGCAGTCTAGACTGGTGGTTGTGGCTTTAAATTTTTTTTCTTTAGACAGCAGCACAGGGCTGGTTCAAAACTACTGAGCACTGCCTGGAAAACTGAATGAGAGACTGGAGCTTTGATGTTCCTGCCACGGGGAGGGAAAGGAGGAACAGGAGATGGCCAGGATGGAGCTGGCGTGAGCAAGGCTTGCTCTCTGCTGTCAGAGGGTGGGAAGGGATGGGGTGCTGGTTCATGCCAGAAAAACCCTGAAATAACTGCAGCAGTCAGGATTTCACTCGCTCGACGGTTTGATTAAATTTCAAAATGAAAATCATACTTCTTGCCTACTACATCCAGGGGAAGTTTACTACCTGGCAGTGGCTGTTAATATTTTCTGATTTAATGGCTAATAGGAGAAACATTCCCACTCCAAGCCCTTGGCAATTTAAGACTTCAAAACAAAATGAAATAGGGAAATCGCTCTATGCAAAGGGAGCGGCTTGGGGAGCGTCTGACTCCAGGGGATCACAGTGCAGAATAATGCAAAGAAAAAGAAAAGTGGGGCTGCAGCTGCCATGTCCCAGACAGAGCTCTCTGGGTGGGTTCTCCAAGCCCTCTCCCCACGTCAGATGAGCACATTTTGCTCATGGTTTGGTGGGATTTAACAACCTGCTCCTCCTGAGGGATAACAGCATCTCCCACAGAGCCCCCACAGCAGGCTGGGCTGTTTGCACGTCATCCATTCAGGGCTACTGCATGGAAAAACACTCTATTTCTGCACTTTCTGCTTAATCTTTTCTGTCTGGCATTGGTGCACATTGTCCTCATGTAGCCTTATAGGTGGAGACAGCTGAAAGAGCATAACCCAGGAGTTTATAGCCACGGCTTAACTCCGGCTCCTTCAACCTCCTCATCCCCTAAAACTTGCAGCACAGAGTGCCAAAATGAGCTTTATTTCTGGGGAATTTCTTCAGCAAAATGCAGTAATCCATTGATTTATTTCTGTTTACATAAGATCCCGGTGTTTATATTGGAATTTAATACAAAAGCAACACGGAACGCAATTTCTTTAAATGCCATTTTAGAGGCGAAACGAGGAGCATTTTCCCCACAAGGCTGGCTGTTTAGTCTTTATTTAGTTCCTCTAGGGCAAGGTGATGTCTCTGGTTTTGGAGGCTTGGGAGGGTGTTTGGGTGTGTGATGGGTGCTCATTTCCCCCGTGCTCCCAGGGGCAACTGGATTGGAGAAGCTCCGTACAAGACCGGCCGTCCCTGCTCCCAGTGCCCGCCGAGCTACGGGGGGAGCTGCCAGAACAACCTGTGCTACAAAGGTACTGCCGGGGGCTAGGGGAGCCCCAGGGGTGGGGAACAAGGCTGCAGAAAAAGTCTGGGAGCTTCTAATTAGGACCAGCCACAGCTTTATGCCCCTTTGAATTAGCCATCCTCAATATTCCAACGTCGGGACACGTGGGAAATCGTCAGCCACCGAGAGGAAGAATCCTTGAGCTGCTGAAAATCTGGAGCTGGGATTGAGCATGTTTTCCTGGTGGAAACAGAGAGCTTGGGTGGGGAGAAGCAGCTCTGAGTTTCCATGGGTTTGGCACGGGAGCTGCAGGGGGTTTGAGCGCTGGCAGGCTGCGGGCAGGAGCGATCCCATCCTCCCAGGGTTTTTTTGGGAAGGGAATGTTCTCCAGTGCTTCCCAGAGGCATCGTGAGTGGGCAGAGCTTGGCTGCCTGCCCTGGGGCTGGGGATGGAGCCTTTGCCTCCCTCCCCACCTTGGTTTTCAGGGATGCAAAATGAATGCAGTGACTTGTGCCCCTTGGAGGAGAGGGGGGGATCCTGAAGGGCTTTTCCTGACCTGTGGAGTTTTTTGGGAGGAGAGGTCAATGGAGTGAAATACATCAAGGTGAGCCCTCCAGATCCAGCATCCAGGGTTTCCTGGGGTCATTTCTCTCCTCCCAAGTATTTTGCTTCCCAGAGAACTGGGCTCTTTGAAAACAGGGAGATTCCCTGGAGTCTTGCCCAAAGCAGAGGTTTATTTTGCTGCCACCGTGCATTTCTCATTTTTTATCTTGTGGGGTTTGAGGGAAGACCCCAGGGTGCAGGTGAGCTGCAGCAGGGGGAGGGAAGGGGATGCCTCGATGGAACAGGAGCCCTCCAGCAAATTCGTGTTTTCCTCCAGAGGGAAGAGCTCAGTGGGGAACAGAGGAAGGAATATCAGCACTTTTTTTTCACTGATTAGTGGGGACCCCTTCAAATCTTTATTGTAAGATCCTATAAAAGCTGCTTCATGCACAGAGGAGCAGGAAAGGAGTGTCCTGTGCTGCATCCAGTGGGCATTTTTGATCTCTCAGCTGTTTGAAAGCAGATCCTTGTCCAACTAAATCATCCCCACAAAACATGAACCTGTCTGGCTTCCCCACCAGTGTGAGCACACTGTAATTATTTTTAATCCCCTCTTCCACCAAGATCACCATTATGAAGATCCCATCATTGCTGAGCCAGATGAGACCAACGAGGTGGAGATTCCACAGGTGGCAGAGCAGAAGCCAGTGAAGTTCCAGCCTGTGGAAAACAAACCCAGCAAACCCATCAAGCCCAAGAAAATCGCCCCAGAATCCTACATGAGTAAGACACAGCCTTTCTCTTTGTCAGCTCCTGTGAGTTTTGAAGCACCTCTGTGGAAAGAAGAGGTGTGGAAAGGGATGAGGAGGCTCAGGGATGAAGAAACTGGAGGATTTTTGAGTGGAGGGGGAGGTGATCTGGGTGAAAATGCACTGCCAGTTGTGCAGAAAGCTTTCAGAAGTGAGGAGCAAAGCTCTCAAAAACAACTTGTGCCTTCTGCACATCGATCTGCGAAAGTTTTGTGTTTGTTTCATTTCATGGAATCCCGGAATGGTTTGGGTTGGGAGGGACATTAAAGCTCATCCAATTCCACCTCTGGCACAGGCAGGGACACCTTCCACTGTTCCAGGTGGCTCCAAGCCCTGTCCAGCCTGGCCTTGGGCACTGCCAGGGATCCAGGGGCAGCCACAGCTTCTCTGGGCACCCTGTGCCAGGGCCTGCCCACCCTCACAGGGAACAATTCCTGCCCAATATCCCATCCATCCCTGCCCTCTGGCACTGGGAAGCCATTCCCTGTGTCCTCTCCCTCCATCCCTTGTCCCCAGTCCCTCTCCAGCTCTCCTGGAGCCCCTTTAGGCACTGGAAGGGGCTCTGAGCTCTCCCTGGAGCCTTCTCCTCTCCAGGTGAGCACCCCCAACTCTCCCAGCCTGGCTCCAGAGGGGCTCCAGCTCTCACAGCATCTCCATGGCCTCCTCTGGCTGACTCCAGCAGTCCATGCCCTCCTTATCTCTATAAAATATCAATGTACCAAAGGTTCCCTCGATCAATAATCAATTTAGGAAATACTGGTTTTATTTCCCATATAAAACACTCTACGCTCAGCACTTTACTCCCTTCATGACTTTTCTGGGGTTTATACTTTTTTCCCTCTCTATTTCTTGCTTGAGAATATTTCTGAATTTATTTTTGGAGCTGCTGGTTCTTCCTTAGATGTTTTCCAACCTCTGTTAATTAAAAGACACTTATTGAGAAAACAAGGTGGGGCAAGCCAGAGGGTCCTTTTCAAGTTTGTCTGCCAGCATCTGGAGAGTCTGTAATTAAAAGAGGAATGAGAGCTCTGACTGCAGACCTGGGGCTGTAAATCAAAGCCTTCAGCTGTCAGCTGCATCTTCCTCGCTAATATCCCAAAGCCACCTGTCTCAGGTGGAGGGCTGAAGAGGCACACACTGCTCCAGGCTGGATAAAATCAGCTTTTATCTTGCTGCACCAAAGACCTCCAGGAAAGATGTTGCTCATTTCTGAGCAGGCTGAGCAATTTCCTTTTTAAAAAATGTACTTATTTGGTTTTTTTTTCCTCTTCCCAGCACAAGTTATTACCTGTGAGACCAAGATGAGAGACAAGTGCAGGGGCTCAACATGCAACAGGTAGGGTTTTATTGATACTTCTTGGAGTGCTGAGGGGAAACGTAAATAAATATTTACTTTCTATTACTAAATATTTATGTTTTATTACTAAATATTACTCAGTTCTAACAAACATAGGATAGGTTACACTGTGTATTTTTTGAGACTCTCTAGGTAGATCTCTTTAAGAAAACCCCAAAACCCAACAAAAAAAGAAATCCCCTAAATTTCTCTTAATGCAAGCCCTCAGCCAAGCCTGGCAATAAAGTAATTTGGTTGATTTTATTCAGCCATGATGACCCACAGTTTCAGGTGTCCAAAATAATTAAATAAATTTCAGCAGAGTCACTTTTCGAGCCTTTCTCCTGCATTCCACTGCTGCCCAAGCCAGACCAATAATTCATGGCTTGTCCCCTCCCAGCCAGTCAAGAACTCCTGGTTAAGGTTTCTGCAGAGAACAGGACAGTTTATCACTTGGAGAAAAACCAAATCCACAGAATCTAAATATTGGTCAGGCTCTTAAGGAGGGTGGAGCAACAGTTTTAAAAAGCAGCTATTTTGCAATCTTGTTTTTAAAATGGGAGAGCGACGTGAAATGAATGGAATGACTATTAAATGAAACAGAGTCAAAAGTCTGTTTTTCTTGAATTGTTTTTCACCACCCTCAAAGATATTTATCTTTACCAGGTATCTGTGCCCAGCTGGCTGCTTGTACAGTAAGGGAAAGATCTTTGGAACATTTTATTATGAAAGTGTAAGTACCTTTTAATAGCTGGTGGATGTAATTTGTGGGAGCCAGTGGTAATGACAGCAATGGGAAATGCCAGCCATTCTGGTGTAATTTGGTTTTTCACATCCTCTGGTTGTGGTGCTGTAAAATGGTGCTAATAAAGATTATCTGCATTTTCCTCGTCTTGGTGTTGAAAAAAAGGGGAGGACTCTGGGAAGGCAAAGTGATTCCAGATGTGATTTTATCAGGAATTGTCCTTAATGTGGACAGCCATGGAAAGTGAGGGATGGGAATCAACAGGCAGCTCCTGCAGAGATCTCTTTGTTCATGTGGGCAGCTGTCACCTGAACAGAAACTTTATATAAAAAACACTTACATTTTGGGACTAAATCATATTTTGGGCTGATTTCTTTGATCATAAATTCATAAGACAATTTATAAATAAAGCATGGCATCATTTCCCCATCAAAACTACTTTTAGGGTGAAGGGATTTTGAAGATAAAAGGTTTTTTTTTGTTTAAGATCAGGATTTCTTTCCCTATTTCAACTGTTGGTGTGTGACTGCATCACCCCTGAGGTGTCTTTGCCCTGCAGCTTCTGTGATTGCAGACACCCAGCCCCTCCAAGTGGCGTCAGCAGAAATATTTTGGGTTTCAATATTTTGTCGAGAACTGGAAATATTTCAGACTGGTCGCTCGCTTCCAACGTTGCTTTCCCTCTAAATTGTATTTAAATGTATGGTTTTGTTATTTAAAAAAAAAAAAAAAAAAACAAAAAAAGCTTGCCATTCAACCAAGCAGTGCTTAAAATAATAGTAATAAAAGAATCAGGCAGCGCTGGGAGAGGAAGATTTAACAACCAGATTCCAGAGCAGTGTGCTCAGCTTATTTTCCACTTGGTTCTTTGGTGGTGGTTTCATTTCTCCTCCGTTTTTCACGTAGCAGTTGGGCAGCGTTGCTCTGGGAATGAGATTTATTTGAATTATCTCGCATTTATTTATTTATCTCTTGTCAGTCCTCCAGCATTTGTCGTGCTGCCATCCACTATGGAATCCTGGACAACAAAGGGGGGCTGGTGGATATCACGAGGAAAGGGAGGACACCTGGCTTTGTGAAGTCCACCAGGAATGGTGTGGAGTCATTCAGGTATTTCCTTCACCAAAAACTGCTGGTATTTCCTTTAAATACCAGCAGATGTTCAGTTATCTTTGCTGCTTTTATGTAGACACTGATCCAAGTCGTTCTACTCTGCTTATTTTTTTAATAATTTGTTTTTGTTTGCTTGTTTTGCAGGAAAAGTAAACCTTCAAATGCATTCATGGTCTCCAAAGTCACAAGTAAGTTTTAAAAGTTGAGGGGAGAAGATATTGTTGCTGGGGTTTTATGGGGTTGAAAGCATCATTCCTTTCAGGGCTCTTTTTCATTGTCAGTGGTTGTGTCAAATGGTTCTGTGCCACAGCCAAACCCTGGAGTGGTGGTGTAGGGTGATCTAGAACCTTAAAGTGACTGTTCACCCACCATGGGCAATTCCACCTCATTTTCCTGTGGGAATCTAAGAGACAAATAGAGAAAAATATGATAATGGGCCAATTCCAGCAGCATCTCCTGCTGATGGATCATGGTGGGGTTCAGAATTCAGCTGCTGATAAAGGGATGGAAGATGAGCCATCCATGTATGAAAGCCTCAGTCAAGTGTCAGCACTCACCAAAACTGACAAAAAAAAAAAAAAGGCAAATGTCCCAGAGTAGTAATGTAATGAAAAACACAAAACATGTGAAATTAGTTTTTAACAGTGAGTCATCACATTTCTGATGAGCATATTAATCAACACTGCTCTGCTTTTTAAACAATTCCCACTTGCTGAATGTCTTTGGACAATTCCTCCCATGCAGAATCATCCCTTTGATTAGATTCACCTGAGCCCCTTTAGGTGTCAGGATGTTTGGGCTCCACATCTGGAGCTGTAACACGTGCTGTGGATCAGCTGTTTGGGTCCTTTGAAAGCTGTGACCTTTTTAAGGCCACGTTGTGGTGTGGCTGTAGAATTCCAGGTTGTCAGCCCTGTCCTGGCACCCTGCTGCTGGAGCAGCTTTGTCTCAGTCGGACGAGGGTCTCACCAAATGTGTTGTGTGGCTCTGAGTTGTGTTTTCTGCGGCAGCCTGAGCTTTTGGGTCTCACAATTTGCCTTTCCACGTTTCTCTTGGCAGCACAGACTCTGGATTGTTACACCACAGTAGCTGAGCTGTGCCACTTCAAAAAGCCAGCGAGCCACTGCCCGAGGTAACACAAACCTGCTTGGTTTAACCCCTCTGTCCCAAGGAGGGGCAGCTTCACAGAGGTGCTGAGGGCCCTGAATGTGAGGGCTGGTGGGAGTAGGGCTGCTCATACTGGTTGAACTGGAGGAGGGGGGTTGGGAATGGCATTTCCTCCTGCCAAAATGCTTTCCGTGGCATCACATTAGAAAAGTCGCTTAATGTTTTTGGATGGCTTCAGTAGTGGATCAGCCAGGCTGTGAATGTCCCAGCACACTGCCATGTGTGAGTGTGTAACTGCACCATTTTTGTCTTTTTTTCCTCTGCATTTGCTGGGTTTTGGATGTGGTTTTCTTTTCCACCTTGAAACATAGAAGAAGTTTATTCTGGAAACTGTGCAGGAGTAAGCGAGAGAACAGGGGGGAACAAATGCAGAGAATTGAATTATGTCCACAGAATTGAGCAAAAATACATGTACTCCCCCTTGAAAGAGTCATAAAAGACCAATCCCTCTTCTCCTGCTCCAAATCCCTCTATCTGCAGCTCTGCAGCAACAACCAAATGTCATCTGAGGGGAGCGAATAATCAAATTCACTGTTGCCACCTGCAGACCAGATGCAGGCACTTGAAATCTCCCAGGAATGCAGCTCGCCTTCCTGTGCAGCCCTGACATGGAGAATAAATCTGAATCCATTGTTTTCTAGGATTTATTGCCCAGCCCACTGCAAGGACGAGCCGTCGTACTGGGCACCGGTGTTTGGCACCAACGTTTACGCAGATGTGAGTACAAACCTTTCCCTGCATAGTGTGATGGTTGTGTGACAAAGCTGGGGTCACTCTGGGGTTTAGGAGAGAAATTCAAACTCTCCTGTGGTTATTCCGTGTGGGACAGGCAAATGAGGGTGAAAGATGGGGTCAACAGGCTTGGGGAGCCCTTTTTGCTCTCCAACACTGATTTATTCTGAAGGACTTGGATGTGTCAGTGCACAACTTCTTGGGTTGTGGTCAGTGGGTTTGGTGAGCCCTTCTGCTCTCTGCCTTGACTCATTCCTAGAGATATGGGCATACCCCTTAACCTCTCCAAGCCTTGTGGGCTCTGGCTGTGAAATCCTGGTGGCACTTGTTTACCTTTGTAAAGCATTTTGGGATTTACAGGGCTTTTATTCCGTACCATCATACTATAGAGTTGCCAAAAAAAGACCTCCCTCCCCCCTCCTCCTCTTTCTGGGAGATGAACAGAGTTTCTGAGGAGCCAGGACAGAGCTCAGAGCAGTGGAAAGAAACTGTGTGAGCTGGTTTTATGGGTTTGTTTTTCTGAGCTCCGCTCATGGGGATGAGCAGAGACTTGATGCTAAAACGAGGCAGAAGCATTTTCTTGAAATATCTTAATATTAGGCCTCTAAAAACTGGCTCTCAATGTTTTTCCATTTGCGGGTGCCTGGTTATTTTGGGTTTTTTTTCTCATTTTCTTTTTTCCATGGGGGATTTTGTTCAGGAATTCCAGCTCCCTGCCTGCCCTGTAGCCTGTAGGATCATGGCTTTTGGAACCCTGGGGGATTCAGTCAGCAGATTGTGGGCCCCCAGCCTTGGGTCACCCTGGAGCTTTGCAGCCTGCTGAGAAAATCCATCCTGCAGGAATCATACAGTAATTTGGGGAAGCAATTTTGAAAACAATTAAAAAAAAAAAAAAAAAAAAGAAAAAACTCACACAATTTTTAATTTTCCTCAAGACCAATTTTTTTGAAGGCAGAGCTGCACAAACAGGTTATCCTGGCCTGGCTCACAGGCAAATCCACAGAGCAGCTGCCTCCCCGCAGTACCTGCCCTCCTGCATGCTCCCACCTGCAGGAAACGGGAAATAGTTTTCTCTTTTTTTGCAGAGGACAAACCTCCCTGAGATTAGCCCTGACCAGGGCCCGTGATTACAGGGGAATTAGGTGAGGAGCAGCATCCCAGGCTGGCATTGCACTGACGCAAAAGGATTAGTGTCCTTTAATGAACCCATTTCCTACCATCCCTCCCGGGCATTGTTTCATAAACGGGGGCAGGGATGGTGGCTTGGGAGAAAAAACAAGAAGCAGTAATCATAAAAAAGTATTTGGCCACTTCCTAGAGGGTTTGGTTAACCTTTTTTTGGACTACTGAGCTAGCAGGGTGATGAGGATGTGCTAGGGAAGCATTGGGGTTTTGGTGGCAAAGCAGGTGAAACCAGCGGGGCAAAGAGTTTGAATGTTGCTGCAAGGGAGAGGTGGGGATGCTGGGAATGCTCAGGATGGGAAGCTGAGAGGAGAAACAATCACGCCACACAGGGAGAATTTGGGGAAAGGCTTTTCCCAGCGAGCAAGGGCTGTGCAGGATGCTGGGAATGAACCCAAACCTGCTGCTGAGGAATAATTAAAGCAGGCAATGAGCTGGATGAGACAAGTGCTGGTCTTCTGGGAGGGCTTTGGGGAGCCAATTTCATGTCTGGTACGGCACCTTCATGGCCCTGGGGGGACTTGAGCTCCAACTTTGTCTTCTTAAATAAGTTATCTGAAAGAAAATGAAGCATTTAACCCCAACTCCAGGCTTCACTTCGCTTTAAAAAGTGGTTCAGGGAATTGTTCATAGGAAAATGAGTGAGGCTGTGGAACAGGGATGTAGAGGAGACTTGAATTTGGGGGTAAATTAATAAAATACAAGAAATATGCAATGGTAAAAGTGAACAGGCCTGGTTCTGGGGTGATCATAGAACCATGGAAGGATTTGGGTTGGAAGAGACTTCAAAGTTCATCTCATCCCACCCCCTGCCATGGGCAGGGACACCTTCCACTATCCCAGGTTGCTCCAAGCCCTGTCCAACCTGATGCTGGAGCTGTGGGAACACCCAGGGATCTTTATGAAGGTTGTGAAAGAGCTTTTGAGTTCCATGAGATTCTGTCACTTGTCACTCTGCCAGGCTCTGATGTGACATAATCCTGCAGGGGAAACCCATCCCCATCCCTGCTCTGGAGCCCTGTGGAGCCACGAAAGAGAGGAACTTCCTGACTTTTGAGATGAGGTTTTTATCCACAGCTGTGCAGTGATGGCATGGAGGGATGGATGGATGGATGGATGGAGGGATGGATGGAGGGATGGATGGATGGATGGATGGATGGATGGATGGATGGATGACCTACGTGGAGACAGGACTTTGTCACCAGAGCAAACCAAGTTGGGAATCAGCTCTCAGGAGATATGAACTTAATGATTAAACCAGTCACACAAATGAGGAAATTCTGGGTGATTAAGCTCATAGTCAGAGAATATTATTAATGCATTGTAATTTTATGATGAGTGCCCTGGGGCTCATTTCATCAGGAATTGGCCTCAGAGCATCCCGAGGGGCTCCACCATGGAAAGCTGTTGTATTGTCCATGCTGCTGTACCCCTGAACCTGCAAGGGAAGGCCTTATTCTTGTAATATCTCACCCTCCCAAAGCTCTGCAATCAATTCATCAAAGCACAGCCCGGCCTGGGACATGAGAGGGCTGTAATCCAAGAGAGTGATAAGAGGAGGTTTGGGGTAAGGCAATAAAAAGTCTGTTGGTCAAAGCTTTGAGTGAGCGGCGGAACAGCAAGTCCTGGAAAGAAAAAAAAAAAAAATAACAGGAATGCTTTGAAAAGAACATTGTTCAGGATGTCTCCCAGTGGAGAGTGTTGCAAATTGATCCAGGACAGTTTAATTTTATGAGCCAGCTTTAGATTTATAGATTTCCCACCGCATATTCGGCGAATTCACTGCATAACTTCCAAACGCAGCATTTCCTCGCTCCCTTGACCATATATAGAAGCAAAATCCCAAACTGGCACTCCGAACCCCGAGGGCTGCCAAGAGATAGGCCATCCAAAGTGATAAATATATAGGGGACAAGGCAAAGCTGCCATATACGGCTGTGAGAGGGGAGCAGCACGGGCTGTATTGTACGTATGCAACAGGAATGCACTTGGCACTGGTTTTGTGGTACTTGGATTTTTAGCAGTTTCTGGGGTTGGGATTTTCACCTGCTGCAGTTCCCTGTGCAAAGCTTGTTTTTTTCCTTTCTGTTCTTCCAGCTTGCTGTATGTAAACCCTGCAGAGAGCTGATGGCCAGGTTTACGCTGTCCCTCAGCCTTCTCTGCTTTTGCTCCCTTTTCCTGGATGCTCTGGGGGCTTAGTCATCAGTTGCTGCTGTTTTGTGTTCCTCCAGCTCTTCTGACTCTGCACATCTGGGATGTGCAATAGAGAAGCTTTAGTCTTTCCAGGAGTGTAATCTCCCTCCACACTTGGTGTTATCTTAGAGGGTAATGCCCATCCAAAACCTACACCCCTCCATGGGGGCAGCCCTTCTGAATTTCCTAGAAAGTTGTGAACTGTCCCACATAATAAGGTCATTTACCTTAATTCAGGAGAAGCATTTCCTGTCCAAGCAACCGTGTGAATAACCTTTGCTGAGGTCACTTGCACAGAGTTCCACCTCAGAGGTTTCTCTGCTGCAACCCCAAGAGGCACTGGCTGGAAAGTTGTCCTCGATTCAGTCTTGGCCCTGGATAAGATGAAATGTGGATTTAGATGGGATATTGGGAAGAAATCCTTTCCTGTGAGGGTGGGAAGGCCCTGGCACAGGGTGCCCAGAGAAGCTGTGGCTGCCCCTGGATCCCTGGCAGTGTCCAAGGCCAGGCTGGACATTGAGGCTTGGGATAGTGGAAGGTGTTCCAGCCACGGCAGGGGTGGAACTGGATGAGCTCTAAGGTCCTTTCCAACCCAAACCATTCCACAATTCTATGGTGATCTCACAGGTGCAGCTTCACCTCAGAGTGATGGAAAAGCTGTTTGTCCTCTGTGGTGATGGTGGATTTTCTTTCACCAGGGATTATGACATACCTGCTAGATCCAGCCCCTAGTTTGTCCAAAAGAGAGACAAAATATTTCATAACTGTTTCTTTTTCTATTCCCTGCTTTTCTTGGTGCTTATGGCATTGATAAATCTTCATATATAAAATACAGACAGTGTGTAAGTCAAAACACTAAATATTTTTCAGAGCTCCAGTATCTGCAAAGCTGCAGTGCACGCAGGGGTCATTCCAGACGAGAGAGGCGGCTTTGTGGATGTGATGCCTGTGGAAAAGAAGAAAGTCTACGTTGGCTCCTTAAAGAACGGCGTCCAGTCAGAGAGGTGGGGTTTCTCTCCTTTGTGCTCTCCTCTTCTCCTGCACAGTGGGTTCAGCTGCCTGTGAGAGTCAGCAGAGATCAGCTCGACAGGCTGCTGGCTCAGGAAGGCGCTCAGTTCCCAGTGTCACTGTGAATTGTGACACCCAAACAAATGGAGCGTGTTGTCCTGCCCTCACCTTCCCCCAGCCAGGAGCTGAGTTCAGATTCCTGTGAAAGGTGGGAGATGTTGTTCAGCCCTGTTTGATTTTGTTACAGCAAGAGTCCATATTAATATTTAATAATCCATATTATTAAGTCCATATTAATAATTAATATTTTGCTGTGTGTTTGACACGTCAGGAGATAAGCACAGGTATTTTCAGTTTTCAGCCTGGGTCATGATTTGAAGTTTTTAGTTGAGATTTCCATTCATTTCTGGGGTGTGGGATTCATTTGAATTTGTTGATTCATGTCCTCTATTCTCTTTGAGAGAAGCATGAGTAAATTAACCCCTTGAGACATGATCAAACACTTTTTGAAGATGAATTTGCCACCCTTGTAATTTTTTGTGGTTTGTCTTGGGCAAACCTTGCTGGTTTCAGTGACCAATTGCAAATCTGTGCTCCCAAAACCCTGCACCTTCTCATGATCACAACAATCCAGTCACAGCTCATCCAGTCCTTTCTAATTTGAGACTTCACTTTCAATCTGTGATGTGCTTTTTTCAGATATGGGTGTGATGGCACTGATTTCTCAGGGCTATCTTTGCAAATATAGATTTTCCCCAAATTAGAGGGGTTTTTGGTCACTGCTAACTCTGTCTGCTCTGTGCAGTTCTTCTTTTATAAAGACCATAAGAAATTCTATCAAGTTTGCTGGTTTTATTCTAATAATGGATATTCCAGAATGCTTTAGAGCATCTCAAGAAATAAAAATAAGCCCAGACAGGAAAGGTATAAGTGTTAAACATGGGGTATTTAGTGTAGATTACTGGGGTCAGCATTTTCCAATTTGATAAATTGGATTTAGGTGAAAAACCTTCTGTTCCTTTGAATTTTTTTCTATCTCAGTCTTGGTTTCACTTATCATTTATACTAAAAGGCAACTTTTTACTGGGATGGCTCTGGTTAAAATAAATCCCAGCATTCTCAGGGCCATGTGAGCAGCCAGTGCTGATTTGGGAGTTTAGGGAAACCAGAGACCTTCTCACAGCAGGGATGAAGACTTGGAAAGTGCTATTTACACTCAGCAATGAGGAGCAGCTTCATGCTGTGACATCCACCAGACACTGAAATAGCTTTTCAAAGACTAAGGTGAACCCTTACCCTTTAGGACACTGGAAATAACCTTGGGTGAAGATACACACCCAGACAGGTATGGGAAAAGATTGCCTTGAGGATTTACTGAGACCTTACCCTTGTTGCAATGTTTACTTTGTGGGAATATGAAATCTTGTATTTTTCCTGGGTTTTTTCAGTGCAGTAGGACCTGGGAATAGAGACACCCCCTTTCCCCATGCCCACAGCCACCCCCAGCAGCTTGGAGTCAGAGCATGTGGGGACACCTCTGCAGATTGGAAATGAATATCCATATTTATTGTCATTTAACATGAGCTGATCTGGCCATTCCCACTGCCAGCACAGGGAGCCAAGCCAGACAGGCCCTGGGAACCTGCCAGCCTCTTTGACAAGTGTTTTTTTGGAAAACATATTCCTCTTTATGCCTGAATCTCTGCACAAGGGAGCACAGTGTTCCTTGGATAACAGCTAGGGCTCTAAGGGAGTCTGTTGTCTTCCAGCTCCTTTTGTTGGCATTAGCACTACAGAGTTGGATTGAAAACATAAAAAAAAGGTGAAATTATGGATTTGTGGCTCTTCTTTTTCATCCTTTATCTTTCTCCTGCTCCTGGTAGGAAAGAGATGGGAGAAATTCAAAGTTGCCTGTTTGGGTTCTTCATTTGGTTCATTCCATGTTTGTTTTTTTCCTCTTTTCTTTGTCTCCAGCTTGAAGAACCCCTCAGATGGGAACGCTTTCCGGATCTTTGCTGTGAAGCAGTAACCCCCCAGGGAAGGTGCAGGTTTCTTTGGGAGAGCTCTCTGTTAACCTCCAGAGACACCAAAACTCCTCTGAACGGCGTCAGCTCTGCCCGTACCCTCCTTGCCGATCTCCTTCAGGGAATTCCAAAAGAAAAGGGGGAAAAAAAACAAACCCCAAAGAAGGACCCCAGGTTCTGACTCAGCTGTTGGCATCTCATCGCACCCGTGCAGCGTTGTATCTCTTTGTCTCGTGTTTTTGTTTCTCTAGGGGCATTCAGCGACCATAAACTGTTCTAGGTTTCATTTTACCAGAGGTGTTGCTACACAGGACGGCGGCGGCTCCGTGTGCAGCAGATTCAGGGATCTCAGCCTGGCCTTGGATGGCATTTTTAGGGAGTGAAGCTTCTCCTGGGATGGGTGTGAGGATGAGCAGACTCGGGAACGAGCGGCTGTCCAGGCGCTGGGCACTTTGAAATGGGAAACTCATTGAGAAGCTGCGTTGTTTGGGGAGAGGATGGGCTTGGATAGAGTGGTTTTGTGTGTGTTGGATGGGTTCTGTGCAAAAGAGGATGAAATGTGGTGTTTTCCACATCACACACACTGCTGTGTGAGGCTGCTGGGGCACCATGGCAGGGTACCTCCAACGATAGCGTCTGGGGATGTTCTTGGCAGCCAAAATTGAGGTTTTGTGGGCCTAGAGCAGGGTGTAAAAATGGTGTCAGAGATCCTCACTGCAGAAAATGGGGCCACCAGATCATCCAAAGAGCAGGTTTAGTGTTTGCTGGTCAAACACTCCCAGGTATTTTGCAAGTCTGGCAAGCTCTGAGCAGTCAGTCGGGGCTCCTGTGCTGGCACATCTCATCCTATACTCCATGCCATAACTTCAGTTAAATGCAGTGTATTGGTTTATACAGCAGTGCTGGTTGTTTTATAGTAGTTAAGTAGTGATAAAATTAATCTTATTTCTGCTAGGAATGGTTGCATCCGTAGGAAGCAGGTTCACTTTCCCTTTGTGAAGCTCCTCGTGGTGTGTGCAGTTCTGAGACGGGAGATGCAGCATAAATTGGGGTAGATTAACTTTTCCTGTCCGATTTGTGAAGACAACACTTTCAGTGTAAATGCTGTACCCCTGAGCATTTGATTTCCATGATGGGTGGTTTTGCAAAATTCATAGGTGTTGTAATGATGTTATTCCATATTTTGATATTCTTGTCTTGACCAATGTGCGCCCAAATGTATTTCAAAGCCAAGAGAAGGACTCAGCATGAGCTGCTTTTTTAAGGCAGAAGAATATTCTCTGCTGCATATTGGAATTGAATTTTTAGGACTGGTCTAAACACAGATCTGGTGGGTTTTTGATACACACACATCCAGTAACTTCTTCAATCACAACAAGGCAAAGTCAACAGTGGTTCTTCAGTTCTTGTAAATGCACGGTCCTTCTGCTCAACAACTGAACTATAATATTGGAGAACAAATGGGAAAATCTTTCCCTGTATTTGGCAGATGTCTCACTGCTGCTCTTACGCCCAGAACATGTTTGGTTTAATCTAGACAGATACAAGAGCCATCTCATCAATCTCTTCCAAAACACAGACCAAAAGCATTTATGTGATTAAACACTTCTTTAATTCCGTAAACACCATGAAATCAGCAAGG
This sequence comes from Eopsaltria australis, assembly GCA_034509425.1. Lineage (NCBI taxonomy): Eukaryota > Metazoa > Chordata > Aves > Passeriformes > Petroicidae > Eopsaltria > Eopsaltria australis. The sequence continues at coordinate 266,361 of JAVTVJ010000403.1, forward strand.
AAATGACATTTAAATGGCATTTATCACAGTTTGTCCCACCACTGGGGTTCATTTCTCTGTAAAATCTGAATTTGGAAAGAGACTTTTTGTAAAACCTGAAATTTGAGCTGCTTTGCATCATCTCCAAAAATACTGCACAGAAAAGCTACTTTTGGGGTGGATAGAGAGAAGTGACTCTTCGTGTTGTCGTTGTTTATGTAGTATTGTCTTCCAAGGTGTACAGTATTGACTTTAGACAGGAAAACTGAACTAATTTTTTTTTCTTATTCAGTAAATTGATGTTCAAAACAGCAGGAACACATCCTAGAAAAGCTGCTGGTTGGGAGAGTTTGAGATGTTTGCAGTGAGGAAAAGCTTTCCCCGTTTCTGCCCACTGTGGGGTGTGCATGGTGTGGTTCAAGCCCATCCAACACTGCAGCAAGAATCTGGGACATCCTGGGCCAAATGGGCTGGGAATTGGACTGGAGAGAGTGAGAGATGCAGTCGGGTTCATGGGGACTGCAAGAGCACATAAAACACCTCGATGGTAACGTAGGATCCATGGAAATCATGGGTGGAAGGTGATGGAAAGGAATGTGAGGGCTCTTGGAGTAAAACCCAGGGGATTACTGTGAGCACATAAAAAACCAAACAGCTGGGGATGCACCTAGGTGACAGGAAGGGGGACAAGGGAAGGGTTATTATTCCAACAGAAATATCCTAAAGCGCTTAATTCAAGTTCAAATCGCGTATTTTTATCATCAGCCAACTGGTTTGGATTTTTAGAAACCGATGTTAATTTAAGTCTGTATCTGTTTATTTTTATATTTGTTGTACAAAAGAGGAATTGTGACTTTACTACACAAATATTTTTCGAGGTCCTGGGTGCTATTAATTTAAACATACCTCCACCAGAATTAGGGGCGATCAGGTCCTCCAAGGCAGTCATGACCTGTCGATGACTCGCAATCCTGCGTGCTAGCTGTTCATGAATAGGAGGGACAGTACCAGTGTTTTAGCCAAATATTGACAGATTTTATTTCTGATACCAAGCCATTTCTCAGCCTGCTATATTTCAGTGCAGCTTAAAGATGCTTCACGTCTGGGTCTCACCAGACTCGTTCCTCCTCAGCCCCAGCTCAGCAAATCTGGAGGCACCTGGAGCATCCAGGTGTAGCCAAAAAGCTCGTGCTGCCTGGTTGCTCTTTTCCAATAATTTGGGGTTAGGAAGCAATGACATTTTCATTGCAGAAAACCTGGCTCAGCCAAACCTCCAGGAATCACAACCAGAGTGAAATCAGCTGTACTGGTGGGGCCTTGGCTCCACTCCTTCCTTCTTTTAAAGACCTTCAGCCAACAGCTGGTTGAGGAGGCTCCAGTTGGTCACTTGTGCAGTCTAAATATTTAGGGCCAGTTCATAGAGTTGCTTTTCTTTTTTTTTTTTTTTTTCTATGAAAAATGGTGTATTTTACTTCCTATGTATAAAAGTTGCTTGTAAATTTTTGTGTGCCTTTGCATGTTTTCCGAGGGGCCATGGTTGTTTATAAACTAGATTTTTTTTTCTAAGTACAGAATTGTAAAATATCTTTTCCTCCCTACCCCTCCATTTTCTTTTGTTTTCTGAATTATTTGTGAAATAAAACCTTCCCAGAATGAATGCTTCCCTTGTCTTTAATGCTCAGCCAGAGTTGGGTATGTGTTTAGAAGAGCTATTTGGGATTAATCTTGGGGACTAGAGCATCCCCTGGGGACCCTAAATGAGATTGGGATGTGCAAAGTCTGTTCCACAAACAAATAAAGTGCCCAGTACCCAGGCATTTAAAGTCAATCTTTACCCCATCAAAAATAAGATGTATCCTCCAGTGAAACATACTGAGAGAAGGGAAAATCACTGTCTTTAAATCCCTGCACCATAAGGGCTGAATTAGATTAATGGGTTGGAAACAATGTTTAATGAATTAGTGCTGCAAAATACAATGAGGTGAACTCCTCCCCACCTGATCAGGCTGGTGTGAATTGTACCTTTTTTTTTATTTGAAAGGAAAAGTATTCAGATTTTGTAATTCCCCTCGAAATTTTCTCCAGGCTCATCCTTGCTGACAGCACCACAAATCAAACCCAGTTGTTTCCTGGTAATCCAACCCCATTTGGTTAAAGGAGCAGCACAGGGAGGTTCTTAACTCATCCTCCAGACAATGAGCACCAGATGGGTTTTGACCAAAAATGTGGGCTGGGCCATGGGACATGGTCCTGATTGACCAGGCTATGAAATTTTGTGTTTTCCGTTACCTATTCAACAAGATCAATATTAAATTCAGAGATATTTGCATTGCTCCAAGGCTGGGTTGATGCAGTTATGGCTGAAGGCTATTTCCCTGTAAATCCCAACCAAGGACTGATGAGATAACATCATTATTGCCCTGCCAGTGATTTCTGTCCAAGGGGAGTTTTGTGGGGCTCCTGCATGCTCTGCAATGCCAAACTGCCCATTTGAATTTACTTTGTGCTTTCATTCCTCCATTCTTACTGCTGCAGAAATATCTCCTTTGCTGAAAATATTTGGGAAGATTTTCATAAGCAGAGCTTAAAGGTAAGCAGAGAGGGGAATTCAGGCTGGTGGTTATTGTGAGGCTGCTCAGAGCATCCAACAGTTATTTGATATCCTATTTGGTGGTGCTATAAAATCCCCCACCCCATGATTTGGAACCAGATGACTTTTAAGGTCCCTTCCAACCAAACCCATTCTGTGATTCCATGAACCCTATGGTAAAACTTAGGTCCTGGTTCACCTAGAAAGCAAAACAGCAGAATACTCAAAATTTAGGAGTGAACCCAACCCATCCTTTGGGGTTACCTTCCCATCCTTTGACACTGTCTCTGGTTTTGTCTCCTCCTGCTCGAGCCCTGGGCTTTGTCCTCTGCTCATCCACCAGAAACTGGTGTTTTCACGAGTGCTGTGGGAGAGCAACGTGGCAAACAAAGCTGTGCCTTCCTCCTGTTCAACAGCTATGAAAACCAGGAGAGTGAAGGCTTGGGGTGAAACGTAGAAGCAGGAGAAATATTAATTCTTTTTTTTCCCAGCTGGGGTGGGTTTCAGATTCTTCCTTAGCTGAGAAGGCATAAGGATTGGAAGGTTGAAGGAAAGTAGAGGGGAGAGGAAAGAGAATCCCACGTGGAGCTGAGTGAGGGTGGCAGATCTGATATTCCCACATTGCTGGGAATCCTTGGGGATCAAACAGCAGCCGGGCTCTCCCTGCTTGCTCCTCCAGGCACAAATATCTCATTGCTGGTTGTTTTGCCTTGTGCTGGCTGCTCCTCAGCCCGTGCTGAGCTCATCAGAGCCTATGTATAGCCCAGGCATACCTTGGGGTGGGTGTCCTTCCAAAAACCCACTGTCATTTATAGGATGAGCCCGGGTGATGTTTTCAAAGCCATTCTGCAAACGATGGGGTTGGCTCTCATTTACAGTAAGGACCTACTTTAAGGCACTTAGGAGGCATTTATGCCACTTTAGGGTGTGGGGAGAGCAGTGCAGAGAAGCCTCAGTGCAAACAGAAACCACCCTTCTATCTTGTTGACAGTGGTTAAAATTGGGTTAGGGAGTTAAGTCAACAGACAAGGTCTGCCTTATGTAGCTCCCTCTGCTCCTCACCTCGGTGCCAGGGGAGCAGGGAGGGCTGTCCCCAGTGTCCCTCAGCCCCTGCACAGCCCAGCACATGGCAGGGAGACTCAGTGTCAGAAGGAACACAAGGATATTTATAGCAGGTGAAAAGTCAGGAGGCTCAGGTGGAATATGAGAGCCGAAAGCAGAAGGGAGAAAAATAAATTCAGAGCTCTGGGATGTCTTACAAGGGCTGCTTCTGTCAGCTTTGGGCTCCTGTGGTTTGGGGTGACCATGACCCCAATGGGGACCTGCCAACACATACAACTGTCCTGAGGAGTGCTTGACTGATAGCTGAAGTTTTTATTTAGTAGCTGCCCCAGGGCTCGTTTCTGCACATCTCTCTCGCACATGTGGAAGCTGAGAAAATACCACCTATGAACTAAGCCCAGAGGACAAATTTGTCAGAAACAAATCTCAGAAGCAGCCTAATTTCCCTTTCCACGAGCTGAGCAGGCTTTGTAAGCTTTAAAAAAAAAGAGTAAAACCCAATACAGGTTGACTGTAGGAGGGGTATTCACACCATCTTACTTGAAGTGCTTGTAATGAAAATGTGGCTTATATCAAAGCAGGGAGCTCCAAAACTGCATCAGTACCTGTGCTGGAAGAAACAGGCTGAAAAACCAGGTGGCACTTGGAAGGGAAGGCTATAAGGAATAATAAAAGATGGACATCAACCAGTAGAGAAAAGCTCAGCCCAACTGAGACAGAGACAAAATCATCACATTATGGCCAAGGAGATAAAAGTCACATCAGGTGTGAAAGGAGGGACAGGACCAGCAAGGCAGGTGAGAAACCTTTCAGCTTTCCTTCATCTGTTCAGGTCTCTGGAGCAATATGACAATGTCTGGGTTTGTACTGTTACTGCCTGGAAAATATTCAGCTGGCTGTGGGAAGTCCAGGAGGAAAGAAAGAGAGACCTGAGAGCTGAAACAATTCCTGAGAAAGCAGCAGAGATCTCTGAGGATGAAAAAGGTGAGAAAGAGGACACTAGAAATGTGCAAAGATACAGTAAGGGGAGAGAGGGCATTTGTTCTTCAAGCCCAAAGGGGTCATAGTGGGAAGGGATGGGCTTGAAATGTTGTAGGAAACACTGAGACCATGAATAAAGGCTCTGACTGGAGCAGATTGCCTGTGTGGTCTTTTCAAGCCACCATTCCAGGTTTTTAAGAATATTCTGGATGGCAGATCCTAAAATGAGATCCTGCTTTGAGTGGAGGATGGACTAGAAAACATCTTGATGGCCCTCTCAGGTGTTTTTTTTTCTATCATTTTCAAGGTTAAAGGAAATATTCCATCATGTGGGAAGGGCCAGGATAGTGCACAAGCAGGGACTCTCATTTTTCATGGGTGACACAGCTAGAGATGACCTGGCAGAAGTGGCCTAGGTAAAGATGTACAGTGTCATACCAGTATGGACTGAGATGATAAAAAACGGTCATTGTTCTTTTAACTCTTTGTTGTTCAGGTTTTTTAGGTTGGTTTTTGGGGTTTTTAGGTCTTTTGGCAGACAAATGAGTTCTGAGGTGTGTTTGCAGATGGGCTCGTGGCCCTCCTGTTATGTCTGAGGTGAAATAGTGGGGACAACCCTCCAAAAATGCTGCTCTGAGATGCTGGCAAGGGGTGATTTGGGGCATCCCCTGGGGTGTCACTGAGCCAGGCTGAGAGCTGGCTGCTGCAGAGCAGCACAGAGAAGGCACCTCCTCCCAGTGCCAGCCGTGCAGCACCATCTGAGGACAGGCTTTGGGTGGGGAGAGGGAGACCATGGAAATTTTCTCATCTGCAGAGTCATGAAAGCATGTCAGGCTCTGTCTGGGGGCAGCTGGCCAGCTCAGCAGGCTGTGAGTGCCTTTCCAAAGACACGAGGCCAGTCAAGCTGTCTCAAAGCCTTACAGCAAAACAGATGCAGGGAGCTGAAGTAGCCCAGTGCTGGACAATGCTCTCCTTGGGAACAACTTCATTAGCAGCAAACAATGATCTCTGCAAATCCAGAGCACTAAATGGGGATTTGTTTGGCCACCGACCATTCTAACAAGAGCCATAAAATTATGAAAACACCCCAGTTTTCATGAGCTCCAAAGTTTAGAGTCTAGACCAAGAAAAGGGCTTTAGGAGCCAGCTCTGGTTGATGTTGTGGACAGCTCTGGATGGAGTTCCAGAAAATGATCCACTTTTAAGGAGATTTACTGGAAAAGTGGTCAAGCCCTGTCCCCTTGGCCGTGGGCACGGTGTGGCACAACAGGGGAGCTTGGAGAGGAGGGTCCCCCCTCCCTGGGTGACGCAGGAGAGAGTTGTGTGAGGTCTCTGCTCTTCCCTTACATAATCCATGACTTCAGATAAAATTAATGCCAAGTACCCAAAAAAGGGATTGTGTGTGTGCTCCCTCGCAGCCTCTTCCCGTAACCCGAAGGCTGCGCTCGGCTGGGACAGCTCTGCCAGTAAAATCGAGGTTTTTCCCTTTGCCATGGGATCCAGGGTTAAAATTAGCTGTGTCCCAGCAGGGCCACCCCTGCCAGCCCCAGAGCTCAGCCTTGGAGGGTCAGGGCCTCAAAAAAGCCCAGTTTAAACAGTGACCAGGGAAGTTTGTTCAGGGAGGGCTCCCTGGCCCTTAACAACAGGAGCCTCCGTTAGCTCCCACATGCAGAAAACACTCAAACTTTATAAAAATACCTCCTAAAGTAAATATTAGTGAGTCACAGATACTAAATATTAATAATTCATACGTTGGGAGCAGAAATATCAGCAGGACCTGTAAGGCAGGCCTTTTTCGTGTGCAATATTACAGAATTGGGTGTGTGTTCCTCTATTTTTTTTCCTTTTTTATTTTGTGTGTGCCAGCCTTTCCCATTTGAGACTCAGGCTTGGAGCTGCTCCGAGGCCTTGGGTCAGTGAAACTGGTTGGAGTCTCAGTCCCACGAGGGGAACAACTCCCCTGGAAGGGACCCAAGCAGGGAGGGCGTTGGGCAGAACTCCTCATCCAAGGGTCAGTAGTGGGGCATTCCCTGGGAATTGGAGGGTCTGACTCCATAATGACAAATTACAGACAAATTTTGTTTCATTGACTGACCTTTAGGGAAAAAAAAGTCCACCCCAAGCCAACCATATTGTGTAAAATTTATGCAACTACCCAAACCCCCAAAGCCCTTTTTTCTTATTAAGGATCAAAATGGAGTGAAAGCCAATCCTTGTTTTAACAGTGAGGCAGTTTTAAGTAAAAAGTGGTTTTGTTGATCAAAATATATTAAAAAAAAAATTTAAAATACGCTGAGTTTGAAAAAGTGAAATTGCAGTTATTTCAGTAATTTCTTTTCATGTTTGAAAGTGTGGCTTCTTAAAAGCTTGTTGGCACTGCAAAGCACTAATGAAAAACTTTAATTAATTTTTTTGTTGTTTTTTTTTTTTTTTTTTTCCCATGATGTTTCACTGGTATTTACTGGCTCATGTGGAGACCGAGATGCTGTCTGGGTGAAGAGAGGAGCAATTTTTTTTTGTTGGAATTGAAAAGGAGTGTCAGCTGAAAAAACCTAAGAGATTCCACACAGCACTGCAGAGGAGAAAGGCTTTTCTTAGGAGTGGAGCTAAAGAAGGCGTGACGAGCAAGGGGCCACGACAAGAACTCAAACTGGAGCCAGCACCTGATTTTTGTGAAGTCTGAGGTGTAGAATTTGCAGGGGGGTTTGGGATGGTTGGGAGAGATGAGAGATCTCTGCAGTCGGGTGTTAGAGCATGAGGTTTATTGTGAAAGGATGTGGGTGTAGGAGAGCTGCTGGGGGCTGCCAGACACAGCCTGGAGCAGGGCAGAGAGGAGAGAGAGGAGAGAAGAGCCAAGAGAGCTAAGAGTGAGGATCTAAGAGAGCTAAGAGAGCGAGCTTGTCATTTACAATACAATAAATCATCTTCTGTGCTGAATATTCTCATTTTCATTAACCAATCTAGAACAAACTACAAATCTTATAACATTTGCATGCAGCCTATGAGAACTATTGCATTACCATACAGTGTTGTATTTTAAACCCTAAAAGCTGCTTTTTGGACCCTCTGCCAGGTTGGTGGGGTCTGCTCTGAGCCTTGGGCCTGTCTGCAAGCAGAGGGGATTGTTTAATCCAAGGGGGATCACCTGCAGTGGCCATGCCATTGTTTTCCGGTTGTTCAGGAGCTGGGGTTTGGGATCTCAAAGCTTGTCTTCATTTGAGTCTCGCTTACAGTTTCTACATTCTCAGCATCTTTTGCCAGGTAATCATATTGATAAGGCTTTCCTGTTTCATCTTCCCCAACACTGAGGGAAGTTTTGCCATGAGAGCCAGTCCCCAAAATCCAGGGGGTGAGTGGAAGGCAGGATGTGAGGTGATCCTGATGCTTTGAATCCCCTCAAGATGATTTTCCTTTTCTTTCCCAATAGAAAAGTGTTTTATTCTGCCTGTTATGGAAGGCTCGGTTTCATCATGGATAACTCCACAATGCTGTGTCCTGGCTCTGCAGCCCATCCTGCCAAGCCTGCTGCCACTTAGGTGATCCCAAATTACCTCTTGCTACCAGTTCCTCAGCTCCTTTAAGCCAAACCCTGGCTTTGGAAGGACTCTCAGAGCTTTTAGCTCTGAGCAGTTGATTCATTAATTAGCACACACATTAGCTTGGAAGGTAAGAGCCTTTTGGTCTCATGCAGGTGGAGGTTCTTCTCCAGGAATGGGGAGTGGATGTTCCTGTTCATGTTTTGCTTTTTGAGTTGATCCAATGGAAAGAGGAAAGGGACACTGTGGCTGTAGGGACAATGTTTCCTGCTGAGCTCTGGTGGCACGGAGATGCCAACAAGAACACACGGAGCCACTTTTCCTTTCCTTTTAGCCTGAGGGTCTCAGGGGTGTGGGACATAATTCCATGTCCTTCAAATCTGCTCCAGACAGATTCTCACGTGGTGCTGAAATTGTCCAGAAGCTCTGAGAACAAATTTCTCCCTTCCACTGAAAGCACCGGGAAGAGTTTGACAATGGGCTCTGCCTTCTTGCAGGAAAACCTTCTTCAGTGGAGTATCAGAGGGTGTCATCCTATCAGCTAAATGCAATGTAAAGGAAATTTTCTCACCAGGAAAAGACAGCCACCAGCAGCCTCGCTTTTCCTGAGCTAACGTTTGTGTTTTCTGGAAATTATGGGCACCGTTCCAGCCCGGTGGCTGGGCAGACAACACAGCCCTTGTCTCTACCTCTCCGTATCAACGGCTTCCCCGTGGACTTTCCTCAGGGAAAATGAATGGAACAGCTCACTCAGCTGGCCCAACAGCACAGGCAGCCTGGAAAGCTGCCAGGGATGACAAACCTGGATGAAAGCCCAGCTCCTGTTGTTCCAGCAGTGACAGGCACTGTCGGGTTTGTGCTTGGTCACTGATAAGTAGATGGTCCCTTGCAGCTGCTCTGTTTTTAGACCCAGCTTAACCAGCCCTGTGCTGAGGGGTGCAGTGAGACACTGTGTCTTGGTAAGCTGCATCCCATCTGTGGGAGCATCACTGCTTTGGTGGATGGGTAAAGGAGCCATTCCCAGAGCTGGGGCTGTGCAAAGCAGAGGGAAATCCTATTCCCACCCACGCCTCTGACCCACCAGCCCTCTGGGCTCAGTGGTTTTGGCAGATGTGAGTTTCTCATCAAAGCCCCACTTTAAGCTGAGCTCTCCTGTACCTTCTCATTATCTTCTGTGATCTCTGTCTTTAATTAAAGGCAGACCTGAGACCCCCAGGACTTGCACATCCCCCTCACCTTTGCATTCCCCCTCCCTTCCCTGGTGGCAGAGGGGCAGGCAGGGCTGTGCTGGGCACAAGGGACAGTGGTGGCAGCAGACTGAGCTCAGGGAACCCCCTCACGCTGGTGGTGGGGCAGATTTTTCCTGGGAAAGAAGGGAGACAAGAAAATTATTGGAAGAGGTAGCAAAAATGAACCACAGCCTCGTTTTTAATGAGTTCACTGAGAATTACTGTAGATTTCAACATCTGTTTTGACTGGACAGGAAGAGAGTATTGCAAAAGGTGCAAGGATAGAGATCCCCTCTGGAAAAAAAGGCTCACCAAACCCTGTCAGGACCTCATAAACCAGGTCTGAGCTGGTCATTGCAGATCTGCTCCCAGTTTGCACAAGAACCCCAGCTCTGCACAAATCAGGGGCTCCAAACCAGCCATGCAGCAAAATGTAGATTTTTCTGGAGAGGGGATGTCTTTAAAGATGAATGATTTCCACCGTGGCAGAAGCAGGACAGGAGGAGGCATCAGACCATGGTTCTGGTTGCTGATGGCCGTGCTGTCCCCTCTGGCACTGAGAAAAAGGTGTGGCAATCCCTGCTGAGGGAACCCATGGGGCTGTGGGAAAGGGGTTGTAACCCTGGCTCACCAGTTTTCCAATTAAAGGCCACGAGTGATCCTCAAGAATATTGCACAGAAATTTAAAAACAGTCAAATGTGTCACAAGAAGCCCAAAAACTGGAACCACAGCTGCGTAATTCCCCCTCTGGGAACTGCACTGTGGATTTTCGGATCGTGATGCACTGCTTGATCACAGCCACTCGCTGAACTGAAACCTTCCCTCTGCTCGTTTCCTCCCTGGTTTTATTGAGCTGCTCCAGGCTCTTTGCTGGAATAGCTGTGAGTTCTGCTGGGCTGCTGTGGAGCAATGTCCGGGCGGTGGCACATCGGGATGAAGTGTCTCGCACAGACGGTGCCCTCCGGGCACGGCAGCACCTCTTCCCGACATAATCACCCTCGTTAAGCCTCATTAGTGCTAATTGAGTCAGCGGGTGATGGGATGGAGCCACACCTTGTGCTGCAGCCTCATCCCGTGGTGCAACCCGAGTTTTTGGCGCCTGAACCTGCTTTATGGCAGCAGCAGGATTTACCGGGCAGGAAAGGCGTTTCCCATCCCAAATCCAGAACCAAGGCATTGTGAGACGATGCCCGTGATGCACAGCAAAAGCGAGAAGGGCATTTCCAAGTAAGTCTGGACTTTGGGGAACAGGATGTGACAGCGATGGCGCTGATGGGGTGATCTCAATCACTCTTCTGCCCCTTCTTTCTACATCGTCTGTCACCGTGGTCCACACGCTTGTCATTGTGGCAGGTCTTAGAATTCGAGCTTTAGGGACATGGGTATAGGTTACTCAGTGCTGGGTAGCTGGTAACAAGACAGGAGGGAATAAAATGAACTTCCATGAAGACAAGACATGTTTCCATAAAATGTATATTAGAAAAGCTCAAGGGAACATAACAGAGCTACTGCAGCCCTTGACTGTGCCTAGAGCAGACATGAAAGCCTTCATGGAGTGCCAGGAGGTGAAATCAGCCACCAAGAAATGCCTGTCAGCAGGACAGTGCTGCTCCAGGTCAGTGAGTTATGGGCTCTGGACAGGAGGGCTGGGAAGCAGAGAGGTTGCTCATCTCCTTGTTCACAAGGCCAACTGTTCCCTTCCAGCAGCAGGGGAGGCAGATGTGGAACATCTTTCCGATAACGTCAGGGGTGTTATTGCATTGCTTGCAGCCCCTTTTGGCTGATTCAAGATTTCCATCACAATAAAAGCAGGAGCTGCTCACATCCTTGTCCACCCGGAGGAACCAACCTTAACCAGGAGTTTCAGAGCCAAAGAGAGGAGCTGGAGCCGTGTCCTGAGCCACAGGAAAGGCAGCCACGTGTTGGAGCTTGCTGAACTTTCCTTCATTGTGCATTTCTTGTCTTGGATCCCTGTGCACAGCCTGACTCATGGCTTTGGGAAAGAGAGAAGCCAGTGTTGCCTGCTCAGAAATCCAACTGCTTTCAATTCACCCAAACCACCATGCTGGACTCCCAAGTTCCTTGTGTGGGTGATTTCCAGCTGAAATTTCCCATCAGTGATCATCAAAGGATGCAAACAACAAACAGTTCCACGTTTCACTCTGCTGCTCTTGCACTCTGCTTTACCCCTCTCTTGTCCTCTTTGGCACAACGTCCACTTGCATCAATCTGGGGTTTATTTTTGGAAGGAACACGAGATTGCCTGGAACCTCTCCAAAAACTTAAATCAGGCCACTCTTTTGATCATGGAGCAGATAAACATAATTCTGTGCTTGTCTTTATTCGCCCTGAGAAAGCAACTGGGTTTTCGTCCATGATAGCAGAGCTTGCAGAATTTCTTTGGATAGCCTGGAACAGGGATGCTCAGGACATTTGAAGGGTTTTAGTTCCTGTTTTAGCAGTATTGGTCTGAGGTGTGGCCAGTTTCTGATCAAACCTTTTTTTTTGGTGGGAAAGTTGAATTTCTGACATCTGAATTTCGTGGCATTTTAAGTTGGGAGTTTTTCTATGGAAAGTTTTAGTTCTCTCGTGGGAAAATGAGAGCATGGCCAATCTAAATACTAAATAAAGTCCCATATTGCTTGAAACACTTTTTCTATGCTTGGGGAAGTGGGCAGTTACTCTGTGTTTCTTTGTTGCTTTACAGAAAACCCCTCCACCCTGCCTGGTAGTTGTGTCATCCTCAGTTCTGACCTTCCATGGTCTGGATTTGGACAGCAGGAACCAAAGATCTTGGACTGTGCCTGAAAATTGGGGGACTTCTGATTTTAGAATAATGTTCTGACTGACACAATTCCTTTGCCTTGTGGTAAATCTTTTAATCTCTTTCGATGTCTCAGAGAATCTAGTCCCAGGTATCTGGGAAACACAATTTGTAATCCAGCTTCTTGGCCAAATGAGTGAGAATCTTGAGGAAAGTTTCGTCCCAGAAATTTCTTTTTGCCTAATGAGAGCAAACTGGGTTTTCTCTGTATTCTCTTCTGCCTTTGCAGCACTGGAACACGTGGCTCAGGCTGGGTTATCCATGAGGATGAAACTGTAAATGACTTTTTCAGGGTATGAATGGAACCCTGAGTTATTCAGGCACAGCAAACCCTCATCAGCAATACCCGAGGGGGTGTAAATGGCACAACCTCACTGCTGCTGCTGGACCTGCTGCACGCCTTGGCTGCAGCCCCTAAAGCCCCAGACTGGTGACACCAGCAGAGTGAGATGGGGAAAGTCAAACACTCTCAATCCATCCCCAAATTCAGGGAGAGCTGGACTGGAGACAGCCGCACCACTGAGCGAGCTCCAGAACAGCTCCTGGAGGGGCTTGCAGGTCTCAGCTGTGAGTTGTGACATTGCTCAGGGTGGTCTCCTGTTACAGCTGGAAAGGCTGCATGGATTTGGGCAGAGCTGCCCTCTCCCAGGGAATCACACTGGCCTGGAAACAGAAATAAACTTCCCGTGGTGTTTCTTTTCCGTGCCTGCTCCTCTGAGGTGTGAGGTGTGTGCAGAGCCCAGCGTCAGCAAACGCACCACCCCTCCCTCACTGCAGTGTGATTTCCAGCCCCTTGCTTGCTTTACAGAGCACAAAAATCCCATCCAATGCCTGGATGGAGCACAGGGCAGACCCAGCTGTTGCACAGATGTGAAAGCTCAGAGAGCCTTTTGGTGCTGTCTCTTTTTAAAACAAACCAGCTCCTCCACTTCTTCAGCCTCTCGAGCACTGTCACAGCCTGTCCCCCCCAGGGGACAGAACAATTCTCCTCCCCATCTTTCCCAGCTGGAAACCCATCTGCCAGAGATGTGTTTGAGGCTTTGCACATGGAATTATTTTTCACAGTCTCAGGGCTCTCTGTGGGTAAAATGATGTGAGTAAAGCAATTCTGATGAGCATCACAGTTGTCAATAAAACGAGGGACAATGTTTAATAAGAACAATTTAATGGTGAACTTGGCTTTGCTGCTGTTCATCTCTTTTCTCAAGCTGAATTTCTGTGGAGAGGTTGTCAGAGGAGTTCAAGGATTTGCTTCGTGCATTTGTCCATAGGATGAGCTCAACTCTTCTCTCGGCCTTTAGATTTCTTCACTTTTCCTGACGTGCCCAACTGGAATTGAAGGTAAATTGCATGAGAGGCTTTCTCCAGCTGTTCCGGTGGAAAATTTGCACCTGTCTCGTGTTTTCTGTGCATTTAAAGCTGAAACACGTTGTTCTTTACCCTTTCTTCCTGCTGCAAGGCCTTTTGGAAATACACTCTATTTTCTCCTCCGTTCTGCTCTCCACATTGTGATACGCTGGAAGATATTAAACAACAACACAAAGAGGATATGTTTTATATTATTTTGTTTATAAGAACACTCTGGTCTGGTAAATAGCTACACCCTTCAGAAGTGTTTTCAATTTTCCCTTTGAAATAAGAAACAAGTAATGCTTTCAACAAGCAGCTCTTCTCGGTCAAGGATTTTTTCTCATTTTAGGGTGCACACATAATTTGAAAATCAAAATGTTTCCAGCAAACATGTTTGGGGCACGTGGTTTTTTTTTGTTTTGTTTTGTTGTTGTTGTTGGGTTTGTTTTGTTGGTTTTTTTAAATTTAGAACTATGTGAAATCCATGCTGTGGCTATAAAGGCATGGCTGTTCATGATGCTGAGAGCTTCGTGTTGAGCAGAATATATTTCAGTATGGAACCTACAAGGGATCTGTAAAAAGACACCATAAAGTCACTCGCAGGAGTGACTTCACTCAGTTCATTTCTCATTAAATTCAGCAAAAAGCCTCTTGTTTAACAGATCAATAACTTGAGTTGTGTAGGGAAGAGCTGTACCTTCAGACACAAATCAGTGACTTGTGTTAAGATCATTCCTAGGAAAGAAATGACCAGGCCATGGCATTCCAGTTCTCTTGCTTTATTGCTCCCAACAGCATAGAATGACCCCAAAAATATCTTTTTCTTTTCCCAGGCCATGGAGAAATTTCTTTTTCCCCGGAGAATTCCTGAGGGCAGGTCAGACACTTGGTCCCTTTTCCCGAGTGGATTCTCCTCGACTTCACCCTGAGAGAGCTTGAAAAATTAGGTCCAAAAGTGAGGTGGGCCAGGCCCAGCTTATTCCAGGTTGGCCTTACATCCTCACAAAGGATTTTTGGTCCTGCTGTGGCTGGGATGGTTTTCTCTAAATGTGCTGTATTGCTCTGGACTTCCAGAGATTGTTTTTGCAACCCAGTTTAAGGTCACCTTGAGAGAGGCTGGGCTTGGCAGAGCTGATTTCTGGGCCCAGGCCTTGCTGCTGATCTCGAGCTTTTGACTGATTACACAAAACATTTTGGAGATGAAGTCTGAATAAACCCTTCAGTTAAGGTCATAGTAAATAAGATTCTAAGGTTAAGGCACTTTATGGCAAGCAGACTTTTAGAAACTGGTTGTATTAAGAGGAATGATTTGATTAGAGAATGAGAAACAGGGCTGGGGAGAGAGGAACCTGAGCTCAGCAATAAAATGAACAGAGCTGCTTTTTTTCCTCTCCTTCTTGGAATCTGGTGTACAAAGGCACAATTAAACAACAAGGCCAATGTTTCAGCAGGCCAAGGCAAACCATTTGCGCTTTTCCTGACTCTGGGCATCTGCACAGGGTTTTGCCAAGCTTTGCTTTACAATTCTGGGCCAAATCTGCTTCCCTAGGGCTGCAAGGTGGGAGCAGGGCTGGGACCCTCGGGAGGCTGGAGGTGCCCCCGGAGCTGAACTGATGATGCTGAACTCAGGGCTCTTGGGCTCCTCCAGCTCAGAATCAGCCTCTGGACACCACCAAGCAGCACAAGCTGAATTTAAGGATATCTGGAGGCTGTAATTTGGAAGAGCAACCAGGGCAGATAGTCTGGGTCACATTGCTGGAGTCAGCTCAAGCTGGAATAGCAGCGAGGTGAAGGGGGGAACACAGGAGCAGCCAAACACCCACACAACCCCAGTGCCAACCTTCACTGCTTCTGCAGTGTTTGATTTGTTGTTTCCTTAGAAAACCAGGCTGAGCTCCCAGCAGCAGATCGTTTTCAACCTCTCTGTCTGAGCTAGAAAGAAAAGGCTTTGTCCCAAAAGCAGGTATTTCCAGTATCACTGGAAATGCTGAGTGGGATTTGCATTCTTCTTATTCTTCCTTATCTTTCTGCAGGAGGAATCCTGTCCAGGAGCAGGGCTCAGACCCTTGGATGCTGCTGAGGTGAGAATGAGGTGGCCTCTGGTTTGTTCATGAGCCAAGCGGGCTTGGGAAGAAAGGGATGGACACAGGAGGGTGAATCAGCATCTGTGCCTGGTAGCCTTTAAACACTTTGGGTATTCTGCTCTGCAGGATGAGTGTGATTGTCCCAGTTCTCATGGTGGAGCTGCAAGGTGAGACCCACTGAGCCAGCAAATATTTCCATTTATGTAAGGTGAGACCCACTGAGCCAGCAAATATTTCGATTTACTTCACTCAGCTCTTCCATCCAAGTATCGAAGCCCTGCACTGGAGGTAACACAAGTTGAAGAGACTTAGACAAAATCTAAATATGTGCTTTTTCACAGCAAACACTGAGTAATGATTGCACTGGCTCAGGAGAAATGCCCTGGTCTGAAGGCAGCACTTTCCAGTCCGAATTAGCTCAGGTTTCTGGAAGTTTGATGCCGTTTTGCAAAGTTTACTTTCTCAAATGAGAAAGAAACAGCCAAAAATATTATGATTTCTAAAAAAAAAAACAAGTTGGAAGAGGCCAAATAAAATGACAATCTCCATTTGGCAGGGAGGAGAGGTGATGCAATTAGCTGATTTTTATTGAGAAATGAATAGAAAGGTGTGAATTTGATCCATAACCCTTTTCTGGCCAGAAATACCATGGCATGGAGGGCAGAGAAGATAAACAGCTAAATGCTTTAGCAAAAATGACCTGTGTCTATGGTCAGATAATGCTCAAATGTAAGACTTAAGAAATGAAATAATAGGCTAAAATAAATCTCCCTGATTTATTTTCCTTCTCTTTTTCTGCCAGTTTCGAGTTTCCTTCAAACCTCTCCCATTTGCTGAATTTTTCTGTGGCAGAAATCTGGCCTGGTCTTTTGCAAAGCAGAGCAAAGGGAATGCTTTCAAATATCCCAGACAGATTATTTGCTCTCTGCTGTTCTCTTGATGATGTTGGAAAACACAATCTGCTTGTGAGAGACGTCTGCTCCTGTGACTATGTAGAAAGAACCAGGGTATTGTCCAGGAGTTGACAGATAAAATTCAGAATGAGGAAAATAAATAAAATGTAATCTGCTGATGCTTTGGGAAAACCCTGTGTCTCTGTATAAACCTCTGGGTTTGGGATTTGGGGTTTGTTGTCATATTCCCCATGGGGATCCATGAGATCACAGGTATTTTAAAGCACCTAATGAGAGGCAAGAGGTCTTTGCTGAGCACCTGGGCTGGCTCTGCATCCCTGGAGAACAACAAACATCCCTGGGGACCCCACAGATCTTCTGTTGATGGCTGAGACACCAGAGAAGGAGGTCAGCCCTTAACTGGGGTGAGGAAATTCTGTGTTATGGGAGGAACAGGGAGGTTAAATGGGTTTAAACTGGTGCTGAGGGCAGCCACCCCTGAGCTCATGGTGTTGGGCTTGGCTGTGTGAGAAGCACCAAGGGACACAGAGGGATCCCACAAATCCCTCCAGGTCCTGTCATCCCCTCTGGAAAGCAGGATTTGATATCTCCAGGTGTCAACACTGCTACTCTTTCTCACTCTGCAAATCCAAAAGCTGTCCTGCCTTCATTAGAGAAATGTGGTTTAATTACGTGTCTTTATGCCCATTTTTCAGGCCGTGGTTGGCAAATCCCTGTGTGTGGCTGGCCCAGCCAAGCTCCACCTCTCTCCACAGCTGTGTTTTCCATGGGAGCACATCTGCTCTGGCTGCTCCACCTGTTTTTGAAGGTATATCAACAAACTGTGGCTCTGACCTCCCAGCAGGCCAACAGTGCAGCTCTCACCTCTTTCATTAATCAGCCTCACGTCATTAGCTGGATTTAGTGGCAGTTTTGTCCTTTTCCTCTCTTTCATTGGTGGAGAAATGCCTGCAAAATATTTGGGTTACCTGTGGCAAAGCGTGAAATGTCACTGAGGATGGAGCCCAGGCTGGCAGTGCTGTGCTGCTTCAGAGGCCTTTGGAATGCAGTGTAAAAACCAGAGTTGTCTGAGGTCAGATCACCAGAGGTGACCTTGAGAGTTACCTTATGTTGAGGCAGCTTCTCACTTTTATTTTATTTTATTTTATTTTATTTTATTTTATTTTATTTTATTTTATTTTATTTATTTTATTTTATTTTATTTTATTTTATTTATTTTATTTTATTTTTTAAAAAAAATTTATTTTTTATTTTTTTTAATTTTTTTATATTTTATTTTATTTTATTATATTTTTTATATTTTATTTTATTTTTTTTTGTTATATGTTATTTTATTTTATTTTATTATATTTTCTTTTTATATTTTCTTTTATATTTTGTTTTATGTTATTATATTTTATTTTATTTGTACTTTATCCTATTTTATTTTTATTTTATATTTTATTTTATTTTATTTATTTTGTTATTTTATTTTTTATTTTTATTTTTATTTTTTATTTTTATTTTTTATTTTATATTTATTTTATTTTATTTTATTTTATTTTATATTTTATTTTATTTTTATTTTATTTTTTATTTTATATTTTATTTTATTATATTTTATTTTATTTTTATTTTATTATTTTATTTTATTATTTTATTATTTTATATTTTATTTTATAATTTATTTAATATTTTATATTATTATTTCATATTTTATATTTTATTTTATTTAATGTTATTTTATTTTATTTATTTTATTATTTTAGAGTTTTTTGGCTGTCCCTGGGTCTCTTTCTGGTGGCATTGCCCTGGGGTCTCCTCAGAGCAGAGGTGCTGGATGCAGAGCTGCCTCTGGTGCCTCTGGGGGCTCAGTGTGTGGCTGCAGAGCTGCGCCGACAGAGGAACTTTAAAAATCTTCCTTGAAAGTATTTTCCCCACTTGGCAGCTGAACAGAGCGAAAACACACAAAAACATCATTCTCCTGCAGGTTAGAGCTGATCATCCACCACAGGCTGTGAGAAATGAGAATAAACCCAATGTCCCGACTGCTCCTGGAGAACTGATAGAACTGATTTGATAGAATTTATTTCCCGTATCACTTCCTGACCAAAGCACGCTCTGCACTAGATTTTATCATTTCCTCATACAATAATAACCAAATCTTTTCAATTAGAGGACATTCCTCCACCAGTGCAGCCGACATCCTGTTTTGCCTTCCTTACATCAGCTGCACATGGAGCACAGAATCTTCAGGAATATTTCCTACAATCTCCAGTGTCATTTCTAGCTGCAGCCCCTGTCTGCTTTCACAGCCCCTCCCATCTGGCTTGTGGATGGATTGCTCCAGGAAATATTGCCCAGCCTGGTTCTACTTCACAGAGTTAAAACCTTGATAATTTGCATCCTATTTAGGCCAACAGAGCTTGGAATGTCCCCCCAGCTTTGCCTGGCACTGCAGGAGTGCAGGTGCTGCAGGAATTTGGCTTCCACAAAGCCCAAGAAGAGCAGGAGTCAAAAATGAGTGGTTTTGGGTGAGATTTGTGCCCTGCACAAAGGATCCATTGGAGGCTGTTGAGGTGACTCGTGGGGCTTTGGGGAATTTTCAGCTCTTGCCTCAGTGATTTATTTTGCTGCCATTCAGTTACTGAGGGTGCAAATGTCACCCTAAAACCACAGTGCTGCTCAAGGGCAGCAGCAGGATGTGCTGCAGATGAAGGAAAAGACAGCGGGCAACTGCTGAAGTAAATGGTGCTGGGTTTTCCCCATTTTCTTTCAATTGTCTTAAATCCTAAAGCAAATTAAACCCATATTTTTTTAAAAAAATCTGATTGTGAAGTATAATTTAGTGCTGCTCGGTGCATTTGGACCTCGTGTTCTGCATAACGGCAGCCTTGCATGTTGATGGCAGAAAATTCAACGTGTGATTCACTGCTCCTGCTGCTCCCAGGGGTTCAGGTGTCAGAGTTTTTATGGGCTCAGTGCAAAAACTGCACTGAAAACAGAGTCCTTGTGGCAGAATCAACCACGTTTGTGTGCCAAATAGAAGTTTTCCCAGGGTTTCCAGGACTAGGATGTGTTGTTAATGTATATTTGCTGCATATATTTAATTTATAATAAATATATATATATTTACTGCTGCCTTCAGGTTGTTTCACACCAAGGAGGGACAAAGAAATCCTAACAAATAACACGTTCACAGAGTGCTTCAATCTGAAGACAAGCTCAAGGTATTTGTTGCAAATAAAGCCAAAGGCCTCATGTGCTCCTTGGAGCATTCCTGGAGAGCTGCTGGCTGCCTTTATTCCTGATAATGATCTTTATGTGTTTAGCTGTGAACACACATTTCCCATCTCCTGTTGCTGCTTTTCTAGGTTAGACAAAAAATTCTTGTTCAGGCATTATGTTTTCCATAATTGGTTTGGTGTTTTTTTTATTCCCCAGCTGTTCTCTTGTGCCTCCCTTGGAGTTTATTCCCATCACCTTTCCCATTTTCTCATTCCCTCCATCCCCTGTTCCCAGCCCCTCACTCACAATTGTTTTCCCCTTTCTTTCTTTGCTCTTCTTTGTGAAATTTGATGATTTTCATTTCAGCAGTTTTCCAAGAAGAGTTGGGATTTAAACCCTTCCTACAGCAATACAAGCTCAGCCTTTATCCCAGTCCTGAGCACAAAAACCACCCAGATCAGACTCATGGATCTACCCAAACACCTGACTCCGAACTGATCAAGCACAGCAGGATGTTTTAATTAGTTCCACATTCATATTAAAGGGGTTTTGTCTCCACCACGCTCACCCTGTTACTGCTCTGAACACCATGCAGAGTCACAAGAAGATTCCCAGGACAGGAATCTCCAAAATAAAAATATAAATATAAATCTCCAAAACTCCAGGCTCCATAGCTGGTGCCCTGCTATGAGCTTTATCCAGCTCTTAACTAAGGAATGCTGTATTTTTTCACCTCTCTTGATAAAAACAATATCCTCAGTCCAGCCCTTTTGCTGATTCTGTGCATCCCCCCCTGTCCCTTTTCCCAAAAAAACCCCTGATTTTGCTGCACCCAACAGAGGGCTCCACAGAGTGAGTGAATCCCTTTGCCTTTGTCAGGGACAGAGAGATGAGGATCCTCAGCAAAACAGGAAACAAGATGTGGATTTATTGGGTTATCAGCCCTGGGGCAGGCAGATTGCCTGGAATGGGATTTTTAAAGCAGCAGCATCCAAAGGTCACTGAAAGTGTCAGGCCTGGGATCCAGGTGGGTGATTTTTGAAGTCCAGGTGCCTGATCACAGGGTTTTTTTGAAGTCCAGGTGCCTGATCACAGGGTTTGTTGAGAGGCAAATTTTGGGTTATCCATGTGATAACCCACATGATGATGTTGGAGGGATTTGGTGGAGAGTTTGTTCTTGTTATGCAGAATTTTCTGTGCAATTTGGTAATTCGGGACCCTGTTGCCAATCTGTGAACTTTTATGCAGAGAAAAGTTACGGAGATGGGCTGTGAAGGCTTTGATTTATATTTTCTGGGGTAGAAACCTCTTCCTGGGCAAGAACTGCTAAAATGGGGTCTGCACTTGGGGTGCTGTACAATTAAACAGCATCAGAGCTCATGCAGAGAGAGGTTCAGCTCCAGCGCTCCAGAGGCAAACTCTGGAGGAAGGGAATTCATTTTCTGATCCACAAATGTAGCAGCAAGAGAAGTTATTCTCTTTATTCCACTTCACTGAGGCTTCTGTTCCCTCTTATCACATACTTCATATAATTATGTTTGGGCTAGTTTCTTGAATAATAAATGCTTCCATTTCTTAATTATGTTTTATTATATAAATGTGATTGCACTTCATAGCAATGGAACACAAAGTACCAAACATCCAGGGAGAAAAAAATGAGATTGGAAAGAAAACAAGCTTCATCCTTGAGTTGAATTTGGACCTTTTACCTTTTAAATAAAACCATCTGTATTTATATTTTAAAAGTTTGTCAGGGCCAGATGTTGACAAACCCGACTATTTCCTAATCAGTAACCTGGAGGGTGACCCCTTTGTGCAGCCAGGGTTGTCCTGAGCCTTCCTATACAAAATAGGGTGTGAGAAGCCAGAGACAGGAATTATTTGCCAAAAATCTTTAGGAAGAAGAAAGAAAAATGAAGGGATGTGTACTACTGGGATAGGAGCCTTGGGTAAAACAATAATTCTTCCTTGTTGCAATCAGGTAGGCTCAGATAAAATAAAAATGGGGTAGAAAAATATACTGTAGACTGAGAAACTCTTCTCACCAAAATGAAATATTTTTTCCTTGATTTCAAGCACAAAATTTATATTGGAGCTTGAGCTTCCCTTAAGCCTGGAGTGTGTTTGGATCCTTGGCTTGGTTCATGCCTACATCCTGATTCTGTTTTAATTTAAGGCAGGAAGAGAAAAATATGTTTTTAATGCCAGTTAACCAATTCATATTAATTAACTCAAATAAAAATAAGGATAAAGAAGGAAAACCAGCATAGGCTCTCACTAAATTCAGCAATTCTAATTGAACCCTGTCCTAAACCCAAATCACCTCTGGGCTGTTCTTTGAGCTGAAGGAGCTGGGGTGCCCACACAGCAGGCTTAAACCAGGACTTTGTCCCCCAGTCCATTCTCCAACCCAGCAGATCCTTTCTGTGGGATATTTTGGAGGCTCAGCTGTCACATAGAGGACTGGCCCATGAGAGGCTCTTAAACGTGTCCAGGTTGGGACCTGTGCCTCCAAAGCTTCCCAAAGCTGTGGCTTTCTGAGGGCTGGACCTGGTGTGGGAATTACTCACAGCTTCCTGTGCCTGGGTGTTCCCCCCTGAGCACATGAGGACCTTTGATCTGACCCAGTCCATCCCTCTCCTGTTCCTGCAGTCTGCTCACCTCTATTTTAGCCCAGGTTAGCTCATGGGGCTTGACCAAACTGAAATGGAAACTTTTTTTTTTCTCTTTGGCGTAGACATAACATCAGGAATCCTTGTTCAAACAAAATCCTCTTGGAGTGGCTGCAATTAAACCCAGAAAGGACATGGGCCTGGTCTTTATTTCTGAGCTCTTGCCTCTGCAGTGATTCAGGTTGGCCTCGATAATAAAAATAAATCCCTCCTCCTCTTGCCATAAATCAGCATATTCTGGCTTTTGTCCCCAGGATGAGCCTCTCTGTTCTCCTGCCAGAGTTATTCCCAGTTCTATGTCCCAGTTCTAGGATTGGATTACCTTCAGGGACAGCTGTTGCCTCGTGGTCCTTCCCTACAGCTTTCAGAAGAGTGAGGAGATCTTTGTGAGTCACCTCCTTCCTGTCTCTTCTCTAAGCAAACTGTGCTCACCACAAGCTGAGCTGCAGGAGGGTTTGTGCTCTGGACATTTGGCTTTTTTAATCTAAATTTCCTGACCTGTGGGATGGATGGGACACGTGGAGCAGAAGATGGGGCAGGTGATGTCCCTTGGAGCAGAGGCACCACCAGTGCTGCGTGTGAATTCACATCCAGACCACCCAAATTCCACCCTCTGGTTCCCTCTCTCTTTTCAAATCCTTCTCCATGTCCACGTTCCCTTTCCCTTAGCCTCCATCCCTTCCCAAAACTCAATGTTTTAAGATTTTATTGCCTTCTTTAGCTAAGAACACAACAGGAAGTATTTTCCTCTGGAAACTCAGTGTTGGGACACCAAGGATGCTCATTCCAAATTTCTATCGAAATGATGCCCATTAGAATATGCAAATTTAGGGTTTGCTTTTGCCAAAAATTGGGAGCCAGTCATATAAAATTTCAGGTTCTTCCTCTGTGAGGAGGGTGTTTTTCCTTTGTTGTTTTTTTCCCCCCTGTTGGATGTCATCTCTCTGAAGGCTTTAGAAAGAATCCACAGGAGTTGCACAATTCCAACAATTGGTGCAGTAAATTAAATAAAGGAGGTGTGTGGCTTTGATAGGGAGAAAACAAGTATGAGCATAACAGTAAGCAGAGGACTTAAAGGGCTCATGCCGAGAAATCCATTAAAAAATAAATTAATTTCCAGACCAGGATTGGGGTTGCATCCAATATAATTGAAAAATTTCTCAGTTTTACTCCATGGCTTTATCAACAAGTTCCCCACTAATCCTGTGGTTCAGGAATGCACACAAATGCACATTTCAATAGAGTTAAATTTTTTAAAAACCCAAAAAATTATGGAAAGTCCCACCAAAATCAGCCAGGATATTTTAGGTTGGAGGGAATCTCTGCTCAAAGCAGGGTCCACAAGAGCAGGTTCCTCAGGAGCAATTTAAGTGCTGATTTTATTTAATAATTTTTTTCCTGAATTGTGATTTCAGTTTTTCTACTGTATTTCTCAAGGTCAGTGGGACACCAGGGAAACTGTGTTTGGTTCCTTTCATTTTGAGTTGCCAGGTCTGTGTCTAATGCAGTTAAAATTCAGATGATTTTCAGGCTTTCTGCTTTATTTTGAGATGACAGCAACCCTGACACTTTAATTGGAGATTGAGTCACCATGGAAAGAGTCATCATGAAAAAAACCAACATATTCCTGACTTCTGAATATTTTGAGCCCATCAATAAAGGCTTCATTTCAAATTTCAGTTAATTCTGTCCCCCTAGGAATAGTGCCCAGTGCTGCTTCTATGGAATGTAACAGTCTGGTGGGAATAGGAATCTGCAGGACCTGGTGGTGCTGTGACCATGCAGGAATCAGCACTGAGAGAAGCCACTCAAAAGCTTTTGAACCTGCTCAAAAGCTGGAACAAAGCCTCAGAGAGGCTCTGAAATCCCCTTTTTTGGAGATTCTCAAAGCTTGGCTGGATGAGGTCATGAGTTACCTGATGTAAGTCCTTCCAGTTGAAGGTGTCCCTGCCCAGGGAAGGGGACTGGATCTGGATGGTCTCCTTCTAGCCCAAACCATTCTGTGATTCCATGAGTTTAGAAGATTCCATGAGTTTAGAAAACTCCATGAGTTTAGAAGATTCCATGAGTTTAGAAGATTCCATGAGTTTAGAAGATTCCATGAGTTTAGAAGACTCCATGAGTTTAGAAGATTCCATGAGTTTAGAAGACTCCATGAGTTTAGAAGATTCCATGAGTTTAGAAGACTCCATGAGTTTAGAAGACTCCAGAGCCTCATTAGAGATTCCCACCCTGTTTCTGCCTTGTGACTCTTGACTTCTTCCAGTTGGGGCTTGGAGGATCTTGTCAGCCTCATGGTCTCACACCTCCTCATCAGTCTAAGATTGCCTAAAACCCGATTTTTTATTTTCCCAGGGTTCCTTTTCTTTTTGAAAGGCTCTGCTGGCAATTCTCTCCCCAGCTCCCTCTGAGCAAAGCAGGCAGGCTGGCAGAGGGACGCGGTTGAAGCAGTGGAGCAGAAACTCCAGAAGATTGTCTGGACTGGCTCAAAGTGCCATCAGGTGTGAGGCTTGGCTGGAGGTTTGTGGAGTTTGAAGCCTTGCCCAGACAGAGCTGGAGCTCAATCACTGCGAGGCACGTCCGGCCAGACTCAGCCATTGTGTCGGGTCCTGGAACAGGAATATCCTGGGATTTCTGTCAGAGCCACACAAGGTTTGGCTTCACAGGTCACTTCACCTCCCTCTGACCCATGCTGGTGATAAATAGCTCCATCTCCTGTGCTTGCAGAGCTGTTTAATCAGTGCCTGCAGGCGCTCAGATCAACCTGAGGTGGTTTTTGCCTCTTGGCTGGGTGGTCCAGCCCCTGGGATGGGAAGCTGTGCTCCCTGAGCTTGGCATGAGCCAGACTTATTTGAGTCTGCTCATTAGAAAAAGCCTGAGCTGGAGAGGGTGCATCTTAGCGGTGGCATCAAGGGGATTTATCTGGAGACAGGTTGAGATTTAGAGTGTCACTTTGGATTGTTATAAATGGAGCTGTTTTCTGTTTGTGCTGCTGTGATATTGCAGCAGTGAAATGCACGGCTCTGGCAGGGTCAGCCCCTGATCCCACTGGTGCAGAGCTCCCCTATCACAGATACCCCGTGCCCAGAGCTGTCACTGCTGAGTCTCTTCTTTAATCTTCACAGCACAGCAGCCACCACCAGGATTGCAGTGACCAGACAGCCCAGAGGGACTCAGAACTGTGGAGGCAAAAACATTCTGATTATTTCACCAAATCCCAGACTCATCCATCATCCCCCAGAGAGCAGTGAGACAGCAGCCACCCTCTTCCTGCAGCACATCTGAGGGGACTGGTGGCTGCTGCAGAGCTGCCTCCATCAGGAAAGAGGGGTAGGTAGCAAAGTATTTCCATTTTCAAAGGCCTGGAGAGGCCAGAATAATCCAAACTCAGGCTTGGCAAGGCTCAGCGTTGCAGCACATTTCTCCACCACTGTAACTCTGGGCTGGGGCTGCACAGGCAGACGATACTGGCAAGGCAGCAGGAGTTGAGTTTGTGTTTTTTGGTGGGGGAATAAAAGATTAATGCACCAACTGTAAACTCAGGGTGGGGAAATTTCAGGAGAGCAAAAAAAAAAAAACAACCCTGACTCTGAGTTGTGCCAGGAATGAATATCCCAGTCCTTGTAAGAAATACAGTATTGTCTTTCCTTCTCCTCTGAAAAGAATAATATCTCTGAGGCAGCACATCCGAGCAGACTTGGATGGCTCTGCTTTGAGGTACAGGTGTCCTGACTCTGTTCCTGAATCCACAGGGTGGAAGGAGGCCAGGGCTGGATGGAGCATCATTCCCCAGCAACTCAGACCAGCTGCTGGAGAAGTGATCAGAAAGGAGAGGCAGCGTTCCCTGGGACAATGGTATCGAGGTATTTCCTAGATTTTGTTTCATTTCTGGAAAGCCTGAGTGTGTCCTGTGTGCTGGTTAGGAATGGATTTTCACTTCAGTCCGAGGGGAGCAGGTGGACACCTCTGATTAATTCAAATGAGGGGGATGGCAACATTAAAACCAAAATGTGGGAGCGCAGGGGAAGCAAAAGAGGGGTGGTTAGAGCTGAGTCCTGTTTGCTGCACATCAATCACTGACCTGTCAATCACTGACCTGTCAATCATTGACCTGTCAATCACTGACCTGTCAATCACAACTGTGTCTGTGCAGGCTCTGACAGTGATTGCAGGGGACACTGGGGCAGCTCTCCCTCACAGCACCATCATATTTTCATTAAACCCTTAGTTTTATAAAGCCATCTTGCTTTCTGTGATCCTCCCAAAATAATTTTTCTGCTGATCTTCATCTGATTGTTGGAATGCTGTGGTGGCTTTTTGTGAGCTCAGAGTTGCAAGGTGCTCCTGGTCCCATCAGCCATTCAAACCAACCAAAAATGTTAGGGAGATTTTTTTGGGTAGAATTTGCTTAGGTCTGGACAAATGTGCCATGACTACCCTTAAACATAACTGGTTCCAGTGTCTCCAAACCAGAGCAATCCTGGCTGCAGCACCTCCCCAGGATATGGAGGAGGAATGCATCCACTGTGAGTTAAGAACCCAAAAATGTCCTATTGAATTCTGTGTTGAGATTGAGTTACCATAAACAGTAATTAAAATAGTTATGGGGCTCTCCACTGGCATGAGGAACGTTACATACTGATTTGTTTTCCACAGGCAAACAGCCAAGCTTGGGCCAGAGTCAGGCTTGGTGCCTTTCATTTCATGCAAAGGGAATCACAAACCTGAGGCTTTTTCTCCAAGTCCTGCAACGAGCTCTCCCAAGGAATTCCTCACCCAAAACTGGGATGCCTCCGGCTCTGGAGCATTCAGGAGGACCCACATGTGGTGGGGCAGAGTGAGCCAGACAGGTGAGAGCCCACCCAGTCCTTGGGACACATCTCTGCAGCCTCGTTCGTACCCAGCAAAGCCTACTTAAAAGTTTACTTAAATTTTTCCTACTTTAAAAATTTACTTAAATTTTTCTCTTCTGTTACCTGCCCAGGAAGGACTCTTCCCATGCAAATGTCCTGCTACACAACCCAACTCAGACCTCCTGATTTACCTTCAGGAGCTTTGGGTTGGGAAAGAAGGAGGAAAAATGTGACCAGGGTCTGCAATGCCCCTTTGGGAGAAGGGAGCTGAGGTCATTAATCCCCTACTCTGAATTTTCTGAGCCTCATGTTTCCAGCTTTAAGGGTACCAAGAGCACCACCAGCCCCCAAATGAATGCTTTAAAAAGGAATGCATTTTAAAAATCTAACAATTTTTATGTTCTAACTAGGTAGTGTTTTCTCCCTGAGGATTTTTTATTTTCCCTTCTTTCATGCTTTTGTTTTAAAGTCAAGAAAGAACTTTTGCAAAGGAATAAAGCTCCAAAATCAAAACAGAAAATGACAGCTGATTTTTTCCCAGAACCTGGGGCTACATCCATGTGGGAGAGATCCCAAAGCACCTGGAAAGGTCATGGGAAGTGGTGCCAGGGGAGATTCTTGCTCCTCTTTTCCTCCAGTGCATTTTCTTCCTCATTGCAGGTGAAGGGCTCTGGGATGTTCCCTGTGGCACAGCCATTGGATTTACAGGACAATGAAGGGTGAGAAAGGGCTGGACTGAAAAGATTTTGATCTCATTTGGGCACCTGAAAACTATTTTGGACCTCAACCTTTCCAAAACCCGATGTAAAGTGCTGAGACACCTCCCAGCTCTTAGCCAGGCCTCCTCCAGAGCAGATCAAATGTTTGCAGAAGTGGTGGGCAGTCCTGAATCCACAAAATCCAGCTTTGAGAGTATTCAGGGACTTTGTAGGGAAACTGAGGCACTGGGTTTGGCAAAGGGCTCGAGCCTAAACCCTTCTCTATCTGCAGCATCCCCTGGTGCTGCATCTACAAGGTTTGCATGCAAAGCTCCTAGAGATTAGAGAGCTTTGTGTAAAATCACCCTTCGGGCTCTGCTGGGTAAGAGTTTCCACCCTGAACCACTGTCTGAGCATTCAGCTCACACCAATCTCAGCTCCATGCTCAGCCCCATCCCAGCTGACGCAGGCTGGGTGTTCATTCCAGCTAGAGAAAAGTTTGCTGAAAAAAAATAAATAGGCAAGAGGACAAAAAGGAAAAAAAGGGAAAAGGCAGAAGATGCAGCCAAGAGTTCAGTGATAAAATGGAGCAGAGGAGATTTGGACTGCAGCACAGGACATGGTGTGCTGGAATCAGGAGCTGCTCCACAGAGATCAATGTTTGCTGCCCTGATGGTCCAAATGTCAAAGCCCTGTGTCACCAAGGGGCAGAAATCCATCTGGAGAGTGAGTGATGGGGTGTGAGGTGAGGCAGCAGGGGACAGTGCAGCGAGTCTGGAAAAGGAGATCCACAGACCTTGAACTCAGATATTTGGTGGCTGTTCTTTCTGCCTTTGGCTCTGCCTTCTCTCACTGCTCCTGTCCTTTTCTTGCAGTTCCACCCTCACTTTATCCCAGGATTTCCTGGGCTTTGCAAGCAGAATTGTCACTCTGGGTGATTGTGCCAGCCTCTTTCTAGGGCTTGCTGAGAGTCATCTTTGTACCAAGTAAAGGATCACAGACCCATTTGTCTCTTCTCTACCCAGGATTTTTCAGCACTGGGGGAAGCAGTCACTGGGAAACTCCTTTGCTTTCTCCATGTGTAGCCAGAGTTGGATGAAGGCTGGGAAGTCTCCAGTTCCAGCCTGAGAAGTCCATGGGTGCAGCTGAGCAAGGGATGAAGGCAACATCAGCTCCTCTTCCCCTTGGACACCAGCCTGAGTTTTAGGCTCACACAACTCTCCCTGCTTACTCAGGGGTTGCAAAGGCCTTGCTGCCCATCCAGGAATTCCAAATTCCTGCTGTACTTTTTGTACCCCTCATTAGCACTAAATGTCACCCGGGCTGCCCAGGCAGCAGTGCCTGGCTTAATCTGGAGATACTCAGCAAAATTCATTTCATGTGTCACATATTCCTAACAGGTCAGGTTTTAGCAGCTTTTGGGCTGCCTGGACACAAACATGGGTGCTTATTTGGCCCCAGGATGAGCTTACTCACCGTTTTTATGTTGTGTGGTGAAGGCTTCTGTATTTCTCTCTGGCCTGTGAGCCTGGCTCTGGCAGTGATGATGAGGTGACAGAAAAGGTTTCTGTTTGCTGGGGAGATGATGGCAGTGGGAGCACAAACTCATGGCTGGGACAGCAGCAGGCTGCAAATCAGCTGTCAGAGTAAAGAAATGCTCAAACCCAGCCCAGCCCTCACCCACACTCTGCTGGGGACAGAGGCAAACCCAGGGTTCCCCTGCAAAGCCACCCCTGGGGACAGTCCCAGCAGGATGGATGGAGGTGCCAGCAGCCTGCTGCAAATCTAGGCCACATCAGCTCTTGCTGGCCATGAAAGCTGAGCCTGAGCAAAGCCCTGACATTGATTTTGAAGAGTGTGTTTGGTGTCTGGCCAAGGAGCTTTTTTTTTCTTGCTCAAACTTTTCCACTACAGCTGGCAGAGCTGCAGCACTGGGGGATTGCACAATGCTGGGTCCCAGGGCTCCAAAAACCAGGGGAAAGGCACAGAGCATCCCAGATTGCAGCTAGAATTAAGATGAAACAGTATAATAATATGGACTGTGGTTCACTGTTTCATCTTCAAGAGTTATCAGGAATATCAAGAAGCTGCAGGAGATACCAGGGAAAGGATGAGCCTTGGTTTGTTTTAGGAACTGCCCTTATTTTGTTTTTCTTCAGTGGGCAGGAGAATCTTTCCCCCATTGCTCTCTGCAGCCTTTTCTTGATGAATGACTGGAGATTAAGAGACCTCCTGTAGATTTGTGCTGGGCAATTTGTTGGCTGCTTTGTAGTGCAGAGAAATTTAGGTGAGATAAACCTCTGGCCCCTCGTAATTTGGAAGGATCACGACCCTCTCTCCCTTGGCACAGCAGTAAAACCAAGAGGCTGATTTTTATTAGGCTTTAGAGAGTAATTTAATGATTTAATTTTGCTCATGCTTACCCATACTCACCAGGCACAGCAAAAATCAGGTAGACACCCAAACCTTCATCTCTCCCCTTTATCCTCCCCATCTGCTTTTCATCTGATCACACAAAGACAATAATAGTCTTTGGGGAGAGGAAAAAAGAGAAACTAACACCAACAAGATAATTACAGTGGGGTTATGCAGGTCAGAGGAACATCTTAAAGTAATAAAGAGAATGGGGAGCTGCATTAGTTGAACCAAAAAAAAACTTGGCAGGAGAGGATGAATTCTCTGTTTCATTATTGAGCTTTATTTCCCCCCAAAGCCTAAAC
Source organism: Eopsaltria australis (assembly GCA_034509425.1). NCBI lineage: Eukaryota > Metazoa > Chordata > Aves > Passeriformes > Petroicidae > Eopsaltria > Eopsaltria australis. Next base: position 297,061 of record JAVTVJ010000403.1, read on the forward strand.
CAGTGATGTTTCTGCTGTAACTCACTTGCTGGGGCAGGTTTTGTATTGAATTTCAGATTGCAGAGTTTTCACTGTTGAATTTACAAAAAATAACGTGGGGGTTTTACTGCTGAGAGCTGGTGCAAGGAGAGGGAAATCAGGGAAAGGAGTTCTGTGCAAAAGCTTGCAGCAATATACAGCTGAAGGGAATTGGATTTAAAGCTCAGACATGTAAGGCTCTCCCTGAGTTACCTACCATAAATTTTAAGCTGATCCTATAGTTTTGATGATATACTTTTTATGATGCATTTCATGCCTCATTTCCAGGCAGATTTACAGCCCTTGCACAATGCTGGATGAGTGACTCCACATACTTCATGTCAACAAGTTCTTTTCCTTTTTTTTTTTTAAATCCCCCTGAATCTCCTGCTGGTTGAAATTAAGCCATATTGCAGCCAGAGTGCATTTGCTCTTGTCATTTTTGAGCTGCTTTTGGTCATCTTTTGGTGAAAATGGCTCAGAGAGCTTTGACTTTACAGATAGATGGCAATAATCAAGGGCTGGCATCCCTAGAAATTCCAAAATTGGGTTCTTCTTTTTCATATGTATCTATTTTGTTTTGACCACCTGAGTTTTGACGTCCTGTCCCACACCTACAAGGTGCCTTTTCCAAAATAATCTCACCCCCAGACACAGGGAGAGATCAATGTCACCTTTTACAGGCTTACAGATGTGAAAATATCTACAAATGCAGAGCAGCCAACAACAACTTTAGCACAAATCATGAGCTGCTGGAAAGAAAAATACCCTTACACTGGGCTTGGAATAAATGCTGTGGCTTGGAGACAAGCACAGATTTTGCCCAAATGTCCTGGCTGATGCTTTGCCTCTGATGGGCCCCATCACCAACCTTGTGCCACCCCAAAGCCTTACACCTGTCAGCAATAAGCAAAACACCGTGTTTAGTTATGTTTATTTCTGAATAAACACAAATATATTTATGTTTATTTCCAAAACCCTCAGGAGATTAAAAGTTTGACTAAAGCTGCTAGGAGAGGGCTGGCCTTTGGCATATTCATGAATGCGGGGCAGGAGGAATCTGCAGAAGCAGGAGGAATGCAGGATGTCACATCACAGCAGGATGGAACCACAGGGCCATTGTACCTGACTCACACAGGATGTGGCTTTTTTTGCCAGCTTGCCCTGAAATATGGAAATTCAGGCCATTAATCCCTACAGGGGAAGAAGCATCAGTGTGGGGTGTTGCAAGGCTGAGAGCTGTGCCCACGGCACAGGGAAAGGAGAGGCTGAATCAGAGGAGGAAGGGATGATGCTGGGATGATCTGGACAGGTTATCCCCTGGGCTTTCCAGCCTGGGGGCACAGTGACCCATCTCCTGTCCCTCACACAAGGGCAGGCACAGGGACACTGCTGGGATCATGAATCCCTGCTGGCCCCATCAGCCCTGCAGAAGATGCTGGTTGGAGGGATGGACATGCCTGGATTCCATCCCAATTTTACCTCGTCAGCGAGGCAGGGAGCATTCCAGGCACGGAAAAACGCCTGGTTTATCCTGGGAGCTGTTCCTCTTTTCCAAACTCAGAGGCAGCAGCAGTGGAGGGACCCTGCAAATGGGCTGGCAGAGGCACCAACACACCTGGAGCCAACACCCCTGGCCCCGTGGGGATGCTCCCTGCTCCCACAGGGCCAGGAGCAGCTGCTTTTCAGGGAGCTGCTTCAGGAGCAGAGATTGACAGAGATTTTCTGTGTTTGACAGGAGCAGAGCCTGTTCCAGCAGCTCCTGCTGGCACTGGGGGCATGCAGGGACGGGGAGTTTTCCTCAGCTGCTTTTCCACTCCCACATTTTGGCTCTGGGGATCAAGGGCTCCAAGGATCAGGGAAGAGCCCCTGCTCAAGGACAGAACATCTTGTTAAAATATTTTCTCTCCATTAAAATGACAGTGGCTTCTTTCAGGCTGCTGCCTGCCCGTTGGGGAAGAAAAGCTAAGAGCAAATTCCTCATGTGCAGCATATTTCCCTTTACGACCTGAAAAGCAGTTTATGGATTTTCTTTAGGCAGCACTGATTTATCTCACACCTCCCTCCACTCCCTCCACTCTTCTCTTCTTTTATTTCTTTAAGCCTGGCCTCTTCAAACTGTTCCTCTTAGCAGCCCAAACACTGCCTGGGCATCCTCTCACTGCTTTGACAATCACTGCAATTAGGAGCAGATTTTTTGTCTCCTGTGATCCTTGTGTTGCTTTGGTGATGGAGCTTGAAGCAGCAAAGAAAAGCCCATCCAGATATCCCAAAATCTGGATTTTAGACCTTTTTTTGTCTTCATGTCACAAAGAACCATGAGTTTGATCATTCCCTTTGTGTTTTTTGTTTTCCTGTGGGATGTTGCATCTTTGCATGTGGGAGTTCAGGCTGTTGTGGAGTGGCTGGAAAAGTTGCTGTGGGGACAACTCACATATTAAAATTCAAAAAGAGAGGAACTAAGGTGATTTTTAAACTCCAAAGAAAAAAAAGTTGGGAAAAACTCCTAGACTGTGTGTCACAAATATCACTGACCTCACTCCTCCTGATGTCACCTGCAGCTCCTCGTTGCTGTCCCCAGCAATGGCTTTGGATCCCAGCACCTCTGCTCTCCTTTGTCCTCTCACCTCTCTCCATAAGGGATTTGCCAAAATCTTTTCCTCAAAAAGTTGTCAAAACCTGGGAAAGTTCTTTCGAGACAGCTCAAAAACAGAAGTTTCTTTGTTTAAAGTTCTATTTTCTAGCAAAGGTCCAACATCCTTTTCCACAGCGGGAAGAAATGTTTCCAGTTCATTTCCCTGACAGCTGTTTTACCTTGTATATTCTCCTTTCCTTCAAATCCTCTCTTCACACCTTTAGCAAATCTTCCCAGTTCTGTTCTCTCCAGGATGTGTTCGTATTTTTTTGTACATTTTAAATTTTCTTATCTATTTTTTTTTTCTAATTTAGTTAAAGTTGTAAATTCTTCAGGGTGAAACTACATTTTGGGTTTCTCTCTGATATCATTGACATTATCTGGGTTAGATCACCAAGAACAAGGGCAGCAGAGAGGAATTGTCTTCTCAATGTAAGTTCATATTTAGAGAAATGTTGGGGTTGAATATTTTGCATTTTAAAGCAGAGGATGGTTTAACAACAGGAGAATCTGGAGTTCCTCAGCCCCTCATCTGCCCATCACCTCCAGAAGTTTCCTGGGCATTATTCCTTGCAGCAAACCGTGGTGTCTCCCCAGCTGCCCAGAACCAGCTAAATGCCCAAATGTGCTGAGACTCCTGTGGTTTTCCCTCATCCAAGAAGCCTTTCCAAGGCACCTGAGTGAGCTGAAAATGCAAATGCAGCATTTTGCTGGCAGCAGCCTGCACTGGACAGGGCTGAGATCTCCATAACAGCCCCACCTCTTCTCCTGCTGATCTCACCGAGCCTGTCACTGCTTGTTATCCAAAAGTGATGCTCCAAAGGGCTGTGATGGCTGCAGCCTCTGAGATGTGCAGATAAAATGGTCAGATTTGTGTGCAAAGTGTGTGCAAGTGGAAGCAAGACAAGAGTTATGGGAACAGGCAGGTGTTTATAAAATAATTGCCTTTGCCTTCCCTGCACAGATGAAGTTTGCCCATGGCAAGGGGAGCTCTGTGTGGGTTTATCAGGGTGCAAGAACTCACACATTCCTAAACTTTGGGATTTGTCAAAATATTTACATTTTCAATGTTTTCTGTCAGCTACACTGACAGAAAAACCAGTAAGTCCAGCAGTAATGGAGGCAAAGGTGGTGTTTACATCTATTTCTGTTAAGATACATTTAAATTTATTTCCTTCCAGCCGTGTTCCAGGAAAAGTGGCAGCAATGACAGATGTAAAGATAATTTTGCCCATTATTATGTGATGACAATCCTATCCCTTTCTTAACATTTCACTGATATTTCAAGCCTGCTTTTCCAGGCTCCAGCAAGGTTTGATTATTTCCAACTGGACAAATACATAAAATAACAGAGAGCTGCTCCACTCGATAGCTCCTCATGGCTGGTGGTCTGGCAGATGATCCATAGGAATACTGAGAGGAAAAGCATCTTGGAGAGCTTTAAAAGCCTTTCTTAGAAATGGATCTATGTGTGATTCCATTCACTGCTCTGCCTCAGCCATGACAAATAAACGCCACCAGTGTCAGGAAGAGCAGTCCTGGTGAAGGGCAGCAGCAGCAGCTCGTTCAAAAAAAGGGATTTCAGCTGAAATCTGGATGCAAAACTCTGCCTGCCCTGCCCAGGGAAGAGGGGAAATGTTCTCAAAGAGAGGGATGTGACAGAAAAAGAAAACCCAAAGTGTTCCTGCCCTCGTGCCAAGTTTTTTCTTTCTCTCCTGGGGAAAGCTTGGCCCCTTTTCATTGGGGGATGATGTGCAAGCCCATAAAGAAGCAATAGAGCCCTCATCCCTCAGCCATGTCAGACCAGACAAAGCCTTTGCTTTGTCTGTGCAGGTTTTGTCCAGGAGCAGAGGAATTAACGAGCAGCATAATTAATTTCATGTTTGAATTTTTCAGATCGGCCAACGAAGGCTGTAAGCAATAATTGCATGAGTAACTGCAGGAGAGAAGAGACACATTGTGGTGTCTGCTGCAAGCTGTGTTTTTCTGGAAACAATGACTAACCCAGCTCTTCCAGAGGAGGATTTGATGTCCATCCAGGCTGCGTGCATGAATCAGTGCTGACAACCAACAAACTGCAGCTCCCCTTGCTCCTGGAACCCTCTGCTTCTGCTTCTGGGCTGGAAGGACCTGGTTTGCTTCCTGTTGTAGCCATTGAATTCCTGCTGCTGCTGGGGAAGGTGACACCAGAGGGGTTCTCAGGGCTCTCCCATGGTGTCACCACCCCAAGGTGTGGCAGATGTCACCTGCACTCAGTGCTCAGCCTTTGCTCACCTGCTGTGGTGGGGCTGTGACACATCCTGGGCACCAAACCCGTGGTGAGCACTGCCCCTGATGTGCTGCTAAAGCTGATCCCACCCCAAAACTGCACACAGGAATGTTGTAATTCCAGGGAAACCATCACCCTCCATGCCTGTAATCCAGTGGGTTTGAAAGGCAGGATGAGGCTGTAGCAACAAGCACCAAGGGTTGCTCATGCACCAGCAATCCCATCTTCCAAACAGCTCCAGGAGCAGCTGTGTCCAACAGAATAAACCTTGCTACAAGAGCCTCCCCAGCTGGGAGAGTCTGAGATTGCCCAGAAAAGTCAAAATGACCAGGAAAAAGGTGGGTCCTGGCCAATATCTGTCCATTCAGCACCAAATTTCCACAGGGAGCCAAAAGGGGAGACTGGAATTGCAGGAGTGTGGACACAACAAGGAGCTGCTTTTGGAAGACAAAAAGTCCAGAGATTTTCACCATTATTGATGTCAATTCAAGTGCCTTTGTGTTTTCCTCAATTCCTAAATTTTCCTATTCCTAAATCCTAGAACGTTTTCCTAAAATTTCTATTTTTCAGCCTGGTGCCAAAGTCTGTCAAGGACTTCATTTTCCAGAGGTTTGTCAGTATAAAAAGTGCCATTTCCACCCAGCCTGTTGTTCCCAGTGTAAATATGTTTTTAGGCACAGAGCAATATAATCCTACAGATTTTTCAGAGAAGCTGCAAACCCTCCTGGCAGTGCCTGAGGCAACATAAAGGCTCCGTTTCCATCATTCCTATTTATGGAAAACCAAAGGCCATTTATCTCCTTGATTCCTCTGAGATTTTCTATAGCTTAGTCAATAACCATGAATTACTGCTTGGCTGAGTTATTTTAGGGAAAATAGGATGGGATGGGAAGAGGATGTGCCTCAGCAAACAGCCAGTGTCTCTAGCCTGGCTTCCAAATGGGGCCACAGTGGGGCCCTCTCCCCTTCCCTAAGAACTCATTTATTTCCTTGGAAAAATCACACTTTAATTTAAAATTTCTCTGATTAAAAGTGAGTTTAGAGTTTGTACCTCTGATCTCTGGCTCCTGGGGGGATTCCATCAGTTCATCCCTAAACCTGCTGGTCCTGGAAAGTGCTGGATTGTTGCCACAGGGAATTCCAGCCTGAGGTGAAGGGATTCCCTCCCCCCCAAATGGGGATGTACAGAGACAGGGAGAAGATGCAGGAACCCTCCCAGCCGTGGTGTCCCAGCTGCTCAGTGTCCCTCAGCCCTGCCAGGGACAGGCACTATTATTTTATTTTCCCATAGACATTCCGTCATTGCAAAGCTTTTATTGAGCAATTCCAGCCATAAAGGAAAAAAAAAAAAAAACCCAACCAAAAAAAAGGGAATATTTAAATCTTCCTGAGTGGACCAAGAGAAATTCCTTGTGGTTTAAGTGGTGGGATTTCAGCTCTGTGCTGGCAGAGGGCCCAGCTGGAGGAGTGCTGGGGGATGCATCAGTGGCACTGAGACATTTTGGAGTGTCCTGGGTGTCCCTCAAAGTGCTCCAGGATCCTCCAGGGAACTTCTCATGGTTTTATTCCTCACCTGATGGCTGTTGCCACGAGATTTGCCCATCACCAGTGACCCTTTGGCACCACCAGAGCTGTCATTTGATTGATGTTTACACTGCAATAAACACCCTCCTATTTATTTCTGCCCTCAGAGCACCTCACCTTGGTTTGTAGGGAGCCTTGTGTTTCTCAAGTGCTTTGGCAGAAGTGGAGGGCAAAGTGGAGTTGTTTCTGGTTTTGTTTGAAAAAGAAACACCCTGAATGGCAGATAATTTTATTATTTTATTATTTTATTTTATTTTATTTTATTTTATTAATTTTATATCTTATATTTTTATATTTTATTTTTTATATTTTATATTTTATATTTTATATTTTATATTTTATATGTTATATATATTATATTATTAATATTTCTATTTTATTTTTTTATTTATTACTTTTATTTTATTTTTATTTTAGTTTAGTTTTTATATATATATTATATATTATATATTATATTATTTTATTTTATTTTATTATATTTTATTATATTTTATATATTTTATATTTATATTATATATTTTATATTTTATTTTGTATTTTATTTTATTTTACTTTTTATTTTCTATTACTTTTTATTTTATATTTTATTTTATTTTGTTTTATTTTATTTTATTTCTAGGGAAAGATGCTGAGGGATGTGTAAATCACTCTGCAAGATCATCCCAGGAAAGGAGCTAAAGAAACACTAAAGAAGCCAGAAATTAGGTGCAATTCTCTCATTGCTTTTTGGTAATAATTATTCGTAGAAAAGCCAGCTTCTAGATAAAATACTCTAGCTTTTGAGGGGATACAGTAGCTTAAAAATGAAGAAAAGAAGGAAATTCCCTTCATTGGAAAGTTCTAAGAAGCAGGGAATGAAAGGAAGCTCCTGATCTATTTCTTATGGAAGATTTTCCCCTGCTCCATGTCTGAACAGAAGTTTTCAGTTACACGATAACTTTGGAAGTGCAGTGATTTCTGCTGGGAATTTTGTACTTCCTGGATTTGCTGTCAAGAAGAGCTGTCTCCCCTCCCTGCAGCTTCTCTAATTAGGCTGTAAGGTTGCAAGAATGAACTTTAGCCTCAGATTTTTCTGCTCCATTGGATTATTTCCCATTTTATCAGGGCAGCAGGAGCTGCACTGTGCAGCTCTAGGGAGTTTCTTTCCTATTTTTGCTGTCCCCACTGCAAATTTAACTGGCATTCTAATGAAATCACATTGCCACACTCATCTTTTCTTCACCTGATCTTTTCTCATCTCAGTAGCTCAGTGAGTTGTTTCAGCTTTAGGATGTCTGAAATCTTTATAGCAATTATTTTATTAAACACGGCCTGGGTTAAGAAAGAGTGAAATGATTTGGGCCAATTCTTTGTTTCCATAGCACCAAATTGGGTTTGGAGGAGATTCACCAAGAGGAAAGCAGTGCTGGTCAGAGGTGAGGTGATATTTGGCTGGCCAGATATTCTTTAATTGCTTTTTTTGAAGGTACAAATGTGGATCATTCTCTAGGGAAATTATCTGTAAACAGGACAATTATTGTGCCTTGAAGGTTTTGTCATTTTAGAGATGTTTGTAGCTGAGAGCAGATAAACTGAAAGCAGATAAACCTTCTGTATCTAATACAAAAGAAGCAGAAATCATCTCCTTGAGCACAATCACTGATGTAATTATAAGAAAATATTAACGTCATTATAATAAATATGAATGTCATTATAATGCCCTCTTGCTCAAGTTCTTGCACTGACTCAGGGTATTTGCCTTCCAGCTCTCCCTTACACAGAATTTCTCAGATTCATTAAACCATTCCCATGTGTTCCAGGGGAATAATTGAGGTTTTGGAACTCGTCTTGGGCAGTTGATTTCTGCATGGATCTTCTTTGGTGACTGGATGTCACTGCTGGGTGTCACTGCTGGCCTCGTGTCCCTTTGAAGAGCAGAGGGCCAGCTTAATCAGCCCTTACTGTAAAGGAAACTAAAGCCAGTTTGTTTTTTGGTTTTTTTTTTTAAGGGGGTTAAATTGCTGGTCTGGTGAGGAAGGAACTGGAAGAGAGTAATTAGTGCCAATGGTGGCTCCAGAAAGATGCAGCAGACAGAAAGGGATTCGTGTTTGGGTTTGAATCCTCTGCACGAAGGCAGAAACCCAAGCCTTGTGTGCTGTGATAAAACCCCATGCAGGTCAGAAATGTGCCCCAATCCATTCTAACACAGCCTGAAGAGCTCTGAGGGGGTTTTTGCTGCTGCTCTGAGTAGGGTTCACCATCTGCTGTGCTGCCTCAGCCCCAGGGACAGCAATCCTGGCAATAAAAACATTTCCTCCAATAACACCTTCACCACTGGCACTGCTCAATGTGAGCTCACATGAAAGCAGCTGCCTCTCACCATCACACAGGACACATCTCCCAGGCACTTTCAGCACATGGAAACCACAAAATAAGAAAAAAAAAGGCAGCAGATCAGGGCTGAAGCATGACATTCCCACCTCCACAGGCAGGAAATAGGAACGGTTCAGCAGAACTGGTATGAAAGGCATTGAGCTCAGCTTTGCTGTCTTGGGAAAGCAATAAACACCCATCCCTGAGCAGAGCTGGAGGTCACCTTGTTCCTCCTGCACACCCATGAGGCTCTCTTGGTCCTGTCTCCTGCCATGCCATGGAGGAGCTGGAATAACAAGGATGTCCTGGTGCGGATCGCTGAGGCAAGGGGCTCGTTTTGGCCATAGCACAGCAGAAAGAGCCACTCCGTGCTCCAAAAAGCTCCTTAAACTTCCAAGGAAAATTCCAGAATAATGGAAGAGAGGTGGTCTGCTAGATGGGCTTCAGGCACAGTTAGGGCATTGGAAGGGGAAGGTTTTTGTGGAGTCTTTTATTTTTCTGTACCTGGAAGAGGAAAGGTTGCCTGCAGAGCACAGGCAGAATTTTGCTTACAAATTCAGATTTTCATATTTCATATAACTATAAAATTATTTGAGTTGTAAGGAACCTTAAACGTCCTCTAGCTTCAACCTTCATATTGCCCAAATAGTTCATATTTCATATTTCATATATGAACAAATAAAGAGCAGCTATAGAGCTGAGTTTTTGTTGTGGCATTCAAGCTACCAGGGTCCCAAGAGCTCAGATTTCAGCCCTAAATTTCATTGCTAAAAGGAAATATTCAATAAAAACTATGGTAATTCTGGCATGGATTGTGTGGACCTTCTAAAGGGATCTCACCTACTGGGAATGCTCCCTCCTTTCCAGCTCTCCTTTTCTTTGCCATCCCTGTAAGAAACTTGTGAGTAAATCTGGTCTTGTGTTTTCATTCCTGGAAGACAGAAGTCTTGGGGAAACTTCTTCCTTTGCTCCTGGAAGGGCTGTGGTAGAGAACAGCAATTGTGGTGTGTCCTGTGGCTGGGAATGTCAGAGGGGGGCACCTCTGGAGAAATCCCAAATCCCAGGTTTCCTTCTGCTGAATCTAGAGCTCCTGTGTGTGATGGGACCGTGGGTTTGTTGTTCAGCAGGGCTGGTTAACAGCAGTTCAGATTTCAGGAAAGGCAAGGCAAGAAATTCCTCCTCCTCCTCATTGTTTGTTCTCCAGGATGGAATTCAGTGTCTGAGTGTCCTGCCTGACTTTATGGGTAGCTGTTTCCTGGATGTCTTGAAACAGATGCCCTGGAACAGACAGAACTTGGCTTTTTCCTCCTGCAGCTGTGAGGGACAGGAATACTGCACTTCCATTGTTATTTACTGGAATTCACACCCCTTTCTGAATTAGCTCCTCCAGGTCGATTTTTAATTTTGAACAGCTTTAGCTTCATGCTGCCATGTCCAAGTGCTGGTCAAAACCAGCACTATCTCCCTTCCAGAGATGGAATAACTTCAGGGGTGGCTTTCCATGAGCTCCCAAAACTTCTCCATACACCAGGGCCAAAGGGAATCTGGCCCTGGAATGGGATCTGTGGGAATGCTCTTGTCTGGTGTTCCTTCAACCAGAGGAGCCATGGCAGTGTCAGTCTCTGTTGGTGGCATCTGGGTGTAGTTTAATTCCCTGAGCTTCTGAGCAACAGGAATTCCTAATTCAGGTGCCCCCCTCAGCACAGCAGGTCCCACGTGCAGCATCTTCCTGCCCAGGCCAGCTTCTGATCTCACCGGAAACCCAGTTTGTTCCACAGGTGTGGAGGACAGGTTTTACAACACAGTGCTTCTGTCAGTAGTGACCTCTTAGGAATGCTGCTTGAAGAGAGTCCTGACAAGCACCACTGACTGGAGAGGTGTGGGTGTTAACAACCCTCACTGCTCACTGGAACGGACTGGAGGAACTGGGAGTGGGTTTTGGCTAAATGATTTATCCTCCCTTTCACCACTTCCTCCATATCTGCCTCACTCGGGCCGTACCTGGTGGCAGGCATGTCAGACACAGCTGGTTTGATGTGGGATTATTTTATGTCTTTATCCATCTGAAAACAATTGTCATGAAACACCAAGACCTTAGTATTTCCTACTGTTTATTTAATATTTTCCTCTTGGCTTCTTGTCCTTAGTGCAGCAACTGAAAGCAAAAGAAATATCTTGCACTTAGCTTGCACTTTCTCCTCCTGCTGACTCTTCTGTTTTAATTCAAATTCGGGGGCTTTCTCTAGAAAACAAGTATGAATAAAGTCCTTAATGAAAGCCCACATGGCAGTTTAACTTTTCAGGGCCCAGCACTGCTGTAGTTTATTTACTTGCCAAGTAATTGCCAGTTTGAAATCGCAGCTCTATTCCCAAGTCTTAGGGCAGTCAAACAGGAAAGATCATCCTCAAGGACAGACAGGTCTGAGAGATTTTAATGTCCTTGTTCCTGATGTGGGGAGGGCACAGACTCGTCCAGGTCAGTGGGGAGTTTGTCTTTCCTTGCACCAAAGCCTCCACCCAAGTGTGGGAGATGTGTGGAGCTCCCTCGTTTTCTGTTTGCTGCCCAGCTGATGTCAGCCAAGTTACTTTTAGCTGGGGCACAACAATCAGTCCTATTTTATCCCTCCTCAAGTGGCTTAATTAAATTTTACAGCTTCAAACCCCATGCTCAGCTGCCAGGGAAATCTAAATTTCCATCAGTAAATATTCTTAAACAGTTAAAAAATACTTGTTCCTGGGGTCTTAAATTCACTTGAAATGTGGTGAGGAGATGAAAATGTTAAACTTGGCAATAGGATTATAAGAGAAGGTTGTATCACCTATAGATCTGAAGAGTGGCCTAGGGGAGGTGGGAATACAGAGGTGAGGTAATCTGGGAGAAGACCCCGTGTGAGTTTTTACTCATGTAGGAAGAATTTGCTTTGTATGAAGCATTTATTGAAACAGATACAAATTCCACACCTCAATTCCACCTTTTTCCATGATGCTGTGAACCCTGGCTGGTGGGAGATACAGGTTTATCCAGGCAGCCTTAATTTCCTGAGGTTAAAGAGAAATACCCTCAGTGTTCAGATATTGGGAATATCGTGGAATCACAGATTGTTTGGGTTAGAAGGGACCTTAAAGCCCATCCTGTTCCACCTCCTGCCATGGTCAGGGACACCTTCCACTACCCCAGGGTGCTCCAACCCCCCTCCAGCCTGGCCTTGAACACTTCCAGGTCTGAGGAAATCTGCAGATAAAGTCATAAAAGATGTCAAGGATCAGGCACGTGAGAGTATCACAAATTGATTATGGCTACTGGTGTGACCAGATACGAAATAACGATTTACAGCTCTTTTATGGCTGGCTGATATCTCTAAGTGTTGCAAATGTACACTCTTTAATCAGTGCATTTCCACTCACATTTTCTGTGGCAACCTGCCCAAAAAGGTCCAGACTAAGGAGGTACTTTTTGAACCAAAAATGTTAAGGAGGTACCAAACCTTCACAATAAGCTGGAAGTGCTTATCTGTTTTAACCAATCCAGCAAAATCATAAATCTGTTATGTGGTAGGTGTTTTCCTTCCTCTGTTTTCAGGAGCTCCATGCTGTGTTTCCACAGCCTCAGAAGCAGGGAATGGCTATGGGGAGAGGATCCCACTTTCCAGGCTGAATCCTCCCTGGTATAAATCTGTTCCATTGGTGCTGCATTTTATCAGCACAAGAAGTGACACCAAAGCAGGTGAGAGATCCCCGCTGGTTGTGTGCCCAAATATTACAAGCAAAAATGTCTACGTCAGCCCTGTGCTCTTTTTCAGGGAGGAGAAGGACGTCAGGAAGTCTCCTAATCCTTGCTGTGCTGCCAAAAGATGGAAACGTGAAAGCTGCCAGAAAGAACAGGGATCAAAAGCATGAGTGTTCAGTTTTTGGGGTAGAATAAAACTAATTATTCCATGGGAAAAAAAAAAAAAGCCCTGCAGTTCAGTGTCGTAGCTGTCTTTGAAAAGTACTTGAGTTGACTTCTTGAAACACTTCTTAAAATACTCTCTTAGTCAGTTCATGGTGGTGGTTTTTGAGTTCTTTCAAGTGTCTCCTTTGAAGCTGTTTCAGGATGTGTGACACAATTCACACCAAGGGAGCCCAGGCTGAGAACATAACTCAGGAGGGATTTTCCTGACCACTCTGAAAATCTTTTTTTTTTTTTTTTTTAATAGGTACATACCTAATTAATCTGGGAAATGATACAAAAAGATCACAACAACATGCACTTGCAGGAATGTACTTCTAAGAACAGGTTGTGCTCAAGAGTTTCATTTTCACTGCAAACTATTCTGAGCTGGAGCTTTGCTGCAGGGTTATTTGTGCAGGCTGCGTGGCTCAGAGCTCTGCAGAGGGTTCCAGGTGGCACCTCCTGCCCCACAGGGGTTTGGGATGATGAGCTGGATCTCCCAAGCAGAGAGTTGAGGCACTTAGGGCTGAAGTCACAAATGGAAAATGTTGCTTGGTCGTGGTTTAGCTCAATGAGTCTCAGTCCAAAGTATAGACCCTGATTCTCCCGATCTTTGGTTTGCTGCCCAGTTAGAAAGCCCCTGAAAACCCACCTCCATTTCCACCAGGAGATTCCTGAGCCATCAGAATGTCTCTTCTGCTGCTGTTTCTGGGCAAAGTGACCGTCACTGCCCTCAGGGAAGGTGGGGGCAGAGTCACAGATCCCCATCCCTTCATCCCCATCCTGGGGCCTGGGACCATTCCTCCATTTGGCCTGCCTTCTCCAGAGGCCTCTGGCTCCCAGGGGAGGGTGTTCCCAAGGCATTTTTAGCCACCAAGCTCAGTCTGGAGAGCTGGCTGAGAGCTGAGCCATCAACAGAGACAAGGGCTGGCACCAGGGCATGGGATACAGGAGGAATTCCTGGCCCAGGGATGAGGGAGATATCTCACAGTTCAAAGGTGACTCCTCCAGCGCAGAATGAGTGGGTGAGGGCCGTGATTCTCCTCAGGACTCTGCCCCAGGGCGTTTATCCATCGTGGATGGACAGCACTGAGCCTGGGAGCCAGCACCAGAGCACCTAATTCCCTGCAAGGCTGTGGCTGCAGGCTTGCTTCTTCCCTTGGTATTTTCCCTTGGCCAGCAGCCCTCTGATTCCCATGCCAGCTATTTTGGAGCCTGGGTGAAGGTGTCTTGCTGTCTCCACAGGCTGGAAAAGGAGCCTTGGCAGCACTGCCTGCTTTGCACTCAGGATGTTCCAGCTGCCTGGGCTCCTCAGGGGTTTAACCCTGCCTGATTTGCCTGAAGCTAAGGGCAAGCTCTTGTTCTCAGCTGACCACAGCAGCTCAGCTCACTATTAATTCATGAGTAAATTATCCTTGCCAGCTTTTTCATCATCACAGAAATCCATAAAGATAAGTCTTGCTATTTTGCTCCCCACTCCTTTATCCTACTTGTTTTGAAGTGAGGTAAAAAGGTCTGGTTTAATTACCTTTCTCTTGCTGATGAACTTCAAAAAGCGCAATAAGCTTAATAAGAAAAGAATTCTACCCTGAGTCTGAGAGATGTGTTCACAGCATCTAAGGGAGCTACAAACCCAAGCAACTGTTCGACTAATTAGCCTCGTGTCATTAATTATGTCTTATCTCAGTGGAGAGAACAGGACTGACATTACTGCAGTGAGTTTTCCTAATAGCTTGTGTTAATGAAAGAATTATTCAGGAATAAGGAAGCCAAGCAAAGAGCAAGGCCAGAGGCAGAGGAGGCAGAGGGCGTGCCTGGGGATCACACTCAGTCCAGGCAATAAATCACCCTGGGCTGTTCAAGGGCACAGGGGAGCCACAGCAATTTCCTGGGGCTCTCCACACCTCATGGGATCAGAGGTTGGGGTTCTGTGTGTGTGATAAGGAGGAAAAGCACGGCCTGAGCACCAGTGGGCAGGTGGAAGCCATTTCTCCAGAAGCTTTGTGGGGCTGGATGCTCATGACCCGACTTCTCTCGAAGGTCTGCATTTGTCCCCAAGCTCTCATGAAGCCACTTCTGTTGATTGTGTTGAGCAATTTGCCACCCTGGTGGCAAAGCAGGAGAGGAGGAAAGGAGGTGATGTTTAACCTTCCCACCTTTCCCACAAGGGAGAGGAAAAGGTCTGGAGAGGGTCAGTGCAGAGGGGCTGGATCCTGTCCCCTGAGCCATGGGAAGGTTGTTCTTGGGCTTGTTGGTACTGCTGAAAGCTCTGAAGTCTGTGAGGACCCTTGCAGGGCATGTGACCTCAGTGTTGCTGTGATTTATTGAATTCACTGCTCGTGGCAGAGCTGGGGGAAGTCCCCAAACCACTGACCAGTGGCCTGAGGCTGTACTGGGGAAAGACCTTGCCCATCCCACCCTTCCCTACCCGGAGCAGGAGCCTGGGCAGTGAGTGGGGTGAGCCCTCTGCTCTGGTGATGGAAGGCAGCTCCCACCAGCAACAACCCAACATCTGTCAGGCACTTCAGCTGCAGCTCATAATACTTTTATTTTCCCCTTTGTTCTCTGCCTTTTATCCTTTGATGCCTCACCAGGCCACCCAAAGCAGAGGAGATCCCTGGGTCTGCGGGACAGCATCTCACACAGCAGAACAATATCAGGGCAAAGAAATGCTGCCCCAATTTCTGGGGAAAAGGGCAGTAGCACTCCTCAGAAGGTTTATTTAAACATGGCTGTTTGTTTCTGCTGGAGATTGAGTTACCTTCCCTTATAGGAGTAATGTTTTTGGAATCCTCCTTGTAATAAATCACAGTTGTCTGAAGGAAACGAGCGGGGCTCTTTGTCATTTTCCTTTGCTTTTCCTCCATTGGCAAGTGAAGGAAGTGCCCCAAAAAAGAGTAATTTATTATGAACTTGCTTTTGACACTGTTGGCAAGTCCTTGGCCTGCTGGCTGCATAAATTACTGCCCTATCTCTGGGCAGACAGAGCACAAAGGCACAGCTCTTGTTTCTAATTGTAGGCTGGCAGGACCTCTGCTATCAGGCAGCACAGGCAACAAAGAGAACGAGAAGAAAGGCTCCCAGCTGGCTCTCAGCGAGGGTGGCAGGGCTGCAGGGAGGGGACCCAGGTCCTGTTATGACTCCAAGCCATGTTCAGTCCCAGCAGCTGCCAACAACCACAGGGACAGAATTCTCTCTCTGGGTTTGTGGCTTCTCGCAGATCACGGGCACGGACGGGCAACAATGCAGAGCTGCACCCAGGGCTCTTCATTCTCTGCATTGGGGCTGGGGCACAGCTCAGCCACCTCGGGGAGCAGCAGGCTGATGGGGAACGCTGAGACTTCAAAGGAGTTCTCAAGTGGCTCTGACTCTTCTCGTCCCCTATTTTATTTATTTAATTTTTTTAAATTAGCTTTTCATTGAGATTTGCTGCTCTGGGCTAAACTGTTTGGGAGTGTTTGGCTGATAGAACAGCTGGATCTGGTAATGTGCAGCATCTAACAGGGTCTGTTATGATGTTGTTTTCCTTGTTTTTCCCCACAAAGTTCTGAAGAGCTTTCACAAAGAATAACTTATTTTTTGGTGTAACCATGAATGTGTATGTCTAGAGAAACCGAGGTTGTATGAGTAGGACAGGAACAGAACATACATCAGCCAGTGAGCAATGGGAGAAGGAAAACACATGGTGAAAATCATGGAACTTCTGTAATTTTAAATGCCATTTTCCTAGGGAATTGCAGCCCCATCTCTGTCCCTGATCACTTCTTTATGGCTTGAGACAGAGAAGTGCTGGGCAATGAGACAAAAACATCCGTAAAGTAGCAGAAGTGGAAATGCTTTTAGGAAGAGAAGGCACCTTCACAGCAGTGACCACCATTAATGTGGTAGAAATGCCTTTTTTTTGGATCCTGGTACAGCACTCTTTGATCTGTTTGAGATAAAAAATGGTGAGAGTTCAGTTCTTTTTGCTGGGTGGTTTTGTTGCAGCTGCCTCCTTTTGAACCCTCAATATTACTGGATTTTTCTGAGTATCTTGGTGTAAAGGTGGTGTTCTCTGAATGACATTTATCCCTCATTTAGGAGAGTAATGTATATTCTGCTTTTTCTGTAGCAAACTTTGAATGCAGCCACACTGCACAGCTGACAATATATACTCTAGAAAATAAAAAAGGTGCACTTATTTTAAGCCTTCCAAGGCTGGAAACAGGGAAAGTTGTTTTGATTTCCAGCCTCCTTCTCTCTTTAGTGGTGTTTAGGATTTACAAGGACTTGGAGGGTGCATGGTTCAGCAAAAGCATTTCCCCAGATTAGGTGATGCTCATTCCTTGGTCTCCTTTAAAAACATTAAAAGAAATTTCATCAGATCATGGAGCTCAGAACATCAAATCAGAGTCTTACACAAATAATCCAGGTTTTGGGGAGCTTGTCATGCTAAGTGGGTTCTTTGGCATTGACTGGTTTTATTATGGATGGAGCCACTGCAGAACCACATTAGAGGAGGATATTGTTACATCACTTTCAGTATCAACAATGCTACTTGGAGAGGAATAATCTGTTCCAGATGACTGTTAAGAACGTCTGTCCTTTTTAGAAGGGATTTTTTTTTTTGTTTAGTTGATTTATTCTGATAAAATTTGGGATCATTTAGTCTCCTGTCAAAGAGTCAGTAAACATGCAGATAATGTGATTCACAGAACGGGCAGTCTGAGAGGCTACTTTCATTTAATTCAATTAGATGGGCTTTTATATTGGATTTATTTGCTTTATCTTGAGTATTGCAGCAAATTTTTCTCTTCATGAAAGAGAAGGCAGAGCACAATTACTGCAGACATCAAAACTGCTGGGTTAATTCCAGGGCTTTTCCATGCCACTGGCAAGAAATGGGACTGCAGTTACCTGCATAAATAACTGGGTGTAACAGCAGGCACAGATGAGATTTTGAGGGGTTTGAAGGAAAATCTGTATTTGTGATTTGTCCAGAATTTCCCATCAGACCCATGTGCAAGGCAGGCATCAAAGAGAACTCTTTGAAATTAAAGTTTTAGAAAGATAATTTAAGTTCAGCTTTGCTGGACACGACTGAGGGGAGTCTGTTAAACTAAAGATGCTGTAAACCTACAGGTTTCTTCACTCTCTTTGTGCTCCTTTGTCCTGCTCCTGGGATAATACCCATGGTTTTTACAGCACTGCTGGGGACACGTTTGAGATCTCCTTGCCATCACTGATGTTCCTCTGTCCCAAATCATCCTGCACAGAGGAACAGCAGGCAAGGCAAGGCTGGGAACAGCCCTGGATAGAGCTCAGGAGCAACAGAGCAGGAAAATATTCCATGGCCAGGCTGGCAAGGGGCAATATTTTAACCTCCCTCTGGCTTTCTGGTTTGCCAGGGGTTTCAGCTCATGGGTTTGTGCCTGTCCCCAGGCACAAGGGTGTGAGCAAAGGCTGTTGTGGTGTGCCTCAGCTTTTTATTGCCTGTTCTTCTCAAAACTTGCAGTATCTGGGCTCTCTCCCAGCTTCTCCCTAGGCATTGCTTGGGTCAGATATTCTCAGGAGCCATGAGGAGAGCACTGGCTCCATCTGGATGCCCCTTCCACTGAGCAAAGCCCATGGTGACCACCCTGACAAAGTTCAATGCTCACCCCTGCTCTCTGTGCATTCCCAGCACTTCCATCCCCATCCATCTCTCCAGCCACCAGATTTTCCCTCTGAGGACTTCATTTTGGTTTGGAGTGTTTCTCCAGCAGGCATTAGTTAAGCCTGAAAGGTTTTTGAAGATGTTCCCCAGAGCTGAGGGCTGCTGAGCATCCAGCAGTGGAGGAGTTTGGGGAGCTTTGTTAGTCCTGGATGAGCAGATTCCTGTTTTGTATTTGAAACAGATCTGCACCCGCTTGGTTAACAAAATATTATGCTCAGGATAACTACCTGAGCCACCTCGCCAAGCCAAAGAGCCCTAGGAGGGTTCCAGAAGAGCCAATATTAAATCCAGAGACATCAACATTAGTGAAGTAGGACTAAATCATCTCCAGCTGGTGCTGGCTCTGGCCTGAGGCTCAGAAATAAGTAGCTCCCTGGAAAAGCAGGAAAGATGGAGGCTGTGCTAACAAGGAGCAGAACCAAGCTTGGAGCTCAGGTCACGTTCTGTTTCCAGCCCTATCAAGCCCAGTCAGTGACAATTTTTCACCTCCCATCACTTGTGCACCAGCCACTCCATCAAAGCCAAATTCTTCTGGCAGAGAGGAAGGATCCAGTCCCACTGTTGGAGCACTGGAGGCATGGGCTGCCCCTGCTTCCAAGGGCCAGGTGAGAAGCAGAAATCCCTTGAAACTCCTGTTTTTCTTCATTCAATTAACTCGTTGTAACTGTTAATTTTGTGTTAATCATGATCAGAGCTCATACCAAGGGTTTTTGTCCTCCCTGAGCAGCATCATTGAGTGCAAGTCTTGAAATATTTGGGGAGGGTGATGGGTAAACATCAACCATAGCTCTGTGCTGAGCATTGCTTAGAATAGCAACACATGAGCAAATTAAAAATCAGCACTAACATCACCTGGATATTCAGAAACCTTCTCTGTGTGTTTCTGATCAGCTCTTATGACAAAAGGGGTCTTAGAAGAAACAGGGATTCCAGACATGAATTATTTACTGCTGTGACAGGTAAGCTCTGCTCTCACATGTACCATATTATTATTTTTTTATTAACATCTCCAGATTGTCTGGAAAATCCTACTTGCCCTGTGAATTTTTATATCTACTCAACATTGAAAATATCTGTACTCCTAAATGTACCTAGAGCTGCAGAATCATGGAATGCTTTGGGTTGGAAGGGACCTTAAAATTCCTCTTGCTCCAATTCACCTCCCACTATCCCAGGTAGCTCCAAGCCCCATCCAACCTGGCCTTGGACACTTGCAGGGATGGGACATCCACTGGGCAAGAAGAAGATGGGTATTTATATGAGTGTGGCACTTTGGGGCGGATTGTTGAGAAGATATGGATACAATGAGGCATGGAAAACATAAATTCAGCTGGCTGGGAGCACGGGGTGAGTAATTACCCCCGTGGGAGCACAGCAGGTGGATCAGTTACTGGGCTGCCTCTGCAAGGAGCAATTAAGGGAAAACATCTGTTTCACATCACCCATTCCTCCTTTTCCAGGATACTCCTCCAGCTTGTCTCTCTGATGCTGCAACCTGGAGACAGCTCATCTCTGCAACGAGGCTGTGCAAACATCATGTGTTCCTGGGTGGAAAGCAGGGGACAAGGCCAGGAGCAACAGGACACGGTGAGGAACATCCGGAATCAACCCCTGACTCCCTTGTTTTATTTTCTGTTGGGTTCTGCCTTGTTCCATTCCAGAACGAAGCTGTTTCCAGGGATTGCAGAGGTGCAGAAAATAAACCCAGGAGCCAGCCCTGTTCAGTGACTCAGTATCTCTGCTGCCATCTTGAGTAAGAGGAAAGTCTGAGCATCTGGTCAGCCTTTTCCCTGCTTGATCAAGGTTTTTGAAGTGGGATTCGTTCAGTTAGCCAGGCCAAGCTCGTATCTGGTGTGCGAAGTGTTGGGAAGGCTCTGTTTGCACCAGGAAAGGTTTCCATGCTCACCAGGGTATCCATAGCTGATGCTGAGTGTCCCTGTGCTGCTGGAAACTGAGAGCAAATGAAGCAAAATGGGTTTTGTGTTACCAGCGGGATTTCTTTGTTCTCTGGGTGCATTTAATTGGGGGAGATTCTGTTCAGAATGATGGTAAATCCAGAATAACCCTGCTTTAGGTGAGCTGCTTTCAGTGCTGCTGCTGTAGATGGACAGGCATGGGAATAAGGGAGTGCTTCCCCTGCCCTAAATTGTGGCTATTTCTTACTGGCATAAATTATCCAGTAGCTAAATCTGGTTGTCTATAGATTATCACAGTGTCCAGGGATCTGCCTGCTAACAAAACAGAAAAATACTAATTTTGAAGGAGTGAGTTTCATTATTTAATTTATCCAACTTGACTTTAATTTACCCATCTTGCCTGAACCAGTACTGCTTTCTCTGAAAGCCCCTTATCCTTATTGCTCTTGTCTGGGATTTATTTCTCAAGCAAGGATTAGATTAAATTTCTGTTAAAATATTTAATACACTGGATCAGCAGCGTGGGGTTAAGCAATCAGTGTGGCACCTGCTGTGCACACAAAATATTGGTTATTTTCTTAATATCTCCATCTAAACTCATGAATATGCAACTGGAACATACATTTGTGGAAGAAATGTATCTCCCCTCCTTTAGAATGACATAAGATCACATGTTTAATTTAAAATACAATGGAATTGTTGTTTGGCTTGAAGTGCTTAAGCAATATTAGAAACTTTTGCCTAATCTCTGTTTTACAGATTAAAATACAAATATTTCCAGTGCAGCCAGAATTTATTAAAGCAGGCTATTGCCTAGGGAAATATGCCTTTGGATGTGTTTCTATCAACTCTCCTGGAAAAAAAATGAATGTAATTAGCATTGCATAATCTTCCAGAGAGAAAAACAGGCCAAAACCAAAGTGTTTAAAGAGAATATTGCAAGTGTGGAGTGTAAATTGTTTGTGGCTGCCAGGCTGGTTGTTATTCCTGGGGGCCAGTGCCAGTTAGAAAGGCCCAACTGGAAGAAAGCAGCAAGGCTGGAGATGTCCAGGAGAGAGATGAGATGAGATGAGCTGTTGGATAAAACTGGACAAAAACTTGGAAAACAGAGTCCCAGAGTGACAGGTAATTTGTTTTATGTGTACCTTGTATACCCATCAATGAAATTCAGGCCAAAATGAAATTATTCCAGTCCTTGCTGATGAAGTTTCACTCTGAATTCACAGAGATTCCATTGCCTCATGAGATGTTGCTAAATAATTTTCAGTAATTGCCCCATTCTTTCTCCTTTTGGGTGGTGGAATCGGTGCTGTAGATCAACAATTATCTGATTAAACTCTCTCCATGCAGTGAGCTCAGATTTGGGTGATTCTCACCATGCAGTGGCTTTATTAGGTGGGGAAGGTGTTCATGCAGGACTGAGCTGCTCTGGGTTCCCTCTTCCCTTCTCCTCCTCACCTCTTTGCTCCACTTATTATCAGCAGGGAGGTTTCTTGCAGCATTTCTGAGCAGCACCTGGGCGGGAAGCTTCCATCCCCTAAGTGCTGCTGGAGCATAAATAAGAGCAAGAAAGAGCCTTTTCCTTCTGCTAATAATTCATTGGTGTTTTTATGCAGAATTCTGGCCTGGAGCAAAATATAATTGGCAGGCAGCTTTTAACAGAGGAGGCCACAGTGACCAAGGGGCCACGGAATAACAGCCCCATGTAATGCTCCAAACATCTCTGAAATCAGAAATGAAGCTTGGCTTTGGGAGTTCCTCCAGGATTTAAGGCTGGTTTCCCTATTTCTTTCCTGAAATATCTGGGGGGAAAAAACCCCAAACAAACAGGAGGGCAGAGATTAGGTTATTAGGAAAAACAGCTGTAGTAAATAGGTATATGGTGTAAAAATGCAGGTCTGATGTGTCCCTGAGCCTGTGACATTTTTTACCATACATTTGGGTTCACCAGATTTGCTAAAAACTCTGCCCTGAGGGAATTTCGACACTGGCAGTTCATGAATGAAAAAAAAAACCAAAAAACCAAACAGAGGAGTATATAATTTGCTGGTTAAGTCTGATTTCTAAATGATCCATTTGATGTCACATCTTTGTGAAGATATGAAATGGTTCTAATTAAAGGCAGACGTGCAAAATGCAGCCTATAGGATGGATATAGGGAAAACATGCTTTTCTGTGTGAGTGGCAAAGCCCACAGCCACAAATACCTCTCCAGTATGGCAGCCTCAAAAATGCATCCACAAATATTATTCATCTCAGTGGTCTGCAAAGATTTATCTATCAGGGGTTTCATCTTCCTGAAAACATCAGGGGTTTGGAGATGTGTGTTTGTCGCTTGGCAAACAGTCACTGGATTTTACTACAGCCACTGAGAGAGCAGCAATTATGAGTAAGACAGGCTGGGAGAGACTGAAGTGTTCAAAAATGGATATTGTGGGGAAAATATAGCTGGATGTTTACATTAATTTCTCCAGTTTAAGGTCGTGGAAAGCATCTTTCCACACGTCAGTGTGTCTGCTTACTGCTTCTTTTTGAGGGGGGAGAAGCTTTTAGAAAGGAAAATGTGTCTGAATTTGCCCCAAATGCTTTAAAAATAACTTGTCATTTTGGATCATGAAGGATGGTTTGGGTTGGAAGGGATT
The DNA here is from genome assembly GCA_034509425.1 of Eopsaltria australis. Lineage (NCBI taxonomy): Eukaryota > Metazoa > Chordata > Aves > Passeriformes > Petroicidae > Eopsaltria > Eopsaltria australis. The sequence continues at coordinate 320,103 of JAVTVJ010000403.1, forward strand.
TTAAAGATCATTCCCATTCCCTCCCCTACCATGGGCAGGGACACCTTCCACTGTCCCAGGCTGCTCCAAGCCCTGTCCAGCCTGGCCTTGGGCACTGCCAGGGATCCAGGGGCAGCCACAGCTTCTCTGGGCACCCTGTGCCAGGGCCTCCATACCCTCACAGGGAAGAGTTTGTTCCTAATATCCCATCTAAACCTAAACTTTTGCAGTTTAAAGCCATCACTCTTTGTCCTATCACCAAATCCCCTCTCCAACAGATGGGCACACAATCCTGAAACTCCAGAGGTTGAGTAAGAGGCATCTCATTGATGAACAACAACAACTTTCCTTATCTGTTGAATCATTATGTTGTATCTATGATTCTCTGCTTTCTCCACGGTCCCTAAGGCATTTTTAAAAGATATCTCTTACTAGAAATATGAAAAAAAGGAAAAGTCTCCATGGGATGTAGGTCTGAGAGCCTGTTAGAGATGATTCACACGCTGGAGTGTGCTGAACACTGTGAGGGTACAAAATTCAGCCAACCAACACCAGCATTTCTTTCCCACATTCACAGAGACTGGAGTGCCATGAATGACCCTCAGAGCTCTGGTTTGTGAAGGAATCTCAGCATAAACTACTGAACAACAGTGCTGGGTTAAATCTTTGTTGATGAGTGTCATTTTCTGTCTCTCCATGGCCAGCTGAGATGGGTGTTTTCAATGACTTCTGGGTGCAGAGCAAGAGAGCAAACAGAGAGTCCCAGAATTACTGGGGTTTCTCACCTCCTGTTTTTAAAAGGGATAAAATGGATGTGTTCCTGTGCCTCAGTTTTCTAGAACAAACCTGATGGAGCTGAACTCATTGATTCTTGTCCCTTCCCACTCAGGATATTCTATAATTCTATGATCTCTTCCTACAGATTTTCTCATTTTTCTTCTTGACTTTACCCCTTTGATGCTGTTATGACTCACGGATGTTTTCTCCAAAGCCCCATCAATTGCAACACAATAAACATCTCAGATAATCCATCATTTTAAAAATAAAATCAATATTTCTTTAGGTTTGTGCCTGTTTCAGCTTTCCAGTCCCCTGTAGAAATGGAAATTTTTTTTTCAGAGCACTCAACACGTTGGTTGAGGATTTTTTCCTTTTTCCCTTGATGCTGAACTCCAACAAAATGTTTGTGTGTGTGCAAGAGCTGCAAGGTCAGATGTGCAAATATATAATGGATTGTTGCAAATAAAATGGACTTAACCTTTGGGTTTGGTTCTGGTTTTTTTTTTCTTTTCTTAAGTGGTCTGTCTTCTCTCTGAAATGTTTTTATTTGCACTTAGTTTGCTTAGAAGACAGCACTGAAAGGAGGATTTTGGAGGAATTCCATCTTTGTCCTGAGTTATTGATTTGTCTGAAGAATGGCAGAGATAGAAAATCTGGGGGACAGAAACAGAAATCAAAACTACCCAGCAAAGTGCTGCATCATTTCCCTGGAAGGAGCATTGTTCATTTTACTGTAATCTGCTGATGGTTCCTGTGATCACAGCCAAAGGTCAACCCATTCTTGGTGATTCCCTGAGATAAAATCTATTGGTTTATCTCATATGGCAGAAATACAGTGTGAAGACACTGAGGAGAATGGTTTACAAAAGAAATCTCACGACTGGAAAAGATTCCTTTTGGTGACATTTGAGTCTTCATTCTGATAAAACTGGATCCAGGTTCCACCAGAGAAATCTTAAAATGCAAAAGAAAAACAAGGGACAAGGTAAATTCTTTTAAACCCAGAACTAGGAATTTGTAAGATACAAGTCAAAATCCAAGTCCTGGGTTAATTTTTGGGAATGTGGGATTGCAGTTTAAGATAAACGAGTATAGCTGTGATAGGAAAATCCCTTTAAGACGGTGCTTTATGTGCTAGAAACAGGCTTGTAAAACAACAAAGGCATTCCCTAAAATAGAAAGCACAACACCAACATAAACCACTCATCATGTTTTCAGTGCCAGGCGAGGATTTGCACTCCTAACCTCCCACGTTGGGGCTGGGGCTTGAATAGCATTTCTGTTCTCTCCTCAGCTGAGCTAATGACAGAGCTGAGGAAGTGTCAACACCACGGCCGAAAAAGCTCGAGGTGGCAGGAATGTTGTTCACAGGGGACATGGGAGTCACAGCAAATACTCTCCTCGAGGCTGGTTACTCCTGACCAAACAGTGTTTTCAGCAGGAAAAGCCAGAAACTTGCCCACAGGCAGTGGAGTGCTCCAGATGAGTCCCATGCCTACTCCAGCAACAGCGGGTGAGGTAATGCTCTCCCTGGCTCCTCTCTCCTCTCCTGCTGCCAGCCCTGGCTCTGGCTGGGATATTTGCTGTGTATTTGCTATTTATTTGTTATTTTTTATTTATTTGCTATTTACTCTTTGTTATTTATTTATTTGCCATTTGCTTTAGGCAGGGGTCGACGTCACCTGCGGTGGAGGAATCCAACCTAATTCCTGATGGCTCCGTGTGCCATTTTCATTCTTGGCAGGGGGAGTTCATCTTCTGTGACTTCACCTTCCATAAAATTTGCAGGTTGAGTGGAATTCACCTAAACTGCCTGTGAGCTCTGTGTGAGTGGGGAGGTTGGCACTGCCCTGCAGTTCCTCCGAGGTCTCCTGGACACCTGTCTGAGTTTGGGATGAATCAGCCTCTGGACACAGCAGGAGAGGAAACGGCCTCAGGCTGAGCCAGGGCAGGCTGAGATTGGAGAGTAGGAAAAATTTCTTCATGGAAAGGGTTATCAAGCATTGGAACAGGCTGCCCAGGGAAGTGGTGAAGTCACCATCCCTGCAGAGTTTTAAAAAAACGTGTGGATGTGGCACCTGAGGACATGGGTTGGTGGTGGGCTTGGCAGTGGTGGGGGAATGGATGATTTGGAAATCCTTTCCAATCTTAATAATTCTATAATTCTTTGATGTGCAAATTTTTCTTCAGTGTTTGCAGAAATACTGATTTTCCAATCTATAGGTGAAATCTTCGTTTGGGGTGGTGCAAATCAGGAGAACTGAGCAATGGTGATCTGGAGAAGGGGCTCTAATGCCACCTCGTAATTCTCTGGCTGACAAAACCTGGGTGAACACATGAGAACATCTCATCCCAAGGACAGTGAGGGGAGAATGAGGGAAGAAATGGAAGTTTGATTCTTTTATGATTTTTCCCCATATTTTGGTTCCCTGGACAGCACATTCCAAGGCTGGGTTTTCCAGTTTCTATTCGGTGTTGAACATATCAACAGTTTGGGGGAATTTGGGATGGATTGTTCTGAGACAGAGCCTGAATTCTTGCAGTTATTTGAGTCTGGATTTTCCCCTGTAAGCCCAGCCTAGGAAAAACTTGCCATCCTTGTAGGAAATCACTGGAAAAAGAACATTCCCCTGCCAGAGAGTGAAACACTGTGAAAATCTCACCTGTGAAACATAATGTAAATTAATTGAAATAAGTCCCATCTTAGTTTTGGTGAGTGGAGTTTCACAAACATGTTGATGTTTTCACAGGTTGATGGTGCCAGATATGATCTTTACTGAAATTCTTGTATTTTCAGATAAAATGTGTTGCTCCCACAAATCTGTCAGTTTTGCTTCCTGGGACATAACTTTCATTTTAGTTTCAAAAGGTTGCTAAGGGCCCCAAATTTAAGTCGAAGGCTGGTACCATGCCTAACGTTTGCAAACAAAAATAGGAACCAAAATGTTTTGTTTCTGTCCTTTTCGTACTTTTAATTTTTGTTCATTATTAAATGTTTTAATTGCCTTCCCTTCTGTGACCTCCTAAGTTCAATTACAAATGAAACCATTTTTTTCCACAGAAAAGTATTAAATGAAGCTCGTTCCTGTTCTTCCATAATTATTTTCAGTGACAGAATTATTTGTTAATGTGAGGAAAAATATTCTTCCTTTTTTTCAAAAATATTGCAGGCATCTCTTATTTCTGAGAATTTACTTCTGCATATGATAAACAAAGAAGAGAAATTCCAACTGGTGGATGGAGGCATCTGGTGTTGGCTGGTTGGTCCAAGGTTTATAAAAGGCCTCGGACCCCACGTAGGGGAAATGAGGTTTTAATCAGATTTCACTCAGGTATCCAAAAAAAGAGGATTTATTTCTATGTCTTTGCAAATCCAGTCGTTATTCCCGGTGGGAGCTCCTGTTTCTCAACAGAGCTGAAATTCAGGCTGCTTCACATTTGGAAATCAAAAGGAGCCCTTTGTGCTCCTGAAATTCCGGCCTTGGCCAAGTGCTCTGCAGCCAAGAACAAAAGTTAAGTGAACTCAGAAAGAGCAAGTCATCAGCCTGACCTTTGGTCATCAGAAAAATGTAAAACATCTTCGATTTATATCCCAAATCCAAGTCAGGTTTCATCTGTGCTGAACATTCAGTGGAATAACTGGGAATTTCACAAATTGGCCAACCTGAAGTCACTGCTGGCAGCGGGGTCTCTGGGAGATTTGCACTTGACAGTTTGTAAAGACCAGAATCCATCATTCCAACCTGGTGGAAAGAGATTTTTACAGCTTTTTAAATTTGTTTTGGGTTTCATCTTTTGTTGTTGTGGTCTCTTTTTGCAGGGGGTGTTATGGTTTTGATTTTTTTTCTTTGTTTAAGTTGTTGTAAAGAAATATTTTCCAGCATAGTGATTGGTGCTTGTTTAATTTTCTATTTACTCCAAAGGGTTGTTATGGAAGAGCAAACCTAGTTTTTCTAAAGCAAAATGTGTAAATGATAAATGAATGTGTTTGGCAGCAGTAAAGCTGAATAAGTTTGTCTGGAGACAAAGGACATGAAGATCCAGATTTTTTGGGTTTTTCTCCTCTCCATCCTCCTGCATGGCGGGTGATGCTCTCCCATGTCCATCATGTCATTGTCCATCACAGGACTTGAGAAATTTCTGAAATTATTTTTATTTATGACTAATCACTGAATAGACAAAATCTTTTTTGGGAGATACCAGCTGGAAGAACGAGGAAATGTGGAAACACCTGAAAACGTAAAGAGACATTTTGCTGTTTTCTGTATCACAAGTATCAAAACTGCACCCAGGAAAGGAGGGAGCTGATTTAATAGCATCTGGTCTAGATAACTTTGAAATGCCTGCCATGGTAATTACATGCTAATTATATGATTTCACACTGCTTATAATCTCAGGAGCACACTGTTTCTAATTATACATTACCCAGAAAAAGGGCCTTGCTGCCTTCTGCATTTAAATTATTGTTTTTATCCAGACACCACCTGTCCAAGTAGGTAATACTACGGCTACTGTTGCTGATCATTGATGGATTTATGCCCACTGTATAAAAGTCCTTTTCCTGAACCCTGCAAGTTCACAAAAATATAATTATTGCTGCATTTCAGTCTGAGAAAATCTTCTAACCAGTGGTTGGGGATTTTAAATGGCTTTCTATGAATAAAAGAAGAAAACTTCTGTTCCAGAAATACAGTTAGTGACTTCTGCCTCACCATTTTGCATAGCAACAAGTCCTTCATTAAGTTTTAGCCTCTCAGACACCTCTCCCCATATGCAGCACTGAGTTTTTTTCCTTTAAAATCAGCCTCCAGAGATGGATGTGCAGCTTCCATGGCTTGCAAACATCTTCCCCCAGCCCTTACCTCGCCAAGGAAATGTTATTTCTGACGCCCTGCCCGCAGTGCTTTGTGTTCTCTCTTAATCAATCAAAGTGCCCTTATCTTTGTTGCATTTCATCTTGTCTAACAAGCGTCCCCAAATGCACCTGAATTTTATTTCTAGGAATAAATGTGTTCTCTTATTGGGACCATGTGTTCTTCAGAGCCTGCCCTGTGCCCTCACATAGCAGAATCCACATTGATTCATTCCCAGAGCACGAACTTTGAACGCTCGTATTATTTTTATTAAACTTTGGTTCTTTCTCTCTTCTCCCCTTTCCCCTGCAGCCTCCAGCTACATCCAGCCTCAGAGTCAAAACAGGAATAAATGGAAAACACATTGAAAAGAGGATTATGGCCATATGGAGGAGGATTGATATCCATTTCCAAACTGGGAAGATTGAGTTATACCAGCCAATTTTGCCTTTGGTTATCCACCCGAGGTGCCAGTGCAGGTGAGTTGATGTCTGAGCACCCAAGGAAAGGAGGGACACCCTGGGAAGTGTCTCAGCAGAAAGTGTTGGTCAACCTCAAAAATCTCTACCCAAACCCATCCTTTCTGAGAAGTATTTGAGCTCCCTTCCCACCTTCCTGACTGCTCTCTCAGGCTGCATCGTGGTAAGGAAACAGGAAACCAGCTTGAGATTCCTGGCTCTTGGTTGGGCCATTGTCACTTCACTGTGACATGAGCAGTGCTCAGGAGATGTGGGGCCACCTCTGAGTGAGTTTGATTTCTCCTGATGTCGATAAAACTCAACCTTGGCCTTGAGCAGGTCCTGTTTGAATTGCAGCTGTGACTCAGAAAGTGATGTAAGAGCAGGGAGAGGAAAAAGAAGAAACTGTTCAAACCCCAGCAAGGTTTTGTCCATCTTCAGGGCTGTTTTTGTGCTGGAGTGATTTGGAACAGGGCACTGACATCTGTTTGGAGCAAATGCCACGTTCTGTCCCTCCAACAGCACCTTCCACAAGTCAGTCCTGATTATCAGCGTGGATGTGGTGCTGAAATCTGGTCCTGAATATGAAATCTGCTCTACAACCTTTTGTCATTCCCAGAATGAAAATTGTCCAAGCACATCCTCATCCCAGAGCTTTCCTTGGAAATTATCCTCAACCCTCACAATGTACTGAGGGATGGAAAATACTGTGGGATCTCTAAAGCCAACATGGTCAGGGCAGGAACTCAGATTTCTCCTCTCTGAGCCAGAGCTGCCCAAAAGCTTGGTAAATACCAAAATGGCTATTTTTAGAGTGAGATATTAATTTTAAAAAACCTCTGGAATTGTAGAAATGTGAAAACTCTCAGTGCAAGAGTAGCAGAGTGCTGACAATGAGGCAGGATTGTGCCCACAGCTCAATTTTAAAAAAAAAGCCAGATTAATGGGCATAATCAAGCTTGACATTGAGTAAGAGGCAAGAACGAGTAATCAGATCCCAACTTAGCTGATGCTGTCATTACTGGGAGCCTGGGGCACAGTCCAAGGATAAAAACATAACATCTTATCTAAGCAAGGAGTCATTTGTGCACCACTGGTTACAACGTGTTCTTAAAAAGGGAAAGAAGGAAAAGGAAAATATGGCACATGAAATTATTTTATTCCCCCAGAAACGATAAGAAAGTAAAGCTAAGAGTTCCAACACCCAGTCTTGATAAAGGAAAAGCCTATCTAGAGTTAACCCCTTGAAATGTCCATTTTAAATCCACTTTTCATATCCCCAGGATATGAAAAAAGATACTAAAACAAAAAGTGAAATGGAGATTAAATCAAAATGGTATAATGAAGACACTTAAAAGCTCAGATTTGGGAATAGTTCTTGTTGTTTGGGGATTGCTGGGATCCACGGGGCCGGGCTGCTCCTCGGTTCAGTGACAGTTCAGGCAGTCTGGCAATCCCATTTTTTTGGCCAAGGCTCCTTTTCTGGCAACACTCTCCCTGTTTCTCAAGACTCTTCTTTTCCTCCAGATTCAACAGGATGTTGACCTGGATCTCTCAGAACAGCTCATGGAGAGGAAAGACCCTCTGACACAAAACCACGTCACTGGAGAGGGAACTGAGGTGTCAGGGAGGGCATCTGGAAGATCAAAGTGGGAATAACCCAATCACTCCAAGCTGTATGGCTTTGCATGGCTGAGTTTTATTTCCAGTCTTTTGAAGCACAGCTCATGAGTCTTAACAAGGAAAGAGCTTTTTTGTAAAATTCAGTAAATCAACAAAGCTTGCTTGTGTAAAATTCAGTAAACTTAAAAAACAATCAGACCAAACACCACAGGGCTGCGGGGGAAAAACTGGAATTGAATTTCTGTAATATGGACCTTTCCCAGAACAGCCAGGCGTGGGTCAGTCTGAAATGCAACACCATACATCTGCGAGGGAAGCTGCCCAGTTCCTCCCAACCTTTTCCATTTTCATCATTTGAAACCTTCCACGATGACAACTCACCACCACAGCCCAGCTCTTCCCCAGAGGGAGCTCGGGGGCACTGGGGCTGCCTGGAGTCAGGAGGAAGACACAGGTGAGAGGGATGGAGGGTGGTGGGTGGGAGTCACCTCCTCCAGCTCACCTCTGCCTGTGGAGCAGGGTGAAGCCATGTGCACAGCTGGAATGAAGCCTCATTTTCCTCTTCCAGCAGCAAGCCAAGGTGTGACCCAGTGCGAGCACTGTGGTGTCTCACGGAAATGACTCAGGTTCTCAGTGCTCACCTCCCTTAATGGTCTTCATCCACTGGGACATTGATTCATTGTCCTCATCAGCCACAAGTGACACCGTTTGCTCTTTCCTCAAGGGCTGGTAGGCGAACAAGGTGACAAGTGGTGATTGGACGTGACCACTGCTCTGCCCTGGGAGAATGACACATGTGCTACGGCCTCTCCTCAGCCCTTCTCAAAATGTTTGTGCAGGAGCAGCCATAAATGCTGCTGTATTGACCCAAAGATGCAATCCAAGGCGTTTGAGTCTAGGCCTTATCTGCATCACCTTATCAGGAGCGGGAGAGCGAGCGAGATGCACCCCGGGAAGGGAGGGGACTGCGCCAGAGGGCTCGGCCTCGTCCCTTCTGTCCTGGCACGGGGAGGGGACTGCGGGCAGAGCTGGGTAATGATTTGTCATCGCCAGGACCAGGGTGTCTCTCTTTGCAGAGGAAACCTTGGCCGTGATTGACAGCGGGGCCGTTTCTGTCGCTTCCCTCGCTGTTGTCAAGTAATAATGAAGCTTTGTCAGTCCATCATGGACATGGATATGCCAGATTATGTCGACTCCTTGGACTCCTCTTACACCATGCTGGAATTTGACAACCTCCGCGTGCTCCCCAACAACACCGGTGAGATTTTTACTCGTTTCCTCTCAGATAATCTCCACTACATTTGGTTTAAAGCTGGACACTGAGGAACGGCTGGTGGGAGGTGTGGGGCAAAGGGTGGAAGGGGTAATATTTAAGCAGCTGACCTGTCAACCTCTGTTGCACCCGTGGTTACGTTTGGGCTGAAAGGCGACCCCTTCGCTTGCTGGTCCCATTTTGTGTTATCCTTTTCGTTGGTGGGTTGAGTGTCATGCCCTGGAGAGCCCACCAGGTTTTACAGATGTTGGTAGAGCTCTTCATGGCATTCCCTGGGTTTGTCCCCCCCATATTGCTTTTGAGAGGAGTTATTACCAGTATTTCTCGTTCAAATGCGTGTTTCATTCCCGTATACGACTTTGGTTGATATTTAATCCTCAGGAAAACATGTCGTCCCAAATGGGATTTGTCTGTGACCATGTGTCCCGTTTAAGTTGGTCCTAGGGACTTGGGTTGAGAAGCAATATCCAAATCATTGCTAGCCTTGTATTCCTTTTCTGGCTACCAAGATGGTCCAGCAGTTTTTAGGGCACAAAAGAACTTGGCTGGGAGGCGGGAGTGTTTATACGCCGTGACTTCCGCTTCGCTCGCAGGAATAAAGCGCTTTGTGTGGTTTTTAATTTTTCTGCATTCAAAAGTACTCTGACATAAAGTGAACTCTATTCTGTGAAATCAACTGCTAACTGTGTAAAAATAAAGGGCATTTTGGTCATATTGCATGAAACCAATCGTGCAGCTGAATGAGATTCCAACGTTAGCAATCCCTTTGGAGAGTTTTGGCAGTCTTTTAATTTCTTAAGGAGCTTAGTGAAATTAAGATGGGATTTTCACATTTGCTCATTAACTGCCTCGTCAAAAGGAATCAGAGTTTCAGTAGGGATATCACCTACAATATAAAGTGATTGGAGTTATTATTGTGGGGCATGGAGGGAGGTCAGGAGACAAGTAAACTTAAAAGGCCCAAAGGAACTTGAATTTAAAGTTGACTTCAGTAAAGCTCTGGCTGTCCCCAAATCAAGGATTGTCAATATATATTGTTTTTGTCAGCTCCAGATAGACTGGATCTCTTTCTTGCAGAAAGGTTTCCATCTCCCATCCTACTCCAGAAATGTCATTGAACACAGATGTTTCGCTTTATCACTTCCTATTGAACAACAAGATACTTTTCACTTTTTGAAGCAGCACAAATCCCCTCAAAATTCGATATAATTCTGCAAACGAACCACCAACGCCTGTTTGGGCTCTCTGTTGATTCACGCAGTGGAACTGACAGGTTGAGTTTTTTTTCTGAACTTTATCGAGCTCGGTATTGTGTTATTTGTTTAGCTGTTAATGACTAACCAGCTCTCTCGGGAAGTAGCTGCTTTGAAATTAGCTTGTTTGTCTTGGGTAAGTGTCCTTTTCTACAGTTTGTAAAAATAACTTCAAAAAAGACCTGAAATGGCCATGCATGGAAATCCATAGCTGTCCAGCTGAGTTCAGTCCCCTGAGGTAACTCAAAATCACAATTTCCTTGTAGCCTCAGAAATATTCTAAAATTTGTTAGAATCAAGAAAAAGAAAAATTCTCATTTTAGGTATTTTTTACAGCTGTACTGGTTTTTTTGAAGATTGTTTATACTTCTCCCAAGACTCATCTGTATTTTCCCTACTAAATGATGGCAGCTTTGCCCTCTATAAACATGAACAGGAAGGGTTGCAATATTTATTTTGATGGACTCAGCGCAGTTTCTTACCTTCTGAACAATTCCAAAAGTGAAAATTGGAGTATTTTCAAATAAGATCATGCTTTCTTGAAACCAACTCTTTCCTTCTTCAGATCATTTCTTCAAAATTTTGGGTGGATTAATTTCATGGAGCACTTCCTGTGCTTAGATGTTTTTTCTTCATGAAGCTGTTATGATTCTGAGATTTGCCCGGATAGGTATTTTGGATTTTTTATTGCCCATAATTTTATTGCCAAAAATTTTAAGATTAATTAAAAATAAAGAATAGAACACTTTATGGGAGTGATATAAAAAAATATTCTGTTGTAAATAGAGTGGCAAAAGGAAAGGAGCAAAAATCACTGCTAATTCTGTCTTTCCTTTGTGAAATACGTGTTATAACAGCAGAAATTTTCCCATTCTGTACAAATTTGTTTCCTTCACCTTGGCTGGCACTACAAGCCATATTCTCAGGGGTTTTGTGTGGATGATGCCCATTCCCTCGTGCTCTTGTCAGAGCTGTCTCATTTTTAAGATGTGAAGCATGGTTGCAATGCAGCCCCAATTCTTCCATCGAGAGTTGGGAAGCGCTCTCTCCCGGGGTGGTGCTCATTGTCCTGCCTCAGCCCCCACACACCACACTCATCCTTGGGAATTTGGCTCAAGGTTGGTGGAATCTGAACTGGTCTGACCCAGTTCAGACCATGCAAAAGCCACCAGAGATGTTTTGGCAGTGATTTACCATCCCTGGAGCTGCAGGAGTGCCTGGAACAGCTCTGGCCTTTCTGGTCAGCCCCTTCATCATCGCTCCTGTAGGATTTGAGATCACTAAATCACAGCCATGTTTTGGATCTCAAAATCCCATCTATTTGCTGAAAGCTGATGTAGAAAGAGGCTGACCTGCACGTGGCCAGGGTTTAAACCCCCTCCTGCCCTACATTTGTGTGTGCAGGTTTCGCAACGCTGGCTTTGGCACCGAGTTTGCCTGTGTGTGTTCAAGCCCTGAACCCACATTTGTGATCTCTTCTCATTCGAGCCCAGCACATGTACTTTGGGGGTTTGTTAACTGGAAATTATGTGCACCAAAAACTTGCATTTCTAACTGGATAAAAGCCACCCTGGAAAGTATTGCAAGACAATTCTCTTTTACAATGTGCCTCTAGAAGAACTGTAGCCAGAATTGGAACTGAAAGGAAAAGCAGTGCAGGGGTCAGGTATCATGAGAACATCCTCAGTGTCATTTCTTATCACTCTAAAACTGGCATTATCATTTCAGCCCTGGTTAGACAATGATTTACACAGACGGGCAGCAGGTACCAAAAATTTGTGTGCATTTCAGTTGTGAGCTTGGCTGACCCCAGAGCCTGGGAAGTTCTTCCCAGCATTAGGGAGCTCCTAATCTGCACACTGATTATACACAACTCACAGAAAATGGTCAACACTTCAGATATTTCTGCCAGTGAACCCTGGGGACAGCCCCAGTGAGGAGTCTGGCCACAAGCAGAGCCTCAGCTCAGCCTGGGAGCCACATAAAGTCAGGATGAGCTGTGGTCTCTTCTGGAGAACAAATCCAAGTGCATCTCCCCAGTGGAAATTTCAGAGGCTCCGTGGCAGGGCTTAGGAACTGCTCAGGTTATCTCCATGTGTCAGGCAGGGATGGAGCACACAAAGCAGCTTTCCCAGGCAGGGAGGGGATGGTGCTGCCAGGGATCCTGGCTTTCCTCTGCCTTTCCTCACAGGGATCAGTTCAGGAAAAATCCAGCTACTGGGAAGGTTTGAAAGCTGCATTGAAAGAGTCTCCTGGTGCCTGCGATACCTGCTGTGCTTTGCTCTTCTCTGAGCTAATTCTCATTTGGAGTCCATCATTAGCTGGTGACAGGATTTTGTAATTAAAATTTATCATCATAATTAATGCGCGTTCTGGCTTAGGGCTTTCCTTTTATTTAATTTAATTTTTTTTTTTTTTACATTTCTGTTCACATTCAGTCAATTCAACTGAAAAGGACACGTGGCTCCCTCACGTGGAGTTTTAGCTGTGGAGCTGCCCTAACACAGAGCCACCCAACCCACTGGTGGTTTGTTTGTGCCTCCATGGATACAAGTGAGGGCAAAATTTGGTTTGCTAATTTCCACAGGCCCTCACACACCATGCTGGTGGTTCCTCCTCCTCTAATACCTGGTTCAAAGCCAGATTATTAATTCCTTCCTTGTATCAGCAAGCAAATTCTCACGTCCTACTCACATAACGAAAAAAAAGGTTTTCCTGATGAGTAAATTCTTCCCAGCATCAGGGACGTTTTGCAGTCTGGACGTGGATGAAGGATCCATTGGAGATCTAAACTGTTTGACCTTGGCTTGATTCCTCTGAAGTCCAGAGAAAGCGTGAGTGGAGTGAAGAGGAAATTGGCTGCCTTATCTTTATTTCGGTTGTGCAAATTTTTAAAACTAAATCCAGCACGCTCGGCGCATTTGTTTATGGTCATGTGCTCCTTCAAAAACTGGATGGAGCAGCAGATGCCCAAATGTTCTGCAGTTATCCTCAAAGGAATATTCTGTTCAGTTCATTTAATTCTGAGTTATTGAGTAAAATAAAACCAAGAACCATTGCAAAAAAAAACCTAAAAATCAACCTAAATTGCCATTAAACACCTCTGACACAGACAATGTTCCCAAAGACCCGATGTCACTTCCTGACAAATATCAGAGCTGGGGGTATCTTTTGGGAAGAGGCAAATCTCAATTCCTGTCATTATGACCTAAGAATGATTCTGATGCTGTCATTCCTTCTTGTCATGTTGCTCCCACCTTGCTATAACCCACTTATTTACTGATCCATACACCAAAAGGTAAATATGGACCAAAAGGGTTATTTTAGGGGGCGACAGGAAGTCTGAACTTTGCATTAGTGAAGTCTTAGCTAAAAATGTCTTAGGCTCAGCCTTAGCTAAGAAACTTCACAGTTTTTGAAAAACTAAAGCTTTGTTGACTTATTATTTTTTGGGGGGTTTGATTACAATTTTCATTGCACAGCAAATATTTTCACTATGAATTTTTAATGTGTATTCACACACAAAAATAACCTTCTCTCACTCTTTCTGTATATGTACATTCTGTGTGTGGATTACCCAGAGCTATTTTATGCAGTGTGGATCAGAAAATCCTCTCTGGGCTGATCAGATGGCAATTCCTCCCCTTTGAGCAGTTTTCCTTAAGTAACTGCTAAGCTGAGCTTTCCCCATCTCTGCTGCCAGGATGTCCCATCTCAGAGACACATCAGGATGTGCCTTGTCTTGGGGACTTTTCCAAGGTCACTGGAGCACAAGGAGGGCTCCCCTGGAGCACAGAACATGCTCCCAGAAGTGTGATAAATTAATTCATAAATTAAGGACTCTGATTAATTTAATCCATGAAACCATCCTGCAGTGAGTGCCCAGGTCGGGCTCTGCAAACAGGGAGATACAAGCACTGTCAGCTGCTCTCCTCACAAGGGTCTCCTGTTTCTTCCTTCCCCAAGCTGTGCCTCAGTTCAGGAGGATGAAGAGGGCTGGTGGTCAGGGCAGAGGGCGAGGTTCCAAGGGGAGTTTTCAGCAGTGTTTACACACAGGGCAGGCAGGGGCAGAGCTATTCCTGCCCCAAATGAGTGGCTGCAAATGGAGGATAAGACACAGGGCATTCGTGTGACCTAACTTAAGTCCCTCATTTAGAAGCCTGATCTTCCTGCACACCTCTGTTGCTTTCTAGAGGAAAGCAATGAGTTTCTTCAGAGGGAATTTCAGAGGGACCAGACTTGGAGCTAAAGGGATCCCTGTGGGTGCTGCTGTCTCTCCCTTCCAGCTGCAAAGGAGCTCTCAGAAAGTGTTTTATCTTCAGCACCTCTGCCATGGGCATCAAACAAAGGATGAACTTCATCCTTTCTGCCTCTGCTGTTTCTTCTCTGCATTCTATTTATTCAAGTTAATGAGGTTTTTTTTCTATTTTCTTCTGTGGACACCAGCTTTGAACCATGGTCTCATTGAGAGGTATCTCATTGAGGAGATGTCTCCCCATCCCTCAAAAACATAAAACTCACATGCAGGTGAGGTTTCCTCATATCTGTCCAGGAAAGCAGTGATAATTGATAAATTCTCAGGAGCAGTTAGGATTCTGCACCTTGAAATCTCTCTGATCACTGAAGAGAAGAAAAACACCAATCCCAGAAGGAAAGGAGCTGAGCTTGGGAAGAGCATGGCCATAAATTCAGAGTTTTCCATCCCAGGGAGCTCTGACTGTCCCCGTTCTCTCTCTCTCCCCACAGAGGCCATCGCAGCTGAGTCAGCAAACCCCAACCTGCTCCCCAACGGTGTCAGCTCCCTGTGCTCCATCTGCGGGGACCGGGCCACCGGCAAGCACTACGGGGCCTCCAGCTGTGACGGCTGCAAGGGCTTCTTCAGGAGGAGCGTCCGCAAGAACCACGTCTACTCCTGCAGGTACCCGAGCCTCGGCAGTTAATTAATGTAATTTATGGATGTGGGAAATGATCTGGGGTGGGGATCGGGGGATCTGATCTCAATTGCCAAGGTGCCACGCCGTGAAGGACAACAGCAGGACTGCAGTTTGGTGTACAAGGAGTAAACTCAGTCCTATCTCTAAACTTAGTCTTATCGCTAAACTCAGTCCTATCTCATTTGGACCCCGAGACCTTCTGCGGTACCAAGCAATGCATTGAGTGAATTCACCATCACTGCTTTCCCCATGGGGTAAATCAAGGGAAACTCACAGACCAGAGAATCACAAAATCACAGAATTAACTAGGTTGGAATAGACCTTTGAGATCCTCGAGTCCAACCTAAAACCTGAGATTTGGCTGATGCGCAAAATACATAAATACAGACCCTGAGTGAGGAGTGACACCGTGACCTCGTCACAGCCCAGCAAGGGTAAGCCAAGGTGGCAAAGGACCAAAGCTCCAGAGATTTCATCTTTCTTGCTTTTCCTGGTAAAAAACATCAGGTATCCAAGAATCTGTCACCTCCAAAGCCCTCTCACAGCTTCTCCATTCTTGTTTTGAAGTACATTAAATGACATACACTGACTTATCAGTGGTGATTTTACGAACATTCTGAGAAATAAGTGTGGAGCAGAGATGATTCACATCCACTCTGGCTCACAGGTATATATTTGAGAGAAGTTTTCTGCCAGGAGGAGGCTATAAATTATAAAGCTGCTATCTTGATTGACCTTAGAAAAATGATATTTATTTTAGCACAGGAGAGAGTGGAAAGAAATCCCAAACATGAATACACTTAAGCCCTTCACCTCTAGTTAAAACCTGGAAGCTTTCTTTCTGTTCCAAAGCTTTTCCCCCTCTAAGGGCATTCCAAATTTTCCAACGAGAGTCACCCTACTTGTTCAAATTGTTCCCGGTGCCCTTATCACTCCAGGACACACCAGTCATGAAAGACACCTGAGGTGACAGCAGTGTCCACCCACACAGTGCCCATCCCATGAACTTTGGGATTTCTGCAGGAGAAGATGACTACTACTGGTTTCTTTGAAATTTCAGCTGTCGGTCTCCTGGGAGCAGAGTTGCTGCCTCTACCCAGGAATCCATGAATCTCTGTGATATTTGGCAGCTCAGGGAAGATCCACGGCATCAAAGCCAAGTTGTGTGCAAGTCCTTATTTGGTGAGCTCAGCCCAGTTCAGAGCTCTGTTTATCTCAGATGTGAATTCCTCTGAAGGTCTTTGGGTCCTTTTACCTTTGGCTTTTTACCGGTTGGGGAAAGTGCCTCAGTTTTTACTGATGGTCCTGGAGCAACCCACGTCATCTCCTCTCTGCAGGGAAGATTCCCCTTCCATTGTTTCACCCCCTGGAACAGCACAAGCCTTCCTGAATCCTCATTGAATGAAGAATTAGGAGACCACAGGCCTCAGAACAAGGCCACAGACCCAAAGGGCTTGTGACCCATAATGCAGCTCATTCTACACAAATCATAGAATAGTTCACAAGTGAAATCAGACAAACTCCAACAACAAACACCCAAAATCTGTCTGGAAGTGGGAGATGGAGCTCCAACCAGAGCACAACTTGGGTCACAGTCATGTTTCCACAGCCAAAACCATCCCAGTTCCTGCAGGGTGGGTGGTCTGGAGCTGCTGTGCTCCCAGCTGGCAGGAGCGCTGCTGGGGAACAGGAGGAGCTGGGCCAAGCCAAAGCTGATTCAATCCATTGCTTGCAAACCTTTGGCTCTTCTCTAGGGTGGTGCAGTGTGAAGCTCAGCGAGGTCTGGGGCTGTGTTTGGGGCTGTGTTAGGGCTGCTCAGGGTGAGGGTGGTGCAGGTGCCAGGCTGGGTGCTCCATGTTGTGTTTCCCATCTCCTGCCAGGTTCAACCGACAGTGTGTGATAGACAAAGACAAGAGGAACCAGTGCAGGTACTGCAGGCTCAAGAAGTGCTTCAGAGCTGGCATGAAGAAAGAAGGTGAGTGCAAAGAGACATTTCAAACCTGCCAATCTCGGGTCCTGTTCCCATCACAGAGCATGGTGGGGAGCAGCAGCAGAGCTGGCTGGAGAGATGATGACTGTGTGTCACAATGAGAGATTTTTTGTTGCAGCTGAAAGCCCCATTTGCTGTTTTATCTCAATTTTAATGAGACCCTGGTGACATTATTCACTCATCCTGTGAGGCTGCTCTTTTTGGGATATTTTAGTCCTGGGAAATGGGACGGGTTTCCTCAGGGCTTATTTGGTCTCTAAGTGCTTTACAATAGCAATTTCCTCTCTCCATACCCACTGGTGTGAGTCCTAATCCCCCCCGTGCCAACCTCAGCGAGGACCTGCCGCTTTCAAAACCATAAATGCCATCAGATTGCTGCTTCAGGTGGCGTGGTTGGCTCGGCTGATGCTCACGTAGCTGCGTGCAAGGGCAAGGTACAGCCTGAGAACAGTGCCTGGAGGAGTGGGAGCCTCTCCCCCGTGGCACAGGGCACACGGGCAGAGCAGGGTGACTCATGTGTCCCCCACAGGTGACTCATGTACCCCAGCTGGGGACATGACTCAGAGCCAAACCCTTCTGTCGTGCTGCTGGTGACAGAGTGACTGTGGGGCCAGCACCAGCACTGAAGGGCCAGTCCCACATTGACCAGCTCCTTTTGTAGCACTTCCCTTTGGCTGTATTGAGGAGGTGGAGAGCTGTAGGTTTGGGTGCCAGTGACCATCAGGATGCTTCCCTAAAGTTACAGTGCCTAATGCCCCACAGGAGAAAACCCATTTCTGTTAACCTGTGCCTCCATCCAGCTTCCCTGGAGAAGTCTGGGATCTATCACTGCACTTCTGGTCTCAGTTCTGCACATTGGGAGAGCGTGGATGATCCTGTTTTTGTCCTTGTGATTGTCCTTGTCCACTGAGTGCTTGACAAACTGGGGGCCCAACTTTTACAAGGTGCAGGTTTTTGGGTGGTGGTTTCACCCTCCTCACCCTTCATTTGTGCTGTTTCCCAACACACTGGCAATACCAGGAAAACAGAAAGGAAATTGAAAGATTCTTTCCATGTCACCAAATTCACCCAGGGGGTGGAATGGTGGCCCCACTGAACTCAAGGGAAATTTGCCATCAATTTCTGGTAAATTCATGAGATTTTACTGCTGATGAAATGGTCTTTCAGACGTTCTGACCATATGTTTTCCTGGAGAAGAAGGGTGTCTTGAAATCTGGCACAAGTCGTGGATGAAGCAAAAATGCCGGCTGGTTTAATTTAGGAGAAATGGAGTAAATAGAGCAGATGGAAAAATAAATAGAGCTCAGATTAATAAAGACCAAATTGAAGCTGATCTGGTCAGTCCTAGATGGGATAAAAGTCAATTGCCAGTGCAGCAAACTGCGCTGCTTGGAAAGGCTGAAATCTGGTTATCAGATCTATTCTTTGAGCTGAAGCACGATTTTTATTGGTTTTTATGGTAAAAGTTATAAAACCTTGGCTCACGCCTCCATCACTGAGTGCAGCTTGATGGGAGATGACTCATTTCAAGTTCCACATCGTCACATTCCTTGAAACTTTTTTATGAGCGCAGTCAGGTTCTGCTCGCTCGGAAAACGCTCCTGTGTTTGGCAAGGAAGATTTTCAAGCACCTTGAGCAACTGCTGAGCAGAAATTAACTCAGCTGAGCAGAGCTCTACCCCGAGCACATGTGCAGGAGTGGGAAAGAAACGTCCTTGCACAATTGTGTGCACAAAAAGAACACAGCTATTTGCTTTTGGGTGGTTCTAGATTAATATTAAACAGTATTGCGAAGCGTTGGGGAGAAGGAGAAGCCATGGATAGAGCGCTATTGGAGTGTCCAAATATTTGTAGAAAATCTTTCGGAGCGTGCGGCAGCTCGTGTTGGGAGGTGGCAGCGGTGACATCCACACTCAGTGTCCCAGCACTGGCACAGCCCTCTGTCCCTGGCACATTCCTTTAGGGCCAGCCCTTCTAACGGCGATCGGAGTTTCCAGGGTGTGGCAATAGCGTTGTTTGTCCACGGCGGAGGGGAAGGAGCTGGAAACGATCCTTTTCCCAGGCTGGCTGTGACAATGCACCTGGGGTGGGGTCAGCGGGGCTGTGTTACCCTCGGCCGCGCCCCACTGACCCACTGCTCAGTGTCTGTGTGCACAGCCTGGGAGAACTCGCTGTTCCCTGGCAAAACTCACTGATAAACGGGAATTTGGAATCCAGAAGGATTGTTTTGGTTTTTTTCCAATCTTCCTGTGTTGTAAGATGTGATACGTTTGGATCTTTCTTTTTCTCTCTTATTTTTTTCCCCTTTTGGAATCAATTCTTGTGGATAAGGAATTACAAGGAACTGAGTAGCTTGGTAGAATTTCTCCCTAAAGAAAAAGCCATGTGATACAAATACCTGAGCTACGTGGGGACCAGGTCTGCCTGGGACTGTAGGATTAAAACTGTGTCAGGGGAGGTTTAGGTTGGATATTAGGAAAAGGTTCTTCTCCCTGAACAGGCTCCCCAGGGAATGGTTGAGAAAATTACCTGTAGGATTTTTAGATTGCCCTGTTTGTACAGCCTGAATTTGATCCTCCTTTCAGAAAGGGCCAAGACTGCCCCACACAAGAGCCCCAAACCTTCAGGCATGTGCCCTGAGATGGGATCCAGGCTCCATCAGCACTGACATGAAGCAGAGAGGGGACAAAACTTGAGTGTTGTGGAAAGTTCCCAGATTTCCTAGAAAATAGCTCATTTAGAATCACTCCTATCCCAACTGCGTTTTTGGTACCAATAATTCACTTTATTAACAATTAAAGGTAGGATGAGGGGAGAGGCAAAGCCTTGCCTGGACACAAGCCTCTCTTATGTCCTAAACACGTCTATGATCAGGATTTAAGATTTTTACAGGAGATTCACTCCTTTATTCTTGTTTTGTGGCTGAGGCTGTGTCTGTGAGAGGGTGGTCTGGGTGTTTTGGGGGTTATCTGGTTGTCCCCCTGATTTTCTCTGTGGGCTCAGAAGGTTCGATTTCCATTGTCTTGCACAATGCCACCAGACAGGTTTTTGGTCACTGCAGCATCAGTGGCTAAGGAGAACACCAGGTACTTAAACACCCAAAGAAAACAGCAGGATTCTATTTTTAGCACCTCCCTGAGATCATGTTTAACCTGGAATAAATCAGCGGGGTGTGATTTCTCAAGTGAACCAGGTCATCTCCTCACACGGAGCTGAGTGCCTGAAAACCTGGAAGCCTTTTGAAATGCCAGCACTGCTCTGTCAGGATTCACTTTGCTGGTGGGAAAAAAAAAAAAGAGGGGTTAATATTTAACCTCTCATCTCCTTCAAAGTAATTTATGAATGTACATGAACTTCTTTAGTTTTATGCAGAAGTAAGAAGAATTGTTGTATCACTTACTGCTGCAAGACAGTGGGAGGGTTTGAGGCTTTTCTTTATTTATTATTGTGAAATTGGACAGGTTTATAGGACAGTTTTATTAGTGCTTCACAGGTTCTCTATCTTGTTTCATACCTTTTGTTTGCACATCTCTTTTGCCAGCTTTCAGAAGGCTGGGACTGCAGTTTATTGCAAAGAAGGATGGAAAAAGATAAAGGATCTTCTCTACCTTCAGTAGCCATAAATCAGCCCACAAGCCCATGAAAGGATTAAATGTACGTGCACAGTTGGGATTTATTTGCAAATAAAACACACCACACCTACAAAATCCGAGGTAGCTCAGGGAAAAAAAAGATTATTTGTGGATATAAATTAATCAGGCAGCAGGAGGAGTAAATCTGACGGTGAAGACAGAAACACTGTGAGTGCACCACGCAGGGGCCTCCCTCCTCCTGCTCTCTCTATGCCATTTATCACTGCATCTCCAACCCCACCAGCATTAACTGAGGCTGGTTTTAGTGAATAATGATGGAAACAGTAATTCCCATGCAGGCAGGGTTTGGATGTAGACAGCTGAAATGGAAAGTTACTGGTTTGCTGCTCTCTCACAGTGCCTGTGTCCCGCTTATTGGGCTCCCTGGAGGTTCCTCATCCCAGGCTCTGGCCCTGCGTGGCAAAGCACAAGGACAAATATTTTGGGAAGCAGGGGCTTGTTGCAATCCCACAAACACGGAGCTGTTTGCCCAGAGCTCGAGGCAGAGGATCCAGCCTTGCTCTGAGTGACAAAACCCTTGCGAGGGCTCCCCTGCGTCACACGGAGAATTTGTTTGTTTTCCCATCCTCTTCCCACAGCCGGGACATGCCGTAGCCAGGGACAATTCCCTGGAGGGAGACACAGCCATCAGCCTGCTCTCTTCTCCCCTTTCCCTGTGGGAAAGCCCAGCTTGGGGCCTGTCCAGCACCATCCTGGGGACTCACAGCCGCTGACGTCCCTTCTTACGGGGCTGTGGTGGCTCTTGGTGGCGTTTACTGGCTTTGGGAACGTGCAGAGGACAGGATTAGAGGGGGAAAAAACAGGGAGCAAAGATTTTGCCAGGCACTTCTGGAAACAGCAGCCCCTGGGAGACAGAGGGGTCCAGCACTTGGTTTTTAGTCCTTCCTGCAGGTTTGTGGGGTTTTATTGACAGCAAAGCCAAGATCACTGCTGAGCCCAGCATCCCCAGGGCCAGCACGTCCCTCGAGCACTCCCAGTGCCTCCCCAGGAGTGACCTGTCCCTTCCCTTTTACAAACACAATAAATACAGCAATATAATCACTGCACAGTCATAGATTAATTTTTGTGGCAGGTGAAACATTAACTCCCCTTTGTATCTAATTCCATCACATCTTGGGTACTTTCAGAGATAACACCCAAATCACCTTGAGAAAGTCGCTCTGTGCCATCCACTTGCACTGGAAGACTGAGCTTATCAGAGCATGAGGGAAGCACTGAAATATGTGCCATAAAAAGATTCAGGGGGAAAAACAGGCTGAAGCTTCTTAAAGGAGTCTGTCATGGGGACCAGGTCTGCCTGGGACTGTAGGATTTACATGAAATCAGATGTGTAACTCTGCTGGAAAGGTGAAATTTGCACCTTTTATTGTAAGTAGGCAGAGAGCCCCACCCTGAGAGTGTGAGGGGGAGCATCTGAAATAAATGCAGGTGTAGAAGCTTGGATGGGGATTTTCCAAAATACACACAGGTTGGGTCAGGCTTGTTTCTCCTGAGTGCTGGATGCTGCCATTCACCTTTCTTGGACCTTTCACCATTTTTGGACCAAAAAAATCCTGAAGGGTCAAGATTATGGTTCCTATAACCACCTTCACCTTCAGGCTGACCCTCCCTTTGTGTATAGGGCAACTTATGCTGCTGTCTGAGGAGGGTTAGTAGAGCTTTCCAAGAGCTGTGGTTGTTTGTTCTCTAAATTGATGACAAATTGCCTCTCTGTAGTGTCCACAGCCTGAAAATGCTGCAGGAATGTGTTTGTGTGTGGCACCTTTCAGAAATGGATGCACCTTGCAGGCAAGGCTGAGGTACAAAGCCAGACCCCCACAGGCTGATCCTGACTGACAGCAAGGCTGAGCCCCAGGTCTTGGAAAATAAACACTGCACTCCTGTCGATAAGGGGAGACATTGATTTTTGTCACTGCTGCTTGTTTTCTGCCCTTTCACTTTGTTGGCCCCTCATCAGAGGCTGGTTAGGAAAACAGAGCAGTGGTTGGACATGAGCTGGCAAAAAAAAAACCCACACCTTCCCTCTAATTGTGCAAAGCAGTGCCCACGATTTTGCTTTGTATGGATTCCCAGGAATGAGTCCTGTGCAAAGAGTGATGCTCTAAAACAAAACCCAGCAGCGAGGCAAAGACTCAAAAGAATGATGGCAAAACAACTCTGCTGAATCTGTAGAAAAAAAAAAAATTGCTGGAAAAATCTTCTCCAGTGGCCACTTTTGAGACAAACCCAGTGTTCCACGCCCAAGGGGTTAAAGCACAGAGCGAGTCGTGCTTTGGCAGCTCTGTTTGAGTCATTCCCCCTAAATAAAGCAGGAGTCTGGGATTGCTGGATGCAGGAGGAGGGATGTGCTGCACTATCACCACATGCTAAATCCTCCTGCTCCCTCTGCTTTAAGGACCTGACAAGTGCCTTTCCTTCCCGAGCTGTTTGCAGCCAAAATCTGTGAGCTGCCAGGGAAACACTGAGTGTGCTCAGGCTCTTTCCCCCAGCCCCGAGCTGCTGGACAGAGGCACGAGGGCTTGAGAGAGAAACCAGCACTGAAAGCAGGTTGGGTTGAGTCTAAATTCTCCTTTTTTCTCTGCTGCTGTTTCACTCGATGGCTGCAGTGGAGGTGAGTCAGCTCTTGCAGCCCGTGTTGCAAAAAAAAAAGCTGCTGAAGTGCCATCCATCCCTTCTGTTCCCCGTGCAGGGCTGATGGAGCATGAGGCTCATGCTTCAGGGAAGAGGATGGTTTGGAGGGTGGAATGGGCCTCAAAAATCAGTGGTTTTTTTCCAGTTCACCATGGCATGTCCACACCTTTCAGTCAGCAGGGTCTGGGCTGATCTTCACTCTGCAGAGTGTCCAGGGGCTGTGGTGTTGCTGGTATGACCAGCTCAGGACACTGAGCTGCTTTCCAGCAGGAATTTGCACCATCAGGGCTGGTGACAAACCCTGGCTTGGTGTTTTCATCAGCTGTCACTGCTGTCAGGGTTTCAGGCTCACTGACACCAGCTGTGTGATGGGCAGCACTGAGGGAATGGTTTTAAGGGGGAATCAGTGAATTTAATCTTCATTCTTTTTGAGCTGCTTTAATGGAGTGACCCTTTCTGTGTCCCATGAGAGGTGATGTCCCCTGGGATCACCACCTGCAGTGCCTCAGGGGCAGGGGACACTCCAGGGCCGCTCTGAGGTGGGATCAGGATGGATTTCCAGTATTGCCATGAGATGGGAAGCAGCTCCAGGAGCATCCTGCTGGATCAGGAGCTCAGGAGAGGAGCCCTCAGTGCAGCCATGGGTACCAAAGGCCAGGGCTCCAGCACTGTGGGTGCACTGCCAGGTGGAGAGGAGTGACACCAAATCCCTGAATTCCCCCTGAGCTGCATCAAAGGCAGCAAACATCCCACAGGTGTTGCTCTGACTCCCAAAGGGCCTCACCTCCCTCTTGTGCTTGGTCTTCTCCCTCTGGAGTGGCCTTTTCTCCTCCCCAGAGCCTGTTTATTCCAACATCCTACGGGAGTGGAGGGTCTTGCAGGAGCAAAGCCCCATCCACTGCTGTTTAGGGACCACAGGGAGCAGCAGCCATTGACTGGGGGGGATTTTCTCACTGATACAACCATTGGGAGTTTCTCACTGCCACAAGCACTGGGATTTTCTTGCTGCCACAACCCCTGTGAGTTTCTCACTGACACAAACACCTCTCTGTCTGGTTTCAGCTGTGCAGAACGAGCGTGACAGGATCAGCATCCGCAGGAGCAGCTATGAGGACAATGGCTCTCTCTCCATCCATGTCCTCACTCAGGCTGAGGCCATGGCACAGCAGGTAGGACACGTGGGGACAGCCCCTTCAAACGGGTCTGTGACCCTCAGCAATTCCAGCCCCCTAAATCAGCCAGGGCTGGATGTTTTCTCTGCCCTTGGATGGCTCCTGCAGAAACCCACAGGGAAGAAAATGCAAAATATCCGAAAGCAGAGAAGAAAAACCCATCATTAGGGCAACATATCCTGCAGGGAGCAAGCACAGCCTTTGGTGGAAGATACAAAGCTGCAATTCCAAAGGCTGAGGGATGTTGCAGAGCCCAGATCCTCTCTATTCCCCCAGCCGAAATTGTTGCTGCATCCCTAAAATCTCCCTGCATTCACACAGAATTTTATCCTTCCTTGCTGCACTCTCTGTCCTGCTCTGAACATAATGTTCCAGTCATGGTTGATTGTATCTTTCCTCATAACTTCTTTATCAGAATAACAATTTTAGAGCAGAAAAATAATGTGAATAAATCCACTGGGCTTCAGCTGACGCTGATTGCTTTTTTATTCCATGTTCCACCATTAACTTCACCCTGAGCATCCTTTAAATTCTTATGCAAATACCCTTTCTCCACTGAAACACACGGTCCAGATGTTGCACATTACATGCAGCAATGAGCCCACTTCCTTCTCAAAAATTATGGGGTTTTAACCCTCTCCCTGCCACGCAGCCCTTCAGAGATCAGAAAGGGAGTTTTGTGTCCCTGGCAGTAACTTGGAGGAGAAAGGCTGGGTGCATTTCATGCATTTGGCTGGCTGGAGGGATTGATGGGGAGCTGAGACAGAGTGCTGCCGGCTCCTGCTCAGAATGGGAATGCTGATTTTGTCCTGGAGAGCGGGGAAGGAGGCGGAGGAGGGCTGGGAGTGTGTTGGGACTGAGCACCACCTCGTGGAAGCTGCTCCATGGGCTGTGAGCCGGACACAGCTGAGCACGAGTGTCCAGCCTCAACAGGAACATCTCAGGGCCCTGCTGGGATGAATTGTTGCTGTGGAGGGCGATAAACCAGCGCTGATCTGCCCCAAACCCAGCTGGGTGGTTTCTCTTGCAGTATTTATCCCTGAGCCCCGTGCACAGCACAGACATTGCCATGAAGAAGGTGGCCACCATCAACGATGTGTGCGAGTCCATGAAACAGCAGCTGCTGGTGCTGGTGGAATGGGCAAAATACATCCCAGCCTTTTGTGAGCTCCCCCTCGACGACCAGGTAAAATCAAATGGCCTTTCCCTGGAAATCCGCTGCTTTTGTAAAGAATTCCCAGCTGGACTTTTCAGCAGGAGAATCTGGCATTGACATACAGGGCACTCTCTGCAGAGCTATAAACAACAGGAGGGAGAGAGGGACCAATTAAAAATAACTTCAGTAGCCAAAATCCCTCAAAATGTACAGTTGGTCCCTCCAACCTGCAAAAGACCCAGGCAAAAAAAATCTGATTTGTGTCAGACTGCTGCAGCTCTGAATTACAAGGCGATTCTGATTTTTCCTTTCCTGGTACCTAACAATTGAATATAAAATCTGTTTGTTTCCTAAGAACTCAAATTACTCAAGCCCCTCTTTGCTCTTTTAGTTCAAAACAGCCTCTCATTTAGTTTGCCATGACTGCAGCACTTCTCCAAGTGAACACACACTGATATTTTCTAGCCCTGAACAGAACTTTATCTGTAGATCTGCCAGAGCTAAGCACACACCAAATGAGGCTTAATTAAACAGCACCAGCTCAGCACTCCATTCTCTGCTTTTCAAATCCAATCTCATTTCTTTCTCCTGTGCCACCCCCAGGTTGCCTTGCTCAGAGCCCACGCAGGGGAACATCTGCTCCTCGGGGTAGCCAAGAGGTCCATCCCATACACTGATTTTCTGCTATTAGGTAAAGTAGTGCAACACACTCCTGCTTTTATCATTCACCCTTCCCAAGTCATTCCCAAGCATTCTGCATCCCTGAAACCCCCTCTGCACTCCTGGGCTGCACATCTGGGTGGAGACTCAGTGCTGGAGAAGAGAGTGAAAAGGAGCAAGGAAATTCACTGGGGTTTTTATAACTTTTCCCTCACTGCTTTGAAATTGTGGATGAGAAACCCCCAGTATTTTAATGGCATCTCAAACTGGGTTGCCTCATTTTTTACCTGAAATTGCCAAGGCCCAACCAACAAAGTGTTTGGGTATGGATATTTAAAAATTTAGCAGAAATGCCGATTAAAAATTACAGTGCAAATAGGTGTTTGCTTTTCATGTAGCTCTGTGCCACCACAGGTGGGATTGTTCTTGGAAAAATGAGAATACTGGCCCTGAAAGGCTCACGTTGAAGAAAAGAGAGAGGGATAGCTTTGATGAAGAAAACAAAACCAAAAATAAAGATGCAACACTGCTTACAAATAGATGCTTACTGTAACAGAGTCCAAAGCAGAGCAGAACGTGGAGCAGGCTCTGTGCACAGAGGGGGTGCTCTGATGTGCAAAGGAGAAAATTAAGGACCAGGGGATGAGATCCAGGGCTTGCTTCTCACTCGTGGATCAGATTATAAAGCTGCAGACTGGAAATTGCTGCAAAGGGCACTGGGACTATCAGGCAGCACCCCTTGGTGTGACTGCAGGGTGAGAGCAGAGCTAGAGCCACAAACTGATGGGGAATTTCTCTTGTGTTCCCAGGGAATGATTTCATCATCCCCATGCACTGCCCAGAACTGGAAATCGCCCGCGTGGCCACCAGAATCTTGGACGAGCTGGTGAAGCCTTTGAGGGACATCCAGATCGATGACAACGAGTACGCCTGCCTGAAAGCCATCATCTTCTTTGACCCGGGTGAGATTCCTCCTGACTGCCGAGCACGGGGCTGCCAGAGCAGTTGGGGGCTCTCCAAAAACCAGGAAAAACCCCTTGGGAGCAGCTCTGCATCTCCCCCTGCCCGTGCTGCAGGGAGCAATACTCAGCAGTGCAGTTTGAAGTCAGAAGTGACTATTCCTGAGTGTTTTACTCTTTAGCAAGCATGAACTCCAGCCAGGCTGATGTGCAGGGCTCTGCAGGCCCTGCAGGAGTTTGGCAGCTCCAGGAGCTTGGCTTTGGGAAAGCCCATCAGCCTGAGATGCAGGAGGTGCCCATTAAGGACATACGTGCCTCTATTAATTATGTATAAGCAAAGTGATCCAAACCAGCAGCAACGTGGAGCATCCATCAGAGCCCAGAGAGCACCATCACAAACCACAGAGAGCTGGGGCTGCTCAGAGTGCCCAGAAATATCAGGGATCTGCTAATGGATCTTGCTGGAAGCCAGCAGCAGCCCAGGGCAGGGCTGATCCACAGGATGGAGAGCAGGGAAACACAAAGGAAAACCACAGCTTGTTTGGAAGCTTTGCTGTGTCTCATTCCAGAAGCACAGGGGGTTCTACCTCAGCCCAGGTTCCAGTAGGTGTCTCCTTCAAGGAGGACATGGAAGAACAATCCCAAGCCCAGGCAATGCCCTTTTGTCTTTTAGCATGGAGAAATCACAGTATCTCCCATAAATTATTGAGATTTTTGCTGTATTCACTGATTCAAAATCAAGATGCAGGAGTTTTAGGAACATCATGATTTTTGGCTCACCAAAGCCTGCTCTGAGCAGATTAGGGCTGCTTTCATCAAATTGATTTTGACAAATTCCCTTCTCAGCTGATCAGTGTCCCTGTACCGCTTTGGATCGATGTGGCAGTGAGGTGTTGAGGTTTCAGCTGGAAGGAGCAGGTGTGAAGCTCCCCAGAAGTGAAGCTCATCCCTGCTAACGAGCAGGAATGTCCTCAGAGCTCCGTGCTGACACACAATCATTTGTTAACCACTTTATCTAATCTCTTGGCACTAGGATCCCGAAAATGTGGTGCCTGTGGGTTCTTTGCAGACAGTGAAGGAAATGGTGCAGCCATCCAGAAATCTCCGGTTTAGATAACAGCAGAGACAGGAGTGGGAGGCTGTAAATCCCAGCACTTCACCTGACCCCGGGGCACACTTTATTTGCTCAAGCAAAGCTGGAGCAGCGGTCCTTGAGAAAAAGGATTGACCACAGGTCAAAGACAGCAGAGCAAGCCAAGAACCTGATGCTGCAGTGAGTGTAATCACAACATGCAGGCACTAAAGCTGCTTGCATTTAGTGGTGGCAGTTGTGACTCAAAGTTTTCAGGGGAAAATTCCAGGCTGTTTCCTTGGAAGGATAAATACTTTAACTTCTAAATTTTTCCCCTTGGCTAATAGCAGTAGGCAGACACATCCATGTGAGGCAAGCTCCTATTTTCTTAATGTTCCCCTTCAAAGTCTCCTCAAATTACTGTTTCTCCTCCAATTACTGTTTCTCCTCCAATTAATTCCCCTCCCTGTTTCCCTGTTCCATGAGAGATGTGAAGCAATGGCAGCCCAAGCTGATCCTGGGGACTCTGTCAGAGCATCACTGGCATCTTATCCTTTTCCCTGCACAGATCCTGCCTGACAGGGCAATATTTG
The DNA here is from genome assembly GCA_034509425.1 of Eopsaltria australis. Classification (NCBI taxonomy): domain Eukaryota; kingdom Metazoa; phylum Chordata; class Aves; order Passeriformes; family Petroicidae; genus Eopsaltria; species Eopsaltria australis. Next base: position 349,142 of record JAVTVJ010000403.1, read on the forward strand.
CTTGCACTGATGCCTTAAGATTGTAGCCTTTATGATTCCCAAATCCTGTGCTGCATTAGTGCATCACTCTAAACTCCATATAAAGTGTTAACTACTGTCTTCACATTTAGCTCAGACAAAACAATCCCTCTGGGCCTGGAACCCAAGCACACCCTACAGCCTCAGGCCCTGAAAATTATAAACAAAAGTGAATTGGAGGGGAGCAAACTGGGGAAATGTGACTTCATCACCTGAAGCTGTAATTGGAGGATTAACCCCTGATATGCAAATGGACCAAACTTAAACCTGTCTGAAAAACTCGTGACCCATCTTGCACTCGTGGTCCATCTTGGGTGCAGCCTCTGGGAGGCTTTTGGCTGCTCAAGGTGGATCTGTTGAAGGCCTTTAATAAATACCCACTTTATCTTAACTCTGTCCAGCCTCTGTTCTAACCACTCCAAGGCATCAACACAGGCCAGCAACTAACCCCATTTTCCCCTCTCCCAGACTGCAAGGGCCTGAGCGAGCCCGGCAAGGTGAAGAACATGCGCTTCCAGGTGCAGGTGAACCTGGAGGATTACATCAACGACCGCCAGTACGACTCGCGCGGCCGCTTCAGCGACATCCTGCTGCTGCTGCCCCCCCTGCAGAGCATCACCTGGCAGATGATCGAGCAGGTGCAGTTTGTGAAGCTCTTTGGCGTGGCCAGGATCGACAGCTTGCTGCAGGAGATGCTGCTGGGAGGTACGGACCCCTCCAGAGGAGGGGCAGAGAGGCTGGGCTGGCTCAAAGCTGTTACAGGGCTTTGGGGCTGGGTTTGTGTCTGCTGAGGGAGGAAAGGGGGAAAGGGTTTTAAACTGGAAGGGAATAGGGTTAGGTGGGACGTTGGGAAGGAATTCTTTATTGTGAGGGTGGGGAGGCCCTGGCACAGGTGCCCAGAGAAGCACTGGATCCCTGGAAGTGCCCAAGGCCAGGTTGGACGGGGTTTGGAGCACCCTGGGATAGTGGAAGGTGTCCCATGGCAGGGGGCTGGAAGTGGATGATCTTTAAGATCCTTTCCAACCAAAACCATTTTACGAATTGCAGCTTGAACAAGGGTCCATCTCACTCCAGCCCAACCCCAGAGCTGTTTCTTTCCAGCCCAGCTCTGGGAACCTGGTGAGATTCACAGCAAAGGATCCTCTCTGTGGTGTAGCACTCCCACCAAACTGAGGCAGTTTAAGGAAGACAACACATCTTTTGTTAGCAATATGCAAAAGTTATAATTTTTATACGGGAAACCCAGATAAGAGCGGCACTTGGGACACACCCCCAGGCAGAGCAGCAGCTGGAGAGGAGCTGAAACCCCAGACATCCCAGGGGGCTGCTCCTACACAGGGAGAGGCTGAGAGCAAAGAGGAAGGAAGCGAAGATGAGCCATTAACCTTCACCCACAGAGATCCTCCACATCCTCTGCATGAGAAAGGTTCAGCCCAGAGCATCTGGCTTGTCGGGAACTGTGCAGGGAATGATGTCTCTTCACACTTCCACTTGCAGGAACCACTGCTGATCTCCAGTACCAGTCAGCACCTCCCAACCTCAGCCTGGAACCTCTGCCAGGACACGTCCTGCAAAGCAACATGAGCTCTGTGATCCATGCTGCTCCAGACCGTATGTGCCCCTTTCTGCATTTTTACAGCATTTTTTACCTTATTTACAGCCCATTTTTACATCATTAGTGTCAGCATAACCATGGGACTGGGCAGGAGACCCAGTTCAGAAAAAAAACAGTTTATTTAAGTAAATTTATTGTAAATTCTTCAAGTTTATTGAAGTAAATGTAAGTTTAGTTAAGTTCTTTAAGTTTATTTATGGAAGTTTAAGTATTACACTGGAATCAGAGCTCACAGCCCCCTGGCTGACTCCCTTCCATGATTCCAAAGAGAAGTTGGGATTTTTAATGGCAGCATGACCTGGGTGGGTTTTGAGGGGTTACTAAAGCATCACAAGATGGAAAAAAAGGCAAGAAATCAGGGCTGGGAATGGTGTTTCTCTGGATGTGGCAGCACTGGGAGATGCCACAGAAGAGGACAGATTTGTGGCAGGAGCGCCTTGTGGTTGTAGCCAAACACCAGGACCTGAATACACGATCATCCTCAAGCACCCTGGGCACTGCTGGGCTGTGGGTTCAGGCATTTATCCCCTGTAGGATCGTGGTGTTAAGAAAAGAAAGTAGAATAGGAGTTGTAATTTAACAACCACTGCCATGGTCTCAATGTCCTGCACTCACGGCCTCCCTCCCTCTGCCAGTTACAATCCTTTACCCCCTGGAGTTTATTTTGCTGTTTCTCAGCTATATAAATATTGCCATCGTGCATTTTAGGTGGCTTTCATTCAGTTTTTCAGCCCCTTTCCGGCATAGGAGATCAGAGAAATGCTGTGCTCTGTAAATGAGCCACAGTGGGGCTGCAGTTTGAGCTCCTCTCTGCCAAGGAGATGAAGGATTGAAAAGCAGCTGGGGGCATTTCTCAAGTGCAAAATACTGAGAATTTGTCCATGTCTGTCAGTCCACCCTGTGGACACAAACCTCACAAAGCAGGAAGGAAGGATGTGCCAGGATCCCTGAAGCTCCTGCTCCTCAGTTTCCAGGATGGTTTGCTGATTCCTATTGAGCAGCATCCAAGCCCACATTAATTGTTTCTTTTCTCTCCCACAGCCTCTCCTGAGACCTCCCTTCCATCTCCTTCTGCCAGCACAGGCAGTGAAGATTATAAACTAGGCTCCAGCGCAGGGCCCAGCGCCGTGGTGCAGCTGCTGCCTCAGACAGTGCTGCCCAAGCAGGAGATTTTATAGGGAGAGGAGGAAGGAGGAGCTGGGAGCGAGGAGGGAACGGTGCTGAGAGTGAAAGGGGCCCTTTCTCTTTGCAGAGGCCAAGCACAGCTCCCCCCTGCCCGCAGCCACAGCTCCCTCCCTTCCCTGCCCGTGAGAGAGCGCCGGGGACAGCCTGCACAGGAGCCTCAGCACGGAATTCCCACCTCCAGCACCCCATGGAGCAAGGATTGGGGTTCATGCCCTCCTCACACTGCCAGCTCTTCTGGGCAGGGCTTCTCGGGCTGTTTGTGGTCATTGCTCGGTGCCACCGAGACCCTTCCAGGGCCGCTCTCTCCGTCAGTGCCAGCGCCTTGCACAGCTCCTGGTAACCCTTCCTGGCCTGAATTGGGATGAAAAGGTCTATTCCCATCACTGATTTCATTAATTACACTCCCATTGCTCCTGTTAAGCTTTAGGAAAAATATCATCATAACCTTCAGCAGGCCAAGGCCCTATTCCACCCAGAATTCCAACAGAGCAGCCAACATTTAACACTGGCCACTTGTTGCTTATGACCAGAAATGCCAACATTTTGTTATTTTCCATAATTTCTAGTGTATCCAGAGTCCAGTTGTGAGCCAGTGGATGGACTCTGCCTTGTGAGCACATCTAACACACAACAGCAGCCAAGATCTCTGCCTCTCACCGTGGCTGCTGCTCTGGTGAACCCCAAACTGAGGCTGATTTATCCCAACCCCTGCCTTGTATCTTCTGCAAACTTTTATTGCAAACATTCTGGGTAGAAGCAAGTGCCCAAAAACACCTTTTCCCACTACACAGATATGATTGTGCTGTAGTTTTGTATTTCTTTGTAACGCCTGCAGTGTGGCTCTGAATTAGCCAAGGAAAGGAGCAGGCACAACTGTGAGCCACTTTTTATAAAAAGGGTCTGTATTTAAAACAAGGTGCTTCTGCCTTCATGTAAAATGTAATCAGCAGTTAAACAGCAGATTAAAAAAGCCCAGTGATGCCTCAGGAGTTCCCAAAGTGCAGTTGTGATGCTATGGAGTTGATTGGAATGAATGGGACCTTACTAAAAAGCAAATGATCAGATTTCCACAAAACTTGAGCTCATTTGTGCACCAGCCTGTGTGAAACAGCCACTGAGGGATCAGGAGCCGCCTCCTGAGCACTGGGACACGATGGAGAATTCCTGGTTCTGACCCTCTGCACCAATCCCCAAGCCAGCCCTCCCTGCTGATGGCAAACCCGAGCTGGGGGAGCCCAGAGGGGCTTTGGGAGCACCTGGGGATGCTCAGCTGCAGGAAACACAATCCCAGCGGCTGAGAGGGAAACGGGAAGAGCATCCAAGCTTCCAGCAGCAGGGGAATGTCAGCACTGCCATTCTGCAGCCCCAGAGAGAGCTGAAAACCATCAGCAAGAGGCTCCAGTTTCACCTGGAGCAGAATGCTTTATTTTTCTCCTGCCTGTGATGAATTTGATCTGACATTTTATGCTGATAACCCTGATTTGAAACAGCTCTATCTGAGAGCAGGTTCCACTGCAGGCATTCCTGCTGCATGACAGATGCAACTGTCCTGAGCCAGCATCGCTTCCAGTGCCTCCAGCAGCTCCGTCCCATTCCTCTTCCAGACATTAAATGTACATTTATACTCATTAATGGTAAGGAAATAAATCTATGGGGGAAATAAATTCCATATTCTCGTATTTCATCTGGACAGTTTGCCTTTTTTCCTGCATTCAAAACCAAGTTTCCAAGGTTCTCCACTGATTTCTCCAATACAAATACCTATTTTTCATTCAAAAGAATCACCTCTGGCTGCAAAGCCTGGCTTGCACTGAGTACTGATGGAATTCACAAACTAAGGAGAAAATAAAGCTGTCCAGGCACCTGCAGATATCAGACTCAGCCCCCAGTGTTCAGCTGCTCTGGGGAAGGTTTGCAGCAAGAATAATTTACTGTATGAAGGCCCAAAAATAGAGTTTAGCTGTGAATCTTTCTGGTTTCCCTATCTCAAAGCCCACTCTAAATTAAACCAATATTCTTATGCAAACATACCTTGGAAGTGACTATTTTATTGGATTTACTGGAATTGTGATTTTGTTAACAAAAGAGGTTCAAAGCCAGCATTTAAAAATATTTCCCTTGGGTGTCAGCTGCTTATCAGAATGGGGCACCTCAGGCAAGAAAATCTTAAATATTTCTAAGTTATCCCTTTCCTTGCCAGTTCTAATATTTGGCACCTTTACCATCGAATCTGGGTCTAATATTAACTTTATGCTGCACCATAATATAAGGAGAAATTGCAGAAATATTTTGGAGGTGCAAAGTTTCACTTCAGTTATTAAAAAAACTCAGCCTGTGTTTGCCTGGATGCCTGCTGGAGAATTTCCAGGGCTCTGGCTGGGAATCACAAAAGTGAAGTTCAGGACAGGAGCAGATGTGCAGGGGAAAACAAATTAAGACATTCAGAACACAAAAAAACGTGACTAAGTGAAAGAAAAATTAAACATTAACAATCTCATCAATGAAAAAGCAGTAACCCACATTAAAACATGAAATGCAGCCCAATTTCTGTATTTCAAAACCCCTTAAGCCACTTTCTTTCCCCAACAGCATTAAATGCATTCACATGAGGACCTGGAGCCAAGAGAAAGGCAGAACAATTGTAGAAATTTAGGATTTCTGCACAGGACAGGTATGAAGAAATCCATAAATGAATTCTTGTTAAGTCCCAAGACTTCAGGAAGGATTCCTGGAACAATGTTGACATTATTACCAGAAATTAAACGAGAAAATAAAAAGGAGCTAAATTGGCAGGATCCATCTGCAGGGACGTCTGTTCCCTCTGGAGAATAAACAAACTCTTCCCTAAAATACACACAAACACAGCCCTGCTGGCTGCTGTGGCACACAAACACAATCAAATCATTAACCTGCTCCAAAATATCAGCAGCACTGGCACACAGTCTGTGTTCATGGATCTGGAGCTCTTTTCTCCATAGAAACAGCAGAGCAGAGTGTGATACAGACCCAGAATATATCTCCAAGTGTTTTCAGAATTATTACAAAGGGGAAATGAAGAGCTTTGAGTCTCTCCATCCTTCCCTGCCATTTGTTCCTCCTCCCCCTTGTTTGGTGGACACTCCCAACCTGCTGCTCCCCAGGCTCAGGACTCTCTTTGCTCCTGAAGCTGCAGAACAAGAGGAAAAATCCAACATTTGCACAGAGAAACTGGAGAGTCTAAACCTGTTTTTATCCCAAATTCCTTGGAAGTGCAAAGCCTGGAATACTGAGGTAAGTTTTCAGATTGGAAGTGTTTTCCCACTCACCTCAGGGTTGGAACAAGGTCCCTTCTGATGTAAATCATTCCATGGTTATGTAATAAAACAAGCAGCCACACCAGAGGATGAAGAACAGGAAATGCCCAAGAAGAGCTAAAAGTATGTAGCTTAAAATTCCCACTAATGAACACTTAATAAGAAGAGCAGCCTCTTTAATTTGGGGCAGTATCACCTGTTAATTAATATAAATACAAATTAACTACAAACCAAAGGATTCCAGACCATTTCCCTGAAGCTGCTTCAATCTAAATATATGTGGGGAAAAAAAAAAGTGACACTTAGAGAAGTTAATCAACTAAGACTTCAATTCATTAGTTTATTCTTTTTTTTTTTTTTTTTTACATAAAAAAAAAAATTACAACGTAAGGATTTGAAAAGCCGAGTAAACCGGATTTCACACGCACACATTTGCCAAGTCACAGGGTTCAACCACCTGGAGTGATATTTTCTGATTTTCTCATTGAACAATATACACAGTAAGAGCCTCAGGACAAAGCCAGACTTTATTTCCCCCCTCAATCTTTAAGGTGTGCAACTGAATGTGCACAGAATGCCGTGGAACTTCCAGCTTTCCCCTCAGTTTTGCTCACTGGACTGCAATTCCAGTGGATTTCCACCTAGGAAGCCTGCAGCATTCCACCACCCCCCCAAGCAAAGTGAACATATCCCAAAGTATTGCACAGTTTTGTTCACGGGGCCACAGACAAGAAGAGGATCCCTCAGTACCTTGAGCCACCCCATGGAGCAGAAGCTGATGGAGCTGGAATCAGGATGCCACGAGGAGATGGAGAAGCAGGGCACTGAGAAGGGAAGCAGCTCCTGCAGTGCACAGAGGGTGGAATGCAGGGTCTGAGCTGCTCGAGGTGGGACAGGTCCCCAGTGCCACTGGCTGAGCAAAAGCAAGAACAGGACAATTTTAAGGCAAGTCCCAAAACAGGGAGCTATTAACTTTCTAGGCACGATTTCAAGCTATGCATCAAGGCTCCTGCTTTATCCTTTATATGGTCAGTAATTTATAGGTTAACAATAATACAAAAAAAAATAGTTTAAATGTAATTTTTAAGGAATCAACTTTTAGCTGGATTTTTATTACTTGCAGCTTGTATTTCATTACTTGCAGATTTATGAACGTTTTTTAGCACTACTGTTGTTTGTCAGGCCCACATAAAGCAGTTCTAGATCTATATTGCTCTCATTTCTTCAAAGTAGTTTTGGTTGGAAATGGTTAAATTCAAAAGAACTCGTTCTATTGCAGCTGTTTCTACATTTAAGATGTGCTGTACTCGAGAAAGGAGGGAAGTTGCCTCTTTCTCTGATGCCTTTGTTCAAGGGATCACTAAGAGATTTCCCTCTATGGAAAGTCTGTACAGTAAAAAAGGGGCAGAGCAAGACCCTACACAGTAAAAAAGGGGCAGAGCAAGACCCTACAAGGACAAAGTGTTTGCAGTGAATTACTCCCAGTTTGTCACACAGCAGGACACTGGTCCCACTCACCCCTGCACAGCCCACACTTGAGTTCCTTTGGAATCAAGGCATGAGGAATTGGAGATGCACATCCCAGGGCAGGATTTGGACCCCAGCCAGGTGACAAGTGAAAATTCAGCCTTTCCCTAAATGCCAGATGGGATTGGCACTGCCAAACACGGGCCATGCTTTAGGGAGATGCTGGGCAGGGTGTGACAGTGCCTCTGCTGGGCACCAGTCCTTGGCATCACCTGCACATGAGCAACGTGTGGCACACAGGGACAGCTCTGCTGATCAGGACAAGCTGGAAGAGAAAGGAGAACTGAACAGAATTCCCTGAAATCTGGGCTGAGAAGGCTGCGTCTCACTGGAGATCAACTTCCACCAGAATGCTCCTCCTAATGATTGACAACTGCACCCAAGGACTTCCACTCGTTATAAAAACACACAGGTCATTCCCCAGACATTTATCAAATAAAAAGGGTTTAACAAAAAAATGGGGACGTAATCTCAGAAAATAAATTACAGTAGCATGACAACATTTGGCTTCTTTAGTGTGTGACCACGTGCTTCTCCTCTGGTATCCTGCTGTGAAGATCATGGCAGATCCAGTTCCTGTCTCGGAATCAATGAGATGTCTGTGACAATAAACGTAGAAAACTCTGCTTGCTACAAGCAAATGTCTGAGATCAGTTTCACCTGGTCACAGATTATATGCAGACAGCCTTCTCTGGCCCCAAAATAAATATTATATAGGATTCTTGCAAGTTCCAGCATATTTAGACTCAAACAGAAAACTCAGGTCCTCCTTTCTTCCCTCGCAGTAGGAGCCGCCTGATCCGAAATCCTGCGAAAGGGTTGATCCACAGGAGGGAGGGCTGGCCCCCAAAAACAGATTTCATCCCTTCCCAGCGGAGCCTGCGCTCCCACGTTGGCTTTTCACTCTTCAGTCTTTCAATCTCCTGCAAATAAACACACACAGGCATGCACTGGTAAGCCCAAGGTTTAGATTAATCTAATGGTGGCTATAAAACCCGGGTTTCTGTTTTTATTGTGTTGTTTTATTGTGTTGGTCCTCTGCTCGTTAGTTTCTTACTGTTATTTAATTGCTAAAGAAGAAATTAGAAAGTGTTTTAGCCCTCTGGATACAGGGCAGAAGATTCAGAACATAAAATATGTACAAGAAGGTTGATCTGCCTCTACCTCTTTCCCCCTCCAGCAAAAAGACAAAAATGCCAGAAAAGCTGCTGGATCCACTGCAGTATCCTACACTACAAGCTGTTTATTCAGTTAATGAAAGCAGACAAAAAGGCTCCTGCTCCACAATTACTGGAGCCAGGATTACTCTCCCAAATGCATTGTTTTGATGGTCATCCCTTGTGCTTCCCACTAATGAAGGCTCAATATTTACCAATTTAGCAATTTCTGGGCACTTACTCCTCAGCACAGAAATGCACTTTTAAACACGACAAAATATTGAACGGTCACAATTTCAATTTCCTCATGTTTCCAGGCAATTATTCTCTCAAGATGTGACACTGCAGGTCCAAGGGAAAGAGCGCCAAAGGCCCAAACTCTGTTTTATCCTCTGATAAAATGTATCAAAGTGAGGTGAGAGACAGTGATTTTCAGTGTAAACCTGAGAGAGGCAGCCACTTCCCATGGCACCCAGCAGGAATTTGTGCCAGCAGAGAAGGGAAAGTCAAACCTCAAGTCAGAAGTTTTGCATTCTTTGTCATTTAAAACCAAATTACAAAACATCAGAAAAGCAAATAGTGCAAGAAGTTCTGTTAAAAAGCAACCCCCAAATAAACTATTCCAATCTTCCCAAGTGTCAAAAATAAAAATGATGAACTGTTGCAGTTTTGCAGCTTTCTCCACAATAAGAGCTTCTCATGCAAATAAAACCACATCTAATCCCATCTTCCCAGAATAAATTTTATAAAATACAAAAGAGTCGAGCTTTTTACCGTTTCATCATTGCATATTGAGTGGATTTGGGTGCCAAACATGACTGCAGTGAAAGTGAGAAACAGAAAACCCTCAAGGCACAAGAAGATCATCAGGATCACAGTTACAGGTGGGGAGAAGTCACTGCACTCTGTGAAAATGAGATATGGAGTTACAAAAAAAAAAAACCCCAACAGCAAATTATAGAGCGTGTCCTACATGTCTGGCACTTGAAATAATATTTCACAATTAAAACAAACTTCTGATCTTGCAGCAGCTTTATTTGCTGACCAAGGAAATAAAGAATTTTATGGAAGTAAAACAGTTCTGGCTTCCTCTAAAGCACATGGTAACTATTTCTGCAAGCCTGCCTTGGGATTTCAGGGCTATCAAATAAATGTTTGCACATGAGGTGATTGAAGAACTCAGAACTGCACGTGTGAGAGCAGCTTGGAGCTTCCTGCATGACAGATGCTGTAAAAACCATCCCCACTGTCAGCCCTGGCTCACTAATACAGATATTCCACTGGGCTGTGATTGCTTTATTACTCCTTTTTTTTTTAAATTCTCCACACAAAGTAATCAAGTTCTGCCTCACACAGTCACATCTCTGGAGAGCTTCTGATCACCATGTTAACTCAATTATATTTAAACAAGGAAGATATGGGATAATATAGAGGAAGGTGAATGTTTCAAGTGAAAGAAATTCTAAGATTCCAACCATTTAATGAAATATTCAGAAAAAAATTCAAATCACGTGGATTTCCCTGTTGCTTCATATACCAAAAGAACAGATCAATTTTCTGCCAAAAGCACAAGACCAGAATGAGCTCTGGCACACTGGAACATTAAAAAATACAAGCCAGAAGCTTAAATAAAAAAACTGGGACAGTTTAGGGAATTCCTTTTCTGCAGGAGCCCCACAGTTGGCTCCAGCAGTGAAATGAGGGAGAAATTTGTTTAAATTTCAGGTGTCATTCCCAGAACTGAGATGGGGCACACAAAGTCCACATTTAGGTGATGTAGTGCTGAGATGGCTGAGGACCAGCTCTGATTCCTTCCTACTCCACAGACAGTAAATTACTACTGTGTGTAACAGGAGTGAGAATGGCCCTGGCAGCCACAGCTCACACACAGAATGACTGAAGGAAAGGGGGAAAAACAAAGGAGGAGAGTGATGGATAAACAGATCTGAAAGGTTTTAAGGACTTAAAAAAAGATGGGACTAAAATAGGAATGCTATGTTTTTTCCCTAATATCTGTTGGGGTATGATAATGAAAATTAAGTATTTATTTGCTCACCAGTCCACTGCCCTCGGACACAGGAGAAGAACTGAAACCCACAGAGTACGAGAGCATGAGCTGAAATTAGGGCTATGTACATCTGCAAACAAGAGACAGCACCATTGCACTCACTGTCACTGCATGAAACACAGCAAAACCAAGACACTTGGAAACAACAGCACAGAATTAAAATCAATGTGGGCAGAAATACCTTGCATAGAAGGAAAAAAACCCACCCAACCAATCACCACAATCATGTCCTAAAGCCATTACTCACTAAGCACAACCCGAATTGTTCTAATCAAGGTAGATTCAGGCTAAAATCAAGCTGCTGTTGATGTTCGCTTACCGTAAACAGAACAAAAAATCTCTGATTTTTCTCCCCCACACAATTATTCACCCACGGGCAGTGGTGATCCATCTTTCGGATGCATCGCTTGCAAATACTGGAAGAAAGGACAAAAGGCTTCTGCTGAGAAATTGTATTTTACATTTTAAATGTAGAAACAAGGGCAGCCAGTGGTCACAGGATGATGTGCTGAAATACTTCTTCCCAAACAGCAGACAGAATTTGCATTTCTTTAAGGAAACTGTTTGTTCCCTCTCACAACTCAGCTTTTGGTTGCTCCAAAACTGACTGTACATAAGATATTCCTCACAATAAAACACAATCACTGCACACCCAAACACACAATCAAACAAATCCAGAGCTTCAGACACTTGTGGCTCTGAATGAACAAAGCTTCAGTTCTCTCTGGATTCAGTATTAATAAACCCCTTGCCCTTCAGGAGAAGCTTTCTTAGATAAAGTAAGTATTTCACGTTTACAAGCTCCCACGTTGTAAATTTAGCTTAATAAAAAAAAAACGCAAGAAATTCACATCTTCAAGAGAGAAACTGTCATTCTTGAGGTCTCAACCTGCCATAAAATTCTAAACTTACACAATCAAAACCTCAACTAAAGCACAGCTTACATCAAACATCTCTTCTTCAACAGGAAACACAAATATTGAAACTATAACCAGCACTCATTGAGTTGGTTCTTGTTCATGACTTCTTGAACACTCCTGTTCTTTGCTGCTTCCCTTGGTTCCTGCCCAGTTTTGAGTCAAGGCTATGTCCACAAAAGTCAAATACTCCAAAAACTCCATTTTACATCTGCCACAGAGCAGCAGAGGGCTCAGTTCTGCAGCCAAATATGAAGAGTTACACACCAAGAACAAAAGAGTTGCAACATCTGTTGCAGTTCTCCATAAAGCAATAGCTTCAGCAATGCTGATATTCCATTTTCCCAGCTTTGTACTTAAGACAGCCACACATTCAGTGCTCCAGATTTTCCTGCAGAATACCCACAATATTAAACATTTTCACTTCAGCAGTTACCAAGCCTAAAAAATGCAGGTGCTCTTATTGAAACCCCTTTGTTTTTACCACAGGCTGATTTATGAGTGGTACCTACAACGGCTGCAGTGACAAACCACGAAGCAAAGCTGGGTGACTGTCACTGGAGAGAGAAAAGGGGGAGGTGTGGGGGGAAATCAATGCTCTGAGGAAGAAAATAAGTTTTAAGTCATCACATTTGTATGATTCTGGGGTAATTCAGCAAGAAGCAGAATATACCAGAGAATCTCAAATGAAGCTGCTCTATCAAAACCCAGCCCCTACATTCCCCCCACCTTTTGATTTATGGACATTAAAGAGGATTCATCCTCTGCTACAAACGAATTTTTAAACACAGGTGAAAATCCCACTACCAGATAAACACCACAGCCACTCTGGTACAGGACAACCAGGTATCACTGAAGAGGAGACATTCAGGAGGCTCCTCAAAAGACTTTCCTTGCTGCCTGCAGGTTCAGCCTCTCATTTCTCTGAGTACCACAACCACGCCAGGCTCCTGATGTGCCACAGAATCTGTGCCAGCACTCTAAAAACAACATTAATGTGAAGTGCAGAGTAAAATCCTAGCCAGGCTCAATTGAGCTGAATGCTGGAGGATGTGAGGTGGGCAGGACTCGCTTCTGCTCATTGAGGATTTCTCACAAGCCCACACAGAGCTCTCACAAGAGCTCAGATATCTGGAAGTCTGCCTTCATTCCTGATCTCCCACCAACAACCTCACAGCAATGCTTAAATCAGTGCTTCTGCCTTCTTCCTACCCCATTCCTTGTATTTTATTCCTTTTTATGCAGCAGGAGTTTGGGGAAATCCCACCCTCTGCTGCACCCTGGGTCGCTCACCCTACACAAGAGAGAAGCAGAGAGAACAAGCACCTGATTTTGGAGGAAACTCTCTCCTCCAGCCTGCAATTGCTGCTCTGTGAACTCAGGCAGGTGCAATTCCAGCTCTGAGTGCCAAAGATAACATTCAGAAAGACACAGCTAAAGGCTCAAGAGAAATGGGTGTGGATAACAGATATTCCCTGGGAGCCTGATGGAAACATCTCAGTGACTTAATTCAGAGTAACAGCTCCCCACACACAAACACAGGCACTCAGAACAGGCAGAAACGATGACAGCTGTGCTCCTCGTGTGAAAATGAAATCCCATTCACTCAGGATAGGGCTCTTCCCTGTGCTGAAAATGTTAACTGCTCACTAAAACATCACTTGAATGTATTTCAGAGATGCTTGGCTGTAAATAAAAGGTTCTTTCTCCTTTCGCCATCACTAATGTGTATTATGAAACAATTTTTTTCCCTTAAAAGAACTTCTGTTGCAGTGTTGCACAACAATTTTCATAACTGCATCATAAGAGTCTCTTCTGTTAATAATTTACTACTTAAAACATGCACTGTGGCTCTCAGTGTAAGTATTTCCCAACAGGAACCAACTTCAATTTTCATTTTCAAGTCTCTTCTATCAGCAAATTGCCACTTTGAATACTTGGGACTAGACCATCCTTTTAATGTCCTTGGAATGGGTTTGCAGACCAATAAAAAATTGGCAGCATAATCAAACAAACCCTTTTTCTATTGGGTAAACTCCTGCAGTGATAAATCAAAGGCAAAGACTCAGATTAACAGCAACAAAGACAATTAAACCAGAAATCCAACTGCTGAGATAAACATGACAGCAGCCTCTCAAAAGGATACCACAACACTTTCAGGCTCTGGCTTTCTCTTTCTGAGGTTCTGTGGAGCCAGGGATGCACTCAGCAAGCCCCAAATTGCATCCTTTGCCCTTAGGTAAGAACATCAAACAGAATATTTGACCAAGGATTCAAACAATTCCTAAGACACACAAAGCTGGATCCCTAAACAGATGCTTGGGGAAAACAAATCCTTTGAAAATATCAGGTATTTCCTTTATCACAGGCATTATCCATTCTTGCTCTGCTTTAACAATAAATATTGGTCAAATTCTTGCTATTTGAGCTCCAGGCTCTCTGATACTCCAGTTCTTTTTCTGTCATATGGAGAGTTCAACATATGATGTCTTCATTTAGGGCTCCTTTCCAAACTAGCAAATCCTATCCAAATTAGCAAATCCTGTAAGTACCAGAGATGTGGCAAATGCTTTCCATAGATACCTGCAAGGTCTCTGTAGGAATCAACCTGAATATTAGTGAAAATTAGTGAGATCCAGTCCACAATCAGTGGGGGCTCTCAGGTGTCAGCCCACGGCCACAGAGCCAGGCCATGTGCTCTGGACCCCCAGGGATTCCCACCTTCCATCCTGCCCCAGGAGCAGCTGTGCAGCCTCCATGCCCAGCCATCCTGGTGAACACTCCCTGATAAAGCATCAGCACCATGCTCCCTGCACAGCCAGGCAGCCCTGGGATCTGCACCCCAGCAAAGCCAACCTAAACCTCACACAAACTACATGGAGATAATTCCATACTCCCCTGTTCATCCACAGAACTGCTCCCTACACAGCAAAGCAGCTCTGGGATCTGCACCCCAGCAAAGCCAACCTAAACCTCACACAAATAAACTGGAGATAATTCCATGCTCGCCTGTTTATCCATGGAACTGCTCCCTACACAGCCAAGCAGGCCTGGGATCTGCACCTGAACAAAGCCAACCTAAACCTCACACAACCTACATGGAGATAATTCCATGCTTGCCTGTTTATCTGTGGAACTGCTCCCTGCACAGCCAGGCAGCCCCGGGATCTGCACCCCAGCAAAGCCAACCTAAACCACACACAAACTACATGGAGGTAATTCCATACTCGCCTGTTTATCCATGGAACTGCTCCCTTCACAGCAGAGCAGCTCTGGGATCTGCAAAGCCAACCTAAACCACACACAAACCAACTGGAGATAATTCCATACTCTCCTGTTTATCCGTGGAACTGCTCCTTTCACACTCCAGATCCAAAATCCCACTCACAGCTGAGAGCAGAACAAGAGCTCTGTGCCAAGGCTGAGTGTTTATAATGGGAGCAGCTTCTCAGCCATAGCATTTGCACTGAGCTGTGACACACACCAGGCTTTTAATTTAGAACCCACAAAGCTACAGAATCATTTCAGAGCCCTGACAAGACTCTGCTCTGTTCTTTGACAGGCACTAAGTCAGAGATTTCAGTTTAATACTCCTCACAATTCAACACACATCACTCCCCACACCTAGAGAGCCACCAGAAGCATTTGCATCTTTATGTAAGCCCTGATTATGCAGGCACAGCTATTTTCAACCGGCACACAATAAACATGACAAAACCATTTCCACAGTGCCTGAAAACTCCAAAGACTGAGAATTAAAAATATACATTTACTACATCTTCTATAGCATGTTTAGTTCAAATGATCATCTCTTCTGTCCTTATTCAAATGGAGTTTTGATAAGCAGAAGTGCATTTAACCAGTTATTCAGGCAACTTTGGGAAAATAACCTCCTAATTCATATATAACTTCAAATGCACTGCAAGGAAGAGATGACACAAAGTAATCATTTAAAACTA
Organism: Eopsaltria australis; assembly: GCA_034509425.1. Lineage (NCBI taxonomy): Eukaryota > Metazoa > Chordata > Aves > Passeriformes > Petroicidae > Eopsaltria > Eopsaltria australis. Next base: position 364,881 of record JAVTVJ010000403.1, read on the forward strand.
CTCTGAATTTTGTTAATTTAAGACTGCTGGAGTAATTTCTTAAATCAGCTCCTCTCAGAAATTTGAGATTCTTCTGTTAGCCCAGCATTACCCACAGCACAGTAACTGGAAAGATGTACAGGAAAAAATATTCACAGATCAAAATTATTTAAGACACCAGAGCACAGTTATTTTTGTAAAATCTTTCAATCTCTTACTTCTCGCCCCTCATTCACAGTCATTTTTGGCCATAGTATATTACACTTATCAAATACTCTGCAATGTAGGAATTTGAAAATTCAGTGGATATCAAAAGAAATTTGTGGGGGGAAAAAATGAACAGATAAATATCAGGAATGTTATTCCATGCCTCCAAATGCAGAAGTCTTTAAGGAAGTCTGGCATACCTGCAGTGGTGTGCACGCTCAGGTTTGATACTACAGCACTTGGGACATTTGTAGATCACTTCTCCTGGTTTCAGTTGCAAATTATCCATGTACTCTTTAGTGGCATTTCCTTTGGGCACAGCCCCCTGAAATCATTTCAATTAGAGGAGAGAAAGCTTCTTAAATGGCATGAGAGCATTTAAAAGTACATTTCATATACTTCATACCAGTAACCTCAGGATAATTGCTGAAAAAATTCATTTATTCAAAGCCAGGCTGCTGTAAGCCAGAATCAATTCCAAATGAATAAATTACCTCTGCTTGACCTCAAAATCTGCTTTATTCCAGCAACACTCATCTCTGGCCAAGTATTAGCTTAATTCTCATAGAATATCCTGTCAGCAGCCCACAGAAATGAAGGGGAAGACACATTTTACCCTGCAGATACAAGCACTGCTCATCATTTGCTGAGGAGTTACCATGAATATTTGTTGTGAGGTTTGATTATTGGGCCAAGCCATCCACAGAAGTTAAATCAGCAACTACTTGGAAGATGCTATTTCAACTCTCTGAAGGCGGGGTTTAACCATCTGCCCCAAGTTTTTGAGAACTGTGATCTTTTTTTACTAAAATCTTTAGATTGGACATTGTTAGCAGAACCAGCATTGGCTTCTTTATTGTGCAGCTTCATGATAAACAGTTGAAGGAACTGATTCAAAAGAAAAATAATTGATTGGGAAAAGAAATTAATTTTTAGTGATTAGTTCCTGATTTGATTATCACAGAGCTGCATCAGCCTCCTGAGTTCAGGATCCAACTTTGGATTAGTAAGCAGAAAATAATGGACAGCACCACTGGCACCCTGCTCATTTATGGAGGTAAAGCCTTATCTGGGAGGGGAAGTGATTGTGAAATAAACTGGGATGTGACAGCCACGTGCAGTGGCCTTTCTGTACCACCTGCTCCAGGTCAGCACCTCCTTCACACAGGGAGGGCCCTCACCAGGTCAGCCTAAACCAACTGCAACATTCGACAATTAATTCTCATTCAAAAAAAGCCCCCTGGCAACATCAGCACTTTACACAGACACCTGTAGAAGTTCTGGGCCAGAATTAACAGGCCAGCAGGAATTCAGATTCCAGTGCCAAACACCCCTCTGCTCAGGCAGGGAGTTTTTGTTACTATGGCCTGGAACAATAAATTTGTGTTTTGCCCAAGACACAGCCCAGGTCCTGTCCCAGGTGAGCTCTTGGGCTGAGTGGTGCTTCAAACCTGAAGTGGTGCTCACAGGGGTACAGAGAGACTTTCCTGAAACACTCATGTCGAACTCCTCAGGTGTATTTTGCAATCTCAAGTTAATATTTGGTGCAAACATCTCATATTCTCCTATTCACCTGCCACAGGGATGAGAACCTCAGGCCATGCTTTTAAGCACTTTGCTGACAAAAATATGCTGTTTCAAAAGCATCTTTCACAGTCACAGCCAGCCACCAAAACTCTATTTTTATAGTTACAAGAGTTAATTTAATTCACATTAAGTTTTGAGGCAGTTCATTCCTTTCTTCCTTTCATCTTAGTTTCTATCACACAGTTGTGTCTTCCATTCTGGGAGTCAGCAGGAAAGGAACAGAGGAGAAAAAGCAGTGACTCATCTCAGTTTGGATCATGTTTTATCCATAAAGAACAACACAGCTCTAGAAAGGCACCCAGTTTTATCAGCTCATATTTTTAAGCAATAAATCCTTAAACCATTAACTCTCTTGAGCTGTCATAGTTTGTAGAAGTTGTGATATTTCACCACTGGGTGTGGGCAGAAGTAAATCAAAGACCTAGAAAATCATTAACTACAACACCCTGCTGGGGTTTTGAACACTCCCATAACTTCTCTACACACTGACACCGGAGAAAAATTTCCATTTTTCTCCAAAAATGTGGAGAAAATAGATGTTTTTCCCCTCACCCCTCTTTTCCCACATTTATTCCCTAAAAATAGTAATAGATTTTAGTAGAAAATAAACTATTTCTTCAAGTCTTGAAGAGTAAAAGTCCTAAGAAACGAACACTTTCAAGACCTCTTACACCTACACTGTTTCCATGTGTCTTCAGCTTAAATCTCCTTTCCCTCTGGCTCCAAATATTTAAAGACAAAAAAGAAGGAATCACGTGGGAGAATGGTTTTTCCATTATGCCAAAGTGTGCCCGAGGTTTTGCAGCACATCCACCTCCAAAAGTTCTTCCATGTTCCACAAATGGCAGAAACACTTCAAGAGATGCAACAGGGTGAAGGTACAAATTTTGAAAATAAATCTGATTCAAAAAGTAGGAAAAATAAGGACAGAGAAGACTAAAATTTATGAGCTTCTTTAGGACCTGAGGTAATACTTTACTGCTTTGTCTTGAGTCTAACATTATTATAAAAGTTTTATATTGACTGTTCCTTTATGGTTTCATTAATGGAGTAACAGGAGAAGTACAGGTACCATCCTGATGATATCATCAAAACCTTGAGGGTTTTGAATCTAACAGGAGGATTTTGAATCTAACAGGAGGATTTTGAATCTAACAGGAGGATTTTGAATCTAACACCACTTTTCCCAGCTGGAGAAGACTGGTATCACTTCTCCAAACTTCTCTGCAGATGGAGGGGACAATCCAATGCCAAGGAATGCCTGGATACTTACTGGATCAGTCAGCATCGTCCTCAGATGCGACGACAACGCCAGCACTGCCAAGCAGTTAAAGAGAACCCCGTTGATGACGGAGTACCAAAAGTCTTTGGAAGGCAGCAACATGACAAAAGTCACTACGAAGTCTGCATAGACCACCAGGAGCCAGGTCATGATGGCACAGACCATGCCACAGCCATCCCGGATGAACCAGACCCTCTCGGCCATGTCGGCCTCCGAGGAGGAGGAGGAGGAGTCGTAGCTGTCATTGTCCAGGAGCGGGTGGTGCTCGACATCGCGGAAACGGTGCCCTGATGACTGCATGGTTTGCTGGCCTCGCCCTGCAGGGACCAACACACCACCATCATCATCATCATCATTATTAATTATTAATGAGGAAACTCAGTACAGGCAGCTCTGGGTTTTCGTTTCTGGGAGATAAAGCATGGCCAGGTTCAGAATAAAACTGAGATTCTTTCTGACCGACACCTGAACGATTCTGTGACTACATCAAGATGAATACGAAACAAAGGGAGAAAACTTTCGAATTTTAAGATTTTGTTTTTAAGATTTAGTTTTTGTTTCTTATTATTCTACTCTAACGTCACTGGTAATAAATTCAGCTGATTTCCCCAGGTCAAGCCTGTGATGGTAATTGCTGAGTGGTCTCTCCTGCCCTTATCTCAACCCACAAGCCTTTTTTAATATTTTCTCTCCTCTTTCCAGCTGAGGGGAGTCCCAGACCAGCTTTGGGGGGTGTCCAGCCAGGGTTAAGCCACCACAAACATGTAACTTCAATGCCTGACACATGGATTTTAGACTGGTTCCATTTCCATCATGCTGTGCTCATAAACCACTTCTCCTCTTCTGTTAAAAACTCAACTTCTCTCTTTTATCTCTAACTAAAATGGCAAAGTCTTCATTAAATTACAGCTCGTGTCTCTCTGAAAACAGCAAATTATGGCACTAGACTGTTGACTCTTCATTCTGCTCCAGCAAATGAGGGAAGAGCAGAAAGAAAACCAAGATGGAAATAAAGCTGTTCTAATACATTGCTCATGACAAACAACTCAGAGAGTTAGAAAGCAGCTAAATTTGTTGACAAAAATGCTTTTGTTTTGGAAAAACCACAAGCCTGTTACAAAGATATATTGGATAACTTATAAAGTCGTCTCAGATCAGCCCAAACTTAAGGGAAACAAATGGTTGTGGTTAAATTAAAATAGCAACGGATTACATGAATCAGATTTTCAAAGAACACATTAATTAATTTAATTTCATGAAAACTCTTCTAGGGCTTTGTTGTCCTTCCAATGCGGAGCAAAAACCAGACTTGAAGCCTTAAGAGTTCTCATAAAAACAGAATTATTTTCCAGACATCTCTCCCAAGGAAAGATACAGAATGGCAGAACTGAAGCGCTATCAACAAACAGGAGACAAATTAAAGCTTAAACATCAGGCCTTAAGAATATCCTGCTGCTTTAAAAGTATGCTGTGTTCTAAAAATCCTATTGATTCCTGCTATTAAAGGCCATGTCTGAGAGAAACCTGAAAGCATTTCTATTGATTTATCACAGGCACACAGAGGTCTCCCTTTTTCCCCCTAATTAATGGCAGCCTAGATATGACTGTAGGGATTATGGCACTGCAATCTCCATCCCAAGACCTTGAACATGGGATCACTTTGTTCCTCCAGAATGGTCCAAGTAACCATTAGCAGGTGAAGAGAGTGGCACTGAGATGGTTTTTGATGAAGCTGTGTTTGTCTAAATCCTTTAAAAACTCTCTATCAGGAATCAGATAAAACACATTCTGCCTGGGAAATCCTTCTGATCCTGAAGCTTTGATGTCAGAACCAGGCAGGAGCAATCCAAGAAACTAGGAATGAAAATAAATATATGCAGATGCAGCAGAGAGATGTGAGAGCAACTGCAATAACAGCTGGGAAGCTCCCAGGACACTGTGAGGTGTCTGAAGGACACATTCTCTGCTTGTGGAACAGAACAAACTGAAATTCAGCTCTGCTGCTTGGATCCATTACAATTCCTAGGAGTTAAACTGTGGTTTCTGTTCACACATTGGGGTTTTCTTGGACAAAAGCTCTCTCTCTCACCACAACGCAGCTGCTAAGCCAAGGATGAAGTTGTCACACACCAGAAAATCACCTTAGGAAAGGATGAACTTAACCCCCCTTAAATGTAATTCAGGCTTAACTCAACCTAGATAAAGCCCTTTTTTCACCCACTTTAAATTATCCTAATCTTTCTAAATGTTCATAGTCAAAACTCCAATCTGTGCCAATTAAGCCAAATAGCACTTTGGGATATCACCAGCCCTTATGGTCAAGAAAATTCCAGTTTCACAAAACTGCATAATTAGCAGCTGGAACATGAAGTTAACCACGGAAATCAGTTATTACTCCATCAAAAAAGGGCTTAGAAAACTTTTAAGGAGTGTTTTGAGTATGGAATTGCACAGAATTACTGCATTCATGTTGTTTAAATGTCTTAAAAACAAACAAAAAAAAAAAAGAATTGGTGAAAATTTCACAATGAAAGAAATCCAAACCAAAACAAATACCTCAAAAACGTTTTGTAGGTTATTCTGACATCCTGTCCTGCCTTTGGACTATCCCAGGCTATTCACATAGTCATGTCTGATGCAATCTGCAAAGACATCACCAACAAACTGATTAGCAAAGCTGCATCACAAAATGCTGTTAAATACAAATAATGAACACCAATAGTAGCACTTTGACACACGCTGCATGTAGCTACAATGAAAAAGTTTGTATTTTATTTAGAAAAGCAGGTACTTGAAAGCTTGACATTTTTAGCTGGTAACTTTTGGAAATCACCACATGGCACTTGGAGCAGGATTGCAGCACAGAACCTTGCATTGCATTTCTATTTGGGGAAGAGAACAGAAGAGGTGTGGGCCTGAGTTGCTGTCTGATTAAAGCTGCCTTAAGAAGAACCTAGGGTTTTCTTCTTCATTGGTATTATTCTCTATTTATTTGAAGTAAATTTTGTGACGTGGAAATCACCCTTATTTGCTAGGTTAAATTAATATATTTTGAGGGTAATGTAAGGATTCTGACATTTAAGAGCTACAGCAAATACAAGATCACTTTCTTGGAAAGGAAAGCTTCTGAAAGCAGCTTGTTAGAAATAGATACTTCAAATAGAACATTACTGCTGGAGTTCTTCAGGATCCATTTTCATATTTTCCCAGTTCAAGGGGAATTGAAAGGGAGAAGTCTCTTATTTAAACAAACTCAAACATTCTACTGCAAGACTAAAAGGTAATGCAAATGTTTATTATGCACATATCAGAATTATTTAATAGATTGGGTTGGAAGGGACCTTTGTCACCCAGTGCCAGCCCCTGCCATGGGCAGGGACACCTCCCACTATCCCAGGTTGCTCCAACTCCCATCCAACCTGAGCTTGGACATTTCCAGGGATGAGGCATCAACAGAATCTCTGTGCCAGAGCTTCACCACCCTCACTGTAAAAAAACTTCTCATCTCAAATCCCAATTGACCCTCTTTGAGTTAAAAACCATCCCCCCTTACCTTCTGTATCACTGCAGAAAGCTGTGACTGCTTTGTGGTTTGCTTTACAAATAAGCTTTTAGACTTTTCTTAAACTTCACAATATTGTGAAATCCACAGCCATTAAGTTGTCACTGACGTGGCATTTGGTGGCAGCTGAGCAGAGACACAGGAGCAGACAGGCTGAGTGTCACACATTAACGTGCAGTGTCACCCACCCATTTGGAGCTGGGGATGACAGGAATGGAACACGACACACTCAGCCTCTGCAGGTGAAATATTCCACTCAGAGTCAGCAGCTGCAATTGCTCACGGAGAGTTTAGTGATGAGACAGGGACGTGATTTGTTCAGTCAGCCCCTAATCCCAATTGCAATCCTGTGCACAATCTGTGTCCATCACAGTTTCTGTGATGGGTTTATCACAGCCTCACCAGTCACTGGTTTATGTGTAAGTGTCCCCTCAGATCAGCTTTGCAGGAATAATGGATTTAGGCATCCTCAGCTGATTTCCCCTGTCCTTCTCCTCTCCAGTTGCCCACACCACGGTCCCTCCGAGGGAAGGGGATCAATGTTTGAAGCTCTCCCTTTATGAAGAGCTCAGCATCCCCACTGAGATGCTCACAGCTTCCCTCTACTCTTCACTTATTTGCTTCAATGCCTGCCCTAACCAAATTTACTCTCTGTTGCATGCTTAGAGTATAAAAGGCCAGAGCACTACACTTCAACCTCCAATACACCGAGTTTTTAATCTGACCTTTTACAAATCTTTATCCAGCCCCAGAAGATAACACCAAATTATTCAATGCTTCACGCCCAGTGCTTTGTTTGCACGTGTGGTTATATTAAACCTGACCCAACCCTGTTCCACTCTTAGGTGTTATTTGAAATTCTCAGATTGGGAATGTCTCACCTGACCTGCACCTCACTGGTACTGAAATTCAGGTTTAAAATGCAGAAATACTATCGGAAAAAAACCAAACCAAACAACTTTTGGAGAAGTTACATTATAAATTCACGATCACCAGAAAGATGGCCTTGTAAAATAACCAGTTTTAGTGGAAGAAGTTGATCACCTAATTACTTATGTCTTTTTTCAAACTGAAAGAGAAGAAATTTAGTTTAGATATACAGGATGAATTCTTCCCTGTGAGGGTGGGGAGGCCCTGGCACAGGGTGCCCAGAGAGGCTGTGGCTGCTGCATCTCTGGAATTGTTCAAGGCCAGGCTGGATGCAGCTCTGAGCAATCCCATCCAGCTGAAGACGTTGCCTCAGTGGGAGGCAACAATAAGATGATCTTTAAAGCCCCTTCCAACCCAAACCATTTCTATGATTTATGCCAGTAGCACCTTTATAAACACCCTCAAAACCCAGAAATGAGAATTCACTGTAAAAGAAGTTATTAAAAATGCAAGAAAACACCCCTGAGCATGTATTCAGAACACGTATTTACACAAAGTGTTACAGAGGTTTGCTATCAGACACAGAATAGATGTGTGATAATAAATCACTCTTCCATAAGCACAAAGTAACACCAGAGATGTTCAGCAGGATATCTTTTCAATAACATGCCTTTCACTCAGAGATGTGAAAGTCAAAAGAAAACGTATTACACAAGACTTTACTGCCCAGCAAAGCACCAAACACTATCTGATGCACCAAGAGTTCACTGGGCTACAGCAGCAAGGACAGAACACTCCTGGACTGAACAACCTTCACCTGAGAAGGACACGAACACAATCTATGGCTGGGCTTTGATTTCTGCCTCTTCTGGAACAGGGCCACAGGCTCAGATTCAGATCAGACTCCACAAGGCTGCAGGCGTACACCAATATCAACATTGGTATGTGAAAGCTGAAAGTTTTACCTCTTTGCCAACAGCAATTGCATGAACCACATCCTACTTAAGAGAGTAATTATTTTATTTCTGATTTTTGCATTCATCAGTGCATGCTCTATCCTCACACTCAGCTGAAGAGAGCTCAGGTATCATCACACACAGTGACTGCTCTGTGAAATCGAGCTGGCAAGCACATCTTTATGTCAGCTATTATATCCATATCCACATCCATATCCACGTGATTCTTCCTTCCAGGTTCCAAAAAATAATGCTATTGCTCAAACTATTCTCACTAGCACCTTCCCATATTCATAAGAGGAATGTTCAAGCCTTTGTTCAAATTATTCCTCATATCACACACATAAATCCTCACATTTTCTCTATGTTCTTCAACTTCAGCCTTTCAACCGCTGCAGAATTCCACTAATTCACTTTCCTTAAAAGTTCTCTGTCTTCATAAAAGGCATAAAAAAGAAAACCATCAGATCTGTATGATACAAAACATACTATGCTAAAGGAAAACCAAGAAGCTTTAGAGAGATAAAAGTATTACCGATTCCTTTCAGCCGCAAAGAGCTCTCAGCTATTTAACTCTAATCTCAAACCGCTAAAATTTCACATCAGTTTCATCTCCTAATGAACCAGCACGGCTCCTTTTTATCTGTAAATTTTCAAAGTCGGAGAGCATTCACTTCAAAAGAGCTAATTTAAGTCTGTTAATGTGAACAGTCACGGCGACTTCAACCTAATTATGTCTCCAGCAAAGCAAACAGTTACATCACTGTAATTCTGCATCCTGATACCATCGCACGAGTGGATATTCAGTAGAAAGAGTAGCCAGTGATTTCCCAATCCCTTTTTTTATGGCACGGATCGCACACACGCTGCGCTGTACGCACCCACCCTCTCATTTGTGAGCTATTTGCATTCCCACTTCCTGCAAGCGCTGCTCTTCCCCTCTGGAAATGAGGAACACCAGAACCACGGAAATGGGGGGAACTCCGCGGAGCAAGCGCCAGGGCACGGCCGGGAGGGTGGGAGTCAGACGGGGGCTGCTCGCTGCCCTTCCAGCGCCCCACAGGAGCCGCTCCGACCCCGCAGCCCCCGCGCCGGCCACGGGGACACGGCCGGGCTTCTTCCCATACATGCTGGTATATAATTTTAATTTTTTTCTTTTTGGTGTAAATAACGCCTGAAGCGACAGGAGACGCAGCAACACCCACAGCAGCCCAGCCCTCCGGCGGCTCATCCCCGCTAACCTTCCCCGCTCGCCCTTCCCGGGGCCACCGCGCTCCTTCCTTCCCGCAGGGACCCGCGGGGCGGGACCGCGGGCGGCTTTACCTCAGGAGCAGCAGCGGTGGCAGCAGCGGTGGCAGCAGCAGCGGCGGCGGCGGCCCCGCTGCCCGTGGCGCGGTGGGGCGGAGGGGCCGGGCCGGGCCGCTGGAGCTCCGCGCCCGCCGCCACCGCGCCCGCGGCTCCCCAGGCTCCCGAGGAGCCGCAGGATCCCGGAAGCGGCGGGGGCGGCGCTTCCGCGGGAGGCGGAAGGGACGCGCGCGGCCCCGCGCAGGCGCGGCGGGCGGGGCGCCCTTGGCGCGGCCCTGAGGGCAGGGGCGGAGCGGAGCGGAGCGGAGCGGAGCGGAGCGGAGCGGGGCGGGCGCACCCGCAGCGCCCTCACGGAGCGGGGAGGGACCGCCCGGCCCGCCCCTGCCATGGCAGCGACACTCCCGCTGTCACAGGGACATCCCAGGGTCCGCCGAGCCCCGACCGACCCCGCCTGCGACGCTTGCAGGGATGGGGCAGCCGCAGCTTCGCTGGGCAGCCTGTGCCAGGGCCTCCTCCCCTCACAGGGGAGAGTTTCCTCCTGACATCTAATGCAAACCTGCTCTGTCAGTTTGAGGCCATTCCCTCTGGCCCTGGCACTACGTGCTCTTATAAATAGTCCAGCTCCTTCTTTCCTGTGGGCTTCCTTCAGGCACTGGACGGCCGCAATTGGGTCACCTTGAAGTTTCTCTTTTCCAGGATGAACATTCCCAGCTCTCCCAGCCTTTCCTCCCAGCAGAGCTGCTCCATCCCTGGGATCATCCTGGTGCCTCCTCTGGGCTCTGTCCCGCAGCTCCAGGTGCTCCCTGTGCTGGAGGCAGCCCTGCAGGTGGGGCAGAGGGGCAGAATCCCCCCTTTCCTGCTGCCCACACTGGGGCTCAGCCCAGGGCATGGTGGATTTCTGGGCTGGGGCATGTGCAGCTCGCACTCACCAACACCCCCAAATCCTTTTCCCAGGGCTGCTCTCGATCTGCCCATTCCCCCGCCTGGAGTGATCCCAAGGGTTGCCTCGACTCGTGCAGCGCCAGCGCTTTGTCTTATCAGACCTCATGGCTCAGTCAGAATTTGAGAGTAAAATTGAATCTGTAGGCTGCCAAGTGATGCCTCACGGTGTTACTGCCTCCCTGGGAATCTCTATCCCTCTGCAGTCATCACCAGCAGCAGGACATCACCTTGCCCCTGCACATGGAGGCAGAGGGTATTACTTCAGTTTCTCCATGAAGAATTTTTGCTTTGTGTCTACACATATTTTCTTAGTCATTTTTCATTACAGTAACTTGTTACCTCGTTACAGAGATAGATGCCTCATCCCTGGAAGCGTCCAAGGCCAGGCTGGATGAGGTTTGGAGCAACCTGGGATAGTGGGAGTGTCCTTGCCCATGGCAGGGGCTGGAACTGGACGAGCTTTAAGGTCCCTTCCCACCCAAACCATCCTGTGATTCTATGATTTCACTTCTGAGAGTCTCAGAAAGGTGATTTGGCACCTAATTCATGTTCAGCAGTTGTTCACTATGTTAAACATTAGTAATTAAATTGTTTGATATGGAAATAATACTCCTAGACTCTCATTCAGGATTTCCCACAGTGTTTTAGGAGAAATACAAACCCAGTGGCTTAAAAAGCAGAAGTCAAACAGAAAACCTTGCATGTGTGAGCTGAGGATATTTTTAAAACACATAAAAAGCTGAAGGATGAGAAACAGAAACGATGATGACTCGGGCACGCTTCTGCATCCCTATTTTCTTGTAGCATGACCACCATCTAGTGGGGCACGGGCAGCCAGTGCACGAGGGTTGTGTGTGCTGATAAATGCAATAAAATACAGCTGCTCATGTCCCTGTTTGTCTCTTCTTCTGTGCTGAAATATTGGGGACTTCCAAAAGCTTGATTTCACATATTTTCTCCTATTTCTCAACAGCTGCTTGCACATACCAAAAGAAATTAGTCGATGTCAATGTCTCTGCTATTCAAATATAATTATGTAAATATTTATAGACACAAAATCATAACAGCTGATCTTTTTCTAAAACTGCCTTCGCCCTCCGTGTTTTCCTTAATGTAACTAATATGTAATTTATGCGGAATGAAAATGAAATAAAGATTAAATTATAGTGAGCTTAACCCTTGAGCAACCTGCCATTCTTTTGCTTTTATCTCAGGACAGCTGAGATACCAGAATTACCCAGGAATTACAAATCAGTTAGGTGCCATGTCATCTTTTTTTAGCAATATTGCAGATGCTTAAGACCTTATGCAGAAGCTTAAATTTATGCTAACCAGGAATTCTTAAATTCATCCTGCTTCTTCTTTGTGTTTTAGCACCGTGCATCAGTCGCAGGTTCCTGATTTCCTCCTGATCTTAAAAACAAATCAGTTGAGTATTTTCCTCCCCACACTTTTGCTAAACATGTGGAGCAGCTCTTGTTTTAATCTGCACAGCGTTGGTGTTGTCACGCTAAAAACATCTCCAGACATGTCAGGGCTTTGGTTCCTCTGCAGATCCTGGTGGTTTGGAACCCATTTCCACCACAAATAATATTGCCAAGATAAATTGTTTGCCAGAGATAACTTCAGGTCCTCAAACAAATTACCTAAGAGATGTGGAAACAGAAGGTTGCACGATACAAATTGTTTCCATGTTTCCTGTCCTCACAGGAAGGAACAGGGCTTATCTCTGGTACAGATTCCAGAGGGACACACACACACACAATGCCTTCACCGTGGCTTGGGGAGGCTCTGGGAGGCTGGGAATGTTTCATATATTAGGCATGAAATATTCACGCCCCCATTTCTCCTCCCCTCAGAAATGCAAATATTGAAATTCAGATGGTTTGTGTAAGCACTCCACAATCTGGTGAAGGGCAGCAAGGCTCGTGGGTTGCAGTGGGGAAAAAAAGAAGAGTTTAGAACAATCTGCCATTTGTTGTAGCCCCTTCCACCTCAGTCAGACTCGAGCTGCTGAGGATTTAATTGTGTGCATGTTTGTAAAGTCCCAAAGGTTTGTCATTTGTGTGGATCCTTCCCCATTGACTGTTGCTTTGTGTCAACAATGTGTTCAAATTCTAGCAAGAAAGAAAAGCTGTTTTTCATAATCCATTCCCTTTGCATCCTTTCCGTGGGCTGAGCCACATCTGCCGTGCTGCAGGTGCAGGGTGATAACATTGTGACACATCTCCTTCTTCAGGCTGTTTTCAATCCCTCCACAACACAACCTGAAGTATGAAAACAACCTCATTATCCCTCTGGCTCTCTGGAAAACAACCTAATTATCCCTCTGGCCCTCTGCCTGCTCTAGGTGCTTCACTTTAAGATGTGCCCCTTCAATATTGACTTGAAGCAATGGTGATTTACAGAAATTAATTTCTGAACCTCATTGTCTTAATCTCTGGTGCCTTCTGCCCTTCTCCTTTTAATTCAATGTAGCCCGTGGACAGCAATAAAGCAGCACAGAACAGCTGTGCCTGGTCTCAGAAAAGGAGAACTGTGCACAACTGAGGAACCTTTTAAGAAGGTAAAAGGAACATCTAAAACACTAAAAGCTTTTGAGGGAACAATAGAAACATGATCGCCGAGGCAGTGTAAGTGCACATCAGTATCAGGACAAACTGGGAAAAGGGCAAAAAGGAGCAGCAGAGCTCAGGAGGTTATTAAAAACAAGTTACAATCAGAGAAGAAAATTGAATGAACCATAAGCACTGATCCGTGAAACACAAACCAGGGCAGAGGTGGTTATAAAACCAAACCGAGGCACAACTGAAACCAGGCACAAAAATGCACAATAAATGCTTTTGCAAGTAACAGGGAGTCCACTGAGAAGTCTGGAGAGCTAACAGGGAGTCCAAACGCCCAGGAGACAAAGAAAGCACAGGTTCTGAGAGCCCCAGCTTTCTCCAAAGCAAGATGAGCTGCACTTCAGCCTCTCCTGAGAGGCTGGGTTTGTTTCAGTGTGAGAAAATGAGACTAATTGCTAATTGTAAAAGGAATAAAAAGTGCTCTTGTGCAGCCAGTCTAAAGCCTTCAAAAACATGGCTTCTAGAAGTGGTACCTATAAGAGATGCTGAAGAGATGCCGAGATGCCTGCTGTGGGTGGGGTTTTTGGTTCCTTGAATGAAACGGGCTGCTGTCTGTTGGCTGGAGCCAGCAGTGGGAGCAAGTGAAGGACCCACTTATGCCAAGAGTCCAATAAAACAGGATCAGAAATCATAAAATCATAGAATAGTTTGATTTGGAAGGGTCCTTTTACAGGTCATCTAGTCCAACTCCCCCCTGCCATGGGCATCTTCAACTAGACCAGGTTGCTCAAAGCTTCATCCCAATGTTTCTGGGGACGGGGCATCCACTGCCTCTCTGGGCAGCCTGTGCCAGTGTTTCACCACGCTCCTTGTGAAATGCTTATTTCATGTATCTAATCTCAAACGGACTCTCCTTCAGCGATCTGCAGCAAAGAGTTGGGAGCCCCGGGGAAGAGAGTCCAAAACTCACTTTTTCTGCACCGCATCACTGGAATGTTCCCTAGAAACTCGGCTGTGTCCTTCTAGAACTGCCTGAACTTCCCTTAGAGTGCTTAGTAAATAAAACGAGCAAAAACAACTTCCCAGAGCTGGACAAGCCCCTCGCGGAAATGACCGCGATCCATCCCGGGACACGGCGGGGAGCGGCCCCGAGGCGGGGTTTGGGGGCGGCCGGAGCCAGCCCCGCACCGCGTCCCGCACGGGGCTCCGCACCCGCACCGCTCCGCACCCCGCGATGCTGGCTGTGGTGGCTCTGGTGGCCGCGGCGCTGCTGGCGCTGCTCGGGGCCGGACGAGCGGCTGGCCCCGGCTCCTGGGCGCCGCTGAAGCGCTGGGCCCTGGGCTGCCTCCTGCTCTGCCTCGGCGCCTGCAGGCAGAGAGCGGCCGCAGCCACCGCCGAGCCCCGCCGGCCGCGCCCGCTCCGCAACGACCCCCACGTGAGTGGCCTGGGACCCCCGATCCTGGCACCCCCCTCCCTGGGACCCGCTTCTGCGACACCCTGTTCTCGTACCCTGCCATCCCTGCGTCCCCCATCCCTGGCACTCCCATCTCCCTGTTCCCCTGGCACTCCATCTCCAGCATCCCCACGTTCACCCAGTCTTGGAACTCCCGTCCCCAGCATCCTCCAGTTCCTCCAGTCTGGGAACTCCCGTCCCCAGCATCCCCACGTTCCCTCAGAACACCTTTTCCCCTTTGGACTCAAACTTCCCTGGACCCACAGCACTTTCACCTCCACCCCACCGCATCCTCTGCAGCACCTTGGTGTCCCTGGCAATCCTTCAGGCACTCCCGTTCCCTGCATCCTGGTGCCTGGCACCCCTCACTGCCCAGCCCCATTTTTTTTTTGAGCTCTCCTGTCTTTTGGCTTGGAGGTTCCTGTGCTGCTTTCAAAGCTCTCTGGCTGTTCTCGGGGTGCCTGCTAAGAAATACAAAAAGTGAAAGTAAAATTGGATCCCTGAGCAGAAGCCTATGGAAAACAAAGGATTGCTGACCTCATCCCCTCCTTCTCCTTCTCCTGCCTCCAGCGGGAGCTGAAATCCATTTCCCTTTCCCCAGGCACTCGATTCCTTGTACTTCACTGGCTTTGCAGAGACCAACAGGACCTTTGTGATCGCTCGGCTCACCAGGCGTCCCGCTGGCCTCTGCGAGATGTGGCTGTTCCTGAGGCTGGATGGGATAGGGGAGTTTGAAGTAAGTGGGGTGATGTTCAGGAGCAGTGCTTAACTCCTGTCTTGAACCTGTGATAGGATGCCACGCCAAAATTAATGTTCTCTGCATCTTCACACCAGTAAGACACCAGTGATGGGTCTAAAGGCAGTGGTAGAACTGGCCAGAGTACTGGGTGTGTCCCTTTTCAGTAGGATCTGACACTCACTCTCCTTTCTCATAATATGCACAAACCAGCATATTTTCTAAGAAACGGCTTATTAAATCCCCCAGGAAGAATTTGAGCATCCAGACTTTCCAATCAGGTGCAGCACATGGTTAATGAGTTCCATTTTGCCCTTTTTTAAATGAGTGAATGCCATAAAAACCATTGTGGAATTACCTCTTTAAAAGAGAAGGGAAAGCATTTAGGGAGTTTTATGCACATCTGCTTCATTCTTGCTGAAAAGAATGCTTGATCAGATATCATTAATCAGATTTTTGCCTGCGGATTTTCCTTTTTTGTTAAGAGCTGGCTACATAGTAAAGAAGGAAAGAAGACCTGACATAAATCCCTTTGCACTCAACTCTCTTTATGTTCACAAATCTGTTTCACTAAGTAGCCATGACCAGAAAAAGCAGGAGAAATCCTATTTGCAGAATACAGGGGAAAAAAAGAGAGGATTGGTGTAACTATTTTGGGTTTTTAGTAATATTTAATATAACAAGACAACATTGTGGCATCCTCACAATTGAATTAAGCAACATTTAACATTTTCCTGAAATGTTTCCTCTTTTTAGCACCCACAGCATCCAAACATGATGGTGAGAGATGAATCCAAAGAGATCTGGAGTGGAGGAGGGCTCACTATGGAATACTTGGAGCCCCAGATGTGCTGGAAGATAAACTTTGATGGATTACTCAGGTATTGCAGCACTCCCTAATTTCATTTATCTACACATGAAACTAAGGTTTTTTCAGCACTATCTGGAAATATTTTAAATTTATTTTAAATATAACTAACTTGAACCAAAATCTGCTTGGCAACTGACAAACTTTGATTTTTAAGGAATGAAAATATACCTGGTGCTGCATAGAATTATAGATTCTTCTGCAGTGTCTCCTATTCCACCCAATTCCAAACACGTAAGAAACATTTTGTTGTTTGTTTAGGAGTCATATAAAATTGTAGTGCTTTGCCTTGCAGGAAAGGACCCTACAGAGAGCAGTGGAGTGAAGAGGAAGGAGAACTTGTACCAGTGAAATTCTCTTTGCAGTGAGTTTTCCATCTTTGCTTTGGGATGTACAGTGAGCTCATGGCTCATTTAAAATCCGAATTTTCCAATAAAACACAAAGATTGCCTCTGTCAAAGTAGCAAGTGCACAGCTTGGCCTAGGATGAGCTGAATGCTAATAATGTCCTGGTTTTCCTCTCTCTTTTCCTAGCTGGGAGAACTCCACAGACGTTTTTAACTTCAATGTTGACAGCAACCCCAGCACATTTGCTCGTGCTTTAGCCCAGGAGCCGTGGACCATCGGGCTCTTCCAGAGGGTCAAAAAGTGAGAGGCAAGATTAATGTCTTCTGGGGTTAATAAATAATTCTTTCTACAAATCTCTTCAAGGTCTGATGTGTTTTATAGTTGGTTTGAGAAGGTGGGTTTAATTTGAAGTGTTTTAATAAAGGACATGGCTCCTGGTTTCAATGCCACACCACAGCTGGGGGATCCTGCACACACATGGGATCTTCCTGATATGTGGGTGACAAATTCAGCATCAGGAACATTCCTTATTCTGTCTTTCTTCATTGATTTAGGCAGCTTCCAAGGTCAGTGGTCCAGGTATATCTAAGAAAAGTAATATAGTCCTGTGAAGGAGGAGCTGAAGGGGGTGTTTTAAATATTATACAAGTTCTGGACAGCTGAAAATACGAGAATCAAGAATATGTTGTATAAATAGAAGCAGATATTATATATATCAACAATGTGTAGGTTTTGGTGATACCTGCTGGGTTCTAAGCAGCAGCTGTTTGGCAGCCCAGCACTTCTTCAAACAAAGGGTGTTTTTATAGTGTCTCAGGGTGAGAATTTGCTGCTGTTTCACTCTCAGGTGTCTCATTATGCAACAGTAACAGGGAAATGTGGAAGTGTTGTGTAAAATCGGGCATAGCCATGAAAGCCATGAAAGTTCCTTCATTTTGGGATATAAATCCATCAGATTGGCATTGAGGCTTCTTGAGGAGACCTGCAGATCTTGCCTGTGCTGATGCACTCTTTTCTTTCTTCCAGACAAAGGGAGCAGCATTCCCGACACGAGCAGTGGGGCCACTCTGATGGAGAAATTGAAATAGAAAATCATGGGAAAATTGAACTTTCCCTCAAAGGAGTTCGGAGCCACTCCTATGGTAACAGCACTGGAAAGAATTCCCTCCCTTGGGAATACCTTCCCTGTAGCTGGCACTGGCAGGGCACTGAGATTAAGGATTATCTTCTAAAATACCCAATTCTATGCCTGGGCATGAAGTTAAGACATTCCAGAGGAAATACCATCACTCTTTCGGGGACATACATTGCTTACCATTTTATCAATTACAGAATATTTCTTTACCCAGAGTTAATGTCAAGTCAGCTACTGTTAGTTCACATTTCCCAGAAATGGTGAAACTTCAGGTTGGAAGATTTTGTTCTCTTTTTTTGCAGGTATCAGGAACTGGGCTGAGATTTACCGTTACGTGATGATTTTGGCTCACTTTGAAGTAGGTATTAACATGGTAATCTGCTATTTAACCACAAAATTTTTCTGAGCTTTTTCAGGCATATTTACGTATCCAGAAATAAGGAGTTGGGAGCATCCAACCAGGAAATTTTCCTGAGTTTTTTCAGGCATATTTAAGTATGAAATAGGGAGTTGGGAGCATCCATGGTGTACAATCCCTGGTGGCACCATTAGCCCAGATCAGCATTGGGAGCAACTCTCAAAAGCAGAGCTCTGTGTGTAAAAACTGAGATTTTTCTACACTGATGGAAGCAAAACTTGTTTTGATAACTTGAAACGGTTTGTTTTGGCTTTTTAAAGAAGAATTAGGCAGGCAGGAGAATTTACAGGAGAGAGTCTCAGCTGCTGCAAGCACCCAGCACTCCGTGGAGTTGCTGATTCCCATGAATGGGAAGCCTGAGGTGTTTGAAGCATCCTAAGCCTTCGTGACAGCACTCAGCAAATATTCCTGCCTGTGCTGAGCCAGAATTCTGTGCTTTGCTGTGTGGGGGAGAGGCACAGCTCAGGGACATGCTGAGGGCTGGCCCTGCCAGCTGCCAGCCAAGCCCAGCAGATGCTCCTGAAAAGGCATTTCCTCTGCCAAGCCAGGCGTAAATCAAACCTCTCTGTTGTAGGCAGCATTACAGGGCTTTAAACTGAATTCAGAATAAAAGTTCTTTTCCCAGCTTGCAAAATCCCACTTCTTTGCAAATCCTGATTTAACATGTGCCTGTTAAATAAGGCTGAGCTTTGGCACCACAATGTGTGTAACCAACCTCTCCCTGTTCTTCAGTTGTTCAAGACTCAAAGTGGCTGTGGCTGTTCTGCCTCTAATTAAAAGCCAGCTGACTTTATTAAGAAGTTTATTGCAGATTGACGTTTGGAGTCCTCTTGCCCTGAGTGTCTGTACATTTATAGCATCACAGAGGAGGCTTCAATTTGCCTCAGAGCAGCCCAAGTGGAGCATGAAGGGTTCCAGACTCAAGGATGGAAGGGAAATTAGTAAAATCAGGAGATTCCAATTCCTTCTTAACATTTTCCCTGTCTGCTGCTCCCAGACATAGATAATACATGTTAGAAGAGAATTCTGGTCAAAGTACATCAGTTTTGTACTTCTTTGTTTCTCTCCTGTGTCCTCTTGCTGTGAACTTTCTGTTGTCCCCATTGTCCTTAATTTGTCCTGAATGTGTTTGGTTGATATTCCTGGATTTGTTTGCAGCCAGGTTTTCATGGAAGATGTAGTGAGAGGATTTTAAAGTATGAAGCCACAGCACATTGCATAACCTGAGTTCTATCCAGTGTCTTTTTGGTCCAGCCAGTGAAGGACCCTCAGAAATGAATCTGCACAATTTTGGCTGCTTTTTCTTTCTCTCTCTCTTGCAGGATGGGACTGCAGCACATTTAACAGTTATTAACATGCCAGCAACCACAGCTCAGTAAGTGATCAAAGAACTTTATGTTACTAAAAACACTCATCCTAGAGGTGGCAAAAGCTGCTCTGCAGGACAGCTGTGTGCACATTCCTGCTTTGAACCTGTACAGCTCAATTTCCATCCACACCCTCATGCTCCCAGTTTTTCATTTGCAGTTAGTCACAAGGACAGCTTTTACCTCCCATTGCTTCTTTCCATTCAGTTACTGAGGGCTGATGGAGCTTCCTGTCTGTCTGGATGATCTAGAAGTACAAATTGGGCATTTCCAGCTGTTTGAGAAGGTGTGTCTGGCTGCAGTCTGCATTCCACAGGGAGCCCTGCCTTGCTGACTGCTGTTCTCTGCATCCAGAGGATTAAAGACCAATGTCCATGGCCCTAAGGTTGCTCCAAGCCCCATCCAACCTGGCCTTGGACACTTCCAGGGATCCAGGGGCAGCCACAGCTGCTCTGGGCACTCTGTGCCAGGGCCTCCCCACCCTCACAAGGAACAATTCCTTCCCAATATCCCATCTAACCCTGCCCTCTGGCAGTGGGAAGCCATTCCCCTTATCCTGGCACTCCATGTCCAGCTCTCTTGGATCCCCTTTAGGCACTGGAAGTCCCCAGAGCCTTCTCTTCTCCAGGCAGAACAATCCCAATTCTCTCTGCCATTGTTCTGGTGCATTTCAGTTGTGGCTGAACTTTAAACCTGCTCCATTCCTGTCCCCTTCAGCCTCACTGTAGGTTATGTGTTTTTTCCTTACGGGAGGAAGGCTGGCATTGAGTGGTCCAACGCCTCCCTGGCTGAGCTGGCTGAGGATGGGGTTATCCAGGATGAGTATGGAGTCACCTTCACTGCTGGTAAGCTCAGCACAGTCCAGCTCCATCTGCCTTCATTTCTTGGGATGCAGTTCCTTGAGTGCACGAAAGGTTATTCAGTGAGATTCCATGTGATCCTAGGGCATGCATCATCTCCCACCCTGAGAAATCTGCTTAGAACATAAAATCATGGTTTGGGTTGGAAGGGACTTGAAGATCGTCTGGTTCCAACCCCCCTGCCATGGGCACTTCCCTGCTTAAATTAAATTGTGGGTGTGGTGTGTCCTGGGTGAAATGTGTCCACTGCAGGATCAGGGCCACAGGTTCCACAGGGAGAGTCACAGATTCTGTTTGTGGTGATTGTTCCTTGTGCTAATCCACATAAAATACGTGATTTCCACTTTTTTTGGCTGTCAAAACATCTGTTATGAGGTGGATTCAGCTGGAAATATGGTTGATCAGTTCTACTTGATTTACAAAGCAGACAGAACTATCACTCATCAGAAAACATAAAAACCCCCATACACAAAAATAATAGATATTGGGATTATTTTTGAGATAAAATACTGCTGAAAGTTGGTGACATTGTTCCCTTTTTTCCTCTTCTCCAAGGTGGCAAGAGCTTTGATGTTTCTGCAGCTCTGGATAAGCAGGCTTGTCCTGTGGTGTACAATGGCCTGACAGGGAGGGGAGTTTTCCACGAGTGCATTGCAGACTTCCAGCTCAATGGATTAACACCAGGCTGGGGCCTGGTTGAATTTTATTACAGGTAAAATAATGGCAGGCAAGAAGAGGTAAAGAACTCCCATCCTCCTATTTTGACTTGTATGGTTCCAACTCCACAGATATTTGAAGCATAAACGCACTGATTTTTTTACCTGATGTAAAAAAATGTTGTTCATTTAATGTGTTTATTAAGTTGACAAACACTCTATGTATTATTAGAAAAGGAATGATTGCACAAGCACTTCATGGGGCAGCCAGTTTGTTATATAGGTTTATGTGGGTTTTTATATAGCTCTCCATATGGGTTTATGTGTTGCAGAACACTCTCTTACTTAATCTCCCATTATAGAAATCAAAAGTCCTCTGCCCCAAACAGAGGCTGTTTACAGGGTGAAATTTGCTCAATCAAGGATTTGTGGGGACAGGATTTATTTGAACAGACAAATGTTCAGAAAATCCCCAAAGGAGTGGCTCTGTTAGGGGCAGAATTATATCCACAAAGAATGAGCTTCCCTTCTCAGTGAAGGGCTGTTCCTCCTGCCACATGATTGTCACACTTTCCCTGCAGCCTTTTCTTTCCTTTTCTTTGCTCTCATGAAAGAAAAAGGCAATTTTTGTTGTTTACATTCAGTTTGCTTTTTAAAATAAACACTAATCCTTGGCTGTCAGAGGAAATGCCATAAATGACTTTGAGGAGATGGAGGGCTCAGCTCCTTCTGAAAACCAGACTTATTTAAAGCACATAAAACAGGCCAAAAGTGCAAAATACCTGCTGGTTGAACTCGAAGCTGCAGCTGCTGCCAGGTGCCTGCTCCCTCCCCTCTCTGGCTGTCCAGACCTGCCTGGTGGAGGAAATGACCCAGCAGGGAAAGGCTGGGATGAAACCCAACCAGGGCACGTCCCGCAAGTCCGGACAGTCCCGGCCGGCTCTGGAGCCGCCCCAGGGAGGCTCCATTTGCCAGTGCTGACACAATTCCTGTCCTCTCCATCTCATATCTGCTCCCAAATCAGCCCCGTGGGAGACATGAAAGGGTGGAGGTGTTGTTCTTCCTCTTTTCCACGAGACACTAACTCAGCATCGTCGCTCTTCCCGCAGGGATGAGGCTGCCCAGCCGGTTCCAGATCTGCAGCTTGGCTCCAAACCAGAGGGACCTGACCCTGCCACCGATGGCTCTCCCCCATGATCACTTCCAGGCTTGTCCCAGCAACGTTAGCAAGCAGCAGCTTTCCAGAAAAATATAATTATCTGCGAAAAAAACGCACTGGGTTGAGTGTGGAACTCATCACAGGATGCTGGGGAGGTCGAGGGTCTAAAAGGATTTGGAGAGAAATGAGATACATTTTTGTTAGTGCAGCTTTCAGTGGTTGCTCACCAGGGTGGTCTGGAGGCAATTTGAAGGAAGTCTGATTGCAGGAGGAGTGCACTGGGAGGGATCACTCCATGCTTTCTCCTTTGGTGCTTTTCCTAAACTTCCCGCTGCTCCCCACTGTGACGCCCAGGACCTCAGGCTATGTGGATCTCTGACCCAATTTAGCAGCTCCTCTGTTCTCTCAGATTTGTTTTTGAAATAAAAACTGTATTTCTGAACTCTCTGGTTGTTACAGTCATTAAAACGTGGGAAAAACCTGTTACAGGAAACTGCAGAGATGTGATAGTTTTGTGTCTGGCTGTGTAAAACATGGAGTGGAAGGAGCAGGAGAAATCACAGCTAAATGAGGTGTCCTTATGAATAGCATTAATGGCCAATGAAAGAAGTGGTGCAAACATGAGTTTCCCTCATCTGAAGGAAAGCCAGGGTCTGGCAATCCAGTTTGGAAAGGGATCTGAATTCCTTAGCATTCCCTTGTAGGTGCCTTATTACCCACAGCATCCAGGACAGTCACTGGCCCAAGGTAGCCCACAGTGTATTCCTTATCTAGATGCATCTTGCCACTAGTTACTGAAAATTAAATATACTTAAAATATGTAACAAAAAAAAAAAAAAGTTAAGTGGAAGGTGTGGAGAAGAGAAATTAGGTTAAAATAGTTATATTAGTTAAAATAGTTACTATAGTTAAAATAGTACCACCATTCCATTTCAGATAATAAGGAAATCAGGTTGCACATTTTTGTGTTTTTCTAACCCCTGCTTAGGCTGACACTGGAGGAGACTTTAATAGAATTTAAAGAAGATTTTTTCCTTTCTGAGGCAGTTCTAACATATATTGCTACAACTTTTTGTGCAGAATAGGTGCATGAATCTAAAACTATTCCACCTGTATTGATGACAGGCATGTCCCAATTTGGGATGTGTCACTGAACAAGGCTGGGATGCTGCGAGCCTGATGTGCTGTAACAGGCTGATCTTATCAGCCTTCTCCTGCAGCTGTGAGAGATTCTCATTCCCAAATTCCCTAAAATTCCCCAATTCCCTAATACCCTAATTCCTAGCCTCACCCCTGTTCTGCACTTGTGCCCTTGAGCTGCACCCCAACAGGTGCAGGTGCTGTGCCCTTCCTGCCACCCCAAACCACCTCTGGATGAGCCAAGCTGACTTCTGGGTGCTTTTCTTTTGGGATAGGCACTGATCCAGAGCTCTGGCTTTTAGCTGCACCTCTATAAACACCTCTCCAGTTACAGTGGTATTAAGAGCCACATTCTTGTGAGCCTTGCACAAACCCAACCATGCCTTAAATCTGTCTGTGCTCTCGTGGTCTCGAGGTGCTGAAACAGGGAGCTTCTAAATTACTCCAGACAACAGTACTTTGACAGGAGGCAAGGCCTTATGCCTCTTTTTACACCTCAGAAATCAGTCAAATAGGTAATTTTAGAAAGGTTAGAAAAATAACGGTGTTTTACATCACAGTTTGTTCCTATTAAGAGCGTGGCTTGTTTTGCTATGATCTCAGGAACATCTGTTCCTTTTTTCTGTGGAGTTCTTGTCATCTCTTTCCCTTTCACTTATTTCTTGAAGGCTAGATCATTAACATTTAGAAGGTGGAAGACAGGCACCTAATAAAGCAAGGTTTTGGAGGTGTCAGAGCATGTGGATGATGAGAAAAATTGTTAATTATGACTCTGGAATCACAGTTTGAGGAATCACTGTAAAAAAAATTCTTGTCTAGGCCAAAAATTAAAAACCATCCCATCAAGGAAGGGATTAGTCTGGCTGTTTCCTAATTCCAGAAACTGGGCTAGAAGTAGGGATGCTGTGAGGAAAAGGCAGCTGTCTCCCCAGATTATTGGAAATCCATGATCCTGCAGTGGAGGAAGCAGAGATGAAGCTTTCATCGCTCTCCTTTTGTCCTCAGCTTGTTTCTTTTGGTACCAGTGGGTGGAGAATTAGAGCACTCCTGAGTT
Source organism: Eopsaltria australis (assembly GCA_034509425.1). Lineage (NCBI taxonomy): Eukaryota > Metazoa > Chordata > Aves > Passeriformes > Petroicidae > Eopsaltria > Eopsaltria australis. The sequence goes on from JAVTVJ010000403.1 coordinate 389,332, forward strand.
CAGTTGGGAAAAGTTCAAGCAGGGTACAGCAAATGATTAATAAAGTTTGGGGCTGGCAGGTTTATTTGCCAGGTGATGAACTACTGGGAGGGTATTTCAGCTCCAAGGGCTGAAAAAAATTGACTGTCGGGGGTTTTCTCCCTGGATTTCAAATTACTTTATAGCAAGCTCGTGTCCAGGACACATGGAATAACTTATTTAATTCAAAATAAATCTCCCAAGCCCCACGCTTTGACCATATGAAGTGGTCCTTCACTTGTGGCTCCTTTCTCAGTGGAAAAATCCATCTTGGGAAGTGCTTCTGCAGCCCAAAAGCATTAATTTTGAGCCAAAAAAGCAATAAATGGAGGTGAGCCCTGGCCAGGAGTGAAATGTAGCATGTGATCTGCATGAAGTGGGGCAGCTGCAGCCTCGTTGGGATGAGCTGCTTTCCCAGCATCTGGGAGGAGGGAGCACCTGGAATTCCTGCTGCTGTCACGGCAAAATGCTCCCACCAAACCCCTGCACGTCCCCCTGGAGCTCCCCTGCACGTTGGATTTCAGGATTCAGGCCTTGGAAAGAGGTCATGTAGAGGCTGTGAGCCCCAAACTGAGCATTTCCCATCAATCTGCCCCTGGCTACTGATGTCTAGAATGGTAAATATTTTACCACACTTATTTATTCTCCTTCCTTCTCACAATTTTTCATGTGTTCGTGGCACAGCTATAAAGGCCATTTTCAGTGACATTGTATTTCACCAGCAGAAAAAAAAAAGGAGGAAAAAAAAGTCCTTTTTGCTGTTTGGATTTATGTTGTAGCTTTACAGTTGGTGAAGCAAAGTGTAGCCCAGGGAGCTCTGTAATTTATCAACAGAAATGCACTGCACGGCCAAATTATCTCTGCAAAGCAACTAATTATTTCCAAAGTGGACTTTTCCCTCCATAAGAACGTGCTCAGCAGTCAAATAACTCAAAGACATTCCAGCCAGAGTGACTGATAACCACTCACTCCCTTCTCCCATTTACTGGAACTCTGACTCCCTCACATCTGCCATAAAAAGTCACTTCACTCTTTCTCCACCCAAAATTGCTCTTCCCTAAAATGTGACTTTTTTTGCTCTCCCAACAGCCTCCGAGCTCAGGTGTCTGAAGCAAAGTCTCCAAAGGGATCTGTCCTGGGGGGTTTTTTGGGGTCTCCCCTTTTGAGGTATTTCCCTCTCCTCATTAAAGCTATAATTAGTTACCGCAGTGATTTTTGCTTTTCTTCAGCATAAAAAACTTTTATTAAACCGTGGTGCAAGTGAAGTTCATTCTAATCTGGCCATAAAATTTTATGAGGGGCATAAATCAAAGGGAGGAGTGGCAGCAAATGCTCTGGAACAGTTGAGCCCTGTTCAGGCTCCCTCAGTGGAGTTAAATCCCTCCAGGAGCAATTAGCCTAACGAGCTGCTTGGTCCTCTTATAAATAACGTCACTGATGGAGACATCTGGAGGTGTCTGCTCTGTGCACCAGAGACTTTCCAAAAATGCTGAGTGGTGAATGACCTTTTTTATTCCTCATCCACAGGATGGGGGTGGAGATGCAGATCTGACATGTCCCAGCATGTCACGTTTTTATCCCATTTCCCTGGAAAGATAAAGAAGGGAAAGTAGGAGTGATATTCTGATAGTGGGACAGTGTGTCTGAAGTGCTGACCCCAAATGCTTTGGGGTCAAAGTAGCCCAGGAATGGCACTGGGCACACTAAAGCTGGGGAGCGTTCATGGCTGAAGTCCCTGTCCCAGCCCCTGGGACATCAGAGACTGGCAAGGCACTTCTGCCTGCTGTGGGTGTTAGAAATGGATCTGCAGAAGGAGATCCAGATGATGGCTCACAGTTTTTTCCTTCTGCAAAACGCCCCAAATTGTGCAAATGATCCTTGATACCTTTTGAATAACCTTTTTTAACCTTTAAACCTCTCTTTTTGGGTTTAGCACGGGAAATTCCACTGTTTGTTGCTTTTGCTGTCACTCCTAAATGTCCTTTGAGTGAGGGCTGGGTAACTGGTTGATAAAGAATGGAAATATTAATTATAAAATCAAGTTTAAGGATCTTTAATAGTGTTTTGCAGGAGTGAGGAGTGGGAAAAACTGAGGTCACACAATGGGGAGTGCTGCTGGTTGTCTTTACTAAAGCATCCAGATCCCAGTGCTTCCTTTCCCACTCTTGTTCCTGCTGTTATTCTAAGGCATGAAGGCTTCTCCCACATGTTTATAAGCTGATAAAACCATAATGCCAGGAATGTTTTCCTTCCTCCATTCCATTAACAAAATAAGTGACTTTGCAGAGATAGCCCTGTTTACCCTGCTTTCGACACCAAAACAATAGTTGTGAATAGATGTCATAATTCATGGAGAGGTGAGAGAATAAGGCTTCCTCGGGCTAAATGCTGATGTAAGAGCTGTGCATCCCTGTGGGGATGAGAAATGTTCTCCTCTGCTGTCACACTGGTGCCACAGCACTGCTCTGCTGGGCTGGCAGCCCTCAGTGGTGACAGCAGGGCTGACATAATGCTCAGCCCAAATATCTGAGAGCAAATCCCAGCAGACAGTGCTGAGCAATTCATAACTGGATGTGTCAGGCAGCTCCTGACGACACGGGCTGGACTCCCAGCAGGGCAGAGCAGCCACACAAAATGCTTTTCATAGTGCAGGAGGAGGATTTGAACTGATCTCCTGTGAGATTTTCCCAAAGCCATAAATATGCTCCTCTTGATGTGTGGTGCACTCGCAGGAGCCGTGAGCTGTGTGAGGCTCTCAGAACAAACCCCAGCACAGAGGAGTTCTGGGGACGGGGAAGAGCCTTGAGCCATCCCAGCCAATTACACTGAACTCCCCAAATACATAAAGCATTCCATCAAGGGAGATCAAAGTGCCTTTCATGGGAAGGAAGAGCTGTGATCTGCCTTTTACCCACGGGAAAACTCTGGGGAAGAGGCTGTCTGGCCAATTCTATAGCAGCATTCTTCAGCTGTTAACCCCAGAGTTTGCTTTCTGCTCCTCACAGCTTCCGTGCGCCCTCGCAGCCTCTCCTGGGCTCTGCCCAGACCTACAGCAGCCTGTCAATTTTTTTTGGGGGGAAAGTCTGCAAAAACACCCCAAATACGGTCACACCTGTAAATAAAACCTGGCAGCACCCATTGTAGATACCTGGGGTGTGATGCTCCACGTAAACACTGTGCAATCACCCCCAGAAAAATGGTTAAAACTGCGGAAAATTATGTTGGACATGTTGGACTACGATGAATCCTCAGGTTTAATGCACATTATGAATATGCCATGATGATAATTCCAAGGTTATTCCTGCGAATCACTGCTAGGCTTTGGATTTCATAGTTGCTCAGTTAGGATTGAATGGATACTTTGTGAAGCACCTCGTTCCTGGATGATTTGGTATTCTGGAGATGATGGAAAGGCACTGAAATGAGTGAGGATTAGACCAGTTATCCTTCAACTGCGGATAAATTGTTCCTTAATTATTATTATTTCCACCTTTTTCCATTTGTCTCGGAGAGAAAGGAACATAGTGGCAAATCATGCAAGAGAATCATGAAATGGATTGGGTTGGAAGGGGCCTTACAAATCATCTCATTCCAGCCCCCTGCCATGGGTGGGACACCTTCCACTGGAGTCCAGCTCTCCACAAAAGCACACGGAGTGATGCCCACAAGAAGACTCAGGATCTGCATTCACACCTGATCTCCAGAACACGATGGTTTCCCATGGATAACCAGTCCTGATACAACCAGAACACCAAATGTTTCTGCTCTGGGAAGGAATGATGGGGTTTGGTTTCAGCTGGACCCTGACTTCAGCCCCTCAAACATTCCATGTAACCTTTGGGATGCTCTGGAGCAATTTCAGGCTCTGCTGACACTTGAGGCTCTTCTGGAACTGATAAAACCTGGATAATGAAAACCCATTTCTAACCATTCCTTCTCCCTCAGGCTTTCCCTGTGTCACTGATGAGCCGTGACTCCGCACCCTCTTACATGGACTTCACCAATCATCTCAAGGAACAAATATCAAATCATTAGATGGAGATTCTTTTCTACATTTATTTTATTTGAATCCTTCCTCACTCACACCACAATGCTGTTTGCTGACATTATTTAGCAGTATTTCCTCGGAAAGCTGTTATTTATGGCACTTTATTAGTTCCCACTGACTGAGGAGTGAGGATTTTGTGCAGGCTGAAGGGCAAACAGAGCAGAAAAATCCCCAGATGTTTTTTTTGTTGCTCCCACGTTCGCTGGATCTGTGTTGACACAGCACAACCAGTGCCCTAAAAAGCTCCTCTGCATCCAATCCCAGCGGAAAGCACCGCCCCATCCGCTCCCTCCAGGATGCTGCTTTCCCTTTTCGGGAATCCGGGGATGCTTTCGCTGTCTCTCCCCTCTCAGCCTCCCGAGACCGGCGTTTCCAATTTGTCTTCTCCGATTTCTCCGGAGGGTGTTTCCGCCAGGACCTCGCCTCTCGGATTTGTTTCCCCTGTCTGATTCACAGCCCCCGAGTCTGTTTGATCTCGCAGGGCCGGCGATTCCAGCAGCTCCCTGGGGCTCCATGAAAGGGGAGCGAGGAAGAAGAGTTCACATGTGCTGCACAGAAATCTCCGGGTTTTAAAAGGGTATCCTGTATCCCCGCTGGAACGTTCATAATGGGCCACAAATCAGAAAAGAAAAAAAAAAAAAAGTTGAAAACCACACTTAAAGAGTTCATTGTTCAAAGCCCAAATCCCTGGGACTGCTGGAGGCTCCATGGGGCTGGGATCCGAGGAATTCTGTGCTGGGATGGGCTCCGGAGCCCGCTCAGCCCGGGCTGGGTGGGGGTGCTGCTCTCAGGCACTCTCTGTTTGTGTTTCAGGGAAATATTTCCATTTTTGGGATGGGAGGCGAGCAGGAAAATTTCCAAGGAAGAATCTGCCAAGGTATTAGGGATGGAGATTTATGCCCTGCTTGTGGCAGGGGATGGGTGAAATGTGTTAGAAGAGGTAAAGGCTGATTTGATTCCTCTTTAAACTCCTTTAAAGCAGAATTCTGCTCTCCTTTAATAAGACTCAATGGTCATCAATGCTGGCCGACCCAAAAGTGGTGGCTGGGATTTTCCAAAATGGTAAAACCACAATTAATCCAGCAAATTCCAGATTTTGTCTTCCCTTCAGGTTCTCCATTCATTCCCTCTGCGATTCCCAGTCACTAACACAGGGAAATGGAGACTTCCAAGAATAAACTCTGCTCTTTTCTCTAAATGAGCTGTTTAATGCGTGTTCTGCTTTGATGTTTGGTGACAGGGCAGTGGGAGGAATCAGCAGGAGCTGAGAAGGCTCCAGCTTTTCCAGGAGATGAATTTTGAGGGAATGATATGCAGAGCCTGGATTTAATCTTACCTGGACTCACACGTGCACGTGAGTCTGAAGAAACAGTATCCCACGAGAATATTGGGACTGGCCAACAACTTGCAGCTTATTGTTTAGACAAACAGAAAGAAACATAAACTTGTGAAATTGTGAGAATGGATTCTCCAAAGCTCTCTCCAAATGCGTCCATTATCAGCTATAAACACTTCCAAACCATCTTTGTTTTATGGGATTTACTTATAAAAGTGTTTGTGCCGTAAACATCTGACAATTCTTCTGCTTCCTGGTCAGGAACTGACTTAAACAGAAATATTATTAATTATACAACCAAAGTGGTATTTAATTTGATTTCTGAGTAAAAATGTAATTTCTGTGATTACTCTGTCACAGGAGGGTCCAGCCAGGTGTGGGTTGGACTCTTCTCCCAGGTAACAAATGATGGGACAAGAGGAAATGGCCCTTCCTGTGCTCACCAGGAAAATTCCTTTTCCATCTGGGATGAATAAGCAGAAGAATCCCAAAATTCCAGAATCATTAAGGCTTCTCTTTGCCTGATCTGCTCTCATACTCATCGGCTAAAGTGGATTTTTTGTGTCTTGGAGACATTTGCCCCCATCCATCCTCCTCCTCCTCTGGCTGAGGAAGCCCAAAATGTGCCAGATCCAGAGGGGAGAACCCAATGAGCTGAAATTCCATACATTTGTCTCATTTCAAAGCAGGAGCACCGGAATCCATGGAAATATCCTGTGATTATCAGGCCTCTAGAGACCTCTCGTGGACAAACACATTTGCTTCCTTCATGTGTCATGTTTCTTTTAGGGATAAAGTGTATTTATTTGCCAATAAATTATTACTATTATTACTATTATTATGATGATAATTATTAGTTTGGTATTATTATTACTATTACTATTATAATTATTATTATCCATTATTATATTACATAATTGTAATAGATTCCATGGTGACAAAAAGGTGGATTTTACTCCCATCGTGATGATCAAGCAAATAACATCTTAAATATTTACCCACTTTCCCCCTTTGCCTTGTCCTCCATTAATATTTTGTTAGGATTTTTGCATTCTGGGGTAGTGTTTGGCAGTGAAAAATCTCTTCAGTTCCCATTGAGTTTGGGATTTTTTACTATTTTAACTTAGCAAACAATATAGATGCTAGAAAAGGAAGTATTAAACCATCAGCACTGAATTTCATTCCTATGTATTTATTGTTGACTGTAAATTATTTAGAATGCGGCGGTTTTTCCTCATCTGAAAAGTTTGTCAAGATTCATTGATTTTATTAACTCTTTTCCTCCTCTTTTTTTTTTTTGCTGCCAATTTTTTGTCACAAAGCAGAAAATTTCCATCAACCAGAGAGAAATCTGGAATTTACTGAGCATTTCTGGGGCTGGCAGAAGGAATTCAATGGTTGAAACCCACCACTCAGACAAGAAATAAATCAGCAACTGAATTTTTATTTCTTGATAAAAAACCTCCACATTTTTTCCCAGTTTTTAACCTGGTTGGGCCCAGGCCCTGGGAGGTGACTCCTGTGAGATGAGATTTATCCCCAAATCCCTTGTTTGTAGCCATCTGCCAGTGTGGGGATAAATTGCTTTTTCCACAGAGATTATTGGATTTTTTCCACGATCCGCCTCATTTTCCAGCTCCATCCTTTCTTCACTTGGGTGAGTTACTGGCGACCCTTGATGTTCTCACTTAACAAAAAGCATAAGGAGAAATTCCTGTTTATTTCACCACCCCGGCTTTGCATGAAAGTGCCGTAAAATTAAAGGCAGACAAAGAATTTTATATTAAGGAGAGGTAATTAAAAAGTGTGCTCAGCCCTCTGTGCTTATCTCCAGCCACCGTGGGCAAGGCAAAGGCAATTTTTCTTTTTAATATTGCAATAACTCTCAGCTCTTTTAAGAGAAAAACCCACTTTTTTGGGACAAAAAGCTACCTTTGGAAAATAAATTAAAATCTTGGCAGGCAGCACTTGATTTCACAGGGAAATTTCAACCTGGCGGAGTGCTGAAAACCAAAATTATTTCAGCTGAATGCTCTTTGATTTTTGCAGGGGGAAAAAAATTCCTTTTTAATTCTTCTCTGCCCTTTTTTTCTGCAGGGCAAAGGTCTGGTGATTTTTTAAAATTATTCTTTGTAGCTTTGGCTACAAAGATGGAATGCGGGAATTGGGGAGGGAAGGATGAAGATGTTTGGGTTCAGGGTGAGCTCTTCTTTTCCCAGACTAGGAATACTTTATATCCAACATAACACTTCATATACTGTGCAGATTTTAAGTGTATTTTAAAATTGATTTTTAAGTGGATTTTAGAGGGATTTTTTTGGTCTTCAGCTTGTTGCTCTGCTCAGCTCCAAGACCTGCATAATTTTGATGCCACTTTTTATTTGATTCTTGTCCTAGTGCTGCCTGCAAACCAGCATCTTCTCACAATAAAAGTCTTTTTCAGACATAAGGGAAAGCTTGGAGAAATGTGGTAGCAGTGGATATTAATTTGGGGTATTTTCCTGGGTTTTTTTCCCTTTTATTCAGTGCTGGATATCAGCTGTATCCAGGCCAAACACAGATCTGGAATCCCAAATTCCTACCCCATTTTCGCCTCTTTCACTCCCTAAAGCCTTCTCCTACTGTGCAGATTTTAAGTGGATTTTTAAATGGATTTTTAAGTGGATTTTAGAGGAATTTTCTGTCTTCAGCTGGTTGCTCTGCTGGCTTTTTTCTCCTTTTATTCAATGCTGGACATCAGCTGTACCCAGACCAAACACAGCCCTGGAACCCCAAATCCTTGCCCCATTTTGCTCTCTCTCACTCCCTAAATCTTTCCCGTTCCAGTTTGACAAAGAACCAAGAACTCTGAGGCTGGATATTATTTTTCGTGGTACATCTTATCAGGCCAATTAGTGTTTTAATTTAAATGTACAAGCACCTATCTCTCTGTTCACAGTTATTCTGCCTGATATCAAACAATTCTTGCTCCCAGGCTCCAGGAATCAACGTTATCACCACTCCTGGAGTATCTTATTTGCTTTGTGATAGCGCATTCTGCAATTCTGTTTTCTGGGTTTGGGCTCTCATGTGCCACTCTGCAGAGCAGGGTGAGCTCAGCAGGCGATTTTCCTGTTGTTAAGCCCTGGAACCCTAATCTGGAGGAAACAAACCCAGCTCCTCTTATTTTCAAACAGATAAGATTTGCGGGGTTATTAATCACGGGCTGGAATGGCCGCGCTGGGGATTGGGAATGATCAAGGGTTTGATATAAAACTTGTCAACATTTATTCCAGAGACGGACCATCCGTCCAGCGGGAGCCTTGGAGAGTCATTCTGTGTCTGGTGGATGATAAAGGGCCATTTCAGTGCACAAACAGCCATGACATCATGCTGAACTCATATGTTCTTTCATCTGCCCCTGAACGAGACCCGTTCTTTGTGGCTGTTGCCCTGAGCTTTGATTTTGGAGCATTTTCTCCCCCTCACGTATCATTTAATTTATTTATCCTTTTTTTATTAGTAGTATTTAATAGAACAAGCCGCTGTTGTTGGGTTTGTTTTTCTCAAAGAGCTGGATTCAGAGGATTAACTCCTGGGCAGGTGTAAATCACCATCGACTTGGCCTCCCTCAGACAAGGGTTTAGCTCGTGGTGTTTAATCTCGGTGAATTTGTGCTCTGGAAAACATGAAATGATGTCCTCCCCCATATGAACAGATCCTGGGAGTGCTGAACACATTGAGAGAAGATCATTTTCAAACTTCTTTATTTCCTTTCCCAGCACTGCTCCTCAGCCATTAAACTTATTTCATAGGTGACTGATACATAGAGCTGCCCAACCCACTGACAATGAATGGCAGAGATAACTAAAAAATGAGGTTATTTTCTTTTTGCCATAAGCACTATGAATGCCCAAAACCCTTTAGCTGGAAGAGCTTTCAGTGTGTGGTGTAACATCACCTTTAATTTGGCAAAATAGGTTTAAATCCTCATAAATACCCCATAAAAACCTCCCAGTGACCATTTGGTGCTGAAATAAACTTCCAGCATGGCTTGGAAAGGATGGGATAAATAAATCTCCATCTAAAGATATATAAAATAAATATATTTTATATATATTGCTGCTCCTGATGGGAAGGGACCCCTTTCATGGATGCCACGGTGCAGTTCCAGCCTCCGTAGGACACCTCATTGCCTGCCAAGAGCTGCGATAAAATCACAGAGTAATAAACCCCTCCAGTCCCTTCCAAGGGATAAAAGATGGGAAGCAAAGGGTTTAAAGTGCAGCCAGATTGCTGTCCTGGGCTGGGGAGAAGAAAGAAAGAGCAATGAGATTGGTGTTTGGAGAAGTGGTCTCTGAACCGTGCAGGATTTTGTTTGGCTTTGAGAAATTAGGCTGTGGAGACTAAAAATGTGGATTTTTATATCTGGTGGTGCTGCAGCCCTGAGCTGGCACCTCTGGGGCTGAAGATGTCAAAGGGCAGAGATGTGGCCAAAGTGAAGAGAAGAAACTGAGATAAGAGTCCTGCAGGACAAAGATTTCCCTCATTTCTCTCTGTGATTCCTCACTCCAAGAGAAGAAAGCTCAGGAACACTTTGAGAGAATTGATGGATTTTCCCTTGCATGTACAGAGGTTGTTGTTAGAGCAGAGAGGAGCAGTGTTCTTACCTCAAAGGTGTCAGGATGGGGCTTTTAATTGAAAATTCATACAGAAAAAATAAAAATAGATTTATTTTTTTAAACCTTCTATCTAAAAAAATTATCTCTGAGCACCAGCCAGAGATCATTTTTGTTTGGTGTGTGTTTATTAAACACCGGTTAAATTGCTGCCTGGAGCTCCTGTTCCTACCCATAACAGGTTTTGTGTCACTTCTAACTGGAAGCTTTTTCAGAAATATTCTTTCAAATCCTTCAGAGCAAAGGATTGTCTCCATTTTCTATTTTTGTTCTAGATAAAACAAACTTTTCCATTAAGCTCAGGAGCATCCAATCCCTCTTCCCTGCACACCTCTGCAATGGCAGAATGTTCTCATAAAGTGAACTACACTCTGGCAGAAAATATCCCCAGTCTTTACAAATTTTAAATACCAGAAAAAGAAATTAAAGGAGAAGGAAGAAGGTTGCATGGAAAATGGGATTTCCCCGGGGCATTTCTCTGTTTTTAAAGATGTGGGTGCTCAAATCCCCCAGGATCACAGAAGTCCTTGGGATGTGACCATGGAGCATCTGGCTGGAATTGTGCCATCTTTGGACTGATCTTTATCTAAACCCCAAAACACCTTCCCCACACCTCTGAGGGGTTTGGGAGCCTGCGCTGAGCTCTGCACTGGGACAGTTTTGTCCAGGTGTAAAACAGGAGTGCAGAACCCTGGCAGCAGAGCAGCTCCTCCCTGCACTGTGAAAATCCAATCCCCCCCAGCCATCAGCTGAGCTTTTCCTGCTGCTGAGTTGTTTTCCTTGCTGTTATTTGGAAGAACTTTTCCGTGAGCTCGCTGCTTCTGAATTCCCTGGTGGCCTTGGGTAGTGAAATGTCTGTAGTTGTGGATAACATTTCTCTGGAATAGGAGGGATTTGTCTGAATAAAGCATCTACAAATGGGCTTTATCAAAATTCACTCACTGGGTTTCAAGGGAGAAGCTTTTATGTGGGAAGAGCCATTTGTTTGGGCTTTCTCTGTTGGTGTTTTAATCTTATCAAGGGTATTTTTCTCTGGAATGTGCATATAATTTTGAATTTCACAATTATTTTAATACAAAAAGTGATTTGATTATTGGCTAAAGCTGATGTAAAACTCCCCACTCTTTGTTGGCTGTTTATGCAATTCCAAATTCTTCCTTTTAAAATAAAATTTACAGCCTCGTGAAATGGCTCCCCCAGACCTCCCAGGCTTTGATTCCTCCCAGGGTTTTTGAAATGCTTCTCGACCCCCAGATTGGGAACAGCCTGGAATAATTACACCTGATGGGAGGTGTTAATGCCTCTGACACTGCCTGCCACTCGTCCCCACACTCGGGAGAAATTTATGTGCCCACTGCCCGGTGTTTTACTGCCCAGCTGAATCCTTCCACTCCTCCCAGGGATTACCCTCCACGCCATCAATCTGCTTGTTCATTTATCATTGCAATTCCTCAGGTCAGATTTACTTCCAGGAGGAGAGCAAGGTGTGGGCTGCACTGGTGGTGAGGTTTGCAGAGCAGGTGAAGGAACAGCTGGCTGGGCATGGCGTTGCCTCGGGCATTTCTGGGTTGCAGGATAGAGGAAAGGCTGGTGGAGAGAGCTGTAAATCCAGGAAACATGTGGAAAAGCCTCCTTTAGGTGTGCTGAGAGGTGGATTTGGGAATATATCTAAGAACAGCTCGGTAAAGCTGCACCTCTCAGTCTGTCTTGGCTGGGGAAGATGGCACGGTTGGTTTTCCAACACCCTGAGTTAAACAGTGTGTGTCCCACTGCAAAACCGTAATGTGTGTCCCACTGCAAAACCGTAATGGAGAGGAGAAAATTCAGCGTTTCTGGGGAGCAAACTCAGCTGTGGTGGAACCTGGTCCATTTCCCAGATGGAGCTCACAGGCAGCACACCTGGAGCTTCACCTCTCCTCATTTGATTTTGTGAAATCCGTTTCTCTCCTGCACAAAGCCCCGCTCCTCCTCCTCCATTTCACACAATCCCTGTGCCAACAAAAGGGGCTCCATGAGTGTCTTCCCTCTGCCCACAGACCCCCATGGTAACAACTTGAATGTGCTGCTGGAGACAACTCAGGAATTGCTTCTTCACAAGTGTTTGCACCATGGAGCAGGAACCTGCACACGTTGAGTGATTTATTTCTCTTCTTGGTGCTCTCGCAGTGGCTTTGCTTGCAAAAGGCAAATATTCAAGTGTGCTGGAGAAATTCCAGCCTGGTCATCCAAACAGGGGCAAGAAAGGGAGGTGTTCACTTCCAATTCCTAAATATGACATCCAAGGGAGGGTTGTTCACACAGGTAAATGTCCTTCACCATGGACAAATCACTTCGCTTGGAGAAGTCAGAGCTTGCCAAGGTTCTGCATCGCATCCTGAATTCCGAAGAGTTGAAAAAGTTGCTTTTTAGTCCACGATGAGCACTGAGGTGTGGAAACCTCTGCCCTGCCATGTGCCAGAGCTGCAGAGTGCAGTGTTATCCCTGCAGGAAATGCTGATTTGTGCCAGGCAGAGAAGGTCTGGGATTTATTTTTCCAGGTGGCTGCAGAAGAGGCTGGTTCTGCACCTCGTGGTGATGAACGCAGCAATTTCCCCATCAGCTTCTGACAGGTTAAACTCTCTAGGGTGATGCTGAGAGGATTTAAGCACCCAAACACCTACAATTATCTGCAACCAGCACACTGATCTGTCAGTACTGATGCTCAAAGCAGAAGTGCTGAGTGAGGATTGACTGAGAAACAGCAAAAAAATAAACATGGAACAGGAGGAGCAACCCCCACACCTTGTGGGGCTTTTTGGGCACGTGGCCCATCCAGCAGCATCTGCAGCCCACATTTTCTGCCCTGCTGGGTTTGGGGATGTGCTCTCCAGGAGCCTGCCTGGCCTCAGGACAGCTGAGAGGGACACATGGGAAACAAGAGTGGGGCTGCAAGATAAATACAGCACATGGAGTGTTTGTCACCCTCCACAGGAGCTTCACCAACTGCCCTGCTCCTTGGTGACATCGTGTTTTGGCCATTAACTTAAACAAACCTGATGCCTTGTGGATGCCTTGTCAATGGGCACGTTCTGCTCTCCAGGTTTTCTCTTTTTTTCCCTCTAATAGGGAATTTTCCAGTCTCCCTGGGATTTAATGATGTCAGTGTCTACTGCTCATGTACCATAGGTAACTCAAACCATATTTTTGTAGTCTATTTCCAGAAGTTTAGACTAAATTTGAGGTTTAAAAAATTTATAAGGAGCGTTTCGTAGCTCTTGCTTTTAAATTAATCAGAAGTGAGGAAAGGGAAGATCAGTGGAAAGCTGTTTGCACCTTGGTTCAGGGAACTTTGAAGAGTTGTGCTAAACCAGTCGAGTTCTTTAATAATGTTTTCAGCTACACTCCATCAAATATCGTGGTTGAACAGGGAAATGGCCAGACCTTTGAACTGTTCCTGTGTCTCTTCATCACTCACTTCTGCACAGGACTCTAACAATGATCCTGAACAGAAAGGCAGGAGACACAGCTCACACCTGAGCAGTGCTGCCTGCCAGACCTCAGCTGATGCCAAAAAACCTGTGAGTGCTCCCAAATCCAGGAAGAACCTCAGGTTTATTGTTATTTATACCTTAGGAGGATGTAAACCCCGAGGGGCTCCCTCGGCTCAGGCCTCTGCAGAGGAGGCACAGACGGAACCTCCCTGGGCGTTGAAAGAGCCCCTGTGAACCAAAAACCGTGGGGTTTGTGTGAAAAAATGAGAACTATCCTCGGAGTAATTCATCTCCCCCGGCAGTGCGAGCGCTGCTGGGATTTGGTGACTTTGAAGTCTGACTCAAGAGAGGAGGGGGAGGTCGATGTCTGGGATAAAACTTTGACCAAAGAGTGGTTTCTTCTGGGCTGGGAATGAAAAAGCAATGGGTGAGGTGGTGGGGAGCGGCTCTTTTTGGGCAGGGGACACACAGGGGGTCACACAGATCCAGGAAATCTCCAGAACTCCCATTTAGTGCAGAAAATGGGGCAAAAACCCACAGAATCCCAGTGCCCACCTTTCCAGCTTGGCATCACACTACCTGTGAGCCTTCATGCAGGGAGGAGACCCAAAATATAACAAAATTAGCAAGCTTTTATCAGAGTTTACATCCCCGTGCTGAAGCTGGGAGATGTGCGATCCTTTTTGGAACCTGGAAGGGGAGGCTCAGCAGCGCTGGTGGAAAACCAGGTGATGTGTGAAAGCTGAGGGTGGGGCCTGAATCTTTGTGTTTAAAACAAGATAATCTCCTGTGGGACACGGGCCAGGAGGGCTGAGCTGAGGGCAGCACTCACATTTCCCCTCACAGATGAAAAAGCCCTTTCTGTAACCTCAGCACCACCCCCTGCCACCAGCTTTGTTTTACACGGCGCTGGAGATGCTGCCCATTAAACAGCAATTAGGCCTCGCTGCATCCAAAGCTCGCCCTCTCTCTCCCAGATGGCCACTCATTAAGATATTTATGGTTAATATGAATTTCCCCTGCCATAAATCAGCGGCCTTTATACCTGCGGGGAAGTCAGGGCAATCAGCGACCCCGCCGGGCCGGGCCGGGCCGCGAGCGCTGCCTTGTAAAATAAAGGTTGTAACAACTTCTCCTGCTCGTAAAAACAACAGCAGAGGGGAAAATCGCGGTGCTGGGATCTGATAAGGGGCTGTAATCAAGCGCTGCATCCTCCACGAGGAGGCTGGCAAATGGAAAGTTACAGGGATTCATTGCTCACTCAGGGACTGCTGGACAAGGAGCGAGAGGCCGCTGGGGTTTGAGGGGTGGGAGGGTGGAGGAGCTGAGACGTGTAAAATCATAGAGTTACAGAGTGGTGTGGGTTGGAAGGGATCTTAAAAACCATCCAATTCCATCCCTGCCATGGGCAGGGACATCTTCCACTATCCCAGGGTGCTTCCAGCCTCGTCCAACCTGGCCTTGGGCACTGCCAGGGATCCAGGGGCAGCCACAGCTTCTCTGGGCACCCCTGTGCCAGGGCCTCCCCACCCTCACAGGGAACAATTCCTGCCCAATATCCCATCCATCCCTGCCCTCTGGCAGTTTGAAGCCATTCCCTGTGTCCTGTCCCTCCATCCCTTGTCCCCAGACCCTCTCCAGCTCTCCTGGAGCCCCTTGAGGCACTGGAAAGAGCTCTGAGGTCTCTCCTTTTTCAGTCTGAGCACTCCCAGCTCTCCCAGCCTGTCACTGCACATTGTTTTGCTCCTGTGTTTGGCTCCTGGGCGCAAAGCAGTTGTGAGCAATGTGAAAATATTCTAAGTATTTCTACCATTGGGGTCAATCTAATTTTTCCCCTGTGATTTTGGTGTGATCAACACTGACAGATCCCGACCACAAAGCTCCAAACCTGGGAAATCACTCTCCCTTTCCCTGTTTTTAAGGTAGCAGAGAAGTGTTTCCTCTGTGAATTGACTCTCTCTAAAATGCCTGAATTGACAGGACATACCACATCCTCCCCTCTGCAGGTGTGCAGCTCCCAAGAAGGACTTTTTTTTTTCTCTCTCTCTATAAGACAGGGATGTCTCCACTCACATGACTGCCTCAAGCTGCATCTCTGCCTCTGGTCCTTCCTTTCAAGTGTTTCCTCTTGTCTTAAATCCCAGTTCAAGGGATTTCACTGCATTTCACACAACAATAATATGGCTTTTGAGCACTGCTGAAGACAACTCACATTCTTTGCATTCCCCAGGACATCTTCCTGTGTTCCACCGAGGAAACTCCAGACCTGCACAGTATTCTTGCCTTTTCATCAGGAACTTTCCACTGACACTAGTGGGTTTAATCCCCTGCTATCATTGGGATAATTTCTTCCAGGATGAGTTTGCAGCTGCTTTAGTACCATTGGCGTAGAACAAAGTTGTTAGAGAGTTAATACAGTGATGAAGGGATAGGAAGATCAGCTTTCAAGGTAAAAACAGTACTTTTTGAAGCAGTAAAATCAGCTTTTCTGAGTACCCAGGAGCTGCTAAAATCTATCAGTAGATGGCACTATTTTATACTGTATGAAGCCCCAGGACAGGTAGGGAGGAGCAGTGAAGCTCAGGAGAAGTTGTGGACACAATTTCCTTCCTCCATGCAAAAATGCCCCACCAGGATCAGTGCAGAAGAGGTGAGGGCTTTGCTCACCTTTGATTTCCTCTCTTCCCCTTCCTTGTGCTGAGCCTTTGGTCAAGGTTTAAGGATGATCTCTGTCATTTATGGTTCTGGGGATGCCAAGGCAGAGATGCTTCCGTGTGTTTATTAAACATCTGGAGCTAACCCTGCTCAGAAAATAATCCTGTCACTCCAAACCACTGCCTGTGGTCTCATTTGCTCCCAGAAAATTGCTCAGTTGGGGTGACACTTTTATTCCTCTGAGCCCAGCTGCTTGTGGGGGGACTGAGAGCAGCTTTACTTTCAGCTGGGCAGGATTTAAAGGTTTCTCCAATATAAAATGGCACGGGGTGTTTTAGATCTTGGCAGAAATCACTCTGCTATTAATTCAGTGTTGTAACCTCACTTGGGCAAACTGGAGGAAGAAGGAAAATTGCAAATTGGGGCAAAATGTGACTTTTTATCTGTCGTGAAGCACACTCTGCCTCCTCAGCCTGATTTCCATCACCCCTGCCAGAATGCCAGGACAATCGTGTAAAAATCCACCAGGATTTTTGCACCTCCAGACTCTGGGGGCACAGGAGCAGAGTTTGGCCTCTGTCTGTCTGTCTGTCTGTCCCCAGGAGCTGCTGCCACCACTGTGGTGCTGGATGCAGCCACACGATGCCACGGGTGTGTGACCAAAGACACCCAAGGGAACAACTCTGCTGTTTGTTGTCCTTTGTTCCAAGCTGGCCAGGATTTATTTTGGAGGTTTTAAAGGTCACAGAGTTCAAAGTTCAAAAATGCTCATCAGAGTGAACGTATATTTTGCCTTTAAGTAAAAGGGAAAAAAAAAAAAAAAAGAATCTGTTCTTTAATGCTAAATCCCTCATATCAGGAATTCCTGTCATCCTTTGACAGTGATCTTTTTATTCCCTTCAGTAATTGATTTTTTTCCCCTCTCCCTGGAGCCTCCCTTGTTTTGATTGTTCTCATTTATTACTTTTCTTTTTACTTGGCATCTCGGAGGACTGTCACCATTCCCCCAGCATGCTCCTTTCCCTTCCTGCCTATTTTGTCTGGTTTTCTGTGCTAAAACCAAACCAAAGACGTGTAAAACCTCCTGGACTTTGCTAACCCTGCTCAGCAGAAAAATTAAACTGTGTCCATTGACACCCAAGCCATTTTCCCCTCTCTGCCCTCCCTCCTGCTCCCTTTCTGTTGCTGATGCAATGCTGGGTTTGTAAAAAACCCCCGACTCCTCTGCTGGTTTTATCTGGAGGAACATCTAAATCACTTTGGAGTCTGCTGGCTGAACTCAGTAAATAAATAGCAGCGAGCTCAGTAGTAGCAGTGAGTTATGGCTGTGTCCAGCAGCTGCACTCACAGCCACCCCTCCACCAGCACAGGGGCCTTTTAATCCAGTCCTGAAGAATTCCGGCAGTGTTCCCAACTCTGGGAAGTGGGGTGTTGTATGAACTGCCCAGGTAAAGTCTGCTCAGGCAGCTTTTGCTGCTGGTAAGAATGACAAAGGTTTGTCAGAGGTCGCCTGATGTGGAGGAGATGCTCAGACCTCACAACACAGAATCACAGCGTCACTGAGGTTGGAAAAGAGCTCCAAGATCATCAAATTCAACCTGTGGCTGATCCCCACCTCGTCTCCAGCCCAGAGCACTGAGTGCTACATCCAGTCCTTCCTTGGACACCTCCAGGGATGGGAACTCCAAACCCCCCTGGGCAGCCCCTTCCAATGCAGATTCAATGCAGAAAATCATCCACTCTCCTGAAAATCTCTGAGGAGCTCCTAAATCCCAAAAGAAACCAGAAAGTGAACCAGGAAGCTTCAGGAGAGAAGGAAAGTAGAGTCGTGCTCTGAATTTCTCTCCATGCTCCATGGATGTCACTAGACAAAATAGGCTGGAGAGGGACTTGGGGCGAGGGCATGGAGTGACAGGAAAGGGGGAATGGCTTCCCACTGCCAGAGGGAAGGGTTAGATGGGATTTTGGGAGGGAATTATTCCCTGTGAGATGGTGAGACATTGGCACAGGGTGTCCAGAGGAGCTGTGGCTGCCCCTGGATCCCAGGAAGTGTCCAAGGCCAGGTTGGAGCAACCTGGGATTGCAGAAGGTGTCCCTGCCCATGGACCGCCATGATTCTTAAGGTCCCTTCCAGCCCAACCCATTCTGGGATTCTGTGCTTCCACACAGATGCAAATGTTGGCTCACATCTCATTAATTCTGTAGCATAAAGTGAACACCACAAATGTTTATTCCCACTACTCCACACACACAGATCATATAAAAACAGGGATGGTCTCTCTGCCAGCACATCCCCTATCATTCTGTACATGTCTGTACATGCTAGAGGTGTGGTGTAGCCTATATTTGTGTTATATGTTGTGTCAAAAAGTCCTAATGACATCTGGAATTTAAGGAAATAACTCTATTAATTTCTCTTCTCTCTCCAAAACCCTAGTTTTTATTCTCTATATTCTAAATATGCCCCCTGTGCCACTGAACAGTAATGGCTTATAATTTTTTTAAATGTTCTAAATGCAAATATCATACTAAGATATAAAATATTCTGTTGTTTTTTGCTAGTTTTGTTTCTTTTTTTTTTAATCCAGTGTAGCAGCATGACTCGGCCCTGCTCTCAGCTTCTAACAAAGCTCACAGTTTTAGGTTCATTAGGGTTTTTTATTACAACCTCATAAAAGTATTTACAATATTTCATTGTATTTTAAACCAAAAGCACCGAGAGAAAATGCCTGAAATAAAAATGCCCATAATTTTCCTGTTGCCTTGTCACCGTCTGAAAACCTTATCAGAGTTCCTTATTACTTTAATGGTGTAGGATTAAGGGTAATGAAGAAACATTTAGGGCTCTGCAAATCACTTTGATTTCATTGTATAATGTAGCAGCACTTCTCTATGATTTACTGCCCAGTTGTTTGAAATAGCCTGTGGGATTTATCAGTCTTGGAGGAAACGCTGTTTCCTTGAACAATTAGCTCAGACTGAAGCTGTGTAACTCTTTTTAAAAATTACTATTTTTTTTTAAAAGCATTTGTGGATGGGAAATAACGAACCCTCCACTGGGTCCTACCTTGATGTTTAGTGGGGAATAGGTAAATATTTTTATTGCACGTTTTCTTGCAAACATTTTGATTTTCTAGCTGTTTTCTCCCTTTTTTTTTATACAAAAAAAAGTCACTGATCATTATTAAATTGGTTTTATGTCTATATTTGGGATCACTTTAATTTTCTCATTTCTCTTCTCATTTTTCATTTGGTTTTCTGCTCATATCTGTTTTCCTCGTTGCCCACAGGGATTTCTCGGTTTCCTCACAGAGTGGGGTGTTTCTTAAGGTAAAAATTGTTTTGACATAAACCACTTGCACTCAAACAGAGCAGTAACATTTTAAATCATTACAATGCTCTTAAAATAAAATAAAAAATCAAAATAACTCCAAAATCACCTGTATATAAAAACTTCTAAAAACTGTGTCATTTTCATGACAATTAATGCTGATCTTCCAGCTTTTCCTGTTCATTAAAGAGTCATTTCCCCATGGAATTTACCAACTTCTGCAGGTGGGATAAACCCCATAACCCACATTTTTGGGTTTAATTCCTCTCAGCTCAATCCCTGACACACAGGTTTCTTCCACTTGGGACCCAAACTCTGCTCTGCTGCTGCCTGACCTGGGATTTGGGAAGGTTCACCAGCAGTTCAGGGCTTGTGGCAGCACGCAGGGCTTCAAATAAATTGTTGGCATCGTGTCTGAAATGTTTCAGAGTCCCCCAGTGCCGGCAACTCCTTTGAGCAATTTAATAAGTGAGGATTAAAAAAATGTATCTGTGATCTGGCTTTCAGTGGAATGGGATGAAGGTGAGGCTGGACCAGTTTGTTTATTCCCTTTGATGAGTTTTTCCCATGGTTTGTACAAGGCAGGAAAAAAATCCATTGTGAGGTGGGAAAGGCTTTATGGAAGCACAGCTTCTCCTGAGGTTCAGCTTTTCCTGAAGGGATGATCAGGAATTGGTCATGAGAAATTGGGATTGCAGAACATTCATATTTGGGGATATCGCCAGCCTTAAAATGTTTGATCAACACAACCTCTCTGGAGCTAGGAATGATGGAAAAAAGGGTGCCAGGAATCATAAAATCATGGAATCATTAAGGTTGGAAAAGACATTCAGGATCATCCAGTCCAACCTTTGAACAAATACCACCATTCCCACTAAACTGTGCCACTGAGTGCCACTTCTGCTCATTTTTTGAACAATTTCAGGGATGGTGACTCCAGCGCTTCCCTGGGGAGCCTCTTCCACTCCCTAATCGCTCCTTCAGTGGTGAAATTTTTTCCTATTATCCAACCTGAAACTCCACTGGCACAACTTGAGGCCATTTTCCATTATCTTCAGAGATTCAGGCATGTGTTTGAAGCCTGGAAAGTGGTGAATATTGCTAATGAGGACGATGTGAATATTGCTAATGAGGACGATGTGAATATTGTCAATAAAGCAGGTGAGTCCTAAGAGGCACAAGAACTTTGGCTTGGCCTGGACATGAC
Organism: Eopsaltria australis; assembly: GCA_034509425.1. Classification (NCBI taxonomy): domain Eukaryota; kingdom Metazoa; phylum Chordata; class Aves; order Passeriformes; family Petroicidae; genus Eopsaltria; species Eopsaltria australis. Next base: position 410,055 of record JAVTVJ010000403.1, read on the forward strand.
CCTTCCTGCTCCATTTTCTTAGGGTACAGCACACGTTGCAATTCCTCCCTTCCCAACTGTGCAAGGAAGGCATCCATCAGTGCTTTTAGTCCTGTAAATTCCCTGAATTCCAGCAACTGGTGACATCCATCTCATGGCAAGTTTTTCCCCCCAAAAATAAGGAATATATGGCCTCATATCCAGCCAGAGCACTTTCAAAAACACATAAACACTGTAAGATCTTACAATCTGCATCAAGGTGAGCTTGGTAAGGCTTGGAAAGGTTTAATCCCATGTCTGCCCTTGGGAAGTCCCTTCCCTGGATTCACGGAGCTGGGATTAGTGTCTCTCAGTCTCCAGCTACTTGTTTTATCCATTTCCAATGGCTTCTTTATAATATCCCTGCTCTTGGAAGCACAGAATAACACAGGAACCATAATATATCATGTGCTATATTACACCAGCAGAATAATCCTATATTCCTATTGAGAGATTCCAACAGACTTAAGGAATCACTGAACAATTTTGCAGTGTAATCAGTGCTACCAAAACCCCTCTTCCCAACATTTTTTTCGGGGAGGGTGGGCAGGAGGAGGGGGAGATTTCCAGCTAATTCTTTCCATCTGGGCTTCATTTGCAGATTATGTGGGAAAAGGAGAGATTAATCCACGGGAGGAATGAGCACGCATTAATTTGCCATCTGGGGATGTAAACAGGAAGCCCAACGCGTTGAGCCTCAGTGGCTGCTTATTGCTTCAGTGAGGAAAGAGGAGTTGATGCCGTGGGTCTTACGCTGAAAATATTTTAGTAATTTCTAATAAGATATTATAAACAAATGTCAGTCCAAAGCTTTTCTGAAAAGGGGAAGAGAACATTGTCCTTGGATACAAGCAGCTGATAGAAGAGGAAAAAATAGCGTTTGAATGAGTTTGGCAAGAAAATCTCACTTGTTTGAGATTATTTTTCTTGAAGTTTGATTTTTCTTTTTTTTTTGTTAGATTTTCTTTGAATTGAGGATGTAAATGATCCCCCTGTTCAGCTTTTGAGCATCTGCTGCTGCTCCTTTTTAAAATTTAATAACTGACCTCAAGGATCGACGATGCCCTTAAAGCACAAGTTTAAGAACAATCCTTTTGTACTGTGATGGTTGAGTGAAATGGGGATGATTTTCTCCCCTGGCCTTTTCTTTCTGTTTCCCACATTTTCATTAAGCCCAGCCCAGACCACCTCTGTGTGGTGTAACCCGGAGGTGACAGGATCCCATCTCCACTTCCCTGAAATAGATATCCCAATCTTTCCTGAGCATGTTTCTCTGGAGAGGTGGAGGCTGAGTGTTTAAACAGGGACTACACTGATTCCTCTTTCCCAAGCCCTGGAGCTCAACTCCCACCTTCCCCTCCCAGCCCAGGGGTGGCTGCTCCAGGTTTCCCATCCCCTGCACGTGCAGGATTCCAGCAATTCCCTGTGGCAGAGGCTCAGTAAGATCCTGCTGCAGCATCACCACACAAAAATCATTTCCCTGAGGCTACAAAAGCCTGGATCAGGGAATGTTTGCTCCCAGATTATCCCAAGGAGGTTTTTTGCCTCTCTGGGGTGTCCCACTGGGGTTTTCATAAATATTCCCAGGGAGAAATGCTCCCAGGTCTCTGCAGACAAGGGATTGTCCCGAGCCAGGAGTGTTTATTTGCTGTCCCTGCTTCCAGCCAGTGGTCACGACTGTAGACAATGAATGTCAAGCCCTGGCACTCATCATTATTCCAAAGTTCATTTGGGAAATTAGGGCAGGTTGTTTTTATGTCTGGCTAGAGAAATGGCACAGCCCCTTCTAATTGTGACTCCTCTATCCAGCTTTTAGGATCTGCTGTGGATTTGGGAGTTCCCATCCAGCAAATTTTGCAGGATGGGATGTTCCTCACACCCTTCATGCACCCCCATGCACCCCACGTTCCTCCTCGCCCAGGAATCTCCTGCAGGAATGCTCTTGTTGGTGATACAACATCAATTTCATTTCTGAGGAATGTGTGAGGGCAACTCAAGACTACAAGAACCCACATACCTTGAAGATACCTCATTTAAACTCAGAGCAGTCTCTTTCCTTGCCCATATCCCATATTATCCTCTATATTATTACCTTTTCAAGCACATCTGTCTGTCTCTCTCTCTGTGTGTGTGTGTGTGGACTCATCTACCATTAATTGTGGGGTTTTATAAATTTCCATTCCTGCCTAATGACTTTTTACAGGCACTGCAATTACCAGTTCTTTTTATTGCCATTCTAATGATTCAGACATACCTACAAGAAAAGCATGGTCCAGCTAAAGAAATAGCTGCTGTAAAATTCTATATATATATTTTCTCCACGTAGCTTTAAATTAATCCATTTTTATTGGGGTGCTTGGCAAAAAAATTAATTGGAAATTGAGTCCAAACAGACCAGGATTTATTGCAGCTCTATAACACCGAAGAGTGACTTGATTGATTTAAACCATTTTTACAGTAAAATAAAATAAAAATAAAACAAGCAAATTATCCTGGTTTAAAAGCTGGAAATTCTCTCTTCTTGTGCTCTGCAATTTGAACCAGCTGAGACAGTGAACTCCAGCTTGGCTTTAAGATGAAAGGAGGTAGATTTTGATGGGATATCGGGGAGAAATTCTTCCCTGTGAGGGTGGTGAGGCCCTGGCACAGGTGAGGCTGTGATGCCTCATCCCCGGAAGTGTCCAAGGCCAGGTTGGACAGGGTTTGGATCAACCTGGGATGGTGGAAGGTGTCCCTGCCTGTGGCAAATGAGCTTTAAGGTCTCTTCCAACCCAAATCATTCTGTGATTCCATGGTTCTGTAACTTTGGCAGAGGAACTCAGGCCCAATGGGGTTTGGGAACTCGGCTCTCAGCAGCTGGTGGGACACCTGACCTCCCCACGGATCATTGAGGCTCCCTGTGGACCTGTGGTGGAGAAATCATGAGACAGAGCTGAACCCCTGTGGGCAGCCTCTCAATCCAGGAGGAGATTCATTGATTTCAATTTTGAAGGTGGTTTTTAATCAAAAATGCAGGAGGAGATTTAAGTTTAGCCATAAGCCCTTCAAGCCTCAAGGATGCTAAACTATTCCAACATCTCTTTAAAGATATCATCATTTTGCGTCCCTTTATTTCTGATGAATTTTTGTGCAGAAAAGCAAACCCAGTGAAATCCAGGAGAATCTGTGATTTCCTGAAGATCCAATGCCTGTCTGCTCCCCTCTTGCTGAAAGCCAATCCTGCTGGAAAGCCAGTGTGTGCTGAGGGCTCCCAGCACCACCCGTGCTGTTGATGAATCCTCGACTCCTTTGGAGGAATGTTTTCCAAGACTCATTTTACACGCTCTAAATCAAAGCACAGAGAGTCGCCTTTGTAAGTTTTGATAAATGCTCTCGTGCTATTTGTGTTCCTGTGGTGTTCTGAGGCTTTAGCTGAGATCGGGGTCCTGTTGCAGAAGGTGCTGCACAAAACCCTCTGAAGGGCTGACAGTGTAAACAGCCAAGGCAAAAATGTGAGGTATGGAAATACAGGGAGGTGATCTGCCAAAAATCCAGCGAAGCTAGAAGCAGCTCCCCTTCCCCATTACTTTGGTCACCCAGTGATCCAGCTAGAGACAAGACCCAGCTGCCACAGGTGTGGCTATGACCAAATGAATTCCTCTTTTTTTAGGTGTTGACTTTAATGCTGTGCTTGGAGAAAACAAGGTCTGGCAATATTGTTCAGAGTGAGTTGAAATTCAGGAGCCACAGAGCACATGGGAAAGGGTCCCCAGGGAAGTGGGGATGGAGTCACCATCCTTGGGAGTGTTCAAAAAATGAGTAGACAGAATGTTGCACAGAGTAGCACAGAATGTTGTGGCTGAGTTGGCAGGGTGGTGATTGCTCTGAGATTGGATCTTGGAGGTCTTTTCCAACATTAATGATTCCAGGGTTCTACACTGGCCTCTAGCAGAAGGAAAAATGGTTTACAGCAGACTGGGAGCCACCCTGCTCATCACATCCCTCTGAGTATCCCATTTTGGAAAATGAACTTTGAAATTACAACACTTTTCAACCGTTTGATGGATTATTCAGACTTTGGAGAACTAGAAAATATTTTATATTCACTGTGAGCAATTCTTGATCCAAAAAGCAGTCACCAAATCTTTTGTTTCCCAAAGGCAACTGCCTGTCCCTTCTCCTTGTCCATAGCAAGGTCCCATGCTGTCATTGCTGACTGCCACAGCCCCGCAAGTCCAGTCACTCAGACCTCACTGGGGACTTGGTCTCCATAAAGGAACCTCAGATCATTTACAATAACAAGCAGGGGCTGACCTCCAGTGAGCCCCCAGTGCAAATGCACCTCTGGCCATCCTGGTTTATAAATGATGTGTTTTCCTCCTTCCCCCAGTGCTGTCCATTCCCCTGACCAGTGTGGACAAGACAAATGGCACCACACCCCAGTGTGTCTGTCAGGGGACAGAAGCAGGAAAGGAGGCTGCAAATGCCTTCTCAGGGAGTCACTGTTGACCTCACTACTCACACAGACAGCTCTGACCCAAGAGACGACTCCCTCTGTGCTCCTATGCATTCCCAGTCCCTGAATTTGCTTGGTTATTTTTCTTTATCTCCCTGCTCTTCTGTTAACTTCTTCCCCTGGCAGTGGCCATCACTCAGTGGGTCACCCCAAGTCATCCTGAATCGGAGCGTTGGCAGCACTTCCCTTGTTAGTCAGCCAACTCATGGGATCCTGGCAACCTTTTTCTCTCTATAAGGATGAGGTCCAAGCTGCTCTTTGATGTTGTCAAACCATGACTTCCACTGGTCTCCCTGCTGATTCCTTTGCTCTCTCTCCCCGGGAGTAAAAAGCCACAGGGAAGCTCTGAGTGTTGTATCAGGCACCAGGCCAATCTGGTTTCAGGCTTTGTTACTGCGTGGAGCAGACAGCCTGTCCAGTCCTGGATCTATATGAGGGATGCTTTCATCTCCTAAGAATGCTGTGCATTTCAGGTTGTCCCACCTATAGAGCCCATCCAGGCAACCTCTGCAAAGCCAGCCTTCTTGAAAAACGCAGGAATAACAAAAATCGCAAACACACACAAGATCAAAGTTTTCCCAGGATTTATGTTTTATGGATTCAGAAACAGAGAGGACAAGGTGAAATCTGCATTTCTGGTGGGATATTGATTTATTTCTGTTCCATTTGCCTCCTAAGGCTTGAAAAATGTGGACAGAAAGGAGTCATTCACCATGTCTGAGGCAACGCGGGTGAAATTCTGGCCACCACTGAAGGCAGTGGCAAGGCTCCCATTGACTATGGTGGGGCCAACATTTCACCCCATGATTTCTCATCTTGCTTTATTTTATTGACCTTTCTCTCGAATACGAGCGAAATGCAAATATTTTTTTCCAGCACAAGTCTTTGTACTCGATGAACTCTGCTGGATCCAAAGCACTTCATATGTATATAAGAAAAACAGCTAAAGACGAAAGGGAGAGCAGTTAACTGTGCAAATAATGATCTCCACAACCTATAAAAAACGACCGTGCTCAAAAAGAGATAGTGGTTTAAATGGTCAGGATAAATAAAACAGGCTCAAGGCTGGATTTTGGACCATGAGGAGCATTCCCAAGCCTGCATGGTACAGACCACACATCTCAGGAATGTGGATGGCCTCTGAGGCCACCTCAGCATGGCCCCGTGGTGGCCATGAAATCCCAGACGTTTTACTCTCATTTTCAAATCATGCTGATGTTCAAAGCCTAAGGAATCCAGCAGTTCTGGTGTGAGACAATGGGTGATATTCCCAATATTCTGGCAAACTGTTCACAGGGGAAAAATAAGGATGTTTCTTTCTCTGTGAGTTCAGTCTCCACATGGAATAAAAATAGCTGATTTCAGAGACAAAGAATTGCCCTCTTTGCTTTCACCCAAAGCCTTCTTTCATCCTTTAAATATTTTAGGATAACCCCCTCTGTGATGCTGTTGTGAACCCCGGTAGTGTCACGATCAATGAAATTATTGTTTTGTCTCCTTGTGGGAAAATGCAAACTGTCAAAGCTGGTTTTCACAATAGTCTCACCTTTCCTGGTGCCCATCCTTTGCTTGCCAAATCCAGAATTTAACCACAAACCTTTCAACCAGCAGCATTCATCTTATCAAGGGCTATGTTGGATGGGAGATTCAGGCAGCAGGATTGGAAGAGACCTTCCAGCAGCATCTCAGGCACTTGCAGATGGCTTGGATGGTTTAGTCAGTCCCCAAAACAGTAGAAGGATGTGACTCTCTATAAAACAATCCAGGTTTTACTACAAGCAGAATTAAAAGAAGTAAAGCAGAGTGGCAAGACAAGGAAGAGCAGCTGTGGTGGGAATAAAGCAGAGCTCCTGACTCCCAAAGGGAGATGGGGTTATAATCAACATTTGATATGACACAGGAATGAGGAGTGATATGTCCCATTCATTTGGAAAGCTTTCCATCACCCCCAGAAAGAGACTTCTCTCATTCCAATCTTCATCTTTACCTGCTCCCTCAGTGTTTCAGCAGCCTGGTGCAGTGGAAGGTGTCCCTGCAGGGAGTTGAAATGAGATGATGTTTAAGGTCCCTTCCAACCCAAGTCATTCCATGATTCTACGATCCTTAAATCCATGGACAACCTCCCTACTGCAGGATGTAAAATCCAAGGGCTCTCCTGTGTGGTGCTGCTGTGAGGCCTTTCCTTTATAACCAAATAAAAAACAGGGTTAGTTTTAAGTGCTCTGGGCTTACATTTTCTCCCCTTTCATTTATTTTTGTTTCAGAATGTACCTTTTTATTAAAAACAAAAACACAACAAAGACATTTCCATCATCTCTGGGGCCATGTTCTGATGCCTCAAGGACCACCAGTGGTTCACAGACCACAGGGTGAGTAATGGTGCTTGAGAGCACATTGAGTCCTCTGCTCTGGCTGCCTCTGCCAAAGGAGGTCTGTTCACACCAACGTGCTCACCCGGGCTTTGTCAGACCCAATTCTGTCTGATTTGAGTTATGGAGCTTCCATCACATCTTTGGGGAAAATTATTTCACTGTCTACCAGGTCTCTGGGGCCGGAATGTGGATTCATGAAGGCCGCGGTGTGTATTTAGTAAAAGAGCACTTTGAAATTAATAAGCTGGAGGAAACGAGGCCAAAATTCTGTCCTCAGCTTCCCCGGTGTGGTGCTTGTTAGAACACAGAGGAGCCCGTTGAATGACAAGGGGAGGAGGATGGGGGGTTCTATAGGGGCTGGTGCATCACTGAATTTTGGGGCCTTTGGGAAATCCTTTAACATTAATCGCCCCAGCTGGGAAACTGAATAAACCATGAAACCGTTGCTTAAAAAGCCAGCTCTGCACTTAAATTGGTGTTATCACTTACATAAATAACAAACAAATCATATGGTTTGGGCTCTATTTCCTGCCTGGAAGGAGTGTGAAGACTGATCACTCACAGAAAGCAAATTTTATACTATTTTTGCTTTATAGCAAGTGGTGGGTTGGACTTGTGAACATGGATTGACAATATTGTTCTTTCTGCAAACGTTAGCGCTCACCGAAACGTTTCAGACCAACATCCCATGAAGATTTAGTGGCCTCAGCTTGTTTGACTTGGAATTAGACATGATTTCTAATTAGCCAATCTTCAGCAGTCTGTCAGAAAACACAGTGAGCTGCCAGTTTTCACACCTTGGCCAAAAAAAAAAATAAAAATCCCAATAAAACTCTTAAAAAATACGGCCTATCACTTGTTCTGCTAGGAAATTCCCAGTGTGTCCAAGGTTCTTCTCCATTCCCCCACACACATATCCACCCATCCACCCATCCACCCATCCACCCATTCACCCATCCATCCATCCATCCATCTGTATGTACCTACACACTCATACACGATCACCACCCAAATCTCAATATATATAAGCTTAGACAGCCCAAACTAAGAACATTTTGTTAATATCCTACAATTTTCCATAGAAAGGGAAAGTTCCGTGTAGTTAAACAAGCCTCAACCATTTAAAACAACCAGTGTTAACCAGCATTTCAGATGTTTAAATCAAAACACATGCGTTGATGTTTCTGTAACAAAAGTCTATAGGGAATTGGAAAAATAGAGGGTGAATAAATGATTCTGAAGTCTAAGACAGAAAAGAGTTGTTTAGGTCAAGCTTAGAAGTGGAATAAGCTCAGTGCAGCTGACACTGCACTCATTGTTATTTTAAAGGTCTTAGAAGAAAATCCATTGCAAGTTCAAAAAGCATCCAAAGACTTTTTTCCCAAATTTTGTCAATTTGGATTCATTATTGACCATTTTCCGTAGCTTCCAAATCTTAGATGAGAGTGGCTTCCAGGAGGACACCGAACTACAGCTCCTTCCAGGACCAGAATAGGTCAGAATGTTGTTTTATTGAAAATTAGGAAGAAATTCTCCCCTGTGAGGGTGGGGAGGCCCTGGCACAGGGTGCCCAGAGAAGCTGTGGCTGCCCCTGGATTGCTGGAAGTGTCCAAGGCTGGACAGGACTTGGAGCAGCCTGGGATAGTGGAAGGTGTCCCTGCCCATGGCAGGGGGTTGGAATGAGATGAGCTTTAAGGTCCCTTCCAACCCAAACCATTTCATGATCCTATAAAATGGTAGAAATGGAGATGAAACAGCAAAATGTGTGCTCTTAATGATGTTGGCAGGTCCAGCGATGTCTCCGTCTGAATTTTTGCTTGTGCTTCACATTTTTAGGAATGGTTCTGTCTTCTTTTCTCTGTCTGATCATGGTCAGATGTGAGGGAAAATATTGTTCCCTGTCAGCCACAGTGCTTGTTCAGCTTTGAGCCCTGCACCTGGCTAAAAATGGCCTTGTGGGGGCTTCTAGACACTTAATCAGAGCATCTGGTACAAGACAGGGCAGCAGGGCTCAGTCCTGAAGACCTTTTTCAGCTGGTGTGGAACCCCTAAGCCAGGCACATTCCAACTGCCTTCACGAGATTTTGGCCAATTAAAGTCGAGGTGAGAACTCCCAGATTTGGCCAATACTAATAAAATCAGAGAAATGTGAGTCGCTTCCTCAGCTAATGGTTTCCTTAAAGGCACAACCAGATGCTGCCACGTTTCTCTCATCTCTCTGGGCAGCCCAAAGGCAGCTCCCATGGATGTCAGTGGCAGCCATGTCTATTGGGGATTATTTGCATTCCTTAAGCAAGCACTCAGCCCATAAATTACGACAAGAAAGGCTCTTCTTTGAGCCCTCATCTTTAAATTCCTCTTTAGGAAGGTTTTCACTCCTATCACGACCCATTAACTAAGCCATATGTAGGATCCTCCATCCAGAACCACTCCACTCCCAAAAACACAACTGCTAGGGAGAAATGAATATTTGGATCCGCTCTTGTTTTCCTTTCTGGCTGTTTGTTTAACAGTGGAAGGATTATTGAAGATGTTATCTCAGAGAGAGTTCACTGGGCCATGTTTCTGTGACAGTATTATTGCAAGGGCAGTCGCCTGGCTCTTATCTTCAGCTAATAAAGGTGTGTTAAAAAGGAAAAATTGGTCAAATGTGAGCTGACCTTAAACTTCATTTGAGATTTTTTAAAGTAAATATTCTATTTCTTATGTCTTTTGTTCAGTTTCAAATGGTTACGCACTGCTTTTCCTGCTTCAAAACTAGAGGGGTTCCAGTTGGGAAAGAAACATTTGGGTGTCTGTTCTTCACAGTCTTGCACCTATGGAATTGTGTATGACCCAGAAAAGTCCATGGATTCACTGGGAAAAAGCTTTCCAGCACCCCACAGAAAGCATGAATACTTGCTAGGAGAAAGGAAATTATTTATAAACAGAGGGGAATACCCAGATGGGACTAAACTATGATTTACACTCCAGGCTCCTGCAGAAAAAAATGTCTTTGTCCACCTCCAGTCTCCCCAGAGACTCCTGCTTGTTGAGGAGAGAGAAAACATAATTTCAGTTGCAGGTCTGGCCATTTGCAGTCACTCCCATCTGCCATGGATTTGAAGGTGTTTTTGGTGCCCCTCAGAGCTCCATCAATGCTTGGTCCAGCCATTCTGACTCTTCCACAAGGGATTAATCCCTGCAGAAAGGAAACATGGGATTATTCCTATCAACGTCATATAAACAACACACAACGAGCATCACACAGACTTTAAGCAAGTCCTCAACATCCCCTTAGGTGCAGATGAAGTTTAACTGTACTTTCTCTCCCCACTTTTTCCCAGACTGAAGCCGCCTCTCACGATCTGTTGGTAATTTGTGTGCATTGTTACCACTCAACGAGCATATTCTTTCTGCTGACCCCACTTGAACTCGCTTCCCCTGAGCCCGTGGCACGTTCAGGAGGCGAGGGCTTGGTTTACAGCAACGAGCCCTCAGTGGGGCTGCACCTTTGGACCACCCAGGAATGGCAGCGAGCTGTGGCACGGCTCAGATCTGGAGCCCACCTGTGCTCCTTGACCTGCCTTGGCTTCCCCTTCCTTTCTGCTCTCCTCCAGACCCACCATGCCCCTCATAATTTAGCACTTAGAGACCTCATCTCTCTCCCTCCTTCCCTCTCCTCACAAAATCAGTGGTGGAGTTGACTTTATTTGCCTTCTCTGGGAGTGCAGCTGGTGTGAGTGCAGAAGGCTGTGCTGGAAGCCATGGGAACTCCCATGCCAATTTGCATCCTCCGAGAGGCTGGCCCAGGATGTTTTCTATTTTAATTTTTTATGTCTGCACCTAGCGTTCCAGTTGGATGTGTTTTAAAGTAAACAGAGTCGATAAATAAATTTTTTTAAAAATGGTGCATTTCCCAGCCATCCCAGAATATTTTCTGTTCCTCCCTCGTTGCCTGCCCCCTCCTAGTCTTTTACTGCTTTCACAGATACAACAACTAAATATTCAGCTGGCAGGCCAGTTTTTCCTCTTGCTTGGTTGATTCATCCCGAAATCCAGTTTTTGAACAGATCTATTCTAAAAGAAGCAGTGCCAGAGCAGGGAAATTTAGATTCTTGGGTGGAAAACTCCTTATTCAGGACTTTTCACCTCAAATTAGTCATCAGTCATCAGCAACCAAGGATGTCTTACTCCAACCTGGGGAGCCAAAACGCAGAGGTTTAACGACGAGGATGGGAACAGTAACGCCCAGCCGACAGCAGCCGGCAAAGAGCCTGGCATTTCTTCTGGATCTGGATGGTGGAAATGAGAGGGGAGCATGCCCATATTCCAGGTGAAGGTGAAGGGGAGGTGGGGGTGGGTCTGTCTCCCCCATCAGCTCTCCTGGTGCTCACCTTTCCTGGCTTTCTGCTCCAGTGTGTGTTTGGGAGCTTTTCCAAATCTGTGACTTCAAGGAAATTCGCCTTAGTTTGAAGCACCAGCCTTTGATCCCAGAAGCCAAGGTCTTTATTCATTTAAGATGGTAATTAGCTGAAATTTGTAATGGAAAGATTTTTTTAACTTAATGCGCCCTTAAGAACTTGAAAAGTGCTGTTGCATGTGTTTTTTTTTTTAATATAAATCCCATTTTTTCTGATTTTGTGAAGCTGCTTTCTGTTCATCCCTTTCATTAAAGACCTCTGAGCTGAATGCTGGGGCTTGTGATTTGGGGAGCATATGGATTTTACAACCCAAAGACGAGGCATTCATTTGCACAGCCCGTTCCTGTTTGTTTATTGTCCCAGCCATGGGACTTCTTGGCATCAGAGCACAGGTTCCAGGCTTTCCAGGCTCTCGCTGTGTGTCCCAGCTGTGTTCAGACCCTGGCAGGTCCAGCTCCTCTCCAACAGCCACCTTCCTTCCCTTAAAACAAGCCTGGGGATCGTCAGGCCTTGGTGCACTTCCAAAGCCTGTTAATTGAACCTGCAGGGCTCAGTCCTGCTCACAGAGAAGGAGCCCAACTCCTCCAGCTCCCTGCAGCTGCTCTGCCTGCTGCAAATGCAGAGCACATGCCAGCCTCTCATCCCTGCGTGGGAAATCAGGGACTGTACCCAGCTTGGAGGATATAAAAAAAATAATTTATTTTTTTTTCAAAAGAAGGTCTCATTCAGTCCGTTTCCTGGCTATGAAAAAATTGTTCCTACACAAAAATCGTGTTTGTGTCCAAACAGAGCTGTGGAAAGGGTGGGATGAGGAAGAAGCTTCCTCAAAGGCTGGCTGAATAAATGGAGAATTTCTCACAGCCTGACATCTGCTGCCCAGAGTCCATCCATCCATCCCTGCCCATGGCCAGGGAGTGCCTGGAGACAGGAAATACCAGGGGGGGACAGGAACAACCAGAAACCAGGAGGAGACAGGAACTCATTGCCTAAAGTGACCCTCCTGATGCAATATGTCATAGCTCAGATATGAGACATCCTGAAGCCAGCAGAGAACCTCCTGAGGCTCCTGAGCTGCTTTGCCCACTTCTCCAGAGCATTTTTGTAGCTGTGGTTCAATTTTTTTTTGCAGACAGATGTGAAAAGAGAAGAAGGAATTGTCTTCTCCAGAGCAAAGGGCTTGTTCTGAGGCAGTGCAGAAGAGCTGCAGGTTTCTGCTGAATGAGGGCTGAGCAAAACAGCCTCTTACCGGGATCCTCACTGCTCTGAGTCTTCATCGTTGTTGGTGAAAGCAAACACCTCCTGCCTCTGTGTCTCCTTTGCGTTTTCCTCTTCTGGGCAGTGGACACATCTCTTTTCTGTTTGTCTCCTTCAGCCAGGGTTTTCTGAGTCCCCACATTTCCAGCCAGTCTTTGGTCAGAGGGTGACTGAAGGGCTCAAGTTATCAAACCACACGTGGCTGTTTAATGTTGTTTGGGATCACCTCAGTCTCCCTGGCCCCAACAGCTGCTCCCAAGGATATGAGTCTCCCACAGATCCTGTATGGAACCTGTCAGCCCCTTAGAGATTCCTTAGACATTTGAGGATATCTCAAGGCAATATATTCAATCCCAAAAGTCTATGGCTGGGTCACTTGGTCAATCCTCCGTCTCCTAGCCTGGATGTAACCACTCAATGTCCATGACCCTTTGGAAGCCTTGCTTCACCTTCCAGCTTGCTTGGCCCCAAAAAGCTGAAGGGTCCCAGCTCACTGAACAAAAAGGGGGTGAGAGGCAGGCACGGTGTTATCCCACTGCTGTAGAAGGCAGGTGAGCTGTCTCCACCAGCCTTTGGCCAGGTAGAACCAGATCCCACAGACAATTTGGGAAGGCAGAGAACAGAAGGCAGCAAACACACAGAAAGCCATTTGTCTGAAAACTGGGGCACGCGTTGACCGAAAACATTTTGCAGCATTCACGGAGCCCTAATAGGAACTCACACATTCCTTGAAATGGCCTATTCATTACACAGCAGCTTGTAAAAAACAAGGTGGGTTTTTTCCTTTCCCCCCAGCCCTTAAACATAAGAGTTTTAGCTCCAACCAGGACTTTAAGAAGTTCACCTGGAGAAACTCCACCGAGGGCAGCGTGTGCCGGGGCACTTGCTCAGGGCCCTGGTGCAAACTGGTGTTCATGGGCCCCTGGTGCCTGGGAGGCCGTGCCAAAGCCATGAGCTTTTATTAGCACTAACTTTCCATCGAGTCGGGAGGGACCGTTCCATTCTGCTTCCCCGGCAGCGCGGCGCTGGCTCCACCTCAACATTTGCACCTTATAAAGTGTTGTCATGACCCGACTGGAGCAGTTTATACAAGGCCCTTCAAGATCCCCGGTAATGAAGAGTAAATAACCCAGGAAAGCTTTCTCTCACTTTGCAGCTTTCTTTCGGTCTCAAAAGAAATAAAACAACTTACTTAACAGCATTCTTTAATCTTTTGCACCAGTGGCCTCCTTTATAGGGTGTTATACAGAGCCAGTGTAAATCCAACCTCTGTAATGGGGTCAGTGTTTCTCAACAGGTGTTGGGTGGATACAGTGTAAGATCTATTTTTTCAATAAATGTCAGGCCAGAAAGCTTGCTGTTCATACACAGGCACCGTGAACATGTGGTTCTCTCACGCGCTCGCCCTCCCCTCTCCAGTACCCCTTTCCTAATTTTTTTAAGTTTTTTTTTCCAGCAGCCCACCAAGGTCTCCAGTTTAATGAAGGAAAGCAGTGAATGCCCATTGCCCGGTTGTAGAGCACAACAGATCTGCCATGCTTTGGTCATGCCAGACCCAAAAAATTAAAGAAATCCCAAGTTTTCTGGAAAGAAAACCTTTCTCCTGCTCTCTTCTCACGGAGGGGCTGCAAAACACTGATTGTGTGAGGAGAGTACAGTAGACAGTGCTCCTGAAAGACTCTTTATTGTTTGGGCCTGATCCTGAAGTTCTTAATTCTTCTTTTCCAAAGGCAAAATTCTCTTTGGAGCCAGCAGAAAGCATCCCTGAGGAGGGATGACATTTGTGAGCCCACTGCCATCAAGTTTGTTGACCAAAAATTTGCTTTATTCAGCAAGACCACAGTTTAATGTCTCCTGTGCAATGGTCCAGGAAACTTCATCATAACCCTTTAAAAACATCCTAATGAACTAAACAATTACTACCAAGAGAAGTAAGTTATTGAAATAATGTAAATTTTTGCTTATGGAAGACCATTATTTTAAATGGGTCTTCTTGAATATTTGTGCTTTAATATAGATAGAAATCTCTGCATTAATCTTAAATCAGGATGATGTTCTTTAACTGATTAGTGCCAGGTAATTAGTAATTAAAAACCTGCTGCAATCTTCATTCCCCAAATGTTCTGCCCCCGTGGAAGATGGGTCCAGAGCATGAAACCTCCTTTGCAGTATTTATTTGTGACTGCAGCAGGCTCTGCTGCCTCCCTGCCTGCTTGTCCAAACACCATATGGGAAATAAATGCAAAATACCTCTGTGAGCATTCATTTGAATTTAAGAAGGGGAAATCACACTTTGCAATCATTTGGGCTTATTCAGCAAAGTGTTTACTTATGCACTTAGCTTTAAGTGTGTTCTTAAGTCCATCTCCTGTTCATCAACACGTGTCAGCATCTAAATAAATCCTTAAGCACTCTGCTTTAAAAGGGACTGAAAGAATTGAAGTAATTGAGAAAACATTGGTGGAAACTTTCTAGATGTGTCTCAGTGAATTTAGTTCTTATTTATTACCCACTTCTGATTTACAAAGAAGACCAAGACACCAATGCCACCGACTTTAACTGAATCTCAAAGCCAACTTAAGGGGAAATTTTTTAAAAATAAGAGGCTTCTCACAATCCTAACAAATTCCACCAATATTTACAGAATCACAGAATTACCTAGGTCGGAAAAGACCTTTGAGATCATCGAGTCCAAGCTCAAACCAAGTAAGGGTGAAAATCAAGCGTGATCATAACGTGACTGTCCCAGTTGGACAATCAGAAAATCCCCCAGAGCACCTCGTGGTGGAAGTAAAGTCAGTAAAGGAGTCATGAGAGAGAAGAAATGAGTTAATTAACAGCTGTGGGATCAAGTCCTTTATTGGTAATTTCCAAGAATGAGTCGATCCCTTCAAAATCAGGGAGGGTCTCTATCACATTCTTCCATGGTTGAGTAATGATTAAGTGATTTGTTTCTCATGAACAGTACCAGATATTTTGAAGTCAAATGGGATTGTGAGGCAATCCAGTCTGATATTGAAATAATTTCTTTTTCCTGGTGAAATTATGTTTGATTGGAAAAGCCAGTCTGGGTTGGAAGACTTCAGAGTTACAAGAGACGTGAGAAAACAGATTTGAAGTTACAGCAGAATGCAGTTATTTTTAAAATTTAAATTAAACATGGATCATTTGCAATAATCACAACAATAATCATCGTGGTGCTCTATTAGTAGCAGACAGTTCTCGATTAGGGAAAATAAGTTAAAAACAAGGACAAAAACAGAATGATCCTTTCCCTGGTTTGTCCTTCCAGCTCCGAGCAGCCCAGGAACTGAATAAACCAGATATTCCATCCAGACTCCCATTTTTGGTGAATTTATTCACCATTAATCGCTCTAATCCCTTCCTGAACACATTCTTTAGGCCCCCACGGCGTTCCGCGGCCGAGGCGCTGAACAAATACAATCTCTGGACATTTGTGCAGATTTTGCAAGCCTTAAACAAATAGTGCCAGAGGATGAAATCCTGATTGTGCAACCTCAGCCCCCGTGGCTCTCGCTGGGAGTTTCGGCTGTTCCGTTCCATTTGCAGTTTGGCATTTCTGTGGGAGAGGAGCTGCGTGTTCCTCTCATTTTTGTTCCACACTCTGTGAGAAATTGGTGGCACTGGGAAAGAAAAATGGAGCTCGTTTCAGTACAAGGGCACATTATTATCCCAGGGATATGTTTGTAAAAAAAAAAAAAAAAGGGAAAAAGAAAAAGAAATGTTTGTTTTTCCTGAAAATTACTCACGCGTTTACAAAATTCCGCCGCAAAAGCAAAATCATGCAAAAAAATTGCAAAATGACTAAGAGAGCCCACATCTCCCAGTTTTCATTGGAAATATTGCAGAGACCTCGCAAGCTCCTAATCAGAAATGAAGGCAACCAAAGCAGACACCTTTTGGAAAAATTCACTGAGCTAAAGAAAGCCTTTCATTTTTGGTTAAATAATGGTTTGGAAAAATGCTTTCAGGCAACCCAAGAAATGAGTAACTTCCATTTCTTTGCCTCCTTGCAGGGATCAAGCCCTTAGACAACATTACAGAAGTTTCTTTCAGGCAGTATCATAGAAGATTCTTTGAAAGAAGGAAATTGTTCCTGCTTTCAGTGGAAACAGCCTTCCCTTCAATTCTCTGAAGTCAATAATTATGTCTTTACTTGTTCTCATGTATGAGAGATTTAAAGAGCAATTTTATTTATTCTCTAAATGATATTGAAATTCCTATGGATGTAAAAAGCCAGATAAATACAAATACATAAATGTTCAGGTTTAGTACTGATATTGTTGTAATTTATTCATTTTATGACACTGCAGTTCATCCCCTCATAGTGCCTTGGTCTGTTTTTTAGGGATACCCTGTTATCTATCATCATGACAGCAATTAGTGCCATATTTTTAATTCTCAGAGAATTGTTTGAGTTTCAGGGTTTAAATAAAGACCTGAAATGGTTTTGGATATGTAAATACCACAAGGAATTGCTTGAACATGTGAGACACATGGAGGATGAATAATAATAGCAAACTATTTTTACCTGGGATGTGATCACCAGTAGATACCTTGGCCATAAAATCACAAAAAGTAAATACATTTTAAGCCTTTTTTCTTTTGGTTTTTTTGGGGTTTTTTTTTTTGCAGTTAGAGATGATCTTCTGAAAAAGGAGATCGAGAATCAGAATAAAACCGCAGCCACTCAGCTGACCCAAATAGAGAGGGAATAAAAACC
Organism: Eopsaltria australis; assembly: GCA_034509425.1. Classification (NCBI taxonomy): domain Eukaryota; kingdom Metazoa; phylum Chordata; class Aves; order Passeriformes; family Petroicidae; genus Eopsaltria; species Eopsaltria australis. The sequence continues at coordinate 427,341 of JAVTVJ010000403.1, forward strand.
CCAAAGTCCGTAGCTGTGAGGGTTTCTTGTTTGATCAATTTTATTTCAAAGAGCAATCTCTGATTATGAAAGGCTCTGACCAGGGCACTCAGCTCCAGCTAAGCTTTTGCTGACCTGTTCTTGCAGGATGTTTGAAAATTCTTTGCACCACAAGTGGAAAACTGAAGTGGGACTCACATTGCAAACAAGGGAGGAAAAGCCTGAAGGGTTTGGAACTCATGGCTCACTCCATAGGGTCTGTTAGGGATAAGAGTGGAAAAAGAGATGAATCTGCAAAGGAAGCTGCATTTCAGAGGTCACAAGCGCAGGGGTAAAGTGAGAACTGCCAAAAGTCAAGCTGAGTTAGACCTTGCAAAGGATATTAAAATAAACAACAGAAGTTCCTCAACCAGAAGAATGAAAAAGAGAAGCAGAAAGGATGACGTGGGTTTGCTGTGCAGTGGGGATGGTGTTGGAAATGAGAGAAACTCAGTATAATTCCCAAAATTAAATGGGTTCACTGAATGTTTTCAGTAAGGGAGAGTGTACAGAACATAGGATCAAGGCTGGAGGGCTCATGAGTGAGTGGGAATGCAAGATCCCACATTGGAGAGGGGAAGAAAATTCAGAGAGTTCCCTGTGCTGAAATCAGGCACAGAAGGGAAATAACATCACCCAGAAGAGTGGAAAAACTGCCACGATAGAAAGAAATCTTTCCACCTGGGGTTACCTGAGCAGCTGCAGTTGTTCCTGGTCATCTGAAAACTTCAGGAATTAAAGAAGAGAATAAAGGGGATTACAGAAATTGAGGTAAAGAAAGAAAAAAAGTGTGATGTGAATTTACCTGAGGCAATTTTAACATACATTTTTCCCCTGAACTTTTTATGTTATCTGAAAAGCACCTTGTGCTCCAGAGGAAGACTTTGGGTTTAAAATGAAGAAGAAGGGACAAAATTGCAACCCAATAGGAAACTTGGGAAACATGATAAAGGGGAGCTGATCCCATTGTCTGGAATGTTTGGATGGTGAATCCAATTTTTGGCAATTCCAAAAGATCCACCCTGAAACCAATTTTGAGTGGTGTCCTCAAGAACCATAGCACCAAAGTTCAGACAGTATTAGACAATGAATCCAAATTAATTCTGGAGACCTGAACCTTAAAAAAAAGGCTAAGTGGAAAGAACCAGAGGACCCTAAAGGCTGAAGTGATATAAAAAAACATTAGATTTAATATTGGGAGATATCAAGTTGAGGGAATGAAAGTGAGGATTTTTGCAAGTCCTTTTCCTTTCCTTTCCCTTTCCCTTTCCCTTTCCCTTTCCCTTTCCCTTTCCCTTTCCCTTTCCCTTTCCCTTTCCTTTCGTGGGAAAAGACAGGAAAAGACCTGATGTCTATATGGGAAACCATGAGGATATTCCCTGGAATAGGGACCTTGCTCTCTTCAGCTCAGCCAAGCAGAGATGGAGCAGGGACACCTCTGTCCCCTGGAAATGCATCCAGGGAAATGTTTTGGGAGGAGGGAAAGCTCCCTGGATGAAGGGCAATATTGACTTACACAGCACAGACAATGCTGGCCAGACAGGCATTTGTGGATTTAGGGGGAAATAAATGATCTGCAAATGTCCAGTTTGCTGAATTTGGGGGTCTCTCTAGACCAAGGCATTTCCATTGGCAGCAAAAAGCTCTGGAGCAAACTTCCTGCAGGAGTAGCAGCATAAGGAGCAAGGTAATTAAAAAGAGGAAGCAGACCCCAGAAGTTCTTTGCAGCTCCTTATTTCTGGACTGGTAATTTGAGGTTTTGTCCAGAGCTTATTAAATTGTGCAGAACTCTCCATCGAGGCCAGCATTTAATACTGTCCACAGAGCAGCCCTTGGGGATCAAGAGGTACTAAATATAAATATTAAATAGTCCAGGGCTCTGTTTCACTGGGTTTCCATTCCACCTGAAACTTCCCAAATCCTCTCCTTCCCTCCCAACTCTACTTTTCAAACACACTTTTACCAGAGAATCAGGACTGAGCCATAAACTTCATTTTCACAGTTTCTGGGCCAGCTGGCACAAACCATGGCCACCAAGCTGCTGACCAAAAGAAGCAGCTCTTTAACAGGTAATTTTTGTGTAACTCACTGATAGTTACAGTTTGACAGAGCCACATAATTTTAGCCTCTACCAAATATCACAAGGAAGGCTTTATGCTATTAAACCCTGAGTCACTATCCAGTGCTAATTTTTCATGTGTTTTCCTCTCTTTGCTCCCCTTTCTAATGTCATCACTGACTTTCAAAGAAGTCTGTAGAGCACTGACATGTGGAATAATAAAAAGATCAGTTTATAAACACAGGGAAAAAAAAATCTCTTTTCATTCATATGCAATATTTTCAAATTAAATAAAACACTTTACTCTTACCAAGTTTGGCTTTCATTTTTCCCAGTTTACATTTTACGAGCAGTGCCTTTCAGTGTTGTAAAACTCATCCTCTGAGTACTTTTTAATTGAGAGAAAATCTTAAAAATTCAAGTGAGCTATGAATTAAACCCAAAGTTTCACTGACCTGTTTTTGCAAGCTCTGTGCAAGTCAGGATACGGGACAGTCACTTCCTGCCCTGAAAAAGCAATGAAACACTGTCCCAATATATACAGATATAATGAATTACCGCCCAATATTAAATCTGTGCAATTTCCCAAGCCCCAGATATGCTGACCCAGTCACATGACCAATAAATAAAGAGGGAAAAACCCAAGGAGGGTTTCTCAAGAGAAAGCATCTAAGTGCAATTTAACTGCAGGCAGGGTACAAGGTGCCTCTTCGTGATTAAAAGCTGAGTTTCACTCTCCCAAGCTAAGCTCTGACTGACACAATGAGCCAGATTCCACCCAGAGCCTAAATTCATAAAATTTAAGACCAAGAGGGACCATTAGATCATCCAGCAGACATCCCAGACTCTTGCATTTCACCCCGTTACTGATATCGAGCCCTAAAGCTGGGCCTTGGTTAAATCCTATCTTTGCTCATATTATCCTGGTAAAAGACCTTGGAGCTCATTAGTTCAGGAGATAAAACCCTTTGGAGTTGAATTTTTGGGCTTTCTGGTTTATGGGATGACAGCTTGAAAAAGCCAAACCCACCCTCAGCTCTGAGCTATCCAGTGGGGAATGGTGGTGGAACAAATGAGCCAAATATTTCTTTATATGGCCAGTGCTGCTGTAAAGATCCACAGGTCCCAAGCTGGGAGACCCCAAGAGTGTCCTGACCTTTATCTCTGCCTGGCAATTAAAAATGCTCAGTGCAGGGCATGGAGATGAAATCTCCAACAAGAGGTTTACAGCCTCTTGTTCCATGAATTTGGGGAACGTGCCTTGTGTTCTGCAAGGGCAAAGGCCATCATTAACCTTTCTATTTTTTTTTTTTTTTTTTTTAAATCTGTAATTAAGAATATCACTCAACTTGCTGCTTTAAAACAGTGCGTTCTCATGAGAGCTCCACAGGTTGTTTGAAATCTGGGCCTCTTCCCAGTATTTTTCAGCCAGTTTCCTGAGCTTGCTGACAGAGCTGTCTGGACGGCCACTGGCTCGCATTCCTCGCAGTCTCTGCTCCAAGCCAGCTTCTTTGGGCCCAATTTCAACAAATACAGACAGACCACCACAATCCAGAGCTCGACGTGGGACTGGCACCACATGCCTTGGAGATATTAAACATAAATCAGCTGTGGCCAGCACAGACAGATGTGGGCGTTGAGGGAACTGCCAGCTCCATAGGCTAAATCCGGGGATGGGGAATGCCAAGGATCGCAGGTCTTTCTTTAATGCAAATCCGGCTGGAGGAGCAGCAACAGCGGCCAATTAAGCAGCTTTCAATGGAAAGCAGGTATTTGCTATTGAATTTGCAGCTGGGAGGCCTGGGTTCCAGTCAAGACAAGGGACAGTATCACAATGTTGAGTTGTTTTGCTTGAGACCCAGGAGAAAGAAGTCAGTTTTGTGTTAGAGGAGCTCATGCTGGGAAAGCATCACTGGTGGGGACCCTGGTGGCCCTCCAGGTGTTTCTGTCCTCTGAGCTGGGGGAGCAGTCACTCCTCCTGAGCCCTGGGAGGAGGCACAAACACAAACCTTTTTTCAGAAACCTGCCTGAGAAGATGTGATCTGTCAAGCCTGATGAGGCTAAAGGAGAGCACAGCATCAGCTCGGGCATTTCTGGGGTTTCACTGGCACGGGGAGCAGCCCTGGTTCCCATGGGAAGCCACAGGTACCACACTGTGGGCAGCTGAGGCTTTTGGGCACACACTGAATATCCATCCTCATCTCAGAAACCTGCAAGAGTCAAGTGCAAACTCCTTGATTTCCTTTCTGAATCACTGCTGAATTTGTGATCTTTATTTCCAGGGGTGTCTTGCTCACCCCTGAACACCTGTGAACACCACAATGCCATTAAACATTAAATAAATATATTTATTTAATATTAAATAAAAACTCCATCAAACAGCTACTGTGTCTCCCAATCAAATGACTCAATAAATTGTGCCTAAATACAGTGCAGAACCAACAGATATTTCTAATGCTGCTTAATCACTACTTCACTTATTAACAGTGACAATAACACTAAAAACATCACCTGTGAACACACCGAGGGGCTCATTTGGAAGGATTTATGATGGGAATAACTTTCCTCCTGTGCCTCAGCCCTGCTGGGGCTGACAGGAGAAACCTGACCCAAAGCTTATGGATATGAATCAATAGGAGCGGGTCCCAGACGCTGCCCAAGGCGATAAGGCTGTGGGATGCATTTTGCTTCCAAGGTACTCCAGCTGTGCTGGCTGCTCTCTGTTTGATATCTCACCTGCCAGCTCCATCCTGTTCTAAAGCTTGTAAGATGACAAAAAGAGATTAGAGGCTGCTCTGGTTTCCAGCACTGTGGCTAAAGCAGGGACGTTATGCTCAGAGAGAAAACGAAGCGCTGAATGTTTTATTCAGGAATCAGGACATTCCACCAGATTTTGTATGGGAAGTTTACATAGATTACAGACCAGAAACATCTCATTAAAACTCCTGAGGCCAGAAGGGATAGAGCAGCCAGCACCTGGCAGGTTTCAGAGGTGCACTCTGGTAGAATCCCATTGCCATGGCATCAGGTGGGCTATAAACACCCAGGTGCTGACACCTTCTCCTGAGTGCCACTGCAGGCTGAGGGTGCTCCTCAGTCCCACCTCACTCACTGCATTTCCCCTTGCAGGAAGGTGTTATTCCTGCAAAAGAAGCTGCAGAGAGTTCAGCTGACAGGATTTTTTCAGAAGGGATCTGCACTGGTGGGATGGAGAGCAGTCTCGCCTCGTGGCAAACATTTCTGGTGTCTGGTGTCAAATTTATTGGAAAAGAATCACTGCCAGTGTCAACTCCAATCTGTGTCAATGCAAAAGTTGGCATTGGTACCAGTTCCTGCCAGAGATGGAAAGCTGAGACCTGGAGGGATCCACAGGGGGCTGAATGTGGAATTCTGAATATCCCCCTCTTAATGAGACAACAAGGTCAGGGGAAAGCAACCCTGCCCTTGGTGCTTCTGGAACCTTTCTCAGCCCTTGCTGCCCTGGCTGGGAGCAAAGAACTCCTTCAGCACCAAAATTCATCCATAAAAACTCTGTCTTCATTACAGAATTCCCAGTTTTTCTGTTGTTTTCCTACATTATAGAATAGAACTCAATAAAGAAGGAGAACTCATGTGAAATGCATTTCCCCCCATAGATAAAACCATTAAAGTTCTTTGGGCATGAAGGTGATGTCTTAATTTCTAAAATAGATTCTCCCACTTCCTCACCCCATTTTCTCTCATCACCAGAATAATTGATCTGAAATATTCAAATTGAATTATAGAAAACACTCAACAGAAAATAAAAAAAGGAGGTGATTTGGAAGCCCCTGTCTGTAACTATTCTAAGATTTCCACAGTTCTGCAGTTAAAATCTGACACTCCCCCCTCAGCAGTAATAAGGTTTCTTGAATTCTCAGCAAGGGAGCAAAAAAACATCAGAGTCTTGACTTCAATATCTCTTAGCAAAATATTTTTTTCTCTTTAAAGAGAACAGCAACAAAGAAATCTGTCCTCAGGAGAGCAAACTCAGAATGGGATACACTCTGCAGCCTGGGAGGGAATTGATACGGATTAGGGGATTTCTGGCAGGCAGAATAAATCCATAATCTAAATCCTGACAATATTCCCAAGACTGGGCTTGTTTTAGATATACAGGTGGGGAGGGTTTTGAGGGGTTTATGGTATGGAACTACGACAATGGACAAAACTTGTTTTCTAGTATTTAACAGCTCCATTTAATAGAAGCCAAATTTGGTAGCCAAGGACTAAAAAATAAAACAGCAGCATGTTGCAATTGTGAGGGTTCATGACAAAAGGTGAGCCTAGCAGCAGAACTTCTGAGGCAGTAAATATTTCCCCTAATTTCATCTGCTGAAAGCCATCACTTTTCACCCTTGGTGAGTTAGGGGAAAAAAAGAGTGCATTTTTTTTTATTAGAAAAGGAGAAAGAGTGGAAATGGCAGCTCCATCTTTCCTTTTCCCAGCAGTAACTTGCATTTTCCTGCTGCTGGTCCCTCTCTGCAGCCAAACTCTCCCCTCCACCTCATCCCTGTCCCCTGAGCACCCTTATCCTCCTTTAACTTTTCACATGTTCCCTGAACTGAAATTTCCCTCCAACAACACATGTGTGAGACACAGGGGATAAGATAAGGCTTGTAATATATCTGTCTAATTTCTTTCCTTCCAGTGCAGATAAAGAGATACAGCTGAATTCTTTCCTCACTCCCATATCAGCAAAAACAAGAAAATCTTGGAAAAAAAAAATCCCCTTTGAAGGGGTTATTGGTTGTTTAGAGCAGTGCTGCAGCTTTGATGAAGTTGGAGAGATAGAGAAAATATCTCCATAAAAATAAAATCAGAAAGAAAAGTTTCTGATGGTTTCGTTTCCCTCATTAGGATTGTAAAAATTAAGTTACTTCCTTGGAGACAGCAAAGAGGAGGAATTTGCTTGGTCAAAAAGGAGGAGAAGGAGAGGAGTTCTGGTACCTGATTCCTGAGAGCTGCTTATCAGCTGAAGAAGGGACCTGGTGCTAATTTAAGGGTGATCTCAGACAAAACCTCCCAGAATTCATTAAGGGAACCCTGCCACAGCACGGATTCACCACAGCTCTCTTGGACAAAGGCAGGAGATCTCACCAAGACCTTGTTAAAATCCAAGCACTGGAAATTATGGAGAAAACTCAGGAAATTAAACCCCTGTTTTCTCTTTTCCTGTCTCCCTTCATGCGGCGAGGTGCAAGAGTTAGGAATTTTGATCAGATGATGGCAATACTGATGATTATGATGACAGTAATAATAATAATAATAATAATAATAATAATAATAATAATAATAATAATAATAATAATTTGCAAACCTACCCCACACAGAGAGAGGGGAGCCTTCCACAAATAGAAGGCTTTTAACCACACCTCTGGTTAAAACCCAAGTTCTCATGCTGGAAAATGGCTGTTTCATCAGGGTAGAGGTAAAAACAAAAAGGGGAAAAACAGATAAACTTTTTAAGTAACACTAATTAATCCTTATTATTTAAGTAATACTAATTAATCCTTAAATAAGGATTCCTGGTGAGTGAATCCACCTCCTCATCACTTTGGTGTTAGAATTAGGAAGGCATTAAAAATATATTTTGCTAAATTGATGGTTTCTCCTTGCTGGATTTCTGCTGGTAGCAGACAGATTCCAAATACTGTGATTATTTTTAAAGCCCTTCAGGAATCAAGTGCAAGGTATTAGAGGTGCTTGGTTATATGATGGATCTTACAAGCTGAGACTCCCATGTAATTTAAGAAATACTTTCCCCACCTATGGCTACAACAGAACTACCCAGAGGCTCAGAAATCCCATTTTTAGCTAAACTTTGTCCCATCTTACTCTCTTTAATTAGCTAATTCTAATTTTTGGTAAGTTTTCTTCTCCCCATGGCTGAATTCTTATCTATTAATATCAGAGCTATGGAAAAGAGGTGAAAAATGCTGTCTTCTCCTCAAATTTTGGGGGTTTTTGTCTGTTTTCTACCATTAAAGGAACACTGAACATTTTGAGCAACTGCACTATTTCAGCTCCAGTCACAAAGCATTTTGGATTACGAAGGCTTTGTAAGGAGTGATTTATTTCAGCACCATTTAGGAGCATGAGGTGTGCCAAGAGATTATGCAGCCAAAAAAGCTGCAAACATTCAGTACAAAAACAAAATCCGTGATGCTGCTGCTGCTGCAAGTTGGGTTAAATATAGAAACCAGGTTTGGTGGGAAAAGAGCACCCAGCCAGAAAAATGAGTGCAATGTTTGCCTGGTCCATCCAGAGGCCCAGGTGCCACCAGGGGAATGGTTCCAGCAGATCAAAATAAAACCCAGTTCTTGAAGGGTAATGAGGATTCAAAGGTTGAGACATCCATCAAGGATTTAATAATTGTATTTTGGGTCAATATTGAGCTGATGGTGCTGGATTACTGTTAATGAAAAATGTAGTGAATCTCGTGGGTAATTTGTAAGGTCTGAGTCTTGGATCAGTATCAGTTCCAGGCCACTCTGTTATCATCAGCTCTGGAGGCCAAACCTCTCATTCTTCATCTTTTGGTTGAAGTTGTAACAAATTAATTATCTCCTTTAATCCGGGAAAAATCAACAGCACGAAAACATCTCTTTCTTCACCTGTGTCTGATGTGGAGCTCATAAATCAAAGCTCCACAAGATCTCAGCTTTGCTATTCCCAGATTTTAACCCTCTTGCATTCCCAACTCTCTTCTCCAGTGAGATTCCTGGATTTCTGGAGTTCATGTTTCCCTCTCCAGTATTTTCAGCAGCTGCTGGTTTTATAGTGGATATCATGGTTGCTCATTTTACCATGAGCATGATATTTCCAGTTTGAGCTGCCTGTGGATCGCTGGCACTCCAAAATCCAAACTGCTCATGGCTCTTGCACCTCACAGACCTCTGGCAGCTCGTGCTGCCTGCCCATTTTTCTTGGGAGCATTCATGGGGAAAGGAATTTTATGTTGTCTAAAGCCCATGATGGCAAAAAATAAAACACAACCCCCACGAGAGGTCAAGAGAGCAACAAAAAAAAGCCCTGCCACCATCATCCTTTGGAAAGATCCCCGTGTGAGCTGTAAATACAGGCTCTGCTCCTCTGCATCTCCCAAGCTCACGATTCACAGACTGCTCGGAAATTGGGTAAGTGTATTTTTTTTTTTTTAATTTTTTTAATTTTTTTTTTCTCTCTCTTACCCAAACTTGAGTAACCGCTTTTAAATGTATGGTTGGAAAATCTGGCTTGCACAGCAGACCTCACAGTCATTCTCCCAGTGAAATTCAATCCTCTTGGTTTATTTCATTTTACCTAAGACACCACTGAAGGAAAAATGGGTTTGGAGTAGATAAATCTCTTTCCATCCATGTCTGTAGTTTTTTTAACAGAAAATCTTGAGGTTTTATTTTTTTTTTCCCCCCTCCTTCAGCTGTAATTCAGGGGCTGTTTTCTCTTCCCTGTTTCCCACTGAACACAAGGAAAAAGCCCCTTGTGTGGAGCAGGTCCCTGGATTTCCTTTGGCCGTGACTGGGTGTCTTTGCTCGCCGTGTTTGATAAGTGATGCAGACAGCCAGGAATGATTTCCTGCCAGCCTCCCTTTGCCCTCGTGCTGGGATTACAATCTGGGAGGTTTTTCAGCAAGCACTCTCAGCCCCCATTTTTAATCAGGCTTTCACCCGGGTAGGCCAAGAAAAAGCTGTAAAGTCAGAAGGAACGCTGGCATGGCTTCTGTGGCTCAGAACAGAGCAGAGGTTGTCTCCCTTCCATTTTCTGCAAACTCCCCCTTTTTTTTGGTTTTATTTTTTGTTGACCACACACAAATGGTTCTAATCAGCTTCCAAAAGGCTCTCGTTGGCATTTTAAGATGTTTGCTCTTTGCATTCTTCTCTACATCCCCCTTTCCCTCCTCATCTGAAAGCAGAGAGGATGTTGAAAAAATGGACGATTTTTTTTCTTTTCTTTCTTTCTTTCTTCCTTTTTTTTTTATTCTTTTCTCTTTTCCCTGAGCAATTTCGGTTTTCCATTAGCTGAACACTTCTATTGAAGGGTGTTGTGCAACGAGAGTGCAACGGATATGGAAACCTCTTTATTATGCTTGGAATGTCAGCCTGGACATTTGTTTGAGTTGGACCATGCGAAGCGCGGCCGTGGCAAGAACAAGGCAGAATTTGCTTCTTTAATGACCCTTCCCCTGCTAATGGGGCTCAGGCTGTCAGCCTGATCCACCTTCCCCCCTCACAGGTGAATCCAGGTGTTTGTCCATCCAGCTGGGAGCTCACAATGCCCCTGTCCATCAGTTAAAACCAGAGGGATAATTGGGGACGTCTCTTCCAATGGGGAATCCTTCAATCACACCACAGAGGAAGCTGTCGAAGGGCTTTTTTCCCCCTCTGACAGCACTGAGCTGTCGAGGACATTGAGAAAAGTTCAAAGGTCCTCAGGAAAGAGAAAAAGAAAGATGGTTGTTGGCGTGAGAGCTGCTGTGGCTTCCCCCAGAGCTTGCTGAGACATAGAAATCAAGGAAAAGAGGAGGATGCAATGCCCAGTGACTGAGCACATGTGTCCTGTCCAAAAGATTTCCTTCTCTGCTACAATATTGACAGTGAAATATATTCCTTTATATAAACAAAAATAACCCCCAAAAAATGAGCCTTTGGCATAGGCCAGTAAAATCACACATTCTGAGCAGGGCCAGGCCAAGATGGAAAAATACTCAGTCTATTTTTCCTAAAGTCTACCATATTTCTTCACTCTTCCCTTTTTTTTTTCTCTCTCTTCTTTCATCCCCCTGGCATGAATGTGTCAGCAAAATGTTGGAATTTTGCAGGTGTGCTCCAGCCCCTCCAGGTGAAAGCACAGTGGTCCTCAGTGGAGTGACTTCTATGAAGTGAAGGCAAATTAATCTTATTTTGGCTGGAGGAACATCAAATATTAATAACAAACACCTCTAGAGAAAGGATTTCCAAACCCTCAGAGGTCTGGGAAGGCTTTTCACAGATGGTCCTCATGGATGTGGCAGTCCCTGGTTTCCTGAAATAATTTTTTGCCTGGGAGATCCTTGGTTCCAGCAGGGTTTTGATTAAACTTTACACATGAGCTTCTACTCAAGCAGATAAAGTCCAATTGCTCTTTTACAGAATTGATCCAAACTCCAGAGAACCCTTGGAAATATTTAGATGTTGGTCCATGACAGGATGGCACAGATTGATAGGAAAAGCAGGTGGAGAAGCTGGAGAAGTTGGTGGCTCAAATCAGTGTAAATTCACAGCCTCAAATGAGGGGAAATTTTAAAAGAAAAAAAAATTCCAAAATTTCAAAGGTTTTTTGCAGATTTGCAATTCAAGGAGAAACTCAACAACAAAAAGGAAAGAGCAGGAAGGAGCCCTCTCTATCCCTGTCATCTGGAGAGGTGGCTTTTTCAAGGAGAGGATAAAATGTGTTCTACTCAGACCTGCAGGTGTTATTTAAGCACAAATAGATAAACATTTGGCTTCTTCAGGCTATCCAAACTGGGTAATGTCAAATAACACCTTCACAACCAGGAAAATAATCAGGAAGAAACAATTTCATGGACTGGTACCCCCAAAAACCTCTTGGTCCAATGTCCAACAGGCGTAGTTAATGATCAGTGCAACAAAGCGAAGGAGATGCTAAAATTAGGAGGAATTATTTTTATGCAGTAAGAGCATCTGGTCTTGTGTCTTCCTGCAGGTTGGAGAAATCTGGTTTGTCCTGCAGAATTTTTTTTCCCCTTTTCCTTCTTCCTCAGGGCCAGCTCCTCAGCACCAGCAGTGAAGGGAACATGACAATATAATGCTCTGTTTTCATTATTTTGAGCTAATTCTGCTTTGCTATTTTTAACTACTGTAAATGCTACTGCCACAGGGAATAGGTAGAAGTGTTTGGCCATTTTAGCAGAGTGGAAAAGAAAGGGAGTGAACTTTTGCATGCAGTGGGATGTTACCCGTGCCAACACTTGAACGAAATGGGTTTGCCTGTGTTATTATAGGACCATAATAATGTAATTACACAGCACTAGCAGAGTGTTTTACATCTCTGCAGCGGCCTGACATTAATCTGTGCAGTGGCTAACTATTAAATCCTTCTCACAGACCAGGGGAGTGAGGAGGAGAGTAAATCTCTGGGACCATAAAGGAGATTATTGCTGAAGTGCAGCTGGGAGGAGGCAAAGAGTTCTCCCTGGAGGGATAAAAGAGAAGCCCTAGGGATGCTCTGCTGCCTTAGGCAATTGTTAAGACGAAATATTATCTTTGTTTTCATTTTTTGGCTTGTCACAGATAAATCAACCTGCTTCAGGAGTTTACAGGGCTGGTACTGCCCTTCATGGTGAGTCCTCTACACTCTGCAAACTGGGAAATTCATAAACTACCAGTGTTTAATGCATTTATTCTCTCATCTCTGCGTGAAGGGACGCCTGGGCAATGAGAGGTTTGTGGTTTAGAGTCCCTGAGATAACTGGTTACAGGGATCACAGTGCTTGTGCCCCTCCTCTTCCACAGCCCCACAACTGTGAGGTTGTCCATGACAAAGCAGAGGGGTTTATTCAGTTTTCAAGTACCTGGTTAAGTGTTATTTTCCTTTCATGGTCAGCACTCATTTGTCCAGCACTGTACGAAGCCTGTGGGTCAGCAAGGCCTTGGCACCTGTGATGAGACTCCTGAAAAGTCATCCTTACTCTTCACAAATTCACATCCCTTCTCCATCCATCCTTCTCCCATCCATCCTCCCCAAACACAGCCACCTTCCCAAAAAATCCTGTCTGCACTAACCCTAATCAGCCTCAGAGGTTATGGGTGCATCCCCTCCTCAGCATCTCCACAGCCAAATTGCATCTTCTCCTTCTTTCCTGCACACCAACCTGCAGGAGAGTCTGCAAAATTCCCTGAATGCCAGCAGCCTGGTGGAAGGGCATAGGTAGGGATTTCTTCTGGCTTCCCTTATAGATCAAACAGCCTCTGTGGCTCTAAAATGATTTGTCTTTTCCTCATTCCTGGAGGCCTCCAGCATCCATGGAAGAGGCCATCACTATTAATAGCTCTCAGGCCTTGCATTTCCTGCATCCAAAGTGCAAATGGAAACCCCTTCCTGCCAACCCCCCAGGGGAAAAGGCAATTTCCTCTGTCTCCCCATCCCTATCTGTACATCTGGCCGTGCGACCTTCTGGAGCTTTCTGTCCTGTGGCAGATTTACATGAAACATCTGCTGCTCCTCGTTGGGGAAGGTGTTTGGCAGGGAAAGCTGCAGGCTGACTCAGGGCAGTGAGGGCTTCTCCCTGCCCAGATGACTCTTCCCCTCCTCTGGAAGGGAAATTGCAATCAGACCTTTTGCCCTGCTTGACTTCTCTTCCTGCTGCCCCTGCCCGAGCCAGGCTTCCTCTGGGGGCTGCTCCCTGAAATCCTCCATCCTGCCTAATTAGAGCTTCATCCTGGTGCTCAGGGCAGCTCAAAGGATGGGAACGGGATTTGGATCTCTGCAGATGTTGATGTGGGATCACTGGGAAGGGATAAAGGTTTGAGATATGTCTTATGTGTGCCCAGCTCCTCGCAAGCAGAGCTGTTTTCTGTAGTGGCTTTGCTCTGTCCCTTTGTCATTGTGATGCCAGTTTGGGCTACCTAAAACCAGAGGCCAGACAAAATTAAGAGACTAAAAAGCAGTTATATTGATTGAAGGGCCTTCAGGTGCTTTTAGAGCAGATGAAGCCCCTCCAGAGGCTGCACCCAAAATGGACCATGGTGTTCACACTTTTATAAGTTTGGTCCATTTGCATATTGAGGGTTCATCTTCCAATTACAACTTCAGGTAATGAAATTATTTACCGCAAGTTTGCTCCCCCCCAGCTCACTTTTGTTTCCATCTCTCAGGGCCTGGGACAGTCAGGTGTCCTTGATTGCCAGGCCTGGAGGGGAATTGTTGTGTCTGAGCAAAATGGGAGAGCAGCAGCTGCCACTGGAGATGGAGTTTAGAGTTCTACACTAAAGAACTGCAGGGTTCCAAATATATGAAAAATATACAAGCTAAAATCCTAAGGCATCAATTGAAATTTTCTTGATGTAGGAGGCAGGTATTGATCCAAACTCTTCTCCATGCAGTGGACACAAAGCCACAGGGTGCAGACTGCAGCATTTTCCTGGGAGTTGGACTGCTGGACATGTCCCAGTGCAAACCAGGGGCTGTGCCCAAGCCAAACATCCACACTCTGAATGCAGACAGGCTTTCATCTTATTTTAACCCCAAAAAGGCTGGTGGAGCTTGTTCAGGTGATGCAAGAGTTAACCTTCCCTCTGCTCTATCCCTGTTCCTGTCTCAGTGCTTCCTGGAGTGACTGCCACTCTCTGTGACCCTTCAGAGGAATCCCAGAGCTTGGGATGAATCCTCACCACATCCCAGCCCTGAGGCCTCCCTGGGATGCTGAACCATCGTGTTCCTGTGGCTGTTCCAAGGGGAATGCCATGAAATCACGGGGAAAGGGCAATTTGCAAATAATTTTTGGTTTCCACTCATTCAGGAATTGGAAGGGAAGGAGGGGGCTGTGTGCTGGGACTCTGCTGAAGTCAAGCACTTTTGGGGGAAATGGAACAGCAAGGTTTTTTTGGGGGGGTACATTTCCCATTTTTTGCTAAGTTTGTGTTTTCTGCAGTGATTGTGATACATGAAATGCCAGCAGCATTTGGTTTCCATTCCCCCAAAGAGACATTTGTCTCCAGACTAATAAATCTGAGTCTGAATGTGCAGCCTACTGAAAAAGCTGGTGCCAGCACGACCTGTTTATGTCTCCTGTGTCTCAGTTGTCCTGTTTGAGGAGCAAATATGGTTTTGCAGGGTTTAGAAATGACAAGTTTGGGATCTGCCAGGGGATCCAAATCCATGCATCCACTGAACCAGATAAAAAAGGACATGCAAGGAATGATTTCTTGTGTGAATGGAAATATTTTTATGGAGGATCTGTCTCCAGGATGGTTTTGCCTCAGTGAAGTGCTGGCTGCTGAACTCTCCTCCTGACAAGAAATACCTCGAGAGCAGCTAATTAAATATTGTGATTTCATCTGGCGCCTTTGTTTACAGTGGGGCATTATCTTTAACAGCATCTATTTATAATGATCTCCACGAGATAATAAACAGTGCTATCCTATTAACAGGGACCTCAGGGTTCAGCCAGCAGCAAGAGGAGCCTGCCAAAAGAGCTAGGTGGCCTCCTGAGCAGCCCAGAGCACAGCTGATGCTGGGGTTTATGTCCCCATATTGCTGTGTTCCTGTTCAAATAAATACACATTAAAGGTGTGAAGAGAAGTTCAGAGCTGTGTGTGCAGCCCCAGGAGCTCTCGGGGCACTCCCGAAGGGGAATGGGACCACTCCCGAAGGGGAATGGGACCACAAACCCTGTCCCAGCAGGCAGCTCCAGGACAGCAAAGCAAAAATAACCTTGGGTTTTTAATGAGAAAAAGAATCACATTTCCCTGAGAAATCTCTCCTCTCCTGGAGCCATCTGATAGAGAGGAAGAAGAGTCCTTCACCTTCCTCGTCCTAAATCTGGGAGGGTTTGGCATTGAGGAAGCTGAGGATGAGCTCTGCCCCATCACAGCTCTGGGGGCCAGAGCCCATCTCCACACAAAATCCCTTCCAAATTATAAAATAATTAAAAGGATGCATTTCTGCCGAGCTCTGGCCCACGTGGGGTAAGGCAGCTCCTCACCTCAACACCAGTGGTTTCCTGTGAGTGCTGCCACAATTCAGGGGCCAGACAGGGGCAGGTAACTGGTAACTGGTTTGGGAGTGATTCCTGTGCTTTTGGGACTGGGAGGTGCTTTGTGCACTCCCTGCCCTGGTGCTGGATCCTCCACCCCAGCCAAAAGGGAGTTTTGGGAGCAGATCCAGCTCCTGGAGCAGCTCCTGTGCGGGATGGAGCGAGGGTTGGAAGGCTCGGTGTGGCAGACAGCGATCCCTGTGTTCATCCACACCAGGGATTCCCCACACAAACAAATCCCTTTCCATGCAAACGCCAGCCCAGCAAACTCTGCCCCTCATCAGGGAAAAGCCCATCCTGTTCCAGTGCCCAGCACATCCCACCAGGAAGCTTTTCCACTGCTTTCATCCCCTTATTTATTGCTTTGTTCCGTGTGCCCTGGAGGAGATGGTTTTACCCAACACCTTCCATTTTCTAAGCCAAGGCAGCCTCTGTAAATTCCTCTTGTCACTGCTGGGCTGTGTGTGTGTTAAACTGGACATCACCACTGTGGCTGTGAGCAGTAATTATGTGCCTAATTGCTTAGGTGGTGTTCTAATTACAACCCTAATTCAGCCACGGGCAAGCACTTTGGATCTGCTGCTTTTTGGAGTCAGCAAATCCAAACTTTCAGGAGTCACACAGCACCTTTTGTACAGCTCCATCCTCAACGTCCAGGCCATCTGGGAAGCAAGAACAAACATCCTGCTGCAAGGCAGGTCCTGCTGGAAGTGGTGAGGAATTTCCAGCCCAAATTTCCAAGCAGATGGCTCATCCTGAAGCAGCAGTGAGGGTCAGGAGAGGACAAAGCAGCCGGGGAGGACATGGCCACAGGAAGGATTCTGTTCTGTGTTTCTCCTCAATGATAACAGGGGAGTTTTATCAGTGCTGTAAAATAAATTCTGCTTTGGAGAAGTGTTCAGAGAGCTCCTGTGCATGGGATTTAAGCCCCAATGCTGAGCTGGATCTGCAGCACCACAAGACTCCCCTTTGAGAAGGGCTGAGAAGCTCTAAATGCCCACTTAGAAGATAAAACTCAGTCTGGAAAAACCTCTGCCTGAACAGCCTGGGAGTCCCCAAAGTGGGATCTCTGATTCTCAAAAACATGTGAAATGCAGCTGCTGAAGGACAGCGTGCTTCTGGAGTAATCCCGAACAAAAACTGAATCTCTGAGTACCTTCAGTTCCTGGTGACACCTCTTCTCATGAGGATGTGTAAGAATATTAATATATCATATATTAATCCCATTTTCCAAACTTTTTTCATCTACAATGGAAATACATGGGGAAAAAAAGGGGAAAAATCTCACTTTTCACTTCCAAAACATCAAGGAAAATGAGCAGGGAAGGGTGGGCAGCTTAGGCACAGCATCACAGAGGGAGCTGAGTGCATGTGGGGAAATGTTCTCCCCTCCCAAGGGCTTCAGGCTGCTCCTCAGGACCCTGTGGAACATGAGATGTTCAGATAAGAACTCTTTAGGATGGGCTTGGGGGGGGATTTATGACCCTGGAGACTCCACTGAGCCTTTCCTTGGGTTTCCCTGCAGTTCACACAACAGCAGAGCCCTAATTCACAGCCCAGCACTAAAAACTTGGACTTCCCTCAAAGAAAATGGAGGGGAGAAAAAAGATATCAAAGAGATCAAAACTGTGTTTGCCTTGACATCAGAGAGATCAGATGGTGGCAAGGGCCTCAAAAGAAGAAAAGGCTTCAATTTTTCCTCTTGCCAGTGTCCAACCTGTAAAAATTAAAGTGTCAACAACTCCAAGAAAATACTGTCCCCACGACCTTCCTATTCCCCCTCAACTGGAGGCTGCTGCTCATCATAAAAATGTTTTCTCTTGGTATTTCACATGATAGATTTGTAGGAAAAGCTATTACATTAACACAGCATTAATTGATTTTCTGCACTGAATTACCCATCAAAGAAATCTTTATTCAGGGGCTAAAAAGATCAAAATCCCCCCCCCCCCTACAAACCCTTTCTCCTCTGTTGAAATCTCAGCCCTTTCGCTCCGTGGCTTGAGATATTAATTCTTTTTAGGGTGGGAGGTAAGTTTATAAAGTGGCTGAAAGGATACTTTTCATCTCCTGGCCAGTGGTATCTATTTATTTATTTTATTTTTTTTTAATGAGACTCCAGCTGAACACTAACACTTGACTTTAGCAACTGCTGAGGGAAACTTATTAGCAGGGTGATATATGGGATTTTTTTCCTTCACAGATGGGCTCTCCCTAGTTCAAAAGAAAACGAGGTCTCAAGTAGCCTGTTCTTTACAAAAATAATAAAGTTTGACTTCAGGACAATGGTATGTGCCCTCGGGGCTGCTTCCCAGATCACCAGGGGGTTTGGGAGAGGCAAGAGATGTGCCCTGAATGCACGGGTGAGCTCCTGCCACAGCCCTTCCTCCACCACGGGCAGGTCTGGCAAAAACTCGGGGGATCTGCTCAAAAACACCAGAGATCTGAGCAAAAAATACCAGAGATCTGCTCAAAAACACCAGAGATCTGCTCAAAAATACCAGAGATCTCAAAACACTGGAGATCTGCTAAAAAATTGTGGATATCTGCTCAAGAACTGTGGATATCTGCTCAAAACCACCAGAGATCTGCTCAAGAACACCAGAGGTCAGCTCAAGAAAAAACACCAGAGATCTGCCCAAAAACACAGGGGATCTGCTCAAAACCACCAGAGATCTCAAAACACTGGAGATCTGCTCAAAAACACCAGAGATCTGCTCCACAACCACCTGCTCCAAACCACCAGGGATCTGCTCAAAAACACTTTAGATCTGCTCTAAAAACCAGAGATCTACTGAAAACCACCAGGGATCTGCTCAACACCATGAGGGATCTGCCCCAAACCACAGGGGATCTGCCCAAAAACACAGGGGATCTGCTCCAAACCACCAGGGATCTGCTCAAAACCCCAGCAGCTGGTGATATTTGGCCATTGTTCCCTCAGGGAATAAATCCTTACCTGCAGGAATTAGCTTTATCCTGATCTAACACAGATCCTTCCCATCTAGAGTCCCCTGCACTGTTACATTTTGGAGTTTTTAAACTTCACCCACAGATTTCCAGAGCACTCAGCAGACACTGTGGGATAAAGTGAAAAGGATATTAGGGAAAATTTATTCATGGAAAGGGTTGTCCAGCCCTGACAGCATCCCAAAATCCCTGGAGGGATTCAAAGCCACGTGGATGTGGCACTTGGGGACATGGTTGGCCTTGGCAGTGCTGGGGCAATGGTTGGACTCAGTGATGCATTTCCAGCCTAAATGATTCCATTATTGCAGCTTTTTATCCCTTTATTTTAATTTTATTCAGGCCTGAGATGTTTACCCCTCCATTCCCAGCCTGTGGGGCTGGAGAATTTGGGATCCTATGGAAAGGTGTCAGGCTGTTCTTAGGGAAGGGGTCCCACTTTGCCACCCTTCACTGGTTATGGCTGTTGGCAGGCAGCAAATCCAAAATTCAGCATTCCTGCCCCAGGAGAATGCCACTGTCCATTAATGATGCACTTATAAGCACTTAATAAAGGCTACATTTATTTATATGCATGAAACAGGCATTTTAATAAATGGCAAATCAATTTTATAGAGACCAGAAGTTGCTCACAGCCCAGGTTTATAACCAGCTATAAACCCTGGGATTGATGTGTTTTAGCTGATGTTTGACACATCCTAGTCATGTTTGCAATTTTCTTATAAAAATCCCTTAAATATTTATTTTCCATTTAGAAATCATTTAGAAGGGGAAGCATTGCTCTAAAACATGGCTGTTGCACACAGAATTTGTATATTTGCTCTCAGCCCTCATTTCTAAATGAACCAGCACCATTTCCTTTTTCTTTATTCATTTTATATTTATTATCTTTTTCTTTTAAGGACTGTTTTCCAGTGCAAAAAGATTCATGCAGCATTTAAGGTCTGGATTGTGCAGGTTTGTGCCAATATCATCGGATATAAATACACAATTAAGCTTTTAAATTAAGTTAATTGACTACTATTAAAGCAGCCCTTAATGTGCTGTGACCAGAGTACAGGGGAACAGGAATTCCTTTAATCCCCCCACTTAGCACCAGTTCAAGCTCCAGTTCACACCAGTGCAGCCTCTCATCTCCATCCTCTGCCAGCCCAGAGCTGCTTTTGCTGTGTCTGTGCTGTCCCACACATGTCTCACACCAGAGCAGCTCCTTCCTCTCCCCCCAATATTTTGGAGCTGATCCCCAGTGTGTTTGAGCAGATCTCCTGTGTTTTTGGGCAGATCCCCAGTGTTTTTGGGCAGATCCCTGGTGTTTTTGAGCAGATCCCTGGAGTTTTTGAGCAGATCTCTGGTGTTTTTGAGCAGATCCCCAGTAGTTTTTGAGCAGATCTCTGGTGTTTCTGAGCAGATCCCCAGTAGTTTTTGAGCAGATCCCCAGTGTTTTTGGGCAGATCCCCAGTGGTTTGGAGCAGATCTCCGGTAGTTTTGAGCAGATCCCTGGTGTTTTTGAGCAGATCCCCAGTGTTTCTGGTCAGATCCCTGGTGTTTTTGAGCAGATCCCCAGTGTTTCTGGTCAGATCCCAGGTGGTTTTGAGCAGATCCCCAGTGGTTTTGGGGCAGATCTCCATGGATAATTTCCACAGATAATCCCTGCAGATCTCACTGCCTCCATGGAATCCCCACCCCAATTTTAGCTGCCCTGGTGTCCTGGCCAGCCTTTCCCACCTGGCAGCTCATGCTCTGAGTGCAGCCAGCAGGATGTTTCCATCTGGCCCTCCCCAAGCAATTTTCCAGCCTCGTGTAGCATTTTAGGATATTTAACCATGCAGTTCCACGGAAATCTGTTAGAACAGACTCCCCAAGGGCTGCTTTTCACTCCTCTTCCCTCTCCCTGGCTGCTGGGATGGACCTCACAGGGAACATCCCCCAGTGCTGGAGCGACATGATGGGATGGACCTGGAAGGTTGACTCTGCCTCTTGCCAGCAGCTGGATAGAAGTACTGGCTCAGCCTCTTTGCCCTTTACCCTTTCTGTCTCTAAATAGAGTGATGGGATGTGTTTTGGTAACCAGAAAAGTTTTTTCGCCCTTCTATCCCCTCCCCATGGAGAAGAGGGACAAAACTGGCAAGAAAATAGGACAAAAACAAAATAACATGGCAAGAAAAAGGGAGAGGAGGGTGGCTAAATCTCAGAATGCAAATCAGACAGGAAGTTCCTGTCCAGTTCTGGGAATAAGTCAGAGAAGGGGAATTTCCACTGAATTTATTCCTCTTTTGCAAAGATCCCAACATCTCCAGTGGCTTTCTCAAACGGTTCCATTTCTGAAGGGTTTTGAAAAATGCCAGGGACACAAACAAGCAATGAGTGATTTTCTTGTGCTACTCTCCTCCTGTGGGTAATACTAGGAATCCCCCTGCTCCCATCCTGTACTGTTCCAGGGAATTTAATGTGTTCAGGGAATTTAATCTGTCCCTTTCTATGCACAGTCCAAATTTCAATTCTTCAAGAAAATTTGAAGAGCTCAAGCTGCCTGGTGGACTCTGTCTGCAATGTTCCCAAAAATAAAAGGGGATGAAATAATTATTTTCAGGAAAACATAACTATAAAATCTAATAATTTATTTTAATTTTTAAAAATAAAGCCGCACATTCAGCATAATTTTTTTCTCAGGATGTGGATCTTTACCCATAGAGGCACAGCTGAGGATGGATAGCAGCTATTGGGAAGGACACAGCAACAGCAGGGTGTGGGTTTGGCAGTGAGGGTTTTTTGGGACGAGGATGGAAATGTGTTTTAAGATGCTGGAGCCATCTGGGGGGTAGGAACAGCACAATAAACCAACAGCAGGACACTTTCAGGGAGGTTTTGAAAGGTTGCTGCAGAGCTCTTGAAATTACTTCTCATTTAACCCTGCCAGGAGAGCCAACACCCTCAAAACCTCTGATTTAACGCTGCCCTCGTTGCAGTCAGTGGTAATTTTTTTCTCACTTTTTTTTCTCACTTGCAGTGGAGTTCATGACTCCATAACTACAGAGTGCTCAGAATTACAGAAAGAATAATTTCAATAAAATGTCTGAAATATGATTTCTGGGCTTGTCAAGGCTGTAATCTTGGTGTCCTCCAGAGCTGTAAGCGGTTACAAAATCAAAGGAATTTACCAAATCTGACCTCTTGGAAGTCTCCAGTGGGTACAGGGTAGGGTGCAAACACCACATGTGAAAGAAATGGAGGTATTTTAGTGTGTGCAGCTTGTTCTTAAGCTTCTGAAAATTATCAGTGCTATGAAAAGCTCTTTGTGAGCTCCGAAGTCCAAGTGAGAAGCTGGCTCTTCGTGAATTATTTAGCCTCAAACTAATAATAACAATAACAATAAAAATAAACCTAAAAAAAAAAAAAAAAGAAAAAAAAAAAGAAAAAAAAAAAAAAAGAAAAAGAAAATGGCTGCTAAGCTCTGTAATCAATTCTTCCCTCATTGTAAATCTTGTGTGGTCTCATTTCTGCTCAGCCTCGAAACAGGAAATGTTGCTTTCAAAGGAATGGTTACAAGGGAACTCTTTGTTATTTGTCCGTGAAACGCTTCACACAACGCAGCCTTAATCCTGGATTAAGTAGGTGCTGCTGCAGCCCAGGAATTAATTGCATCATGTGGGGGAGCATTATTATTGATGAGCAGAACGACAGCAGAAATAACAATATTAGTTAGGGGTTATTAAGTAGGAGAGCTTCACCTTGGAAGGAGTTTCTCAGGAAATCAGGCTGCGGTGGCTTCTGAGCTGTTGCAGGCTCCAAAGAAAGAAGAATAAATGTCCAGAGGCTTCATTAAGTCAGTGATTGCCATTCCTGCTCCTCTTAGAGTCACAGAATGGCTTGGGTTGGGAGAGACCTTAAACATCACCCAGTTCCACCCCAAGCCATGGGTACGGACACTTTCCACTATCCCAGGTGGCTCCAAGCCCCATCCAACCCTGGACACTTCCAGGGATGGGGCAGCCACAGCTCTGGGCAAAATTCTCTCCTGGGATTTTACTCATGGGTTTTTCTCACTTCCAGCATATTCTGGAGAAAACAAATCTGCAGTGGCTGCTTGTCCCCGGTGTCAAGGAGATTTTTGTTGGAAGGACAAATTTGCATGGAAAATGCCTGGTCCAGACAGGATGGGAGAGCCCAGGAGCTGAGCTTGCCTCTGTAATTCTCTTCCAAACCTGGGAAAGGGGTGTTCGAGGCTTCTCCCAGCGGAGCTTTAAATATTTGAATCTCTTTCCCTAATAAACTGCTTTCCTAATAAACTGCTACCATATGTAAATGGAAACGTTCTGCTGACTCTCGATCCCACCCGGAGCTGCTCGCTGGGGTGCTGCTACCCCCGTACACGGCACACACAGAGCTATAAAAAGTAGCAGACTGTGTCCCTTTAATAAATTACACCATAAATTTTACAGACTTTACCCCGGTGACTTTTTAAATCTCGCTTCGGTTATGCAACATCATCTTGCAATAGGAAACATCCTTCAAGTGTTTAGGTTAGAGGAGCAGAATCTAATCCACTCGAGTTGTTTTAGAGTGTAATAAATAAATAGAATGTACCCTCTCTTCAGGATGAAATATGACACGCACAAAAGGGAGACAGGCAGCTTTGATAGCTGATGATAAGGGTCAGTATTTTATTTTCATTTTGTTCAGCATCTGGTTTTTGTCCTGAAAATGCAGTATCTGTGACACTGACAAATTAACTTAAAATACGAGAAATGCTGTAAAAAGTTGATCTGCCCTGAAATCGTCTCGTCCAAGAATTAAGAAGAAAAAAGAATCAGGTTGTTTCAACAGTGATACAAAACTCCCACGCAGAAACTTCCAGTCAATGTCAGTGCCCAAGACCTGAAGATGGGAAATGAAAACCTTCAGACCCAAATGACCACCATTCAAGGTCTTTTTCAGCCCTCCTTTTAGTGACATAGTTGGTGACTTTTGACCAAAAATTGAACAGTTTCTTCTGCCAATCTGGTGATAAACTTGGGGCTCTGGAAAAGCCCATCCTGCCTTGTTCAAGTGTCCACAGTGGTACTGGAAAGCCTCGAGAGAAAGAGGTATTTGTGCTGACTCCAGAGGCAGCTGGAAAACTCATCAGCCTCTGGAAATCTGTGGAAAGCAAGGCACTGCACTGAGAGGAATAATTATCACAGTAAAAGTGATTGGCAGATCCAGAGCAGCGTTAACACCAGGGTTTGTAAACAGTGGAGGTCAAATGTGAACCTGAGGAAAGCAGGAGGTGCCCCATTAAAACCAATCCTATATTTGGCCACAGTTCTCGAGCTTTGGAGAGGGAAGCACGAGTTCTTCAGCCCTTCAGGAGTGAACACCATGATTTTTGTGACTTCCAATCCAACCCTGTTTTCTATCCTGCTGCAGCTTCACAGTCAAGGTTTCTGGGCATGTGTCCCGAGACAAGGGGATGCTAATTCCTATTTAGGATTGGAAGGAGGGAGGAAAATCTGGTTCTTAAACACCACTGCCCACACAAATCCACGTGTGTGAGTTCCTCCCCACTGTGATCATGGTACTATCACAGCCTTCCAGGGTTTTTCCGTGGTTTTTGTAGGTTTTTAACCATTATCAACAATATTATTTATAAAATGATGTCATTGCCAAGGGGTTTTCCTGTAATTTCATGAACACAGTTAAGCATTTCTTTTTGCCAACAAGAAATGAAGAGTGAAAGGTTTGTTTTAGGAAGATGCAACACCTGAGTGTCAGCAGAAGACAAGGTTTCTTCCATAATAAAATCTGAGAACCACAAGCAAATCAAGAGAAACCCTTGAAAATTCAGGAAAACTTGAGAACTTGCCATTAGTGGGGAATGGAGAAGCACGAACATGAGGGGGACACTGAAGATGAGCCTCGTCTCCCATGTGGGTGCAGCATGGCTGAGCCCTGCCTGCTCCCAGCCAGCACACCAAGGGTCCATCCAAACTGGCTCTGAACACCCTACAAAGAGCAGCAGAAGAGCTGGGATGGAAAAAGGATCCTCAGAACCTCTGTGGGTGGCACAGATCCCTGCTCACACACCAGAACTGTGAGCAGCGTTGAGATAAACCCAGCCTAAACCAGCTCCGTGTTCTGGAGAGCTCTCAGGCTTTTAGCAACGACCCTGGGGGACATTTTTGCTTTGCTTTAGCAGAGCAAGAGGCCTCACCTGGGGCTGTAAATGTGGCCCTCGCCATGGCAGCGTGATTTGGGAGGATCCATTAATTTCATAAATTTGTGTTTACCTTCAGAGTGAGCTCAGGGCTCCCTTTGAGTCCCGCCCTGGGCTCTTGACTGTCCTTTCTGTGTGCTGCACACAGTAGTTGGACATGGTCTGAAGACCTCTGGAGTTGTTATTTTTCATCAGGAAGATGGCTTTTAGCTGCAGGGGTAAACCTCACTCCATGCTGGGCAAATGTTGGGTGGAAAAATATTTCACAATAGGAAACAAGTTGGAATAAGTCAGAAAAGAGGAAGTCGACCAATCCACGGTGCTGTTTGGGATGGGTGTAGTATTTCAAAGTTCCCTGTTTTGAAATTATTAGACCACCAAAAAAGTGAAAGGCTGCCAAAAATTACTGTAAAAGGTAATAATTGTTAATAACTTGGCATCTGCTTGCTCATTTGAGCTGCATGGGTTTGGCATTCATTAAAGACAACATTGTAAGCAAATAAAGGAGCAACTGCCTGGCACATAACATTTTTAACCACATCATAACTAAATATTAAATGTGAGGTTTTAATTCAATTTATAGTTTAAATAAAGATATTTGCAGTAACTTTAAGAAAAGGGAAAAAAAATAAGAGTCAGCCCCATAAACAGTGAGTCATAGGAAGATTTTAAAGAAATAATTGCAGTGTCCTTGACCTTGAAATGATCCTTTTTCTGAATTAGCACAGGAATTTAATTAAAGCCTCAGAAAAAGCTTTCATTTTAGATTTGAGTTACCAAATATTTAGAGATCCAGTGCCCAAGCAAGCCAATGGAAACATTCCTGCTCATTTCAGTGAGCTTTGGATCAGGCCCCGCACAGCTTTGGGTATCTCATTTCACAGGATGGACCCAAGGTCACTGCAGGAGAAAATGTTCTCCCTGAACCCAGCGTGATCTGAGGTCGCACATCCCAGGGATCCTAGAGCAGCTGCACAGCAGGGACAGGGCAGGGAGGAGCCACCTTTGTGCCTTGCCATCACTCTGCAGCCCTTTCAGGTGGTTACGTAAAGCTCTGAGGTGTCTTTCTGTCCTCTCCGGCAGCTGAGACCATTCTGACCCGTTAACAAAGGCGCTAAATCGCTGCCCTCACCCAGTGCCAGAGGTGCAGCACCTTCCTCCAGCCTCTGTCTCCCTTCTCTTCCCAGCAGAGCTGCAGGAGTTACAGCTCCAGCGTGTTAGAGACTCATCCAAAGGTCACTGAAGTCAGGGGACACCTTTTCTATTGACTTCAGTGGGCTTTGGACCAGCTCTTACTCACCACTAACAAGTCAGCATTTACCAGAAGTGATATCCAGCAATTTCCTGTTCCCACTAGAGGGTAAGTGGTGATAGCTGGGGTGTCATCCAGTGGTTACATTTGGTGTTTCTGACCTCTAAATGAGCTTCTCTGTCCCATTCCTGGGTATCCAGGGCTCTGTTCTTTGTGACTCGGGATGCAGGAGGGAGGGGAGCAGACTGCAAGGACTGCAGCTTTCCTTACTTCCCTCCGTTTGTTGTGATCCCAAGCATAAGATAATTTTTATGGGTCTGAAAATTAAAAAAATAAAAGTTAAAATTTTAAAAAAGCTGTCTAAGGTGCTGGTGAAATCCCTGCCCTCTTCTCAAGTCAGGTTCACAATGAAGAGCATGGCAATTCTGCTTGAGTCAGGAGAAAAACAGGACAAACTGGAAAAGAAGCCCTCAGTCCCAGCACAGTCAACAGTGTCATCTTTCAAAAGAAAGTTCTGCACGCTCAGAAGGATCAATGTCTTCTTATTTTGGTTCAATAGAGGCTTGGTTTATTACACAGCTTTTGTTTTTATTAGTGAAATGCACTAAACTGTTTTCTCAAGACTTGCCAAACAGTTTAAAACCGTAATACCATTAAATTTGAGGTCCTACTGGGAAAAGTAATGCAAACTTAATTAAACTCAACCAGAGTTTTCTGTCTGTGTTTCTCTGTGCTGGAGTTTGCTCATAAAGCACTTGTTTGCTCAGAGCAGGGCAGGGCTCAGGCTGGAAAGGGTGATGGGACTGCCAGGGTGGGAGATGGTGAGGAGAGAAGGGAGGAACGAGCAGCAGGAATGGCTGGGGGAAATAAAAAAATAACAGAACCAAAGGACTGTTTTCTTCCACTGGTGTGAAATATTTCAGTTTTCATCCTAAGCTTGATTGCACCCCCACAGCTTTCCTGGGATGGGGTCTGGAACACAGTGTGCTGTCTCCAAGGGGGGTGAAGGCTCCAGCTCCAGCAAACAGCTACAGGGGTCAAACATCAATCCCTGCAATTTAATCTTTGCAGCCTGAACCTCTGCAATATTTCTTTTGTAGCTTCTCACTGTTTCTACCTGTTTATCCCCACATCAGCTCTGTGGGGTGGCTCCTCTGGGTGTGGCAGGAGCCTGGCAGGGACTGAGGGCTCCAAAAGGAAGGATGAGCTTTGCCTACCAGAGCTGTGACCCTGAACCCTCAATTCCTGAGCACGGGGAGGTGAAATTCTGATTACAGCTCCACATCTTGAGCCTGAAACAAATCTTTCATCCTGGCTCCTTATTCAACATTAGATATCCCCTGATGTGCTGGGAAAAGGGTGAGAATGTGGCACCTGATGTTTGGCCTGGTGCCCACATGGGTAATTGGATATTTTGTCCATCAGATATTTTACTCATTAAATATTTTGCCCATCAATATTTGCCTCATGCTTTGTGCTGGACACTTTCCCCGGAACTTGCTCAAAGACCTGGTGTGCTCCACCCTAGAGCTGGGGCATTTGAGTGGAGGATGCGAACAAAAACTAAATATTAAATTTCTCTAGAGATTAATTTTGACCTGGGAACAGTCAGATTACAGAAAAAGGTCCTGTAAATGCCATCTTTTTGGCATGTGTTGGTCAGAAGAGGCTGGAAATTTGGCAGCAGCACCAAGCCATGCAATGGGATTAGGAGGGAAACCCAAATGACTGATCCAAAATTCCAGGATGCCATTCCCCACCATGGCTGGGATGGGCTGGGAAGCAGTGATAGAAGACTCTGCGAATATGAAAGTAATTTTGCCATGAGTTTTTCTGGGATTTTACCTTGCCTGGTCCTCCATCTATTTTTAGTTTCCTGAGCCAAGCTTATTTCTGCCTCAGGCATTGCAATGCACTTTCTGCAGCCTGAATGAGTTTATTGCACGTGGTGTTGTGAGCAGCATTGGCAAGAAGAAAAGGAAGATGTGGAAAATTTCCATAATAAATTCATTTTTAAAAAAGAAAACTTTTAGTAATTGTTCATATCCCTTCTCTTCATCACCAGCCTCAGGGATGAATTTCCAGGCCATACATCTTGCAAAGCAGCAGGTAATTATGCATGTGTACATGGAAAATTTAATCTTTGAGCTGTTGGATTAGAATTCTGCTGCTCAGGTCAGAAAAAAAAATGAAGATTTCTTGTGATCTGTTTTTCCAGTTAGAATTCCATGCATTTGGAATAGTATAATTAAACTGTGGTTTTTTTACTTAGTAATTAATTATTTACCTTAAGCTAGAAGTGTGCAATAAACAAGCAGACAGAAATAGATATGACATTGAGCAATGGAATAATTCATTATGGGTTGTTATATAACATCTTTTTATTTTTATAGAAGATTTTTTTATTGTTTCCCATTTATAGCAGATATCTTCAATAGCTCTGACCAGTAATTTCCTATTCATCACCATTTCTCAGCTAAAATTTGGAGCTCTAAAAGTGTGCAGAAATTCCATTTACAGAGGGTCTGGAATGCTGTTGTGCAGAAGAAGAGCTCCACTGCTGCTGAGCCTGAGATGGTTTTTTTATGATCAGAAGAACAGTAAAATGTGGCCTCACACCACTCATTTATTCTGTTCTTTCCCAAATTATAGATTAACTTCACTTTCCCTGAAGGTGGGGGCAGAGATTGGTTTCAGGTCTGCTTGTGAATGCTTTTGAAATGAGGATGTAAATAAGGAAGAAATATTTATGAAGGCAGAAAACATTTTGGGATTAAATTCTTGTGGAGGGGAGAGATAGTTCATGGGACCTTTTTTTTTCCTTGCTGCCACCCCATGGAAACCTGGAGCATCAGCACTGGCGACCTGTTTTTGTTTTCCCTGCCACAGCACTTCGACATGAGCCCTGTGGAGATCACCCCTGTGCTGATAAGAGGACAGGAATAGCATTTTAATCCTTGGAGAATTCGTTTGTTTCCTACAAGCTGCCCTGGTTGTGGAGCTCTCACTTTCCCTTCTGTCCAAGCCTGGGGAACGTGACCAGGCCTGGGAAGCCACACGTCCCTGTCTGCAGGGGCACTTCCTGACCAGAAACCAGCGCTGGGACATCTCTTTCTTTCCACTACCCCCGGAGAACAACAATTTTTTGGGAGCAAGCTACGCCTACATGGAAAGTTCCCATTTCCTCCTCTAAACAACAAAAAGAAAAAAATTAAATTAAAAAAAAAAAAAAATCCCAAAAAATCAGGCTCTTGTCTCCCCTGTTGCGCGGCCGGGGCAGGTTCCCGCTCGCGCGATTCCATGGCCCTCGCCTTGGCTGCCTGCCCAAAACTCCCGTCTGTTTTCCAGACAGGAAATATGAATCAAAATAACATGACATAAAAACAGTAATTAGCTTTTGTGTGTGAGGCTGCTAAGGCCTTAATGAGGAACAGGCTTGTAATAAAACTCTTGGCTACTCTCTCCCAAACTCGCTCTGTCGCCCGCTCCCCTTTTCAGTTCATCATTTATTTTCTTGCAGGGAGAAGTGAGGAGAGAAGGAGACGCTATCTGTAAATTGATCCTCCCCGCCCTTGTTAAATTATCAGGGAGTCTATAAATGTTTTGACAGTTTTCTTTCCATTTGTTTTGGGCTGTTTCTGTCCCACCCACAACGCTCATCTTTCCCTGTCATCCTTTGCTGCCTTTCAGGGCATCTTCAGAGCTTTGGCTTGAGAAATAGCTGAGGTTTGAATGAAAGTGAGGAATCCTACATCTCACCTGGGGCTGGCACTCTCTTCCAAGGATATTTTTTATGGATAGTGGCTCCATCAAGTCACCCAGGGCAGTTTTGGTCTCTCTTTGAGCAGAGCAAAGGAAGTTGTGGAGCAGCGGGGCCACCACGAGGCCAAGGGAGACGGGCTGGTACCAAGGATCCCCTCATGCAGCAAACTTTGAGCAGAAAGCTGGGATCTCACAAGGAAAATATTGAATTTCTGCAGGAAGGAGATTCAGGTCACAGTAAACTCCTCTCAGACCTGGCATTCTGTGGCCTCAGAGTGATGTGTTGAAGCCAGAGCTGTGCTGTGAGAGCCCCAAGGTGAGCAGAAGGGTGAACTCCTGGAATTTTCTGTATCAAGGCAAGCTTGCTCATGCAAAGAGCTGTGTCCCCTTCCCAGACCAATGTGTTAGTGACAAGTGGCACGATATTATAGTTCTGCTAGAACTCAGGACCACCAAAAACCCCACTGGCCTTGGACCAAAGCATAAACCTGACTTTGACACTGCTTTTTCTGATGAAACCATTAAAAATCCTCTTTGTGTAGACCCTAATAATTTTCCTGTCCATGTCTCTGCATGTTTGTAGGCTCCCCATTGATTTTTAAGAGTTGTAATTTAAAGTCCCTTTGTGGTCAGTGCATTCAGAGCTGCAGGGCAGTGGTGGAAGCCACAGATTTTAGCAATGAATGGTGAAATTTCTCTAGGATCAGCCATCATCCATGCCCATAACACCCTGCTGGTAGCAGATCTGATGGGTTTCATCAAGAGGGAGGAAAGAGAGAAGTTTCCAGAGCCTCTGCTCTCATTTCCCACATCTTTATGGGCATAACATGGAAAAGGCATGGTAGGAGTGTTTGGAGAGACAATCACCGAAAGTCCTCTGTGGAACCAGCCATGGACCCTCCTGGAAAGCTTTCTGATGGGATTTACCTCGTGCCAGTGCCCTGACAGTGATGTTCACCAATGAATTAACATTTGTAGGAACACCTTGGCTGCTTGTGGGTATTTTTCCATTGCTTGCTGCTCTAACTCACAGCTGGCAAAGCCCAGAATTGCTGCTGGAGTCAGGGAAAATCAATTCTGGGAGAACCTCAGAACGTGCTGCAATTTTTAACTCCAAGCACTGCTGTCCATGATAACATCAGAGCAGGGCTAGCAGGAAAAAAACTTTTCC
Organism: Eopsaltria australis; assembly: GCA_034509425.1. Lineage (NCBI taxonomy): Eukaryota > Metazoa > Chordata > Aves > Passeriformes > Petroicidae > Eopsaltria > Eopsaltria australis. The sequence goes on from JAVTVJ010000403.1 coordinate 458,537, forward strand.
CTGGCAGTTTTTCAATGGAAAATGCCATCCAGTAGAAATCCAGACTTCCGATCAGAGTTTGTTGTTGTCAATGAAGTTTTGCTTCAATTTTATGAAAAAGATTTGTTTTGACTAGTTTGAAGTATTGTGTTTGGACCTCGTTGGAGTGAAATTACTTGATTTTCTGTCCTAAGTGTCCTTTCATAACAAAAGTGATTTAATTTTATGCTTTGAATAATACTTGTTAAAGAGGAAGGTATTTTGTTCTGATTTGGTTTTATCAGAACAGGCTATTTTATTTCACTCCAAATCATTTTTTTTTAATGTGGTTGACGAGAAAATGTGGCTTTCAAAAGTTTTTTCTCCTGACTTGGCACTACACCAAATTTTGAACTGTCAGAATTTCGAGTGGCCTTCCAGTGAAGTACGACCCATTCCACGGCGTAAAGCAAGAAGAAAACCCACATAAAACAATCAAATTGATGTAGACATTTATTACTTGTGAGAGTTGTAAAAGCATCACATGGCTTTCTCATAAAAAGTCATAAACCCTATTTACAGTCCCTGCATTATTATTCTAGTAACTAAAACCAGGGGCTCTATGAAGTGCAGGAGTGTTCAGCGAATTCTCTCCCAACTCTGTTGGAAATGCAGAAAATGCTCCCTGTTTGCAGAGCAGGGGGGATCATGTTTTGCATGTATTTATTTATTGTGTTTACCTCTTACACTCAGAGCTTGGCCTCTACCCGAGAGGTCAAAGCTGTAATTACTTGCATTTCATGATAACAAATGCAGAAATTAAATCAGCAAAGTGCCCTCGTGTTTTGGGGAAGACTGGTGGTGTTTAGGTTACATTTCAGCACTCAAGAGGCTTAAGTGCTTTAGTAGAAAAGGCTTAACCCTGTCTACAGTGGAGCATCCAACACTTAGAGCCTCGGGCAGTGTGTGCTTACAGGTGAAATTCATTTGCAATGATCATAAAGATTGTAAAGCACATGAAAAAAAAAATTCCACGAGGTTTTGGATCAGGTACAGAAATACACAGGGGGAAAAACAGAGATATTCAGAAAGATTTGTTTGTTCTTCCATGTTCTGAGCTGAGTGAAATCAATGAGAAAGGCTCAGCTGCCAGGAGGGAGTTGGGTTGTCCCGTGAACCAGAGCTGTTGCTATTGCAAACACATTGTCTGGGAGTGTTGTCATCCCTGGAACAAAGCACTGGAGCTTCAGAGCAAAGCCAAAGCTTCCCTCAGAATTTCTAATGTGAAGAACCTTTGTGTTGCCTGTAAAAATTACAGAATCACAGAATGACACTCCCCCCCTTCTTTAGGGAACATCCAAAGCCTCTCCAAAGCAGCATCAGCTGGAGTTGTTTCAGATTTTTGCTTTGTTGGGAAGGGAAAGGGAAAGGGAAAGGGAAAGGGAAAGGGAAAGGGAAAGGGAAAGGGAAAGGGAAAGGGAAAGGGAAAGGGAAGAGGAAGGGGAAGGGGAAGGGGAAAGGGAAAAGGGAAAAAGGAAAGGCAGTTCTGCTCCTGCTGGCTTTGAACCTACAAAACTTGGACTTTTGGAACATGATCCTCTTGACTGTAATGTAACTGATGGCATTTTCTGACTTTATTTTCTCCCATTTATCATCCTTTACAGGTCCAACAAGTTAATCTGAGAGTGTGAGTGAGCTTTGCTGCCCAGCACTGGAGGATCCCTGTGGAAGTCTCTCCCTCATGGGTTTCCCACTGGTGTCACTGCACTGGCTATATCCAGCTAGAGCAGCTTTTTATAGCCTTGCCATGGTTATTTTCAACTTCTTGCATCTATACAGGACCCATACATAAGCCCATGGCTAAAAATACTTGAATCCAGCCAATTTTTCCCTTACAGATCTGGGAACTTGCATCTGTTGTCTGAGCTCAGCCAGAAACTGATTTCCAGAGTCTGAAACTCAGCTCAACCCAGTGTCTCAAACAAAGGAAATGTTGGAGGATGGCCCTGGGCAGTTTGGAGATCCATCACCACTCTCCCATGGGTGTAGTGGAGCTGGCTCACCTCACCTGTGAGTACCTCCAGAAACAGCCTCCAAAAAGCTGATTAAATTGCTTTTCTGGCTGTTAGGAAGGGTTAAAATATCTGAGCCATGCAAAGAAAACACTCGTTTTAAAAAACCATTAAACAAACAGCAGAGCTTCCTTCTCAGAGAGGAGATGCCCCTTGGGCTGCCAGAGGACACGTGCTGCTCTCCCACCCACTTGGGGAAACTCAAGGATGTCTGTGCCATGTCCTCCTGGACCCTGTGCCTGCCCACAGTATTCCCTGACTCGTGCACAGGCTCGGAAGACACATGGAATTAGTCTTTATGATTCAATTATTCTGCGGTAGAGCTTGGACGTGTGCAATGCACTGAAAGCCTTTGGGAGACTATCAAAATTTAATAGGGAAAGTATGGCATTTTTTTTTTTTCATTTATATTTCCAACCCTCGCTGTCAAATGATTTGTTTGCTATTTTTATAAACACGCTGCAGTGCCACTGAGGAGGTGCAGGGACAGGAATGAACCGGGCTGGCTAATCCCAGTTGCAAAACAGAAGGGTGGATTAACCCCTCCGGTGCCACTCGTTGGGATTTCCGAATGTCCAAAGGAAACAAACAGGTGTGACTGGCAGTGGAAAACTGCCTTGGCCTGAGGGATGAGAGCAGTGGCTGCATTGCTTTGTATCTCAGATGCCCTGGTTGCTGAGTTTGGGGTTAACTGTCCATACAGACAATATTTTGGAGGCAATTTTTCTGCTGGTTTGGCTCTAGCTCTGGTCTTCTTGGAAATAACACTGGATATGGAGATGCTTCCCTGTTATGCCATTTCTACCACTGGCACAGCCTTTCCTCCACACTCTTGACCTCCTCTTTGGCTTGTTTCTCTTGGAATTACTCATCCAAATCTTCAGTCTCTCCTGGTTCGCCCAGGATTTTTAAGATCAGATATTTAACATCCTTCATTTTACATTTGCTAAGGCCTTGGAGCTTGTGCCTTCCTCTTCCTCCATGTGCTTCCTACGTAAAGGTCCTGGTCACTCAAACTCCTCTAGTTCTGGATCAATATCCCAATCTGCCCATTTATCAGTTGTTCATCAAATCTGATTTGTTCTTTTCAACCCAGCCCTTCTGAGGTTTTCCCCACCTGCCACACAATAAAACTCACTTCCTTCTATCTCCCTGTCCCTCAGGGTCCCACTTCTACCTCTCTTTGCAGCTCTTCTCTCAGCACCTTCCACCTGGAAGTTGTCTTTGAAGCAGCTCTCATTTCCAAGCTCTTGTTCTACCTATTTAGACCTTCTGCACCAAACGTCTGGCAGGGACAATGTGCAAGCCAGGATTTTATTTCACACTGAGATATCCAGAAGTCCACCCCCTCTCCGCTTTAGGAATTTTCCCTTTGAAAAAGCACAAGTCGTCCTTTCCTCTCTCTTGACGACTTCTCTTTTATGCTCAGGACAAGTGGTATTCCTCAACCAAACACTCAGCACTTCCTCCTTTTTCCCTCTTATTCCATTCAGCTCCTGAGGAATTTGCTGCACACTTCCTTCTGGAGGTCCAAAAGCTACACAACACTAATGTAGCGTTGAACTCGTCATGGGTTGGCAGCAGGGAAATTCCTCTCCGTGTTCCTTGGGTTTCACTGGCTGCTCCAGCACCACCTGTTCCCAACCCGCTCCACTCACACACCACGATTTATTTTTCTACTGATGGCAAAATACACTGAAAAATAAATGGTGTGCTCTTCTCCTACAGTTATTTCCGCGAAGAGATGGCCTTGGAAGAGAGCTCTGAGTGGATCTTTACCTATGAATCACTGCAAAGAGTCTGCAGCTCCCACTGCCAATCCCAGAGTGGAAAGAGGAGGGAGGGGTGTGTGTTGTGCAGAAACCTTGACGTTTGCATCTGCCTTTGATTCAAGGAAAGGGCAAAAAGGAGCAATATCACTTTACACAGGCGGGAGACGGTTCCAAACCATGTTACATTCTGTACAATAATGGTTTTGAAAGATGACTCATTCGAGCTTGTCAAATTAGCCATTACATTTGCATAGCTCCTGCGGGAGCCGTTTCAAGCGAGCACAGGAACCCAAAAAAAAACTCACACACATGGAAAGAGATGGAAATCCCTTTTATCTTCAGCACTTCTTCTCCCATCAGAGAGGCAAAGGGACAGGTAGTAAAACGCATCTTCCAAGCATCTCCTTCCTTGGAGCGCGCTGGAGATTGAAAACATTTTGGCAAAGTTCATTTCATGTCGCATGTTTGTAATTAAAAAGCAGTTTTCTGATGAAGAAGTTTGGTGAGGACATGGGCGCTGACCGCCCGATCTCTCCTACACTTGTCCAGTATTCCTGGTGCATCCAAGCCTTTGCATCCACTCTTGGCCCTGTGGCTCCGGGGTCTGCAATCAATCTCCACACTCTGCTCCCCAGTGAACCCCAGCTCTCTGCCAAGGCTGGAGTTGAAGTGTTCAGGGCTTTCTAAAGCCAGATGTCTCTGTAATCCTGGATTCCTGTTAACCTCTTCACTCGAGCCTCCTTGGAATGATGGGAAACCTTTTCCTAACAAAGACGGATGACAAGCTGATGAGAATTGGGCCACATGAAAAGCAGACTTGAAGGGGAAGAGGAGAGTGTTTAGCTGAGTTCTTTCACTCAGATCTGAACATTAACATGCAGTTCCAAATCAGTCAGTGCTTTGCACAAACACCTGAGTTTCTGCCTTGGAAAGATCCTTTTAGGCATCATTCCTGCTCCCACTGTGGTGGGAAGATCCCAAGGAGCCCTCACTCACTTTGCATTGAGTTTCCTGGGATGAGACTGGGCTGGATCTGATGCTCTCAGCCATCAGTGCAAACACTCACAGTGGCTTTGCTGGAACTCAACTCCAAGGTAGATGTGGTGCTTGGCATGGAGGCTCTGCCTCTTGCTATCTGCACATCCTGCCACACGAGACTTAGCTCTGAAGTCCGCGTTCCAAACCTGTTTTAATTATCTTCATTTCCCCTCTTACAGCAACCTGAGGCTTAGTACAAGCAGTGGGCAGAAGAAACAGAACTTTTTCATCATGTCTTGGCATCTGTCTCTTTTTCTCTCTTGTTCCCAGTCCCAATTCTTGTAAATGGGTTGGGTTTGGTTGGGGTTTTTTTTTCCCTCTTCTTTTTTTCATTTCAACCATGACTTGAAAAGATTAAAGCCTGACGTTAGTACTTAGCAAAAGGGACCTCTGCCAAAAGGGTGTCCTGAAGGATGCAAATGGGGAGGAGCAATGTGAGACTGAAGGGCTTTGAAACAGCAGCATTAACATGTGGGGATTGCATTGCACTCAAAACTTCTCCTGAAAATACCAGGGGCTGGATTCTCTCTTCCTCTCTCCTGTTGGATAATGCTTTTGTCCATGACAAAACCTCAGAAGGACAAGTCGCAGAGCAAGGCAGCAGGTGGAGGCTGCCAGGCTGTTAAATTTAGTAACTTTCTTATTAAATTAAAATCTTGGTCCATTTGAGTCCTTTTATAGAGTGCATTCGTATTTATGTAATATGTCAGTCATTTTTATGCCTTTTTAGCGCGGCTGCTTTGCTTAACCTAACAAAGAACGAGGTTTGACTGGTTTATGGTGGGAAATCACAGGGAAAATGGACTCTGGGAGGGAGCAGTGGAACAGAGAGGGGACCAAGTGGTGCAGAACTGGAGGAGACTGAGCTGCCCCAGCCACTCAGTGATCGACCCCTGTCACAGCCCTACCAAGGACTTGTGTGACCACCTCTTGGAAAAGCTTTTTGGAGGAGCTCTGGCAAGATTAGTTGGTGCCGTCTGAGATCTCAGTGACCCTTCCAGCATCCCCTGTCTTCCTGCCAAGGCTCGCTCTCCCAACAGCAAGTGCAGCAGGCATTTCAGCACTGGAAGCTGCTGACTCCAGGGCGATGCCTCTGGGTTAGTCCTTGGTGCAGAGTGGTTGTGATTAACCCTCCTCCAGCTGTATCAGTGAGGGTCAGGTGTGAGCTGCCATGAATCTCATGATTTCTGTCATTCCCTGGCTTGTACTGCTGGTGTTTAGGGCCTGTCTGGCTCCTCCATCTACTTCCAGTTCTCCTACGGATTTGTTGCCATCGTGATCGGCTGCACGACTGAGCAGCCCCTGCTGCAAGAGCCAGGAGGCAAAATTGATTTCGTTTCCAGAGAAACCTCTCTTTCTCATATCCACCTTTCTCTGTTTGAGAAAAAGGGGTCTTGTACTTCAGGTTTCCCTCTGACACCCTCTGGTTTTGCCTTAGCAGTGGAGGGTCTCTCATCTGCCCCAGAAAAAAGTGGGGAGCAGTGCAGAAAAACCAATGAACAGTGGCAGGGTTTTGGGGAGATGCTGCGACTGCCCAGTCATCTCCATGTATCTGTATTTCCCCCTTTATATTCACATATATTCATATATTAATTTACATTGTTCCCTCCACCAAAAAAATCTTCATCTTTGATACAGACCTTTAATGTAGATGATCTAGAAGGAAAAAAATATATAAGCATGTGCTGGCCACCTGTGAGAGGAGGAAGACTCTCCAGCAAGAGGGAGAAAAACCTTTTTTTATTTGTAATTTGCTATAAAATTAGTCAAAACCACTGATGGCTCCCAGTGGCACAGGGGTTTATTACAAAGGCAGAGTTTTATGCTCACCTGGCCCTGCTGCAGGTCTGTTTTCCATGTCTTATGCAGCTCTGCATCCACCACAGCCCTCACCAAGCATCCCCTTTGCCCAGCAGAGGAGCCATCAGCCTAATTCATGTAGTCACAGTATTTAGGCCTTGAGCAAGTTTTCTCAGCTCTGGTTATGTACAAGGTATAAATATTTTCCTTGTGAAGCACAAACACCCTGTACCCTCCTGCTTAGGCACCCTCACGAGGAGCTCACATGAGAGCTGTTAATCAGCACCATATTTTGAGGACTGTCTTTTCTATTTATTTTTTTTTATTTCTTCTTGTTGCTGTTTTTTCTTTTCTTTTTTTTTTTTTTTCAGAAAAACAAGCAGCCTCTGCTCCGTACTCTCAATTTTATTTTCATGTTTCTGTTGACACACACTATCCTGGCCAGTCAAGTTGTATTATTTTCCCTGATTGGCACCTAAAGTAAAGTTTCATTTCCAGCCTCTTGTTCAGAATTCCAGCCCCTTCATGGAGCAGATACAACCAGAGGGACTTGATGGACTGTGTTTGCTCAATGAAGACCAGGCTGCCTGACTTACCTGACACTTATTCTTTTAGTTTTCCTTCCTTTTTCCCTTACAAAGTTGGGATTACAGATCACCTGGACTGAGGGGGGGGAAAAGCCAAATTATAACAATAAAATACTTCTTTTTCAGGAGAAGAATTTTCTGTATTTCAAAGAAAACAAGCATTGCAGCATCTGTGGGTTTCCTCAGACCCTGGAGATTGCAGCGACCTTTGGGATGGATTGTGGGCCATCAGGAGCTAAATATGCTGCCTTTGGTTAGTTCAACATGAATTATGACTCTGGAATGCTGAGGTCCATGTTCCTGATATATTTAGGTATAACCAACAGTTGTAACATGAAATTAAATCAGCAGATTGCTGGCTGGCAGAATGAAGGCCGCAGAGTAATGGAGTTACAGTCAGAACCTGGTCTCTCGCTTGCCCACAGCTTCAAAATCTGCAATTTTTGGAACCATTTTCTCCAAATCATTCCTCACTTCCCAGTAGATCTGCACAGAGTTGAAATAGCACAGCCCAAAGCCCAGCGGGGACACGGGGCCGAGACCAGAGTGCTCCAAAATCCATCCAGCCTGGCCTTGGATTCTTCCAGGGATCCAGGGGCAGCCACAGCTTCTCTGGGCACCCTGTGCCAGGGAAGAATTTTTCTCTAAAACCCATCTAAATCTGCTCCCTCTTAGTTAAGCCCATTCTCCCTTCTCTTCCCATTCTCCGGTAACTACACACCCTTTGAAAAAGTCTCCCCATCTCTTTTGCAGGCTCCCTGGGTCTGAGGTTGATTATGATTTCTGAGGGTCTTTCTGATGGTTTCTAGATCTAAAGTTGATTGTTATTTCAAAATTCTGTTTCATGCTCATGCCCAACATCTGCTAGGGCTGAGCTCTGCTAGGAATGCATTATTTTCCTTGGATTTGGGAAGGTGCTGAAGTTTCCCTGAGCAGCTGTGACTGCGGTACCTTTCCAAGGAGCACCGATCCTGGCCTTTAATCTTGGAAATGAATGTTCTTCCCCACACTCCTGTTCAGAAGTGTGCATGTGAGTGATTTACTAAATCAGGATGTTGATCTTAACTATGTTTTCCCTGTCCCAAGGCACGCTAGGAACCTCAGGCAGGGCTGCAGACACCCTTGTGTTAGGTGGAGGCTTAAAAATTGGTCTTTAGCTTCCAGTTTTGTAATTCAGATGCATCTGTTTGTTGTGTCACTTCCAACACCGTCAGATGTCATTAAAAATCCCCAAGAAGAGAACAGAGAGCAGTTACAGCTGGGAATCTTTGTTCCACTTTGCCAGGAGTTTTCATGTAGAAAAAATAAGGGAAATATCACACGTCACATTCAGAAATCTTTGGGAATCTTTGTCCCACTTTGCCAGGAGTTTTCATGTAGAAAAAATTAGGGAAATATCACATGTGACACACAGAAACATCCTCTTGGAGCCATTCATTTTTCAGCAGGGAAAAAAGGGGAAAAAGACACCCGAGCTGAGTTCAACTTTCTTTCTTCCGCGGACAAACAGATCTTTGATTGTGGCAAAACACCTTCACCATGCTCAGTTCTGGCGTTTGCCAGAACAAAACCAGACTTTGGTGCCTGGGGAGGAGAAGGACAGGAACTGGGTCAGAATTTCTTGTCACAGGCAGGGCTGTGTGAGTCTGTTTGCTCTGGCAAAGTGCCCTTTTATTTATATGAACTCGCAGCCGCTTTTCGCCGCGCGGGGCCGTCCCCTGGAGAGTCTCCTTCAGAGGAAATCTGTCCAAGCTTTGATGAAAATTGTCATGTTAGCTCCATCTCCTAATTCGCCTTGGGTGTAAGGGGCCAGAGGAAAAATGCAGCCACCCACCAAAACGGTGAGAAGAAATTCACCCGCCGAAAATGAAACTATTCAGCAATTTTCTTTTTTCACACTCCACATCTCTCTGGGCTGCCCAGCCAGGCAGCAATAAAACCATTTACCAGCAAGCAGGGCTGGGGCCACCTAATCAACCATTTTTAGGGCCATTTGGGCTCCCAGTTTGGCTGGAAAATAAGTTTTCAACAAATTAATTAAGTATTGCTACCACACAGAAGCCATAAATAAGCGCTTGCTGCCGTGGCCATCTGCTGCTGGAGGTCACTGAGAAATAACTATTTCAGGAAAATGTTTAAATTCTTATTGGTAATTCCTCTAACCAAAGCCAAGCCAGTAGGGAGATCATATGTTGGTTAGTGGGTGGCCTTAATGATTTTACCATAAAAGTAATTCCAAAAACACACATATCAGGCTCTCCAGCTAATTCTGCAGCTTGATTTGACAAGTATGAACCAAAATAGATATATATATATAAATACAGCAACCAGGCAGTTATTAGTGGTGGAGCAGGAGAATTAAAAACTGCTAAAACTGCCTTGGCACAAGTGCCAGTGTGGTGCCTTTGTTTGAAATCAAGGGGAAGGTTGGAATTTTATGCCATTCCCAACACTCCCTCCTGTCAGAGGGAAAGCCGAGGAGACAGCTCGTGCTGTAAGTCCCTCAGGAGTCCTTTCCCCTTTGGAAAATGCCCCCCCTCATTGCAGGGATGATGTTGGGATGGAGAGATGGACAGTTTCCACTAGACCTGGTTGCTCTAAACCCCTTCCAACCTGGCTTGGATCTTTTAGTGGTCCCAAATTTCTCTTTCTCTTGCCAGTGCTGTCTCCTCAGCCTGTCACTGGCTGGGTCCCTCATGGGAAAATCAGAAAAACTAATCAGAGAAATTCATGTGAGCCCCACAAACACAGTGACTGAGAAAAGAGCCAGAACCCCATGAAATATGAAGGGTTTATTTCCATTACCCAGGCACCCAGGGCTGCTGGGGCTGAGAAGAGGTAAAAAAATCACTGCCATGTAAATTTGGTTCCTCTGCCAGTGGAGGCTCATTCCAAACTAACTCAAGAGATGGACTTGAAATGAAAAGGTAATCTTGGAATACACTTCATTTTCAGCATTATTAAGCAAGGTATGTGATATGCAGGATTCTCAGGGTGGTGAAATACTGCAGCAAACCAGAAACAAAAATCTGGGGTCAAAAACTATTCAGTGCCAGCTGTTAACAGAGCACTTCCTGTCATTGCAGAAAGGTTTCTGAGATGGAGCAGCCCTTCAAAAACTGCTTCTACCATCCTGTCCTTGTATTTTGCAGTCACAGCTCCTTGTCCCACACTTTTATAGGCACCCAAAGGATGGGCAGAGCCCTGGGTGCCCTGGGCGCTGCAGCTGTGCCTCTGTGGGGTCACCAGAGCAGCAGGACAGGGTCCCCACAGGCTCGTGGTGACCTTGGGGCACACAGAGCCATCAACAGAGAGCAGGGATAAGCACAAATCCAGAAAGGATTGTTTTGCTCAGCCCCTGAGCTACTCATTGCCACAGGATGTCAGAGCAGACACGGCTTGAAAAAGAATTTAGGGAGATCCCCATGGGATGGATCCATCAGTGACCTTGAAGAGCAAGGACACACCAGCAGCCTCCAGATGAGGAAATCCCCGTGCTGGTGCTCGCCATGAGCTGGGAGAATATTCAAAATACTGCTTTTAGTTTGTCTTTTTTCATCACATTTCCCTCAGTGCCTGTTAGTGCCTGTCAGAGGAAGCAAACGCGATCCTGTGTGGCCATTCCTGCCTCTTTGCACATGCCTAAGTGCTTTGAGCCCTAAATGTGCTGTCCTGCTTAGTGAGAAGAGGATTTAGGGCTAGAGGCATTTAGGGACTCACCCTCCCTTCCAAAAAAATTGTTTTCCTTCACCTTGAGGGAGCTGAAAATTCTTTGCACTCCCCAACAGCGTAAATGGAACAAAAAGACCTTTATTGTTGTGAGCGCCTTCTAATTTTAGAATTAATTAAGGGGGAAAGGGATGTTGCATTGGCCTCAATAACCCCTGGAATTATAGAAATTATATTAATGCTTGTAGCTGTGCTGTGCATTCCATGCCTCAGGAATCTGCTGCTCAAACAGCCTCTCCACCTCCAGTTTTGCTTCCATTCACAAGGTGACATCAGTACTTTGCTTTTCCTTGTAATTCCTGACATTTTGCCATTGTAGAAGCCACGGGGATATTGCAAATACCTGACCTGATGTTTAATGAGGGAGTTTGAGGGGATATATGAGTGTGAATATGTGTGTATATATATATATAATTTTTATTTTACACATATATATTTTTTATTTATATAAATTTGATTATTTCTATCATTCCGAACAGCCAGACACTTGAGGCACATTCACGTGCACAGAGACAATGCCCTCATTTTTCTCCCGAGATGCATTTTGCTGTCATTTGTGTAACCTCTCTTTTCAGTTTGTTAATCAATTACACTTCGGGCTCCATCAGAGGGGTCTAAAGTGTAACAGCAGCCGCTATTGTTGCAAGGGAAGGAACAAATTGATGGATGGTGGGTAATCAAAGTAATATAGAGACTTGGCATGGGCAATATTTACTTTCCATCTGTCACTGAAGACATTTTACTGCCAATCAGTGCCTTCAGAAGGCTGCCTGGAACAATAGAGGTCTTTCTACTTAATTCCTCCTATTGACTGGGGCTTACACTGACAAAGTTCACTTGCTATGTAATCCTCAAGGCATGCACCGGCTGCTGCAGCCAAGTTTTGAGATATATATCCCCCTGTGTCAATGGCTTGGAAAAAAGCAGCTCTTTGGAGCCAAAGCGTTGAAGGTGGTCCCTGAAACACGGCCCATGACAGTGTGGAATTGGCGTTGTTGGCTCCAGAGGTGTCAAAGTGATAGGGGCGCTTACAGGAACCCTCCCTGCAGCTGCTGGGGATGTGAAAGGCCTTTGATGGTTCACTGGTGACCACTGTTTGCAGGTCAAGTCTGGCCAGGAAGATCCTCTGCAATAACAAGCGAGGGGCGGTGGTGGGAAGCGGGAGGAGGGGGTCGTTTTTCTCCATTTCTCTCTCTTTTTTTTTGTTTTCCTTTCCTTTTTCTGTTCTGTCAGTCCTGCTCGCTGCAGAGTCTGGTGTTTGCAAGATGAGTCAGAGCAGCCACAGACCAGGGCTGGAGTGGGGGAGAAGGGAATGTGGGAAAAATGCCTTGTGCAGATTTTTGGGCCCCAAGTGCCATTGGATGCCCAGCTCCAGGAGCAGAGGGGTGACAGCCACAACTGTGTCACCTCAGGGGCTGGCTGGGGACACGGAGCTGCTTTCACCCTCCTGGTTAAGGTGAGGAGCTGGTGAGAACAGGAAATGTGCCTCTCATTGTCGTTGGTACCTACAGCTCATTCTGCTTCCAGGCACAAACTCACCTGACCCTGACCTAGACCCATCAGGGGGAATGGCTTTAAGCTGAGAGAGGGTGGCTTTAGATGGGATTTTGGGAATAAATCCTTCCCTGTGAGGGTGCCCAGAGAAGCTGTGGCTGGTCCAGCCCTGGCAGTGCCCAAGGCCAGGTTGGACATTGGGGCTTGGAGCAGCCTGGAACAGTGGGAGGTGTCCCTGCCCAGGGCCGGAGTGGGACTGGGCACCTTTTTCCCTGGTTTTGTTCACAGCTCTCCTGGACATCCATCCAGAGGGATTTAGTGCACACCTTGTCTGTAGCTGATGCTGACTCCCTTCCCAGTTTCCCCAATTTCCCAGTGCTCTTGTCACTTCATTCCTGTGGCAATTCATCTTCTGGCTCAAACACCAGTTGAGAGCCTTTGGCTCACAGGTTTTACAGCTCCTTCCCTTGCACAACAAAACCAGAACTCTGCCTTCCTTAAGGCACACACTGAACTGTCATAACCTGCTTTTGCTGAGATCTTACCAGCCAGATTGCAACCTTTTAGTGACTCTTAAATTCAATCAAAGGAGCCACATCATTTTCATACATTAATGACCAAAGAGGGTCTAGACCTTCTTGTCCAAGAGGTTGTTTTCATTGAAAATCTTCTGTCTCACAAATGGCAATTTTCCTGCATGCACCATTTTGACTCCCAAATATCCTCAAGAGAGTTGAAAGTGAAGCACCAGTGTGGTTTCCTCGGTTTCAAGACCCTCTGCTCCAAAGAGATTTTATCCTCCTTTTTAAAAAAAATTTTTAAAGGGTGGTGGGGAAGCAAAGGGAAAAAAAGTGCTGGGTCTCTGCCAAAATAGCTAGCTAACTTCCAAGACATGTCTGTCAGTAGGCTCGCTCTGGAATTTCCTCTGCAGTAACTGGAGGGTTCAATTTTTCCATAAAACCTGGTATTATGTAAGGGGCACTGACAAATGTTTCCAGTTGGACCCTGGGACTGCAGACGTGTTTGACAAGAGATAACAACCCAGGCTCCCAAAAATCACTGCAGGCACCCTGGAGCCTGAGCTCACTTGCAGCTCTTCTACTTCTCCATGGATCAAAAAGAACCCCAGAATTAAGGGTTGGAGATTTAACCAGATTATAGTGGAGATAAAAAGAATTCAATTGGATTGAAGTGTGTGAGTGACGACGGAGTGACAGGACAGGGTTATCACAACACCTGGAGCCTTGAGGAGCATCGACAAAATGATTGGGATTGTTCTGAAATGTCCCCAGATATTGCACATCTGCGTTCAGCAGGGATTCCAGTGTCAGCACATTTTTCCTGGAAATGTGCAGAGGGTGTTTCAAGGCTTGGAATGACAGAGGGTGTTCCGAGGTCGAGGCTGGGAGCCGTGCGTGGGAAAGCCTGACATTGCAATAGCTCTGGCCACGGCCACTGCAGTCACACTGACCTCCCCAGGAACCAAACCCAGCTTGTAATTGAGCAGGGGGAAGTAAAAGCAGACTGGCATCTGTTCTGCAGCTCAGAAAAAGCCCAAAGTGTGTAATCAAATATGAATATATAGACACACAGGCCACTCCTTCCATAAAAACCACACGCCTTGAGCATCAATATGGTTGGGAAAAATGGAATTATGTGGGGTGGCTACAAATAGTGGGATTGCTGTTCATGGTTCTTTGCTCACTTTCTGGAATAGCAATAGTCTCAGCTGAAAGGACTGAGCTGAAGACCATTTTTGGCGTATTTATTAAAGGCAGGGACACAAATATTCATTCTTTATTCATTCATTACTTTCCAGCAGTTAATGCCTTAATGTAGCTCAAGACAGGCTTTTTAGTGTGCAGTGGCACTTTGGTGTGTCATAGATGCGTGTCATTTCTACAATGTGTTTGTCATCTGCCACTTCACAGATTGTCACAAACCCTACTGACCCTTCAAACCACTCTTGGACAGTGTCCTCTTATCCCTGGGACCACCACAGAATCACAGAATGGTTTGGGTTGGAAAAGTCTTTCACAGGTCATTGAGTCAAACCCCCTGCAGTGAGCAGGAACATCTTCCACTACATGAGGTTTCTCAAAGCCCCACCCAATTTTGGAATTTTCCGGGCATGGACCTTTTCAGGGCAACCCACAGCAATATTTCACCACCCTCCTTGTAACAACTCCGTCACCCTCAGGGATGCTCCATCAGGTGGCAGCTGCTGGGGCTGCCAGGCTCGCCCCTAAAAGTGAGCAAAATGTGCTTTAATCTGCAAATCCACCTGAGCTCCCTGCAATACCCCCCAATAATTCCAGGATGAGAAACATGGCAGGGAAATGGAGTAGAGAGGGAGTATTTTGCCATGGAGAGCTTTCCATGATTTGGTGGAGATCAGGACTCCACCACTTCCAACGAGTCTGAGGGGAGGAAAGGGTGAAGGGAGCTGCCTTGCTGATAGGTAAAAGGTAAAAGTTCACAAGTCCACGCCGAATATTTCATGAACTTAGAGGGATACGGTTTCAGATCCCGCTGCTGGAATGCAGCCCTGGCTGCACAGACTTGGAGCAGGAGGGATGAGGGGGTGACAGAGCTGGGGCTTCACTCGAGCTCTTTGCACCCACAGGAGATGGTGAAAAAGATGAGAAAAAGGAGATTACTGGAGTGGGGAGGGGACATCCTGGTAGATTCTCCCAATAGAGGGCAAGGGGAGAGCAGGGATGTGTTGGTGGCTGTGTTTGCTCCAGCTCACACTCAGGTTCTGGTGCTTTTATTGATCCCTCAGGGAGCAGACTTGAGCCTTTCCTGTCTGAATCTACCTGGAATCCGTGCCCAAATACCTGGGCCTTGTAGGTTGCTCAACCAGCTGATTCTAGTTAAAAATTCAATGGCAATTCCTTCCCTCTGAATAAATAATTGTAATTCATGTGGTCATAAATGGGGTTTTTTTCCCTCTAAGAAAGCTCTCCTTGATATCCAGCCACTGGTTGTCAAACAGAGGCTTGTTTCCTTTCCTCTTAATAAGCCCAGTCTCTTTTTTTTCCTAAACCAGGCTTTTTGGGGCATTACATCACCAGGCACAAGGTTATGTCAAGGCTGGATGGAGATAATTCACATCCTGTCAGGTCTGACATAAGAGAGTGGGCGACCTTCCAGCAGGGTAAAATATGAAAGGGAAAGTAAAATGGACCTTTTCTAGTGAAAATGAGGGCTAGGGGATACCTGACAGATGGATTTGGGAGGTGATTGAGGAAGAAGGCTACGTGTTTAACTTCTGTTCACTATTTGCTCCCCTTCACCTCCACTGATTATGCTTTAAAAGCTTTGTGTCACTGCCAATTCTCATCTAAATACCTGCAGTGAGTTACAACTCGCATTATTGCTCCTTGGACAGTGAATGTGTTTGGGTTCTGTTTTGCCTTTTTATTGAAAAATGGGGAGACAAGGTAAAAACCTGACCTGAAAATGATCAGAGGCAAAAGCTGTGACCCATAAATGACAAAATGAAAACGTTCAGTCAGAATGGTAAAATCTTGGAATGGTTTGGGTGGGAAGGGACCTTAAAGCTCATCCAGTTCCAGTCCTGACACCTTCCACTGTCGCAGGTGGTTCCAAGCCCCAGTGTCCAGCCTGGCCCTGGGCACTTCCAGGGATCCAAGGGCAGCCACAGCTTCTCTGGGCACCCTCACAGGGAAGGATTCCTGCCCAATCTCCCATCTAAATCTCTGTTCAATTTGAAATCACTTCCCCATTTCCTATCATTCCATGTCCTTGTCAAAAGTTCCTCTCCTTCCCTTTTCCAGAAGAATTATTCAGCATTTCCTTAGTTTTACAGCCACTGTGTTACCCTCACCATTTGGAAACTTTTAGGATTTTTAATTTGAGCCTTTCTTGCTGCAATGCAATCCCATTTTTTCTCATCCCCTTTTCTAATCCCATTACCCCAGGATCCAGAGAAGACACCACTCCATTCTCTCTCTGTAGCATTTCTTAGGTTTTCAAACTTAAAACATTGCTAGTATGGAAAACCTAAAGCCTAATTATAATCCCATTCTAATTAATGAACACCTACTATGAATTTAACTAGATTCAGGGTGGAGCCAAAGCCTGAATTTTGCTTTTACTCCACAGTTACCAGAAACAGGCAACCAGAAATGGGAATTTCAGATTCTGCTGCCTATGTTTGTCCCTCAGGGCTCTGCTCTGCAATTAAAATAAGGACGAACTGGAAAGTCACACTTTATAAAAGTGACCATAACTTTGCATCAGGCTAGTTTAAATACAAGCTGTGATAATTTGAAATAAACCCTTTTTCTGGAGATTTGTCCCTATTATTTAATGAGAGGGATCTCTGCTCTCATCTGCCCTGAGATCTCCACTGTAACACTGTAAAACCAGTGAAAAATTCAGCATTTGAGCAGATTTACTCTGGATTTATGGTAAGTAAGGGAGAAGCATCATTGCACATGACTCCCAACCCAAAACAAATTTACTAAGTGCTTTAATACTTCACATTTGCCCCCAAATTACTACTGTGTGACAAAATCTGAGGGCATGTGAAACAGGAGCAGCTTTAAAATGAAAAATCTCACAAGTTATTTCTATTTCATGTTCGTACAAACCCTTCAGAGTCCTCCACATCCTTTTGGCTTCTGATTTTTAATGAAGCCGTCGTAAAACCCACAGCAAATTTAGCTCAAGGAATTCCAATAAAGCCTTTAGGAAAAAAAAAACCCCTCCAACATACTATATCTGAAATGACAAGTGTGTTATTACAATCAAATGCAGACTGACTAATGTTTATTTGGGGTTAGGGAAAAATGGATTTTAATTCATGACAGCCGATTTTTATGCTTTTTTTTTTTTTTTTTAGGAATAAGAATTATTTACCTGTCTGAACCAAATTACGTTGCTTGAATTTGAACATTTAAGGACGAAAATGCGACTGAGAAAGGTTATCCACCCTTTTTAACATAAAACCAGTTGAACAAAGAGCCGTGTATTTAAAAGTGAAAACAAGACTCTGTCGTTATTGCTGGTGGAGAAATGTGCAAAATTAAGTCAAGGCGACGGAAACGTGGTTTTTGCATGTGCAGCACATAGGGGTTTTTCATTGTGGAACTTTTCACTACCTCATTTCAGCCACTTTATTGCTCCTCCAATTTCATTTTCTGTGTAATTTGACAAAATTACAAGTTCCTTCCCGCCCAAGGATGGCTTTGCTTTCGAACTGTAAATGCATAATTTCGAGCTCCGGCTTCATAGTGCACCTTTAAAACAAATTGAAGCCACATTGCCCCAGCCAAGGAGCCGTGCTGGAAATGACGGAAGGTTTCTTGCAGAAGGGTTTGCATCTGTTCTTGCACCAAAAAACAACTGGGCTCCACGTCTGATGGTTTTGCTGTTGACCACCACAGGCTCACTCTCTGTTATTCATTAATATGCCCATTAAAATAAGCCTTTTTATTATTATTATTAAGCTTTCACACCTTCATCCTGACCCAGAAAGCATAAATCTTTCACAAACAGTGCAGAAAATATCCACCTTCCTTATTCTGTCTGCTCAGTGATGCTCAGCTGAGCCACTGGAAAATATTCCTAGAAATCCTATTGGCAGAAAATGCTGCTGCCTTCACTAAAATGAACGTACTGGAAATACTAATGAGTAAGAAGAAAGTCTTTCCAAGAAATATCCATGTTGAAGGCTGCAGGAGCATCATCTCCTTGCAGTGATGATGATCAATATTTGTTCCCAAACCTGCTGTCAGAGGTGGGTCCCAGTCTTGTGCTCCAAACAGGGATTTGGGGAACCACGAGTGATTTGCGACTACAGTTAATGCTGCAGGTGCTGTTTCCATCATTAATATTGTTCCTACAATTTAAATAAAATGGCAGAATCACAGAAAATTCTGGGATGGAAGGGACCCACAAGGATCAGCAAATCCAAGGCATGACCCTGCACAGCACCATCCCCGAGAGCCACACCAAGACCGTTGTCCAAACACTTCTCTTCCCCAAAAAATGGGGAAAAAAACCTTGTTTTAATCAGGTAAAGTACAGTCATTGCTGGTTTTCTGTGCTTGGGAATGTGCTCAGGTCTGCTCTGAGTGCTTGGGCTGAATCCCTGACCTCTGGATGCACACGGGGTGGTCTGACAGCCACCACAGTGCTCGGAGACCTTCTCCTGACACTTTCTCTCCTGCTTCAGCACCTCTCCTTTGGGTCCCAAAGGATGTGACAGAGTGGGAAGCAGGGCCTGGGAGTTCATGGAAGGATTTTCTCCTCGTCCCCAGATGCTTCTTTCAATTAAATAATCTGTAAGCTCAAAAACTGCTGGTGCATTTACATGCCATTAAATATCCCTGGGTGTGGGTAATTGAAAAATGTGAGGAGTGAAGCATAAATCTGTTTTAAAAACCCTCTGCAGAACCTGCTTTGGAGATTATTACTTAAGCCAAGGATATTAAAACTATGCTGAGGTTAGTGGCTAATCCCCCAGCATCCTGCCAGTGGAATTTCCTACAATTCACCAACAGATAAAAAATAAGGTGATCCCAACTGGTCTCCAGCTCCCTTGTGTCAAATGGAAACCTGTTGTAATTACAGAAGACAGAGAAAAGAAAGGTTTGGTTTAATTTAGGAAAAGACCAGCACTGCATTGATATCCTGGGGGAATTATTTGAGTTTAGACATTTGTGAAAAATTAGAATTAGTGGTAATGGCACTTATTTATGCCTTTCTTCCCTCCCCCAAAATAACTGTAAAAGCTTCAAACCTGGATCTGATGCCCTGATGGATTGCAACAGGTTCATAGGTCAAAGATTTGAGGTGATGTTTTGAACTTTGAACAAGTTACAAATACTTCCTCGAACAGCAAATGCAATAAATATCTCAGCAGAAGAAATTTCTTTGACTTCTTTCCCTGGACAAAATCCAGGGATGAAAGTGGGGCCAGGGCCGTTACATGATGAGGAGGAATTTAAAAAGTCAGCTTCAGGCACCTCAGCAGAAAGCTGATTTCAGGCTTCGTGTGAGTTTTTGATGAACATTTATGGTGTCTTGAACCATTTTACCCATCCCTGTTACACTGGGGTTGCATCTGTTAAGTCCGTCAGGCAGGAGCAGCCATAAATGTGAAAACCAGAAAGAGCCTCTGCTGGAGGTTTGAAACCAGCCCTCCTTATTTATCATTTTAGGTGGAATTGAGAGCTTGTTTTCCTTCTGTCTGGAAATGTCACCTACAAGGTCTTCTAATTCCTCCATCCTTCACAATTTGGGTTTGCATTTGATTGCAAATTTGTCTCCAGACTCAGCGGGGTGGGCTGGGATCACCAACTTCCACGACAGACAGGCCCTTTTAGAATAAATAGATTTTTGTGCTCTATTTATGAATGGTGAAAGTGAATGATGGAGGGGGAGTGACACATTTTCCTTGACATACTTTGTCACCCAGAGCTGCTCGAGCTCGGGGCAGCCAAATTAGTTTAGGGGCAGCAAAAAGTGAGTGATGTGCCCTTTTCTCCGAGGTAAAGAGATATTTGTAGTGGCATGAAGCGAGCTGGGAACATTTCTTGTAAGTTTGCCCAAAGGAAATAGCACCGTGCACAACTGGCTTTTTGTAGGGAAGACTATATTAAAAGAAAAAAAAAAAGAACATAGTCTGAAGCTATATTTATAATAAAAAAGGGGGGAAAAAAAGATGACATATTTCAAGTCTTGCTGAAACGCCTGAAAAGTTTCCCTGTGACACCAAATGATCTAAGCCATGTCTCCAAAGAGTAGCTCATCATTTCTCAGACAACAGCAGGAATTTGTGGCTGACCTCCTGAGGGAAATGGTCAACTTTCTCCATCTTCCCTCTCCATGCCAATGTTTGCCTTTAATTTATGTTGGTCAGTTGAAAATGGAAAGTTCAGTACCAAAGCTGAATTGGGGGGGGGGGGGAGGGAAAAACCCAGCATGAGAAAGGACTTGTTTTGTGGGATTTGTTTTCCAAAGCACTCTGGTTTTACCCGGGCTGTTTCCGTGTGTTTTCCAGTTTCTCACCCCGGTGCTGCACAATCCCAGCGCCCTCCCCAGCTGGAGAAATGAAAGGCTGCAGTAATTGAGGTCAGTTGTCGTTCCTGCTGGCTGTTTGCAAAGGGTTTTTTACAAGCTGTCGGGCCACCTCCATCTGCTGAAGAAGCTCCACATCTCTCCCCACCATGGCCGTGTGTTTTCTTTCAAAATATCGTAGAGGAAACTCGTTGCTTCGGGAAAGATACAGGGAATTTTCAACGAAAGCTGGGAGCCTGGACTCCATGATGGGCACTGGAATCCCAGCCTCTTGTAGATTTGTAGATTTAGCAGAAACTCTCCTGTAGATTTGTAGAATTTTGTTTAAAAAGTGCCCAAAATTATCACAAGTCGCGTGAGTGCCTCGGCAATTAAGGCGAAGAAAATGAGGTGCACCAAGAAGGCACCACCCAAAAATGGCACAGGAGAAGCTCATGCTCCATGAGGGCTAAAAAAGCTTCGTTTTGGGTTTCTTGACCCAGCTTTGGTGGGATGAGTGCGGGGTGACGCTGTTTGTGCATCTTCCTCCCCCAAAGGAAGATCTGAGGGACAGCAGGGAGTTCCAGAGCCACCTCCATGATTCTTCCAGAAAAGGTTTTACTATTCCAGGAAGACACGGCTTCTGCTACCTTCACCAGGCTGATATTTAACACCAGAGCAGATGGACATTGATTTTGGATGGGCTGAACATGCCCAGCCTCACAGACACCTACAAAAACCCTTCTACTCAGACCTCTTTACAAGTTCCCTTAAAAAATAGCAATCCAGGTCTCCAAAAAAAGCAACCAGATGCTGATTAAGCTGCAATCTAAAGAGCAAAGCTGATTAATATTTTGTGATCACTGGAAGATTTTGTGCAACTGGAAGGTGACAGTGACACTGTTTGCCAGGCAACACGAGGCACAGATTTTGTCAAAGACAATTTAGAAGAAAAGTTTGAGATTTGTGCTCTAGCACAGTTTGGAACAAGTCCCCATCCTGCAGATATTTATTACTTTTGCAATTCCTTTTCTATTTGTAGTCTGGGTTTTGTTTGTTTGTTTGTTTGTTTTTCTGGTAAAGAACTTTAATCAACAGCCCATGTGAGGGTTTTATCATTTCCAAAAGACTGTTTTTGCAAAACACAGCTTCCAAAACTGGAGAAATGCAGAAATCTAGATTTTTTCTTCCAGAACAAGGTGTTTATAGCCATGGCAAATGTAAATGCCATTTAAAATGAGTTTGAAGTAATATTTATACCAAGATAACCCCTTGAATGGTACTTTACCCACTTGGGAGAGGCCATACTGTCATGAAAAGCCAAATTTCAGCAGATCACACACTTTATGGTCCTAATGAACAATTTCAAACTGTGTAAACATGAATATCAAAGGGGTTGGATTGTCTGTTTGGCCTTTGCTGGTTTGTTTTTTCCCCTTCCTCTGGACCCCAGGCACATCATGCTGGCTCACGCTCTTCCACACCCAGGACATTGGAAAGAAGTTGTTTAAAAGTTCAGCTCCTGCCAGAATCTCTCAGACACGAGCTCATTTCCAGGGCTTCCACCCAACACTGCCACTGCCTGACACCTCGCTGGGCTTCCTCCCTGATCTGGAAACACCTAGACTTCCCTGCAGTGCACATCTGGATGAGGAACAGCTGCTGGAGGGTCACTCCCAGCAAGGGAAAATCAGAGATGTTGGGAAGATCTCCGAGCTGTCAATCACCACCAGTCCAACCATGGTGGGCTCCTTCATGGCTGGAAGATTTCAGCTCTTTCCCATAAAATCAACCCTTGGCACAAGATCTAAAAGTATCAAACTGAATTCACCTTTAACCCCTCAGGTTGCTTTTCCTAGGAAAGAGTCTCCACCTGATGAGGGGAAGATGCTCACATTTCTCAACAAGAGCAGTGAGAGGATGATCCACACCCTGCACTGGCTCCTCCATCCTTCCCAAACTCCAAATCTCAGCAGAATCAGAGCAGCCTCTGAGTCCTGCAGACCATGGGGCTCAGTTAATGATGAAGACAACTCTCAGATTTTTGGGCCAGGTCTGGAATTATGTATTTTATACACAGATTGCTGGGAACGGCCAACTTTTCCCAGCTGGGTGTGGGCAGAGGGTGCTCCTGTAGCTCAGGGCATCTGTGCATTGTCTGTGACAGCCCTGGCAGTAGCAAGTTGGGCCCTGTGTATGAAATATGGTATTTTCACACATCCAGGGAATGCCACAATAAAACAAGGAACTGGTGCAGTTTACGACCGGGCCTCATGCTGAGCCCAATTAAACCTACTGTTTCCAATCAGGTTTAATGTGAGGATAAAGTGAATGCTCCCTGAGATTTGGAGGAGGATAATTTGTCAGTAATAATAAGTGTAGACAAACAGGATGTTCCACAGTGCAGGGGCCTGATTAAAACCAAATGTGTTTCCAGGGATCCTCTCGAAACTCCTGGCAGCCAACGCAGCCAGCGTTGCTTGCAGCTTACAGCAGTTCTTTTGCAAAACTTTGCAGCCTTTGCAATTCTTCCTAAATCCCATGGAAAAAAAATCACAGCCAGGCCATTGGGTCACCCAAGAGCCATCCCTGTGCGTTGCTCTTGGTTTTTGAGGGTTTTTTTCAGAGCGTGTTTCAGCTTTATAACCTGTCGGTGCAAGGACATCCTAACAGGAAAGGGAAAAAGTCTTGGATTTTCAGCCTGGCCCTATCCCATTTCCTGACAAGAGCCTGTCTAGCTGGACTCAACATTGGCAAAAATGCATTTCCTGATCAAAATGGGGTTTCCTACAAAAGGTGAATTCTTTCTCGATGAACTTTACCATAGAAACAAAATCTGCCGTCATCAAACCACAGCCCAAAAAATCACTTCAACTTCAGGGGAGTTTATTGAAAAGAAACAAGGAAGGTTTTAAACTATCCCAGGTTTTAAACGAGACTTGAGATCATTCTAATAACCTTTTTTCTTATTTCCTAAAAGAGGATTTTCTCACTTCTTGGCCAGATGGGAGCCTGGGTAGCTCAGTGCTCGTTAGTCAAGTTACAGTCCCTGGGAAATCAGCGGTTACCTGGTGCTGGAGAGCTGCTTTTGTTCATTAGAGACAACCAGCCTCAGGTCAACGTGCAGAGCACTTAACATACTAACAAACCACTAATTAACCCAGCACAGAAGCAGCAGCCCGTGCCCAAAATGTGTCTCTAATTCTCCTTTTTCCAGCAGCACAATGGGCTGTGTGTGGAGCAGGGCTGTGGCACGGACCTGCCACGGGAAGGGAGCTGCAGGAATATGAGTTAGGATGGGGAAAATCACTGAAATAAGTGCAAAGCTGGATGTTTTGTCCTGTTAATTTTCCCTGTTGCTCAGAAAGGCAACATCTCCTCATGAGCCTGCTTTGGGGCTGTAGCTCTCCGTCCTTTTCAATTTATATTTGCAGAAATCTGGATTAGGATGGGGAAAATCACTGAAATAAAAGCAAACCTGGATGTTATGTCCTGCTAGTTTTCCCTGTTGGTCAGGAGAGCAGTTGCCTCCTCAGGAGCCTTCTTTGGGACTGTAGCTCTCTGTCCTTTTGAATTGATGTTTGCCTTAAGGATGGTTCGGGATTACTGGAAATTTTCTCTCTGAATCCTCAATCTCCATCTGCCCTGGAGGCACTTGCTTTTTTCAACAGATTATGGGAATCACTGCAATCCTCAAAAACGGGAATTCCCTAGGAGGTCTCAATGCTTGTTTGGTGGCACAGGCAGTGCCTTATTTCCAGTAACATGCTCAGAAGCCTGCATTACTCCCTTACATCTCACTCCTTAATGAATTCTTGTTAGGAAGCTCTGATGAGCTCCTTCCCATGCACCCAGGACCAAATATATATTTTTACATTTTTAAATATACTTTATATCTATAAACACAGATAATAAACCATAAACTGGGAGACAAGCCCCTCACTTGGATCCCAAAGACCCTTATGGGTGAGTTCCCATCAAAAATGGAGCACACACAGAAAAAAGGTGGAAGTTTTAAAGTCCCAAAACAAAGCCCTGATGTGTTTTTGGGCCATGTTCCCAGTGAAGTGACCTTGCAGGAGAAAGGCTGGACAGGAGCTGAGGGGCTTATTTCAGTCTCAAAATGGATGGAAAACTCCCTCCTTCCTTTCAGCCTGGAAAAAAAATGCAGGTGAGTTCACAGGATTCTGTTTTGAAGAGGCCTGGAAGAAAAACTTTGGGAAGCACGTGTTTTGGGGAACCTGAAGATTTGCATATAAAAAACCAGAATTTCCAGAAGACAGGAATTGAGATGGGAAAATGGCACCAATAAAGAAAAGAAAACACAACCTGGATGGGAGCATGGATAGGAAAAGGCCCCAAAACAAGGATTCCAGTCTGACAGAGTCATGCCTCACTTTTTCCTGACAGAAGTGGCAGAGATGTCCTTTCAAATGGCAGCAGCTTCTCCAGAAACCCCTCAGTGTCTCTGAGGAAAGCTGCCCTGGACAAATAAATAGTTTGATTTAATTTGGAGCCACAGCTTGTTCCCAGGGAAGGGTAATTGGATCCATGGCAGAGAGCTGGAAAGGGGGCCTGAGATGAAACAAGGGAGGCAGCTCCTCTGCTTGGGATACTCCTTTTCTCCAGTGGAAATTTCTGAAGGAACAAAACCCCTTCTCCAAACAGCAGGGTAATTTCAGTGACCTAATTTCCTGCCACTGTTCCTTCTCCTCTGATAATGGGGAAGAACATTGGTTTTCTCCTCCTACAACTAAACAAACAAAGCACAAAATGAGTGGGAATGTTTAATGCCAAAAGCCTGCAGAAGGAGAGCTGCTCTGGACTGGAGACCTTTGCAAACACAAGGGGATGAGGTTATAACAGGATTGTTTCTGCTACTGCTGTCCTGCAACTTCCAGGCTTGGTGCATCCAGCTATTCTGAGAACTTCCCTCTGGTGGTGAGGAGCTGGGAAAGAGGAGAAGCTGCCTCTGAAGGGGAATGGAGATGGAAAGGGGCTGGAGCACCAGGAGCAGCTGAGGGAGCTGGGAAAGGGGCTCAGCCTGGAGAAAAGGAGGCTCAGGGGGGACCTTGTGGCTCTGCACAACGCCCTGCTGGGAGGGGGTGATGCCGTTTGGTTTCTGCCTTTTTTCTTTTCTATGTTCTCTGCACTCTTTGCACATATATTTGTAGCTCTGTTCCTATTGTATTCATAGCTGGTTTTTCCAGGACTTTTCCATGGTCTTTCCCTAAGCAGAAAGACACAACAAATTCCAGAGCTCCAAGCCCCAGGGGGGTGCAAGGCCCTGTCCTATCTCGGTTCTTCCTGGGAACCAAGGCCCAGAACAACTCTGAGGTTCATTTTCATAAACAAAGCACAGCCAGTGCTGAGAGAGGCTCCAGAGAAGGGACCTGGGGGGGAATTGAATCACCACTTGTGCTCCTTATTGGTGCTTTTAATCAATTATGCTAATTTCCTAAAAGCTATAAATATGTACGCACCCCTGGAGGGGCTGGGCTTTTATGGACACCTTTCCATAACTGCTCCTGAAGACTTTAAAAATAAAGATCCCCTTTTATTTCCCCTCCTTGCTAAAATGATCTCGAGTTTCTTTTCCAGGCTGGGGGAAAAGGCAACAGGGGCAGCTGGGGGGGTTTGGGCTCTGCTCCCAGGGAACAGGATGAGGGAACAGCCTCAAGCTGCATCAGGGAAGGCTTAGGTGTGATATCGGGAAAATTTCTTCACTGAGAAGGTGTTCAGGCACAGGCACAGCTGCCCAGGGATGTGGTGGAGTCCCCATCCCTGGAGAGATTTAAAAGCCATGTGGGTGTGGCACCTGGGGACATGGGCCAGTGGTGGCCATGGCAGTGCTGGGGGGTTGGTTGGACTCGATGACCTGAGAGATCTTTTCCAACCCCAATGACTCCATGATTCCATGCTTTGCCTCCTCCCTCCCTGACTCAGAAGTCAAAGAGCTTTTGAGGAGGAGAGTTGGGTTTTCAGCTCTTGGTTCCACTGGCTCTTGATGGGACACCTCCCCCAGGTGTCCAATAAAAGTGACATTGGGTGCCTGCTGTGGGCTGGGAGTGGAATCAAGGCCCTGTTCTGCCTGGCTGAGGTGCCAGGAGGTTGTGACAGCTCCATGGATGGTACCATGGACAGTGTGCCCATCACAAAAAATCTGATATTAAAATCTGATATTAAAAAAGGGGGGAAAAAAATCTAAACAAATCCCATCCCAACACACGGCCACAAGCTGATCTTGGGACTTGCAAAGAGCCTGGAAAACCATATCAGTGTCTGAATCTAATTTGAATCTTCTTGGGTCTTCCTGACCCAGAGTAATTCAGCAGTGACCTTTTCTTGAGCTGTCACCACTTTGGAACAGCTGTGGAGCAGAGATATGTGGATATATCCACAAGATAAGGAATTTAGAGGGTTTTTTTCTGTTTTGGGATCAGTAGAGAAGCAATAACACTTGTTTGTGGTGTTGTTTGATGGGTTTTTTTTAATCTGGATTTAAGTTATCACAATTTCCTCTTTTCTTCTCCTCACTGCACATCATTAAACACTCAGCTCTGGCCTGTTCTTCCCCACACCCCTCAGATGTGTCATTTACACTCTTGAAAAGAAAGAGAAACCCACGGCTATTCTGGATAAAAAAGCAGTTGTTTGAAATTCTAAGGCATAATATAAACATTCCCCTCAATGTTGGATTTCCTTTTTCTAAGCAAGTGCTGTCACTATCATTGCTTTAAATCTGGGCAGAGTTTTTGTAACTTTATATACTTGTTTTGTAACTGTGGCTGGCTTCAAATTCAGGGTGAGGATGGTAGGAAGCAAATCAGAAATGTTTTCTCATCTTTTTTCATTCATCACTTAAATTTCATACCCCTGAATAGTGGAGCTGGTCCTGTTCACAAGATTATTTTCTCATTTTATATCCCCCACCAAAACGAGTGCTCAGCCTGGGAATTCTTTTAGGAAGATTACTTTTAATAAGATCCACGCAGTTATGAAACATAATCAAAAGATATGAACTCTTCTTTAGTCCTTTGCTTTAGGCTGGAATTCTTTCATGCCTGGAAAATGAAGAAGGTGTTCAGCTTTCTTCCCATGAGGGAAAAAAAGGTGTTTGCTCCAGAAAGCTTCTGTTTTAAGCTGTAATTTTTAAATTTCTTTTAAATAAATATGGGGAAGTGTCGCGGAGTTGCTCAGCAATGTGGTTGGAGAAGGTGGAAGTTGCATTTAAAACTTTTTTCCCGATTTTTTTTCCAAGGGAAAATGCTCTGGGAGTCCACTAGAGGGTCCAGCTCGGAACTGCGCTGCTCCGGGTGAGGCAGGTGGAGCAGAGCCCTCCCTGCTCTGGATGCTGCTCCCAGCCCATCCCCAGGGCAGAAACCACCTGCGGGTGGAGAAAAGGAAGAGGCCATTAGGAAATTTATCCTAATGATCATTATAAAAGGGTCGATTGCTCCTTGGTTCAGTTAATTTGAAGGTGAGCGTTTATGGGAAGCAGAATTGCTGCTCCTTCTTTTTGCTTTTCTCCCTTCTCGTTCCTTAGAAAGCTCTCTAGACTTTTAAAATCCAGCTTTGTTTTGGTTTTGAGCGTTTTTCTTACAACTCAAGGGATGGAAAAACAAAAAAAAATAATATCACCTGGAGCCTTTGAAATTCCAGCTGGCTTCGCTGCACTCAACAAGTCAGCCTGAAATACAGAGTGGCAGCAAAATTGATGTCTAACCTCAAATTTTTTGTTTGTTTCTTTTTTTCTGTTTTGTTATGGTTTTTTTTTTGTTTGTTTTTTGTTTTGGTTTTTTGGCTTTTTTGGGGTTTTTTGTTGGGTTTTTTTTTTTTTTTGGAAAGCACAAAATTATCTGAAGTGTTCCTTTCTGTGGGAGGCTGAGGGCTGACACGTCAGGGGGTCCTCAGGGTGGTTGTGGACCCCAAACGAGTGACGGCAATAAACACCTTATTGGCCCATTCGTTCCTTTCTTAGCACCTTTGCCAAGACCAAAGAGGAGCAGAAGGGGAGTGGCTTTTATGGGAGCACAGGAGGGAACTGTCAGAGGCTCTCGGGAATGACATTTTGGGCTGGAAAGCCCCCTTGTAGCTCGATTTTACCGGTCAATCACCTGGCTTACAGCACGGAGAGTGTTAAATAAACACAGGGGGACAACAGATGGGACCCCACGGGGGGCACAGCAAAAACCTGTAAATATGGGCATGGAGTGGGGGGGAGCAGCCCCAGAGCAGCCCCACACTGTGCCCACCTCCTCTGGCACCTCATTTCCCAGAGCTCTCAGGGGACACCTCGGAAGGTTTGACCTAAAAAATTCCAGAACTCGGTGTCCCCAAATTTCCCCATCACGTGGGGAAGGAGGATGCCCTGGTGCTGCAATTCTGCCTGAATTTGCTGAGTTCTCCCTGGCTTTGCTGAGGGAGCTGAGGAGATTCCTGCTCCAAAATGAGCGATTTTGTAGCAGGGCAGATTGCAAACACCAGGCAGCCACTGGCCAAAAATAACTGCAATGGAATATTGTTTTATCAAGAGATTTCATCTCTTCTCGCTTAACTCAGTGGCAAATTTTTCCCCTCCTTTCTGGGGCTCTGGATTTTGGTTTCATCGTGGGGAGATGATATCCACAGCTTTATCCTCAGAGCTACTGAGAAAAACCTACTTGTGATGTGGCTCCATTACACTGGGATTAAGTCAAGGCGTGTAAGATTCCTGCTCCTGCCTGAGCCCCAAATTCTGTGTCTGCCATGTCATGGAAAGTTATAAGCCGGCTTTCACGTGAATAATTCACTCTGCTGCTTCCATGCCAGCAGAATTGTCATGTTTTATGAACAGATGAAAAAGTTCACCCTTCTATAAATGTTCATTTTTGATGGAGAGAAAAGGTTTGGGTTGCAGCAGTCCCTGCCATGTCATGGAAAGTTATAAGCCGGCTTTCACGTGAATAATTCACTCTGCTGCTTCCATGCCAGCAGAATTGTCATGTTTTATGAACAGATGAAAAAGTTCACCCTTCTATAAATGTTCATTTTTGATGGAGAGAAAAGGTTTGGGTTGCAGCAGTCCCTGTTTGAAAATGCAGTTTGGAACTCTGATTATTTTCCTTCCTCCTGCACCAAAGCAAACCAAAGCTCCCATTTTTCTCCAGCCTCCCCCCCACTCCAAAGGCCAGGCCCCAGACAGGGCTGGGAGCTTTGCTTGTGTTGAATAAAAACAAAACACAGAGAGCTGTTCAGAAAGGATCAATAACAAGTGATCCTTCACCGGGCTGCTCAGCCGTTCCTTTGAAAGCAGTGCTAAAATTTCCATCCACTTCAGCAAGAACCAGAGATTTACCTGCAAGGCAGCGTGGCTTTGGTCTAAACACACCAGGCTGGGATGGAAATAAAGCTGGGTTTTAATCCTGCACTCTGCCACTGAAGTTGCACCTTGAATAATCCTCTTTTTTTTTTTTCTTCCCTTTTGCCTCACTTTCCTCATCAATAAAAATGAAAAAAAAAACAGTTGCTGGTTTTCGTATTAAACTTCAAAATTAGAAACGAATTAGGTAAAATATCAGAATAGCTGTCTAGTTACCTCCTGCATTAGTTTTTTTTTTCCTGCTGTTGATACTTTAATTAAAATCTGGTGTTTGTGGTCCCTACTCCCCTCCAGTCCATGCTGCTTGAGCATCCTTAAATCGATAAAACTCTGCTAGGGAGAAAAACTGAAGATCCAGGATCAGGACCTAAATCTTGTCAATTCTACTTAATCCATGCAATTATCCAGCCCAACACCATGGATTGGATCAGCAGTGGCACCAGTGCCAGCTCTGAGGGACTCTCCCAGCTCCTTCCTTGCTGTGACCATCTCCAGGGCCTGATTCTGGTCACACTCAGATCCAAGGCGGACTTGCTGTTGATTTTACTTTGAATTTAGCTGGACCACACAGCCCTGACCCAGCGTGCTCCACCCTCAGTGACAGATGGCAGGATAGGCTCCTATTTTCCATATTTTTTAAATATATATAAACTTGCTTTTATGAACAGCCTGTGTATGTGATCAAAAGATGAACTTCACTAAGAAAAAATAAGAGAAAAGTCATCCAGGTATGTTAAAAATGTATATAAAGACCTCAGCCTTTATATAGTCACTCCATCTAGATTTTCTTTTATTTGTTTTGTGGGCAAACAGCAAGATTTTAAGGATTTTAATCCACAGAATTACAACCCACCAAACAAAAACAAGGGAAGGGTTTCTCCTGGCACATCAAACCGGGATTAAATCCTCCTGTTCCAAAAGGGACTAAATAAATATTTCCCTCTGGGAGTTGACACTCTCAGCCTCTCCATATGCTAAGGAGATGAGTGTGGGTTTAATGGCTGTGGAGATAAGCCCTTATCTAAAGGACACAACCCCTCACGTTACAGTCTGCGCACTTATTTACCAGCTGCTGATGCTGCTGCCTCAGTGACAGTGACAACAGCCCCGCTTATCTGGGGCAGGTAGCCCGATTTTACAGTCATGCCCCCAAACAGCCCCGAACGCGACTTTTTGGTTGAAAAAAAGCGATTTACAGGGACCTGCTAGGAAAAAAAAAGGTGTTTTGCTCACACCAGACGCTGCTTCAAACGAGCAAAGTTTGCCCTGGGCGTTAAAAGCACCGCGAGGCTCCAGCTGAATTTCAGCCGCCTTCGGGAGTTTGTTTGCATTTCTGGGGCAAAGCGACCACGAAGGTGACTTTTTTATTATTATTATTTTTTAAATTTTTGTTATTTTGCAGGGAATAAAAGAAGGGCAAAGCCTCCTCAGCCGTGTCCCCGCTGCTGCCGGAGGAGGGATGCTGCCTGCTCAGGGTGGGCAGCGGCGCCGGGACCTCCTCCCAGGTGATGTTTAAGGCACAGAAAAACCTCCTCATGCCGGCGCACAATGGCCACATTGTAAATCCGTCCCTTCCCATCACGTAGGACGTGGGGATCGTTGGTTTTGGCTGGAAATAAAATATATCTATCACACGCAAAGCGCTCTGCGAGCGGGCAGCGAACGAGCGCTGCCTCTGTAATGTTTCTTATTATATTTCCCCTTTGTTCCTAAAAAAATGACTGGGTTATTGCATAATGCGGGAATCGAGGAAGAGGGAAAATACAGCACGAGGATGGAAGTGAAGGCAGCCTGTCGGGTTTAAGGGCAAATGAACGCTCGATTTCTTTTCTAAAGAAATCCCACTACAGGACTAATCGTCTGAAAATAGGATCCCATTCTGACAAGTAAATAGTTTGTTTCCTCCCTCATTTCAAACAGCCTTGAGAAATCTCCAGCATCTCGTCAGAGGATTTATTTGGGCTTTCTCGATTCTTGAGGGGTTTTTTTCCCGAATTTTGCGTGCGTGCGTTTTATTAGGTTAATAAAACTTGATTGCCAAGCTTTTGGACGCCTCGGGGGTACGATGAGCTCGGATGTCAACTGCATCAAGCAGCTAATGAAGGGATTGCAGAGGTCTCCTAGCTGCTCTCCTAGCAGCAGTTTGTAGCGTCTCACGAAGGTGAAGCCCATTCTGGCTCAGCCACTTCTCCGGCTGCTCCAGCTCCTATTTGCTGGTTTATTCCGATTTTATGGCGTTTTCAAACGCCCCGGTGTCGCTGTCGCAGGGGTTGTGGGCAAAGCGAGTCAAACCATCACCCCCAGGCAAGCTCATGGCAGTGGTACTGGGAAAGGGAAAATCGGGAAAAATCCCAAACTTATCGCACGTTACAGGGATTTACCAAAAGAGATCCGGAGGGGAAAACGATATGGGAACAACCCTTATCCTAGGAAACATTTTACTGTGTAAAGGTCTCGTTGGGAGTGGGGAGGGGGAAGCTAAGCTGCTTTTTCTTTTCTTTTTCCTTCTTTTCTTCCCTACTTTTTCATATTTTCTTTTTCTCTTTTAATTGGTTTGTTTGGTTGTTTTCATCTCTTTTTTTTTCTCTTCTCTTCTCTTCTCTTCTCTTCTCTTCTCTTCTCTTCTCTTCTCTTCTCTTCTCTTCTCTTCTCTTCTCTTCTCTCCTCTCCTCTCCTCTCCTCTCCTCTCCTCATTGTTTTCTTTGACTTTTCAAGATATTTTTCCTTTCCTTCTTTCTTGTTTTTAAATTTCCATTTTCTTCAATTTTCTTTTAATTGTTTGTTTGTTGGGAGGTTTTATTTAGGATAGTTCTTATTTCAACTCCTTTTCTCCAGCTCCACACCCTCTCTGGGGCTGAGCTGGGAGCTCAGGCGGGTGGCAGTAAGGGATGGAGGGAGGAGCGGTGGCTCCGCCGGCTCCTCTGGGCTCTCACCGGGCCGGGCCACTCGGCTCTGCCTCCACTCCCTTTTCCCTGATTTGCTCCTCATTCCCCCTCCCCAGCCTGGGGCTATTTTGGCAAAAGAACGAAACCAAGCATCTTCCCCGCTCTTCCAAATCCCAATCCCGGCCCATCCCGGGGCTCCGCTTCCCCCTGGATTGGTGCGTTTATGGAATTCCTGGGCAAATGACCTTGTCCTTGCCAGTTTTCCTCCTCCTTTTCACAAACACCGAGCTCGATTTCCAGACTTTCCCTGATAAGTGACCCTCACTCCCACTCGCGGATAGCGCAGGTTTTCCTATCCCGGGATGCTGGAGGTCGGGAAAGGCGTTCCTGCCAACGGGCCGGTGGCTGCTGGAAAACCACGCTGGCAGCTGGCTCTGTCATTTGTTCCCAGATCAAATTAAAGATATCATCATGATAGTAATAATAATAAAAAATAATTTAAAATGACGGGGATTTTTGAAACCGCTGATTCTGCTGGGAGGACACCCAGAGTCTCTGGAACGCCCAGGCACGGGAGAGATGGAGATGGAGAAGGACGAGGGGGACACCCAGAACGCTGGGAGGGGAGAGAGATGGTGATGGAGAAGTGGGGGGGACCCCCAGAGCGTCGGGCAGGGAGAGATGGAGGAGGAGAGGAACCGGGGGGACACCCAGAACCCCGGACAGGGAGATGGTGATGGAGAGGGACTGAGGGAACATCCAAGGCATCGGTGGCTCCCAGGGAGGGGAGAGATGATGATGCACAGGAACCGGGAGGAGGCTCAGAGCGTCTGGCTAGTGACAGAGAGGGACCGGGCTGGGGGCTGTTGTCACCCCTAAAACAAAAGGGCTCTTATGGAGAGCACCGATCGGCAGCAGCGAGAGCTCTCGCAAGGCAGGGCTCTCGCTATGAGGTTAGAACAGCAGTGTTAATCTTCTCTGCGGTGTTTACAGAGCCAGCTCATCCGTGGGGCGGGTGGAAGGCGGCCAGCTCGCCAGAGAACGCTCTTTATTAAAAAATACGAGCTCGTGTTGCTTTTAGCAGTGACCCCGGAGCGCGTCCCGCATTTTTGGGGGAGGGCGGCTCCCCTCGCCCGCGGCTCTCCCGCTCCCAGCCCCGCACCCGCGGGGGATGGGAGGTCCCCGGCCACCTTCAGCAGCACCTGGGGGAGAATCCCTTGTGGGGGCTTAAGGGGTGATTTTCACCCAGACGGGAACCTAAAGGAGAGCCTCAACCCTCCCTGCCCGGCAGTGCGAAGCTGCGCTGCCCGCAGAGCGCAGGGCGGGACGGGGCAGCTCCGCTCCGCGCCGCTCCGCGGAACTTCTAGGGAGGGATCCACCTATTTATTTGTTTTACCTAAGGAAGGCACGGAGTGGGATGTGAGCAATCGGTCCGTACCGGCAGGCAGAGACCGGGGAGGAACGGGTGAATTGTAGAAAAATTAGGAAAAGTCGGGGCGATAGCTGTGAAAAAAAATATTTAAAGAAAAACTTCCTCTCAAACCTCTCCTCGCTACCTTCACCCGTGTACAAACTGCACTTGAAGCAGAAATACCAGCACGGAACTCGCTCATTTCTCCATCCTGCTCATCCCAGCCCGTGGGAAGGGAAGATAATTCCTGGGAAATAGATGCGCGTCCCGGACGGGCGCACAGGGAGCTCCTTTTGCGGACAGATGCGGGAATTTCTGCCGGGGGTGGGGGACACAGGAGCCCGGCCCGCACCTTCCCGGCCCTGCCCCGCGTTCTGCCGCACCCGAGGGAGAGCCTGGGGCTGCTCGGCCGCGTACCTGGCCGCAGAGGATGGGTATCCGTGGGGTAAAAAAAAACCCCAGGAATGTGAGGGAATTGCGGGTGGGAGCCCTGGGCGCGCTGCGCAGCTCCCTGCGCTGCCTGCGCGGCTCTGCGCTCCCTGCGCTGCCTGCGCGGCTCTGCGCTCCCTGCGCTGCCTGCGCGGCTCTGCGCTCCCTGCGCTGCCTGCGCTGCCTGCGCGGCTCTGCGCTGCCTGCGCGCCGCCCGCCGGCCCTCGCTCCCCCCCTCGCCAAAGCGAATTTGTTGCATTTCCTCAATTGATTGTTTAGTCAGAGGTTTTGCCAACTTCCTGATGGTTCGTTTTCTGATTCTGCAGAGAAAAAAAAAAAAAAAGAAAAGAAAAGAAAAAAAAAGAACCGCATTTCCTTTTTTACTTAAGAGGGAGAGAGAGAGAGAGAAGCGGAGGCTGGGGGCTGGTGGACGCATCGAGCTGTATGTACTGGACTTTTTCTCTTCCCTCTCCCCGTCGCGAAACCCTCCTCCTCTTCCTCTTCCTCCGCTGTGAGCCCGGGGTTTGCTCCATCCCCTTCCCCGCTCCCAGCTCCTCTCAGAGCTCCGCCGGCTCCAGGGACGGAGCCTGGGCAGGGGAGCGGCTCTGCAGAGCTCGGCTGCTCCGAGCTGCAGCTCTTGGGTTGGTTTGCTTTGCCTTAAATTGCTTTATTTTTTTTTATTCTTTGTTTCTTTTATTTCCCATTCCGTACCCTATCCTTGCAGTTCTTGTGGCTACGACAAGGGATCCAACTGCAGGAAGAAAAGTAAACACGGAAATCTGTTCCACTCGCCTCTATTTGCTTCGGGTTTTCTCTTGTGGGGTTTGTCTGAGTTTCTGAGTTTGGTTTACTATTATTTCGGCTTTTTTTTTCTTGAGAGAAGCAAAGCTCCCTTTGTATTTTCTTCCCAGCTCTGCTGTCTTCAATCCTGCTGTTTAAAGTGGAAAAACTGTACAAGAACTGTGCATTTAAAAACCTCTAAATCTTACATCTGTACCTTTCTCATAGTTAAATTTTATCCCTAATCTTGCCCTACCAGATTATGCTTAAAATTAGCGGTGATGGGGTGTAAAGCTTGGCATAATAAGAGCAAACTTTATATAAAATTACTGTATTTTCTCCCCCTCCAAGCCCCTTTTCTGAACTATTTTTGTGTTGGCCGATATTTATCATTCAAATCAACTCAGATTCAGCCCTGGCTGCAGCAGGTCTGGAGCTGCAGAAGTGCAGGGCCCTGCCCCAAACCTCCCAAAATCAGCGGGAGCTTTGGATCCAGCCCTAGAGAAATAAATCAGAGGGAAATCCTAGGTAGGGTGTAAAGGAAAATATATTCGGGTGGAGACAATGGGTCTTTGTTCAGCTGCGAGGGGGACAGGGGAGAGCAAAATCCCAGTGGCTGCTGACAGTCCAGGGGCTTTAACTGGGAAATCTGTAACCCATCTTCAGTGGGAAATCCCAAACCGTCTTCAAATGAGGGCCTGTTTTGGGAGTCAGTCCTAAAAGTCGGTCCTAAAAGTGGTTCAGCCCTATATTTATCTGTGTGCACAGGTACCCGTGCGTGTCTGCAGCGCTGCCCTTGGGTGTGGGAGCATTCCCGGGAAGGGGCACGCACGGAGAGGGCTTGGGATGTCCTGCAGAAATCAGACAGAACACGGAAAGGGCGCTTTGAGGCGAGGACAGATTTATCCTCAGCCTCTGCCCCCGCTCTCGGTGTCCCCGTGCGAGCCGTGGGGAAGATGCAAAAGTGCCCCGAGCACGCCTCGGGGAGGGGGATTGGCTCATCCCGGGGGATTTGCGCATCCCGGGGGATTTTCACATCGCTCCGCACCCGCGCCACATCTCCTCGTTTTCCACCTCCCAGGAACTCAGGATTCCTGTGGAGATCACAAATCCGAGCCGCGCACCCCACAGAAACCCCAAACCCCCACTTTAGGGACCACACACCCCTGAAACAGGGACGGGCCCACGCCGCTCCTTTGGAGCGCTGCCATCCCGCGATGCAAACCCAAATATTTGCGCCGCTGGATTTTGTTATTCCACCATCGCAATCATCGCTTCGTGGAGTTTTTGGGACGCTGTTCAAGCCCGGCCGGGATCGCTGCTGCGAGGTGCGGGCTCTCCATTAGGTGGCATTGGAAGTTTGGGGCTGGGGCAGGAAGAGCCGGGCTCTGCCTCGCCGGTGGGAGCGGATTTATCTTTTCAGCACTTGTTAGATACTCACGGCACGATTTGCTTTATCAACAGGCGGGGTAATAATTTTATCGGCTCGCTTTGTGTATCAGGGGTGGAAAGCTTCCCTCCCCCGTCCCCCGCGCAGAGTGTTGTCGTTGTTTTTTAATCAATTAAAGGCGTTATCAAAATAATTGGTTGCTGTACACCACTTAAAAAACATAATAATCCAATGTATGATGTAGAGCAGATTATAAACAGCCCTTTCCTGTTTTCCAGAGGTTCAAACACCTGAGAACTCAGCCGTGTCTCGCTGCACTCATTGGCAAAGGAATCTTACACACAACTTGTGGGGGTGTTGTCTGCTGAGCAAAAAACCCTTGAAAATACGAAAAAAACCCTCATTTTTAATGTGTGTAGCTCGAAGTAGTTTTGTTCTGCCAGGTTATGGATGCAGTTTTAAATAGTAAAAATAATTGAAATTATAAAAATATAAAATTCGATATTAATCAATTCACAAAAATATTTTTTTCTGCTCACACAGCAACTTTGTGGGAGTTCTGCTTTCACATCTCATTCCAGCAGTTTTTGTTAAATTAGAAAAAAGAAAAAACTGTTAAATTTTTTTTTTTTTTGCAAAGATAGAGATCGTTTTAATCATAGGATAATGAACCTAATTCAATTTACACTGGCGAAATCTCATTAGCTAAATTAGAGCCAGCCCCTTATTTACAATGAGCAGAATCAATCTCAAACTGTTTGCTATTGTTTGGTTTGTTTTGGTTTTTTTTCCCCCCCTGACTTCTTGCTGTCATTTAATTTAAAGGGCAGACTCCGCATTTATCCTCATTTGGGGAAAACGTTCTAAAGAATTAAATGTGGATTTTAATTTCAAGGCATTGTGTTTGAATGGCTTTAAAACTTTCTGTTTCACAGAGGTTAAATAATAATAAATGTACTATTTATCAGAATTATGACTGGACAGCTGTATCAAAAATGTTACCTGAATATATATGTATACACACACACACACACATATATATACACCAATGGCAAAATATTTTTAAAGTATTTATGTTGCTTCATCTAGAAAAAAAAATATTTTAAGCTACAGAATTTTCTCGTAGTACAATTTTCCCCCCATTTTTGTCTTCCTTGCTGTGCCTTTCTTTCCCTGCACTGATTTTCAGAGCAAATGTTCAAAGCCTGAGGTGTTGAGCTTCTTTTAATGACCCTTCCTCTGCTCCCATGGGAGGGAATATTCTGCTTATTTTGACAACTGATGTTTTCAAATCTTTTTTCAATATTTTTTTATGCAGTGGGAGCATAACAATTTTATTTCAGTGTGTGACTCGATGATAATTAATAAAAATTTTTCCTTGTAATGGATTAATTTTCTAGACTCCAGCAATAACAAAGTGAGTGTTTATGTTGCAGAGAAACTTTAAAACGTAAATTTTAAACGCTGTCCCTGTAACACTCGCAGGAGCTCAAGAGGGTGAATTAATACCAACATTTATGCTGTTATAACTGAAAAAAAAGTGGTTTTAACTCTTGGGAGCCCATTGAGAACATCCCAATCCAGTTCTGCAGGAATTAACAACAACGATGACTAAAATTTTGGATTTTTTAAGGTCATTTTTGCCCTTTGCAGAGTTGGGACACACAGCCATAAATTTCCATGGCTCATTCCACCCATTTTTGATGGAAAGTTGGAGAAACCCAAACCATTTTTCCACCCTTGCCTCCGTTTGCAGCTGAGAGCAGAAGGGCTGAGGCCACGGAGCTGAACCCAACCCAACTCAACCCAACCCCGCCAGGGCGAGATGGGATTCCCAAAAATCGCATTTAAAACTTAATTCTGCTTAATTCTGTCACGCTGAGCTCGTTGTTCTCCCCTGCACAAAGGCACGGGTTCGTCACATTCCCATTCCCAGCTTTCTCCAATTTTTTCTTCTGCTCTTTCTCCTTTTTCTCAAGGTGGGTTTGCTCGAGGGCTCCGTTTGTTTTTCTCTGAGGTAGCCCCTGTCATTCAGCACCGATCTCTGGGATTTTTTGCCCCGTGCAGTAATAACGATATCACCACCCCGAGCTGAAACAAAGCCGGGCTTCATTTGGGGGGATATGATAATCAGGGAGAAATCAGAGCCCACATCTTAAACTGGGAGAAATTGGTGAAATCCCATGAAAAATCAATGAGGAGCTGGAACGATTTCCCCCCCCTTTTTTTCTATTATTTTCCCCGGGGTGGAAGAAAACTGATATCAAAGTCAACAAGCTCCGAGCTTACCCCATTCTGTGGAAATTTCTCCCTCCATTACCTGCTTTTGACCTTTAGCAGGGCAGCAGAAAAAGCTGCGCTCAAACACTCGGGAACGGCAAAACACCCACAAAAAATTTCTCTTTAACACACGAAAACCAGAGGGGATAAATTAAAATTAATTTTTTTCTAGGTTGAATCACCCCCTCTTAAAAGCCACGTCCACAAATGAGCAATGATTGTAGGAATTAAAGCGTTCTCGTGGCTTTTTTTTTTTTTTTTTTAAAGGCCCCCGGCTTTGCTCGCGGCTGAAAGTCCTGGAAAGCTCGGGAGAAAAAACAAACAAACAAACAAAAAGGGGATGTGTAAGCCCTGGGGGTCGGGTTACCCTGCTCGCCTATTCATCACCGTCTCCTCTAGGAATGTTTAACCACATTTTAGGGTCCTCGCAGACCGCGAATTGTTTGGTTCGGCTCCTCTTTCGTGACGGCATCAAAAACGCGCAGAGTTTCGGGGAGTAAAAGATCGTGGGATGAGGCTTGGGACATTCAAGTTGTGGTCTTGGGCAGTGGTGCGAGTCTAAATAAATACCGAAAAACTGCGGGAAAAGTCCTGCACGGGCTTCTGGTTAAAGTAAAACCCTAATAATAATAATAATAATAATAATAATAATAATAATAATGGAGTAAAAACGAGGAAGGGCCAAACTCTGCCTTAAGCAGCCCTAACGATAATTACATTGTGGTAATGAGTGTGCGGGCCAGTTTTAAATCACATAAAGACAGTGGCTCTGTGTTTTTCCCTCCACGGTGTGTCAGCAGGAATAGATCCCGTGTATAACCCGACAGAAATTCCCATGGCTCTGACCCGGTGCTTTCTTTAGGGTGGTTCTTCCCCGTCACTCCTGTCCCCTTTTGAGGCATTTTCTTGCTTTATTTATGGTTTTGTTAAAAAGAGATAGAAACCACAAGCTGGCTGTGATGCCACCCCAGGCTCACATCCACCTTCCAGCCTTGGGAATGGTTCAACCCGATGCCTCCAAAGCAAAAATCCCATCACAGGCAAATTTCTGCACTCAAATATGGGTGTGGGGGGGGAAAGCATTACCTGATGAATGAAAGCAAGGAAAGTATTTTTTTTTTACCCATGATTTAAAAAATAATAAATTGGTTTTAAAAGAACACATTCTATTTATTCAGTTTTGAGTTTGGCTGAGGTTTGTTATAAAAATAGTGGCGTAATTTTTTAAGAAACATTTTCTGTTTGGATAGATTAACTGTACACGCAGGCACTTTAGCTTTTGATTCCTTTCAGTAATAGAGTAATATTCATTGCTGGCATCCAAAACTCCTCCTAATAAAAACAGTTTGGGAAATCTTCCATGCCAGACTGATAAAATCTCTTTGAAATGAGGGGAGGTAATGAGCAACTGTCAGAAAATGGGATTTTCTCTGTCCCCAGGTCCCAGCACTGCAAAGGCAGCGCCATTGCTGGCAGAAGTGCATCTTCTCCAGTGCTCTGCTGCAAATTCCTGGGGGAAAACAAGGCATTTGGGAATGATATTATTACTAGTTAATTGCAATAGCCAGCATTTTGTGTATTTAGGACAAAAATAATACAGGAGTCACATCACTGTGGGGGCCTCCCTCTCCCCCTGCGCTCCACATCTGGGGCAGCTTTCTGGTACCAAGCAGGATCCCGGCACATCCTTCCCAGCCCACCTTGTTCCCTGGGTTCCCTCAGGCTCTCAGAGAACTTTTTTGCTTCCCTTTAAGTGTGGGAAAAGGCTGAGTGAAGCAGCAGGGCTGGGGAGTCAGCACAAGAGATCCTCTCCCCTTCCCCCTTGTGCTCGCCTTTGAAACAGCTCCTTGTGCCCACTGCCTTCAACCTCTCCTGTCACGGGTTTTTGCAATAATTCCTCAGCTGGCCTGAGAAGCTGAGAAGTTGCTTTCTGTCATTTTATGTCTGTTTAGTCAGGGCAAGGTTCATCTGAGTTAAATTTTCATCGTTCTCTGAAAATCCCCACTTCCCTGAGCTGGGGCTGCGGCCCCGAACCCCCGCGCTGCTGCTGTCAGCTCAACATCAGCAGAAGCAAAAATCAAAACAAAGGAGAAAAACAGCAAAATGCTGGAAGAAACAAATATTTCCCTCCACTTTCTGTGTCAGTGGGTGAAGGCCAGCCTGGAATCTGGCTGGGTCCATGTCTTTGGTGCTCCTCTCATAGATCCAGCCTGCAGCATTCGTCACATTCATCACCAACCCCAGCACATTTGTACACACGGGGCTGTTTGTGGTCCAGGTTTTGCTTGTATTTGTTTTTGCCTTGCAATTTTCTTTCAAAAATCCTGAAGTATTTCTGTGCTGCTCATTTCAGTCCTTTTAAACGTTGCATTTTGGGTGTTTTCTTTTTCATTTGCAGTGTTTTTACTTCAGCGCGTCCACAGATGCGCTGCCAACACAACCGTGAACGCACCCAAAACTGAAGGTTCAATTTAGCAGCTCACTGCTCTTTTGACATTTTAATTTCATCTCCTTTTTTTCTTTTAAGAGAATTAGTGGTAACTTTATCTCTCATCAAATTCCAGGATTTTGTCTAATTCAATTATGCCTATGGAGGCTCTTTTCTTCTTTCTTTGGCTTTACTGAAGTGACACAGATGATTATAGATTTGTTTCTGAGAAAATCCAAATCACCCTTGAATTATCCCTGGAATTATCTGCATTTTTGTTTCTTTGTGTATGTCCAATAATATCTCTTATAATTCTTCAAGACTAAAAAGTTCAGATCTATTTTTTTAACGTATTATTATTAAACCACTTCAATGATGTTCCATTTTCAGAGATTGGTGATTTGTTCCCGCAGCAGTGGTGATGATAATAGAAAAAAATATTAGGAAGCAGCACCTCCGTGCTTTAGCCTTCCTTGCCATGTTCCCTGTCAGCTTGCATCCCCTTCTCCTCATCTGTGGGATAGAAATAACCTTGGGACTGGGAGAAAAGTGTGTTTCTCATAAGAGCACAGGACAGGAAAGCCCTTTCTTTAAATCAAAAGCAGTTGGCTGCTGCAAGAGCCCGGAGGCACAATCTCTGCTGCTGCTGTTGATGTCTGTCAGCCCCTCCACCTGCCCACAGGCAGAATTCTCTGGGGTTAAGATCGACCCCAAAGTCCTTACTTTTAATACTGCTCTAATCTGAGACCTGCTGCAAAGCTCGGGGCTCCCCGTGTGGGAACAGCCCGTGCTTTCCTGGAGCTGGAGAGAACTGCCTGTGCTGGTGGAACGGGTCCTGGGATATTCCCCAGCAAGCCCCTGACCTCCCGAGCTGGTTCTGCTGGGAAATTGGGCTGGGCTTTACCCAGGGCCCTCTCCTGGAGCTACCTTGGGATTTTTTAGGGATGTGTTCCACCACCATCCTCACCTCCATCAGGATCAAAGACAAACAGTGATGCCTGGATGGTCAGACCATTTTGACTTCTCCCTCTTGGCAGGGAATTTCACCAATTTTGCTTCTGAAACATCTTTTTTTTTTTGGCCAAATATGGAACTGAGATTCTCTTCCCCTGCACAACTCTTTCTTTCCTGGGTAGATGGGAAGTCTGTGTGTGCCCCAAGGGAATAACAGGGATCATCTCCCCTTCTTTGCAACCCAGTGACCCTTATGTGCTAAAATACAGAACTTTGGTTGGGAAGGACCTTATGGATAATTTAGTTTCAACCCCCCAACAAGCCCAGCATCACAGCATTGCTGGTGGTGCTGCATTTGAGGTCATGCGACCCTGTGAAAACTGAAGCTGTTGGTTTTACACAGCTTTGCTCCAAAGTTATCAAAGCCAAGGATGGGTGTCAGCACCCAGGGCTGGGCACGTCGGGAACGTTGGGAAGTCTGGCACTCGTGCGCTCTGCAGGTGGATTGGTATGTGGAAAGGTCACACCTACCAACGTTCTTAGGCCTCTGGTGTGAGAGATAAAGCCATCTGGTCACCATTTGACAGCTTAAATTGTAATTACACCGTTTGGCCTAGCAATTGCTGGCAGCCACTGTTTGAAGCTATCCCAGATAGGGATCGAGCCGTTCCACGGGAGCTGGGTGGCTGGAATTCATCTCGCCTCATCTCCTTGGCCTGATTTTTACCTTCCTGAATTTATCTCTGCAGATCCCTGGTCCCGATTGTGAACTTGGCAGAGGTTTTTTTGGTGTGAATCACCCCGGTGGCCGCTAACCAGGAACACCTGCTGGTCCTGCTACCCGGAACGGGAGGAGAAGATGGGCATCTCCAGCGGAATTCCACCGCGGAATATGGAAGCGTTTAAAGGAAGACCTGCCCCGCTCCTCGGGGTAGCAGAGATCTGAACCTTTAAATTGCAGCCATTCCCGGCCTGACGATAAGTAAATAAACAATTCACAGCTGCGAAAGGCTAAACACAGAACACATCTATCTCTCGCGGGCCTGATTGCTGAACAAGTAATTAAGTGCGAAATGTGAGCCCTCGATGTCACCGGGAGATGATAAAGGTCTCCAGTTGTAAATTAAGTGAACTCCTCGATATTAACCCTTCAGGAGCCCTTGGGTGGCACTGGGTGCCTCGGCGTGACTCCAGCGCAATTTGCATGCAATTATTCCTGACATTTGCCCCTGGGAATACGGAGCTGTTGTTTTAACAAATTAAAAAAACACGGGAGGGAGTTGCTTTGTCTCTTCTCCTTGAGCTAGAGCAGGGCACCCTCTAAGTCCCGGTTCCTGGCCCTGCCATGCTCGTCCATCACATTCCCGCTGTCACTGTCCCTCCTGGCGATAGCAGAGGTGTCACAAACCCAAAATACATTAAAGCCTCTGCTCGGGGTCTGAGATAAAGGGGGCTGTGACTGGGATGGGCAGATATCCATCAGTGCCTCCAAATTGTATTCATTCAGGATTCACCTTGAGAATCAGGATGTCATCAATGACCAGAAACTGAAGTATCACCACTTGTTAAATAATTCTTTAAAAGGG
Source organism: Eopsaltria australis (assembly GCA_034509425.1). NCBI lineage: Eukaryota > Metazoa > Chordata > Aves > Passeriformes > Petroicidae > Eopsaltria > Eopsaltria australis. The sequence goes on from JAVTVJ010000403.1 coordinate 502,525, forward strand.
TTGTGGCATTTTGTTTGGTTTGGTTGTGGCTGTGATTTGGGGCTTTTTTCCTTTTTTCATTAATGAAAACTTTACTTTGCCTGGTATTTGATGTTTTATTTTAAGGGCCCCTGCGAGCCTATGACCACAATCAATGCATTTTCAGATGCATAACTAATTATTTTAGCACACAATGAAAACTTTGTCAATGTCCAACAAGTGTCCGGTTTTCAACCCAAGGTACTGCAAACCACGAATAAAAATAATTCAAAGTAGAATTTTTTGAAACTCATCATATTTAAGCCATCCAATAACTTCTGAGTGCTAGATACCAGCTTGGCAACCTCTAGGGTTGGTTGAACTTAACAGATTTTTGCTCCTTTGGTGATTCACAGGTTTAGAGGACTTGTCTGATGTTAGAGCTGGATTTGGTTTGAATCCTGGAGTGTGAAGCCATGTAGGGATGGATCCATGGATCTGGATCACACTCAGATCACTCCATAGTTAATTTTTATGTGAACCAAATGAATTCTTGGGTTCACTGGGGAAGGGAGAAAAGCAAAGCACAAAGTTTTTTTGGGACTGGCCTAATTATTAGGAATTTCCCCAGATTTAACTCCCAGACTTTCACTCTTTTCTTGTTCTGTAGCAGCTGCTTATATTTTCCAGTTTCACTTGAAGCCATGGCAGGAGCTGTGCTCAAAATGGTGCCATGGGAGTCTGAATCTCAGGAAAGCAGACACCAAATCCCTGGTGCATCCTGGCAGCTGGGAATGCTCCAGAAAACCGGGACAGCCCTGCCAAAACAGCCCCTAGGAGCACATCACCAGCAGAGCAAATGGTAGATGGGACCAGCCATTGACCAGAAGAGGAGAGCTTTCTTATATTTCCTTATCTTTCCCCAGTCCCAGAGAATCCATAAAAAAACCCTCCACTTCACACAGCCCGTTTTTTAGGAGCCGAGGCCATGCAGAACCCAGCTCACCCATTTTAGATCCCACTTCCAGTGGGAGGCCCTGGGAACTGGGCAGGGAGACAGCAAACTTTCAAACCCCAAGCTGTGAAGGAGCAGGAACACTCCTAAAATGTCCCTTCTAAAAGGGAGCCTCCCTTTTTAGGTTTCAAATGCTATCTTTGTTACCACCCTTGGTAACCTCCCTAGCAAAGAGCTGAGTGTTATTAGAAAAGACCTGAGCATGGGTGGGAAGACAAGAAAACAAAAGGAAATGGAAGTCCTGGAAATTGATTTTCCATTTGAATCTGTTATTTTTCCTTCTGATTTTTAATAAGACGTTTTATGAAGTTTATTGCACTGCTATCTATTTTCTTTTAGGGCGTGTTATCTTTTGTGACTTAGTTGACACTAAAATAAACCTCAGTTGCTAATTAAGGATAGAAATGGAAATCCAACGATTTGCTTCTCATCAATGCCAAGCAGTAAATCCTTTAATGCTCTGGGATTTTGCTCTATAGCTCTAAATTTCCCATTGGTATTTAGTAATCTGCTGATTGCATTTACTTTAATTCTTTGGTCTTCAGAGTGTTCATGTCGAGGCACTCACTTACAGTAGCTCTGCGTGTTAAGGGCAATGAGTTAAAAGCTGTAGGGGTTTTTTTATTAAATTCCAGCTCTGTTTTTCCTATTGAGTTCCCAACTACTGGGTTATATCACACTAATAGGAGTTGTACTCTGGCTGGACAAATGGCAGCGTGTTGTGGTGTCCTGAGGGAGCCATGACATCATTTTTAATTTGCTTATCTGGACTTGGAAAAGCAGGAGGGTGTTCGGTGAGAAAGTGAATTTATTTTTGCTCCAACTCACCTCTTCTTGCAGTGACGTTATGGGAACTGTGTCCCTGGGCAGGTCACACCCACTGGCTGCTCCGTGGAGGTCTCAGATGCCCCCATTTCACCACATCTGAAGGAATGGAGGGATTTAATGACCCAGGAGCCCATTTTCCCATTCCCCAGGGCTAAGCAGTAGGAATTGTGGAGGAGAGGGACACCCCTTCCTTTACTGCACATCCCTCAAGGTTTGCCTGGGGCTGAGAGAAGCCAAGGAATCCTTCCCAGCAGTTTTGTGGTTGGGTCTTCACAACCAAACTTGACACTAGGGATTACAAGAATAGGGACCAGGGAAATGATTTAGAGCACCTTGAATGCTCCAAAATCTGGTTCTGTTTGGTCAATTAGAGTTTGATTTTTCATTTTTTTTCATTTCCCCATTCCAACTGAGACTGGAAGAGGTGTTCTATTCTCATGGGAGCTGGGAAAAGGCTTCCTAACAGAGCTGGTCAAGCCTTTGCTGTGGGTGTCTCTTTTCTCATGGAATTAGGACAGGAGGCAGGAATTTTAGAATGGGAGAGAGATTTCAGTCATATCATTCTGAGTAAATATTTTGCATACAGAGAATGTTGGATGAGTAGTTACTAAACCAGTAAATGCTTTCCTAATTTGACCCAAATTTTTAGCATTTTCTGAAACCACGGCTGAGTCTTCTCCAGAAAGATCATATTGAGATAAAGCCTATGATAACTCTGTAGAACTCAGCCCACTGAGATATTTAATTTTCCCTAAGTTAAAGTTTGTCCATTGTGTCCACTTGTTTTGCAATGAGAGCCTTCAAAGTAGAAGTACAACAGAATTTTTTGTCATTTACTTATTGCCTGTATTCCAGAGAATCACTCATGAACTAGGATTTTTACTTCCACTTTTTCCCACTCCTAACATGAGCACATATTTAATTGATCCCATTGATGTTCTTTAAAGCTTCAAGTCTCAGAATTTGGGCAGTTAAATTCTTTTTATCAGTTTGTGTGAATCAGGTTTGAAAAAGAGAACTAAAGCTGTATTTTCTGGGTGATTTGGGAAAAGGGAATCACTTCATCAGCCTCAGTGGCTTTCAGTCAAATCAGTGCCAGAAGCTCCTGGACACCTGGAACAGCTGACTTGGCATTCCAAGCGAGTGAGGACCCGAAGGCTCCAGCTCCCTGCAGTGGGAGTGACCTCCCAGCACGAGGAAGACCTGATTACATCACGGAGATAACCTGTTCCCTTAAAAATAGCAGGGTCAGGGAGGCAATAAAGCTGTCAACGTGGCAATCACAGCCTGTGTTCCACCAGCTCCCCAGGCTGGGGACCAGGAGGGTGGGGACCTCACAACGAGGATGGCCACGTTTGGGTAAACAAAGCCATGGCAATACCCCGGTGCTATTGTCTGCTCAACAGCTCTATTTGTGCCAGTGATATTTCCAGGTTAGCTCCTCCTAGGCCCATAAAAATCTTTGTTCTATTCTTTTTGCTGTTCTTTTTTATTTTTTTCCCCCTGGATGCAATGATGGATGGAGTGCCCATAAAACCTCACGGCTCCATGTAGGACATCCCCAAGCACTGAGCCAGGTGTGGAGCAACTGGTCATGGAACAGGCTTCCACCCAGGCCTGGGCTTGGCTCGAGTCTCCTGTCCAGTCACTGGGATGCCTCACTCTTTGTTCACATCCAGCTGTGGGAATATTTCACACCAGAGGCCAGGCCAAGAATGGAAAACCATCCAATCTCTTCAGCTGAGCAGCCTTGGGAGGTACTCATGGTGCAGGTGGGATCACAGCCCAACGTTTTCATTGTGCTGGGATGATCCCTTTTCAGCAAAGGAAGATGTTGTGGAGGGTTCACATCCTGTTGGTGCCTCAGATACGTTTCAGCTATTGCTGTTTTCCTTTGGATAACGTGTCCCTTGGCTCAGCCTCCAGTTTAGCTGGCCTTGGACAATAGGTCAGAGTGATGCAACTGATTTGGGGGCGACTTTTGGACACGAGTGTCAAACTGTGCGGTTTTGATAAGGATTGAACACGCGCAAAGCAGCGTCTAGGAATAAAACATTTCTTATTATATCCAAAATGAAGCAGAAACTTGTGTCCCTGATAATATGTAGCAAGGCTTTGTCTGTTAAACACCAAATTTTGGTGAAATTTTTGGTTTTTAAGATACTTTTCAGCTTAAAGCACCGAGAAAATGTCAGGGGTTGAGTTTAGAGATGAGCAAGACCAAAAGAGGCATTGGCCTCACTTGAGTGAAATGTGGTTTCAGGAAGAGCAGCTGCCACTGCCTTGCACAGCTTTTCCCTTCTGTTGGTGGTGGCTCAGCCTTGCACTCAGAACAGCTCCAGGCAGTTATAACCTGAAATTCCTGGCAATTGCATCCACCTTCTCCCATCTTGTCCGAGAAATCCACTTGAAAATGAAGCTTCAAATCTGAGCTTCCATTGCTATTGAAAAGACATGGAGATGGGATTTGATTATGAGAGATTGGATGGGATAAAATTGGGGTTGACCAGAAAATGTAGTTGCACCTCAGGGAAAACTTTTAGGAGGTTTTTAGGTATATTTGCTACTTTGCATAATATTTTGTTATGTTTTCACATTTACTGACTTTGATGGGGCCCAAAACCAGAAATTCTGTGACTATTTTTGTTCTGAACAGGAGGGGGTAAAACCTGTTCTTGTAGGACTTTCATCTTAGAAAGAGATTAGAAAAAAACAACTTATGAGTTCGTCTGAAGTTTGCCTATCACCAGGCCCTAATTATCTGTTGATGTTAATTCCACTGATTGTCCACAGGTGAGCCAGAGTTCTAAGGCAAGGAAGGAATTTCACTGGAATGGTTTTTCAGTGTTTGGGTCTATTTGCAGACTGTGGTATGTCCACTTGAGCAACAGCCAGAATGTGAAACTGAAACGCCAGTGCTTTCTTCTCGTTATAACTGGAATCTTTAAAGACAAGATTCCAAAGTTTGAAGGTGTTCACTGCAAGGTTTTGGTTCTTTCCCATCACGATTTCAATGCTAATATATAAAATATTAAATGCAACGTTGGCCACCTTCTTCTTCCATTGAACTCAACGGGGATTTCATTCTTTGATTTCAGTCAGGACAATGTTTAGCACTTTTGGATGCCCCAAAGACACCGTGGTCCAACCACCTGCTCTGGATCTGCAGGCTGAGCTTCACAGGTGTTACCAACCCTCCCCTGAGTCATCACTTGACTGAAAACAGGAATTTCTCTCTGAGTTGAGCAAACTGTGGTGACCTCAAACACGACTGATACTTGGTGGGAGGAAGCTGAAGGCTGCTAATTTTTGGGATAATACCAAAATCTTGTAATGAAAGGGATGGGTTTGGCCTGCAAGGCCTTTGCTTCAGGGAGGGGGTGTGAAGTGGAGCAGCCCCTCAGCCCTGGGTTTGCCATGCTGGCTGGGAGGGCGTGAGAAGAATGGTGTTTGTCCCTCTGCCAAGCCCTTCCCTGCTGCTCCTTGAGAAACCAAGTTGCAAAAAAGCTCCTTCCTGCAGAGTGTCACAAGGACTGTCTTGGATTTGGCTTCAGGAAATGGTTCAATTATTTTATTTTTTCTTTCTTTATCTAGCTTGCTCCACATTATAAAAAATAAAGATATGGTTTATATGGATCTGTTGCGTGGGGCAGGAGACCCCCATCACCTACAGGGATGGTGATGGGGTGGCAATTTCTCTAAGCTGGAGCAACCACTCAGCCTTAGTTTAAATCCCTTCCTTCATCCAGTGCAACAATAATATCTTTTGGACAAGAGATTTTGGAAAAGTTGAAATGTTTGCTTCACAAAACAGACATAAAATTTCTCCTTCAAGGTGCTAAATTTGTGCTGAGCTGGTCCAAAACACGACTGCATCTGGCTGTGTCTCGTGTCTGCTACTAAAAAAATGTCCTAAATTCCAGACAACCTCTGGGGCTTTGAAATAAAACTCATTAATCCTACATTTGAATTTAATATTTGAAATTTTATCCTAATCTTTTTTTTTCTTCCACATGAATTAACTTTAGAATACTTGGAAAGGAGCACAAGGGTGGTTTTTTTCCTTTTTTTTTTTTTTTTTTTTTGAGAGAGAGGGAGAACGTTCTTAACAAAGGGTATAAAATTAAACTAAATTTGACCTCTGCCTTTAGCAGATTTTCCACCTGGTCTGTGCAGGAAATCAACTTCTATATAGCAGCTCTTTCATAAGGAATAACATACATGAGTCTGTAAGTGACAGTTTTTCTTGGGTGGACAACAATGTTAGTTACTTTTTATGATTAATTGATAAATGTTTTGATATGGTGCCTGGGCTCCGAGTCAAAAATCACTCCAGTTAGATGATCCAACACTTGGGAAGCTGAGCCAATTACAGCTCAGGCACAGTGAAAACAATTCTAAAATATTTAAGCCTAAAAATGTGCATAGTTGTGAAGGAATCTTACACGTGGGTGTATGGTGGTATCCTGAATTACAACTTCTTGGTGGGCCAATTTCTTCAGGAATGCAGGGAAGTGCAGGGATTCGAGACTCTTGCATCTATATTTCAAAAGACTTGGGAAAACAGAAGAACCACATGGGCTCTTGTGGCTGGGCACGTGCTGAGGAAAACCAGAACATGGGCCAAAATGTGCTTTTAGTCCCTTGGGTTGCACAAATCCCTTTGCTTTTTTGGGCAGGTTTTAGGTTTCGAGTCTCCTTCCCTTGACTCTTAACCTTCTCTTTTCTTTTTTTAGGCTCCAGGACTTACTTTCTACACCAGGCTTCCAACTTTCGTCCTCAGATTTGCACCCTGACTCTGTCCCTGGTGGGATTTTACATGATCCATGAGGAATAGGATTTCATGTCTGTGATCAGGTTGTCCCTATCAGCAGGGTGGGCTGGACTCAGAGGTTTTAGGTACAGCCCAGCACCAAAAAACCTACAGTAGACACAGCTCGTGGAGGTCCTCCAAAAGAATAACCTCGTTTGCAATTACAGTTTATTTTCTCTGATTATTGAGAAAAGGAGAAAGCACTCTGTATTTTTCTTTCTACAGGTAAATGAATTCAGAGGCATTTTTTTCATTAGGATTTTGGGGCCATCTGCTCGAAGTCCATTTGGAAAACTCCCTGTTGCAGGTTGCTGATGGCTTTGTGTGTGACAGAGCTGTTCCAAACAAAGCCAGTGGGAATAGAGTATCTGTGTTTTTCTTTTCTGGTTCTCCCCCTTTCAGTTCCTCAAATGTTACATGGAAATTTTGAGGGATGCGTGCCTGGAATTCAGAGCCAACCAGAGATCTGGAAACTGAGGGGCAAATCCTGAACTTCAGAAATCTCAGGGGTTTTTGACTGTTCATCATTTTCCATGCAAGTATCTAATCCTAACCCCAAACATCTCATTGTCTTCAACTGATTTTCATTCCAAGGCCAAGCTTCACTTTAGAAAAATTAATGGATACAGCTTCTACTGGAGGCTCTTTGGCATCACTGAGGCCATCAGCCCCTGAAAGGCTTGAAGATGTTTGAAAAGAATTAGATCCAGATATTGCTCCATCTTTTTAGAGCCCTTGACTCTTGGTATGTTGAGAAGGAGGTGAGGAGAGCTGTAGAATATCTTTTCAAATGGAAGAGTGTCTTTCCTAATCTTGTTTTAAAGTGAACTTCCATAAAGAAGGATGTTTCCTCCAGTCAGCTATGTGGTTAAAAATGCAATTTCCCCAGTAACTCTCTCATTTCAGGTACCATTTGAATGGCATGATACCCCTTCCCAACCTTCCCTCCATCCCTAACACCCAGTTTTGATCCTGGCTGCTGGATCTAGACACGCTCCTGCTTTCACTTCATTTAACACTGGAGGATTTCATGGCTGTTGATCCAAAAGGAGAATTTCTAACAGCACACTCTAAGCTTTACTGCTCGTGACTTCTTAATCATGCAGATTTTATTTCATGTTAAGCTAGCAACTGAACTCTTCTAATAAACAGAGTAAAATCTAATTAGGCTACTGGAGGGGAATAGAAGAATTTATACTCCTCCAGACACACAGACATTAGGAATTCTTCCTCAAACATACACTCAGGCTTCCTGGCAGCCTCCCCTTCCAAGAGTGGCTAATGATCCTGCTAATTTGCACTTTGCTGATACTGCGAGGAGTCCCTCACAGATGGAAAATATGCTTCTTCCATGAGATCATACAGGGCAGCACAGCCTCGTGGATTGTGCACTGAGCAAAAGAAATCCCAGCTCCTGATCCCATGGCTCCCACTCCTCTCTGTGTGGTCTCTCTCAGTTTCTCCAGGCGCAATCTTGCTGCTCATTCATGGGCTTGTGGTGATTACTCACTCCTGTGCCTGTGTTTCCAGAGCAGAAGGCACAATTAAAGCACTGAAGCACTGTGGTTAGAGACTCAGCTGCACCTCTAGAACATCTGTGGAGAAGATTGACAGCACAGATGAATTTGGCTGAGTTCTGGTCTTCACTGGTATTGCTGGGGAGAGGGAGATCGGAACCACCCGGCCTCAGGGAAGGGGACACATCTTCCCACAAGAGGCCACACAGCCTCAGGGACACCCAGCCCCTCAGGGACATCTCCATGCACACAATCACCCCTGGTCTGCACACCCATGGTCCCTCCAAGGGGTGGTGCTCCCCAGGGTAGTGGTGGAGTCACCATCCCTGGAAGGATTCAAAGAACACATGCAAGTGGCACTTTGGGGTGTGGTGTCGTGGGCATGGTGGTGATAGGTCCAAAGTTGGGCTGGATGGTCTGGGAGGTCCTTTCCCACCTTGATTAGCCTGTGATTCTATACCACCTCAAGTTTTCACCCCTTACAACCTCAAGCAGCTCAACCAGGCAGTGGGATCAAGCTTGGCCTCTCTGCTGGTTTGGATTGGGGTTGATGTGTCGTGCAAGGGGCAGAGAGTCCTCCAGGAAATTTCCTCACTGTTCCCTGTAAAGAACAGCCCAGATGTTCCACAGCAGCCCCAGCTGCCCACTGACATTTGGAACCTTGGGATATAGGTCCAGAATTAGCTGGGAAAGTGTGAACACCATGGGAGCAGCAGGTAAACCCAAGGCAGGCAGCCCTCCCCAGGAATTGGTGCTCAAGGCTTTTCCCCAAGCCCGTGTGTTTTCCAGCAGTCTTTTTCCACCTGGAGAGCTGTCATGTCCTTTTCCAAGACTGTTTAACCCTTCCAGTGTCTTGTCAGAGCTGTTCCTATGAAACCATCAGTCATTTCTTTGGTTTGAATGAAGAACAGGGAGAGAATATAGGAGTAAATGTTAAAATAAAACCCGAATAAAAGCTGGGGGTTGTTCATAAGCAAACAGAATAAAAAATTATAGGATCATAGAATGGTTTGAGTTGGAAGGGACCTTAAAGCTCATCTTGTTCCAACTCCCTGCCAAGGGCAGGGACACCTTCCACTAAACCCAGGTTGCTCAAAGGGCCATCCAACACTTGGGCCTTGGACACTTCCAGGGCTGGGTCAGCCACAGCTTCTCTGGATAACAAAATAGCACATGATCCATCCCCTGGTGTCTCAGGAGACAACTTTCCATTGATGACATTAGGGCAGAGTGTCAACAGCTCTGGCCCCTGGAGACACAGATACTTCAGGAAGGATTCAGGTCCTGCTGAGCACAGGTTTGTTCAGGGAAGGGTGTAGCCCCAGCAGTGGGAGGAGAAGGCCTTCCTCCTCATATTTCAGATTTTTAGAAATGAAAACACAAAAAGTTCCAGCAAACAGCGACCCTGTGGCAGGCTGGAGCTGATGTATCTTTTCCTAACACATGGAGCTTTTGTGAAATTAAATCCCTGGCCTGAAACCTGGAGGCATCGCTTACTTTCAACTTTTGCTTTATTCAGGCAAACCTCCAGCTGATGTGAGAGAGCACTGGGTCATATTAGGATTTGGCCCACGAGGGCGGAGCAGAGCCAAGCCCAGAATGTCACATAAACATATTAACTGGAGACTTGGCTTTCTCCAGATCCCAGGGATGGAACAGGGCTGTGATCTGGTCTGCTGTGAGGCACTCAAGGAGGTTAAACTTGTCCTGCCTAGAGCATTAAGAGAACAGGATCCAAACATCTGCACAACCATCTGTATCATCTCTTCCTCCTCCTGGAGATGTCTGGAATCTTGTCTGTTTTGTGTGACAGGTAGAAACGAGCTAAAAACTGCTTAACCTGTTCTGTGGGGGTGAAAAAAATTCAGGAATCAACCCCTGAGTTGTTCATGCTGAGGTGGAAAGCGTTCTCGCTGCTGCTGAGGTATGAAGAGGGCATATTGTTCATTTAAACCACACTCTATAGCTTTTTGCAGCAGTAAAGTATTTTTGAAAGTTTACAGCTGTAGGAGAAATTCCCTGGAGCTTTTCAGTCAGTTTCCTGCCAATCAGAGAGCTGAAGGCACTCCGGTTTGGGCGCCAAAAGTGGCATTTCAGTGTTACACATCTGAGATGTGGAGCAGTTTTTAGAGAGCATCCTGACAGGTTTGGAACTCCGGAGAAATGATTTTCTGGTGCCAAGCTACACAGTCTGGGAAACGCTGCATGCCACACTCACTCCTGTCCCTCTGCCAGAACCCAAAATATCGATTCAAAAGAGAACAAGAAATATGGCTCAGGGCTCTGGTTTGCAGATACATTTCAAGCAGGAACTCTCTCTGATATTTAATGTATTAACTGCTCTCTCAGCTGTAAGAATTCAGTGTAAGAGGAGGTCCATGTTCAAGGAGATCACGTAGCAACACCGTGGAGAAAGGGAGAGACTCAGCAGGAAAGAAAATGTCCCAGGTTGACCAAAAAAACATCTCAGGAGTGGAGGAAATGGTAAAACTTGGGCCAATCCGCTGCAAGGCCATTAATTTATGAGTTTAAAAGTTGTTTCAGAGTGGTTTCTGAGAGGGCATCTGAGAAGGTGTGGATGCTAAAGCATTGATGTGGGAGCCATTCTTCAGGGAACAAGAGTGCCAGGACATGGCTGCCTCCAAAAATGGTCAGAAAGAGCAGATTGAAAGACCTTCTGAATTATTGCTTCAAAAGAAACCCAAAAGAATCGTTATTAGGTGGAAAAAAAAATACATTTGGTTTCTTGGTATTATTTTATTTAAGTAGAGCAGAGAAGAGCTGGGAGAGGAACAGGCCATGTTTTTGGAATTAATGGTTTTAAAATGTTCTTTAATGGGATGATAAGAACAGAGCATCTTTTAATTAAGGATGAATCAATTAGCAATAACTAATTTTAGCTGGTTAGAGCAGGAGCTGCACTGCCATGGGTAGGTTTATCCACAGGAATATCCCTGGAATGTGATTGTTCCAACCCCAGTTAGGCTTGGAAAGAGCTCCTTGAAGGGGAACAGCTCAGCTGTGGTTCTCATATCTCTCCTGAAGAGCCCTGCCAGGACACCAGAGGAGAGGTTCTCTGAGCTCAGCCCCTTCTGATGTCCTTGAATGTGGGAAGTTTAATATTTTCGAACATTCTGTCACGGATCCGATGACTTTGGCCCAGCACCTTCTGTTTATTGTTAATGAAAGTCAATAGAAGTGTGGAAAAGTACAAAATGTCAACCTATGACCTTGTGAAATCCATGGCAGGAGAGAGCAAAGGAAGAAAACCACCCTTTGGTACAGCTCTGTCCCTCCTGCCGTGCTGGGATCCAGAAGTAAAAGGCTTTTTCTCAGGGCTGGGGCTTGGTAAGTCAGGAATTTTGTCTCTCCTTGTTTTCCTTGCAGTTAGTTAAATCCTTAGGCTCCTGTTAACACTGAGCTCCAAGCTGATTTTTGTGTTAAAATGCTGGAACCTAATTTTCGTTTAACAATTTTTCTCTCGGAGGCCAACATCAAATTAGTGTGTTTTCCACTGGCAGCCCCCAGTAATTTGGTAGGCAGGAGGCTCACACATACTTAAGTTATTCAATACATTTTGTTTTACTCTGTACAAGAAACCCAGTCAGAAGGGGCTGATTTATGATATTCCTCAGGTTTCCTGTTACTTTAAACCACCAACATCCCATGGCCAAGCCCTTCACGGGCAGCCAGCACATCTGGCCCAGAGTGCTTCTGTCACCTATGGCCAGAATGCCATATTTATAATCAAGCCATCATAGAAAAGAAAGAATTGATTATGATGAAAAGAGGGAAAAAAATGGAAATCTAAAAGGGTAAAGTTATCAGTGGACATTTGTAAGTATGTTTGGGTGGGTTTTTCTCCAAACATCCATCCCAGACAAAGAGGAGCCCATAGCACACTGAGCAGGAATGTCAGATACGTGCAATCACCTCTTTTAGCCTAATTATAAATTACTGACAGCTTTGATTTTCCCATTTCACCCATTTTTAATGTCTCTTTTGTTTTCCATTTGTACAGACAACCAACTGCTGGCTGAAGCCAAAGCTCCACGGTCCATGTGAAATCCCACCTGCAATTCTGCCTGCAGAGACGTGAGTCTGCTCCTCACAAAATGAATTTTAGCTGCTCTCCTCGGGGATTTCAGGCTTAGGCAGTCCCCGTGTCTGGGTTGTATCTGCGTATCCATCTGTCAAACGGGATCAATGAGCCAAACTCTCCCTAAATATTAACTTCCTACAAGTTCCATAAAATAGTCAGAGGCAGAAATTTGGCTTAATGTGCTCCTTAAAGGGAAAGCTGGATAGCCTGTCTGTGCTGTAAAAGTCATATACAAATCCACAGGGCATCCACAGCCCAAAAGCTGTGATGGCTCACAGCACAAATCCTTAATTTTTCTCATAAAACTACAGGTTTCAAATGTGCTGTGTAATAAAGGGACTGAAAGACCTGCAACATTCAGGCTGTGAAGTCAGGCAGTGGTTTGGGGTTGCAGGACATAAAACTGGCATGAGCAGGGATTGAAGATTTGGGCACTTCAAAGGGCACAGGCAAAGCTGTATTTTCTTCTCTGGAAGGTGTGTTTTACAGAGATTAATAAGAGAGTCATTAAAGAAACCTACAGATGATAACAAACAGAGGCTCAGCTGTGCCAAACCCTGGCAATGGGAAGAGCTGCAAAGGTTCAACGTCATTGCAAATCTGATCACTGAGTATTTCCTTTGCCAAAGGAAAATGAAATTTTGCAAATCTGTGCCAAGCTCTGATGCTCATGAGCAGTTCCTCGAGTAGGTTTGGATGATGTAACCGATAATCATGGATCCCTTCTCCACTTTCTAAATTACATCTGGTTGAGATGAATTTTTATGTGGATAACACAACCAAAACCTGAAAGATGCTGTGTTAAACCTTATTATGCAGCTGCATTATGACATATAAAATTGAGGAAAAAAAGGAATTCTGATCTGTAAGGGTGCTGAGGCCCTGGCACAGGGTGCCCAGAGAAGCTGTGGCTGCCCCTGGATTCCTGGAAGCATTCCAGGCCAGGTTGGATGTAGCTTGGAGCAACCTTTTGCCTTGGAGCTCAAACATGCATTTCTATCTATGAATTTCCAGGTGAGAGTAAAATTAAATCCAAATTAATGATGCTGTTCATGGAGAAAGGAGGTCTTTATTCGCTGTATGTGCCCAGCCAGGCACTTAGAGACGATCGGTAAATAAAGAATGAGAATTTAAATACAAATATGGAGGTCACACACTCACATTTAAAACTCTCCTTTGTTTTTTTGCTGATAGAATATTCACTTTTATTAGAAGAAACACCAGACAATGAGGCCACGTTGTCCCGGCTTCAAAGCTAAAGGGAAAACTGGGAGAGAAACTCAAACCTAAGGCCAGACATGAAAAACAGGAACATGTCAGTGAGCACTTGGAGATATCAGGGTAAGAGGAACTTGACTTAGGGGTCTAAAGAGACTCTTATCACCCAGGAGGGGCTGATAGAGGAGGATTAATGGTGCTCAAATACTTCCTGGCAATGACCTTCCTGCAGCCATTCCTTTCCCTTCACAAGGGCTTTGCTTGCCCACCAATAGCAGGGATTATAATTTACTTAACTGTGACTTTGCTTCTTCCTTTTATCAAAGGATTTGAATAAAATCAGAGCTGGTGGCAGTTCTTGGATTGTCCAGTAAAAATGGCACAAGAAAGTGACAATTCTGTGAGATTTCTGCAATAGAATCTGATTTTTATGCCATTGGTTTCCTGCCGTTGCAGCAATAAATCTGGCCTTTATTTTATGAATCTTAGCTTAGTAATCTGGCCCTTTGTGTTTGTGAAATACTTCCAGAAATCAAGACTGGACACTGATGTTAATTAGAATATTAATTTTCTTTATTTAGAGGATTCTCTTGCTTTGCCTTTATATGACAGGTCCATGTAAAATTATGTGTGAAATTCAGGAACATGGAAGAAATTTCATTAAATTTTGCATGGAATTAAAGACTTCTGACTGAAATCTCTGCTTCATCCAGGGCCATTAAGTGTCAGCATCAGCTTCGTCTTTAAAGGAGGTAGGAGTGAAGTGGAATTTGGTTTTTTCTCCCAAGTAACAAGTGGAAACAGCCTCAAGTTGTGCCAGGGGAGGTTTGGGTTGGATATCAGGGAGAATTTCTTCACTGAAAGGTTTGTTAAGCACTGGAAAATCTGCCCAGGGCAGTGGTTGAGTCACCATTCCTGGAGGGATTTATGACATGTGGATGTGGCACCTGAGGACAAGGGTTAGTGCTGGGATAGTGGATGGACTCAGTGATCTTGGAGAGCTTTTCCAACCTAAATGATTCCAAAACTCTAAATTCTCAATTTTCCCTTACTTTACTATAGGGTTTTTTTCTGGTGTGATTTTATTCCTTTAATTTTTTACTTTCAATAATCCCAACAAAAAAACAAACAAATTGAATGTAGTGGTTTCAGTTTGCCTATTCAGGTTTGTGGCTAAATGCCAGCACACTTACCTAAATTTACTTGATTGCTTGTTGTGAGATAAGGATTAGGAGTAGGCAAAGCAGGCTCCAACTTTATAAAGTACAAAGAAGTTTTATTAATATATCTAAGACAAAGGGAAAAAGAAAAAAAACCCAAGAAAAACCAGAACAAACTCTCCAGACCACCCCTCCGTCCCCACCTCTCCATTTCATTCTCCGGGACACAAACAAACAAAAAAAAACAAAACAGAAAAGAAAAATCATCTTTGGAACTATTTGAAATGTTCTCCACTGGAAAAATAATATCCTTTAATAAATGGGTGGCCATAAAAACACACAAAACCAGCCTGGATCCATGGGAATGACTTCAGATGGCATCGTGGGGAGGCAGCAGGAATTCTGCAAGGAAAATACACCAGGTTTGAACCTCTGGGGATGAGGGTTCCAGTTTGGGCTCTGGCTGGGGAGGAAAATAATAAATCTGGGAAAATCAGTGTGGTGGGCTCATTAGCACTCGTTACAGAGATCAGCCCCACAATTTGGGGCTGTTGTCAGCTTTTTGTTGGATAAATCCAGGGCTGGAATAACAACGTTTACTGCAGGTTGGGCTTGAGGAGCACTGGAAGGGGGAGAAATTCGCACAAAGCCTGGCTGTACCCAGGCCAGTGGTAACATTCTCTTTACTTCCATTTGCTCTGAATTCACTCATATTTGGATCAAAATCGTTTTAGAGCTTTTTCTTTAAAAAAAAAAAAAAATTAAAAGGAGGGAGTAAAAAAGAGACAGACAGGTTTTGAATTGTAAAACATGTAACAGAGCCCATTCCCAGCAAGTTTTATTGCTGTTCAGAGAAATCCCTGAGGTCTATCTTTGAATTAGCTGAATTAGGAAAGATGTAAAACTAATCAGAATGTTGCCATCCTGATACTCCTTTATGTGAAGTACAGGGGTTGTATCTCCTGGTCAAATCAGTATAAATAACTTTTTATAAAGGACTAGTAAATCAAGCAGTTTGCATTTCTTGAAAGAATAATTTTTTTTCCAATTAAACAAGCTCAGCAAATTGCATTTATAAGAAATCCCCTGGTTTTCCTACACATTTTGCAGTGGAGTTTGCTGCGCACCACATCTGAGCAGAGCAGGGGGGATGGATGTGTGGAGGTATCCCCTCCTCTCCTTCCCAGGGGAGTCTCAAATGAGCCAAATATTCAGCTGATGTAAATCAGTGTTGTTCCAGATCCTTTTTGGACATGATATCGTGCATTAAATCAGCAGCCAGCCCTCCCCAGCCCACCCCATCCCCGGGCTGGAATTAAAGCCTGGGCTGCTCAGGAGCTCGTACCCAGCAGCCTCAAAGGATTAATTAGAGCTGATATTTATTTCTTTTGATACGAAACCCAGATGTGTGCAGTTAAGCCAGAAAGCAGAGGGAGAGCCATCCTGGTTTTTTTTTTTTTATTTTCCAGCAGACAGAGGAAAAGCAGCGTTGCCCACCCAGAGTTAAAGAACAGGAGCAAATAATTATCAGCACGGAACAATTTGGGGTTTCGTAATCTGCTAAACCACTTTACCTGCCTGATTATGAGCTAATTCAGATAACCTCAATTTTTTTTTGGTTACCAAATATTATAAATAGATATATGAGTGTTGATTTATTTGTCTGAAAGCTGGGAAGAAAAATATGGAGGGAATACTCTTGCATTCCACAGTTGCAAAAACAAAGCAGCCTGGATTTCACTCTAAGTTCTTCAATAAGTTATAAGAATACCTGTCCATTCATTAAGGAGTTTTTCTTCAAATGAATTATTAAGACTGGAGAATAGAATGAAAACACTTTAAATTCAGTCCTTACCAAGTGCAGTACCACCTTTGGTTCTCACACTGGAAAGGGCATCTCCATCAGGAAATGTAACTCAGGTTTAGAAAAATGTTACACTCAGAACATTTTTGTCTGGAGTGCCATGGGCACCACTTTGGCAATATTGTTTCACTCAGATATTCCCAAAATTGAACCAGGATCAGCTGATTTCAAATGAACCATGGAGCATTTTCTTATTTGTGCAGCATTTCTTTGTCAGCCTTTTCTTTCAGTGGGGAAAATGATCCAGTCCCTTGGATATAATTTTGATTTCTTCATTATAGAAAGAAAATCAGCAAAAAGGAGTATTTCCAACCTTTAAGCACAACCTAATTTTGGTGTGTTTAGGTTATTCATTCCCAGTCTGTAATTTCCCTTCTTTTCCAGTGATAAAATGCAAGCAGTAAACATATAAGGAATGGGGATTGCACAAAAAAATATTATTGAAAGGAAACATGGAAAGATCAGAATTTTATTTAATTCCCGTATTCCATTGGAAAGAAAAGTCTGAACATTTCCAAAATAACAATTCAATATTTTTCCTAACAATTTCTATTTGTTGGATTTTTTTGGTACCTGAGTATTGATTCCCAGTATGAGACTCCCACTGATTTCACTGGGTTTTGGATGAAATTCCTGGGCAAGATTTGAGCCAGTGATGTAATGATACAAAACTGGAGGGCCCATTCCTTTCCCCTGATGCAGCCAGCACGTTATACTGGAGAAATGCAACATTTTTCCCATCTGAATAATTCCTACAGAAATTCAAGGAACCCAATTTTTCTCTCTTTGTCACTGATTGCATCAGTCTGTTTTACAGTATCTTCAAAAATTTAGTCTGCAAGGGAAAAATGGGTTGGAAAACAGCAGACCCAATTTTTTCTCTTTTTTTTAAAAAAGTTTTTTTAGATGTTTCTGATGTTTATTTTCCTTGGATTTTCCATCGTTTCTCAGAGCATTTCCCCACTTCTTTGCAGCTTGTTAAACTCCAGGTTTTTGTTTTGCTTGGGGGCTTCTCAGCCCATCTTTGGGGCATCTCCACACCTCAAAATCTGCTGAAAAAAGCAAGGACACTCTTTTTGGCTTCTCCAGTTGATGCAAAACACATCGGGATTGAGGGGGAAAAGGGGAGAAAAGGCAAATCCACTGTTTTTGGTGTTGGAAGCTGCTACTGGAGGTGTCCGTGTTCTGGAGAACATCAGCCAGGCTGAGCTGAGCCCTGGGCTCCAAACATGGACCCTCTTTAACTTCTTCAGTTGATGCAAGACACATCAAGATTGAGGATAAAAGGGGGGGAAAGGTAAATCCACTGTTTTTGGTGTTGAACACTGCTACTGGAAGTGTCCTAGTCCTGCTCCCTGTCCATGTTCTGGAGAAGATCAGCCAGGCTGAGCTGAGCCCTGGGCTCCAAACATGGACACTCTTTTTAACTCCTCCAGTTGATGCAAGACATGTTGAGATTGAGGGGAAAAGGGGGGGAAAGGTAAATCCACTGTTTTTGGTGTTGAACACTGCTACCGGAGGTGTTCTGCTCCCTGTTCCTGTTGTGGAGAACATCAACCAGGCTGAGCTGAGCCCTGGGCTCCAAACAAGGACACTCTTTTTAACTCCTCAAGTTGATGCAAGACACATCAAGATTGAGGAAAAAAGGGGAAAAAAAGGCAAACTTTCTGGTTTTGGTGTTGAACACTGCTACTGGAGGTGTTCTGCTCCCTGTTCCTGTTGTGGAGAACATCAACCAGGCTGAGCTGAGCCCTGGGCTTCAAACAAGGACACTCTTTAACTCCTCCAGTTGATGCAAAACACGTCAGGATTGGGGGGGAAATGGGGAAAAAAGGCAAACCTGATGGTTTTGGTGCTGGAAATTGCTACTGGAGATGTCCTAGTCCTGCTCCCTGTCCATGTTCTGGAGAAGACCAGCCAGGCTGAGCTGAGCCCTGGGCTCCAATCCCTCTCTGCTCCCCCCAGGTCTCTGCTCCGCTTAATCCTGTCAGAAAAGTCTCCAGCAAACATTTGTAATTGCAGGCAGAAAGAACACTGCTGTCTTTCTTTTTTTCCCCCTGACTTGACATCTATCAAATTTAGTTTAAGTGTTCCCCTGGGTCGGGCGAGTTGCTGAGCTATAAACTAAAAATAATTAAAATAAAATATTAAAAAAACCTCAAGCCTGCTTGCCAGGAGGGTATCGTTGGGAGTTAGCAGCTCTCAATCATGGATTTCAGAGGGCTGCAGCAGCTGAAATAAGGCAGGCAGGCTTCATGCAGCAAAAAACTGAAATTCTTTGATATTTTGATGCTACAGGCTTGATTCGGGACAAAAGTGGTTTCTGCAACAGGCATTCAGAATCAAAATTATTTTTTTGTTTCATACTGCAGTTAATATAAATTTTACAGCCAAAAGGAAAGACAGAGAAAGGTGGAAGGAATAGCCCTGCTTAATATCCCAGATAATTAAAACCTCGCCCTGTCAATCCCTCCAAACCCCCTTCCCACACCATAAACGATGGCTCTGCCAATTTATTGACCCCAGCTGATGGATCAGCCACCCCCAAAACTGGAAATTCTGGTCACAATGACTTCAAGTTTGGCTGCAACTCGCCCAGACAGACAGCATGTTCCCAGACTGGTCACATTCATAAATGTCATAAAAAACATACTTGTTCTCTGACATGCACAAAAGAAAATCCTCCAACAAGACATCTCTAACCAGAAAGGCATGAAGGAAAAATCTCCGAGCACGTGATGGGGAATGAAGGCTGCTCCGAGTGGTATTTTGACATTGGTGGAAGTAAAACCGAAATAAAACTTCTCCAGGCATGACTGGAATATTGGCTTTATTATTTTTGTTATTCTTATAGCTCGGAGAAACCGCGGTGGGGAAAAAGGAAGAAAAAAATCAGTCAAAACACGGTTCGAAATTTTTGTGTGAGTTGAAAGAGAAAAAAATTAAGGCAAGGATCACGTTCAGGGGATCTGAGGAGAATCAGTCACTGAGAGGTGCACAATAAAAAGCAAATTGCGTGCAGGCAAAAAATTAACCTGGGTTGCCCAAACGAGTCCATTTGCACTTCATGATTTGCATCTCATTATGCATCTTCTGCACTTTAGAGCTGTTTTTACACCTAATAAAAAATCCCATAAGTTCATCTTATCTTTTTCAAGTTATCATTGCTAGACACTCCTGGAAAATTAAATTTTTTAAACAACAAGGTGGCATTATCAATTCTTTTATATTTCTTTCAAAACTTGGTAAGTTCTTGTTTCTGTGAACACAAATATAACAGGATTCTCTATTTGCTGACGACAAAGCCAAAACACGGAGAGGATTGCCAGCACTTAACCTTCCAAAAGAGAAAATTGATCACTTCAATCCCTAAAAAACAGGAATAATTTTATCTTTTTTTCGAAGTGTGGCACTGCAACTCTCTCTAAATCAAAACCAGACACAGCATCATTATTCTGCTCTTGTCAGAAATGCTGAATAACACCCTCCCCAGCTTTAAACCGAGGCTGTCACCTCCAGAAGGATTGCACTGCTTGGATACAAATTCCTCCCCTGTTCCGTGGGGCCAACTCCCTCACAGGGGGGATGCCCTGGAGTGGAGGGAGCTACGCCCATGGATGGTTTGGTGCATGGTCAGCCCAGGATTTGGGAGTGAAATGTGCTCCAGAGCACAGGCTGGAGGTGCTTGGGAATTTTCCAAGGCGCTTTTTTGGCGGGGTGTCACAGAATGGCAATTTGTTGAAACTGAAACCATTCACAAGGGAAGGTCTGTCTGAACAAAGCTGCTCCCAGCTCAGGGGGAAAAGCAAAAGCAGAGAAAGCGAGGAAGAACACGAAAAATAATTTTTAAAAAAGGGAAACAGAGAGTGTTTAGAGAAACTGTCCTTTCCCAATAATCCTGGAGGAAAAGTTCAGGGGTCTGGCTTGATGTGACTCTCGTTTTTCTCACTGCAAATGGCAATTTCTGCAGAAGGTTCTTAAAAGAAAATTACAAAGTCCAAGTGGAATAGAACAACAGAAAGGACATTTGCTCAGCCTGATCTCCAGAAATGAACCATTCCTGGGCTCTTTTAAATTACGATTTTTGACCCCTTTCCGAAGCCACGTTCAGTTCTTCTTGCCAAGAAGTGCTAAAACACTACATAAAATCAGATTGATTGAAAATACCTGACCCAGCCACTAGGACATGATTAAACAACCAGTACCTGCAGGAAATTCTCTGTCAAACCCATTCTTCACTGGGAAATTGCTCCTTTTGCAAGCTACTTTTTAATAAAATCTGCCTGATTTTTTTTGGGTTCACTTCTCAAAAAACCAAACAAGAGATACCCAAATTATTTTAGGCTCAATGAGAAAGCAGAAAAAATTCTCTACCAGAACTGCCTCAAGGATGGATTTCCTGAGTGAGTTACCTTAGAATAAGGTAAAATTATTTTAAAATAGTGCTGGAGGGGGTTTTCAGTGAGCAGATGCTGCTGTTTCACCTTTTTTATGGGCAGAACAGAAAGTTTATGGTTCAGTCATGCTCTGCAGCCAGGAATTATGACCTGGCTGTCCTTTGCCACTCATTTCAGTGAGATGTTTTTTGTCCTCTGGGACTCTGCCTTCCAGTCCTGGGGGGAGAAGGAAAATAAAAGCAGGCTGAAGTGAACGTGCACATGGTAAAATCAGACTTGATGAGAATGAAGCTCTCCTCCAGGATAATTCCTTATTCTTGTATCAGATCTGGTTTTGGTCTTTGGTCCTGATAAAAGTCAGACAGTGAAGACCCAGGAGTTAAAGGGTTGGTCCTGCAAGGTGGGAGGATGGAGATCTTTGGAGGACATGGAGAGTTGGGATTGCACAGACCATGGAGGCTGCTGGACACCCAGGAAAAAAAATCTAATAAACTGACAGCTGCAAATTTTGACTTCTTAACAAGCTGCAAGTAGCCACAGCCAGGTCTGGTATAGGTTTAACCCCTGGATCGGTGAAATGGGCTTGAAGCAGTTTTTGATTCCATAGGGAGCACCTGACCCTTGGTGTTTGCTGTCACCAATGTGGTGCTTGAGCACCTGAATGTTGTCACCCCCTGTGGCTTTGCCCCCCTTTGTGTCTCACATCCAGAGGAGGGGAAAGCCAGGAATTGCTACCCCACTGCATCCATGGGCAGAAAGAGAGGCAGATTTTAGGGTGTCCTTCCTGAAGGAATGCTCTATTTCACCCCAATATTCCTTCTCCCCCTGTTCTTCCCTTACCCTCAGCCAGGAGAAGGAGAAAAGGGACAGAAAGAGAAGAAAAGAGAGAAATTTGCTGCCTGGATTGGAAAAGTCATCTTTTCCCAGGAGCAGCGTAATAACGTTAATGGAAGGGAGAACGGGAAAGAGGAAATGTTTCGCTAACGTGGAGAATTTCTGGCCTGGGTTCTTTCTGAGGCCTGTTTGTCAGGGGGAAAAGGAAATTGGTGGCTGGATGAAATATGAGCTGATGCAGCTGCAATGCCTTTAAATACAAGCTTTTTTAGGCACACTGGTGCTTCAGTTTGGGGATATAAGCAGATGCTGAATGCCTTTCCCTACTTCACATGGGGCCTTTGCGTGCTGTGGTTTTAAGGCCAGTGTTCAGGTGATAAAAAAAAAAAAAAAAAAAAAAGGAATGGGGAATGAAATGTCATTTTTGGAGAGGCAAAAAATACTTCAGGCTCTTTGGCGTAAGTCATAAAGGGCTTTTTGTGCGCGGGCAGTCAGTGCAGTGTCAAGAGAAATCACTTGCACAAGGTGGAGTAACACTATCTGAAATTAAATTCTGGCCTCCATTTACAAGTAACACTTTAAGGTTTAAAAAAAAAAAAAAAAAGCTTTTTCTTCTCAAGAACTTGAGGAGAACTAAGAGACGCCCCCTCTTCTTCTCCAAAAACATCCCCCTGGTGTCCTTGCCATCCATAACATGGCAGCCCCAAGCACAGGGTAATTAGCAGAGCTCATCAGCCAGCTCTAATGAGCACACTTTGTACAGTGGGATGAAACCTGGCTGGAGGCTCGGGGCTGCTCTGGTCTGCAAGGGCTGAAATTGAAAAGGTTTGAACTCTCGTGCTCCGACTCTCCTGGCCCTTTGAGCCTGATTCCTATTTACACTGAGTTTCCTCAGCATAAAGGGGCCTTCAAGTGGGCATGCAGGGAAGGAATATTTCAAGGCAAGGAGCATGCAGAGCGGGCTCTGGCTCCCCTCCTTGCACCTTCCTTGGAACAAGCCCCTCACTGTTTTCCTACAAGGGGGAAATGCCAGATGTAGCTCCAGTCCGAGGTGGAGGAGAAAGGCTCCGGCTCTCAGCCCTATTGAAGCTCTTTTGCAGTGCACTGCTACAGCTCTAAATAATTACTTGGGAGGGTTTGTTGTTTTTTTCATTCCTGAATTTGCTTTTTATTCCTGTTCCTGAAGACCTCATTTCTTACTCTTTCTCCATTCAAAAGTCACCTCGAGTAGGTCGTCCAAGGTGGAAGCTGTGCTGAAATGCTCTGGAGATGTCATTGAAATATAAATAGCAAATAAATGATTAAAAATAGTTTGTCCCCTTGAATGGTTGCTTTAGAATGTAAGGGTTATTCCTGACTTAGGAGACCTCATTGGCTTAGTCCTGGTGGGACATTTAATTTATTGTTAAATGCCAGTCCATGTTCCTGACTCCTAAGGAAATTGAGGCACATTAAACACCCTGCAAAATCTGGCTTTTTGTCCAGAGACAGTCACAGGGTTTTCTGTGACAATATTTATGAACTAAGACTCTCATCCAGTCCCCCAAAGTCCCCAAAGAAAATGTCTCTTACTATTAATACCTGCTCTTTTGCCAAGCAAAGGTCCTTCAGACCATAGAATAACCTCCCAAAAGATGTGTTGGAAACCTGTTTTGGCCAGTTCAGTGTAGCTGGACTGATTGATGTAGGTGGTTGTCATTTTTAGAACTAATTATTTTTAACGGAAAAGGTCTTTTTTAACCCCCCCCAAAACTTCCAATACTTTCTTTCTTTCCACATTTTCATAATTTCTATTGAAGGGTTTTGCTATAACTCGCTTACCAAAAATATCCCAATATTTCATTTTAATCCAATAACCATTTCAGGATGAACACGAATCTGTTTCAAAGCATTATGAATTTGAAAGGATCTATTTTGACCTCAGAATATTGAAACGCCGAGTAATTGCAAACACAGGTTTTCAACAATCAAGTTTATTTTCTTTGCAGCAAACCCCACCCATGTGCCTGCAGGGAATAGCTGCATTTGCCAAATCCAACTTTTGGTGCACAGAAGAAATGGGGTATATAAATAGAAAGTGTAAGCTTTTGGATACAAAAAATGGGGTTGTAATTTAAGGCCTCCCAGCCGGTGGCAACAATTGTCCATGTCTCGTGGGGTGTCAATTTTCCCTCCTCTCTTTATTTGGCTCAGCAAGTTGCCTTCTGCAATCCCAGTTTAAAGTCTTGGCTTGTGCCTCCTCCGTCTCCCATCTCACGTGGAGCCGAGGCCGTCGCGGGAAGCTGCAGGATGCTGTCCACTAATCCCACGCTGCAGTCTCCAGGCCCGCAGTGGGACATGAAACAAGAAATAAAAAGAAAAAAAACTTTGAAAAACCAGAAATTTAAAAAAAAAAGCTTTCCTAAATGATACCCCAAATTGCACATTATTTCACTCGACAAACAAAAACCCTTTTGTGGCGGGCAGAACGCATCGCGTACGTCGTAATTTTGACAGCGAGTTCTGAGGCTGAGCTGGCTCTTGAAACGATTTCCCTGCGTACGCAGAGCTGTTCCAGTTCAGCGCGAGCACATGGCAAACACAGCAACTGCACTGCCTGATGCCAGGGCATGACCAAAATCTATAATAATGTTGTTTACTCTCACCAGCTCTGCGAGGAAGAATGTAGCCTCATGCACTGAAACGACCTCAGAGCAGCCACACTTTTGCTTTGTCAATAATTTACCCAAAAACACTCATTTTCCCTTTGAAACAGAAGGACTTGCAGCAACGAACTCTTCCATAGGGAGTCTCCCAGAGAAATCCTAAGGAAGTTCTCTCCATGACGCTGGTGAGAGTGGAGGGAGGCAGCAGACAAATGGAGCTTTTGGAGCACCTTTGGCTTGCTCTCCTTTTGTTGTCATTTCTGATAAAAATCAGAATTTTCCAAAGTCTTTACAGACAGAGCTCTGCCAGCTTCCTTCTCCCACGAAATTGGCCCATCCTGAGCACTGCCAGGAAGGAACAAATTTCAGCATCTCAGCCCTGCGTGGTCTGGCTTTGGAAGGCTGAGGGGTTTGGCCACTCCTCTGCAGGAGTTATAAAACCCCGTGCTCAGGAGGGCTTTCCTCCACACTTTTGTCAGGCTCTAAAGCTGCCCCAAAGCTGAGGAGCCACGGGACAGGGCAGGCTTTGAAATGCTGGGGGAATAAACAAACTCAACTGTCTGCCTTCGGAAGCTCCAGCGCTCGCAGGAAAAACATCCCTTTTCCCAGCCCAAATCAGAGTGTCAACAGGAGGAGAGTCCTTGTTTCACTTGGGTTTGAAACGTCAGGAAAGAAGAGGGCCAGCCTGAAGGGATCTCCTCAATAAACATCTGTGTTGGGAACAGGAGTCAAGGAATTTGAGCGACCTTTGGCGATTTATTGGATAGCTCTGATAAATTTGCAGATAAGATTGCAAAAACTGATGCCACAAAAGTTCAGGAGATTCCATGGAAATGACAATGCATTAAGTGGTTTCCCAGTTGCCTAAAAAGCACCTGGACATGGATTCCAAGCATTAAAGATGCCACTCCAGGCACTGAGAACAGGACTCTGCATCTGAGAGGACACTACTTAAAACCAACATTGCCTCTGCTGCAGACACTGTTTGCACAGGGCTGAAGCAGGAGAACCTATTGGCAGAGTCATAAATATTTATTTATGAAGGAAGAGAAATTCACTAATTTACTTTTCCTCCCTTTTACAGTCCCTAATTCACGGTGTCCTCTCCCGTTTCTGAGTCATCAGAGCCACTAAAAAAAAACCTGATAAAAATTTGAGAAACCAATAAATGCAGTGCCCAAATAGAAAGATATTTTTCCAGCAGTTAAAACCCAATTACGGTCAAGTCATGTGTTCACCCTCCTCAAAAGCTCATAAAATGGGCAATGAACTCACCAGGTGCTCGAGCATTGGATGGATGAGAAAAGGTATCAGGGGATGGGATCATCCAGGGGTTGAAATCTTAGGGATTTTCTACTTGAGATTCAGCCTGAGCCTTGAATGTCTTTGGGTGGAGCCAGAACTGTTTTGGGCTACTAAGCCCAGCTGGGGTCTGTCTGGAAAACAGAGCATCCACAAAAGTTAGGAGCTAATTTTAACCTAGGAAAAGGCAGATGTCACATGAGCATGGAAACATCCCAGGGAAATCCAAGGGTTTAGTCCCCAGCATTTCCACATAATAAAAAAAATCAGCTAAAACCAGACATTTACAAATTTGCCAGAAGCAGAATTTATGAATCTTTGCAGCTATTGTGCTGCTGATGACTCCTTGCAGCAATGGATGGACATGTCTGTGTTTATGGGCAGAGATACACACAAGAGCAAAATCTCAAAACTAAAGAAGCCGCTGAAAGCTGCTCATTTCCAAGAGCTTTGGGCCACATCGACAGGTACCAAAAGCAAAATCCCTGTGAGCAAGTTTTGCTGGAGGCACTGGAGCGGGGGAGGATCCACTTCCCACCATCCTGCTCCTCTTGGAGCCAGCCCAAATGTGGAGATTTCCACCCTCCAGCCCCCCAAAGGATTGCTCAATGCTTAGTTTTGATTTCTGCGTGTGATTCATGCCTGGCTGGGACAGGGCCACTACTAATAACAGAAATGCAGGCATCAGCTTGGATCATGGCCCTTCTTTTCCTTTGGGTTTTTGTTTCCTACTTTTCCTTCTTTTTTTTTTTTTCCTGAATACACAGTATTTAAAGCTTTGATTTTCTGGGTTTGCACACTTTTACTGACATCAGGTTCTCTATTCTTTTAGCTCAGACCTCTACAAGTTATGTGTTTCCATTAGTCAGGTCTTGCAGTGTTTTTATTTTTCTCTTGGAAATCCAAGGGTTTGCAGCAAAGGGATAGTTCCAGCAATTCTAAAAGTTCATACTTGAAAGTTAAACCACACTTTGCTCACTTGGATTTAAGATTAGTTCCTCTGAGCTGACGATTTACTCCTTCAACTTTTAACCCAAGATCCTTCTATCACCTCTCTGGGTGAGGCCAAGAGGATTTAAATTTTCTCCTCAGCTAGAAAAGCCCCAGTTTGATTACCAAAAAATATTCTAAAAAATAGGGGATAAAGGGGGATCTGATTCACCACCTAACAAAATATGTTAAGTGAATAAATTGCACCCAGGAAATTAATAGATTTAAGAGAAAAATGCATCAAAGAAATGTTTCTCTACTATTCTGTGGTTATGCAGACAAACCTACAGACACATTTAATATTTCCAGAAAGGTCAGTGTAATGATTCTCAGTCTCTACTTTCACATGACTTTTCAGATTTTAGCTCAGCCCTGAGGAGAAGCAGAGGTGCTGAAATACAGAAAGATAGGATATCCTCTGTGTGTCACTTTTCCTACTGGAAAGAGGAAATAAAGGAAATCTTGTAAGAAGTCTCATTCTCATGAGTCTTTCAGCTTCTTTATTCACACCAAATGATCCTGGCTGGTTCAGATAAGGTTACTTTGGCTATTTACCCATTGTGAAGTAAATTATCAGAAGCCTTCAGGCTTGTCCATCATTAACAAAGGTTGGAAAATCCACTCGTTCCCATGCCAGGGTTAAGAAAACAATGTAAAAATCTATTTCAGGATCTAAGAGATGCACAATTCAGCACCACAAACTTGGAAAAAGATAGTAAGTTTCTCTGTAGCTTTTCTACTTATCCATGCATTTGGGGTGGAAGTTGTAGGAGTTACAAGGCAAATTCTTTCAGTAAGACATCCTGAAACCTTCAAGAAACAAACATCTTTTTCCTGGGTGATTTTCCTCCTTGTTCTATTTAAATTGAACCTGCTGGCTTGCTTAGGGCAGTGCTTTGTCTCGGGTGGACAGACATCCTTATGAAGCCATGAACTCCCAGCCTTGCTGGTGAGAAATCCTCGTGCTAAAGGAGGGAATCACTGCTGGAGGGAAGAGAATTCTTCAGAGTCCTCTCATATCCTCCCAGACAGCCTGGCCTGTCCCTTCAGCTGCACTTAACACCAGGCTGAGCTCCTACACAAAACCTCTTCCCGTGCCTTGTCTTAAGGTGTGTCCAAAGAGGGATCACGGGAGGGAACCGAGCTCCCCCAGCCCTGCCTGCAGCAGAGGCCTGTGGAAATACCAGAGCAAGATTTGTAGCATCACTTGGTGATTTTTCACTGCTCCACTGTAGCTGTGCACTCAGGCACTCTTTGTTTATTGTGTGCCCTTCCAATCCTGGCACTGTCAGAGCCCGCCCCGTTAACTCTGCGTTATTGGGATTTATGAGCTGTGCATGGCTAACACGGTGTTATGACAGTTGGGATGAGATTAGGTTGCAGGTCAACCTGCTCCACAGCCTGGAACATTTTCAGGTCTCTTTGGAGCTGAGCAGGAGGTTTAGACTGAGGAAGTCCCAGAGGAGAAGGAAAGGGAGGAATGTGGTGCTTCTCTATCCTGCACTCACAACACCTGATAAATGGCAGCAGAAACCTCCTTCTTAGAAAGCAGAGGTGGAAAAATAAAAGGTATTTGATGAAGGTGGAGGCAAAGGGCTCCTTCTCTCCAAACAAGCTCCTCCCAGACCAAGGGAAAACACACTCTCACTTTCCAGTTCACGCCTAATTTCAGATGTAATTTATGAGATCAAAACACCTTGGTGATCAAAAGTAGGCACTTCTTGCGTGTTCCTCAGTTTTTTCCACTTCACTGCAAACAGTTGGGGAGACATTCAGGCAGACTCTTTTCACATGCCAGAAATCCCAGCTACACACAGCAGAAATTTCTCTGAATTAGAGCAAAACCCTTCTCTGGTTTGCCAACTCCTGAGCGAATTCTTTTATTTTGCCGAGTAATTATCTCTTTGTTTGTCATGGGGAATATCTCATAACTCCCTGCTCACAGAAAGGCGCTGACCTCTGAACGAACCAAAAATAGCCCAGCAATAATTCCAACAAGCTGCTCAATATCTGCTTTGAAGGCTCCTTTTGGATCCGAGGCATTACAACCCATCCCACCGTGACCAAGCGGAGCAGGACAAGGCGTGGAGCTTTTCCCAGCAGGAAAATCAAGAGTTTGTTGGGCAGGAGGAAGGAGGGCTGAGGGTGCTCCCCCATCAGTCGTGCAGATCTGCTGTCGTTCAGTGCTCACATCCAGTAAATTGTTCCAATCCAGTTGTGGTTGGGAGAAAAATGCTCCGGATAATTCGCTGCAGCCTCCTGCCTGTGGACTCCACTGCGTGGAGCAGGGCCCTAATTGCTTTTTTTTCCTTTTTCTCTTCTTGCTCAAGTGAATTAATTTAGAAACATGATATAAGTTAATGATAAAATCCTTCACTAAACCACTGAGGGCTACGTGCTGCCTGCCTGGGATAGAGAAACGGCCCGCTTAGCCTGGAATCCTTTATGCTTCTACAAGGGCTCTAATGTGTCTAAATTGTGCAATAATACAGCACAGAGATAAATGATTTCATAGTAAAAGCCTGTGTATTAAACCCTCCCAAAGTGCAGCAGAGTGTGGCAGGCGAGATGATGAAAATAACTGGGTTCTCTTCCAAACTCTGAAGCTGAATTTCTGCACAACCAGCGCTGGGCATTTGGCCCCAGTGAATCCCAGTTCCTTCCTCCTCTTCTCTCTCTCATCTCTGTGCTCCTGCTCTGCTTCCTGCCTCTAAAGAATAAGCTACAACCTTATTCCAGGCCTAGATTTTTATTATCACCTAAATAATACGGCTTTGATCTCTGTAATGACTTCAGATGGTCTTGTAATAATTAATTAAAAATAGCCTGAGTGATATTTTGACTGCCATCTGCCCTAAATCCTCCTGCCTAATCTTCCCAATCTACCTGCTTTGGGTATATCCCAAGGCACCGAGTGCCAAAGATTAACCATAAACTTCATGATATTTTTCTTTTAGAAGTGTTTCCCTTAAAGGCAACACTATTTTTTTTTTCCTTTAATGGGTAAGCAGCCTCATTAGTACCAGGTGATTCATTTAAAGCACAATTACACAGGGAATTCAGCTAATTGATTGGATAACCCTCGATTCCTTTGTAAAAACACAACCCTCAAACCTGAAGTGCTTGGACTTAGTGGTAGTCATGTACCGAGAAGTTTACTTTGAAAGCAAACGTTTAGGTTAATGGGATCCATATGATATAAATTCCTAATAACTTTTCCATGGGTGGGCTTATCGAACTGCTTATCATAACACCAGGCGGGCCGTTTCAAAGGGGCTTTCTTCTGAAACTTTCTGAAGACTTTCCTTTCACCCCAGATCCACAGAAAACTCCGCTAACTCTCCATTGAGAAAATATTTGAGCTCCCTCTCAGGCCAAATTCAAAGGGATTCTTTTCCAAAGGGGTATTTATTAACCCTTTGCTGGCAGGATGAAGTGTTGGACAGAGGTGTGGGATCCTGGGAAGGGGGAGAGCTCTGAGCTGGGGGGGGGTTGTGGTGCTGCTGTTCTGGGGTCCAGGAGGTCACATTTCTGCATAAAAGTGGTTGGGGGCTTGGACTAAACCTGGTTCACTTGTCTGGACTCTAAAAGAAGAACTCAGAGTTAATTTGGGCTCACTCAAACCCAGGGAAGTCAAAGCTGATCTCTGTGGGTTTAATCAGATCCATAGAGACTCAAACCACTGTTTCTAGAGGAAAAAAATGAGAACAAATATCCCCTAAAGAAGCTTTGGGATATTTAGGAATCAGAGAACCAGGGCCACCTGCACTGTTTGAAGATAAAATTTCCTACACAGAGCAAAATCATCTTAGAAGCAAGCAGAGAAGCTGTTGCTATAATTTCCCAAGTTTTTAGATATTTTTTTAAATATTAAATCCATTTACATCTGCCAAAAACATGTTAGGGGAAACTCAACTCTTCTCTCTTCTCCCTGAATTATACTAATGTTGATTTTATATTTCCCCCAATATATCTTCTTTTAACATAGAAAAGCATAAATAATAAGTTAAATAGCTAAACATGGGAGTAGAATTTAATAAAAATATGTGTATATTGCCAGTTAAAGAGAGATCCAATATCCTGATTATCTCTGGGAAAGAAGAATTCCCAGAATCACAGCAGGTATGAAAATGGGCAAGGCCTTCACTGAAGATGGCACAGTAATTCTGTCATGGTACTTCCAGTATTTAATTAAAACAAAACCAGGATCACTCAGCACAGGAGGGGGACCCCATCCTAAAGCATGATCACATGGATCAGATTCCTGCTGGGATAACTGCATGGACTGAAAAAAGAGAAAAGATCAGAACCACTCACTGTGGCCATGTTTGGCATTGACCAATAGGGACATTAAAATGATCTACAAATATGTGGGAAAGGGTGATCGGGAGTAGTGATTTAAAATGACAAAAATAAAGAGGAAGAGAGAGAACTGGAGTGGTACAGTCTGAAGGGGAGAACACAGATTATGTTTCAAGGAGAACTTCACAGACAGACCCACTTGTTTGCAAGAGTTTCCAGTGGTGTACAGAGCTCACACCATCCATGAGAAATAAATCATAGTAAGCACATATCCCGTGGGAGATTTTAGCACAATTTAACCCAAAGATCTGTGATTCTTGGATGATTAAAAAAAAAGGGAAAAAAGAAACTGAACGTTATTTTGAGCCTTGACTGTAAAATGTGAAATTGAATTTTAAAATGTCATTTTATGCTGAAAGGTTCTAATATTCACTCTCAGCCTTGTCTGCAATGTTTGGCCCTGCCCTCAAAGCTTTCATAGGGGAGTTTTTAAGCCCTACATCAGTTGCCCCACAAAACCAATGCCCAAAATATTTCCATTTCACTGCTGCAAACGCTCCCCATCCACAATATCATTGCAAAAAGGTGCATTTGTGAGCTCTGCACCCTCTTACAGCAGGAGGGATAATGGTCTGGCACATCAGGAGCCCTCCAAGGCGATGAGAGGCCAGAGCAGGAGCCCGGCGTGTTGATGTACAGAGTTTCCAAACATTAATTAATGCGGAAGGGAAGCCAACACTGGAAAACCTTGCTCTTGACCGTGGTGGGACAGCTGAACCCTTCATAACTCTGTCAATTAATGTGCTACAGACACTGGGCTCCTCAGAGGAGAACCCCATCTTGGAGGTGGGCATGTCACAGGAAGAGATTTTGGGTTGTTGGCAGGGAAGTGTGGGAGATGCCTGCAGGGTTCTTGTCAGCACTTTGCCTGGGCCAGAGCGTTAAATCATGGGATGCAAAACCTCGTGTGGACACACACGGATGGGAAAACAAAACACCAGAGGCTCTACAGCCCTGTCCTTCAGGCCAACACTGGGTTTTTCTTCTGTCTTTCTGGAGACTTGAAACCCTCTGTTCAATGAGAAGAACCCATTGAACGTCACCATCCTGAAGGCCACAGCCTTTCAAAAGAGAAAAATTAGGTTGGGATTTCAAAAATCTCAGAGACCGAATTATCCAGGAATCTGGCCTCTAGGAGGCCTCAGAAGTAACCAGAACTGGGTACAAGTTGTGATCTCTCATTGAAGGCTGAATGGCTTCAAAAAGCAGGGCTGGAGTGGCAGCGAAAGAGAGAACGGTGTTTATTGAGCAATAAAAAAACATTACATTTCATGGCTCAGCCAAAGTGCCCTACAGAAGCAAATCCCCGTGCCTTATAATACAGGGTGTAATAAATGCTAATACCATAAAGGAAGGCAGCAGCAGGGCCCTATCAGGGTGTAATCAAGCCCCCTGTTAAATTAGCATGGCCCTGCTTTATTGTGTGATGGGAGGGAGCCCCAGGGGCGAGCCCGGCTCCAGAGGGGCTCCTTCACCTCCTGCACGGCTGCACTCTGCTCACCCTCTCCCAGGGACAGCTCTCCCAGGCCAAGGGTTAGGTTTCCTCCCAAGGATTAAGCGGGAGGCTCATGTCAACAAGGTGGTCGTGGAGATAGAGGCAGAGCAGGAAGGACTCGTGAGGCCAACGGAGAAAGATCCAACAATTTCAAGGCAGCAGATTAATCCTGATAATGCAGCGTTGGGCCATTCCTTTCCCCCTGCTTGGGTCAAGTTCCCTTAGCAACCACAAAGCCTGTCATTAATAAAATTAAAAAACCCCATCGTAATTTCCAACCCCTGTGCCCTATTCCAAGGTGAAAAGACAAATTGAATATGAAATGAAAGCCTCTCTTTTTGGCCTTTTTTAAAACCTTTTCTCCCTTCCCCACTTTTCCGCCCATAATTTTGCATTGCTGACCTTCCTCCAGTCTCAGCCGTCTCGGGAACACACGGAACATATGGACCTGATTGTCCTGAGGAGTGAGGAGGGCACAGGGACACCATTCCCACTGACCTTTCCCTGCCAGGGCTGGGGGACATTAGTGACATCTTCCCCTACCTGAGTTGTACTGCAGCAGCTTCTTCTTGAACCTCTGTCTGATATTGCAATTATTGTCGCGAGCAGAGCTGCCTTCCAGGGCTCCTCTGGAACAAAATAGAGACCTTTTTATTCCTAACTGATTTTTTTGGCTGAAATTTGTCTTTCTGCTAAGATGATTTAGTTGCTGCGTTCTGTGGAGAAGGAGTGGTTGGAAACCAAAGGGGAGAAAAATATGGGTATATCTGAGGATGCTTCAACTTTCAGAGACCAGAAGAGCTGTTAAAAATTGGAGAGCTGTTAAAAACTTTGGGGGGTTTGTCAATAAATAAAAATGTTTCTGTGGGAATTCAGGGGTTTTAAGCTACTTACAAAAAATCACTGGGGAACTCCCACACTCCAACCACCTCTTTCTCATTTTCTTCTGGTCATATAACACCAGGTTTCCATTCGCTGGAAATAAATGAGGAGCCATGGGGTATCCCTGCTCTTTTTATTCATGCAAATAATGCCATTAAAGTCCACAGGAGTTCTGGTATCCAGTGGGCAGGTGCTGACCCCAATTGTTTTAACAGTTCTTTTTGTTCACACCTCATATTCCAGCTCAAAAGTCTTATGGAGCTTGACAGAAGGCTTAAAATCACAAGCCTGCCCAATGATGGGATTGGTATGATGAATCTGTGCTGCTTGGTTGACTTAAAAGAGGGGAAAATAATAGAACAAGGCAAGTTTTCAGGGTAAACAGATGGTTGAAGTTTGGTGAGTCAGGATTATACCATCATATACTTCTTGAGAAACCATAATCAATCATTTTCCCCTCTCTGTGCCTCAGTTTCCCCACATAGATTGTAAATTGGGATTTATCAAACTTCACTTCTTCAACATGTAGTCAGTGGTGAACTCCAGGTGACCAAAAGTAGGAGAGAGAGCTCAATTTTTCTTCAAATAATTTGAAAATCAGCCCTTTTTGGTGAAAGATTTTCTTTTTACCCAAGTGCTACTCAGAGTAGCAATGTGATTAATGATGCTGCATCCACAAATGCTGAAAATAAAAGAGATGAGTGATGCAAAGTGAGTGAGCTCTGTGCACTCACACAGTCCTAGGCACCTCTTCAGAGTGATGGCTAAAATAGAACCATGACCAGAAAATACTTCTGAAATATTTTAATTTTAATAAAATTTCTTTGGAGCTTCTAAATTTTTTTTCTTCATCGTGACATACCCCACTACCAGGAAGTTTTTTTACTCTTCCAGGATGAACTCAGAAAGAAAAACAGATTAAACCTTTTCAAAAATGCTATTTATTTATTTTTCTAATAAAATGGTTTGGAATTTGTGATTTATTTGTATGATATTCATGTGATGCCAGCAGCACACACAGAGCAAGGTAGTCCAGTCTAATGATTTTCTTCATGTCTTAATCCTTACAGTGGCCAACCTAATTGCACTTCAGCTTAGAAAGAAACAAAATCCTCTAAGTTCAGACTAAACATGAGAAATTTTGTAGCCAGAAAGGAAATTTTTAGAATTTTTTTTTAAAGTTATGTGGGAAGATGTAAACCCAGAGTGTCGGACTGGAGTGACTCTTTCAGCTCCAGTTTATTGTGTTTACATTATTACTCAATTCTGAGCAAACTAATAGCCATCACAAATCTCCCCAATGCCCCATATTTTAGGGCTTGATTTTTTTTTTTTACTTTTTCTGCTTGTTTAAAGCCCAACAACAAAAAAGGATCTCAACAGGATGAGCTCTAAAATTAAAATTACTCCGACATCTATAACCTCACTCTGGGGGAATCAACATTTCTACTAGAACTTTAACAAATTTCTCCCCCTCCCTTCAACCTCTCCTCCATCCCATAATACCCTCTATGTTTCCAAAGCAGCCCTCCACATCTGTAATATATTACGTGCATAATTTGCACTTAATTACCAACCACATTGATGAAACTGAGGAGCGACAATTAAACCTAATTAGGTTTTTTTTACAATTCCCTATTTAACCGAGCGTCTTATCAGCTCCCATCTCGCTGGGCATGTTTAGCCCCAAGTGTGAGCACCAAAATCTTTCCCAATTCCAGGTGAAGGCAAAATTTGGGATTAACAAATGTGTGTGAGACCCAGCGTGAGGCACTCTGCGTTCCCAATTGTTTCCATGTGGGTGCCAGCAAATGTTCATCCCCAAGCTAAAAATAGATGACCAGGCTGCCCCTGCCATGAAATCAGACAAGTCCGGTAGTCCTTCCCAGGAGTGGGGTTGCAGTGGTTATTCAGAGTTAAGCTGTGAAATTCAAAGGGTTCATTGAGTTTTCAGTGATAATTTCATGATATTCTTTTCCTCAAGCACAGAGTTGAAGCTGCTATGAAAAAACAAATCGGAATTATACAGATTTTAGCTAATGATGAAAATGAAGAAGCTTAATTATGTATACAAATACTGAGAAACTGATGGTTACATTTAATGTTTTCCCCACAATTGGTATAGTTGAGATATTTCTGCATTTATGGATTGAAGGGAATGGATTCTTTTTCTCTAGAGAATGGAACACCAAAGTATTTGATACCTTGAAAGTGTTTCTCTGTCAGATACTGCACGATATCACAAAATTAAATCATACTTTATTAAAGAATGGTTTTACTGGGGCTGAGTTTGGGGGAAAATTGTAAATGAAGGGAAAAGATAAAACAGATTCTCTAACTTGTAGTTCACTCTCTGATAAAAGAAAACAAGCTAAGAAATAATTCATGGTCACTGCTGAATTTCAGTGCTGTTAAGGGGATGTTTGTAACTAAAATCTTCCAAATTCACTGATATTTGAATTTTTCCCGGCTCCTCTAGGAATTGTTTTCCTCACAGTTATAGACTTAGTCAATTCTTACCCAAATTATATCTTCACCTAATATTCTCTCTACTTCCCTTATTAGTGAGAAA
The DNA here is from genome assembly GCA_034509425.1 of Eopsaltria australis. Lineage (NCBI taxonomy): Eukaryota > Metazoa > Chordata > Aves > Passeriformes > Petroicidae > Eopsaltria > Eopsaltria australis. The sequence continues at coordinate 538,479 of JAVTVJ010000403.1, forward strand.
TTTTTTTTATATTTAATTCACATACTGAGAAAATAATTATAAGCCTGAATATTGCAATAAAATAAAGATGAAATATATGTCATATATATATAATAATGTGGCAGTGGCACAGGCCATACTCTTAATTTTGAATTGAGCTTGTTTAATTTTGTCAGGCTGTCCTCTCTTTTTCAGGTGGGAGTACTCAATTCTTTATTAAATTTCTTGAGAAATATTTATATTTTGTGTGGGGGGATTACATTAATTCTGCTAAGAGTGGAAGCTTTCATAGAAGCAGATAAAGAATTTCTGATTTTTTTTTTCAATAGCATTTAACCAGTTGTTTAAAAATTCTGCTTCCTTGGCAGAGAAAATCACTGCAGTACTTTGATTATTGTCTGATCCACCAATGATTGGAGTCTGTTGAATAAATTCACAGGACAATGTTTTTGGCAGATTTTTACAGCCTTTTCGTAAATGATTTGACTCAAATGATATTCATCTCTTTCCCAGCTGATTGCATTGTTCTGGGAATTTGCCCATCCATTCCAGAGGAGAAGAGATTCCTGTGAAATCTTTCAAATAATCATTTCAAGCAAGAAATATTTTCCTTCAATCCGGAGGCTGTGGAATCTGTAAGGAAAGCCACGCTGGGAAAGCTCAGTGTTTGCACTCAGCACCTCAAATAAATACAAGTTATTTCAATTTTGCCTTTTTCTTTTTCCCACTAATGAGTTATAAATAATAAAAACAGCAGCAGGATTTAGCTGCAAACATGCCCTGGGTGCTTGGAAAGCCAAATTTCCCCCTTGGACACACACCCAAAGCATCTTTCAGCGGGGTCCACATGAGGAGAGCAGAGTGGCATGGGGGTAAATATCATTTTTTAAGCAGCAGGAGAATTCCAGTCCCTCCCTCCAGCATTCCCAGTGATTCCTTGGGCGAGCATGAAATGCAGGAAAGCTCAGCCCTGATGCCTTCATGAATGGCCTGTTTGTCTCCCTCTCCCCTGGCAGCCCTTTATTTTTTTCCCTTTTTTAAAATTTTATTTTCCCTTCCTTTTTCACCCCACGCTTGTCCAGTGGCCCAAAGCAGTCTGGCAGATATGGCAGCTCCAGGAATTGTGAAAATGTGGATTTTTACCCCGTGTGCCAGTGTTTTGTCAAGTTGGGGTTTTTTCGCTACAAAATTTCTTCTTTTTGAGAAGTTAGAAGACAAGGAACTGCTTTTTTTTTACTTAAAAATGTGACTCTGGGCACCTCACGTGCTTAAAATAATTACTCAAGTTTAAACACACACCCTGTGCCCAATATAACCCAAATCTAACAGCTTTCTCCATCACCAGAAGCTCCAGCACCACGGTCGAGGTCTGGATCCAGGGATAATTTCTGCAGATGGAATTCATCTTTGAAATAAATCCATATCTTGGAGACAACCAGGATCAGGCTGTTTGAGTTCCCTCCTTCATGCCACCCTCCAAAATCCATCTTTTGTGCACTCTGGGAGAGAGGAGCTTAAAAAATGCTGGAGGTTTGTTTAATTAGGTGGCCTCAGTTCATTTCAGAAGGGCTGCTGGCAAATCACCATACCTGCTTCCAGGGCTGGTTCTAAAACCTGTTTCCACATTTTCTTGTGGGGGGGAAAAAGAAAAAAGAGGGGGGAAAAAAGGTTATCCTTCACCCTCTCCAGCAAGCCAGGAAAGCTTGAAACTGAAATGGTGGCTTAATGCCCAGACAGAGAGGAACTGAAATAAATACGAGCAAGGTTAAGAATTTTCTTTATTGGGAGCACCTGCTCCAATTTTATGTGTAGGGGTTGCTAAAAATTCCTCCATTACAGTGTGGGAGTTCAGTGAAGCCTTTGGTGCTGAGAAACCCAAAGGAGTCCCTTGGATTTCTCCATGGAAAGGCTTTCCCTGCTGTTCTCCAAGGCAACTCAGTGTGTCCAGAAGGAAGGCAATGCTGGAGCTGCAGGTGAAGCTCCCAGGGACAGGTGCAGGTGGTGGAACTCAGCCTGGCTGTGGATGTGAAAAAATGAGCTGTCAAATCCTCTCCACTTGGGAATTTTCAGGCAAAAATGCAAATTTCTGCTGCTTTTCTCAAGGAGCTGCACATCCCCTGGGTGTATCAGCCCCTTGTACCTGCGCAATCGCTTTCTCAACATGCCACAGGAGCTGAATTCTGACCTTAATTTGTGATGCTCCAAACATTTGTGGCCACTTTGACGGGAGAAAGACAAAAGCAAGACAAGGTTTCAGAAACTGGAATGTGTTCTTATTGATCAGGCTGGTGTAGCTGGAAAAAGCACCAAGCTGGGTCTTGGGTGTTAAGCAAGAAATTTTAAACCAATTTCTGGGCAAAATGAATAATTTCAATTCAGACTCGCTGATATTGAGCCATTAGCCTGAGATTTTGAGGCAGCACCATTCTTTTGGCTTTTGTCTGAGGGTGAAACAGTTAGGGACTAATCCTTTAAACTGTATTATTTTTGGAGTTGAGGTTGATTATTCCCAGCCCGCTCAAACCTTCTAGCCCTGCTGTCAGAGTGGAGATCTCCAGAGGGCTTTTGCTGTAGCTGTGATGATCCAAGGACACACCACTTGCCTAAGAAAAGGAGCAGCCTCTCTCACAAACCTATTTTCAGCTAAAATATCTTTATTTTTACATGGCCTCATGACAGAAGAGGTGGTCTTTGATGCTAAAAGTTTAATCCCTGTGTTGACAATGAGTGTCTCAGTAGCCCTGGTTAAATTTTTTGCTTTATTGCACCTTGCTTTCCCCAAAGAGATGATGATGATTCCTCTGTTAATGGTCTGAAAATAATATTCACAACAAACTTTTCAACCAGGTCAAAGCCTTCAGATGACAGAAGTGCCTTAGGAAGTGCTGAGTGCTTACAAAAATGGTTACGGGTAAGGAAAGAGCAGCGTGCTGGAGAGGGCCAACAGATCCAGGGGAACTGCCATGTTTTGCCCAAAATTCCTCCCCAGTGCAGACAGAGTCATTTTGTACCGGGTTGGTACCTCCTGAGGGGGTTTTTCACAGTTTGTCCCCCCATGATTTGTCACAAATCCATAATCCTGGCATGGATGACACGGGATACTGTGGTCAGGATGGTAAAATTGGCTTTGTATGTGCTGGAAAGTGGGAGAGGAATTTCAGAGGTGTAGACACCTGCTCCTTGAGGTGGGAAATGGTCCCTCAATGGTGGTTTTGGTTTTTTTATTTTTTATTTTTCAAACGTGAGACCTAACCTCAAACTGAAGGTGTGGGGGACGGTTGATACATGAAGGGAGCTGACAAGAGAGATGGAGAGCGACGATTTACAATGGCCTGGAGGGACAGGACAAGCGGGAATGGCTTCAAAATGACAAAGGGCGGGGTTAGATGGGATATCAGAAAAGAATTCTTCCCTGTGAGGGTGGTGAGGCCTTGGCTCAGGGTGACCAGGTTGGCTGCCCCAACCTTGGAAGTCCAAGGCCAGGCTGGACAGGGCTTGGAGCAATCTGGGACAGTGGAAGCTGTCCCTGCCCATGGCAGGGGATGAGATGATTTTTGAGATCCCTTCCAACCCAAACCATTCCATGATTCCATGATTCTAGCAGGAGCAAGGCTTCAGAGATGTCACCATGGTTCAAGGCTGTGGTGAGCCACGGGGATGTGACAAGCACAAGGATGAAAATATTCACCAGTATTTTATCTGATGGGCGTTCATTTAACCCAGAGCATGACTTTGGCTAACCATGAACTGAACCCAGGAAAAATCTAACGCTGGGAATTGCTCATTACTCCTGTAAATAATGGCATTTTCACAAAGATTGCCTCAACAATAAATTTTATCTCACTGGAGTAACACTTTCCCAGTGTTATTAGACGTCCTTTATTAAATGTCACATTTTCTGCAGCCCCTGCAATGACACCTTGGGTTCACCAACACACAAACCACAGTTTTCTGTCCTCATTTTTGTGCCAGATCTCAGAACCCACAGTCCTACCCCACTGAGCAGAGATCCAGTATAAACTGGGAAATGAGACAGGAATGCTGCAGTGAATCCACAGCTGACCCAGAGCCAGGATCTGTGGTTTGAAGAGATCTGCAGCGTGGAGAGAGCCACCAGTGAGCTGCCAACCCAGCACACGGGAAACCATCCCCAAATGGCTCAGGATGGGCACAAATTTGGCTGGAAAACACGTGAATGAGGCTCCTGCATCAGCTGCTTCATTGAGATGTTTCCCCGAGGGCTGGCACAGCCTAAGCCTGGGAGCTGGCAGGGATTTTTGTTTCACTGGGAGAGAAGTAACATTCTTGAACTTACAGAAATTACCCCGTTTTATTAGGGGATAAATTTAATCAGATTGGATCCAAAAGGCCTATCTGTGAATTTTACCCACAGATGTATCTCATTTTCATAATACCTAAGCTGCTTAGAAGCTTTAGTGTATTTATTTTCCTTTCACCCCTGCACTGGGGAGAGACACTATCCCTATTTTACAGCTGGGGAAGTTGCTCAAGGGGAGATTTAAATGCAGGTATTCAGGGCAGTCACTGAGGAGAAGGGATTTCAGCAAGGCAGCAGAACCCACCTGCCACGCTGGGTAAATACCTGGGCAAGGAGTTCAGTGGCGAATGCCAGGGGTACCTGTGCTAAGTCATGGAAAACAGGGTTAAGTGCCCCCACTTGCACTCCCTGCAGGGCAGGAATGGGTTCAGAGAATCAGGCAGGGGAGGCTGGAGCAATCCCAGAGCTGATCTGTGTCCCCAGTGCTGGTGGTGGCTGGAGCAATCCCAGAGCTGATCTGTGTCCCCAGGGCTGGTGGTGGCTGGAGCAATCCCAGAGCTGATCTGTGTCCCCAGTGCCGGTGGTGGCTGGAGCAATCCCAGAGCTGATCTGTGTCCCCAGTGCCGGTGGTGGCTGGAGCAATCCCAGAGCTGATCTGTGTCCCCAGTGCCGGTGGTGGCTGGAGCAATCCCAGAGCTGATCTGTGTCCCCAGTGCCGGTGGTGGCTGGAGGCTGCTCCCGCCTGCTCCCTGCTCCATGGGAAGGGCTCATCCACCAAGAATATTAAATTATGCCATGAGAGCTGGGTACAAGGTGGAGGGAACTAAAGAGAAACTAAAATCTCCGTTTTTTCCATTCTCAACCCTTTCTTTTCTCTGGAGCTGTATAAGAAGCATCCACCAGTCCAGACTAAATTATCAACCCTGCTGTCCCCTCCTGTCTCCCAATCAATCACTCCTGCTCAGTGAATTCCCTGCTTTTTTGCTTTTTTTCTCTCAGAGACTTGAACAGAACCTTTGAGGGGAGCAAGGATACAATGATAAATCAGAGCAGCAACACGTGCACGAGCGTGGCACCACAGCAGAGACCATTCCTTGAGTCCCAAGCCATAATTAACTCCCTGAAGGACAGAAACCTGACAGGAAATCCAAAATCTCTTTGCAATCCACTAAATATTGCAGGAATGAATGGCTGGCACGGGGGAAGGAATGTTGGCTGGGAGTGAAGCCTTTTGGTCTGAGCTTTTCCTGGGCTGTGTTTATTTAGCACACAGCTCGGAGGCACTTGCTGGTTCATATCTGGGAATGGAAGTTCCATGGATAGCGTTGAGATGGAAGTGTGGCAGCTCATTCTGCTGATACCTGGAGTTAATTCTGCACCTGCACAGGGCCTCGGGTGCTGTTTGAAATGTTTGAAGGGTTTAACTGTGGGTTTATGTGGAGCAGTTCAAAACGGGGCTGCCCTGTGGGTCTTTGCACTCAGACCGTGACGTCTGAGGTGTGAGTCCTTCTGGCTTTCTCTTTTTCCCTGGGTGAAATGGAAGCAGAAACCTAAAGAAAAAAAATTCTGAACCCTTCACCTGTCAAACCAAAAAACTTCACTGCTTTTCAGATCCAGTTTCCCTCAAGGATAGGGCGAGACAAGGAAAAAACATCTGATGTTGTGTAACCACTACCAGATGATGTACACGAGGCTCACGGTGAGGGTCCCATATAAAATAAATAGAATATAAATTATGAGCCTCAGTGAAACGATGCTGCTCCACAACAGCTGCTCATTGCCCCCTTCCTCAAGAGCTCTGGCTTTGCCAAGCTTGGAACTGCAGCCTTGGGGAGACAGTTCCCATCCTCGGATGTGTTGGAGAGCATCACTCTGGTCCAGCTCACCTCTGCTGCTCCATGGCCAGGCAGGACCAGGCCCCCGTGACCCTTCCCATCCCAGAGCTGACAGAGCTGGGCTGGATTTTATGAGGCATTGCCAGTGTTGAAAGTGCAGGTGATGAGTTTCCAATCAGATAAGGCAATGGTAATTCCAGATGACCCTGCCATCGGTCCCAGGAATGGCCAGGCAGGGAATGTAGGGATTGGGTTTCACTCCAAGCCTGGACACATTTATAATGTTTCACTAAATGAATAGGGAGTACTGTGACCCAGCTGGGAAATTTATGGCCTTGGTTGTGGCTCTGACAGGACTTTGGAGTGAGATATCATGGGCGTCGGGGGTGGAGGCTCATCTCAGCCTGAAATTGGGGTGGGGGTAGGGGTGAGAAGCAGAGATAAAGCAGCTGTTGAAAAGCTTAAGCTCTGTCTCTCTGGCTAAAAGCAGCTGGAGAACATGCACACCGAGGTGTCAACCCTCTGCCAAGTGCCCAGGAAGTGAAAAATATCCCAAGTGAAGGACAAATCAAATCCCGTGTTGGGGGGTCCAGGCGCTCAGTCACCAAATGTTCAGATCCATAGGAGGAGGAAGAGGGAGGAACAGCTCCATGGGAGGAGGAAAGGTCATTCCTGACCATGTGCAGCTCCACAAGGCTGGAGTTGTGCTACACAGGGACCTTTCACTCCACAGTCTCTGGTCACTCAACTCGTTTTCTCTCGGGGTTGGACCGGGGGATTTATGGCACATTTTGGATTTTCAACAGCATCCATGACACAGCCTAAACTGAGCTCCTCAAGAAGTGGAAGTTAATCTTTGCCTAAGCTCCACACAGTGATCTGCTGTGACCTTCCTGACTGCTGCTTACAAAAACCTTCCTTAGAAGCTGAGGGTGAAAAGCAGGGTTTAGAGATTTACTGGGACATTTACAAGTGCGATAACATTTTTCAGCCTGTTTGGTTTTATGATAAATCATTTTTTATTGCCCCAGAAAACCTGGAAGATGGTGACCAGAAGTGGAGTATTTTTGGCTTTGTCATTGGAAAATCGAACCCAAAGTGTTTCAGCTATGAATGGAAGGAAATTTAAAGCACAGAACAATCTGAGGTAACCAGGCAAAACACTTGCTGTGGCTGTCCAAAAACAACCAAAAAAATATCTAGAAATAAACAAAAGATGTATTTTCTAGGCCACTGAGAAGGTCTTTATTTTTTTTCGCCTTTTGATATTGAAGATTTTTTTTGAATTTTTTCCAAAGAAAGTAGTGAGGTTGAAAAATGGGGGTGTGGGGGTGCATTAAAAAAATCAATGTTTGGAGCAAAGCCAAGCAGTCATGATTTGTTTTATTTGAAAAATGTCAACCAGCTGTACCTATGAAACTGGAAACCAGGTAAAAATTGCCCCAGTCTCAGCTTTTCTTTTAAAACTGAAAAGTCAACCAAGGTTCATCAGAAGGGTTTGTGAGTTCCAACTAAGTGTCCTAGGCTTGCTGGAAACTGGACCTGGATAACAGGATTGTTGGAAATAATGTGGACTCAGCTGAAGTTTCACTTTCGTTTTTGCACACCAACCCACGTTATGTGGCATTTGTACCAAAATGAAACTGAGATTTGCACAAAATCTTTCCGTACTCATTGATACCAACAAATTGATCTGCACAGAAATTAATTTGGGGGTGCAGTGAACTGATTAGTTTTGGCATAATTAGAAATTGGAGTTTACCCTGAATATCCACCAGCAAAACCCTCTGTCTCATGTGGTATTTGTAAAAAAGCGCTGTTTTAAAGCAATTATCTCATTTTTAATTCTTCTAAACCTTCCAACTGAGGAATAACTGATCAATTCATCTCTGTGAACAGTAATTCTTCGTTGTAAGCCAGAATGGCTTGAGTTTCTATCAAGTTTAGAGGAAGAAGAAAAGATTTGGTCCACCAGAAAACCCCGTGGGTGTCACCTTCTGGTCCATCTCTAAAAGTTAAATCCTGATCCATGAGCAGAGCTCATTAACCTAAAGCATTGGGGACACAAAAACAGCTGAATAATGAAATGAAAGCCATTTTCAGTCTGCATTCAGCTGAAGCTGTGTGCAGGTCTTTTTTCAGTGCTCATAACCTCACAATTCTAATTTGAGTAGTGAGCTCCCAAACCTGTTTGGCTTCAGAAACCTCCTTTGGAGAGCTCACCTGCAGCAGGAAAGAGTGGTTGGTGCTCTGGATATGGAGTGAACCAAAATCAAAGGCTCCAGGTCTGTTTTTACAGGGCAATCTGCACCTCTGCAGTAGCTTCCCTGGAATCTGAACCATCTCCTGCAGCACAGAACGCTGAACCCCTGCCAGGAATGATAAACACATCCCATTTTTCTTCCCTTATCTGTTTGCATTTTGCTAATATCTCCTCTCAACCCCTTCCACTCACTTCCAGTGGCTCTTATCAACAGCCAGCAAAGAAATCCTTCCCTGCCAATGTCTGGAGCTTTTGTGTGGGAAATTTTCTCACCCGTGCACATGAGATGTGATTTACACGAGTGGTGATTTGGGGATTCATTAGGGGAGCTCAATTAAGATCAATCACATAACAGGTAAAATATAGGGGTGGAGGATGACACAACCCCTCAAACCTCTGATTACACCAGTCACCAAAAGATATTGCCCCAGAAATCATGGAAAACTTTCCTTTGAGAGGAGTTTAACATTGAAAGTCTCGTGGTAGTGTTTGTTGGAACACTGATGTTCATTGCTAAACAGCAAAAACAAAAATCAAGCGGGAGAAACTAACTTGCCATAGGTTATTAATGTAAAGTTCCAAATCAATTTATTTTGGGGCTTTTTTATTACATTATATATTAAATGCCATAAAGAGGAAAAAAATGAATGTATTCTTTTGTATGTCTAAGCAAATTGGAAAGCTCTTGGGGAATCTATAGGAATAAATTTAAACGAGCAAGGCTTTTTTATTTAATCATCTATATTTCATATTCTGTGCAGAGGGAGGGAATTTGCCATCAGTACTTCTTTATTCAGTGTTTAATTAATGTGATGAATGCAGTTTGGAGCAGATTGAAGGTTCCCAAGCTTAAGGCAGGCCATGAAGCAGATACATCACTAGCAGTAATATATATGAATTAATATAGATTTTAAATGCTAGAGATGCCGTGGCGTTCAGGTGGGAATTGGAACCTTTTAAAATAGCGCACTCCAGATAGAAACCCAGCTCAATAATGTTTGCTACAAACGTGGGAGTTGCTGAGGGAGAAGCCAATATTGCATTCCTCAGGTCTAGGGCAGAAAAAGTGGAGGAGTTAAGATGAAGTGCAGATTTGCTCCTAATCAAATCCAGAAGACGTGCTGCAAACCTTATTGGGAGAGATCCGCTAACTCTGCAGCATGAACATGACAGGCAGGCAAAATTGTGGATTTGATCATTTAAAAACCTGTGGATTCCTGGGGTTTTGGCTACGTCGAAGGCTCTGAGGAAAGACACGCTGAAAATTGCTGAGGGGTGTTACCAAAGCGAGCTGCCAAAGGCTCGGTCTGCTCAGTAATCCAGGGAGCAGCTGGTTGAGCTAACTCCCAGTTAATTACCTCTCCATTTCTGCAATCACTCCGTGGTTTGTTTAGGGCAAGGTGGACTGCAGGGTTTGCTGCTCAAATCGCTCAATTTTATTCGTTTGCCGTAGAAAATAAAAGTTGGGAAATAAAGACCTCATTATTGGACATGTTTTTTCGTTTAATGCGTTATGGGCATGTTACAAACTGGCTTTGTAATTTGGGTAATCACGCACAAATGTTGGGGTTTGCTGCAGCATTTTCAGATCAAATACTTGTTTTTCTGGAGCTGGCAGGCAGTGCTGGGGCAAACCCAGCTCGCTGAGGGTGTAGAGGTGATTGACTAAATGCCCTCATAAATCTTCCAGAGCCAGATCCTGATGTCTTCTCACGCTCTTCAGCGCCCAGGATACAAAAGGCACTTTTACGTGGAAGTCAGATGGAGAATGGCGATCAAAGCTCTGTATGCAATCATTTATTGAAGAGGAAAATGAAGAAATGGCCGATCTTCCTGCCATTTTATGGGATCGTTGGAGAACTGTTTCCTACAATGAAGGGTCTCAAGTCCTTTGTGCCATCTGCTTTATTTAAATGCTTCATTTTATGTCTGCTAAACACCACAGTCAATCCTAACTTCCACTGCTCAGTTTAATCCCTGTGGATTATCCTAAATAATTATGCTTTTCCTTTGCCATTTCTTATACACTTCCAAGTTACAATCTCCTACAATGCCAGCCTTTTTTAAACTGTGCAGCACATCTAACATCAGCATTTAAATAAATGTTTAAGTTGTAAAGTCAAGCTCTGAGAAGATTAAGAAGTGCTTGGATCCAGAACACCCAAGAAAGCTTAAATTGTCCCCGTTCTATAAAGCCTTTAGACATCTGATTGCTCCAAGTTCATGCCCCTTCCAACTACTGTGAAAAAAGAGGTGAGACCTGCAAAAACGACTCCATTTTGAGGCACAGCCTGGATTCATTCCCACTGTACTTTCCATCCAAGACTTTGAATGAAGTAGGGAGTTGTATGGAAAAAACCCAGCGTGATCAACATTTTCTTGTGTGGAGCTACAGCAGCCCCAGCAACCAGGGAGAGCAGATGGAAACGGGTTTCCCCCCCCTCAACTTTGACAACTTTTTGTGTGAATTAACCCACCGTTCTCTCAGAAAATATCTTGAAAGGTTGACAATAATCTATTTTGACTTAGTGATGAGGAGTTGTGATGGAAGACTGCAGGGTCACTTGAAAATCTGATATTCCACTGAGAATCTTCTCTAGTCTACACTGAGAGTTAGAGACCAAATTTAATATCTGTTCTGAGATTCAGACCCCCTTGTCCAAACCTTTAGATGCTCCTCCAGACCCTGATTTTGCATGCCTCAGTTTAGCTCAAAGTTTAAAACCAATCAGAAAACACACACCCCAAAATAAAACCTCTTTGCTTTTTCTGTGAGGTTCTAAACAACCTTTTCTTCTCACTGAGGTGGTGGGGAGGTCTTCAGGAGCCTTTTCAGTGCTGGATTTGACATCTGTTTTCTGAGGGACTGACTGGAATAGTCTGCCCAAGGAATGATCCAGCTGGCTGAGTATTCCAAGGTGCTGGATTATAATGCAGCAGGGAAGAAAGACATACTTGTGGGTATGGCAGAAAATGCCATTTAGTGTGAAGTGTTCCAGTGTCACTTTGTTTAGGAAACCAAGCAGCTCATTGTAAGTAAGATGACTATTTTACATTTTTTCTGTATTCTTCAGAATAATTCTCTTCCCCAACTCCCCAAAGAGAACAAAAATACGTAAAACACAGCGAGATAATTTTCATGTTGCATCAAGCCATAATCCCAGATAATTCCAGGCTAGCTTTGTGGAAGGAATGAACAAACTTGATTCACTTTCTGTTGTGAAATTTTTAAAAAGTAGCTTTCCAGCTGACTTTCCTACTGCTGTACTCACTTCGCCTGGAACGGTTTTGGCTTTCACAGCCTGGGTAGGCTCAACACGGCCACGAGGGATTTGGAAGACCTCACAGGGAAGACCTCCTACAATCGGCGGTGGATGCTGTCCCTTCAGTTAGAAAATTTAGCTCCAAGAAGGTATTGCCTCAGCATCCCAGGAGAGGGATCTGCTCTTGGAAGGGTCTTCTTTACTTGAGCGCTCTCAAGACCTTGACCACCCTTTGGCTAAATGGCTTCGTGGTAGAATTCTGTTCACTCCAATATCCTCTCCACATCTGATGGTGTTTCCATCCAGAGCAGGAGCAGTTATTTCCAAAGCTGGAAGTTCTTTTTGGAGAAATCCCTACTCATTTCTCTTTATTCAGAATTCGTTGAGTTTTTTAAAGCACATTGCTGAAACCATCTAGAGTTTTAAATGTCAGAACTCTGAGTGGAGCACAGCTCTGGTGTTACTACATTGTTCCAGTGAAAAACCCGACCCATGAAGTGGGTTGATCGGCTTCCAGTCGATTAAAGATGTTCTCCAGAAGAACGGTCTAATTCGGAGTTGACAAAGGCAACGGTGGAAACTGTCTGCTTCCAATAAAACTCCGTGCCTCCTTGCCAGGCACTGAGGGAAAAACCTGCCTTCAAACTCCTGGCCATGAACTCGCTTCACGTTTTAGCAATGCCGCTCCTTGGCGCTGCAAAATCGCTAAGAAATGACCAGAATATCCCTTGCATCCAAAACCAGGATGTTCCTTGATGTGTTCTCTTGGTTTTCCCCCATTTCTTGATATATTTTCGTGGTTTTTCCCCATCCCAGTGGCAGCACACTGGTCTGAGCTGGGCTGCAGGCTGCCTCTCTTCTTTATGCCAGCCCAGTAAGGTCCCAAGCACAAACTGGAAAGCGATTTGGCCAGAGGTAAATTCATCCCTCTGTAGCCATGCCTGATTGCCCAGGGTGTTGTCCCAGCTTTGGAAATGCTGTGGGTGAAGGTGGTACACTGGGGTTGGTTTTTGCTCTTGCTGACAGTGCTGGAGGCGCTGATTTTCCTGCAGTGCAGAGCATCATGCTGGATTCATTCCTCGCGTGTTCCCTGCCCGTGTCTGGGATTCATTGGCTGCACTGCAACGCAATTTTTGGAATCCCGCTCCAGCAGTGACTCCCTGACACGCTGAGGTTCAAACCCTCAGCTTGTCCCAGACCATACTTTATTACAGTGAGGAGATCTGTGTATGGCTTCAGACTGCTGCAAATTTCCAAGGGCCGCGTCCCAGTGAGTATCACTTTCCAATTTCATTCCCCTCAAGAAACTCTGTCAACAGCTTCTCCCGATTCCATTAATCTTGTGTTTTACCATCTTAAAGCCTCCCATTCTCTCCACTCCCTTAAAGATGTGACCAGTGCTTCTCCTTGAGTGCTGACAATTACTTTCTCATTCTTGTGTGGAGCTGCTCTCCCTGCTAAGAACCACATGCAGTTTTCAATAATACCTATTCATCAGTAATGTATGGAGTGAGCCAGGCCTGGATTTCCACACCGAGGTACTGATGTGTTTTACATACCTTTCCTTACTCAAAAGGGATTTTCTGTCTCTGAACGCTAAATATGAGAAGCATTTTTCAAATTCTTTGACAGAATGCTTTTAACATATCAGCAGGGTTAATAAATCTTGCCCATTTGTTCTGTTCGCTTTTATTTGTAGTGAAGTATTGATCAGGAACAAGCAGGGATTGTGAGGACAGTTCTCAAATCAAAGTGATGTATGGCGCTACCAGAACACCGATACAAACGGTTTGGTTTGGAGCTGTGCTCCTTTAGCCCCAAGGATTTTCCCCCAGCAGCAGCAAAATCCAGAAAGGGATCATTCAACCACCCCAGACCACCAGCCTGTCAGAGCTCTCCATGTTAAATTCTCAGGTTTGTTTTTCTTCATCCCTTTTTCACTGTGCTGCACTTGAATAATACAAACATTTTATCTCTTCAAAATGCAAGCAACTGATGGGGTCTCAGTGACTGACTGAAATCAGGGATGGGGTGGGATTGACTACAATAATATTGAAATTATATTTCACCTTCTGTCCATGCCTCAAATCTGGATTATCTAGGGGGTCATCCCTGCGTTGATTGGATTTTCTCTGGGGCTACCTCTGTGCATGTGTATTCTTTAGAGGTACCTTATGCTGTGCAACAAACAAATCAGTTAAAACCAAGGGACAATAGGGAAACTGAAAGCTAATTTATCCTAATTAGAAACACCAAATCATTAACTTTGGAAAAGACCTCTAAGATCATCAAATACTTCAGTTTTGATAAAACACAAGGCAGGTATGTTATCCAACAAATACTAATGGGAAAAGACCCAGATATTTCTTATGGAGAATGTCACAATACCCCAAGTGCTTTCATGAAGATGGGATGGAAACATTGGAGATCCATGATGGGAAGGGACAGGATGCTGTTCTGAGAGGAGTAATTCAGTTTAAATTTCAGAAATTCTCAGAAACATCTTGGCTTGTGAATAATCTTCTTAGATGCTGGTAAGAGATATCTCATTTTGGGCTTTTAAGCCAGTCGGTGACATAGAGGATTATCCTGAATTAGCAAACAAATTGCCTGAATGACCTCATTCATTTTCCATTTCAAGTTTCCATGAGTCTGTAATTCTGTGAATGTTTTTGTCTGTTGGTCTTAGGATGAAAAACCTTCTCAACACATCATTGGGTTTTTTTGTTGTGTTTTTTTTTTTTTGTCTGGCCCTTGGAATTCCTGTTTAAAATTTTGGTGACACGTTGTGCTTCTGTCAGCCCTGGCAAGGAGGCAGGAACGGCGCATGTGATCCAGTGAGGAGAACGGAATGTCAGAGAGCAGTGGTGGCACAACAAAAACCAGCAAAGTTGGGAATTGGTCTATTTTTAGTGGTTGCAAATTGTTCCAAGGTTAAAGGAACATTCAATTCTGGGGGAAGGTGGAGGGAATATTTGCCTTCCCTGGAGGGGATCCAAGAGGATTGCAGAGTAAGAGGTCAGAGGTGCAAGGGGAGGGGAGAGCTATCAGTGACACAGCTGTTTTGGGCAACAAAAAGGAAAAAAAAAAAAGAGGAGTTGGATGGTAATTCCTGGTGAAACATTTTTCAGAGTGGTGGAGTCAATGGAGCATGGTCATATTTAAGGCATCAGACCACCTACATCTTAACAGATCCACAAATCGATGTTAATGACGCCATTTAGGTTTAAAAAGAAATTTAAATTCAGCTGGAAAAATAGAATGGGTGCTGAAACACTGCCTTGCTTGTTCCAGCCAGGATTCTAAAGCAGGGTCTGATCCATTTGCTGGAGAAAAGAGCAGAAAGGACAAAACCCTTTAGGGTAGGGAAAAATCCTCAGGTAGTTCCTTCCTTCATCAGGTTCTGACCAATACTGGAAGACCCCAGGTCGTAGCAGTGATAAATTCTTGTGCCCAAAAAAAGGAAGAAGCAGTATATTTATTTTTTTGGCAGAAAAATGACCATTTGGGCGGTGTATGACCCTTTTGGAGATGAAAACTGCTAAAGCAGAAAGATCTATCCACTGTAAATCAGTGATGCCTAAACTGGAAGAAAACAGTGGGATTTTTAATTTTTAAGCCACTTGCAAATCACATAAACTTTGCATGGTTTTTTTCTTGTGTTTATTTAGCAAACTGAAAGTACAGCATTTTTTTCCCTTGTGGGATTATAGTATTGACCCACATTTTCTCGAGGATGGGGAGCAACTCAAAATTTGCAGCAGGAAAAGGCACAGGAGCTGCCTAATTTAGCCACGTTTTTCTTCGCCCTGAAGAGCTGTGAGCTTTCTCCAAGGAAATGTGGAGTGAGTGATTAAACTCCATCTAAAACCAGACCAGTGTGTGTAGAAGTTAAATCCCCTTTTAGGCAGGTTAAGGGCATGCTCAGGATTATTTCCTATCACCTGTCAATTCACAGTTACCCCCACAAGCTTTGGATGTGCATCCAAGTCTTTCAGAGGTTGTTCTCTCTGTCTGAGGATAGACCAGAAAGCCAATATTGTTATTTTTGGGCTATTTTTAACGTCTACATACAGAGAGCTCTCTAGAGTTGCCATAAATATCCTGTTTGCTTGCTTTGTTTCTCTTTCATTTGGCTCCTTTGGTATCAACCAGACTATTCTTCCTAAAATGTTTTACTATGTCCCTGCCGCTCCCTTTGGATAAGAAAATCAGGGAAACGCATTTGCAGGGGGAAAGGGATATTTATCCAGCAGCGAGCGACTTTTAAAAATAGTTAAATCAATTTAGAACAAACTTTCAACAGAGAACGCTCACCTTTGGACAGAGATCAAGAATGGAAACTCTCAGACCAGAAGGAATTCGCGCAGGATGTAATGAGGAATAAAAAAATGTGAGTGGGTCAGGGGGGTGCCAGCACCAAAATAAGGCCAGGTCACCCCGGCTACCAGGCCAAAAAAGCTGCTTTTTCTCCCTCTCACGCAGTTCACAAATGTCTAACATTTCGCTGAGAGTGTGAAGTGCAAATCCAAGCGCCCACAAGGATTAATTTACATGCCCGAAGTGGGGAGCTGGGCTTAAAGAGCACAGCTCAGCCCAGCTCTACCCCACGTGTGCACAAATCCACAGGCAGCCATTCCAGAGCCCACAGAGCATTTTCTCCTTGTGAAAGGCACGTGTGATGCTGGGCTCATTAAGAGGAGATGTGAAATCGGATCCTCCTTTCTTCCTGCTCAGCTCTGTCTTTCTGCTGAGTGCCACAAAAGCAGGTTTGCTCACCCTCTGCCCACACCACTGGATCGAAGTTTATCTCCATCTTTCTTCTATTTGTTTTTTTTACCTTTTCAAATTCTTGGCTCCCTCATTCAGAAGCTCCTGGAAGAGGGAAATTCTCCTAGAACAGCAAAGCACTTACGTACTGGAGCAGAGGGCTGGCTTATTTGTTTAATAAAGCAGATGTTGCATTTCTGACCTTTTCCAGTGCCCATTCTCCAGGCTGGCATGTGCAGACTCCAGGAACTCACTCACACCTGGGCTGAGAGCCTGCCCTCACCAGGAGGGCTTTGCCTGAGCCTCCCCAGCAGGCAGGGGAAAAATCTTTCCAGCAACTCCTCTCACCTCGTAAAAGCCCAAGTGTGAATTGCCGGTGCATGTGGGTAACCCTGCAGGTCCCAGGGACACTGAATCTCTTCTGCTCTCCCACAAAAACTGCCCTGAGTCCTCAGCAAATTTTCCACTTGGCAGCAGCACCATTCCCTGCTGCGGTGCTCCTCTCCCTCTCGTGTCTCACTGGGGACTCACAGGCGGTGACATGGGACAGGAGGATCAGTACCAGTTTCCTGTGGTTATCCATCACTTTTTTTGGGCATTCAGCCCCCCCGATCATCCTGCACATGGATTTAGGGCCATCCTCAGCACAAGGGGCAGACACAGGGACCTGCAGGTGGTGGTTACTGCAATGCAGCCATTGCAGGTGCTCTGGGCAACTGTTGCCAAAAGCTGGACAACTGGAAGTTGGAGAGGGACTTCAGACCAGAATAGCAGTTTCAATTTGTAAGAGGGTAGATCTTGAATAGATATTAGGAAGAAATTCTTGCCTGTGAGGCCCTGGCACAGGTCCCCAGAGAAGTTGTGGCTGCCCCTGGATCCCTGGAAGTGTCCCAGGCCAGGCTGGACAGGGCTTGGAGCAACCTGGAATAGTGGAAGGCGTCCCTGCCCATGGCAGGAACACCCTGATCTTTAAGGTCCCTTCCCACCCAATCCATTGCAGGATTCCATGCCTTTATGACCTCAGCTGGAAAGCTGGGAATTGTCACAGTACAGGAACACACAGCAGTTGATGAAAGGCACAACACAGCCATCGCCATGTCAGATGTTTGTGCTCCTCAAGCACAGACAGCACCTGCCTCCCTGGAGGAAAATCCAAGGGAATTGTAGATGCCTTTGTAGCCTTGTCTGCCTTATTAGGTTAAAGGACTCCTGGTTTGGCCTTTGCCCGAGGGTATCCAGTTGCCCTTGCCCAGCAGGAGCTGAGGTATGCTGAATTAAGATGATGCATTCTGTGGACAGGTGCAGAATGGAATCATTTCTTCAGACAGGAGGGGGAAAAAAAAGGCGGTTAGAAAGTTTATCCTATCCTACAGAAAACCACAGCACTGTATATCAGGGACTTATGTATATATTATTACATATATCTTTTAAGTTCAGTGTCAGGTCTTGGATGTGGGTGGTGCAAGATGCTGGTGCTTCTTGGGGATGAGGACTTTTGTTGTTTGGAATATTTTGGCTTTTCTGAAGAGTCAGAAAAGCTCTTGGGAAGGACCAAGCTGCAGGGAGCTCAGATACCCAAACAGGAGAATTTCTGGCAATTAAATTCACTGGATGGCTTGGTCCTGCTCAGTGAGAGATGTCCCCATGTCACTGACCCTACGACCAGAAGTTTGCTCTCTGCAGTCCCCACAAGGAATCCTGACAGAGGCTCATTATCTCCTCTCCATGGCACTTACAAGGGAAACCTTCCACCCCAGATATTTTACCCCACCGGTGCCACCCTCCCTGATAAACCACGGGCGTCATGAGCCAAAAAGCAAAGCTTTTGAGTTGTCAGCATGGCTGTGGTGGCTCACAGGGAAATCTGGGCAGAGTGTGGTGTGTTTACACATTGTCCCAGAGTGACAATCGCTCTCTGCGTCCCCCCAAAGCCATTAACGCTCTGAGGAGTCAGCAGATGAACCTGAGTGGTTAAACTCATTAACACCAGGTTAACTCCCATTGTGAAGCTCCTGGCTCGACATCAGAGGGCAATAAAACACCAAGAGCAACATGATGACTGTTATGATCAGGAAATTTGGGACATGTGTCATTAGAGGGAACAAACAGGGCAGCAGAGGTGTCTGGCAGCAGCGCTGCTGAGCGTTCACTGCCATGCACTCCCCCTCCATGTTTCTCTAATGCCCTTTATCAGCTTCCTCCGCTGTTGGATGCAAACAAAGTCTGGCCCTTACCTGAGGGTCAGAGAGATGAGAGACAGTGTTAGACAGGATATTCCCAGCATTTTCAATGCTTCCTTTTTGGTGGGTTATGAACGTCTGACTGACACGGCCAAGCGAAAGTGCCGCGCGTTCCCGCGGGACCCGTGTGGCTGTAAAGCTCACAAACATAATAATAACAAAGCCATAAATTCTGACCTGTGGTACAGTCCGAGCCGAATAACAGCTCCCCAGCTGTGGAATATGTGCCCTTGTTGTGTGAAGGTGGCAGACCCGGGGGTAAAGTTCACCTCGTATTTGTCAGGTTGTGCAGAGCCAGGCCCATTTAATGACCGAAACGCAGCCAAAAGCCCCAGTGGCAGGACAGATGCCCAACTGTGTTTTGAGCCTGTTATGATCTACTGAATATATTGTGAGGAGAGAAAGCTTAAAAAAATACGTGATGAGGGCCAGATAATAGAGGTAGGGCGAAAAGAGGTGGTGATCCCATGGTAAAGGACGGGTTTATCCCCTACAAAACACCCATGATTTTTGTATCTCCAGAGCTTTGCCCAGTGCCTCGATGCCTTCAGGCCATGAGGACTGGGTGCAGCCCAGGAGCAGGGGTGAAATAACCCATGGCTGTTCCTTCTTTCTGCAGTGGTTTCTTCCCAGCCAAAACTCTGCAGCCCCAAATTCCTGAAAGATTTTAGGAAAGCTCCAAGGTTTACAGAAAGGCAGGGAAGTGCACTGGGTGAATATTAGGGAAGACTGGCAAAGCCATGAGCTAATTCAGATCCTTCCCAACAGAGTAGAAAGGGTTGGACATGTGGAAAACCCCCGAGTACCCCATGGCTGCCTTTGGGAGTTGCTGGGATACGCAGGCAGCAGGGAGATGCTCACAGGAGGAATTGCGGAGAAAGCTTGGTTGGGTCTGCCATCAACAGGAAGGGATTTTCCAGGGAAAAAGAACTTGGGAGACAACTCCTTCATCCTCCCATAGCCCCTGCCAGACTGGGATCGTGTCCACCTCGAGCCTCAGTGACAAGGGGCAGCGGGCTGCGCGCCATCCGGAGAAGGAAGGACGAGATGATTTGTTTTTGTGTGTGTTTTTCTTTCCATGTCTGCTCCTTGGAAGGAAACATGTCTGCTTTTAGAGAGCAATGCTGCCCAGGGCCGTGGGAGTGAGGGACTGGGCTGTGCAATCCCAGCCCTCAGCCCGTTCCCAGGCCAGCCCTCAGCCCTGCACTGGCCCCTTCCAGAGGGTTAAATCCTAAATGAGGAGGGCTGGGGGCAGTTGGGAAGTGCAGCCCCTTCCTCTCTTTATGGGGATGTGTCATTTGCTGTCCCTGAGCTGTTGGCAGCTGGGGCTTCCTGAGCACCCCCAAATCCCCACTCTGCACCCCATAGCCTGCACTGTTACCTTGAATTTTTCCTCTGCCTCTTACCCCAAATGCTTTCCCTGGACTTTTCCCATAGCTGTCTCTTCTCTTCTCCTCCATCCATATCCCAATGGATGATGAGAACAATAAAAGGGGGACAGGACAGCCACCAATCCAACAGGACAATCCACCAATTCCATCTCCCTCCTCTGGAACAGAGTGCAGCTATGTCAGATCTCCTCATCTTGGGACAGCAAATCTCCCATCAAAGTTGTGAAATTCCTGCCACATATTTCACATCTCTTTTAATCACCCTGAGTTCTGCACATCAATCTTCCCTAAATTGTGCCTTTGGAAGCACAGAGGGCTCCATGGGCTATTGCAGTGGGGTTAAAAGCTCTACCAACCTCCTGACAGGTCATGCATTGTCCTGGTGGTCCCCACAGACCAAATTCTGAGGTGAAATTTGGGCTGCAAACCTGCTAACTCCACTTGGAATGGCTGCTTAGGGTGTCTCAGGGGTACAAAGCACCATTTTAGGGATTCCCAGGAAGCTGTGTCCAACCTGACTAAAAGCACTTGGCACCAATTAGGGAACGTCCAGAAGGTCTGTAATTTCCATCTGTGACTGGGAGCAGGAGGTGTTACAGAGGAGTCAAACACCGTGGATTTGGACTTTCTGGGGTGAAGGCGATTGACAAGAGGTGCAAAGGTACCTTTGGGAGGGCTTAGGACTCCCAAATCTCTAGGCAAGTACTGAGTTGAGTGAAGACATTCCAGCAGCAGGGATTAGCCAGGCATTTTCCTTATTTTTCAGCATTTTGCATCCCCTCAAAGCAGCCCTTTGAGCCTGGACGTGCCCAGGGATCGGGGAAGATTTGGAGGGAAGTTTTCCTCTCTCCCAGAGAAACAAAACCTCTTTAGGATCCTTCCTGATGATCCTTAAGGTCTGCAGATCACCTTTAACAGCAACCCTTGCCCTGGAACTTGAGGCAATGCTTGAACAAGGCTCCTTAACACACCCCGTGTCCTCCCAGCACTTCTCCCGCCCCGTCCCGGCTGTCCCGGCGCTGAATGGGACCTTAGTTTTTAGGATAAACACATCCATCACAAAGCTGCTTGGCCCACGTCCCCTCCATGAAACCCCTTTTGAGGTCTCTCTGCATCCCTGCTCCACTTTCCACTCCCCAACCTGCTTTTTCCAACGCTCCCCAAGCAAAATCCCGCATTTTCCAGGAAAACAAGGGCCACTTTAACCCCTGTTTTAGAGCTGGAGTTCCCTCCTGGTTTGGTATATTTAGTTTGGGCACGGTTCTGAAACAAAAGGTACAAAGGAGCCAAGTTTTTGGGGCAGGGGGAGGGAGGGAAGAAAGTTGGTTTGATTTCGAGAGCCTTGGAAGATCATTAAAATTTCATAACAGGCAGGGGGAAAAAAAAAAAAGGTTGTTTGCTTCTAAAGTCTCTGGTGTTTAAAGAGCTAGAGACAAAAACTGCCGAGCAGAATATTCCAGTTTATCCCGTGGAATAGGAAGGAATGGCCCCAGACGTAATTACAAGTAAGTAGAGCAGCGAGAGAGGGGAAAAAGTTCAGGAAATCTGATGTCTAAGAAGGTTTTTTACGCTGGGGTTTAATCAGTTTGCCCGATTGTTTGTTTGTTTGTGGTGATTTTTGTGACCTGCCTCAGCGGAGTGTCAGATATTTTGACAGCAAAAAGGGTGGGATGGGGGGAATTTTGGCTCCTGGAATTTGGGGGCAGCTGGAAGCAAAGCCAGGGGAAAGGGGTGAAATGTGAAGCGTGGTTTGTGATTTTACAGAGCCGGGTTCAGGGGATGGGGTTTCAGCACTGGCCTCGCTACTCAAAGACTTGGGAGTTTTTATCCGCTGAACAAGCAACAGGAGAGAGGTTTTTACAAAAGCAGGGAAATGATATCTCATTAATATTCCTACCTAGCAGAAAATAATAACATTAGCGGCTCTAAAGCAGCGGGGAGATGATGATGAATGTCAGGCTGTACATGAAAACAATACAAGCCTGTCTAGATTTCACAAAAAATCTGTGCTATTTCTGTTCTTGGGCTTCACTCTTTAAAAATACATTACCACCGAAATGGAGTTTTAGGAGGGAATAACAACCCTGGCAAAAATATTTCTTTGAGGCGTAGAGCTCCCGATCTGAAAAACAAAATGGGTCATAAATCAGAGAACACGTTCAGAGCCACAAGATGTATGGAAATCTAACGTTATAAAATATTATTCTGAGGACAAAATAGCATTTGAAAGCAGTGTTTTATAGTGATACAAATATTAAAAGGGATTGTGTTCCCGTCAAGGTTGTAGATGTCAGTTCCGCTCTAAAATCTCAGCACAGTACTTTAAAAAATCATTAATAGTGATTAGATACTTGTGTATATGACATCAGATTTATTCATGAAAGGGAGAAACCTTTAGCTGTATATTTATGTTTTATTATGAGCTTACTTCTCGTTGTCTGAAATCTGTAAAACATTGTTATATTTAATAGTTCTTGCCGCAAAAGATACGCATCTTAATTTTTTATTTTGTTTTACCAAAAAAAACCCCAAACCCTGGAAAAAATAATCTTACTTATAATTTCCTGTAGTTAAAATGATTGTTAAATAACCTTCAAGCTGAACACAAAGAAAATATATTGAATTATTAGTTGAAATGCATGTTTTCTGCTTTTTTAATGAGTAGAGCTTATTTTCCTTCCTCGTTTTATACCTAAAACATAAATGTTTTACCCATAAGAGCAGCTTTATAACCAGAGGAAGCACTTTTAAAGGAATATTGTTACACTCAAAGTGAAATCCTATTATCTCTTGTGGGATCTGTGCTCCTGAAATCATTACATGCAGTAAATTGTTCCTCTGATTTGAAATGCTCATCCCACAAGGAGGATTAATTATTCCATTAGGATAGAATTTTCCCCTTATTTTTCTATCTCCCATGAAAAAATCAGTTTCCTTGCTGCTCAGATTTTATACAAGTGCACAAATAAAACGCTGAGATTATTTCTGAGCATTGTCCCTGTGCAAACTCCCATCATTTTTGAAGGAGTTTCCCAGAGAGGAGCCCTGTCCAAGGCATGTTGGAGTTAATGAGTCATTCCTATCTGCTGGAAAGGGATTTGGAGCTCAGCACTGGACTCCTTACAAGCTGGAGGCTGAACTTTCATAAGAACATGGATTTTATCATCTTGCAAAATCAGGACTCGTGGAATCATTTAGCCTGTAGCTTGAGAGTGTAGTTTGGGTTGATAATGATATTTTCCTCCATGTTATTTTGGATTTATCAGTGGTTTGTGGCTTGCACAGCCCGTGTCAGCTGATTCCTCACCCCTGTGTTAATAACACTGTGCTCTGGCATTGTGTTGGTGTAGAAAAACAACATATTTTGAACGTGACTCTGATTTTGTTATTTTTTTAAAGTAGATCATGATATTAGTCATAAAAAAGCCCACTCCACAATTTGATAATTATCAGAATGGCCTGAAATCTCACCAGCTCTATTAGAAAATGGGGAAGTCGGAGGGATTACAGGAATTCTGGAGTTAGAGAGGGTTCAAATTCCTTTTGCCTCCTTTTCTCTCTTTTATTCCTTGCCGTGGGGTTCCTTCCATGTGCTGTCCCACAAAGCTTCCATTGGGAGCAGGAGGAGGGTCTGGAAAGGGTCAGCTCAGTCTAGGCAGGGTCTGGGAACAAGGCCCATGTTGTGACTCCAGCTTTGCTCAACACTCCCAACCCAGCCTGGCTCTCCATGTCCTGCCATGATGCAAATGAGGCTGTTCCTGCTGGGAACGTGGCATTCCCGGGAACATTCCCTCCTGGGAGCCAGGGCAGCAAGTCCCCCTGATTTAAGAGCTCTCACTGATGCTGCTGTCTTGCTTTTACAGGCATTCACAACCTCCCTTCTCAGCCTTTCCCTTATTTCTACGTGGAAAGAAGTTTGTAGGAATAATTGGAGCACAGACTTGTAAAAGGAACCTCCTTCAGGTCATTTTTTAGACAGGAAGTTTTAAAAATGCAATTCTAAATGCCCTCCCCCCAAAAAAAGAATCAGTGGGTGCAGTTATTTGCAAATAATGCCATTCATGAGCTCAGAAATCTTCTGGGATTTTCCAATCTGGACAGATGGGGTCACACAGGGGTCTCAGCCCCTCGTGCAGGGGAGCTGGCACTGCAGGACTCCTCTCCCTCCATGTCCCAGGACTAAAAGATTAAAAAATCATTTAAAAAGATGGTTAAGAACCAAACTTTCCTGGGATAAATGAAAAGCTGGATTCTACTTGATTTCTGTTCTTTCTGTGCAGGTAAAATTCAGGGTCCCTGAGCAAAGAGTGCAGAAAGAGCCCAGAAGTGCCAGGGGCAAAATGTGGCGGATGATTTCCAACACCACTGACTTCCCACTCTGCTCCCACCCCTGAACAGAAACCTTGGCTGGCAGTTTGCAACCTCTCTGCTCCACCACTTGTTAATAAAGGCCTTTTTATGCCTGGGGTTTCACATTCAGAAGAAAGTTATCTGTGGCCATAAAAAACACATCTGTCGGTAGCTCTGCTGAGGGCAGAGCAGCCAAGGGTTCAGCATGGCATGGAAATGCTTCCAGCAGGCTCAGAGCCACAGCTGTGTCCTTTTTCTTCCCTTTGTCCAGCACATTTATTCTGACCCAGGCAGTGGCTGTTCTTTCTGGAGAGTGGCAACTCAGAAAATGCCAAATATCAGATTTTTTTTTTTTTTTTTTTGTGCTTAAAAAATCTGTCCTGGCATGAGCAGAAAGATTTTTGTTCCATTATCTGCCCAAACCCTTAAATTCTCAGAAACTGCCTTCAGCACTGGAGGTGTTATCACAGCTCCAGCATCCCTGGAGAGGATGAGGCTCCTTATCCTGAGGTGTGCCCTCAGCACAGCTCTGTCTGCAGCAGGGGCAGGGCAGGGATGGGGATGGAGCAGGTAAATGAGGTTGGAATAGGTCGGGGAGCAGCTGTAGAACCAAATTCAGCAGAGAGGCAGCTGCCCTTCCCCACTCCCAGAGAAGCCCCTTCCTCCTGCCAGTTTGGTGAAAGCATTTCCATTGTGTGGCACTTAGCACATCTGGGAATTTATTGCAAGCTGATGCTTTCTGTTTTCCATCTCAGTGACAGCGACAGAAGACGCAGAGGAACAATCCCTGCCAGATCCCTGCTCCATGCTGCATCCAAATGTGGTAAAACCCTGGAAAGCTCTGACGTAGGAGAGCCCCGCTTGTCCTGGTCTGATCCTGAATGACACTGACACCCACTGACTTCTCCCTGTAACAGATGCTGCTTAGGAAAAATGCGAGGATTTGGAGAAACGATAGGAAAAAAAAAAGGTTTCTTTCCAAAACACAGCCTTTAAATGCAGGGCACTGGGGTGTGTGGTAGGGATGGAACACAACACTGACCAGATTCCTCGTGTCCTGACTTTATTACCCTACTGAATACGGAGAAAGGGAGAGAATAAAGCCTTCCCAGGCAGGAACAAAACTCAAATCTCAGCTTCTCAGACTCCATAAAACAGCAAGGAGGGGATGGTGCATGGCACAGAGAAATTCCCTGGTAGTATCCAGATGTCCCTGTCCTCCCCACCCAGCAGCTGGAGAATGGCTGATGGCTGGGTTGTGTTATAGCAGAAAATAGGGATTTTCCAGCTGGACAAGAGGCTGTGGCCATGGGGCATCTGCATCCCAACGCCTTTCCCTGCCCTTCACCTCAGCTGGCCCTTTGCAAGAGGCTGCAGTGGAATCACGTTCCCAATGGCAGGAACACAAAATAACTCATGATGTGCCTCAAACTGTGAGCAGAGAGGATCTGATCCTGCCCAAACACAGACCTGTGAGCTTCAAAGGGGGCAATATTTACACAGTAATCAACATTTAATTCCATTTCCCAGCCCCAATATTCCCCTCTGTGCTCAGCCACGTTTTCTGCCCATCCAGAAAATCTGAATTGGGTGGGGTGGGTGAGCATGGGGATGTGAACAGTGCTCCCAGGGAATGCCTGGATCCCAGGGATCATCCCAGGATCAAGGATTTTTTCCTGGCTCATTTCATTTATCACCACCAATCGTAAGCAGGGCTACTGGCAATTCAGATTTCTGTGCTTTCCACACTTTCCAAATTAAAGTTTTCTCCCAGAGCAAAGAAACACCCTGCTTGCCTCAAGGATGGGGAAATAGGAGCAAAGAACCAAACTGCTGGCTCAAAGTGCAATTTAGAACTCCCAGGAGGCACAAGATCTCCTTCTTGCCATCCCTTTGCTGACTTCAACAGCTCAGAATGAAATTCCTTCCATTCTCAGATACTGCGATAAATATTTTAATAAATAATCAAATTAAACCCGAATGTTGCTTGTATTTATTTTTTTTCCTTAGGTCAACATCTGTAGCTTCTCGTGCTGTTATTTGTGAAACAGCTTTATTAACCTATTACGAAAGCAGGCATTTGTTATGCAGCAAATTGAAGTTTCACAGTCAATGGATGTTTTGTGGCCTGGGAAAAAGTAAACATCAACTGGAAAAGTCACTTGTGCCTATTCTTGTTTTTGCCCAATAAGAATTAATATCAGATGTGCAAATGGTGGAATTCCTTGAAGGAAATGCATCTCCTTTGTTAAGGGACTGTTAGCTGGAAGCTGCAGAGCCTCAGATGATGTAACAGCCAGACGTCTGCAGACTTTTAGAACAATTGTCATTTATTTCCAGGAATAAGAGGAAATTTCTTTCTACTTCTCTTCCCACATCACTCATCCTAGCAGGGAAAGATGCTTTCCAAGGCATTTCAGCAGCCACTAATGGCATAGTTCTGTATGGGTCACTCCACTTGACAGATGGATTAGGATCCAGTGTCAAACCAAGGAAAAACGGAGAAGAAATCTTCATAAGAGGATGGAGACAGACTGATGAGTCCACCCTGCTGATAATACTGAATTATTCAGGGGCTAAAGATGAAAGGTGGCTGTGATGAGATGCCAAAAATCCATCTGGGAATCCACGGCTGAGTGAGAAAACATCAGGTGAAATTTAGGATAGATAAATGTCAAATGATGGACACGGGGAGGTGGGTCCTGGGAATCCTCTGAAGTAACCCTGACTCTTACATGCTAAACTAACTCAAATCACTGAGGGAGATAGAGCCCTGAGGGTGATTATTCTGGGAAATAGTTTGGATTTGTGGCTTTCAGGAAGCAAAGTGAATATTAGAAATTATTGAGAAATGAAGAAGGGATAGAGAGATAGCTAGAGAGATAGAGAGATAGATTAGATAGATAAATAGATAAATAGATAGATCAATAAGGTGTTATTTTATAAACTTTGATGCATCTCCACCTGGCACACCTGAGGTCCCCCAGCTCCTAAAGGAACCAGACTGGAACACACACAGAGGATGGCGCCAAGGATAATTAAAGACTCAGTCCTCAGTGTGAGAACCATTAAATGGACTCTGTTTCTTCAGCCAGAAGAGAGATGAGCGAGAGGATCTGATGGCCTTCTCAGGAATTAGGAATGACAAGGAGAGAATAGCAAGCAGCTGTTTGCTGTTTCTGCCTCTAACACAAAACTCAGAAGCATGAAACGAAGCTGGTGGCTGGCAGTTCCCACCAAGCAGGAGCAACCCTCCACACCGTGCTTCGTCATCCCGTGGAACTCCTTGCCACGGGATCCTGGGAGTGTTAAAAGTTTACTGGATGCATTTGTGAAAGAAAAACTCATCAGAGGTTTTTAAAACCCATCTGGGTTTTGTATTAAACAGAAAAGGCTCCATGTCTGGTTCAGAAAGTGCCTGAGCCAGAAACCACTGTAAGTTGGGCAAGTGTTTGGGGGGAAGTGTTGCTGTAGGACTGACCTACATTTGTACTCGTTGCTGGGCTCTCACTACTGTTGGAGATAGGAGGTTATTTGGCATGGGCTCCCAGCCTGACCTGCTAAAGCTGTTCATATCTCCTCGTGAGCCCAGACTTCCAAGTGATAAGTAATTCCAGACAAATGCATTCCTTATGTTCTCTCTTAAATGTAATAATAATGTTAACTATTAAGTCAGGTGATGACAAGCCAACACAGAGCGGCCTCGGGTCTTCAGCTTCTCCCTTCCCAGTTCTTATTTCCTTTGCTCTGGGTTGAGGTGACCCAGGGCAGCCCACAGGTGCTGTAGGGGCAGGTCCACATGGGTGGACATCAAGTCCCTCTGCCAATCCTGGCTCAGACAACCTGTGCAGGGCCACCAAGAGGCAAGGGCAGGTAGTCAATGCACGGCAGGGCACTGACAGGGTTGGTGACCAGGCTCACTTTTCACCTGAAAATCTCAAGTCAAGGAGTTGTGCCCAGATTTCCTCCAACTACCAAACAGCTCTGGTATGCTGATACAACTCCTAGAGCTCAGGGCATTTTAGCAGGGAGGAAAACTCAGTTGAAAACATTCCTTTTGGCTCTAAACTAGCAGGGACCTCCATAAGAAATACTCACAATCTTGTGACCAGCTCCTCCAACTCTAATTGCCTGGCCAGGAAGATTAAAACAGTTACAATGGTTTCTGGGCAAAACTCTCTGCATTTTAGTGAAGTGCTTGATAGTGCCGTAAGATCTCGTTTGAAAGCTTGACTCAGTCTGGCCTGGATGTGAGTACTTGTCTGTGGTCTCTGCATTGGCAGGAGCACCATAAACCAGGATAAAGTTTGATATGTCAGGTTTGAGGAGATGAAGGAGGTGCTGGTTGGAGAGGGAAGTGTGTTGAGCCTGACTTTATCTAATTTCTTCATGGATACGTTGCAAGACACAGCAAACAAAACGTGCATTGGACTTGCAGTTGGGGGGAAACTCTTGGGGAAAACATGGGAGATGAATTACTGGCAAAGCTTCAATAATTCAGGATAAGTCACCTCCAGCAGAAAAAGTCTCCACGCACGAAGGGATGTGTGACCACCACTGAGGAGAACATTTGATCTCTGCTGGTTGTAGGATGTGGCAGTGGAAAACTTGTCCTTTATGAGGCTCCAGAAGGAGAGATGGAGCTGAATCAGCCATGGAGATAACAGCTTTCCAAATTACCCTCATGGTGATTGTCCTATTTCTTGAATACTGCTCCACTCAGGGAACCTCAGCAAGGAATCAACACCCCAGAGAGAGCTCTGGGAGAGAGGAGGGTAGGAAAAATAAAAATAATTTCAGAAAAGCAATAAAAATAATGAAGAGCCAAAGGGGAGAAAGCTTACGAGAAAATATTAAAATACCTAAATATGGCTAAGTTGGCCAAATTATGACTAAGGGAGGATATGATAACTGTCTGCATGTATATGAGGGCTGTAAACCACTAGGAAAGGAAAGGCATTTTTTTGATTGGCAGGAGAAGAAATTTCAGAGAAATCCCATTAAATTAAACAAAGGAAAACGTTGAATGAATAACGGGAATTGTTCCTAATGGTAAACTTGACCAGAATTTTGCAAAATGTTTTATATAAATTGATCTGAAAAAAACATCAAGGAGATGTGAGAAAGCTGCTTGGATCCCAGTTATTGAAGATATTGGCTCCTCGTGTTTCCTGCAGCAAAGCAAGGAACAAGAACAATCGAACTCAATGGAAAGGGTTTGGCTCTCTTTGTTTTCTGGTGCAGGAAACCAACGATTTCGGAAAACTCTGCCAACGGTCTCGTTGTTAAGAATGCAGTGAGTGCATCCAGAAAGCTCAGTCACAAAAGAACATGGGTTTCTGAGGGCTTGGGGCTGAGTCTTCCGTCTTCCCAGGTTTTCAAAATATTTCTCAGCAAACCCTGCCAGAGCATCCTCCCTGATGTGCTGCAGCCCAGAGAGCACAAGGTGTGATAAACGAGGGCAGGAGCATCATTTACATTCCCAGCAAAAACACCAGCCCATGTAGGACAAGCTGGTCCAGGTCCAGCTTCCTTGAAGTGGTTTTTGACCAGAACTCTCAGCGAGGTGCCCAAATGTGGGCAAGAATTCCCGTGTTGTCTTTGTGGTGCACCCAAACCACAGGTGCAGTCTGCATGAGCTGGGGAATGTCCACACCACGTAAAGTCCAGCTCTCCTACTGGGAGATGCTTAGAGCTGGCAGAGGCAGCAGGACATGGAATTCCTCCCTGGCACTGGGATCCTTTCACAAAATCACTTCCATCAGTGGAGGCTGAGAGCAAGTCCTTCTGCTCTCCAGTGTGATTGAGGTGTCCTTGGTGGTTTCTTTTCCAACAGGAATCAGGCAGCAGATTGAATTTCAGAATTGTAGAATGCCAGAATTGTGGAATAGCTTGATTTGGAAGTGACCTTAAAGGGCATCTAGTCCAAACCCTGTGCAGTAAAGGTTGGATATTAGGAGAAAGTTTTTTATGGGAAGAGTGCTAAAATACTGGAATTGTCTGCCCAGGGAGGTGGTGGAGTCACCATCCCTGGGTGTGTTTAAAAAAAGATTGAACAGGGCACTTGGTGCCATGGTTAATGAAGGTGTTGGGGCATGGGTTGGACTTGACGATCTTGAAGATCTCTTCCAACCCAGTGATTCTGTGATTCTGTGATTCAATAAGAAGGGACAGAGCATCATAAAATCATAGAATGGTTTGGGTTGGAAGGGATCATAAAAATCATCTTGTTCTAAGCCCGCTGCTGTGGGCAGGGACACCTCCCACCAGAGCAGTTTGCTCCAAGCCCCATCCAAGCTGACATCTTCAGCTGGATCTGACCCTGGATGTTTCCATGGGGGCAGCAAGGAGGTCTTTAACAAACCTGTTGTGGCAAGATTTGGTTTTGGCCATGAAAAAGTGAAAGCTGCTTTTAACACTGGCATGTTGGATTGAAAGCAAAAAGCAGGTGGGCAGGTGAGAGCTCAGATCTCCTGCAGGCACCGGGACTTTTTCTTACTAATCTTGCAATATGTAGGTTTTACTTTGAGAACCTTGAGTTTCTCAGACCCTTCTTGATTCTGGAATCAACTCTTTGGTTTTAAATGAGCTGATTCTCCAAAGAACTTGAAGACTGAGCACTTCCATTGAAGCTCTAGCAGGGAAGGAGGAATCAATCCTCACCTTTTTGAATCTTTGCACAGTTTGTGTCACTTCATCGCCACCCTACGAAGGCTGTGCTCTTAAATCAGGTCTCTATCAAATCCCTGGATTGCTGGGATATATAATCAAATCCATGGAGGTGGCTGGCATCAGTTCAATAATATGGATCGTATCAAGACTCAGGATTTTCATATTTCAAAGGCTGTTATGATTTTTAAAATCACAAACAGGGCTGTATTTATGCACGGCCCCTTGCTGTGTGCTGCATTATCCACTTAGACTCACATTACAAAAATAAGCTGTAAACACTTTTGATGAAAGGGTTGGACACTTCGTTTACACCCCGAGAATGGACTTTTGTTTTAATGCCCAATTTCACTTCGGTATTTAACCTTTCCCCTCTGTTTTACATATATTCTGTCATTTCATTCCAGCTTGCTATTTATTTATCTTTGTGAAGGGAAGAAAAATAAAAAAGGAAATAATATTTTTTTTTAAAAAAAGGAATAAGTAAATACATTTACAAAAAAAGTGTTCACTCAGCTCTTAGCTAAATGTATGCAGCAAATCAGAGTCTGTTTACCCTGAAAGTGTTTTGGTTGGGGTCTTAGACGATTTCCATTGGCCAAGAACGAGCAACAGCTAAAAGCAAAATGAAAAACCTTTTACCTGTCAAGACATTAATTAAAGTTTAATTAGCTCCTGTTTGCACAGCGCTTTGAAGACGTGAAAGCCTTTTGGAAAGCCTGTGTGTTGAGGCCTGCACTGGCTGCTTCTGGAGTAGCTTTTGGCATTGGAAATATCCAGGATGGAATCGGGGCTCATGGCATGGCCAATGCCTGCCCAGGGTTGCCATGGAAACACAGAAGCAACACATCTTGGCAGCTCCATAAAAGAAGTTTTTAATATATTTTTTGAAGCCTGGAATCCACCCTACTTGGCTTGGGCTTCCCCACAAATGAAGCCTTGCCTCAAGGACATGCTGTGCCAGGAGAGCTGGGAGCAAGCTCTGTGTCTCTCATTGAAAGGCACAAAACACTCCAGCAAGGATCAGGGATCACAAAGTCCAGTTTGTTGGACCTCGTGCATCAGAGCCCATCCTAAAAGCACCTAAAATAGGGCAAAAGTTCAAATTTTGACCTAAAATATGGCAAAAGATCAAATTTTAGCATAGTTGGTGCCCTTTGCTCTCTGAGCAACCACACCGAAGTCAATACCGTTCATAAATATTGGCAAAATTATTTCCTCATGCCAGGAAATGCAATCTTATGGATTTTATTGCTCCTTGCAGGCACTGTGGCAGAAGAAAACGTTAAGTGAGAGCTTTGAAGCAAGGAAATGAGCAAGTTGGATGGATCTTCACGGTAGGATCTCCTCCCAGCTCTGAGGAACAGGGTGTGAGGAAGAAAATGTGCAGAGTGGGGTGGTGGATGGTGCTGTTAAGATGGTGCTGAAGCAGCATGGAAAGGGAGAAGCAGCACCTTGGGATGAACAGGATACAGAAGAAGAAACCAATAAAATGTGATCTCTAGAGAGATTTTTCATCAATTCCTGATTATCATCTCAAATTTTTCTGAACCACCAAATTCTCCCCCCTCCATTTATTTTTTTTTCATTTGATGTTTAGCCATCACTAATTGGAAATGAGCCCTTTGACTTCCTTTGCTCCCAGACCTCTAAACTGCTCAGGCACGATTAAACAGCACAAAAAATGTCACAGAATTCGCAGAGAGGGAGAATAATAGCGAAATCTGTTCCTCATTTTTTTTTATATTTCATATGGGATGCGAACCGTTTACTCCCTAGTAATTGCAGATGTTAGACTGAGACTGTAATAATGTAGCTGGCAATAACTGCTGCTTTACCACAAAAAGCTTCCCAGTAGCATTAAAAAGACAACAGAAACAATAGTTTCAACACATTCATCTGTACCAGGATTCTGGAAGCACTCAAGCTACTGATTTATCATGTAAACTTTTGCTGGTGTACTCAGGAACTCCAAATATTTTCTCATACTGTTGCTGAAGAGATGACAATCTCAACATTGTCTTCCATCGTGTAATCTCTCAAATTTGTGGACAAATTTCGCCTTCCCATGGATTAAAAAGTCTTTAATTTCTGTCTAATAGATACCAGAGAACACATGCTTTAATATTTCCTCTGGTTTTTTCCTAATATTTGTGCTTTCTGGTTTCTTTGCCCGTGTCAGTCTGGTGTGCTGGGGGCCAATTTTGAATTAATTATCTAAAATTTGCTGTAAAAACACTTTTAGAGCCTCCTGGTCTGTGAGCTGTCCTGCTTAACACGAATATAGGTGATGCCTAAAGCAAATAACACCCTAAAATCAGCCCTTCCAAGCTCTTATCACACATTTTAATGTGCCAGGCGGGACCAGGCACATGTCACCGCACCTTCAAAGTGCCCCGTTTTTGTCACAGATGTTTTGCATAAATAAATGGTGTCATCCAGGCCGATTAAATCAATACATCTGTATCAACTGGCAGTTCCTGGCGGCGTGTTCCAGAGGATGCCTTCTGCTCCCGCTGCCGCCTTTGAAATTTCAGAGAGAAAAAAATAATAACAATTAAAAAAAAAAAAAACCCTTGTTTTTCCCAGGTTAAACTTTTCATCTTTATCTAAGCACAACAGAGACTGTGCTGATTGTGCCGGGGGAAAACAACGCACGGGGTGTGTTCCAGCCCAAGGTTATCCATCTGGTGGTACTGCAAACCACAGGGGCAGAGCTCAGCTCCAGAGTCATCAGATCCCCAAGCTGGAATGTTCTCCTGCTACAGTTTAGGTTTTCCAGCCATTCCTTTCCTAATCCAGCACTCAAGCAGTGAGGCCTTCTTCTCTTTCCATCCATTGTTGCATTTTTGCGTGTTTGGGTTCGGCAGTGTGAGATTAGGAAATTACAGTTTGAGAAAGGGCCTGGGGCTGTGGTTTCTGGTCGTGTTCACATTGCAAGGAGGTCACTCCTCCATTGATACTCGCTGAAAGTAATGAGATTTGGAGCATGCCAGTAATAATATCACATTGTGGATCTGCTTTGGGTGTCTGGTTATCTTCAGAGCTTCTCTCTATCGTGTGAGTGCTTAGTAATAACATTAACAGTGTGACACTGGGACTGGGAACTGGGATTTTAGGGACTTTACAGCTACCAGGGGAAAAAAAGTCCCAGAGATAATGTTCACAGTTTTGCATTTAAATTAATAGCGAGTAAACAGATGAGGAGAGTATGGCAGGAATGTTCTGCGCAGAGCACAGGCTCCCATCAGGATTGAAGGAGCACATTCTCCTCTGGCTGCTCATTTCTGCCTCACATCCTGGGCTTACATCATTTATGGAGCACTTCCTGAGCTGGTGGCACTGTGTCACCATGGGTCTGTGGGTGCAGGACAGAAACTGGTCCACCCAAACTCAACATGAGCTGCCAGATGGATGGAATTTGGACCCTGATGCCAATTATGCTGATTAGACTTATTTTTATATGTGATTCTACCTTGTCTAGTTTTGAGAATAACCCTACATTCTGGGATAGGTCCAAGATGTACCATGGCAAGGCACAAACACTGTTGAGAAAAAAGCAATATTCATATTTCCCCTGTCTCTTACACATCTTTGGTGTCAGGTATTGCCAGGGCCCCATTCTACAAAATGAAAAAAAAATAAAAATCTTGGAATCAGAATAGACAGGATGAAAATCCTAATGGGGTTTCTTAGCATTATCCTCCCACAGCTCTGTGTAGGTGGTTTTACAGAGTTGTCATCAGAGACAGAATCTGAGCACCTTTCATATAAAACTAAAAGCAACACAATGTTATAAATGAGCAAAAAATTGGGAAATAGTGAAGGAGAAGGTGTGTCCTCTCTGTGCAAAGATCTGATGTTTTATGGGTAGCTGGAATATCTCTGCCTTCATTATCTGTCTTGGCTTGGCTTCTACTCAACCCCCAAGTTTTATAGAAATGTATCTCTGTATCACTCTGACCTTCCAAAGACATCAGTCTGGCTAGGAAATCCAGAGAATTTCTGGCACTGGGGGTACTGACTCACTCATTGTTCCTGTTCATTGTCAGTTCAGGAATTTCCTCTGGTTTGGTTGAAAGGGAAAAAAATCCATCCAACAGCAGTTGTTGGTATTTTGCTGTTGTTTGCCAGGAGTCTAAACCCCAAAATATTTTCTCTTCTCAACAGCATCGTGTTTCTGATTAATCAGGGTCAACTCTTCCTTTTCTCTCCTGACCTCTAGTAGTGACCCCAATGTTCCTTTTAATTTCCTTGATCTATTTGCAACATTCCCAGCCAAGTCTCTGGAGTGTTGAAGATTGAAAGTAATTTCCAAACACCTTCAGCTGTACTCTGGTTCCAGTTAAACTGGTCTGAATCAAGGCTCACTCTGCAGCAATCACTGGGCAAAACGGGCGTGGGAGCCAAACCACAGATTAGAACATCAGGGATTGTGTCTTTTCAAGGGAAAAAGAAAAAGCTCCCACAAAATCTCTGTAATATTTGTCTTGCCTTCATAATCCACAACTCTCCTTGTCTTCCTCATCAGCAGAAGGCTCTCTGGATGGGAATGTTTTCACAAATCCCTTGGTCAGAGGAGATAAAAAGAGGGGAATGCGTGTTGTAGGGACAGTCAGGGGATGCTGGATCTTATTCTGCACCTCTGAGTGACTCCATCCAACCTCTTCCCCATCAATCCCACACTGACAACAGGGGCTATTTTTAGGATGGGGAAAGGGATGAAGCTGCAATTCTTATTTTCACCAAAACAGCACAGAAAGGGAAAACGTGACATCTTCACTTACTGAAGAGTATGCCAGGCTGGATATCAGCTGGTCTCCAATTAACCCTGTGCTCTTCCAAGGATCCCTTCTGAGGGAGGTCTGCTGTCCTAGACTTGCTTTTGGGACGTGTAAACTCTGTCAGAGAGGAGCTCAAGCTGTGAAGTTCAAGGAGCTTGGCTGTGTCTGAACCTTGGGGCTGTGCTCAGGACCTCAGGAGTGAGATTCTTCTCAGGAACAGGATTTGGCACAGAGGGTTCTGCTCAGGGAGGCCTCGATGATGGATTTGGGCTTGAAAAGGGAACCATAATACATTTACACCATAATGCACAGAATGGGGTGTGTTTGTGAGGGGGTACATGCATTAAGGCATGATTTATGTTGGCTCCACAGAGGATCTGCCTTCCTTTAATCCCATCTGAAGAGAAGTCTGGGAATTTCATCACAGTAGGAAAACAGCGAGGTGGAAAGACATCCTCGCTTTAGGTGATCCAACGCTGGTGCAGCTCAGCAGCATCTGGGAGCAGGTTCCCACAGGCACAGCCCTGGTGCCAGGATTTAAACAGTTTCCATCTCCCCATAAAGACCAGGTCACATAATCCAGCGCAGATGAACAGAATTTCCATTTGCCGTGGTGGGCTCATTAGTTCCAGGTAAAATTTGTTCTCCTCACTGCCTAAATCCCTCAAGGATGCATTGGGCCCATTCCTAGACTCATTAAAGCCAATGACAGCAGGGTTGAGTATTATTCTGGTAATACCTTCTGGTATTATTCTTAATTTAAACATTAATAGTTTAACTCTCTGTTGTTAATAATAATAATAACCCCTTGGAAAATTCAGCCCCAAATCCGCTTCCTTGAGGAATTTCTCCTCTCCCATCAGGCATCCAGGCTGGTTTGTTATTGTTGGGTTGCTCGGGAGTGCTTTGGGTTGCACACACTGGTTTGTTATTGTTGGGTTGTCCTTCGGCGCTGGGCTGTGCACACCAACTAATTTGTTTTTGGAGTGTTGCTCCAGCTCCACACTCCACTTTATTGCTGATGGGCTGCTCGCTGCGTCTTGGGCTGCTGTCCTTGTTTGATGATTATTATTGCTGAGCTCTTTTGTGAAGCTCCTACCCACACAAACAGAAGGGCAGGAACTGTGGTGAATTTAATGCCATGTTTGGGGATTAATCTATTTTGCTTCACTTTTAAAGAGGGGCTAATTAGGGCTTTCAGGATTAGGAAACCCGCTCCTTACTTTAATATGGTTTAAAATGCCATTTCCTTCCCTACTTTCCTTTCTTCCCACATCCTTCTTTTGAAACATAACTTTTTATAGGTATCCTATCTGCCATCTTAATGCTCCTGTTAGCTTTCCACTGGCCTTTCAGGAAAAACTCCTTTATGGAAGATTTCCTTTCAGGTTCAGTGCAAGAGCAAATACTCATGACCCTTGATCTTACTACTTACTTTCTCCTATAATGTCTTCATTTCATTTTGCTGCATATGTTCATAATCATCAGGGAAACGGAAAGAAAAACAATTGGAAAATATTATTCGGACAAGAATCTGGCATATTTATATGATATAAACCAGAATTCTTCATTACTGTCATTACTGAGCAGCATAATATTGAATAAAATTTTTATTTCCCCTGTTCCATGAGCAGTGCTGCTCTGGTAATGTTAATTTTGGGGAAACTGAGGCCAGAAAGCTGTAAAAGGGACATTATGATACAAAACAGCCAAGACCTCTGAAATTACCAGTGTTTACCTCTTATTTGCCTTTGCCAAACATGATTCTTAACATTTAAGACTTAGTTTGAGTGGAGTAGGTGTATCATTCCTTGGCAAGGGTGAAATGAAAGAGCTACAAAGTGGATAGGACTGCTCTCCTCATCAGTAATTATTTCACTATTATGTTAATGTATTTAAAAGAGGAAGGAGAGGAATTCTGGAGTAATTAATGAAATAGTCCTTGCATGACCCATCACACAATCTCTCTCCCATGAGCATAACTGGGTTTGTGTTTGTGTCTGTTTTCAATTCAATTAAATGACTCTAAAACCCCAAATGCGAGCAGAAGACACAAGGCTGAAGGACTCTCCTTGCCAAATCCAGCTGCCTGCTCCCAAAGCTTCCCACAGCAGTCTCGTGGAGCTCCATCCTGAACCCAGTCTGGGTTTGATTCCACATTCCCAGCTCCTCTGGGCACAGCTGGACAGCGGCCACGGACTGGACGATGACCACAGACACGAACATGGAAATGTCCTTGCATTTTCTGTGTGCTGTCCACCAAACCCCAGAGAATGGCAGCTGGCAGTTTCGAAAGGGAAGTGATTATTGGTTTGTTTTAAGAGAAGCCAGGGAAGGCAGAGCAGTTCAGCCCTCAAAGGCATGGGCAGTTTGGGAGAAGAGTGGCCAGGACCAAGTGGTGGCTCTCTGGCTCTAAGCAGCTTTTCTGCTCCCACCAAAAACCACCCAGAGCCTGAAAAAGCACTTTCATCATCCTGTCAGAGAAAGGCTGTGCTGCTGCTGTGAAAGCACCCACTGGTCAGAACAGTTGCATCACATCCCAGCGTCGTTCTGGGAAGAAAATGCATTTTTAACACAAATTTCCAAATGGCACCATCCCATGATCCCTGTGGATGTGGACTGCTCCTCAGAATAGATAGCAGTATCTTTTGATTTGCCTAACTCAAACCCATCTTGCTTGAAGTCTTTACTTTTCCTTTTGAAGGAATTCATTGTCTGTTTGAAGGAATTCATTGTCTGAGGAGCATTTGGGCCTGGCTGGGGACAGTTTCCTTCGCCAGGGACAAATGGATTGAGGGGGTCAAACCCTGCCCTCAGCTGAACATTCCTCATTGACTTCCCAAGCTGCCCGTGCATATCTGAGGGCACAGCTTGGCCTGCAGATGTGTTGCTTTGGTTATTTTGCCATTCCAGCACAGAAATGGATTTTTTGCCCTCCGAAGGAAAGGAGTTCAGTGCCACATCCCAGCCTGGTGGTAACAAAGCCCAGAGAGTTTATCAGCAATGACTTTTAACTACTGGGCTGGGATTCTCATGTTTTACAGCCGGGGTAAAGGATCTCTGATATGAGCACCCCAGGATTTATTGGTCCCACAAGGACTCGGGGGTTTGCTGGCAGAGCAGTTCAGAGAGTCAGGAGAAGTCAAAGGTTATCTTTTGTAGGGTCGTATGGGATTTACCAGCTGACCCTCCCCCCGTCCTCTGGTTCATCTGCTAAAATCATTAACGAGCTTCCCTTTACCCTCCAGAACTGTTAGTGTCTTTTTAGCACCAGGATCGAGTTACTGACCTCGGCAGTGCCAGGATACCTTGAGGATTTCAAGAGCCTGGGGGTATTTTCAGTGCGAAAAGAAAGATGAATAGGTGGGTGCTCTGCCCAAAATGAATCTTGGTGTTTTTCTTACTTGTTAAAAGGAGGCCTCTCTTGTTTATACATCACCATCTCAAGAGGGGCTTTTTTTTTTTTCTGGAGAGAAGGTTTCACTCTTGCAATGCAACGGGAAAATATTGGGGGTGAAAGTGGGATATAAAAATGAATGAACAGTACTACAGATGCTGAATTGTGGTGCTGCCCTCACCAGGGAAGTGGGAAGATGCTGTTATTCCTGCTGAGGAATGATGGGGAAATCATTTTGGTGTTCAACCACACTACTGAAGGGGAGCTTTCAACCCTTCTACTTTCAACCACACTACTGAGCTTTCTGGGGATCATCCCCAGGGTCTGTCAGAGTCTTTCCCTCACCCTGCCATGCGTGGAGGTGAACTGTACGATTTTGGGGAAAATCAGCAGATGAGAGCTGCTGCTCCACCCTCCTGATGGGCTCCTTCCCCCTCCAGCTCCTCCACAGGTCCCCTTGCACAGGCTGCAGCAAATTTGTTTCCAGTTAAGCTCATCTTGGAACGAGGCCACCCCAAAATGAACAATGAAATCAAGACAACCCCGCACCATGGGCTTTTCTCCTGGAACCAAGAGCAGCGAGCAGAGGTCATTTAAGGCCTCCCAGTGGTGTCCCTTCCTCCCCTCTGCCGTCCCCTGCCCCATACATCAGTGATCTAATCACTTGTGAAACCCAAGGCAGGGGGCTCTGAAGTGATCCCGTTACAAAATCAAGATTTATCAGAACATGAGAAGCCTGGCAGGGTTTTATGATATGCACGGCGCCATTCCTCGCCCTAAACCTATTTGTTACATTTATAATCCAGGACTTTTTATCATCCCTGACACCCCTCCATCTGTTCCTCACCGTGCAGTAGCTGGGGGTCTTGTTTCACGGGACAGCAAGGATGAAATCACTTCATCTCAATAATGGGTTACAGTAATTAAGTTGCTGTTTGAACACTTGGATTTTGATCTGCTTTTGGGATAAAGTCCCTGGGCTTCTTTTTCTTCCCATCCTTCATGGAATTTCACACCCATATAGCTGCTACTCCACCAAGTATTGACTTTAAAATTTTATATATTTTCTTTCGAACAGGAACAATCTGAATATCACACTTCCTTCTTGTAAAAGTAAGGCCGGGAACAAATGTTCTCAGGCATTAATTACATCCAGATTATCTGATATCAGGATCCAGAAAGCAGATTTTTTAATACGTAGTATAAAGTGCGAAAAGGAGACGAGAGGAGGGGGAAAAAAATCTCTTTGTTTTCACTTCAGTGTGAAGCCATTTGGAACCTTTTAGCTGAGCAAAACAGCTCCAAGATGCTCTTGATTAATAGCAATTGCAGTGATGCAGCAACCAACCCAGTGACATGATCGACACCGCCCTGCCAGCACTTTTAACGACCTCCTTAAAGAGCTAAACTCTGCTGGCGTTCCACGGAATCCATCAGGAAATTGGGAAATATTGGAGATGCTTTGAGCCCCGCCAGTGCCAGAGCCAGATCCTCAGAGCATGCTGTGTCACTGCGAGCCTGCACTGGCAACACCAGCCAGCAAGAGGTTCCTTCGTGTCATTCCTGAGGTGACAATATCCAGATCCATGGAGGGAGCCTTGTGGAGAGAGTTCTGGACATGAGGCATCTGATTTATTAAATCTGGGTTGCTCCAACCCAGCGGACCCTGAATTTTTTGTGGATGCATCACAGAGCACGTCTGTGCACAGCAATTGTCCTGCAAATATCTCCCACCACTTATCTGCATCTGGCTGGAGCTGCTGCTCTTTGCAGACCAAGTTTGCTTCTCACTGAGGCTCTCAGAGGAGTGGCAGAGATTGGGACTCTTCTCAAGCTCCACCCAGAGCTGTTGGAGCAGGTCTTTAACCAGCAAAAGTGGTTTTATTAATTAGAGCAGGGTATGTGAATGTCAGAAATAAGGATTATAAACAAAGCCTGTGTGAAATGTGGGTGTAAATACTGTGAGGTGCCTGCCAGGTCCTCAGCTGAGTGGGCTTTGCTAATGATGGATCTCAGCTCCCAAAAAATGCTCTCCTGCCTTCAGAGGAGAATATTTGTACCACAAAGGCTGGCTCCACCTGCCCATGCATTCGAATGTGCTGCAAACACCCATGCTGAGAGAAAACATATGAGAAGTTAATAAAAGAAAGTTAAATCTTATTATGATGGAATTGAAAATTTTAACTCCTTACTCGGTTTTAATAACACGGCTCTGAGCTGGCTTTAAAGTTTGGTTTAAAAATGACCATTTTCTGCCTTATTTAGACTCAGTGCCCCAGCGAGAGAGCTGGGAGGCACAACCATTTAGAGAAGTTCAAATAACTCAACTGGCCGTGACCTGAACTAAAACTAATAGTTTGTGTTTGTGATGGCTACGAGAGCGGCATCTGGCTTACATTTAAATAGAAGGCTATTCAATAAAGCCTCTGCTCCTCCAAACTGCACAGAAGCAAAGATTAATTATTGCAGCTAATGACGTTTCGGCCATTCATGCACCCAAGGGAGAAAGGCAACTCCTGCCCCAAGAACCACCAACAACAAAAATCTCGCAGAAAACCCCACAAGGGAGAAACCCCAAGAATATATTGTTGTTCCTGATATTCTGCCCAGGCAGCCTAACCATGGAATTAAATATAATTTTTACCAGCAAATTCTTTTTTTTTTTTTTCTTGTTGACCTCCCAGAGGAGAACCCAGAGTTTCAAATGGGCTTTTAATAGCAACGCTCTGAGAATCCAGCCTCTGTCTTG
Source organism: Eopsaltria australis (assembly GCA_034509425.1). Lineage (NCBI taxonomy): Eukaryota > Metazoa > Chordata > Aves > Passeriformes > Petroicidae > Eopsaltria > Eopsaltria australis. The sequence continues at coordinate 580,448 of JAVTVJ010000403.1, forward strand.
CAGCGTCCTAGGGAGATCAAGTTTCACATTTCACTCATTCCTCAGTGTGTTGGCACAGCCTAACACTGGCTTCAGACATTTGGTATTTGAAACAGAAAATCTTGGTGTTTCATTCCTTGCCTCACTTCTCCCCGTGTTTCTCCAGCATCATATAATATTGACAGCCCCTGCCTGGAAAGAAAGGCCAGGTTCTCTCGTTTATTCAGCTGCAGGCTTTAAAAATGGAGAATAGGGGTTTTGTTCAGAGGAGAGAGGAACTGCCAGTGAACTTTTTCCTTCTTTACATAAAAGTGGGATAGCACAATAAACAATGGTAAGAGAAGTGGGACCCGAGGTATGTGTACATGTATGTAATATTTTTTAGCTGACTGGATTTTCAGTGACCAGGTTTCAGGGTACAAATCTGCTCCCGTTTCTGTGAGTGATTTATGTCCTCTAATAATGTCAAAACTTGGGCAGTGAGAGATCTGGCCATAGGTATGGCTCATGTTGTGGTGAGTCACACACTGGAGCACGCCAGTGACCACAGTGGTGTCTCCAGGGCTTTCAGGAGCAAGAACATGCCCAGATTTGGGGAAAAAGAACAGATGAGAAAGAGAAGATAGAGAAACCAGTCATCTTAATCACAAGGGGAAAAAATTCAATGGTAATGCCCTATCTGGAGATTTTGTTTATGGTGACTTGTGGGGCATTATTCCTAAAATCAGGAACCGCTGAGATTTTCTGGCTTTCCTCCCGTGCGGATCAGTTTTGTAAGGAGTGGAGGTGTAGGTTTGTCTCATCTTCCTCTCCAACCAAGGCACTTTCCTGGGGCAACCACAGTGGACTTTTATGATTGGAAGTGTTTTTAGGTAAAAGTCTGCATGGTTTTACTCTTCAATACGCCATTTTTTGAAGCAGTGCTTCCTGCACCAACACGGTGACGGGCAAGGAATGGAATCACACTGTTCCCCTGTGGGTATGAAACTGAAATCATTGCTTTCCTTCACACAGGGGCCAGTCCCATCTTCTCCAATTCCTCTGTTTAACCTCCCTGTCCCAGCTGTTCCCCTCACCTCCAAACCCTCAGTGGGCCAGAATTGGGTGAGCAGTCACCCACAGAGGCCACCTGTTGGGGACAGACCTTGGTAACCTCTGCTGTCCCTCAGACACGGCTTTGATGGGGTATGAGCATGTTGAGGAGGGCATTCCCTTCCCTGTGTGACATCCCCCATCCAAAGGAGTGTCCAGAGGAGGGAGGAAGGGTCTGTGTGGAGGAAAGGAGTGAAGATGGAACTGAGAATCAGCAGCAAGAATGGGAATTAAATCTCCCTGCCATGAACAGCACCAGGATTTGCATCCCGTCCTCTCAGGGAGGGGGGAGACTGCTGACATCACCTCCCAGGCATCCCCAAATGTGACAAATGCTGCTTCCCTCTGCTCCTGCTCTTGCTTTGGGGAATTTTCCACCTCTTTTTGGTCATGAGCACAGAAGGGATGTGAAAGGGAAAGAGGCTTTTGGGTGGTTGCTGTGCCTGTGGTGAGGAGCGGGGAGCAGAGTCGAGCTCTGATGGGAGCTGTTTGCTGCTTGGGGTGTAACAGCCCCAGAGCTGTCACCAGGTGTGGGATTGTGTAAATATATGTATGTATATAAATATATATCCAGACACTCCTTGTGGAAGTGGCTCTGGGACCCAACAGGCTGCATTTAGCTCCTCCTGGCCACTGTGGGAATGCATCAATTTTGGCATAGCCAGAAGGAGTCCCAGTCAGTCCTGTAAGGGTAAGGACCTGTGAGGGATGGAGAGGAATAAATCCCTCATCCAGAGGCTGGAGCTGTACCCAAGGGCAGGGGAAATTCCTGAGCTACAGAATTTTGGGGCTCATTTTCTTCAAAGTGGGTCAAGCTTTCCTTTCAATGCTCAACGTAGCAAAATGAGGGGATGGTGAATCCTTCAAAGCTCCCTCTCCACCATGGGTTATTATTGACAGCCATGAATTTGCTTTGCATGGAGGCTCAAAAAAACCGGGAAATATCAAAAAATGGAGCTCTGAAATGCTCCTTTTTACCCACAGCAGGGCTCAGGTGAGACCCTGAGGTGTTCTGGGTGCCCAAAGGCATCCAGGAGGGATCCAGCTCATCCACAGTGCCTGTAGGGAGGAATGGTTTGGAAACCACACCTCAGTCTGCAGGTGAATAATTGCATTTTCAAAAGCCCAATAAGTGTTTAATTTATAACATATTATGGGAAGGTGGTGGGATTTTTTTGAGATTTCTTCCAATTAAAAAATGCCTTTTAACCAAAAATTTCCAATGGTCACTTTCCACTGCACTTGTGGGTGTGATTTTTTTTTTTTTTCATAAAGTCTTATACCCAAAATATATCACTTTAAGGCTGAAAAAAAAAGGTCCAGGTTTGAAGATTTAGGTTAAAAGTGAATTTCTAAAAACCAGAATGTTTGGACAAAACCATATTTATTTTCAATGGACTAAAATTACTTTGGGCAGCGTCCTTCGGGAAGAGAGCTGAAAGAATAATTTGATATTAGAATGCTGTCATATAATATATTGATTTTATGTGTTTGTATTTAAATTTTGTGCTTGCATTTATTCAAAGCTCGTATAATATTATTTAAAAATCACATCACGACAAGATTTGAATATCAGATTGTTCTTTTTCACTTCTTTTACTGAAAATATGGGTTAACTTACAGTATGCTTATCCTAATGTCAAAAAATAAAGTATTTAAGAGGTCACAATTAATTAACTAGAGAATAAAAATTAAAATGCAAAGACTCTTATTGAGCTTTGTCCAAAAATCCGACTCTGGTGCACTTCCTTTCTGGGATCTGATATTTGGAAGCTGGAACGCAGTGGAAGCTGTGATAAGCAAATCCAAAGGCAGGGACCAGCACTGGGTTCCAGGGGCTGCTTTCTGGAGGTCTCTGTCTCAGATATGGATCACATTTCCTCCTGTTTACATGTGAGAAAGGTTGTGAAGATCTGCAATGTCGAGGTACATCTGGTTCTCGCATCAAATTAAACAGCAACCCCCAGCCCGAGCGCCGGGGCAGATTTTTAAAATGTAGGAATGAACGTGTGTTTATACAGTATTTGCATTAATGCTTCCTAGGGTTTATTTTGAAAGTGAAGAAAGAACATTGCATGGTAGGCAACTTAACCCAAACAATATCGGTTTAAAGTTAGGGCCGTGCTCTTTGGAATATTTTCCTAGTGTTTTGAAGTGTCCACTTGAAGAGGGAGCAGGGAGGAGGAGGAGGAGGAGGAGGAGGAGGGGGGAAGAAAAGGATTGTTCTGTCTTCTGCTCTGTGTTTGGCCTGGCTCAGTAGGGCTATTGCTGTTGCTCATCTGGTATGGATTAGTCCTTCTCTCTCACACTCTGTCAACTTGGGTGTTCTGCACGCAGGCTGTTCCTGCAGGGGGCTTGGGTTTGCTTTTTTTAACGGCAGGAAGTGCCCCGCTCAGACCACATGTGAAATTGTGTGGGAACAGTGGGGGGGATGAAAGAGCCCCATCAAACATCCCAAAAGTGTGGGTGGAGAGACAGGCAGCGCAAGAGGAGAGATACCAGCTGAGTAATTTCACCTCCTGGGCTGCCCAGGATGGGGACACAGTGGAATTTTGCTGCCTCAAGAGTGGCTGCTGCTCGTGACATCGATTTCTAATATTTTATCATCTCGGGGGCTGTGGGGAGTGTGAGGGATTACAGCTGCTGCTTAATTTGTTCTAAATTTCCTGCGAGCCTCGCCAGACATGTACAGGAAATAGGCAGTAAATGTTTAATAGGTAATACCTAACTGGACAATTAACAGGTGCTGTCACACTGAAAATCCAGGCGTGGCTCTGTGGGTGCACCTTGGGGACGTGGACATCCCCCAGCAGCCTGAAGTCCCTCATATTCCAAAATTCACCCATACCTCTACGTCCAGACATGGACTCACAGAGGTTTTTTTTTCTCCTTTTTAAACCATTCACTGATGATTTTGCTGTTTCTATGAATAAATGTCACCACAGAAACTGGTCCAGCATGCAGCCCTTGTGTCTATTCCACACACAGATTCCACCCTCGTTTATCACAGCCTGGAAGAGGCAAATCCAATGCTCATCAAGAGATAGAAAATGGTAAGCTGATTTTCCACGTCAGAATAAATTCCTGTCTGTGCTGGCACCTCAACTCTACCAGGGACCAGCAGATACCTTCCCAAAAAATTGCAATGGGCAGGATATATTAAATGATCTTTCCCTTCTGGACTTTCTCAACTCCTGGCAATCAGCAGGTACGAGGTTTCCTGCTCTGGAGTCTGTATCTGGATTTTAATAGTCATTGATGGATGTTGTTTCTTCATTTTCAATTAATTTTTACTTCTGGTCTCCATAAAATCCCGTGGCAATGAGTTCTACAAGTTAATAGTGTGTTCTGTGAAAAGTACTCAGACTTGGTTTAAATCTCAATATTAAATGTGACTTTAATTCTATGCTGCCTTTTTTTTTCTCCTCAGTAGAAGGTTATTTTAAAATAAATTTTCCATGGGATTGCCAACACCATGGAAATCAGGTAGTGCCAATCAGAGACAGTTCCTGGGATTGGCTTCTCTGCCTTAACACGCCAATTAAATCTTAAAAATATTTTTATTGTTGTAAAAGTTCTATTTTTATATGATTACTTTTATTAAAATCTGTTACATTATCACTTCTATTACATCTCAATTATGTTGCTGTAATCACAGCAATCTTTTGCAATTTTTCATTTATCAGCAGATACAATATTAGGGAATAACCCCTTTTCAACCTTCAGCCTTCCTTGCTAGTTCTAAACCTGCAATTAAGCTCTGATTGTTCAGAATAATTGTATTTCCAATTAAGGCAGAATTAGGCTAATTGAAATGCTATTATTACCTACACAGCAATATTGGTTTAATATGTTTGGCCAACACAAAGCAAACCTTTCCTTCGGAATTTGCTTTTTATTAAGTTCAAGTCCAATGGAGTTCAAAAGCTCCTCCTGCAAAGCCTCGCTGTCCCCTAATAGTGCATGACTAATGTCTTACACTTGGCTTTCCTATAAATTGCTCTCTTTACTGAGCAATTTCGGTGTCAATACTCAGACATCCTTATCAGCACTTGATGTTCGTGTAAACCAACTCTCCTTAATGACTACAAGCATGGGGAGGGGGGGGAAAGTAACATTGCCCAGACCTCAAGGCTCCTGCTCCATCTGAACTTTGAAGTCCAGCTGTTAATAGCAGCGTTGAGTACTTACATAAAAATGTGCAGTAAACTGCCCTGACATTGTCTGATTCCAGGGGTTGCTTTAAAGCATCACCAAGGGCTGGAGCTCCCACCCTTTTCTCATCTCTCTGTCACTCAGGGTGATTAACGCTGCTCTGCGATACCCAGGCCATTGTCCCAGCCTGATAAAAAGCAAACATTTTTACAGTTGGGAGCAAGAAAAATTTCAAACAAGTTCCCTTCTGCCTGAAAAAGGGATCCCCAGCTGCTGTTTATTATCTCTCTGTTTACATCACACATGTGCATGTGGAGGACCAAGTAGTTCAATAAATTACTCCTCGACCATCACTTGGCCAGCCCAGGCTGCCAGGAACAAATGCATTTAATGGTTTGTTGAATGTCTCTGGATGCTCCTCCGGTCATTTTTAACTCTCACCAAGTAGTTGATCTGATTTCATCTGCTTTAAACATTGTTTAGGGCTCGGAATGTTTTTTCTTATTGCATGCAGTAAAATAAATTATAGCCGTGCTCTACTGTTGAAGGAGTTCCTAGGGCTGGATATCACACTGGGCTATCTGACACGGGGGATGTGGATTCTCACCCTGGAATCCCCTACAGCTTCCATGAGATTGGGGAAATTCCTAACTCCTCACTTTTGCACTCAGCAATTCACCCAGTATCTCCATTCCTGGGTTTCTTCTGTTGGAGAATGCCTTGTTTCCAAAGGAAGGAATGTTTTAAAAAATGACAATAACAACGATAACGAACACTGCCTGGCTGGTTGTGCACACACACTCACACCCACCTGGCCACCTCTCCAGCCTTCCAAACGGTTGGAAATTCCTCACATTTTTTAATGCTTTAAGTCCCTGTTCAGATATGATTTTGGCTCCTCTTCTGCACACAACCTGCAGCTGGGCACTGGGATTTCTCCAGTGACCACAGGACTGTGACTGCCCCTCCCAAGCCCATCCCACACCATCCCTCCTGCCCCTGCTCCCCATTCCCAGCCTTCGTCCCAAGTCAGCTCTGAAGATCCATTTTCAGCACAAATCTATACAACAGTGATCTCTATAAAGAAATAAGACCTCAAAAGCTGCTATTTACAGCCAGTCCCTGCACTTTCCAGTGGAGTTATTCCCAAATAAATCTGGTACCTGCCTGCAGGTGAGACATCACACACACTTTCCTCAGTGCACAAGAAACATCAGTGAGAAGATCTGAGTTTAACTCAGAGACATTTCTGAGCTTTTTTTTTTTTTGTCTGGGTGATTCCAGAGCTCCCTTTGCAGCAGAGCTCCCTTAAAGCTATGTAAATAAAGATTTGCACTGGAATTTCTCAAATCAAATCAGCTTCACCACCACAGGAGCTGCTCCACAGCCTGGGCTGTGCAAAGTCAAGGTGCCCTGGGATCAGTTACCCAAAAATAACAAATAAACAAATTAAATAAAAATAAATATAATTTAAATATTAGAAAACAAATAAATACAATAAAAAACAAATAAATCTACATCCAAATCCTACATCTTATCACACACTAAAATGCATTCAGACAGTTCATGTGGTATTAACATCAGCAATCTATTTCCCCTCCACTTACTGTGGTCCCAGTAAAAAGCTGGGAAGTTCTCTTGATGGTCTCTCAGAAACACAGATTGACAAATCTGGGATATATTTGTAAATACACTTCAAAACACAACCAGAAAATTCTCTTTAGGAACTTAAAGCTTGGAATACCATTGCAGAAAGTGGCTCAGATGAGATAAATCTGTATTTATTTGCAAGCACTCTGGTTTAGTGCAGCTGGGAGTGTTTCAGGATCACAGCATCTCCAGAAGACTTTGTGGAATAATGATGAAAAAGCCACAATTTGGAGCCTGCTGCCTCAACAGCATCATCTCAAAGCAATGGTGTCACCAAAAGATGTCCAGCTTGTGCTGTTCTGATACAAGCAGAGAAGGAACAATCAGAGGGCAGAAAAACCCGAAAACGTTTAAGTTTATTTAGGGTTTCAAAAGAGAGCAGCAGTTCATCTTCCTGCTGTTCTAAAATCCTTGGTTACCTTTCTTTGGATGTGTTTGGACACACATAAATGTCACACCTCAAGGAATATCAGCCATGGGAGCAACAAGGAGCAGGAATTTCCCACAGACAGCTCCTTCTGGTGCAATTTTCCAGCCCAGGTTTCTTACCTTCAGAAACGTGGGTATTTATAAGGAACCAGATGAGCTCTGGGAGGATCCTCTGACTGAAACCCAAGATTTTTTAAGCTCTCTGGTGACCACGTTATCATGAAGTTGCACCAAGCCTGAAGTTACACAGTAGTTGTAGTCAGTCAAATAAAGACACTGACTTGCTTGATTCATTTTTTGGCTAGGAGCAACCCCTGGTACATTCCTACCTTTCACCCCTTCTTCATTAAGTGGAAAATCCAAAGTTTCCTTTAATCAGGTTTGAGCTTGGGCTGATGTGATGTTTACTGACTGAGACAGTGGTTTTCAAAGACGTGGGGAACATCTGGCCTGGTGGCTTGGCAGGGAGCCCAGCAAATTGCCAATCCCAGGGCCCGAGTTCACAGGCAGCTTTGGGGCTTTCATCCCGTAACAAGCAAGCCCTGAGGGCAGGGGAGGAGGTGCTGCTGCTCCTCCCTGCTCCATCCTGCTCCTTTCCTACCTGAGCTCCTCAGCTCCTGCTGCTTTCCTACCTGAGCTGTTCTCCACAGCTCCTGCTGCTTTCCTACCTGAGCTCCTCAGCTCCTGCTCCTTTCCTACCTGAGCTGTGCTCCACAGCTCCGAGCTCTCCCAGAGGAGAGCAGGATCCTCACCGTGTCCATCCCAGCTTGGCCACATTGTCCTTGCCCCTTTCATGTTCCTGCTGTGTCCCACCAGATTCTGCCACTCCCATGGAGCAGATGGGACAAAGGAGGGCAGGGACAGCACCCAGCCTGTCCCTGTGCTGTGCCCAGCACGTCCCACCCTGCCAGGCTCTCCGTGGTTCCATCTGCCACTCCTGTGCTCCCAGACAGACGTTCCCTGAGGCTCCCGGGGAGCTGTGCCTTGGACAGAGTTGAAGCCAGGTCTCCAAACTCCCAGAGGAGCAGCCTGACCAGGAGAACAGGCTGACATTTTGTCAGCAAAGCCCGCCTGGGAGGCGCAGCTGCTGCAGATGTTCTGCAGACGGAAAACATTTGCATCCAGTGCAGTTTATAGCCCCATGCATGGTTTAAAAGCCGAGTTTGTGATGCTTTACTGGTGTGAATCACTTCTGCTCCAACAAGTAGATCCATCCACTTCAGAAAACGAGGAAATAAGAGTTCAGATAAGGCAAAATAAGGATCTCATTGTGAGGAACATTGAGTATCATGACCTGGTCCTTCTGGTTCAGATTGCATCCTCTTTAATGGGTTGTTGGCTGGAGCACAAAATTTTAACCAGTTAAAAATGAGCAGATCTCTTTATTCTCTCTATATATCACTACAACATACCTTGCTTAGGAAAAAAACAGTGCCTGTCAACCCACGAGTGAAAATCTCTGAAAGTAGAGGCTTGTGTGGCTTTTACTGCATGGAAAATGGATGTGGAGAGGGCCATGGTCTGAAATGTTTGTTTGTTAGAAAACAAAACATCACACGGCCCTTCAGGGATTAGCACCAGTTGTCTTGAAATTGTTTTTGAGGTGCGGGAGATGAGCAGCCAAGGGAAAAAAAAACGTTTCCAAAAAGCAGTGACCAATCAGCAAGAGAACAGCTCGTCTCTGTGCTGACCTCCCGCGAGCTCTGAACTCTGCTGGCACTGTCCAGCCCCTTTCCCTGAGAAACACGAGGCTCGGGGAGAAAGTCATCTTTGTTCCACGAAATATTTACATTGGAGAAGGGAAGGGCTTTTGTATATTGTCGCTGACCTCTGGAGGGAGGGGGGCGATTGTAATCAGGTTTCAGGATCACAATTTTCACAGCTGCACATAATAATTTGATTCAGGTATTTGATTCACACGCTGAGGCCGAAAACTCCTCTAGAACCAACAACTGCTCTGCTTTCCCACAGGCTCTGCACAGAGATACCCACAACCTGGGCACGGGCCATGCATGGAAACGTTTTGTGCTGAACGCTGGAAGAAAAGGAAAAGGAATAAAGAAATTCCATAAAAATGCCTGGGCCTGGTGATCTTTTGTGTCTGATGATTTTTTTTTTCTTCCAAACAGTCACAAATGAAAAGGAAGAGCTAATAGGAGTTTGGCTCCATCTCCTCTTCCTGAGACAGAGTGGGGTCTACAGAATTTCCTGCTGCTGGGCAGCTATCTTGGAGAGGCTTAAAAACACAGCCGGGTCCAAGAAAAATCAAAGGGCCATCTCTGAAAAGGGATACAGAATTTCCAGATCCTAGGGGTGGGAGCTGCATTGATGTGGCTGATTCCGTGGCGGTGGGAAGAGGAAGCAGGTTCAGGGTAAGATTTCACGTGGATGGCCTTTGGTGCCTCCCTGGTGTAACAGGGATGGGGGCTGGGGGCCTGCATGGGGCACAGGAAGGATTCAGACTCCTCATTTCCTCTGCAGCAAAACATGGGCACTCACCACTTTTAACAGTCCCTTACACGGCAAAAATGTGTAATTGCAAAAATCAGAGCTTAAAATTTTTGTCCCTCCAGTGCTGAAGGTTCAGAGATATTAATATGCAGCCTGCTCTGGCTGTAGGATCTCCCACAAACGCCACCCTGCCCTTGTTCAAAGGGTCAAAGTAAGGTACGGGGCTGCAGAGGAAATCTTTTATTCCCAAAAGATTGCAGCTGCCTCTCCTAGCTGGAAAACTCCTTATTCACCCTTTGTGTATTTCCCTGATTTTCACACCTGCAATAGGTGTGTTCAACTCTATGGCTGCCGCTGCTCAGGATGGATTTTTATAAACAAAACATCAAAGTAGAAATTCACCCTTTTCTGCAAGAAAATCTGATGCCCCACTAACACTGTGTCGGGGGATCTGATTCACATCAATCAGGAAAAAAGAGCAGAGCAGAAGTGAGTGAAGCAGACACAAGATCTGCAGTCACAGAAACCTCTCAAGGATTTCAATGTGCTTGGATGTGAATTGTCACAACAGGGCTGCAAACCAGGAACACTGAACCCTGCAACACCACCCCCCACCTCAAACCCTTCTCCTATAACGCAAAAATGCAGGGGTTTTTATTAAATATGAGTCTGAAGCAGCATTCCTTCATTTTGAAACAAACCCTATGGAAATGCTCCGAACTCGGGAGTCGGTGGGAGGCAGAGAGGTCAGGTGGTGAGCAGGGATGTGCAGCACAGCCCGTGACCTCTGAGCTCACACTTTGCCATTTATATCCTTGCCTTCCCACGTTTTAAGCGTCGGGGATAATCTGGAATGTGCTCCTCCTGTCCTCAGAGACAGATGGCAGCGAGGAAGCAGGTTGGAAGAAAGGAATAATAAATATCTCAAGGTGAGTAAATGCCTTGGCTCCGGGCAGCTGCGCCTGTGGTTTTTCTCAGGGTGCACAAATGTCCCTGAGTTTACTGTGCTTGTTCCTAGAGCCACTAAACCTTTTTATGACGTGTTTCCTGCACTGTCTGGCCAAGGGTCAGGGATGTTAAGTCCTGGGGGAAATCTGGAGTTGAGAGCACTGCATGATCAGGGGGTGATAAGGCAGATTGGAGGGCTGGGTTGGAGCTGGGAAGGCAGAGTTGGGTTTGCAGGGCAGTTCCTTTGTTAGCAAAAAGAGGTATTTATTCTGATTTTTGGGCAACACAGAAGACAGTTTACCTCCACTGCCACATTGTACCTCTGTGGGTGGTGGCTGAGCAGCAGCTGGAGATAAAACAACAACAAATTTGAGGTGTCCTCTTGCACCCTTTCTGCCGGGAGCTCTGTGAGCATCACAAACTGGGATTCACTGCTGGGGAGGGGACAGGATTTACCCTGTGTGAGGGTAAATTGCAGGTCCCTGGTCTGGGGGCATCTCTGTGCTGTGCCACACCCTGAGTGATGGCTTTTGCCAACAGTGCTGCAGAGCCATCCATCAAAAATAGCTGGAGGAGGGCCAGCTCCCTGCTCCCATCCATTCCCTGTCAGGAGGCACAGACCTCATGCAGAATTCATATTTCCACTGCCTGAAGAGCATCATGAACAGGGAGAATTTGGGGAAACTTATCTGTCCTTCGTTTCTTTCTGGGCCAAAGTTTGCATCCCAAACTGGACAGCCACCACAGGTGGAAGAAGGGTAATTCCACAAAGCAGGAGTTTAGGAAAAATGGAGAAAAAACCATCATGGCCAAAGCACACTGCATGGAGGTGACATAGGAGGCTGCAATCAGACAGGCAGTTTGTAATTACTGGCATTGGGATGTGGCCAGGTTAGCATCACAGCTTCACAAGGGCTGCAGAAGCAGCTGAGGAGCCTCACAGGGAACTTCCCTGAAACCTCCTGGCCTGGGCCATCACATCCAAACCCTGCGAGCCAAGGCTGGGAGCAGCTCGAGGGGTAGGAGCAGGATCTGATCTGTGTTCACTGATGTGCCAGAGCCAAATAAACAAAGGGAGGGGCTCTTGCTGCTCAGCCCAGGGCTCTTGGGCTGCTGCCATGGAGTTGTCACTTTTCGACACTGAGCATTTGCTGGGATTGCTCACCTTTGGAGACAAGAGCATGAGAGGGACACAGGAGTGCAAAGGCAAAAGCAGCTGCAGCCCACGAGCACCCCATGGCACAGCAAAGGGCAAGGAGAGCTTAAAAAACTCCACCCAGCCAGGAGATAACCAAGATTTTAATTTTTTTCAAAAAATAAATTTATTTCAAGTATCATCTCTGAGCTCGTCCCACCTACAAGACAGACTGGAAGCACAAGGCACTGGGTATCTTCCTGCCAGCTCTGTATTTTATGACAGCTCTTAATTTGACCCTAACCAGGCCCAGAGGCAATAATTCTGGAATGTTTCCCTCCAGAAAGACCATACCTCAGGTTTTTCTTGGAACTCGGTTCCCTTAAGAGCAATGCTGCTCTTTAGAGGCAAAACCTGGAGTTTTATGTCCTGCTAAGAGCTCAGGTGTTTGAACCATGGATTGAAATGCCAGTGGTTCACCTTCTTGCTTTGATTTAAAAAGGGGCTGCAGCCTCACAGGAGGAGCACAAAAAAAAAAAAGCTGAAAAAAGCAAAGGTGGCAAATGGAGCAAGGACATTCCTTCTGTCCATTAAACCCTGTGAAGGGAGAGGGAGAGAAAAGGAGGCTTTGGCACAAGCCCTTTTGCACATGTTCAGAGATGCACAGATGAGCTCTCCACCAGTCAAAATAGGAAATACCACCCTTTAAAGCTGGATGTTGGAAGGTCTGGGGAGCTCTGTGAAACGGTGCCACGGAGCGCCGAGCGGGATGGAAAAATCACTCCCAAAGCAAATCTCTGGAGATTTCTGGGAAAATTGGCTCACCCACTGCTTGCTGCTCGATCCTTGAGGTGACTGGTCTTAACCCTGGCAAGGACTTTAATCTGCTCACTTAATCTGGCTGCAGAAAGTGCCGTGTTGCAAAGGGCTGAGGTGCTGTTTAGGTCATTTAGCTTTGCTTTTCCTTCCCCCTGTTGCAAGCTGAGCCAGCCCTTTTTGTTCACTTGAAAAGCTCCCTCTTCAAAGGGCCTGTGGAAAAGCCTTATTTCTTCCCCACCCCTCCAAAGTGACAGATTTTGAAGCAATCTCAAAGATATCTTGTCCAACACAATTACCCTCCACAAATCTGACCCTGACAGAGCTGAGGCAAAGTGTGATTTTTAACCTCGAGCACTAAAACATGTCAGGAAAGTTGTACTTGTGGTAGAAAGACCTCAAGGTGGCTGAAATGTATGGAGAAGAGATGTTAAAAGTTTTAAATTCCAGATGTGTGAAGCTCCAGCCATTTGGTGAACAATCCTGGAATTTCTCAAACAGGGATTGCAGCCTCAGAAATCTGTTCAGAATGTGACCCAGCTATTTCATGGTTTGTAATTTATTTATAAATAGTTTATTTTCATCCTAGGATATGGGACATTTGCTGCTCCTTAAAATCATGGAAGGAAGCAAATCAAGGGGCATCCACGTGTTTCTACCAAAGAATTCCCTATAAAATATCACTCAGTTTTTTAATATATTGAGGAAAAGTGGAGATGATGTGTTGCAGAAAAAGTTTTTACACTTGAATCTCTTTAACCTCTGGGATTATTTCATGCTAAATATGAGTATGAGGAATTTACTGGGACAATATTGATTTCTGCCTCAATTCCTGCTTCAAATATTTAGTTTGATTCTAGTTCCCATGAACGTTTGTAGGATGAGAGTCTGTAGCAGCAGAAATATGTGCTGTGAAGTAAAATTGTACACCTCCCATCCCATACTGTGGCAAAAGGAAATCAGGGAATCTAATAAGGCAGGAATGGTTTGTATCTAGGTGGGGTATATTAATAAACTGAAAAGGGTAAAGGAGATTTGGGTAGACAAAAGAAAAAAGTAATTTAAGGAATGATTATTTTACCCTTTAATCTCGGGAGCAGTCACATCTTTCTGCTGGCACTTGGGCCTTTCCCCAGAGCAGTGACTCAATGCTGGACATCATGGGAGTAATTTTGGGACAGCAAAGGCAGCCAGACTTTGTCTTCTTGACTGTCTCTGGCTGTCTCTGCTGCAGAAAATATTTTGCTTTTGGGTGATGTTTTTCTCCAGCTGGTTGATCAGGGCAGCCTGAGCCAGCACAGCCAGACCCAGCTTCATTTGGCACCTGGAAATGAGGGAGGTGGGATTTTTCAGAGAAATCAGGGATGGCAGGAATGCTTTGGGGTGAAAATACATGGGCCAAACCAAAAAGTGAGTCCCTGCTCTCCGCCATTCCCAGCCTGTTTGGGAATGACAAATTAGAGGCATGAAAAGAAGCGGGGATGTGACAGCAAGAGAGGGTGCAATGGATGGCTTAATAACAGCTCGTACTGATGGACAAATTGCACCTCTGGACTGTTTGGCTCCTTGTGTCGGCAGAAGGATGCTTGGATCCCTGTCAGGGAAAACTGAAGGATGGCTCCCAGTTGGACCATGCAAGTAATCAGCTGGCCCCAGCCTCCAGCACAGGGCCATGGACCTGGCACAGCCCGAAACCCCCCGGCTCTCTGGGGCCCCATCAGTGGGAAACCAAAAGGATGCGGGGGAAAGGGTCAGGCAGACTTCAAAGGAGACGTGGACTTGGTTTGAAATTTAACCCCTTTTGGAGTTTAAATTTCTTCCAGGTCTCCACGTGGCCAAGTGGCCCTGTTTGCTTCCAAGCAGCCCGTGGGACTGTCCAGCAGGAGCTGCAAACACTCCAATATCAAATATGGGGGTTCCTGATTTCTTTCCTGGTGGTGTTCAATGAGATATCCCAAAATTTGCCTCCATGACCCAGAAGCTGCCCCCAAGGAATATTGCTCTGGGGCTGTGGGAGTCTGACCATCACACTGTGGGGTTTCTGTGCAGGCAGCTCTTACTCCAGCAGCTCATTTATATCCAGCGTGAGATAAGCTGCCATTATTAAACATCCCATGACTTTAATAAATAAGGTTTCCTAGAGGAACCTGTGATATTTCAGCAACAGAAACCGTCTTTCCTCGGTGTTGAACATGAAATACAGCACTGACCATGACCTGGTGTAATTCCTCCTGGTGGCTCTTGCTGGATCTTTTGTGGTCCTAATCCTTTAGTGCAACACTTGAGGCTGCTCTGTCCCCACTTTCTCCTTCTCCCAGGATGTTTTGTCCTCTTTGCCTTTGCAGCCTCCTCAGGAAAAAATGTCACAGCCTTCCCACCAGGGCTGGAGAGAAATGAGTGTGGAAAAAGGAAATGCTGAAGGCAGATGGGTGCTCCTGGGGCTGCTGGTGTTCCCTTCCTTGGGAGATGTTCCCACCACAAGCCCGAGAGCAGGAACGCCAGCATTCATGCAACCCAAATACCAAAAACCATCATAAATTTAGAGAATGGGCTTGTGAAGTGACCCTAAATGGCTTTTGGCACGGAGAGAAAACATGCCCTGAAAACTGAGGGGAAATGAAAGCCTGTCCTCCTCACTGAGGGCTTTTGCTGGGGTTTGAGGCACATTCCTTAGCCTTCAGCACTTGGGGCTGGCACTGATGCCCTTCCAGGGGCAGTGTTTTCCACTGGAGATGCATTCCACAGAAAAAGAGAGAAAAAAATAATTGTTCATGACCTTTCCCCCCAAAGAGCATTTTCCTCCAGAACTAGCTCTTGTTAAAAAAATTATTTTCCAATATGAAGTTATTTGGGAACATGTTTTCCATTCTTTTTTATTTTCAGCATCCTGGTTTTTTTTGTGTATTCCCTGAATTTTGGAGGTGACTGTGCTGCATCAAGAACGCTAAAACCTCCTGCCCTAAATAAGTTGTTGTTTTGATGCAGCTCCTCCTCTTGGTCAATTCTAATTCTATTTCCTAGGATTTCAAATGAAGATGTAAAACAGTCATTGGCTTTGGTGTTTTAGTTACACAAAAAATGGAAAGTTATTTGTCTTTTATTATCCTAAAAATAAAATCAATCTCATGATCCTTTCTGCCTACACCATTAATACATCAATCAATTATTATTATTACTGTTATTAATAATTTGGGTTGGAAGGGACCATGTAGTTCCAACCCCCTGCCATGGACAGGAATAATATTTAACCTCTAACTGTATTTGTAATTAAGGACTCCTAATTATGAATGCAGGGACCTACAATGCATTTGTAATTAGGGATTTCTAGTTCTGAATGCAGGGACCTACAATCTTGATGGAAAATCTGAGGAATTCCCGAACTATAGAAATTTGAAAGCCACCAGAAAGAACTGGAGAATTGAGATTTAAGGGTGTAATCAATGTCACCAAGACAGACATGTGAGTGACACTGGAAGGGACTGGGCTGGATTAGAAAAAACAGGATCACCCTTTTTAAGGTCAATTCAATGTAAAAAAACTGCAATACTTCAATTAAGGCAAAACAAAGTGCATCAGGTGCAATAAATGTCATGAGGCTGAAAAGGGAAGCATTTGAAAATCATGAAGAGGGAAAAATCGTGATCGCCCAGCCGTTTACTGTAATGGTTTAATTAATTAATCTCTTAATTAAGATCCTTGGGCTGGGTGCCTTGGAGACACACGGGAGGGAGTTCTCCCAGTCTGGGGTGAACAAACTCTGCTTCTATGGAGACTTGAGAGTGGGAAGCCAACCAAAACTTTAATCTCTGATTAAAAAGGAAAATAAAAACAAAGAAGGAAAACAAGTGGGTTTTCTTGAATGTGTTTACACACACACACAGAGGCAATTGCTTCTTTTTAACTGCTAATGAAAACAGGATCCAGGCAGATCCAAGGCAGAGCTGGGCCTTTTAGCCATAAATCCATGTACAGTAGCCCTGTAATCCATGATTTCACGCCCAGGGAAAAGGTGCACCAGCACTCTCATGAGTCACACTCAGTTTAAAATCCTGGGAGAGGCTACAAGAGGGACCAGCAGCAAACTAAAAATTATATTTAATTCTGATTTTGTTGCTGTGTCTCAAGCAGTCAGATTTCTCACACTTTATAAGTCAGGCACCTAATTTAGTGGCTGTAGAACACATGTTCACCCTGACACTGAGCTACTCAGACAGGATCTTTCCCCTTTCCTCATCCTTGTAAATGTGAGACCAAACTGGTTCGGTTCACAAGTGGGAGGAGATTGTCTTTTCAAAAATGGCATTTTGGCAAAGCTACTTTCGAGGCTGTCATCTGATCTGAAGCCTCAGAAAATTAAAACTTCTGACCTCCTTCCAGTGGAGAACCTCAGCTCTAAAGATCAGAAGTTCAACGCGAGGCTCCATATTTGAATATTTGCCCAATGCTCAGTGAAACACCCAACGTCTTCCGCTGAGCTCAGCCTGAACTGTCAGAGCCATCCAGGGCTGAAATCCCTTCCAGCCTCACCCACTGGGGATGAGTTTGCTTTGATCACCAGGGGTAAATAATCCCGGTGTGTCAGTGCTACAATTAACCCACTGTGTCCAATTCCCAGGTGACACAAATCTCTTGCAGCGCTGCTTCGGCAGCTTCACCTCCAGCTCTTTCAACTGTCGACTTAAAGCCTTGGTGCAATTGTGCAGTCAAGGAAAAAGCACAGAGAGATGAAGTTATTCCCTCCCAAAGCTTTTGCTGTGTTCTATACTCCCCAAATAAGCAAATGGACCCATATTTTTATTGACCACCGCTTTATCACCGAGGAGCATTGGCCAAAAGCAGCCCAGGGCCCAGCAGGATTTATTTGATGCCCAGCAGATGATGGATATTTCCTCCCAGGGTGGGTTATTTATTTGTCTGGAGCTGTTGGCACGCACGAGTTTCTGACTCTTGCAGGTAAATTCTGAAAAATGCGGCTTGCAAGAATATGAAAGAAAGGAACATAGCAGGACTTGGTGAACACGCACGGCCCAGAGCAAAAGGGGCACCTCCAGCTTTTAAAATGCTCGTTGTGCCTTTGGTGGAGGAGCTTGAATGAAATCATTTATATGAACTGCAATATCTGGCTGACTCCACTGATCTCTGTAATCAAACGCAAGAGATTTGGAGGGGAGAAGGGAAGGGGGGTGGAGGAAAGCGTGTATAATTAAAACCTTGTTCTAATCCTGCTTTGATGCTTTTGCCAGGACAGGTTGGACCAGTCAAAAGCCCCAAACATTTTAGATAGTTTTTTGTTTTGTTTTTCGATTTGATTTTTGCTTTTTTCATTCTGTTAGTGGCTGCAAAGCAGCAAAGTGGTTATTACCCTTATAAGGTATCAAGGTAAATATTTCGGATCCCCTGTGACTTTCGGTCTCTCCCGACTCAGTTTATTTGTTCTTGTCAGTGGACAGTGAAGTTTTGTTTGTGGAAACCAGTTGGGGCACAGAGTGACACCACTGAGAGGCTGTGATTTATTTTCTGCCAGCCACCACTTCCTCTGAGCTTCTTCCCCAGACTGGGATGGGGGACAGTGCCAGCACCTCGGGGACACAGCTGTGGGGTGACCCCGCACAAACCCCGGTGGCACCAGGGCTTTTCCTTCTCTCTTTTTCACAGTTTCAGGGTCCTGCTGCTGACCCGTGCAGAGGAGGGAGCATCACGTGGTCCTGGTGGTGCCAGGTTTGTCTGCAGGGGTTGTCCCTTGTGCTGGTGACCCCTGGGATGGGGATGAGGAGGGTGTTGGCCTCCAGGGGCACATCCAGCTGGGGAAGCCGTGGCCACCATGGCCACCACCGTGATGCAAACTCAGTGCGAACACGACTCCAGTCATTCCCTTCTCACACACATGGCAAAAAGGGTGTGTAAAACAGCACAGAGTCATTGGATCATTTTGGCTGGAAAAGAACTAACGGTATCAAGTCCAACCATTCCCCAGCACTGCCAAGCCCAGCGCTGACTCGTGTCCCCAAGTGCCACATCCACACAGTTTTTAAATCCCTCCAGGGATGGCGATTTTAGGTTAGATGTTAGAAGGAAATTCTTCACTGAAAGAGTGATTGGGCACTGGAATTGTCTGCCCAGGGAGGTGGTGGAGTCACCAACCTGGAGGTGTTTAAAAAAAGCCCGGATGAGGCACTCAGAGCCAGGGTTTAGTTGATAAGGAGCTGCTAGGTCATAGGTTGGACTAGATGATCTTATAGATCTTTTCCAACCAAGTTCATTCTGTGCTTCTGTGACTTCACCTTTTCCCTGGGCAGACTGTTCCAATGCTTGACAACCCTTTCCATAAAGAACTTTTTCCTAATATCCAATCTAAACCTCCTCTGGCAGGACTTGAGGCCGTTTCTTCTCATCCTATCAAAAATGACATCGTCTTGTCCTTGAAAACATGATTTCATCATACAAAACTCCGTTGCCAACTGGAATCTCTTCATCTTGAAGGGACTGAGAGCAGCTGAGGCAGTGAAGGCTCAAAATGGCTCTTTGGGGTATTATTTTGGAGAGGATGTACTGAAAGTCTAGAATGGGTGTTGAAAGTGGAGGAGACCCCCTTGCAAAAATCAGCTTTCCTTTGCAAAAACTTTTGTTTAAAATGTAGGAGGTGTCTGATGGAACAGACTTAAGGAAATTGGTCTGTTTAGCTTATTAAAAAGATCAAACAGAGGTGTGATTACAACACATTAAGTATTTTCACTGAGGAGAAAATAACATCTATTAAAGGTCTCTTTAATCTAGCCAAGAGAGGACAGCTGAGCTGCAGTGGCTGGGAGAAAAAGCCAAATAAACTGAAATTGGAAATGAAGCATTTCATGTAATTCTGCTCCCTTTGTGGGGAAGAACAAGGTTGGATAACAGTGACAACAAACAAGAGCCACAGCCAAGGGTGTGTGATGGAAATGATCTCGGAGAGCCTTTCTGGGTGATGTGGTTTGTCAGGGCCAGGCAGTGTGGGGAAAATCACATCTTGGCCCTTCTTTCTTCATAAATTCCTCCTCCTTCCTTCATATTTTCTGATCTCCAGGAAATGTGTTGGTCACTCCATGTCCCCTTGTTTTGCCTGTTCTTCTTTATTTATTTTTTCCGGTGTTTCCTCGGCATAAACAACAAAACCCACACCACTAATACAGAAAGAAGCTTAAGGTTCAAAACTTCTTCTATGGAAAAACACAAATGAATTATCCTTAACAGCACATTCTGAAGGCTGAAATCTATAATTCAGCCTGACATTTTAAGTGTACATCACTTGAATTGCTGCCAGCTTTCTGGAATGATTAGGTGACTTGAAAAAGACAAATATTTTTTCATATGATTCCACTGAATTGGAGACTCTGCTGCTGAAAAGACTTCAATAATCCTGGCTGTATTTATTTCCTAAAGCCTCACTCATCATTGTCAAAATGTTATCAGCCATCCCCAGCTTTCTCTCCAGCCCAGAATCTAATTCCAATTATTTTTTAAATAGAGAAAAAAATCCCTTTCTGGAAATGAATCTTCTGCAGAACTCTATTTTTCATGTAAGACTTAATCAATTACTAAATGGAATGTATCTATTAAATGGAATTTATTTGCCACGTATCCGTTGCACTTCAGTGAAATTCCTGTTGTGTGTTGGAGGAAGCTGTGGCTCAGGAATTCTGGATGTTTTCTGGGAAACTGGAAGCACAAGGTTCATGGGAATCTGAAGGAACATTGGGATTTTGGGGCACAGGATGCAAATTCCCCACTGAGGATTGCATTGGAAGGAGTATCAGAGGGGGAGCAGCCCATTCTTAATTTCTTCTCTTAATTGAAACTAGAAATGAAAAATTTGGCTGCAAATTTCCATATGGAAATCTCCACGGGGATGGATCCACCTCACTTGGCCCCACAGCAGCAGGGGAATTGGGTGCCTACAAAAGCTGCAGCAGGTTTGTGCTCTGCTTTACCCTTCCAGGACCGTGCAGTCTGTCATTTGTCACAGCTGGGAGCCAGACTGTGCTCCCTTGGGAAAAACACCTAAAAAGAGCATTTTGTGTTGTAGCAGTGGAACAGGAGCCAGCAAGGGAATCTCATCCTCAAGGCTGACACCTCAGGGAAGTGCTTTAGGCAGAGCCCAAACTCTTATTCTGGAAATGGTGTTTATTCAGTGATTTATGCAGGATAACTGTAGGGAGATAAATCCACACCTTTCCCTGAGGCTCCTTGCAAGGCAAAGTTTTGTCCCTAACTCCAGTGGGACTGAATTTTTTCCCCCGAGATTATCCAAAGGAGAAGGAAAAGGAAAAGTTCAAAGCATCAGAATATATTTGGGTCTTTGGGATTTTGGCACTGAGTGTTTGTGGCTGTCGTTTGATTGTCATCTAAAAGGAGATTATTGGTGCTGTAGTGCCTTGGATTGTTAAAGCCTGACAGAATTAAGATGCCTTTGAGACAGCCTGGAAAACCCCACGTTTGCTGATACCTGCGTGGCATCGAGGTCAGGTTTCCATACCTCACGTGATGAACTCTCGGTGACTTTTGGGATCGTGTCCTCCCACAGCTGAACTTCCCCTGCCTGGGATGGGAAAAGGTGGGGAAGGAGTGAGAGGCACCAAAGCCTCGAGTGAGCAGTCAGACCTCAGGAGGGTTTAAGGAGCTCGTGCCTGTTTGCATAGAGGGTTTTTCAACCCACTTTGAACCTTCAAACAATGAAGTTCCCTCTTCAGCAGCTTGGTTCAGTGGAGAGATTTTCTGTCTTTTCATTCTCGTGCTGCAAAGTGACAATGAAGCCCAGTTCAGAATTCAGTGTTGAAGGTAAGGTCTATTTAGGAGAATTAAAGAGTTTAATACCATCCACCCCACCTGGATCATTTTATGGACAGGAGACCGGGATAGTCCTTCAAGGACCACAGCTTCATACAAGTAGGGTGCATTTTTATTAAAATGTGCCAATGACAAAATTAATCTGCTGAAATTAAAAATTCTAAATGAAACCTTGTGAGTTTAACCCTTCAGCATTGCTGTGCCAAATGCCCATCACCTGCCTGTGAAGGGCAACTCATTCCTGATGATTTTGGGTATGTGCCTGGCCCCAGTGAGGATCATGATCCTCCTCCGCTGACTCCAGAGACACAACCAGGACTTCAACTCCTCCTGGTAAAATATGAGAATTAGTAAATTAATGCACTAATTTTTAATCTCATGAGCTATTTACTGCCTCCAGTGCCACTGTTTAAGTGCTTCACATAAAACATGTGTGGAAGGTTTTTGGGAAAGTCCAGTGGCAAAGAACAACTTTACAAATCTGCTCCCAGATTCCCTCATTGAGGAATCCATCCAGTTGCTGTTTGCTTTCTGTGCTTTCCTTCCCAACAGTTTGCACTAGAAATGACCCATTTTATGGGCTGCCATTTTCGACTTTGAGCCCTTTAATCCCACACATAATGCTGGATAAGGAATTTTAGCCTCCAGAAACCCCTGCTACAGCAGCACTGAGAGTGTAGCCTTTCAAAACCTCCCTTGCCTGCTCGGCACTGAAGGAAATAAGTAAAACAAGCCTGAAATTGGGCCTGATAATTTTTTGACAAGTTTTAACTAAGCACAGTGACAGGGAGCTCTGCAAGAGAAATTTTAGAAGCCCAGGAACCCAGGCATAATAAGCTGTCAGAGAAAAGATCAAGTAGCATTCCCCAATTCATCTACCCAACATCAACGTTTCCAGCTAACAGTAGGCAGTGTTAGCCAGATTCTTGCCCTTTTTTATCTACCAAAAGCTGCATTTATCAAAATAAGCAAAAAATGTGAGGTATGGAATGCAGTTCATTGGAGGGCAGGGCTTTATTGGTTGATTGGTAAATTGAAACACATGGAAAAGTGCTACATGTAGGAACACACTGCTGACTGTATTACTCCTTTTTTATTGGGTAATCTCTAATAAGAAGCAGCTGGTAATAAAGGACTGAGTTCATGGGAACCCACCCTTTGTTGAAAGCGAGGTTGGTGTCAATACTAGAAACACATGAGCACAAAGAAAACAGATGTAATTGGCTTCTGGAGGTCAGGTTATGTAAAGACCCTGGTGAACAGAGGTGAGGCTTTGGCTGCAGAGAGTGACAGGCTAAAATAGCCATTATTTCTGTGTGTGTGACTGGGGTGGGGGAGGCAGCCACGGGGACCTGCCTTGGGTGGGAACTGGGGCTTTGTGGTCCCCAGAAAAGAGGGTGATTCTCCTAAAACAGGCACTGAATAAATCAGGGAACAATTGCTCTTTAGGGAAGGAAAGCTGCAGCCTTGTCTTCCATCACAGGCTAAAACCTGCTCTGAGAATTAATAGAATTCATTAATTTCTGGTAGCAAAATGATAGAATGGTTTGGGTTGGAAAGGACATTAAAACTCATCCCATTCTACCCTCTGCCATGAGAAGGGGCACCTTCCACTACCCAAGGCTGCTCCAAGGCTCATCCAACCTCACCTTGAATTCTTTAAAAAATTCTCTCAATGAGACCCACATTCACCCTCAGCTATTTATGATGCCCTGGAGCCCTGGATGGGACAGGCTGCAGATTTCAGGTTAAACAGATGCTTTGATAGTTTCTGGCACAATAAATAGCATCTACCTCTTCATTCAGAGCATAAAATTATCTTAAAACTAATTATAAAGAGGGTACAGAAGAGGTTTTTTCCTTTTCTTTCTCTGAGAGCAGCAGTACACTTTGCATAAAAAATAACATAGGTTAGAAAATTAAAGAATCAAAATTAAAATATCCTTATCAACGCAGATTTTAATGGAGCAGTGAAACCAAGCCTTAACTCCCTTGCATGGGAAGGATCCTTTAGGAAGAATCTCAAGGGTAGCGATCTGCTCCCTAATTTGGACTTCTCAATTCTTTCTATAACAAGATGCACAAGATTTGTATGGGTAATGTGGGCAACAAATGAATTTTCAAATAAATCCTTTTTTCAGTATTAGCCAAAAATACCTCAGCCTGAGGATTTCCTGGGAGGAATTCAGCAGTGACAGCTCAAAACCCAAGAGCTGTAGGTGACATTTGAGTGGTCGTGTGGTGGCAGCTCTGCCCCATGGTTGGCTCCATGTATTCCTCAAATCAGGATTCTGTTGTGAATATTTGTGGTCTGGAGTTCAAACTTCATTTTCTTCAAACATTCTCAAGTCAAAGACACTCTTCCCTGCCTGCAGGATTCCTTGCTGGAACACCACCGGCACGAAAATCCAGGAGGGACACAAATGCACCCCAGGGGAAATCCACCTCTGGTCAGCAATCCTGGCCTCCATTTCCATCAGAAAGACTGCAATAATGCTGGTTTAATTCTCATGTGCACTGCAGCAATGTCTGAAGAACCCAGGTTCTCCAAAAATGAGATTTCATGGAGCAAAGAACCACGTGAGAAGGGAAAAGTCCATCTCAACCTCCTGACATGTTCCCACCCTGCAGACAAAAGAAGAGTTCAGTTTCTCCAAGCATTCCAAGATAAAGTCCATACAAGGTTTACCAAGTAGGAAAGGTGTAAAGGAGGTACCTGGGCAAAGCATGGCCAAAAAATGGGAAGGGATTTTAAAATTATTTTCTCCGGGCCTCTCTGCTGCTGTATTTTTGAAACACCTGGAATGAGGAACAGACACTTTATAAACTGTATTTGAAAGGTTTCCATTCCTGCAGCAAGGACACAAAGGGAGATTTTATTATTTTTTTAAAAAACCTCTTTGCTGCTGTTATTTTAAAGTCAGCTTAATGCCTTAATGCCTTTCAAGAAGCAGCGGTTCCCAAAAAAATAAAAGGGCTGGGAAAGAATTATTAACACAAAATTCAATAACATCCCCCTGGTTTCTCTGAGGTATTGCCTGAGTGACTGCAGCATTTACAAAAGGGATTCTAATCTGAAATGAATTTGCAGCTAATTCAACCTGTAGGCTAGTGACTCTGGGATTTCCTAGATAATACAATCCAGACAGTAATGTTGATGGATGTTAAAGTCTTGCCTGTGTAACTGTTGTAAAGCTCTGTCATAAGAACAAATGAGGCATTATTGCTTTAACAAAAGTAATCCCAGTGCTCCAGTAAATTCTGCTCTCCTTCAATATCCCCATTATTAGTTACAGTGACTTAGTGATGTGTCTTCCTTCAAAGACACAACAAACATTTCACTCCGGGATTTTCAGTGCGAAAAGCTCCCTGAAAATAACTTTTTAAAAAAATATATATATTATTAATACGAAGTAAATTCAATGTCACAGCTTTTCTTATCTATATGGAAAAAATATGGCCAGTGAGGAACAACTGGTACCAGGGTCAGGGGGGTGACAAAAGCAGATGGTGATTTTTCATTACTCCCAATTTTGCTCCTGACTCAGCCCTGTGAGGCAGGTCAGGAGGGCTGGGAGGGAAAAACCAGCCCCAAACAGCTAAAGGAATATTTTGTGTTTGGAGGAGGCTGAGTAAAAATGGTTTAGTGGTTGCATATTTTCCTAAAGGCTTCTATTGAAGCCACAGATATTTGGCTAACCTGGAGTAGACTCTTTACTACTTTCACCCCAGAACTAATGTGTTTTATGGGTTTTGATTCCTGGATCAAGCCTCCCTTCCAACATCCAGGTTTCCATCCTTCTCTTTGCTCTCGACTGAAATGCTCAGCCTGTCTTTTTCTCTCCTAGGCATTACCAGATATTTCACCCTGTGCCCATGATCTATTTTTTTATCCAGTGCTTTAGTCATCCTCTCACATATTTTATCATTTACTCATCTTTTGCAGAGAGGAGTCCTTCAGAAATAAAATTGGTGCCAAGCCAAAATAACTCTTGACTTTGGTGGCAGGGAAATATTGACCAACGGAGGGGAAAGAAAAATATGCTCAATTTGCACACATTTTACCTGTCAAGTCCTGCTGTGGTGTTACTGCTAAAACTCTGCTTGTAAAGTTTGAGAACCTCTTCTGCTGATAACTTCAGCATTAAAAATACCATTTTTCATGTCTGGTGGTCTTTCTGTTCCTAATGCTTTCCAGGTTTCCTTCTTTCCTTGCTAGCAAATAGCTGGTGGACTGGAGCTTTCTGAGCAGCTACTCCTTAAACCTCAGGGGCTTTTTGTTCACTTCTGCTTTTCCTAATGTGACCACTTTTAGATACAGCCTTGCTCAGAGAGCATTAAAAAGGGATCATCTAACCCCATTTTTCCAGGGGAGAATTCTCCTGCTATCAGCCACTTACCACTGGAATGGCTTGTGGGGCTTTCCAGCTTTAATCCAGGTTTGGTTTGTGATGTGAGCAACCACCCTGATGCTCTGCTGGTCCTCAGCAGATCCAGCTGGGGCCACAGCTGGACCTTAAGCAGTTCTGCACGTGTCAGGCTGCAGCAAGAGCCAGGAGCCAGTGGTGGGACCAGTTCCCCTCCCTGTATCAGGGATTGCTTGGCTGAGCATTGGGAACATGGCCTGCACTGTGAGCAAGGCTGTGGCTCAGAAAATAATGATAATAATAATAATAATAATAATAATAGTAATAATTAAGTTGGACTATTCAGGGAAAATCACACTTATTAGGAGTTTGCCTCAAACCTGCCTTGGAGCCAAAGGTTAATGAGGAGAGGACAGGGAGGGGACGGGCACCTGATCTCCCATGATTAATTTGACAAATGTCTCTCTGGCTGCTGCCCAGTTCCTTGTGGAGATACAGCTCTTGGATGCATTCACAATGACCTACTTTTCACTGCTGGCCAGAGCTTTGCTGCTTCGTTGTTATTGTTGGACTTTGCTGCTGCTTTTGGTTCTGTTGCACATGAGCTGAGTGGCCTTGTTGTGCTCAGAACAGGATTTCTCTGAGCACTCTCATGCTGACAGTGACAACAAAGCTCTGAATCCTGCAGGATCTGTGCTCTGAAGCTCTCAAAAAGGTTTAAAATCTCTGGGTTTTATTATTTGCCCAGAGCTCCCAGGATTTTCTCTCACACCTGTTTGCTCCCAGTGCAGAACAGGGAGGGGTTTGATGTTCATCATCACCAAGATAAGGCAGAAAGTGAGAGATGAAAAGACCCCAAGAAAGACCCCAAAGAACCCGCCTGGGCATGTGAATGATTTAATGAATGACTGACACATTGTCCAGGACTGTGGCCTCCCCTTTTTCCCCATCCCTGGAAGCGTCCAAGGCCAGGTTGGACAGGGCTTGGAGCAACCTGGGATGGTGGAAAGTGCCCCTGCCAATTTTTTGTATCCTGGGGTTTGATGTGTGTTGAAAGCAGGTTCAAGGTTTGCTTTGATGAGTTTCCACCTTCTAAACATGACCACAAACACTTTTGAAATAGCAAATGGGATAACCTGGAGAGTTAGCAAGGAGCAGTGTTCATTGAAGGTGTTACAGGCAAATCTGTTAAGCCAGAAGAAGCTTCAGGAAACAAGAGCATCAAAGGAACATGGAAAAATTGCAAGAAGTCACCCAGAACTGAGAGATAAACAGAAAAATGAATATATTAATGCTGATTTTCCTCTTGGATGTGCCGATTCTGATTTATTAGGGAAATAGATCAGCGTTTCTCTCCTGTTGAATGCAAACACGAAGGAAAGGCAAAGGTCTGTGGGTGTCTCTTTATTAGCCCAGCAATGCTGATGGCTATTTAGTCATGTTTGAAACTAAAATAATATTTTCTTCAAACTCTGCCTTTGCCAAATGCAAAGTGAGCTGACATCTGCTTGGCTGGGGCTGGGGTCACATATGAAGCGGTGCCTAAACTGAACAAATATTTCCAATATAAAAAAAAAAAAAATGGAAAAAAGAAAAAAAAGAAAGGAAAAGAAACGAAAATCATTAACCTTTTGTCATTAGCATGAGCTGTTCTTTGAGCTGCTCAGCAGTTTGAATTAGTGCACCTGCCAAAATAAGCACCAAGTGTTGTTACCCTCTTAGGGACAGCCCTGTTCCATAAATCACAGCCTTTCAATGACAGCTAAATGTGGTTTATATCATATAGAGAGCCTGTGTTTATGAATGTGAGATAAAAGGGGTTTAAGCAGTGCAAACACTAAGACTACTGTGTGCAGCCTGTCTCTCTTGCACAATCCTTCCCCTTTTCCTTTCGTGGGATTTCTCCTGCCCATGCGTGCTGCTCCCTCTGAGTTTTCTGCCAGTTTTGTCCACAGTTGATTTTCCTTCCAGTTCTTCCAAAATCCCAGTGAGTGTCCAGCTGGAAGGAAAGGGGATTTTAAGAAATTTTTTGTATGTGGTTTATATCCAGCTGGAGAGATAAAGATATGGCCTAAATCATGTAAAAACGTGTATTTTGCAGAATTAATTCCTGAGCTTTCACAACTTGCAGAAGCCCAGCATCAGGATGAATTCACTGATTTTCAGTGCTTAAGTTCTTAATTCTCCACTCTTTGTCCAAAGACAGCATTTCTGGGGTACTTGAAATGGCAAAAGGGAGATGCATTTCTGGGTGATGACTTCTATCACAGAGAAAACAGATTTAAACATTCAGTTACCAAGTTTCCCAATTGCCTAAAAAATCTGTTACCTCCCAGGGTTGATGAAATGTAAATTCCTGATGTTCTTAAAGTGTCCAAAAACCCTGGGATGTCTCAGGTCCTTGGTTTTCCCTCAGCTATTCCAAAGCACCTTATAGATGGAGCATGTTATAAAAAGAATTTTACCTGAGAAACATACAACCTGCAGAGCCAAAGGAAGGTAGATTTAAATGGAATATTCAGAAGGAATTCTTCCCTGTGAGGGTATGGAGGCCCTGGCACAGGGTGCCCAGAGAAGCTGTGGCTGCCCCTGGATCCCTGGAAGTGCCCAAGGCCAGGCTGGAGCACCCCTGGGAAGGTGTCCCTGCCCATGGTAGGGGTGGAATGAGATGAGCTTTAAGGTCCCCTCCAACCCAAACCTTTCCATGATTCTATGAAATTATGGTTTAAAACATGCCCAGCCACTCTCAGTTAAGATAGTGACAACAAATCCTAAAAAGAAAACAAAAGGTTTGTGGGTTATCCAGGCAACTCCTGGTCCAGAGCAACCACTGACTCATTATTTATCAAGAGTCTCCATGTAAATAGATGAGAATGCTGTGATTTTCACTCATATTCCAGTGCTGTATCCTAAGGGCTGTAATTTATCCTGACTGATTTTAAATCCCTTGGAAAAGGAGCACGAGAGCTCGCACAGAGAAACCACTTGCTGGCCATGGCAGGAAACAATCTCCATGCACGTCTCCCTGAACTCATTCCAGAGGAATATTTTGAGCTGGAATGATGGAATTACTCATTTTTACTGCAGGAAAGGTGGATGGAGGGAAAAAAAAAATTTGATAGGAGGCAGAGATGAAGTTAACATTAAAGACCAGTAGAAGGATGGGGATAAAATGTAGAAGAGGTGCATTTCTCTGTTAGAGGTTTTGAGTGTGAATCCGGTGAAATCCCAGGCCAGGAAATCCCATCCTTGTGGAGTTCTGCCATCGAAATCAGGGAAGTTCAGCTGCATCTCTCATCAGCACAGCCCCTACTTTGGGATGGTGAGGATTCCAGAGGGATTCCACACCTAGGCTGGAAGGACACCATCCTCCAGCAGGGCGGGAACATAGCCAGGAGAATTTAAACTGCTACAATTTCATGTGTTTCCTTCAGATGGAGTAAAATTAATTATGGCAAGGTGGGGGGCAGCCTCTTCTCCCAGGAAACTTGTGGTGGGACAAGGGGAAATGGCCTTGAGATGCACCAGGGCAAGTTCAAGTTGGATATTGGGAACACTTATTTACTGAGGGAGTGATGAAGCATTGGAATGAGCTTGCCAGGGAAGTGATGGAGTCACAATCCCTGGAAGTGTTCAAACAGCAAGAAGATGTGGCACTTCACGGCATAATTTACTGGGCATGGTGGTATTTGCTCCAAGGTTGGACTTGTCAGTCCTCAAAGTCTTTCCAAGGTTGGTCTTGATGATCTTGGAGGTCTTTTCCAACTTTAATTATTCCATGACCCTGTGATTCTGCGAGCTGGTATGAAAATTCACAGGAATGTCATGGGAATGCCAGGTTTCCCCTTCACTGCTGGGAATCACAGGCACTGCTGGATGCCACCCTTCACTTGAGAAATGTGTCAGGAGCACGGTGCCTTCGGGAAAATCAGCTCAAATTCCAATTCCTACCAGAAATCTACCACCCAGCTGAGCTGTCTCAACAGCAGTGGCTTTTCCACACCCTGCAGTTGTCCCTAATTTCGGCTCATGAGCTCGGTGTTCCCGTGTGGCTTGGGAAAGCTGTGATCCCATTCCCCAAGGCAGCTCCAGCCCTGGCACAGGAGCTCTGCTCCCCACTGGGAAGCAAGGAAGCGCCTGAGCCATGCCCAGCCCTCCCAGGGGAATCCTTTGCCACCTCAGATGTTAATTCCTAGAAACTCTATTGTCAGGACAGTCCTGAGAGCTCTGGGGATCTTGGAGAGGCTCGGAGCCGTTTTCTGCTGCAGCCCCTTGGAGCAGCTCCGTGTTCCTGCAATCTCCATTACAACACAATAACAGGAAACGTTTCGGTGGCCTCTGCAGTACTTGGCGTGTAATTTCACTTTAATGCTCGTATTGTTCGAGCATTAATAAAACTGGGAACTGTGATATAATTCAATCCATTCTTCCCACAGAGAAATGACTGTCTGAGATAGTGGCAAGAGCAGCAGACTCACAAGTCGCCTGGAGAAGAGAGAGCATTCCCCTGCCAAGGCACAGCGGACACGTGCTTGGGTTTATTTCCCTCTGCACAAAAAGAGCTCCAGTGGAGAGCTGGAGACCTCTGGTACCTCTGGATCCAGAGCTGCCAGACTTTATTGCTTGAGCTCTGAGATTATCCCCTTAGACCCGAGGATAAACCGTCCTCGCTCGGCGCAAGCTGAGCCCCTCGTGGGATGAGAGACCGAATATCTGACAGTGCCATGGCTCATTTGAGCCAGCTGAGCTGAAATCTGAAATGGGAATTTAGACTGGAGGGGCAGGACTGGGGAGATGGCAGCTTGGAATTCTCTGTGCTGGGCTGAATGTGGGGATTCTGAGGTTTGTTGCCTCTACCTGTGGCAGGGATGTTCTCACCAGGTGTGCACACACATTCCAGGCTCCCATCCACCTTCCAGCTGAGCTCCTTCTCTTTCCTTCTCTCTCCATCTCTCTCCTTCTCTTTCCTTCTCTTTCCTTCTCTTTCCTTCTCTTTCCTTCTCTTTCCTTCTCATTCCCTTCGCTTTTTTATTTTTCTAATCAAATTTTGACCTGATCTGCTGTTTATGAAAAGTTCAAATTTATTTTCATTTTCTTTTTTTCTTCCTTCTGGTTGGGAATAAAATGGGTGGCATTGAGCAGGGCAGGAGCAGGATTAGCCTGAAACTGTCTGGATGTTCAACATCCTGAGGAAAATCTAAGCTAAGCTCATGATATCAGGGAAATACCCAAGCAGATGATGGGATCTCTCTCCAAACTGTGCCAACAAAGCCCTTTGTGTATTCAGTCCCCTTTGCTGCACTCTCAATAAATTTTCAGGTTTTTGCATTTACCAAGGAAATTTATATTCTGTAATGAGAGGAATATTTTCTTTATTTTCCTTTGGCCCTGCCTGGCATTCACTCCTTTGTAGCAGCCCAGTGGAATTAAATCTCTGTTAAACTCTAAATATTCACTCTTCACTCTTGCTTGCATCAATACTGAGAGAAAGACAGAATTCTGCAGGGTCACAGTCTATAAATTAGCTGAGAAAATTCCTGCTTCAAGGAATACCACAGGTCATTAATTGTTCAACAGATATTTTAAAAAGTTGATGAAATTAAAACCATAAAGGACATCCTGTGTTTAGTCAATTTTATTGGAGATCCTCATGGAAAGTTCCTAGAAACACTTTTTTGTTCAGCTCAAGATGTTATATGGTGAAACACAAAGAATCAAATCAGGAAATGCAAAATATTGCTATGGAATAACATTATAATACAAGTTTTCAGGTTTAATTGCATGCAATGAGTGTCTCTGTATTACCTCACCAGACACTGACACCATTTTTCTGAAACCATCAATCTAAAGTTTTCAGGAGAGCAATTTTCCCCCTTCTATGTTACCAATTTGAAAAATTAATTTATATAGCTCCCTTTCCAATTTAACTGCTCTCACGGTAAGGCAAGAAAAGAGACATCACAAGAGTTATTAAAATTATTCTTCTCCTGGTGAAATTTAACAATAACAACAAAAAAGTGAATATTGTACTTATTTATCTCCAGCTGCAGATTTTCTTAGTGCAGATCCAGAATATCCCATTTTCCTGGAAAATTTCAGGCCTGGGGGGAGGAGAGCTGGGAAGAGGAGGAGCAGCTGACAGTGCTGTCCAGGGCAGTTTGAAAGCCAAGTTTGTTAGAGAAGTGTTCAATTCCCATTCCTTGTTTCCCTATTTCTCCTTGCAGAACCATCAGAGGGACAGGAGCAAACTCAGAGCTCCAGAAATAGGGAATAATTTGGGGACAAAATGGAGACAACTCAACTGGGCTGCTCCACCTGCAAATCCCCTTCCTGACATCACCCCTGGAGGCCTTTGCTGCCTTTCCAAGCTATTGCAGGCAGCAGAGGTGGCTGCTCATTTCCCTCCCTCTTTCACACTGGGAAAATAGAGATTCTGGATCCAGTATCAGTTTAAATAAATGTCACACTGATCACAGCCTCCTCCATTGACTTTTGGTGGATTTCAGGTTTCATGCTGAAGTTCTGGTCGAAAAACGACCCTGATTAATTCAAGTTCATTATTGATTTCTGCTCCCTGGGATTTCGGGATGCAGTCATTTCACAGGATCTCATCCCAAACCTTTCCTTAAAGTGCCAACAGCTGCCCTGGTTGGCTGTTGATCCAGTCAGGAGCTAAATTAATTTCTGAGCCTGGTTTAAGGGGGGCAGATATTTTAGATCATGGTGTCATTACCATGGCTGAGGAGCTGGAAGAATTTTTTGGTAGTAGCCAGTTAAAAACCTGTAAAACAGCACAGCGTGTATTTTCAAAAAGTCTAAGAGTTCAAACAAAAGAAGTTTATCCTGTTCTTGATGGGGATTCCAAGAGGAATCTGGACTTTTCTCCCACTTTAGCTGTGAACCACGAGCAGCGCAAGGTTCCAGAACTGGAAGTGGGGGGAAAGCTCAGAGCTGAAGGGGCTCGGATTTCTCCACAACACGACCTTATCTCAGTGACAACCAGGTTCTCATGATGTGCTGCTGTTCTCTCAAAGGCAGGAGCCCCCCCAGGCACAGAAGGGTGTCTGAGCCGGGCAGAGCCAGGCGGTGCCTTTGAAAGGTTCCCCTGCCTGGCAGTTACAAGATACTGTACTTAAAACGTCAAATCAGGCAATCTGTCCTGAAAGGAAAATTACCACGGCAATCACAGCCCTCGTGGAGCACAGGCTAAATGATGAAAATCGTTCTGGCCACCCAGAGCCTGAATGTCGGAGTGCCAGGTCAAGGAAAGCTCCAGCAATTAGCCTGCTGTGCTAATGACGTGCCTGTTTGATATAGGAGCTCAATAGCACCCTGATTGCCCATGATATGATTAGGCACATTTTGGGTTGCTTAAAAAAATTTTTTTTAAAAAAATTTGATGCCTTGGAAGAATAGAATCTCATTTCTCTGGCATTTTCTGTGTTTCCTGAAAAGCCAAGGGCAGGTTTCAGCTCCTTAGGTTTCCACAAGTGTTTTTCGATTCACTCCTTGACCTACCTTTAATGAGGAGAAGATGTCATTGTTGGGAAAGATATGAAAATACAGTAGCATGAAAAGCTTGTCCCATCACAAAGCTGTCATAATTCAAGGGGTCTGTTTCTCTTCATGCATCGTTAAAAACAAAAAGTAAAGGAGGTGAAAGAAGATTGCTCCAGGCTGGATACCCTTAACAATCCAGTTACTGGATACACCAGGTAAATTCTGGTAATCAGAAAACATTCTCTTTCCTCTCCTTTTTTTTTTTTTTTTCTTTTTTTTTCCTTGTTTTTTTCTTTTTTTTTCTTTTTAGAAGTCAAATTTTGAGCTGATCTGCCATTTCTGAAAAGTTCAAACCCATTTTAATTTCATTTTTGTCTTCCTCCTGGTTGGGAATAAAATGGCTGGCCTGGAGTAGGGCAGGAGTAGGATTAGACTGAAACTCTCTGGATGTTCAACACCCAAAGGTAAATCCCTATAGGGTCACCAATCTGCCGTGCTGGGGAATGGGATTTACCACCAGATGAAACAAAAATAAGCAGGGGAAAAAACATTTATTGCCATGGAGGCACAGCCAAAACACACCAAGGGAAAAAACTGTTACTGGGAGGATATGTTTAAAAGCACTCATGGCCAGAAGTTTGTTGGTGGTGATAAATTGAATTAATGTCCCAGGTAAAGCAGCCCAAAAAATCTGAGCACAAACAGCCTGAGACACCCAGCACCTCTGCAGGACGTGGGGACAAAGAGAGCAGTGACACAGCAGAGGCTGGAGCAGCACAAGTGTGAGATGAAAAAGAAGGTGGAGAAAGAATATCCCAGAGTTAATTCAATATTTTGGTTGGAGATGATCAGAGTTTGGATATTCCAGCCATTGGAACCATCGCTGTCCAAGAGGGAGAGCTTGGAGAATTTGGGACAAAACTTCAGGGTGCGCCCAGTGCCCACCCTGGGAGCACCTCGGGGGGGCCTCCAACTTAGGACATTCCAGCTTTTTTTCTCTGGAATTCTGTCCCTGACAGTCTAATCTCGGGCAGGACTATTTATTGACATTAAAAAAAAAGCAAATCCCTTGTTTGGAAAGAGGAAAGGGAAATCTCGAGGTGATTGATGCTGTGGGTCCGGGGACAATGGCTGCTTGTGTCTCACAAATTGATACTTTCTGGATTCCCGAGGAGAGGGGTGGGAGCTTGGGAAAGCTCCTGGCTGCATTCATACATATTCAGGGTTTCTCTTTGTTTTCTGATCAAGGGATAGGCTCAGTCCTTAGGTTTGTGAATGGTCCCTTGACACCAGCCCTGAAATTTTTTTTTAATTATGCAAGCCCGGAATGGCTTGAATTTGGACCCAGGACTGACAGCGTAGCCTTGGTTTAAAAGGAGGTTTAGCCTTAAAGGAAGTGGAAATCTTAAAAAAATTTGCTTCTGCTCCTTGAAGGTTTTTTCATCCAAAACCATTTCTTCCCCTCCATTTCTCCCTTCATTTCTGCTGCTCCTGGGCATTATCAAGAGAGTTTGTCAGAAAGAAGGAGAGGGAAGAAAATTTTTTCAAAGCTTTTTACGCTGGGTTTTGAGCTGATATTGAGATTTTGAGTTATATTTGTACCCCCTGCTCCACTTTTGAGATGTGGCACTGGCTGCTGCTGCCCCTCTGGATCCCTGGGATGCTGTGCCCGCTCCAGAGCCATGGGATCAGAGTTTGTGCCTCTGCCCAGCTCTGGATAAAACCAATCCCTCACCTCCACCCACCCCAGGCAAGGTCCCACCACTCCATCAGCAACAAATCCCAAAAAAAAAACCTCCCCAAACCTCCCCAATACCAAGGGAGGACCAAAACAGAGGCAAACAGGGATCAGTCCAACCTCAAAATGAACTTTAACAAGAAGAATGAGCAGGAGAAGTTAATCAAAACCACACCAGGTCCTTGGCATTGCTGATCTTCTCTGTGGCAAAGTGCAGAAATGACCAAAAACTGCTTTTCTCTATTTTTTATAAGGTTGACCTGTACTAAAACATGGTCACTCTTAATCAGAAGAGAAATCTGCTGCCCTCTAATTTTACAACCACAACATTTCAAATGTTGTTTTCCCATTTTTAATATTGTGGAGGGAAAAGAAAACAAAGATAAAAATGTGGAAATACAATTAATTCACACTTGCATCAGTTCCCTGTTCTCACTACTGGAAAGAGTTTTAAATATTTACTGAATTTACCATATTTCACTTTCCCAATCTATTCAGACAATATAAAAATATATACATGATTTTACTATTCAAATTTCCCTCCTTTTAACCTGCAGTCCATCATTAGTGAGTTACAGGAGGATAAATTGAAATTCAGACTGGCAAAATTGAACTGAAAAGCCCCAGCTCCAATTTGTCTAAAGCAACATGTTTTATAATTATTTTGTCCTTCCCTACTAATGACTTTCTGACTCTTTCCATCCCCTGGGTACCCAAGGGATATTCAGCATTATCTGTGCACATCAATAATTTTTATGGGACATGTGTTTTCACTTTGGAGCAGCCTTTTTTCATTGCTTAAAAGTAGCAAATAAAGCTCTAATAAAAATTGATGCTCGTGTCCCTTCAACACCAGGTATAGGTTTTCCAGCCAGCCATAGGATTTCGTGTTGCAATCCAGATTGCTGCTGCTCCTGCTTCCCCACACGGCCAGGAAAATAAAATCAGGCTGTTGAGGCTTTGGAAGGGAAAAGCAAATCAACCAACAAATATTCGGAGAAGAGTAATTTGGGGAATATTAGATAAACTTTCTTTCCTTACTTTAGCGCAGGAAAATTATCTCTACTTCCAGTTTTTTAATATCCCTAATATTATTTCGGCATCTTCTGGCTCTCTGGTTTTTGCTGACTCATCTGCCATTTGAGACTTTTCCTATGCCTCTAACTCATACATCCTTTATTCTCTTGGAATCTGTTTTGGAGCCCTCAACTCGCCCTGTGGGATTCATTTGGATTTTTTAAAAACACTCAAGCTCACATGAAACCTCTTAGTCAATATTTAATTTAGACTCTCAGATGCAGAGACCCTCAAATTATTCTGATTTCCAAGGGAAGGGGGAAATATGGACGTGGAAAAGATTTTGCTGCTGCAAGAAGCCAGGAGGCTCTGCCTTGCAGGAAAAGGTGCAGGACAGCACATCTTTGATTCCTCCAGTTTTCATTGTCACTCTTATCAATCCCAAAATCTGCAAAATCTCCCCTTCCTGAATAAATCAAGCTGGAACTTCTCAGCCACCCCTCTGGATTGCTCTGAAGGATGCAACCTGTGAGTTGTCCTACTGCTTTATCCTTCCCAAAGCCATAAATCCCCCTAAATGTCCCCAAATTCAGAGCTGTTTCTATATTAAAGCAAAAATTTAAATCAATGCCATACTGGGATGAAATCGATCCCACACTGGGATTTAAATCAGTCCCTGTGCTGGGATTGATTTGCAGAATGAAGGGGATCAAGTGGCAGGAGCCACTCCAGTTTCCATGGAGTGCCCAGAGGAGGGAAGCTGGAATAGGGGGCTGAGGTTCCCTGTGATGTCCAGGGAATATCCCCTCCCTCCCTGGGCCAAAATCTCCCAGCATCTGCACCACCTTTATGGCCTCCAAAGGGGCTTACACCACTCACAGCCCCAAAGGAGAGGGTTCCTCATGCATTTGGCCCCTGTCTCCCCTTTTCCTCATAGGCATTTGGGGTTTTGGGATGGTTTTTGGGAGGCTGCTGATGGCTATGGGTTTTCCCCACATGTCTGCCAGCTTTTGGCTTTCTTGAAACTGTGTTTGAGGTTATTTATGCTCATCTCTCTTCTCTTCTTCCCCATGCCTGTGTTGAAGGGAAATGAAATCCTATTTCATGTGAGGGACACACCTAAAGCTCTGTTGGTGCCCAGCAGACGCTCCCTGGGGAGCTTTGATCCACACCAAGCTCTGTCCCTCCAGTTCTCTCACCTTTTAAGCCTCTTCATCCCCATAAAAACACCAGCCAAGGGCCCTTTCCAGGCTCTGACAGAGCTGGGAGTTGTGACGGAGACACAGATCAACACCTCAGCTCGCTCTTGATCCATTCCTGATCTGCTCCGGGGTTCCTGGCAGGGACAGAGGGTGGTGAAGGTCCAGGAGGGACAGGACATTGCAGCAATACCTGTCTGCCCTCCTGGAACAGCAGAATGCTCACCCTGCAGGAGTCTGCACTTGTCCTGAAGGCCTGGAGTAAACTCGTTACCACCAGGGCTCCCCTTCATCGCAACTTAACAGCTTTTTATGGATTTGTGTTGGATCCGAGTTCAAGCTCTCCAAAAGCAGTGATGTCCTGCCAGTGATTTAACTGGAACCTCAGACAAAAATGTTCCCTTTGCTCTCAGCTCCAGCCTGTGGACCAGGGCTTTCCTTTTAACAGAAACACCTTTTCCCCCCTCCCAAATCCCCGGAGAAAAAGCAGACAAACCTGCTACGAGCACTTTATATTTAATGTTCCCTGGTTTTTGCAAGCCTGGGTCAGTGAGATGAGCAGGATTCACTCTGGGCAGGGCCTGGCACTGAGGAAATTGTGCAGCTCTTTAAAATGGGACCAAGAAATTCACACCAAAGGCTGCACTTACTGGAAACCAGTCCCTGAGGGGCAAAATCCTGGAGTTCCTGTTGGGTTTTTACAAGCCAGGTGTGCTGGCAAGAAACCTGCAGTGGTCCTGGGAGGCAGGTAGCCTGACAGCTTCTCTCCATCACATCTTTACAGGTTCATGGAGCCTCTCCAGACCCAAGGAATTTTGCTCCAGGCATCCTGGTCCTCTCTAGTGGTTTCAGACTTTGAAAGGGGTATAGGACATGGAACATCCTGCCTGTCCCTCATTCCCTGCTCCTCTGAGTTGGGACTGCACGAAACGGATCAGGGGCTGTGGGAAACAGGAGTCAGAGGGGTGATTTGGGTGGCCAGAGCAGTGCCAGGATCTGCTTTCTGAGAGATTACAAAAGATCTCACTTTTGGGAAATAGAGATAAAATAAAAGAGTGCAAAGAGGCAAAGGAAAAGCATGACCAGGAAGTCTGGGATGGGGATAAAGAGCAGGAGTGACCCCCACACCTCTCTCCGATCACACAGCCCCATCCTGGCTCATCAACCCCTCATGTCCTGCCATGGAAGGTGCTGAGCCTCCAGCAGTAACTCAGCCTCGCACTCAGCACCATGAAACATAACCCAAGTTGATTTTTTTCCTATTGCCTCAGCATAAAAAAACCTTTTAGAAATAAAATTTAAAAAAACCTCATTTGGGGTTTATGCTCTTTCCACTCCCTCCTAACAAAGAGCTGTTTCTTTCCCTTTTTTCAGGGGGAAGTCAGGAAACTTGGAGTTTGCAGGTCTGAGCGAGGGCGAGCATCTTCTCTTTTCCTGCCGGCGACAAGGGCAGCAGTGATCTAATGAGGTGTACATGCTCTAAGTGGGGCTTCTTCACTTGGAAACACTTGCCAGAGCTCCATAAATGGGACTCCTTCTTTTCTGACCCTTTGCCCTACTTCAAATGAGCTTTTAAACCCTTTGGAAAACATGCGGTTTTGCTTTCAACTGCATTAACCCTCATAATGTGTTATTTTGGCTCTCCTTGGACATTCAGGTTGAAGGCCCAGATTTCAGAGATCTCGCCTGGCAATGTTGACAAGCAAGCCCTACTCAGGCTATCAGGCACCCAAAGTCAGCTCCTTTTAAAAGCTCTGTTAGCTCAGCTGTATTTTTCTTTGTACACCCAAATCCTGCTGGCTGTGACGGGAGGCTCCGCGCTCCGCACGCTCCAAACAGCTCCTACATAAAGCCCCGAGTGTCCACACGGACGGTGTCAGGACTCACCTGGGCTTTACAAGGCACTAAAGAAAACACTGGTGGCATCTTGCCCTGCTGGCAGCCCCCCAAAATCCCCCAGCTCTGTCCCCATGCCAGCAGGGACAAAGGCGGTGTGTGCCGGAGCTCGGCGGCGCTGCCCACCTTCTCCATGCTCGGTATTTATTCAGCTTTGTGCCATGAGAATTTGAATTTTAAAAGAGGGATTCTGCAGCTGGAGAGAGCCCAGGCTGGGAATAAGAGGGGAGAGAGAGGGGGGAAAGGGCTGGAAGTTTCTGTAGAGGGATGGTTTCCTCCTGCAGGTCCCGCGTGCAGGAGCTCTGCGAGTGGCCTGTTTGCAGATATCCTGTGGATAGGGAGATTTTCCATTCCTGTTTAGTGGCTGCCTCAGTCTGGTCTCACCTGGTGAATTTCAAAGCTTCACAGAATCATTTAGGTTGGAAAAGACATTTAAGTCCAACCCCTAACCCAAGACTGCCAAGTCCACCACAAACCA
This sequence comes from Eopsaltria australis, assembly GCA_034509425.1. Classification (NCBI taxonomy): domain Eukaryota; kingdom Metazoa; phylum Chordata; class Aves; order Passeriformes; family Petroicidae; genus Eopsaltria; species Eopsaltria australis. The sequence goes on from JAVTVJ010000403.1 coordinate 620,118, forward strand.
AACTCCACAGAAAATAAAGAACACAAACCCCCCACCAAACCCAAAAATCAGCCAAAACTTTATATATCTTTTTAATTCTTTCACACTATTTAGAGCTGGTTGGTTTTGTGCATCTGCTTCCTTAACACATGCAGAAATATTTACTAATAAATATTTTCTGATGAATTTAAAGTTATACAATGTAGTTTAAACACCCGATTTCATGTTTTGATCATAGTAATTCCATTTACAATAACCTTTAATCACTGATTTGTGGTAGATAAGTTGTTTTACTGCAAAGCACCAGAAAATCCTCATGCAGTAAATATGTTTTGACCTGATATATTTAAATAATATTTTAGGGAGGGAATACTGAGTCTGTTCACCCCACACTGAAAAAAAAAGCCCAGCCTCCTCTCCCTTGGTTCCTACTACAAAGAGCAGAGGGATTTCAGTTCCTCCAAAAATGGCTCTGAGCAGCTCTCACTCACAGTCTGGATGTGGGGTAATTTTGTTGAACTATTTGATCAACTCTAGCGAGGGATCTCCCATTTCTCTTTGGGGTGAATCCCATTTCCCAGCCCTCCTTCCTCCGGGCATCCCAGGGAAGCCACAAAGCATCACCAATTGAAAGAAATGCAGCAAAGAACAATGGCATCAAGTGTCTTTATGTGACAACTTAAATCCAGGCTGTAGGTGATGGTCTGGCACATCAGGAAGTGGTATTCCTCAAAAATACCAATATTTGATCCACAAAGAAATGGAAAAGGGGGAGAAAAAGGCTTGCCAGAGCACATTTAGGAGAAGCATCCCAGCGTATAAATGTTTTTGGGTACGTGACCAGCTCTTTAAAAACTTATGGTGGATTTTTCTCCAGGAAAGCTTTTCATTAAAGTCATATATATTTCTTTGGGCTTAAGTAATAACGTAAAGCACTCCTACTTCTTCTAACACACTATTAACAGCATAATTAATTCTCAGCAACAGGAAACAGAAACCTTTCTTCTTCACTTCATCATCTCAGAGTCAGACCTTCAGTCTTCTTCCAGGATCCCTATCAAACAGATGGCTTTTATACTCATAAACATGTTGAGCTCAATTTTCCTCCTGCTGAGTGAAAGATTCAAACAAACCGAACTTCCCTACTACTGCTAGGAAATTCCAAACATCTCGAAATACTTTTACAGATGTTCCTTGGCAAGTGACTCCTCGAAATGTGTGTGGTTCGAAAAAGCCAAGCCCAAAGCAATGAATTTCGTTGATGAAAATCGCTGATTAAAATAAAAATGAAGGGGGGAAAAAGAAGGGAATGATAGAAAATAAGAGAAGAAGCAGACTTTTATCTGGATAACCAAGTTTGGGAGGCCTGGGATGAAGCATTTTTAAGTTTGTATTCATTTGGAAGATGGAACCTTTCAAGCTAAACTGGGTTGACTTTTTAATGAACGGTGTCCAAATTTCGAGACAGCCTTGGCAAATTTCTTGCTTCGGGGATGGGAGCCGGTGGTTTAACCACACTCAGAGCCCAAGCCAGGCCAATTTTTGGTGGTTAAGACTAATTTTAGAAGACAAAATTTCAGGGATGCAAATCCATGCAAGATGGAACCCTCGCAGATACAAACAGCCCTGGCTACGTGCTGCTTTTGAGCAGAGCTCTCCTCGATTCGAGGTCTCGCTGTTGTCACGCTGTTCTCATTTCCATTTACGAGATATTTATCCTGTTAAATCCTGATCCCTGTGTTCAACTAACGCTGATCCACGAGTGGATAACTGTGCTGAGTGCTGGGACAATAATCCAGATGTTTCACCTAGTAAATACATGAGATATTTTGCTGTCTGCCAAGTGTTGCCTTGGCAGGCAGAACCTTTGTTCTCTCACCGATGAACGCGGAGGAATTTCCAGAGGGGTTTAGCAATGGAGGGAATGGATGAAAAGTGGGGAAAATTGAAGAAATCAGTCTCAGAACCACAGAATCTGGCTGGGAACTCAGCAAACATACAGGGTACATTTTTAAAGGTCTTTTCTGAAGGTGAAGTGGGATCCATGAGCACAACTCCACAGCACCAACCCTCAATTGTTGGCTCCACGAATAAAATATATTTAATGAGGTTTGGAAATCTGGGATGCCACCACTTCTCCCCTCTCTCTTTTTCCAAGCATTAACCCTCCCCACAATTTTTTTTCGTATAATGGCTCTCTGGTTTGGTGGGTTTTCCAGCACTCTGCATTTTTCCTCTCCCCGAGTTCGTGTTCGTTACACACGAAACCATCTCCAGACTCCTGGGAAAAACCTCATAAAAATTCAGGAATTATATCATCTCCATGCTGTTTTTAAGGAAAAAACAATCTGTTTTTTTGGAAAGGCTCTAGTGAGCATTAGCAGCACTCTCTCCTCCACGCTCTGTGTGTGTCTGGTTACCTTGTCCTGAGCCAAACAGCTTCATTAAATCTCATTTAAGCGCTGGCTGCGGTCAACTCTTGTGACTCCAGCCCAAGCCGGAGCAGAAAATCCACAACCTCTACACACAAAGCTCATCTCGTTGGGCCAATATTATTTTCATCTTCCTGAACATCATTGTCTGCCCTGTACAACCAATTAGAGACGCTGTTGGTTTTGGAAAGGGCTCAACAAAGTGTGTGCGGATCAGACAAACGCGGGGCTTCAAATAGGCAGGCGTTGTTTTTTGGCCAATATTGTCTGATAAAGCAGCGTTATCTGCACCTTTTCCCTGAGCTGGCTCTCACCCTGTTTGAAATAATTCTATTTTACAAGCTGGATGTCAACAGTACCTGTTTATGGAAGGTGACACCGGCTCCCCCCTGCCGCTGGTGTTATCGATGAGGAAGCACTAAGTGGGCGTGTGAGTATTTTTAAAGTACACTGCAAAAATAAAATAACAACGGGGCCTCTGATTTATCCCTCTGCTAACAAAATAATGAGCCCGCCACCTCCAAATGTGCTGCTCTTCTGGACTTGCTTTTAGGAGAAATCCTTGTTTCTCCTCGCAAGAGAAAATATTGAGGGTATCTTGGAAATCAAACAATTTATTTTCCTGGCGTTTGCTGGCTGAATTTCAACTACAAATTTTTGGGGTTTTTTTTTGTTTGCTTGTTATGATAAGTGCTGCTGGTCCTACATTGTGGGAGAAAGGAATTATCATTTTCATTTAATTGTGCTCTCCCAAACTCAGTCATTGGATGTCAGAACCAGTGAGAAACCAAGAACTTCTTGAAAGTGTCTGCACAAGAACCATAATTTCCATATGAAAGCCATAATTTCCATATTAAAATTTCCATATTAACTGAGTGTTTTTTACTACAATCTCATGCACACACACAGGACTATGTAGAGGCAGGAATCAACCAATCCCAGTTTTTAGAGGGCTGCGTTTCAGGGCTGATAATCAACATCTCACAGCACCTTTCAAAGCAAATTTTAGAGGTGCATAAACAATTTCTGTCCCTGCCTAAAGCAAAACAGGCCAAACCCCAGGGGTGGATGTGTCCAGCAGATGCTCCCGGGTGCTGAGACACATCTGGTAGTGATGTCCCTGCTTTAGGTTCCCAAAACTCTCACAGAGAGATTTCTTTCTCTAATATTCATTCCCAACTGCGACAACAGCTCCAAACTATTCCCAAAAGGGTGGAGCTGCCCTTGGAAAATCCAGGGTTTCAGTTTTCCTGTGCTGGGTGCAGTGGCTGGGGTTGTATTTGGGATTGGGGTGCTCTCAGAGCATTGCAGGTCCTGAGAGAACACAGGGAGAGAAGACAAAATCTGCATTTTGGGGTCCAACTTCAGGATGAAAAGGTGGGATATTATTTAAGCAGTGGTAGGATTTATCTCACTCACACTCAGATAATCTTCTAAACGCCCACATAAGACAAATTAATTACAACTGGGAAAATGACTGTCCAACAAAACCACTCCAACAATCAATTCCAAGCCTGCCCAAACCCAGGATCAACAAACCAGAAGCCAGTGATGCCTCAATCTTAGTCCCAAAGAATAAAATCAATTTGACCACACTTTTGCCAAAACAAAAGATGAATTTATTTGCATGTATTTGCTTTATGAAAGACTGTGATGCCAAACATTTTACATTTGGTATATTTGATGTTCAAACACATCCAACTTCCAATACCCTCAGGTTTTTATTTGGATTTAGAGAGGGACTAACAGCATAGAAGCATTTTTCTTTTTTTATAACCCAAGTGCTTTCCCTGTACCCACTGAGGACAGAGTGCACATGGGCAGAACCCCATTCCATCGGGGATTTCTGCTCCTTTTCCTACCAGAGTGTCCAAATGGTGTTTTTCTGGAGAAAACAACATGCCTGTGAGGTTTGCTGTGGTCAGGCAGCAGCAGCCTCTTGTTCTGTGCTTAATGAGCTAATAAAGACAAGCAATGAAGAGACCTGGTACCAGACACAGCCCAGCTGTCCCAAAATCATTCCTCCTCCAGTTTTACCACAAAGCTGGGTTATGACCCAGCCCACCCTGGCCCAGATGAGGTTTTCCACGGACCACAGCGGGATTTGGGTCAGGCTCACAGTAGCTGGAAGCAAGCAATTACATTTAGAGGGAGGAAAGGAAGGAAAAACAGCTCAGCAGCCCGAGCTGGGCCAAACTCTGGAGATGCAGCAGGGAAAAATCATCCCATAGTTGCTTTTCTAAGGAAATGAGCATCCAGCACAGAGACTCTGAATTCATTTAGGAATGATTTAAAAGCAGCGTTCTGAGGGGGTGTGTGCACGTGGAAAAGCAGGTTTGAGACATAAATATATTCCTTTTGTTGACAGTGGAAGAAGCACTGTTTCCTTTGGTCCCAGCGAAGAGCAAACAGTTGCTCTGATAGTCTTGGCAAATGAAAAACTTTATTTTTATCAGACAGAGGAGGAAACCCTGTGCAGCCATTGCCAAGGAGTTCCACACTACGTGACATGTCCCACTGAGTCCCTGTGCTCCCAGTGTGGAATTCTCACAGCACATCTGTTTCTCTGAGGGGTTTCTCGTCACTCCCCTCCCCTTCTGGGTGGGAATGGCCAGGAGGATCTTCCTTGACTTGCACAGAGGAAGGATTTCTTAGAAAAGTGAAGACATTTTTAAACGTTCAGGGTGAGCACGTTGTCAGCTGTTTCCTGGATGGCAAAGTGACAGGACAAAAGACAATTATTTGAGATTCTGCTGCAGGTGGCAGCTGAGGGTGAGGATGGTGGGGCAGCTGGGTGGGTGCAAGGCACCTCCTGCTCTTCATTTCTCTCTGGAAGAAAGGGCTGCCCATCTCCTGACTCATCTGGACCAGAACAAGGCCTCTGGAAAAGATAAATACTGAAAGGGAGCGTTTCCAATGTGGAAATGCTCCCAGTTCTGAGCCTCCCAGCGCTGCAGTTAACCCTTCCCTTGTGCTGAGCCAGGACAGGCTCCTCTCTCCAGGGAGATAAATTCACTTCATGTGCAGGACTGAGCTGGAATCAGCTAAATAATCCCAGCTGGGCACAAAATAGGGTTGTAAGGACTGAAGAGGGTTGTCACTCCCAGTTTTATCTACCAAAGGAGCATTATAAACACAGGATCACTGCTGCACAGTTCCAGGCCTCTGCTCTTCCCTGATTTTCCAGGAAAAGAAATTTTGCCTTCCTGCTTTATTTTATATTTTCCTAATTTAACATGGATCCAGGGGCCAGTGTTTTAAAACACCTGCACTCCCTGCTTTGCAATGAAACCTAAGGAGAGCTCCAGGGATAGCCACTGCGGGGTTTCTGAACGTCTGGGCTTTCTGAGCTCTTTCTTTTCCTTTTTTTCCTCCCCAACAGCTGGCTCTTAGCAGGCAGACTGCTGCTTAAAGTGTCTGATATGATGTGAGAAAGCAAAATAATCACCTGCCAAGGATTTCATCTTCATAAAAGGCAAGGTGTAAGATCAAGTTTCAGAACGTGGAGGAGTCGGGCGCGCGCTGTGACACCGCCGTGAACCCTGAGGAACCAACTCCTGTTAACTTTAAAAACACAACATCCATCTCCTTGCCCCTCCAGACCCTGGTTTTGGCAATGCTGGGCCCTTCCCTGAGGAGAACTCAAGGGAGAATGGAAAAGAGAGAAAAAAGAGGGGGGAAAGAAGCCTCAAAAACTGCTACGACCCACCAGAGCTGCGTTCTCCTGATCCATGATAATATTTGGGATCACTTCTCCTTTGCAGCTCGGCCAAAATTGTTGGATTCACACTCGGTTGGCCAGAGAGAATTTGCCCATGCACACGGATGATGGAAAATTGAGAATAAGGGCTTTCTTCTCAGTACACACATGAAGGGAGTGGGTTTTTCCTGGGAGGAAAATTATTTGGAGGCAGTTTAAACCTTAATAAAAAGCTGGCAGGGCAGCTGGCAGGATAAAACTCTTCTGTTAACTAAGATGGACTTGTTGTGTTACCTTTGCAGCCTTGGAGAACTGAAGTTGTTGTTTTACTTTTCATCTTTAATTTGGTATTTTGCCTCATTCGGCTCAGAAAGATAAAAAAGATTTAAGGATGTCAGTGATTTTTCTGGCTGAATAAATATTTACACTGTTGCATATTATTTTTACTGGTTCATGGATGGATGGATGGATGGATGGATGGATGGATGGATGGATGGATGGAAATAACATCTATATTTTCAGAGAAAAACTGAATCTCTTCCTCCACTGATTCTCATTTCCACCTCTGCAAAATAAAAGCCAAAACAGGTGGCAAAGGATGTGACTCTGATTTAGTGGCCATCGAGCATATTTCTTCCGCCCTGGATTCTAAAGCTTTTTCCAAAAGAGAAATCCACCCCCTTTGCAGATGGGGAAACAGATTCCTGATATTTGGAAAGCCAAAACAGCAGCATTTCCATGAGCCAGATGAATGAGTGGCTGTGAGGGAGAAACTTTGGCCCACAGGGTTTGTCTGCCTTGGGCACATTCCATAACCAGCAATGATTCCAGCCTTTCCCCCCAAAACTGCACACAGTTGTCCTTCCCTAAAGGAAAATTGTCCTAAACCAAATTAAACCCCAGCTCTAAAAGCTCTCTAAGCAACAATCAAGTACAATGTATTTGATCAGGACGGGGTTTTCCCCTTCCACTCTAAATTTTGGCCACGATTTCCAAAAAATTTCTTAGCTACAATTATTTGTGTATTTTAAAATATATATTTTCCTCATGAAGGTTTGGTCCTGACATCTCCCTGAGACCTTTTTACTGCTGGTCTCATGGGAATGTGTTCCTGGTGGACTTTGCTGTAGCTGTGATGGGCTTGGGGAATAAGACAAGAAATTTGCTGCTTATATTTCAGATTTGTGTGCCTGGGAGCTTGGCTGATTTTAGCTCTATTACTTCCATTAGATCTATTTTAGATCTGTTATTTGGATTAATAACTGATATTAAGGAATTACCTTTTCTTACAGAATTTTCATGTCCCTTTACACAGCAGATAAAAATATTACAGTGCGTGCTCAGCTACAAAATTGATCCTACTAATTAGTGAATAATTACACGTTTATGTGTCCAGACACTAAATCTGTAAAAAATCGGATTTGGAGAAAAAATTTGGCTCAATCTTTGAAGGTGTGAGTGGGAATAGATCCACAGGGAGGCAGGATCAGCTAATTAGGCTTCTCCCCCTCCCCTCGATTTCCATGTCTCGCCTCCTGTTTTGTGAGTTTCCAAACGAGCACACGGTAATTACTTCATTAGGAAACTATTAGAAGGGAACAAGAGAAGATGAGTCACTCGCTTTTTGTCCCTGCTTTTATCTGATGGTGAGAAGCGAAGGAATTTTAAAAATCTTTTTCTAGGTCAGCGATCCTTCCAAGTGCTCGTGCCCATCTTCCCTCCTCCCTTCCCCCTCCTCGACTCCAAGTGATTTTGCAGAGCCTGGTGTGGAATCTGCCCACAAGGAGCCTTTTCCACAAGAAAAGCATTTATTTATTTCTTTTTAGTATTTTGGTCTCTCTAGATAAGGAAAACCAGCTCATCAGTACTTTTTTTTTTTCTCATATAATGATAATTTCTTGTGGATTACATTTTGTGGCTCTCAGGTTTTGGCTCAGAAGTTCTCTCACATTGAAAGAGCTGGAAGGAAATATTTAAAGACAAGGAGAAACACTTCAAATTAAAAAAAAAAAGCTTTTAAAAACCGGTGTGTTGCACAATACTCCTCAACCCACATTTAGATCCTCACTGATAATGTATTTTAAAAATTGCTTAAAATATTTCTTTTCTCATGGCATGTCTTCACTCTATCACTTCAACCACCATGTCAAGAATTTGACAAAGAGGAGCCTCCAAATCCATATTTAAGTAGTAAAATAAATGATCTGGTTCCCAGAAGAGCTGAGCACTCTGCAGTCATGAGCAGGGATGAGGATTCCAGTCCTGTTTGAAATGGAAGCCTCAATATTTATTGCATCAGAAATGTATTTATCATCTTCTGGAAAGGAGATCTGGTACATTTTGGAGAAAGTTCCCTCAAAGAATGGGAACAGAGTCCCTTGCTGGCTATTTAACCACAGGATCAGCTTGCCTTGCTCTTTTCCAAGTCATTTTTCCATTGACTTGCCAAAACATGTGAGGTCTCCTTGCCCAAACTGCCACTCGGATTAAAAGTGATTGACAAGGGATACAATTAAGGCCTGATTCAGAAATCACCAGGCTTAAACCCCTCTGGTAAGAAAATACTTGGGTTCCACAAAAAAAAAAAAAAAGTTAAAAATCCTCCTTGGGATAACCTTCACGAGTTAATATTTGAATATTCCAGGAGTGTTGCAGCGATCGTCAAAAATCGAGCGAAAAGTAACTGTGAGCAGTGGCTGGTTCCAGTTCCCTGAAACAACAACAACAACAAAAAACATGAGGCTTTGAGATCAGAATCTCTTGGTGTGATTTGCATATTGATACAGAGCAGATGTTTCAGAAACAAATGCTGCTGCATCTGCTGATGGATTGGCTTCAGCTGCCTGCAGACTCCACTGCGAGGAGTTCAGCGGGGCTACAGTGACACATTTGTCATTCTCATCGACTTTGTAAGTCCTCTGTTGACCCAACAGTACCTGAATAATTTTTGTCTCTGTGGTAAATTAGAGATGGAAGCCTGCAGGGGCAGATGTGGGGAAGGGGGTATTTTTCCCGGATCACAGGAGAGGCTGGCTGAGGCTGCAGGGATGAGTTTTGCTGTTTGTTTTTACACTGCTCTTCTCAGCTTTTTCTCAGAAAATATTTCAGAAAATAAAAAGAAGTGGTCAAAATATTGATGCTGTCAGTCAACAGTTGTCGTTGTTTTATTTTCACGGCAGGTTATCCTGATGTGGGCCCGCCCAGCACTTCTGGAGGAGTTGTGTGAACACCATTAGGAGCTTTGATGTTAAACCCTGAGCCTCAAGAGTGTCTTGCTCCAGAGTAAAAACACAAACAGTGGTGGTTTGAATGGCAAATTTCTCAAGGGCTTCTTGAGGACAGACTTGGAGAAGGAAAAGCCAAGGGCATCGAGGTGGATTGGGTGAAGTTTCTTCTAAATAACAACAAACAAATTAAAGCCTCACAAAGAAGTGAGTGCACCGTTCGTTTGCAGCTCCTCCCATGCACTGCAGTGCAGTTAAAGGAAAAGGACAGGGGGGCTGTGCACAAAAAAAAGGCTGGAAATTCAGGGGCAAAAAGGTTCCAGCCCTGCTCCTCAGAAGAAAGAATTTCCTTCGAGGTGCAGCCCCATAAATGTGCTGTACAAACAACGCCCAGAATCCAGCATTAGAGAAAACCAAATAATAGGTGCCTAAGGAAATAGCTGGGATTTAGGGGGCTTAAACCCAGGCCTTGCTGTGATACAATAGCCTTATTAAGCATGATATTTTATATAGGATCCAGAGAGTTTGAAGGGTTTGTGCTGTGTTTGGGTAAGGATCAGGGGGATTTCGGGAGCTGTGACCTCATCCCACATTTGATGCTATCAGAGCTGGGCTGCTGAGGGGCTGCGAGGTTTGGCCAACTGGAAGGCAGAGCCCAGAGCAGCTCTGCAGCCTCAGTGTTTACCAGCCTGGAGCCTGTAATTGTTTTTTCATGGAGGGAAGTTCAAGGCCACCCAAAGAGCGTTTCGCAGTGCTCACCAAACCAATAAATGCTGGAGTTAGGAAAGGCCACAAACCGGAGCTGCTGGCCAAGGCTCAGCTGCTTGGCTCCCTCAGACTTTAAAGCAAATTGTGTGGCTAAAACCTCCTGCACCTCATGGAAAGCTTTGGGCTTCACCTACCCGCCAAAGCCAAAGCATCTGGAAGAGGGGAAAAGGTCCCCTGTGACCAGGAACAGCAATTTTCCTCAAAATGATTAGGTTTTTGCCAGCTCTGAAAGCTCTTGCGTTATCATAGAATCACATAATCATGGAATGGTTTGGGATGGAGGGGAATTTAAAGTCCAGCCAGTTCCAACCCCTTGCCATAGGCAGGGACAGCTTCCACTAAACCAGATTGCTGAAACTCCTTGGATTCCTGATGTGTGCCATGTGGGGAGGTATGGTTGGAGCAGGAGGAACAAGAGCACATCAGGATGGCTCCGTTGCACATCTGCCTGGTCTGTTGGTACCTAACTACACAAAACTACTTCTATCCAAAATGCACAGTGGGAACTGGGAAAGAAATATGAAAGCACTTACAGCAGTGAATCACCCATGGGGTTTTTTATAAAGCTTTAATTTTGCATTAGAGCGAAAGGAAGAGCCCCAAAGCTTGGGGAGCACCACAAAATGGGCAACCTTCAAGCATCTGCCTTTGGGTCCAGTTAAATCAGATGGCAAAGGATGTTTGCCATGTAAATTTGGGATTCTCAGCTGACGTGAGATTACGTGTGGTAAATTGTGTCTGCACTGATTCTGGCTCAGGAATTGCACATTGGGATACGGCACTGCTCGGGTTTGGGCTTGCTTGCAAAGTTCTCTTTCACCATCCATATAAACACACTCCAGATTAAACCAGATTTGCCTAAAGGCTCGATCCGGAATAAATTTCCAAAACTTGTGGTGATGCTGGGATAGGACTCTGGAGCCATGGGTGTAGATTCCTTGGGGATTTCTTATTTTTTTTCTATACACATATAAATTATGTGTAACTCTGTTAAGTGGGACTTTTGAGAGGAAAAATCAGACTTTTCAAAATCTGAGATACATCTGGTCCCAGGGGTGTTATCTCTGGTACCTCTCTTTATCTGGATATATGCAAGAAACTATTCTCATGGGTAAAAACCAATACACCTATTTAGATCAAAAAGTTACCAACAAATTTACCTGTCTGGGAGGCCAAGGTGCTAAAATAAAGTCCAAAACTGCATTAAAGAATTTAAACACATTAAGGTTTGCTGAGGACAATCAATAACTTTGATGTCCATTGTCTCAGGCTGTAACAGCACAGATAATCAGAACGCCATTAATTAAATGTTCTTTCTGCCTGAAAATTAAATTAGCTGAGTCTGATACATTTTATATCCCTTGATGACCCAGCATGGCCGAAGCAAAGCAGGAATATAAAAACCATCTGACGTATTTTGTCTTCTGCTGTTTTGGGAATCTTCTCAGCTGACATGGGAAGCAAATGTTCCACAGTCTCATGGGGTCTTTCTTGGGGCTGACTGGTTTATAGCTGGAAAAAAAAAAATCCTCAGCTGGTTTCAGTAGCTATTTGTTACCAACTTAAAGATCAGGTTCTTCAAGGTAAACTGAAAATGACAATTGGAAAATAAACATGAGCCACTTGGTGTGTGTCCTCCGTTGGGCTGAAATGTGACCCGTGTGGGGAGAGGTTAAAGGGTTAAATTGTGCCTCGCTCATTATGGGCCTGGAAAAAAAAAATCCTGGGTAAACTCGAGGGGTGAGGCAGCTCTGAAAGCCCTCGGTGCTGCTTGGTGGGGCTCTGCAGTGACATGTGATACCCAATTTCTGGAGTGTCATGGTTATCAACTGCTCAGGGTTATAAGAACTGACGTCAAAAAGTGTCGGGCAGCCGCTCTCTCCCTGCTCTGGTTGTCACTCTGAGCTCAGAAGAAAAGCATCAGGGATGTTTACACATGGCAAAGTTATTAAGGGCCCTCACAGAGGGGTTTAAAGGCTGCAGCCTCACCTGGAAGATGGCTGGCTTGATCTTAGCCCTTTCCTTCTGACTGGAATACCTTCCTCATAAAAACTGAAATGGGCCCCAGAGAACATTTATGTTCCCCAGCCTCATCCCTCCCTCTGATTTAAACCAGCTCCCAGTAAGAGATTTAAGACCACCCTGAACAGAGCTGCTTGTCAGGCTGCTCATTTAGGGTCAGAAAGCAGCAGAGCATTTCAGCATGTGCCCAGAGTTTGGGCACCTGCTCAGTCCTGTTTTCTACTGACTATGAGACGTTCCTGTCTGACAAAATTAAAGCACTTCCCTACAACTGGCATTTAAACGTAATTTTTTTGCAAAAACAGAGTCTAAATATGGATTCCTGAGAGTAGCTGAACTTCAGATGTTCATTTATGAGATTCTTAGCCACAGGATTTGGGAAGAAAAAGCCTCCTCTCACAGCACAGGTTATTTTTCTTCTTCAGTAGAAAAAAAATCTGGCTTGGAAATTAGCAAAGTGAAATAATTTTTTGTAGGATAACACACAGTGGTGCTCATGGGACCAAAGTCATCCCTGCTAACAGACATCCAGAGGCAAAGTATTGATTCTTTTTCCCAAATGGGCACTTTGAGGAAGCTCTTGAAATGTCTGTAAAGTATCTGCCTGCTGTGCTCATATTTTCTCTGTGATAATGGAGAAAATTCTCCTTCTTCCTGTGTTTTAGAGGTCTTGCCTTTCCTGACAAGCACCCCAAAACGTGAGACTGCAACAAGTTAAAATGATAAACACTGGCATTTCCAAAATATCCCATTTGACCAGAAATCATATTTTCCAGTTTTCATGATCTGCCCAAAACTGCAATTTTTGCTCACCAATTTATTTGCCAATAAAACATGGCCTTGCTCATCTCATTAGCTAATGGTGGTCAAATTTGGGGGTGAATATATGGTTAATGTTTTACACATGAGCCTGACTTGACTCCTTTTCAAGGAGAAGCCACTGGATCTTGGAAAATATCATCAAGCTGACAACTTGTCAATGTCACCAAGCATTTAGCAGAGAACAAGTTCATAAAGGCTCGAATAAATCATGCTGAGCTCCTCTACCTTTATGATGAGTGGTGAAATAGAGATTTCCAGAGGTAACAGAATAGGCATTCACAGTGAAATTCCATTATTTTAGTGTGGCATTGAATTTTAGTCACATTGCCGACAGTTTGCATCCTCATTTCTCCTTTAGGAACGCAGTGCTGATGTGGGTGAGGTCCAGGGGTGGATAGAGGGTGATCACAGCAAATCCTGGTGTTGCTGATGTGGGTGAGGTCCAGGGGTGGATAGAGGGTGATCACAGCAAATCCCGGTGTTTGTGCTTTTGTTATTCCTTTCCTCCGTACCTTAGCAAGGTGAGGGACCACGTTCATGCCTTTCTATATTTCCCTGTTCTGTGTACTACCAAAACAAGCCATGAATTTATTTAAAACCATTCCAGGTTTATGCCTATCTTTCCCAAAATATAAAAGACCAGCGTGGATGAGCAGGAAAATCAGCCCAGGTGATTCAGCCTCAAGCTGTGAGTTTGTCACTGATTTACACAGCAACTGCTGGGTTTATTTTCCCCTCGTTCTGGCTCTGTGTAAAACAGGGTTTATTTCCTTGGTTGTGGGTCTATTTAAGGAACACACATTGTAAGGGCTCCTTCTCAAAGGGAGTTTTGCTATTTTAAGCCCAAGGGTTGTGTTCCAGGGCCTTGATGTCTCCCTGCAAAGGCTGCAGCGGCCAATTGCTTGTCACAGCCTAAGCTGCTTTATCAGCAGCATGATCAATGGGCTCACCACAACTCAAAGGCAGGAACGTTTCTCCTACAAGGCACTGGAGTTTTCCTCTGCTGCTGCCCCATGTGGATAAACCATTAAAGGCAAAGGAGCAGCCCCACACCCTCCATCAGCACTTTGCCACAGCAAATTACTCACATCCAGAAAAGCTCCTTTGGAGGATCCGATCCCAGTGTTTCTCCAGAGCTTTCCTGAGTGTTTGGAAGATCTTTGCCCTGTGGTGAATGATAATGGAGCAACCTGGTATCTGGAGAATCAAAAGCAGAGATTAGACAACAGCAACACATCCTGGAAATCACCCAGTGCACTCATTACTGGGAGCTTTTTCCAGAGAGGAGGTGCATAAATAAGAAAGGCTTGAAGTGGAGGAGGAGGTTTCTCTGTGACACTATAAAAATGAGGTGTGGCAGTGTGACCTTTTCAGAATGCATTTAAACTTCCTCTGGCCCCCCTGGGCTATCCCATATCTGTGTGGTTCACATTACCCGGCTCCCAGAAACATTTGCTTTCCAGCAGGAGGGTGCTGCTAACCCTCCTCTCCTCAGGGTGACTCCTTCCAGAGGTCCAACCAAGCTCCTTCCCAGTCCTGCCACTGCCTCCCCTCGCCCAACAGTTTAAAATATTCTGTTTTCCTTTTCCAGGTCGGAGGGGGGTTGTATATTTAAATTTCTCACGCCTGTTAAAGCTCGGGCAGGTCCCATTACAAAGTCAATACCCAGGAATGGAAAACATCTCCCAAAGTTTCAAGCAAACTCTGGCCATATTTAGCAGGCAGTGCTCGACTTTGCTCCCCCATCCATAAACTCCACGCTAACACAAAGGGTTTGCTACGTCTGGATCCTGCCTGGGCTGTGATTGGAGATAAGTTTTGACCCAGAGAGGGGCTGGGGACTGGTTTGGGTTGCACATTTTCCCCTCTCACCTCTGACACGGCCAACACACGATAACAAGAGGAGGGAGCTCCCCGAGGGACTGCGCTCGGGGTCGCCGCGGATTAAACATTCTCAGGCACGGCTCCTTCCAAAGGCAGGAGCAGGGGAGAGCTCAAAGAGCCAGAGGCTGCTGATTAAGGGCCTTGAAGGATTTTCCAATCCCATCTCGTGGAGCTACTTGCTGTACAACCACCCAAAGTGTGCTTTGACAGAGGCTCAAGTTTGCTATTTAAAGCTCAGCTTTAAAGACGGCAGAGGAAGGCTGAGGGATGTTTGTTTCACTTTGTCCTCTCACTCAAGCTGGATTTTTTTTTTTGCTAATGTTTTAGGAATGTTTCCTTATCGGGATTATAAAAAATAAATACAGCCAGCACTTTGGCAGTCAAAGAGAACAATATAGATTAGAAAATGATTTAGTGCCCTTATTTCACTGACTAACCCAGATCTCAGGAGCAATTATCCATGTGAGTAATTCTCCTGTGTGAAGGTCTTTGCTGAAATCAGTGGAAGTGTTTGTGCAAGCACAGTTACGTAGCTGCAGATCCAGGCCTCAATTTCCTCATGTTGAATTTAAGAACAGATTGTTTCCTTTATAACTTCTTTTTCCAGTGAAAAACAGCTCTCTTCAGAGGGTGAAGTTATATGGAAATGCTTCATTTTGATGAAAATTCACTGTATCCCTTAAATCAATGTTAATACAAAGAGTTTGTAGCAAGGAGTTCCTCTCCAGACTTAACTGTGATTATCAGCAATTCTCAGTATATTTCTGACTCTTACATGTGGCACTTCTGGACCATTTTCATAAGTTTAGAGAACTTCACAGTTCCCCTGAAACCAAAAGACTTTCACCAGTTCTCACCAGTCGTTTATGGGGTGATACCACCAAAGGTTGGTAAGCCTCAAACATGCAGAAAAGACTGAAAAAACTTGCAAAACAAACTTGGAATCTGCAAAAAACTAGAAATGAACAGATGAAAGCTGCTTAATTAACAGATCAATTAAACAAATTACCAAAAGCATAGTGTTTCCCTATGAAATGTGGGAAATTTCTGCTAAAACCACCAGAGACATCATTATTGCCACTGATATAATTTAAATTATGCTGGGATATGGGAGTGATAGACAGGCAAACAAGCCCTGGGTTTAAAGATGTAAATTCTGGTGGTTTTCCCCACAGAATTTGTGAATAAAACCACGGTAGCTACTTCTAAATGTGCCCTCTGACATTGGAATATGCTTTAAAGTGTGATTCAGGGTGTCATGGCATGAACTTCACGTTTCTGAAAGGTTTCCACAAACTTGGGCTCATCATTCCGTGACAATTTATTAACACTTCCAGGCACGAGTGCTTCAGGCAAAGCAGAACAAGAAGCATGACCCTGCTCACTAACAAAATCCACTCTTGGATACCAAGCTGATGATTTCAGTGCAGCCCTTCCGTGCAGAATTCTGGGAGTCTTCAGCTTCAAGAAAGAAAAACAACCTTAAAAGTCATCTCCCAATAAAAGGAGGTTAGGCAGGATTATTCTAAGGTCCCACCTGACTTGGAAATGTATAAATGCATGTATGTGCTTGGATAATTTTAGAATTTTTGTGAAGTGGAAAGGCACATGTTCAGATAAGTGCTAGGAACATTTGGCAAGCTCGTTTGAAACATGCTGTAAGATTTTTGGACACGGCATGTATTTATAAACCACAAAAATACATTCTATCTCTTGTTTTGTCTCAGCATTAATGGTCAGCTACACTGAGAATGTTTAGAAGAAACTCCAGCCACATTTTGGAGGATAAATCTGGGAGCTGCACATTGACCTCGCCGTGGGACAACTTTTTACCCTGATTACTTTAAATTTTCCCCGGTTGACAGCAACAAGAATCACCTGAGAAGTGACAGCAGCTCCTGTTTAAACAGCCAAGCTCCATTTCAAAACCTCCTCTGTCCCAGCGTGGCAGGGTAATACAGATGCCTTTGGGGCTCTCCAGCATTTTCACAGAGAGCCCATTAACTTGGATCCAAATCTGTGCTTGGCCAGACATTTCAAGTCCGCAGAGAAAAGATCTGAAAGGCTTTATCTGAGCCTGATAACCATCACAGCTCAAGCATGGCTTGGCTCCTGATTTACATCATTGCAGAGCGAAGGAGAAGCAGTCTCATTGTGCTGATAAAGTTCTAGCAAAGTGAAACCAAATAAATCTTGGAGATGCCATCAGCTTGTTTGTTTGCTTGCTTGTTGTCCGATGACATCAGCTGAATGCCCGGTTTATCTTTATTTTAACTTGAATTGGATCCTTGTCAGCCTTTGCCAGAGCTGTGCCAAAGGCACGTAGCAAAACCACATAAAATCCGTCCAGTTTTGATGTTTTCTTTGTAAATGCTCTAAAACGGGCTTGACTCTGTCCCAGAGGATCATTAAAGTTCCTGAACTTTCTGGGGCAAGCGCGACCAAGTTCAAAGCAAATCTGGGCTTGATTTATGGTCCTGATTGGAGACCAAGGAAAAGTCAAATTTACAGTCTGGGTTTTATGTTGAGTTTCTTGAGCTCTCAGTCTGAAACTGGAGGCAAACCTCAGGGGGTTGGAAGTCCAGAACACTGAAGCCATTGCTGGTACAACGCTCAGCTGGCGAGAGCTGGCACAGCCGAGGAGCTCCTTGGCAGCTCACGCAGCCTGAGGACTTTGCTCCGGTGCCAAACGAAGCAGTTTGCTGTTAGAAGCATTTAAAAGATGAATAAAGTGACACAGGAACATGGCTAAATAGTTTCTTTAGAGATAAGCCGGGGTGTTTCATAGGAGTTGGGCTGGTAGAACACAAGCTCCCACCACTCCGAGCATTTTGAAGCATTCCAAGCTGAAGCAAGGAGCATTAATTACTCTCAGAATCACAGGAATGAGAAAGCTGTGCCTGGTAGAAAGGGTAGCAACAATCCTGCAAAATTTGGGAGTGCTCTGGGAACACCAGGTCACAGTTTTGAGGCTCAAATGCCAAAAGCAGAGGGCTTGGGGGAAGTAGGTGTTGTGCCATTGTCACTTTTAATGGATGGAGGTCCTGGAGAACAATGCTCCAGCAGGAGCCACTGGGAGGGGAGCCAAGTGGAAATATCCCATCACAGCCAGGGTTTGCTGCGAGGCTGAAGCCTCAGTGCCTCGCCATGACTTCACTGACACCAAGTGCCTGGAACAAAAGAACAATGCATTCAGGCTTGGAAGGGTTCTCCTCGTTTGAATGCATAATAGCGCTTATTGGACAATGAACTCCTTGTAAGATCATGGAAAAACCATTGTGGAAGGCCTGCAATACCTTTTTGCTGCCAACCCTGGCCCAGATTGTCGCAGATTTTATTTCAAAGTGTTCCTGGGGCTTTGAATGTTCAGTTTGTTTCCGCAGGAATCACCCTGGTGTCAATGACTTTCTGTTAATCCCCATCCTTGCTTTGCTCCATATATCCTGATACGAGTTAATTCCAAGACGATGAGCTCGAATCAGTGTTTTTCTTGGAAAAAGTAGTTCCAAGTCACCAGCATTCCCCTTGCCACGAGTGCAGTTGTGGAGCACAATGAGGAAGTCTGTTTGAAGGAACGGGACTGTCCCCAGGGAAAGACACCCACGGCTCCAGCCCAGGAGTGAACTCACCCTCAGGAGTCCAGGATTGCTCAGCATCCCCACACAGGAATGGGCTGCCACAGCCTACAAAGAGTCATTGTATGAAGCCATCCCAGTCATCCTGGGTTGGACAAATTGGGTAAATAAGGGACCTGTCACACACCAGGCTGTGAGCTCAGTCCTTGCTTTGAGAGACCTGACAACTCTTGGATCTGTTTGGGCAACACAACAAAATAAAAAGAAGAACGTTTCTAAGTCATGGCTTAACGGAGACATCAGTCAAGAGTAGGTTTTAATCCTTTTTTTCTTCCCCTTTCTTTGAAAATTCCTTCCAATAGTGGCTTAAAATACTAAGAGGTTGGTGACTTGTTAAAAATCTCCATATGCAGTCCTGCTCAGCAGCAGGAAAGGACAACCAGGAACACCCACTCTTCCAGGAGACTCAGCTCAGGTGCAGATGGGCCCCACGGCCCACATCAGGATTTCCCTGGTGATGTTACAGCAGGAGATGTGAACTTCACCCATGGCATGGGAGCAAAAAGGGAACAATTCCCTTTGGGTTTATTTTCTCTGGGAAATCCAGTCACTGATGCAGGGTTTAAGAGCTCCTGTAGGTGTGTGCATCCTCCTGCATCATTTCCATCAGCTCCCGGCATTTTAACCGAGCTGCCAAACTCCTGTAATTCCCCCAGGCTCCTGCCATCCACTAGAAGTTAGCATGTGGAAGAAGGAGCAAGAGCAAAGGGAGGCACACACCAAAGCCTTGCCTGTGCCAGATGTGGATCAGTGCCCAGCTGTTGTTATCAGAACAGATTTTGTGCCTGCTGACAGCAAACCTGCAAAGGTTGGGCTTTTCAACACTTCTTGTTAACAGGAGGTGCGATCTGGTCTGGAGGCTGAGGGGGAGGAAATTGCAGCATCCAGACAGACAAATTCAGGACTTTTGCTGTCAGACATGATGCAAGTGGAGAACGTTCTGCCTGTGCTGTGTGGGGAAGGAAAATGAAATATTGGACATTAAAGCAATGTGTCATTGGAGTTCTGTTAAATAAGTTGGACTGTGAGCACATCCAAACAAAAAACCTGCTAGTGCTTTTTGACTTGAGCAAATCCTGGCTTTTACTTTAACACTTTGGGGACTTTAATCCCCTTTCCAGCTTTCTGAGGGAGCTGGACACCACCAGGGGCACAGGGGCATTGCTGCATCACCCTGGGCACAGCAAGACCCTCACAGAGCCCCAGCTGCAGGAGAAACTGATGCAGCCCAGGTGACAGCAGGGACAGGTTTGTCCTCAGCCAGCTGTGTAAATAGAGGCACCTCCTGTCCTGGATCCAGCTGTGTCTTTTCCAGATGTGACTGTGACCTTCTGCTCTTCACCATTGACCACGTGGAGGCTGCTGGCCACTTCCTAAAAATGTCCAGAGTTCTCCAAGCCATCCACTTTTAAATAAACTCCTTTTGTACCTAATCTGGATTTGGGAGAGCCCACATGGCCAATTCCACCAGGAGAAAGGAGGAATATTGAAAAAAACCCTCATTATTTGCAGAATGAGGGAAAGTCACCGGTTACAAAATTCTATTCTCACACAGCTCCACCTTGAACCTCACACATGACCCCAACAAAATCAGCAAAATTGGTCTTTCGCAGAATTAAACCTCATATCTAAACACAAAACCTTCTTTTTGCATTGAGCTGAATGCTTGGTTAATTCTCAGTCTCCAAATATAATACAAATCACTCGAGCTCTTTGGCATGAGTCATGGCTTGATTAATATTTTTGGCATTTTTAGTGGGACTCTTAAATAATAGAAGTGGCATCTGAATGGAAATTGGAACAGGCCAGTGAGAGGAACAGTGCTTTTAAAGCTTTGGAGAATTAGCAAAAGCCTCCAAAATGTCAGAAGACGTTAAAAATCCGAAACCAATTGAGGTCTTATTTTTAAAACGGTGTCAGAATTGATTTGTCCTTCATTTGTGTTTTTTCTCTCCATTGCTGCCATTCTAAGTTAGGGAGGCAGTAAAATTCCAAGTGATCCCACAACCCACAGCTCCTGCCTTCATTTCCACCCAGCTCGGAGCAGGTCAGGTATGTTCCTCCCAGCACTGTTTATGATGCTTGACATTGTTACATCATCATTAAAAATCTCTTCACTGATGTGAAAAACACATCTTGGAGCTTTCTAGGTCATTTATTTTGTCGGCTCTGTGGGTATAGAGTGGACTGTCCTCCCTCCCAGGCAATGCTGGTGTAACTGGATCCAAAGAAAATTCTTCAAACTTTATTGGCCACGGAAAACTAAAGTCAATTGGTTAAAAGAAAAGTGTTTATTATGTTTACTCTGGCATCCTAACCATGCAGAATTATTAATCATTAAGATCCAGATACGTAGTTTGCTTTTTTTTTTTTCCCCTTAAGCAGAGCTTTGCCAATTCATTAAACATCATTAAGTTGAAAGAAGCCTCAGCAAGAATGTTTTTACCTCATCTTTTAAAATTATTTTCTGTTATCACGCTGCACTTGCTGAGCTCCATACTCACCACTTTATTCCTGAGGGTTGAAGCACTTCTTCTTCCTCTTGTCCTGGATAATTTCTGGGGGGTCCTAAAGATCCACCAATTTCCATTGATCTCATCTTGAGCTGAAGCCGTGGAAAAATGCAGTTTTTTCTCCCTTATCCTCCTTTTATAAAATAAATCGGGACCCATGCGGTCCCTCCACACACGGGGTATATTAAAGGAAATAAATTCACAGATTCAGCACCAATGAATCATTCTGGTTGCACTGGATCTCCATTCTCTGCTGAAACATTTTCCCTCGAGGGAATCTCAGAGGTTTTGGAGGGAAAGAGCCTCTCTCAACCTCCCCAGCAATCAGAGCCCGGCTGCTCTTCCAGTCCTGGCACAGGTTCCCTCCCCGAGTGGCCCCTGGTTGTCCCTCAGGCCGGATGGTTCAGAGCACTGCAGTCCTGGTAACAGCACATTGGCACCATTCCCCCGGCTCTGTTTGAACAGTGACAATGTAACTGCTGAAACAATATTTTGGTTCCACTGACGTCTGTAAGAACGCTCTGGCCACAGCTGCCAGGAGCTCCATTTCCCCCCTTTCCCAGCTGACAGCTCTGAGGAAGAGCTGAGGTCCCCGGATATCTCCTTTCTTGAAGGCTCCTGACTCCTGCATGTTCTCCTTCATCAGGGATCATCCTTTCACAACCCCTCAAAGAGATCCCCCCGGAATGTGTGAGCAGGAACGGGGGAATTACAGGGCCTCGTATAAACTGAATTAATCACAGCCTGATCCGTGTGGGAACTCTGTCCCTGGTGATGTGTTCACGTTGCTGTGAGATGCTCCAGAGGGCTTTAAACAACTTTACTCAGGTAATGGAATAATTCAGTGAAAAGGCTGAAAAATATCATTGATCCTGCCTGAAGGTGGCCCAGTGTGGGCTGTGGACTCCCTTGATATTCAAGGCATGTCAGGATAACGCAATGAAAATTTAACATCTTGGGTAACTCTGGTTTTAGATAAACGTTGATCCTGTACAAGGTACAAAAAACAGCAAGATTTCCTCTCCTCTCTAAATGCAAATGTAAGAAATCCATCTTCCCAACAAGGTGTCCCCCAGAGTGGTGGCCAACAATGGCACCTCCACGTTGACATAACCGCTCTTGACAGCGCCCAGTAAGGACATAATTCAGTGCTATATTAGATAACCTGCAAAAAAACCGAAACCATGACCTTTCCTTCCTCCCTCCCCTCCTTTTTCCTGAGGGGGAGGCTGCAGGGCTGGATCTGGGAATTAGAAAGCAACATGGGTGGTGACCCCCTGGTGCCAGGACTGTCATGAAGAATAATCCATATGTTGTGTCTGTGCATGTTGGGAGGTCCCAACCCTGAACACCACAACTGTTTTCCAGCCTGCACAGCTCAGCGTGCCCAGGAGAACCATTTAGGAAGCAAGAGAAGCCTGGGAAGCACAGCCAAAAGGGGCTGCCCTGCTGGTTTGTTTGCAAATGCAAAACCAGCCAGGCTGTGGCACTAAGGCCAGGTTTGTCACCTTCTGAGATGTCCTCACAAACACTCTCAGCAGCTGTGCTGTGACAAAATTCATTGTTCTGCCAGCTGGGAGCCACCAGCAAATGCCCTCATGCTTTGTCACCAACTGGTAAATCCCTTTCCCAGGTAACTGCTGGGAAACCAAGGATCATGGGCTGAGTTTGGAACAATTTTCTTGGTAGAAGGATGTGGAGCGCTGGGAATGGGCTCCCACTGCTCCTCGAGCAGCCTGTGTGGACCAGGCAGCTGTTTGGGATCTCCCAGAGCAGACATGAGCAGGTATCTCCCCTCACTTTCCACCATCCATCACCGAGCTTCACTGGCAACTCGCATTTTTGTTCTCTAATTAAAGCTTCTGTCAGGTGCTTTTAAATTATAGCCCCGATTAGGGACTTTAGATCCGAATTCAGCAGGCTTTGGAACCTGCCATTTTATTTAATTACTTGCAGTAAATTATTTTGACACCCTCAATTAACAATGTCCATCACCTCGGCCCGGCGACGATGAGTGCGAGGAATTTGCCATTTGATCTGTTTTGTCTGCTGGAAGGGTGCAAAGTGGGCAAAAAATTGCACCTCTGCACAAGCCCAGCGAGAATTTCAGCGAGTTCCACCACACAGATTAGGAAATATTAATAATTTCCTTCAGTCTGTTGATATTTGGTTGCTAAAACTAAGGGTGTGTTTTGAATTGGTGAAACCATTGCTGCACAACCAGACGCGGAGCAGGTCAGTGGATGCTCCTTCCTGGGTGTGATGATGAAACCATTCTTTTAGGAACAGGATTGCTCCCTGGGAAGCTCATTTAGGTGTTAAATGTTTATCCATCTACAACAACCAAGTTCTCATTTCATCCACCCATTCCCAGCCCTGGTGGTGTCTGCAATTCCCTGTTTGGGGAGGAATTTCTCTGGGAACATCCCAAAGGATGCCAAGTGTGGATCATCCTGTGAACTTCACGCTCTGCTGTTTCACTGGGCAGAGCAATATTAAACTCCAGCATTCTCCCTCACTTTAACAACCTTGGGGGTGTTGATGATGGAGCTAATTAGCCATGTTCTCTAATTTATTAAAATCATAAATATTTCACTTCAAGGCTTTCTTGGGGGCGGGGAGGGAGAAGAAGGAGGTGGGAAGGTTAAAGGGAGACAACTGCATGAAATTCTTTGGCTGATTAAACGTTCCATAAGGTGCAGCAATATTTTACCTCTCCTAAGTGATTCGGTGGCACATCAGACTTGGCAGCTCCTTCTTCACCCTGTTTGTTTTTAATTATGGCCATTATTTTATTTACCATGGATAGCATTAGGTCCTGGTAGGGTTGGCTGGAAAAGCCAAAGAGCACAGAATCCTCTCGGTGTCAGAAGCTTAAATAAAGGGCAAAGGAGCAGCAAAGCCATAAAAAATGGAGTTAGGAAGATGGAATATATTGCTCTGCTGTGGAACTCTAGGAGAATTTTTAGTACAGTATGTACAGAGACTTATGGGGTTTTGGGAAGTAATCTGATAGCCAAATCTTATTTCTAACAAACAAATTTGCATATTTGGTGCCTGCAATAGATCATCTTCACTCTTAAAAAAATTCCAGTCTCAAAAAACTTCATATTTCTCACATGAAATTCATGTTGTGACCATTGCAGATTTCACCAAATAAAAGACAGCAGAGCCCAAATCTGATATGCAAGAAAAATTATTTTCCATCCCTTGCTGCAACTGCTAAAAATTTAAATGATTAGACTGTGGTTGGAGTCCTTGTATTCCTGTGGATGTTCCATGCCCGTGGGCATGTGGAGATTGTAGATTCCCCATGGCAAACTATAAATGTGGTGCACTCTGCCTGTGAGCAGCTGCCTGGGTTGATGTGGTGGGTGATTTGGAGCTGTCAGAGGCAGCAAAGTGTGCCTCAGTTTCCCCAGGCACGGTGGAGTCGGATCCTTATCTTCTGGCTTGGGGTGGGAGAAAAGGGAGAATTCGGGAAAGACAAAGATTGTGAGGTTCAGGTATTGCAGCGCCTTTTATCAGCTGCAGAAGCCTGCAGCCATTGTAAATCATACACGAGGAGGATGAGAGGAGGAACCGATCCTGGAATGTGAGAGGTGAGATAAAATAAACGGAAAACACCAGGGCTGAAATCCCGGCTCATTCCAGCCCAGCCCCGGCTGAAGCCGGGGATGCGATTTCCCCCAGCAGCAGCAGATAAAGGGGCAGACAAAATGATGCTGAAATACCTGGGATTACCCATCCTCCTCTCCCCCCTTGCAAACATCCCCTCCCGCATCCCCAGCGTGGGAGATGCCAGAGATACGCGGTCCTTTGTGGGGGGATGCCGGGGCAGATGCAATCTGTTCCTCATTGTCCCGTAATAGCTCGATTATCCGCGGGTGAAAATGCAGAGTGGTTGTGCCCAACGAACCATGAAATTGCCACTGCTCCGAGGAACCATTCATCAGCAGCCCTTTGGAGACAGCGGGGCTCGGTGGGAGACGCGGGGCAGGTATTCATCCAAAACCGGGATGCTGGAATGCTCCGGGGATGCTCCCGAGATGAACTTTCCAAGGAACAAGTGAACCTTGGAAGACGATGCACAGGAAGATCTTCCCGGGGAATTTTGAGATAAATGCCTGCAGAGCCTGAGGAACACATTAGGAACGTTGCTGGAGGGACATGGATGAGGGTTGGTTGTTTTTTTCTTTTTGCTTCCTCTTCAGCAGAGAGGAAATTTGGGTAAAGCCATTAAGCTGAAATTCCGCTGGGCTCAGGCCGTGTATTTTGTGTCGAACTCAGAGTTAAAATGTTAGTGAGCAACTCCTAGAGCTGCACGGGGACACAGACAGACCTCCCTGGGGTAGATTCCTCTTGTAATCACTCTGGCCCCAAGCTTAGGAACTAATTTATAAGCTAAGTCTAATTCCTGCTTGGAAACTGCTGCCCAAATCTCCTTCTGTGCCAGGAGTTCCCACAGAGCCAAGCTGGGGATGGGATCCTTCCCCACTCGCCAAGCTGTGGTGGCTGAGCCACCCCACTGGGCCAGGTATTCATCCCAAAATCCTCAAGCTTATCTAAAAGTTTTTGCTATCACCATCAGATGAGAAGCAGAAGCTCAGTTCCTCTCTGCTGAAACAGCTCCAGGAGCTCCAACATGGGCATGGTCTTATCAAATAAATGCATATATTTGCACCTCAAAAGATAAGAATGCTGATTTCAGCTGAATTTAGCTTAAAAGCACAAATCTATCCCAAGTAAATTGAGTTTCCCACTGCTGGTGCAAGGGCTGGTGTTTTGCCTGGTGCTTATCAGCTGAGCCAGTTTAGCAGGAGCTTGGTGAGCTGGATAAATTGGGAGAGATGAAATTTGTGGGTGCAAAAGACTCTGCAAATAAATAGGGAGAGTGGGGATTGTGAGCTCCTCCCTTCCTGCTCCAATCCAGGAGTTTCGAAACTTGATACAGGGAATCCTAAGGGGCCTTAGAGGAGAGGAATTTACTCCCACCCATCCTGGGTTCAGCCTAACTCCTCATTTTTTTTGTTATTTGAGCCCACGGACTGGAAAAGTGTCTGCAGATTTTCTGCCCAGAGACTCATCCCACCCTAACCCTGTGCTCCCCTGTCCCTCTGCCACCTGTGACACAGAGGATCTGACCCCAGAGCATCCTTGCACTGCCCCATGCATGGCAACAAAAAATCTGCCACTGGCAGGAATTTCCTCCTGGATTTATAAATACCACAAGTACAGGGATTCTGTGCTGAGGGCCTTTCTGCTCAGAAATCAGGAAAAACTTCCAGGATTTCAGTTCAATAAGTTTTCCCCACACCATGTTATTACTGAAATGAAGTCCCCAGGGTTGGAGATGGCTTTTCCTCAATGGGGAATTGTAAATAGCTGGGATATTGCTTTGAATCCTGCGCTTTATCCAAAGCACTGGGCTGTGTTGTCCCATGAAATGAGTGGTCACTGCCAGATCTCTGGCTGGATTCTAACAGCCCCTTCTGATGAGTGTTTTATTAACTGGAGAAATGATGAGATTTTGTGGCCATTCCAAATCTTGCGACGGTTTGTTGAACAAATCAGATTTTACAAGGCTTGGCGCCCATTTATCCAGTCTCCATCATCCAAATTGTCGTGGGGTGGATTTTACCCAAGGAGAAGTGTGAGATAAATGCCTTAATTTCTCTTCAGCTTTTCAGCCCATGGTGTTACATTTGTGCTGGAGCCTGCTGCTGTGTGATGAGGAAGTGTTGTGGCCTCTGAATATAAGAATACTGTCCTCTGTTGATCAGAGAGGAAACAACTGCTGCTCGTACAGCACAAAACACTGGCAACAAAATTCCCACTGAGAAAATCAACCTGGCTCTCATAATTCCCCTTCATGGCTATTCACAGCCTGAGATACCTTTGGAAATCTGTGTACGCTGGGATTTGGGGGCTCTTAGATGGTTCATAAATCACATATCACACCTGCTTGTGTGTTTTGGCAAAAATAGTGAGACATGGGATTGATCCAGAGCTCTCCAGTTATTCATAGTTCAGACTTTAGTGGGCAGAAATAGAAATGTTCTGCTCCCTAAAAATGGTGCTGGAAAGAGGAGTGAAAAGAGAGGTGAAATGAGTCAAAACGACCAAAATAAAGTGCATTTGGGGAAAATTTGGGGGTTTAGATAACACAGGGCCTGGCCACAGCCTGCATTAAACACAGCATCTCTCAGCTCTGCCCTCCGCGCATCCCCCCACTCCAACAGCTCCCTCTCCCCTTGGCAAGGAAGAAACCCAAAGGCAGATGGATTTTCTGGGGAAAGGGGCGTGAGCAGCTGAGTCAATAACTGGGTGCGAGCCCCACGAGCGGCCCCGGGAAGCACCGCGGCTCCAGGAGGAGAAAGGGGAGGAGGAGGAGGAGGAGGAAGCCCCGGCTCCTCACCCCAGCAGGGATGCTCGGTTGAGGGGAGGCTCCTCCAGCAGCAGCCAGGAAAAGGACAGCTCTGCGAGATGCTCCCTAATTAGCGGCAGTTAATTAGCGGTGTAAACCTGACATGCACCCTCAGGCTCAGCGCTGGCAGGATAATGCTGCTTTAAACAGGACAATGTTTAACTCTCCAGCAAATTGTCATGGCCACGCCGGAGGGGATCGCTGCTGGGCTGCTGCCTTGGGGCCACTCCGGCTCATTCCTGCCCCTTTTTCCAGCACCATTCCAGGGGATTCCTGTCCCTTTTCCCAGGGCTTTTCCTCCCGATTCCTGTCCCTTTTCCCAGCGCCATTCTGGCTGATTCCTACCCCTTTTCCCAGAGCTATTCCGCCTAATTTCTGCCCCTTTTCCCAGGGCCATTCTGATTGATTCCTGTCCCTTTTCTCACTGCCATTCCGGCTGATTCTTGTCCCTTTCTCCAGGGCCATTCCAGCTGATTCCTGTCCCTTATTTCCAGGGCCATTCCAGCTGATTCCTGAACCTTTTTTCCAGCCGATTCCTGTCCCTTTTTCCCAGCCCGCTGCCGATGATGCTCCGGCACAGGCTGCGCTCCCTGCGGGAGCAGAGCGCGGCTGCTGCCCGGAGCCAGGAGAGGAATCCGGCTGGATCCCAGCTCCTCATCCCTGTGGGAGCAGGAGGAGAGGTGTGGGAGCAGCAGGATGATGAACTCGCTGCGGGGGACACAGAGAAACACACGATCCTCTCCAAATTTCAGCTGCAGGCATGAAGGGGCTACACCTATTTACATTAACCACAGGCGCGTCCTCTCGGGGTGTTTCTCACCACTCACCCGCGAGGATGTTGTTGTCAGAACCGCGGTGCAGCTGAATTATTGCCTAAATCCTCAAAAAAGAGGAGGCAAACTGAGATTTTAAAGGAAACGCCAACTTTCGGGATGTTTTCCTTCATCACCTGATGTTACAGCATCACATTTTGCTCTGCAAACAAAAAAGAGAACCTTGAGTTGAAAAATAAAATCAAATAAAAGCTGGGATTCTCATCACAGCTTTAAGGCAGGGACCATATGGTGCAGAACTCGCTAATTAAATCATGCCAATTAAGCACACAGCACTTCTGAGGTTCAGCAGCTCCAGGGTTCAGAGACCTTTGCACCTCAGGATTTTGGGGTTGCGCAGGCTGAGCCTTGCAAAGTTCAGCTTTCAGGCACTCCCAGGCATGAACACGCTGAGGGTGTTTTTAACTTCATTTCATTTTTAACTTCATTTTCATGTCCCTGAATGTGATTAAACATCTCTGGAAGTGTCCAAGGCCGGGTCGGATGGGGCTTGGAACAACATGGGACAGTGGAAGGTGTTCCTTTCTCATGGCAGGGAATGAGATGAGCTTTAAGGTCGCTTCCAAACCAACCCATTCCATGATTTTGTGGTCACTTACAATTCCCTTGGCTACTTTCCTCACCATTTTAGGCTCAGGCTGAACGTGTCACAGCTCTCCCCACATGTTTTACCTGGATGTGACAAGGAAGGCAATGACACCATCACTCAGTGCTCTCTCCAGTCAAACCTTGCTCTAAATTAGTCACTTGAAAGCAACGGCCGAGCACTCAGCTGGCAAGAAACTCTGGGACAAAAATTTTCCATGTGCTATTTTTACTGTGAAATGGGTCCGACAGCAAAGACTGGGACAGGATTTTGTAGCAAAGAAGGAGGTACAGATGCCAGCTGTCCCTATTTAGGAAGGATAGTTTCTAATTTTTTTTATTTTTTTTTAAGAGCAAAATATCTCTTATTTTTCCATTCTGTCCTTCTGTGAAAGCTCTCACGGTCCAAAATATGTCAATGGACTTTAAAGGTGTGTCGCTATTTCACTCTCCTAAAAGTGCCTTTTTATAGATCCAGAAATGCCATGGAAAGCCTGGAAGAGGGCAAAAATCAGGGCTTTGCTTTCTAGCATAGGAATTGCAAATAAAACAGGATTGCACTGAGCTGTGAGTGGATCTTGCCATGATGCTGCACAAACCACCCAGAAATCGCAAGCTGTGACTCCTTCAATCAATTGGCCATTAAACAAACCAAAGCCAAGTGACTCAGACAGGCACAAAAATCCCAACAAATCCATGAAAACTGAAAGAGTGTCGAGGTCAGAGAGCCCCCACGGCTCCGTGTGAGAGCAGCCAAGCTTCTCCACGCAGACCTTGGAGCAAATTTCCCATGAAGGCTCGTGGGTGAAGAGAAACCCCTTCAGTTTCTCTTTAGGTTCTGTTTCCCTGCATCAGCTCTGGGCTCTCTGTCCCCCTGACCCCAAACCATGGGAGAATCTTTCCACCTCCTCCTACCAGGCAAGGAAATTACTCTTTTTACCAGCTAAAAGCAACTTTTCCAGTTTGCTGGAAAGGCTGTTTTGGGTGTCCACCCACTGCAATGTGAAATCTGAGCTGTTTTGACTGGACACGGAGTCCCCAGGGCTCGTGTTCTGATGAAGTGCAATCGCTGAGGGGAAAAAAACATTCCTGATGCAAACACTTTCGCTGGTGACTGCGAAATTCCTTGTCCGTGGAAATCCCATGGCTGCTGGAAATGTGCAGCTCCCACAGGATTCGCTGCCAAGAAAGTCCTTTTTAAGGGATGATGGTGGAAAACAAAAGTGAGGCTGGAGCAGATTTATCTCCAACGTCAAAGGAACGGTCTTGTCAAACTTGGGGTGGATTTTCCCAGTGCTGCTCCAACCGTGGCTGCTCTGGGACGAACTGGGAATAGTGGGAGGAACAGGAATTCAGGAATTCAGCTCTGTTAGTGACGTGTAAAAATGTGTTAGAGACTGAAGCTGCAATGATCTGGGGGGAAAGAGGGGAAGGGAAGGGAAGGGAAGGGAAGGGAAGAGAAGGGAAGGGAAGGGAAGGGAAGGGAAGGGAAGGGAAGGGAAGGGAAGGGAAGGGAAGGGAAGGGAAAAGGGAAGAGGGAAAAGGGAAAAAGGGAAGAGGGGAAGGAGAAGAAGGGAAAGGAAAAGGAAAAGGAAAAGGAAAAGGGAAAGGGAAAGGGAAAGGGAAAGGGAAAGGGAAAGGGAAAGGGAGGAAGAGGGGAAGGAGAAGAAGGGAAAGGAAAAGGAAAAGGAAAAGGAAAAGGGAAAGGGAAAGGGAAAGGGAAAGGGAAAGGGAAAGGGAAAGGGATTTTGCAATCCTCTGTAGGAACTTCTGGCAGCAGCCCTGCCTCTCCAGGGCTCCCAGCTCGGTTCCCATCAGCAGTCCTGCCAGCTGGAAGGATGAAGCCCCATTTCCAAGGAGTGTCTGTGGATCCAGACTGATTCCATCAGCCCCAGAGATGGCTGGAAAGCTGAGGCAGGCTGAGTGCAGACAACATCCACCCTCCTGTCCATGGCATTCCTGCCTGCTGGGGGACCTCCTGAAATCCTCATTTCTTCATTGCCTCCATGCAGACTGGGAGAAATCCTTCCCTTCTCCTCAACAGTAGCGTAAAGAAAGAGCAAATCAAAATCTTGTGCTTATTCCTAGGAGCCAAGCCAGCTCCAGCTCCTTTGGCACCATGGAATCCCAGGGGAGAGCAGAGCCTGTGAATCATGAGCAGTCATTTTAAGGAACTGTGTCATGGGATAAACCAAAATACAAGGCAGCTCCATTGATTTCCACGGACATTTCTACCCCAAATTACAGATAGAGTGAAAGTCCCCTGGGAATGTGTCCCAATATTGCTTTTAATGCCTGTATCATGGGGGATTTCTCACTGCAACCCCAAATCATGGAAAGCTGCTGCCCAGTAGTGCTGGAATAAACCTCGGGAATCATTCCCTGATTTATTTGTTGTTGGGTTGGTTTTTTTTCATTTCATGACAACAGGTCACCCCACAGGGCTGCTTGGAAGTTGCAAAATTCCCATAAATCATGCAAACATTTTGCTTCTTCCGTCTCTTTCTCCCTGTCCTTTTTCTCTGCATTCTTCTACAATAAACACAGCCAAATTAATTTTTTTTTCTTAATCTGCGGGGAAAAATGACCAATTTCATTTGCAGGCTGAGAACTCTGGCCAGCTTTCAGCTGGAATGGATCTCCACCACTTCCCTTAACCCCCAAACAAGAACTCTTCCCTTTCCCCAGCGACCTTCTAAGAGCAATGATAAAAAATCCGAATCCAAACAGGCGTTTTAAAAACCTTGCATAATACATTTAAAAAAAACCAACATTTGTTGAAATCAAGATTTTTTTTTCCACGTCAAAAAGCAGAGATATTGTAGAGCTGACAGGATGCAAACGCTGCAAGATTCATCCCAGAGCTTCAGGGCTTTAAAACCCACTCTTTATTTCTGCTGCTGTCCCAGACACTCTCGCACAAGCTGCAATTTGAGTCAAGTATTTCCATACATTACAGGAGGTCTCCTGTGACCCTCGGGCTTGGGACCAGTTGGATTTTCATTCAGACTGGTGAGTTCCCAGCTCGCTGGATGGTTCTGAATGCACAAGCAGGGAATTGCTGCCAAACTCGCTGCACTCCAAGGGGCTCCTGGGTTATCGTTCTGCTGGAGGTGGGAGGCAGGAAAAAACACTTTTTGCCTTCCCCCAGCCCTGAGGCCAGGCAAGGGGAGAGCTGCAGGCCTGGAAAAACGGGGAGAGATGAAAATGCAGCCCTGGAAAAATGGGAAGAGAGAAAAAATACAGCCTTGGAAAAATGGGAAGAGACAAAAATACAGCCCTGGAAAAACAGCCCTGGAAAAATGGGAAGGGATGAAAAATATAGCCCTGGGAAAACAGCCAGAAAAATGGGAATGGACAGAAAATACAGCCCTGGAAAAATGGGAATGGATGAAAATTCAGCTCTGGAGAAACTGCCCTGGAAAAATGGGAAGGGATGAAAAATACGGCCCTGGAAAAATGGGAAGAGAGAAAAAATACAGCCTTGGGAAAACAGCCAGAAAAATGTGAATGGATGAAAATACAGCCGTGGAAAAATGGGAAACAACAAAAATACAGCCCTGGAAAAATGGGAAGAGACAAAAATAGAGCCCTGGAAAAATGGGAATGGATGAAAATTCAGCCCTGGAAGAATGGGAAGGAACAAAAATACAGCCCTGGAAAAATGGGAAGGGACAAAAATACAGGTGGCTGCTGGAATTTTCACAGGACTCTCATTGGAAATGGTCACCCTGCTGGTGGCAATGGGAACAGTTTTGGCACCACTGAGGATCCCAGGAATTCCTCCCTCTGGCAGTTGCATGGGAGCTGTTTGATCCCTTTTGGAGATGTGGAACATTTCTAGCAGAAGAGAAGGGCACAGCCATAAACATCAATAAAGCACCGAGCACACTGTGGTTTGTACATCTCTATAAAAACTCTTTGTGTTTGCTGGGAAAACTCCACAAACTTCACTTCTCCTGGCATCTGTAAGATCCGTTTCATGATTCAGCAAGATGACATGAAAAAAGGGCTGAACACTCACCCCAAAGCTGCAGCAAGTCAGTGGCAGGAAGGGAAAGAAAATCCCCAGAACCTGATTCCAGCCCCTCCTCTCCCCATTAGCCTTCGTGTTTTTTCATTACACAAAATGTTTGGTTAAGTGTTCTGAGTCTGCCTGTGAGTTAAATCCTAGGAAATCTATGGTTTTCATATTTGATGGAGTGAAATGCACCGAGGGATAATCAAAGCTTTATGTCCCAGCCTTAGAGAAAAGCGTTTCACAACGCTCAAAAAACCTTCTTGCTTTCCTGAGCAGGGGAATGCCTAATGACACACACATGCTGATTGCCTTCCTTCAGCTAAAAGTGAGCGTGGAAGAGCAGGGATCAGGACCCACAGGTGGGGATACGGCCAGGAGAGGCTTCCAGCACTGTTACACAGCAAAACTCAGGCAGTGTAACCACAAACTGCCAGAACAATCTCGTTTTCATCAGAACATGATGCCAAAGTTCCCGTGGCACTGAAGATCCCTGTCTGCAGGTGGATGGATGCTCCTTGGGTTTATTGTGGGATCAGAGTGAGGGAAATACCAGACTGGGTGAGGATAAAGGGTCACTCGCTGCTGTGGGAAGGAAGAAATGGAAAAATTCCCTGAGTGCTGCTTAACTCTACCCAAAGCCATCCCATTGCTCTTAGGAAGAGCAGCGATACCTGGAGCAGACTGAACTCACCATTATCAGAATATTAATGAAGAAAAAAGGAAGCTGAAGGCTTTCAAATTGCCCTTCAACGCCCAATTTATTTATTTTTTTTATTAGTACTAATCTGATATCCTTAGGAGCAGATACTGAGGTGGAAAAGCTTTATGATCCAATGACAGGAGCAGGATATAAAATAAAGCACAAGTTTCCCACCCTTTGCAGTTTGCACCCAGCAAGAACTGGGAGCATTGCCTAAATCACCCTCCCAAGGGGATTCTGCCGTGTTGGCAACACCAGGGAGGAAAAAGGGTTTTGCAGAGCCCATGAATTAATCCTAAAACCATGAATTAATCCTAATGTCATGTCCAGGTTCTAACAAACCCATCACTTGCAGGAAGAGCTGTATTTTTAATGCACATTGATGATATTGTCCCTTCATGGCCTGTAATGGGGTACTGCCGTTCCTGAGGATGGATAAACACTTGTCCACCATTATTATTATTATTATTATTATTATTATTATTATTATTATTATTATTATTATATGCTCCACTGTGGCTGAGAGGAGTCGTGGTTCCTTTGAGATTGCACAATTTGGCCAAAAAACAGTCACAGAATTCCTTCATCCTGCTGTGGGCTTGACCTCAAAGAACCCCTGTCCTCTTCTCCTTGTCCTCTTCCCATTCTCCTCTTCTCCTTGTCCTCTTCTCCCACATTTAAGCTACCAAAAACCCCAAACAAATAAATTGGAAATAAAACCTCACCTTTCCTTCCTGGGATGAACAAAAGATTAAAACTCAGCTCTTCAAGGCGTTATTTTTAATTTTCATGTTAAACGTTGCTGTTAATCCAAATTACTTTTCCATCGCCCGCCCACTAATTTGGCAACCAAAATTTTGAGCAGGGCCTTGGTGACCAAATGCTGTCCCAAGCCACTCCTTTGGCCATTTTCTTGGATGGTCCCTGGGGTTTCTGAGATAAGGAACTCAATTTATTCCTGTGCAATAGGTAAAGAGAAAGCGATTTGATTTGTACATCTCAGATAAGGGTGAGCCTGCAACAGCTTTAAAATTCCATTTATCAGGAAAATGATTCCTTGGATTCCCCTCTAAAAAGCCCTTTCACACCAAGGCTGCTTCTCCTGCTCTGCCAACTCGGTAAAGGGGAGGAAAATTAATAAAATTCCTTTAATCTCAGGAAATGAAGCTTTGCCTCCTTAAATTCCTTTTAAGAGTGAACGTTCCACAGTGTCCAACCCAACGTGTGCTGAGGTTTCCACCTGGCCCCTCTGGAAATTCGGATTCCCTGATAACACCTCCCTTCTCCCAGAGAATTCCCAAACCTGCTGAGCCCTCAGCCAGCTGGGGTTTGCTCCTGAATCGATATTTGGGGTGAATTCACAGCAATTCCATGATTTGCCAGCTCCATTCCCAGGAATTCCAATGGGCTGGGAGGGCAGGGAGATCCCACAGCCCCGGGGCTCAGTCGGGCTCTGGTCACCAACACCCTCAATCCCAAATTCCTCCCTCTGAACTTAACCCCAGCTTTGAAAAGAGGGAACAGGAAGATAAGAAGGGAAGCAAATCCCATAGAACTGCCTTTAAAGAGAGCAGAGGCTGAAAAGGTTTCTTTTCTTTTTCCTTTTGCCTCTCTTTTTCTGTTTTCTTTTTAACTCCTGCCATTTGTTCCCTTGTAAAAACAGAGGCTTGAACCTTTCAAGCCTCCCAGCCCCTCCAGTGGGAATTCCACTGTTTGATGAAAAAGTTCAAGGATTGCTCCCACAGTTTTTAGGAACAGAGAAAATAGAGAAAGATGATTATTCCTGTAAACACCTAAGAAATAATAATTATTCAGCAGTGTTTTCAGGTCTTTTTCTTTCAGAAATATCATGTAATATTATAAATACCTATAAACATTAATTGTATGTACTTATTTTATTTTATTTTATTTTATTTTATTTTATTTTATTTATTTATATTTCTGTTTATATATAAATCTATATAATATATTTTTATATATTATTTATATATTTATTTACTATATTTATGTACTATATTTATTAAAATTACATGCATTTTAACAATCTGTTGTAGACTATGATAAAAATAAAATACCACATAAGCACTGTGAAGTTTCCCTCCTTTTGGGCTTTCCTGGCACTGCAGGAAAGAAGAACTCACTGGTTCATTTATGCTCTGTAAAATATTCACCCTTAAAGGACTTTCATGGACTTGCAGCTAAAAATGTTCCTGTGTCACCCTTTTGTGGAGCCGTGGCAGTGAGGGGATTCCTGAAAGGTGAAATTTTGCTCAGATTTGGTTATAAGGGGAATATTTCCTCCTCAGCCTTCCTTATTCCCAAAAAAACAACCTTGGAGCTGGTTTCTGACACAGAGAAGCAAACACCTGATGGCAGCACACTGAAAGATTCTTCAGTGCATTTGTAACAGCTCCACACTTCACTTTACTGGAGTGGCTGGAGGGATTGGGTTTTGCTTTTTAAATCCTTAGAATTTGATACCTGGAGTCACCAAAGAGCTGCTGGGCTCCTGTGGTGCTTGCTTATGATTCTTTATTTTTTGATCCTTCTACATTAAGGCTCAAGGCACCTCCTATTTAAGGTTCCATTTAAGGAGAAAATCAGCCCTTGCCTTTGGTGGGTCCTGAATGGTGCCTTGAGAAGGAGAGATGAGCAGGAAAGGATTCAAAGATCACCTGAAGCAGCAAAGGTGCAAAATCTCAGACTGAATTGGATCAAGATGATTTGCAGACATCCAGGTCATGCTTTTGGTTAATTGTGTGATGTTTGACTCTGTAATCCATGCAGTTTTATCATTTATCCCATTGGTTTAGGCAATGTGGCAAAGGAGCTGCTGCTTTGGGAGTCCCTTTATTAATAAATGTTTGCATTTTTAAATCACAAGGCTTAATGAGATCATTTTAGCTGATGCCAACCCACCAATGTGGCAGAGGGGAGGCTTTCAGCACTGGGCTGTTTTCAGAGGGCAAAAATATCTCTCCCTACCAAGCAGACCCTGGCACTTCTTCCTTCTCACTCAGAGCTCTCTGCAGCTCCACATCCCATTCTCTGCTTTCCTTAAACCTAAATCCAAAGGTTTGAGGGTATCTGGGCTGTACTTGAGATTTCCTTGCAAGGCAGGTAAGAAAAATGAGGATTTGGGTGGATTCACATCCACCAAAGGGCTCGAGGCTCACTGGGCAGGTTAAAATCACTGTCCTGGAGTGGACACTGACAGCTCAGACCTCCCTTGAAGGCCAAGTTCTCCAAACCTTCCTCAAATCTGTTATTGTGGTTCATTTTGCATTCAGACCTCCATAGTTGTCTCCAAGTGTGGTGCCCACATAACACCACAAGTGGAGGATAAGGAAGAAAAAATAACTTGATTTGCATCACATCTGTTTATTTCTCTAGGGTGAGCTCAATTTTTTTGGACTCTGCTGGTCTTTCCAGAAGTCACTCCTGTGAAACAACTGCTGGAGGGCTCTGTGATTACATCCCTTAATCCAGCTCCCCCTGGGACCCAAATGGGAGCAGAATTGAATCCTTATGCAGCAGACAGGCTGGAAAAGATCATTCCCATTTTAGAGATTTCTAATCCCACAGAGTCCTTAGATGGAAGCTTTTCCACAGGCTTGAAATCAAGATGGGAATGGGGTGTTTTGCTGGAAGCAGAGGGACAAATGTCACTGCCAGGGGGATTACAGAGCTCAAAAATATTTTCCTCACAGTGGATTTTGGAGACAAACAAGGGAAAAGCCCAAAGAACCCTTGTGCACAGACAAATTCAGTGGCTGCAGCTCACTGAGACTGAATTTTGCTCTTGAAGAGGCAGAACTTTGATGTCAGAGCTGTGTGGGTGGGTCACTGAGGCCAGGTCAGGCCAGGATACAGGAGCTGAGAAAGGGAAAGAAGCACAGAGCTGACATGAAGGATGGGGACAAGTCCTAGAAACGCCTGTGGCAGAAGATTAAACTGTCCCCAGAGCTTTGGAAGCACCGTGGGACACAACATCTGGCCACCAGCTGCTGCTCCAGAAGAGCCAAGGATCTCTGTGTGCACCCACCAGCCCCCACACAAGTGTCCAGGTATGGATATCCCAGCAGGAATGGACACACGGGCAGGTCCTGGTTGGACTGGGATATCCCAGGAAGAGATAAGATAAACCCAGCTCAGCCCAGAAGAATATCCTTGGATATCCATAGATGCATGGATATCCCAGCAGGAACAGACACATGGGCAGGGTCTGGCTGGATTGGGATGTCCCAGGAAGAGATCAAAGAGGACACAGTCTTAAGCTGCACCAAGGGAAATTTAGGTTGGATGTTAGGAAAAGGTTTTTTACAGAAAGAGTGATAAAATACTGGAATTGTCTGGGTGGGGAGGTGGTGGAGTCACCATTCCGGGATGTGTTTAGGAGAAGATTGGATGTGGCACTCGGTACCATGGTTTAGTTGAAGTGTTGGGGCATGGGTTGGACTTGATGATCTTAAAGGTCTCATCCAACCCAGTGATTCTATAATTCTGTAATTCTGTGATTCTGTAATTTTGTAAATCTGTAAATCTGTAAATCTGTAGTTCTGTGATTCTGTAATTCTGTGACTCTGTGACACTGTGATTCTGGGATTCTGGGATTCTGTGATTCTTTGACTCTGTGATTCTGAGATTCTGTCATTCTGTCATTCTGGGATTCTGTGATCCTGTAATTCTGTGATTCTGTGACTCTGATTCTGTGATTCTATGATTCTGTGATTCTGTGATCCTGTAATTCTGTGATTCTGTGATTCTGTGATTCTGTGATTCTGTGATTCTGGGATTTTGTGATTCTGTGATTCTGTGATTCTGTGATTCTGTGGCTCTGATTCTGTGATTCTGTAAACCCAGCTCAGCCCAGAAGGGAGGTGGGGGACTGAACACAGGAGAGCTGCTCTGGAACACGAGCTGAAGGTCTCTAGGCAGGCTCAGGAGCAGCAGCAGTGGCTGGGAGCCAGCTCCCATCAGCAGCACACAATTTGTCTCCCAGTGCAGTTGTGCCTCCCCAGGCCCTGAAATAGCTCAGCCATGGCGGGCATCCATCAGCAGCCCAGCCCCGAGAGTTCCCAGAGGGAGG
Source organism: Eopsaltria australis (assembly GCA_034509425.1). NCBI lineage: Eukaryota > Metazoa > Chordata > Aves > Passeriformes > Petroicidae > Eopsaltria > Eopsaltria australis. The sequence goes on from JAVTVJ010000403.1 coordinate 658,752, forward strand.
AACCCCCAGGGCTCTGCACCCTGCCAGACCTTTGGGGAGATAAATGAGTCCTCCCCCAGCTGAAAGAGGCAGAGAGTGATGGGCTCAGCAGGGTCTTGGGGTGAAGCAGGAGCCACAGGTGACACCGTCCCCGTGAGAATCGATGGCCCCGACGCAGCCACGGATCCAGGGATTTTTTGTCTCCTGTGCTGAAGTCACATTTTGGCAACAAACTTCTTAATGTGAGAGCAAATATTTTTTATATCACAAAACCTGCGGATTTCTAAACCTTAAAATATATCTAGGTTATGTTTTAGTCTTTTTTATTCTAGAAATCTTTTAGGATTTTTATTTTCTGCATACATGGGGAGGAAACACTGTGCTGTAGCAGGGAACATTAAATGCAGAAGTATCCTACAATATCCAAGGGAAATTCCTGTTCTCACCATGGACCTTAAAATGAAGGTACTGAGTGACCTGGTACATGTGGGTGGTGCTGAGCCCCTCTGCCAAGTGGCTGAGAAATTCCTATGGATATCCCAAAATCCCAGCTCTGCACACATTAATATCAGGAAAGTCATAATTTGCATATTTCTGCTGTGTGGGAATGATCCTTATGGGGAATTCCCTCAAAGAAATTAAAAAAGAAACTTAAATCTATACAGTCACTTGACATGAATGATAGAAAACATCCAGGAAGAGCAAATGTTCAAAAAAAAGCACAAGTGATGTAATCAGAGGCTTTGAGACTTTAAACTGAACTTATTTCCTTTATCTATGGCCTCACAGCAGGATTTTCTGTCCATGGGCTCCAGGTTGAATCCCCTCTCCCAGCAGGATTTGATCTCCATGATCTCCAGGTTCAATCTCCTCTCACAGCAGGAGTTTCTGTCCATGATCCCTGGTTTGAATCCCCTCTCCCAGCAGGATTTTATCTCCATGATCTCCAGGCTGAATCTCTTCTCCCAGCAGGATTTTCTGTCCATGATCTCCAGGTTGAATTCCCTCTCACAGTGGGATTTGATCCCAATGAGTCCAAACCCCTGGACAGTCACACACCTCAGGATGATGTTTCAACACATTAACACAATTTCCAGCACTGACTTGCACCAGGTTGTGTTTTACCCATCCTAGGATATGGAATATCCTGAGCTGGAAGGGACCCACACAGATCACCAAATCCAACATGGATCATCCAGTCCAAACCCGGTTAAGGCCATTTGACTAACAGGATACCAAACCACACAAAGCTTTCTTTCAGCTTGAGAGGGAAAGAGAAATATGATTATCTTTCTCTCTTTTTTTCTTTTTTTTTTTTAGCAATGATTCCTCATCTCCAAATTCCCGCGTATTTCCTGGTTGCAGCCCAGACGTGCCCTGGGAAAGGCAGTTCTCACGGCGTTTGCACAAACAGGAAGCATGCAGATTTTCAAAAGAGACCCTATTTTTATGAGAGCTCCCGCTGAGTTTTGCTGACTCAAGAGACCTCGGCCTGAATTTTTAAAAAGCGGCTTTGGAGGAACCGAATTAATCCTCGCGTCTCCTCCTTATCTGCCCTTCACTTTCCAAAACACAGCAAAGAGCCCAACTCAAAACCCCCTGCCCACAGCAAGGACTGACTCAGAGCCTGGTGCAGATCCTGCAGGACAGGGAGGCTCTAGGACTTGGAGCAGTTATGAAGAATCCCATTTTGCTGCTGCCAAATATTTAGGGAATCTCTCTTTCTTTCCACTTCTGGGAAGGAGATGTGGCCAGATGTCACGCCGAGCTGTCACAAAGCATCACCTTCCTCCCTCCTGATGCTGCCCAGGCCCTGGGATGTCAAGAGCCATCAGTTCTGAAGGGGATGTTTATTTCTGTTGATGCTGAGGTGGAGATTTGTGTCCTCCTGGCATCCTCTTGGAGCAGCACCATTCCCTCAGCTCGACTGGGTTTGCTCAGCCTTTCCAAGGGATGGATTTTGATGCTCTCCCTCCTGGCAGGTGCCATGGAAATCAGCCTGATCCCACCAAAACCTGTCCAAGCCTCATTCTGGGGTTTGAATTCTGGTGATTTTTATTCCCAGATGGAAACTGAGGCTTTCAGGCAGGCTGGAAGGGGCGGCTGCTCTGGGAAACAACAGGCTTTTTGAAGAATAAGGTGAAAGGAGCTTTTCTGCGGCTGAAATTCTTGACGCTAATTTTAACAGCTCTTCCAACCCCTCGAAAATTGCCACTCTGAAAAAATAAACAGGGCCCACATTCAGCCACTGAACTGGCACCCAGGCTTTGCTGGGCCACCACTGGGAGTGCCTAACAGTAGCCAGATTTATTCCTGCCTGCAGAAACGATGGGAGAGAGAGGGAGAAAGGGAGGAAGAAAAGGAGAGAGGGCTACTCCGGGCTAATTGGCCCGTGGTTGGATGGGAGTGCTGACTTTGGGCTGGTTTTAAGTTACATGTGAGCAAGTGAAATGGAATATAAATAATAGCAGGGGGAGAGCTGCAGTGGAAAAGCCAGCCAGTGTCTGCCTGCCTGGCTGCTCTGGCATCCATCAAGGCCTGCTGTGGTTTGTGTCACTCGAGGCAGGAGCTGCCCTTGGAGACAGCCCACCAGTGCTCCAGGGATCCTCTGGGGAAGGATGTGCCTCCCCCAGGAGGGGAAAACCCCAAACAAGGGAGTCCCTTGGTTTAGAAGCTCAGTGAGCTGCTCTGATGAGCTCTAGATGCTGGCCTGGCAGAGCCCAGCGTTGCTATCAGTCCCCAGGGTGAAATGGCCAAGGATGCAGTTTGGGATTTGTGTTGGGAAGGGGTGGCTTTGCTTTTGACATCACCTTCAGAAAGGCTGCAACAGACCCAGCAAAGAGATCTTCACATCCTCTGCTTTTCCCAGAGGTCCTCAAGCACAGAGCAGTTTTAAATCTGAATTCCAAGCCCTGCTACACCTGCCACAGGTACAGGCAACACCTGATTTATGCAGTCCCACAGACCAGCTCCCTTTAATAAACAGTTCTCCCCTATCATTCCAGCCCATATATTTTGTTTTGCCACCAGTGATTCAGTTTCTTTTCTCATTTTTTTCCCAATAATTTCAATTTTTAAACACAGGCGACCTGCAGTACATATTTGGAAATGAAAACTTTGATCATTCCTCCTGCAAACACAAATATGGCCCCTGGAGGGGTACCCCCTACATCTCATGTACAACCACAGTTCCATCTCCCATTTCCTCCTCGGCTTTGTTTGCAAGGTTTGTTCCCTCTATAATCTTCTTAGTTTGGTTTGTTGGGGTTTTTTTTTTTTCTCTCTGCTACATTTCCTCCTCATTCCTCCATCACTTCCTGCCTGTATTCTCCCTTCCATCCTTCTCATTATCTCTGCTGACAGGAGATTTCCCCCCATCTCTGACAAGTCACACTTTCAAAGTTGGCAGATAAAAGGAGCTGGGTTTGTTTGTTTGTCATGACACAGAGGAGATGCTGAAATCCCTTTATTTATTAACTTCTTTATATTTATAACTGGGATCCCTTTAAAAAATCTGTTTTATTGGTTATCTCCATGGGTGCATCAAGATCTCCCGTTCCAGGACTTTCTGAGACTGCAAGGGAATCAGGAATACAGAAAAGACAGGAGTTATTTTCTTGGCAAATCTGAAGCATAAATATGAACCCAGCAAAAGATTTGGAGAGGAAACACCCCAAAACCAGGGCAACCCTTTGAGCAATCATGATTTTTCCCCATATATCTGCTCCCCACCTGGCTGTTCCTCTCCATCCTTGTTTTCTGCCTTGAGTGCTGGGAGAACACTAAACCCCAGTCTGAATAAAATACTAATGGGGAAATCAAAGAAAATAAAGCTTTACCATAGAGGATGACTGCAAACACAATTTGTTTTAAGGTTTTACTACAGGGAATGTGCTTTTTTTGACAGAAACACCTCGATCATTCCACAACAGCCACGGCACCAGGAGGAGACAAAAAGAAATCTTTCTGGGATTGTTGAGACAGTAGTTATAAAATCTGAGCCGGGCTGGTCCCGAGCCAAAGGTTGGAAGTTTGTCCTGGCAGACGCGGTGTTACATCACAAACAGGATTGTGTCATGTTGGAAGCCGCCAGCCTGGAAGTCTGAGACAGCATCTTGGGAAGGAGGGGACAGCTGGCCCTGCCCCCAGCAGTGACCCAGAGCATTCCCAGGGCTGGGAGGTGGTGCCAGCCTGCAGGTGATGGGTGGAGAAGAGAGGGAAACAAAGAGCAGGTGGAATCCTGGCAGAGCACAGCTCGGAGCGTGATTACACTGCCAGAAGGTGTTGGAGCTCCTGATGTGAGATATGAGATCTGCAAGTGGAGAAACCACCAGGGTTCAGCAGGGAAAGGGGAGGAAATGCTGTGGTGTGACAGGTGAATGTGACAGGGGGTGGGGCACAGGGTGTCCAGAGAAGCTGTGGGTGCCCCTGGATCCCTGGCAGTGCCCAAGGTCAGGCTGGATGGGTCTTAGAGCACCCTGGGATAGTGGAAGGTGTCCCTGCCCATGCCAGGGGTAGAGTGAGATAGTCTATAAAATCCTTTCCAACCCAAACCATCCTGTGATCCCATGAAATTACACATTTTTACTCTTTCTTCCCAATTCATTCATGGCTGCTGTGTGCTGGATCATGGAAACCTGCAAAGTTCTTCATGCTGGATGATGCTCCATGTCTTGACCTTCAGTCTGGCAAAGCAGCTGGGGAAACCTCAACCTGACTTCAAATTTTACCCTTTTTTTAAACAAATCCTTAAGGATTGTTTAAAATCCAGAATCACAAAATCCTTAAGGCTGTAAAAGCCCTCTTAGATCATCAAGTCCAACTCTTAACCCAGCACTGCCAAAGCCACCACTGACCCATGTCCCCAAGTTCCACATCCACATGGCTTTTAAATTCCTCCATCACTGCCCTGGGCAGATGTGCCAAGGTGTGAGTTCTTATTGTGAGCAGTAATGTTTTAGCAAATATCCAATCCTTGTGGACCAGCCCAGGAAAAGAGAGGGATCAGTGCTGGAAATGCCAACAGGACAGGCTGGATTTCAGGGAAAATGCCCAAATCACCACACAGGTGAGTGTTTCCACATGTGGGCACATTTCTGTGTGTGAGCAGGCTGAGAGCACACTCCAGTGCACCTAAACCTCACATCTAAAAAATCCAAAAGAAGATAAAAAGAAAAAGAGAGAGGAAAAAAAAGAAAAAGAAATATTTGGGCAACTGGAAGGAATTATTCTCTCTTCCATAGCCTGGGCTCTATCCATAAATCATCCATAATTTTTTCGATGTCCAGGACAATGTTACCATTTGATGAAATAAAATCCCGAACCTCTGTGACATCATCTTTTATCTGAAGAGCCCTGCACACTTGGTCATGTTCCTGAGCCACATTTGTTCTGCAGATATTTAGACCAAACCTGACATTTTATAGACTTCCTCCTGCTCGTGCATGTGTTGGAGACAGTTGTTTGGATTAGCACGATCAAAAAATTTAACACAGCCTTTCAAGAGCCCATTTTCATCTGGATTTGCACAACACAGAAGAAAGCAGGATGCCAAAAATATGTTTTTTTGGAAAACACATCCACTTTGTTGTGACTGTTTGTAGCTGGTGAAATCCTGGGATGCCCTGATTGCCATGACCTGTGTGCTTTCATATGAGCCTGAGAGAGAAAAGCTCTGCACACAAATGAAAACCGTTAACTTTCATACCACATGTGCTGTACTTATGCCAGTGGGAAATGACAGAGAATGTACAAGGTCATGGTTTACTAAAAATATAAAAGTTTAACATGTGGTGTTAATAGAACACACAACAGGGGTCACTGGTACAATGGAAAATAATTCATTTCCAATGTCAGGCCAAGTAATTCACTAGGAAAGAACATTTGAAAATGTGTTACTTATATCTTGCTTTTTCTGTTCTTTAGGATGAGTTTCAGGAGGGGAAAAATTAAAAAGCAAAATTGCTGCTAATACCAATGCATAAATAACAACCATGATTCAGATTTCAAGTGTGACAGAATAAACCAGGCCCTACAGGAGCTGGCAAACCTCCACCAGGGTGTGCAGCATCGATGGACCCTCTTCTCCCTCCCTCATGTTCAACTGGAATGAGCTCTAAACCCCACCAGGATGGTTTCAAATCTTGATCAATATCTCTGCAGATGTCGGAGTGCCTGAGCTCCAGACCAGGTGCCACAAAATTTCTGCCTAAACTCTGCCTAATGCAGGTAAAGTGCCCAGCACAGGAAGGGCTGCCCAGGGAGGTGGTGGAGTCACCATCCCTGGAAGTGTTGGAGAAACCACTGGAGGTGGCTCTGGATGTGCTCTGGTGCAGCTGACAAGGTGGTGATCATTCAAAGGCTGGGCTGGATGGTCTCAGAGCTCTTTTCCAACCTCAGTGGTTCCATGATTCTGCCAGCCCAGCAGGCGTCTGAGTGCCCAGAGTTACGTGCAGGGATTTGTCTGCACGAACCCAGCACTGAAACCCCACCAGAAATCCCAAAGCTGGTGTCACCCTCCACAGCCCAGCTCATCTGGTGGTCCTGCCCAGAACAATGAGCCAGGCTGAGCCTTGCACAAGCTGGAGCCATGGGGCACAGTTTGTCCCCTCTTTTGCCCTGAGACATCCAGAGAGAACCCCCGTCCCACAGGGGCTGCCACCCCTTTTGGCACCACCAGCACCACCCAAGACCCCTCCTGCCCCATCACCTGCATGAGACCCAGCACTCATCCCAGAGATTCCACACTTCTCAGGCATATCTGCTGATTTGGAAGAAAAAATATTTAGAAACAGAGGTGACAGAGCTGCTTTTTCCAAGAGATTAATAAATCTGTGCAGTGAAGCCGTGTTGGGCACCACAGCTGGCGCTGCTGACACGATGCTGGCTCCAAGGAATGCACGTCTGGAGTCACCCAGCTATTGCATCAATGCTCAGAGAGCTGATGCAACCCCAGGCTGGCCAGAAACATCCCCAAATACCCTGTCCCTCAGGTGCAGCTGTGCCGTCACCTGCCCGTGCCAATGTGCCACACGCTGCCCTGGCAGCAGCTTTGCTGCAGCAGGTGGAACTGTTTTTCATTCCTTCCCTCCCTTGCTGAAAATGCTTTGATTTCTGGGTTGGCTCAGTGAATTTCTGTAACATGCATGTCCCTGTCTGGACAGCCCAGCTGATGGAAAACATGTTGGAACTGGCTGTCCTTCCCTTCCCTGCCACTGCCACCTCCAGTGCCTGCTCCATGGAGCTGCCTGGCACCGCTGCTGCCAGAGATGTTTTATACCTTTCAAGCAAAAATGGTCATGGTCAAGCTGGAAAAGCTGTTGGAAACAGCTGGACCACAGAGACCCATCTGTGGTGCTTCTCTGTAGGGCTCAGCTCAAGCCACGGCCAAATTTTTTAGGTCAGGTCTGAAAGCTGCTTGTGTTCCCCTGGGAGTCGCGGGAAGGATTGTGAGCCTGGTCTGTGCCCATCCACATCACCCCCAGTGTCACTGGAGTTTATGGGATTCTTCCAGCCTGACTCAGTCAAAGGATCATTAAAATAATACAGTGAGAAACAGTCTGAGAGCCACGGCGGAGCAATTAAAGCGAGCAGACAGATGGAAAGATGGATCAGAGGGAAATGTGTGCTGGGCATTGAAAAATCCAGAAAGGGGGCTGAGCGTGGCTATTCCCAAAAACAACTTTATGACACCTCTCAACTGGAAAACACTTCTTTATAAATCATTGTCTGATTTCCTGCAGCCTTTGGATGCACCAAACCAGCAGCACTGATGGCATTGATAAGGATATTCCTTTTTTCCCCAGATTTTGAGTGGCAAATGCCAGGGTGGAATTGATCTTTCCCACCCAAACGTGCGTTCAACACATCCTGCTCGCTGCGATTAACAACCTGACATAAAAAATGTTACAGGGCATAGAACACTCATAATAAATTCCTAAGAGATGATATTAGCTGGCTGTTGGAGAGGCAGCCCTGTTACAACACCCTGAGCTCGCTCTAAGGGATGATATTTAGGGAGATTTCATTGCAATGCTGTGAATTATGTAGTATAATGTACTTTTTTAAAATTAATCTTCCATTTTTCTGACACTGTTCAAGAATCTGAAATGAGTTTTTTAAAGATAATGTGTGTGATACGTAACAGGAGTTTCTGTGGGGTTAAGGATTGTGGTGAAATGAGGGGAGTCATCCCACTGCTGGAAACATCACTGCATCTGTAGAAACACTGAAGAAAACTAAAAGTAAATAATTGCAGCACTTGGAAAAGTGAAATAGTTCATTTCACAAGCTTCTCCCATGGTCTTAAGCAGCCCTGAGTTAGGTTAAACCCTTTTCTTGGCAGCACAGCCAGCCCTGCCTGCAGTGCCCCACAGGTGAGTGTGGCTCAGGGGGTGGCTGGTAACATTTCAACCTGCTAAACGCACCCAGGTGTCCCTCAAAACACATCCCAAAGGGAGCAGATCCCTCTTTTTGTACCTCTGTGCACATTTACAGAGGTTTCTCATCTCCCAAGGAAAAGCAAATCTTGTTTTCCTTAGCATCCATTGATGATGCTCAGATTATAAAGAAATGAACCTGTTTATTTTAAAATAAGGCATTCAACAACTCTTGCTCGTTTGTATGCTCAGAGAGACAGATACCCTGGCAACTATCACAGGGACATTTTTAGAAAATTTCTTAATTCTCTGGCCCAGGGTTTTGTTATGACATGTAACTAAGAGAAGGGAGAGATGTGGTTTCTCCGTGCCCTGCCAAACCCTCTGATTTTCACTGTTTGCTTTGTTGATTTAGGAAAAGTAGCAACAATTTCAAGAAGTTGCCCACAGGATCAAATCCAAGTGATGGTTGTTTCCTCTGGGTAAGGAATGTGTGTGGGGATGGGAGCAGGGAGAGGAGGGAAGGAGAGGATGCACAAGACCCTGAAGTGACAGAGCTTCCTTTTGCAATTCTCCCTCTCTTCTGTCACTAATCACAGTTAAATAAATTATTTCATATACGCCATCTCAACAATTTGAGTTATGTACCTTCTACACCATATCCATAAGGATGTCCCTACAAATCAAGGAATATGAGCAAGGTGAAACGTCCAAAATACAAAATCCAAAAGCTGACCAGCCAGGTATCAGTACTTTTAGGAAATATTCCTGGTGTTAAATTAATTTCCATATAGCTGCAGGCAGATTTATTTCAGAGTAAATCACTTTTAACATCCATCTGAGGGGAAAACTAAGGTGAGATGGTTGGGATCCTCATGGGAACGAGGATTTGCAGGGCTGGGATTCAGGGTCAATGAGAAAATTTTAACAGAGAGCCATAAAACACCCCGGAAGAGCCGAGCTCCCAGGTTGTTTGGTGAAATTTGGACTTAATGATCTTAGAGGTCTTAATAATTTTATAACTCTGTGATACCTGAGCCAGCAATGCAGCCCAGGACAAGGACATTTATGGGGAAACCAGGTGGCACTGAGGACTCAGCATCCAGAGCTGCCACGATGCCTCTTTGCCCATGGAAAACCCTTAAAATGCAGCAGGGTCAAACTGAGATCCTCAGTGTCACCACAGAATCAAAGTCATTGAGGCCAGAAAAGAACTCCAAGATCATCAAGTCCAACCTTTGATCACCAGTTTGTCAACTGAGTGCCATGTCCAGTCCCTGACAACATTTAATTGGGATCAGGGCTATAATCAAGGCTGAAAAGAGGTTTTTTTGCTTCTTATATGGACTTACTGTCCATCTAATATCCCCTAAAAAAGCTGTATTTAAGCAGGACAAATCTGCAGAAGGAAAGAGTGGCACAAACTCAGCGACACCCCTCAGAAACAAATCACACCCAGGCCTGAATATGAAAAAAATTGGTGAAGTCAACATCAAATTAACAAATTGCACATGATCAGGAAGAAGGAGGGTGCAAAACCCAGCTCCAAGCCAGCACTGGTGCAGGTTCAAGCCCAGGTTCCTTTCTCACAGTGCTTGGTCAGACAGATCTGTCTGGCTGATCTACATTTAACCAGTCCAGAAAAAAGCCCAGATAACCAGGTTAGGGTTGGTGCTGGGGGTGCTGTGTGCCTGTGGCAGGCAGGGTGTCCTGCTTACACAATTTACTGCTTTCCTGTTGGGGTAATTAGGAGCGACACGCTGAGATTTACAGAGCCCTGATCGTGGCAGGCATTCCCAGCTCCCTGTCTGAAGGACTCAGCCTGTGCTCCTTGCCAGGTCCCCGTTTCCACCACATTTTCTGCAGTTGCAAAATTAGATTAAGAAAGGAGACGAAGGCAAAGGCTTCTCGCTGGCTGCTGGCATTTTGATTTCCTTACTTCCATAGGCTTTGTTTATGTGTCACTCCACTTGAAACAAACTCTGTCTTTTCCTCAACAAGAGTTGGAAATAGAGACGGAGGCAGCCCTGTTGAACCACTCTGGGAAAGGATGGAGCTACCCCAACCACTTTTATCCCATTAGCACACGTGAAAAAGCCCCAAACTGGCCTTGACACGAATGAATTTGGGCAAAGCAGGGAGCTGGCTGCTCGTAGCCAACGTGGCAGTGGCGCAAAAACCTCGGAAGATGTGAAGATTTCGGGCTCTGACTCACAGACGGAGCAGATTAAACTCAGGCTTCCCACAGCTTCCTGCCCTGCCCCAGTTTAAAGTCTCCCTCCTCCACCTCAGCCCTTCAGCAAAGGCATTTCCATGGCACCTGTCCCTCAAGGATTTCTATTTCTTGCCCCATTTTTGGGAAAACTGAAGCGTAGAGATGCTTTGCTCAAAATTTTTAGGACTGGCTGGTCAGAGCTGCATTTCTACACCAGCATAAAAACCTGCACGGACGTGTAGGCAACTCATGGATGTGTCTCAGAGTTAGAAATCAGGTTCTAAGGATTGGATTTTTGAGTGCTTTCCTCCCATGACTCACCCCTCATGCTATAATAGAGTGGACATCAGCCAATATCCGAGTGTCAATGGGAATAAATCATTATTAGCAGGATAGAAGAGTTTGCCGTCCATTTTCTTAGCCCAGGTGCACAGGAGCTGGTGAGAAATCCAGGTACGACCTCACTCCATCCCACCAGGTGGATGTGGGACCATGATCAGCAATCACATTTAGATTTAGTTTTCACAGCTGAAGATCTCTAGGACAGTCAATCCCAGCCCCACTTCAGTGCCACGAGTATCAATGTGAGTTAAATCCATGGTGGACAGCATTAATGTGGCTCCACAATTCCATGGGAGTCCTGGGATGGCAGGGACAGGTGTAAACTCAATCCTCAGGAGGATTTTCCCTTTGCAGGTTGCTTTCGAAAATGCCTGGAGCAGTGGAGGAGTTTCTTTCAGGGGATTTGCCTCCTTATCAGCATTCAGCATCTGCCAAGTTATTGAAATGTGATTTAATTTCTCATCTATGCGAGCTGGACATTTGTGTTCTGCTTCAGTGCTGAAAAGTTCAGGATAAGCCAAGAGGTTCCTGGAACACAACAGTTAATGAGGAAAAGTTTTCTTGGCAGGAGAAATGGTCTCATAGGCTGGTTCGAATATATTAAAGGTGAAATGTTTTGCAGTGGGGAGGATGCTCTTTCCAGCCTGAGCTTTTGAGGTTGAGTTTCCTGATTTGCATTCTTTTGAAAGCACAGATAAAAGCTTGGAGTCGTTTCTGCTTCCTTTGCTGTTTGGAAAAGTCCAGGGGCTAGCATGGAGATGCTGAGGGATGTACTTGGCACACACAAAACAAAAAAAATACTGAGGGGAAAGAAAAACCAAAACAGGAAGAAATTAAAAGTTTGGGTGTGGGCTAACAGGAGTTATTGCTCCTCTGGTTTGAAGGCTGGTGACTTCACCATGGTGACCAAGTTCTCCTGTCCTGCAGCTCTCTAATGGCATCAGCTGCAAGGTTTCATGGAGTTATTCTGGTCAGATGGATGGATAGCAGTGGGAGAAGGCACCCTGTGAGCTCTTTCTCATCTTGGATATCTCTGGACAGCCTCCCTTGCTGCATTTCACCCTTTCACGTGGGGCTGGTGCAGCCGGAGCAGCCCTGGCACGAGGGACATCTTGCTGTCTTTATAAAGCAGCTTTCTCAGTGGATCAGTCCCTGCTGGAGGAAAAGCATCCCTTTAACCCATCCCCACTCACCTCGCGGTGTGAGGGTCCCTCCTGCCCATTTTCACACATCCAGGGGGGAAAATGAGAGCTCATAATCAAGCTTTCAACCTCCCTGTTTGGCTCCTGCTCTGGGAGCAGCCGCTGCTGCCTCCTGCCTGCCTTTGAAGTGGATCTGAGATGACACTGCAGTCACACCTCTGCTGCATTCTTATCTCTGTCAGTGGTCTTTGAATCGCTGACACATTGGCAGCCCCATGGCCCTTCTGTCCCCTGTGTGACCTCTGGCTTTCTGAAGGAGACACCTGAAACCCCAAATGGAAGGGATCAGAGGAAGGGGGGAATCCCACCTCTTCTTCATCAGCTGCCAAGGAGCCGTCTCCCCTTCCACAGGAAACAGCATCTGTCTTATCTCTTTATTTGTCTCCCTTTTCTTTCAGACATTGGACCTTTTGAAATCACATCTTGGTTTTCCTTCTTTCCAATCCACTTTCCTGCAAATAAATATCATTGCAGAAGGGAGGCTTGGGGAGGGAAGGAGGTTGTGCTGCTGTTGTGCAGAATAAAGATAGAGTCCCAGAAAACGCCTGAGTTTTTGGTCAGCTGCAAGAGTATAGGACACAAACCAAGGTTTCCCTTCTTGTGTCATAGTTGCCTTCATTTCAGCCTCAATCCCACTAAAAAGGAGCAGTGGGTTAATATTTTTATATAAAGATTAAAATAAAATTCTGAGAGAAACCTCCACTTGACTTTGGACAATGTTGTAGAACATCAAAGAGCATCTACCTCTCCCCATCTTCACCTGCACTGGTTTCTCATTCTCATTCCCACCACATAACACTGATAATAAATCTGGACTTTGTGAGCTGGTGAGTTATTTTACAGTGTTCTCCAACACGAAGGGAGCAACCCTAGAAATGGCACCGAGCCTGGGATCTCCTGCCAGAAAACTCCACTGCAGTTACTCGTGGGGTGGGCAGAAATGGAAGTGTTGGGTTGGTGGCACCTGCAGGGTTTCAGTGCCAGTGTTGGGTTGGTGGTACCTGTAGGGTCTCAGTGCTCAGGTGCCAGTGTTGGGTTGGTGGTACCTGTAGGGTCTCAGTGCTCAGGTGCCAGGCTGGATTTGCTGGGCAGCAATGGCAGAAGGTCCCCTGAGCAGTGCAGGGCTCCATGGGGCCCCTGGACGTGTCACACTGTCCTGAGCAGCCCAACTCCAGCCCTTCACTCAGGACTTTCCTTTGCTTTCTTGCCTGGGCAGCAAAACAGAGCAGCTCTCATTTCTCCTCAGAGGACCAGCTCGCTCTTGGAAATCTGCTGCCAGCACCATTGCCTCTTCCAAGCTCCCTTTCCCTCCCTCCTCTGCTACAGATCCTCAGCCCCATTTGCATTTGTGCTTTTCAGCCATGTAACGAAGACCAGAAGGGCTGCTGTGATGGACAGAACTGGTCCAGCTCTTGCTGGATTTTGATGAAAGGCAATTTGACTTCCACAGCCAAGTTATTTAATGAGCCTCTAAAATTACAGCCACAAATTATGCACATACAAAACTATGCATTTTGTGCACCGAAGAGGCAAGATTTCCAAAACAGGAAGCCCTTGGTCTGCATTAAAAGCAAACCCCTGCCTGCGTCGCTGGTTCCCCATATCAATGTGTGCAATTATTCAGGCTGCCCAGGCAGCACGGTGCATTGAATGCACAATGGCCCTGTAGGCACCCAGCTCCCCATTTTCACATTACAGATGTCTCCTGCTGTGTTTATACATCCATTTGCTCCAACTGGGCTGCACATTCCGTGTCTGGAGCGAGGCAGGACACGGCTCCCAGCACACAAGGAGCCCGTGCACCATTTGCTGGTGCTGAGCAGGGGGGTAAAAGCTGCCTCAGCCCAACTGCCTCCTCCTTCCATCCTCCACCTGCACAACCAAATTTTTTTAAGATGTTTGAGATGCTCATAAATCTGCAAACTTTGCACCCCGAGCACTTTGAGGGTGGGGAGGCCCTGGCAGAGGTTTCCAAAATAAATTGTGGCTGTCCCTTGATCCCTGGAAGTTTCCAAGGCCAGGCTGGATGGGGCTTGGAGCACCCTGGGATAGGAGAAGGTCCCTGTTAGAAGGGACTTCCACTCAGGTCTGTTCTTTTACCATGAAGTATTTTAGTGGACTTGGAATATCCTCTTTGAGTACTGTTTTCCACATTTATGACATAAATTCATGTAATAATAGCAAGGTTCCTTGCTCAGTACTTGCTCCTGCTCTCACAGAATGACGTTAGAAGAGCTGCCAGAAAGGGTCCTTTACCAATTCCACAAAGCTCAAGAAACTCTCTAGGAACAGCAACTTAACAAATCGGATTTCTGTTCTCAAAGTGATTTTTGCTGCAGAAAAATGAGGTGCTGGAGTGACAGCCCCGTGGATGACAGCTCCATGGATTTTCCAGAGCTCTTGGGAAGCATGAGGAATATTGAGGATATGAGAGAAGCACATATTAACCTTACACAAAGTTGTCTACAGAACAGTTTCAGTTCAGTTTCCAAAATCTCCGGAGTTCTGAGCCATCAGTTTCTTTTTTAACCCTTGCAAACCCCTTACTGGTCACTGAGTAGATGGCAAATGATCTGCCCTATTTTGGGTTTTTTTTTTGTTTTCTGTTTGTCTCTTTCTCTGAAGCAAGTAAATTGTCCTTTTTTGCCAGTTCCTCTGAAAAAGAGCACGGTCTCAACTTTTGGTTTTAAGGACTCACACAGCCACCATCAGTTTGCAAAACCCAGCAGCATTTAGGTGATCTCAATGCACAGTCAGCCGGGGCATGAATTTATTTTTATTTCCTTTTCAGACAAAATGCACGTCTTTGTTTTTCCTCACGTATTCCCTAATCCAACCTCAGCTGCTATTTAAGCGCAGCTTTTTTATCTTGAATAAGTCCTTTGTACGACCTGACCATTTATAGAACGTTATAGAATGAAAAATCCCCCAGAATGCAGCGACAACTCCCAAAACTGGAGCTCCTGGGAGAGGCAAAGAGCTTCAGGAATAAGAAGAGTTTCCTGTGGAGCAGGAAATGCCAACACGCACCTCCCTGGGCAGAGCAGGATTGGCCGAGTGACCCGAGGAGGAGGTGACAGCAGGGCTAGAAAGGCTGAGCGTGGCACTTCCTAAACTTAGCAACACATGAAATACAGCAAGGGGCAGCCTCAGGATGGAGCTCAGAGTTTTCAGCACGGCCATTCTCTCAGCAGTTAAAATCTGGGGCTGTGAGAGCTGGCGAGGCACTGGGAGCTGAGGCAGAAAAGGAGATGCTTTCCAAGAGAGAAAAAAAAAGGAGGAAAAGACTGCAAGGAGGTCAGGGCAGAGCACGGAAAGATTTCATCACCAGCAAATAGATTTGAGATTTCTTCCTCTTCCAGCTTTTTTCTGGATATCTGAGCGTTTTGGGGACGCTCATGGTGGATAACACAGCACTGGAGTCTGCTGGTGAAGCTGGAGAGAGCTGCCAGATAAATCAGAAACACTGCAGGAGTTGGAAAACACAAGGAAGGGATTTGAGCCAGTGCAGGGGGGGAAAACATTTCCAAAGGGTCCATGATCAGCTCAGCTCCAGCTGTGAATCCACGATGGAGAACATGGAGCATCTTTGTGGAGATTTAAACACCCAGCACTCGACTTCTGCCAAGCTGGACACAACCACCCACAGCTGAGCATTGGAAAAGTGCAGCAGAGCAGATCTCCAAGAGAAATCTTTTCAAAAGCCCAAGCAGAGGAAGCAGCAGGGCTGGTTTCAGCAGCATGGAGCTAATGGAAACCACCAAAGGATGCAGAGAAGTGGAAGGGACAAGTTTCCACCCTGCGTGCCAGTGTTGGCCCCGGGAACATGTAACATAATGTAAAAATAATATACTATTAAATGTAATGGACTGCTTGACCCAAATGAGTCAAAGGAAGAAAATCAAAATTAAATGTCTCTGCGGCACTGCATTAAAATGACTTTGCCATTATTAAAAAGAAGTGGGAAAGCCAGAATCCGATATCTCACCTTTTGGGGAGTTGTAAATTTATCCCAAATTCCTGCATTTCGTATATAATTTAGACAGCATTCCAGTGCGGGTAGAAAATTGCTCCATCAAAAAATGCTGGCTGGCTGCACCCAACAATTGCTGATATGAGAACCAAAATGGAATTTGGGTCAGCATCTTGGTCAGAGCAAAAACCCTGCATAAAAACACACACATCCTACCCTGTTGTAATAAATTCAGCAATAATATCCTTTCAAATATTGCTTTTCTGCCAGCAGCACTCCAGATTCAAAGCAGATTCGAAGGCTGTGCTTGAATCCTGCAGTCCTTCCATGTCTGTGCACCTGTGGGAGGGGAAAAGGACACGCTGTGAGGTTTGGAAGAACAAGGTGTGTGCCTTGTGTGTGCCTTGTGGAGTGGTTAGGACCGCAGTGGGGGGGAAAAAAGGCAATTTAGGCACTATTAGTAAGTGCCAAATATTTGCCACTATGTAATAGGAAGGGGAGTAGGTTTTATTTTGAAGGATGTCTGAAGCCATACTGGCTGTTTCTCTAAATACAGAGCCCTCAGAGGTTTGAGTGCTTCAGGATGTGTAAAATGTGGATTTTCCTCTGGTATATTTGCTGTTTATAAGGGGTGTTTATGTGCTGAGGATGGGAAGGGGAGAAGGTTTCACTTATTTCCAGAGACCTTGCCAGTTCCCAGCAACCTTCCATTCCTTCTAACACCGAGCTGGGAAACAACAGCCTCCAACTGACAACAGCACAAAGCAGATGAGGCTTGAAATAAGCTGAGCCTAACGAGTGCAGAAAGACCCGACTTCATGTTTAGTTCCCAGCCTTGAAAGTGGGCTCTACATCCACATTTTCAGCTGTTTTGCAGAGACAGTAATTAACAAATTGCATCTCCAGAGGTCTCGGCAAACACGACCTGGGTTATCCCTGAAAACAGCCAGAGGTGGTTTGTGCTGGAAATATGGAAATGTTGAGGTCTTTGTTGAGCCAGATCAAGGTCATCACCTGCAGGTCACAAAAAGGTGCCATTCCTGGAAGTTCAAGTGGAGAGATAGGACATAATCCCCACATCTCTCCTAGCAGGAAAAAAAATATCTGTACAGTCTTTCTCCTCCCTCAGGGCTGTTTTCCATCCAGATTTGACCCCTGTGGTGATCACCACTCCAGTTTCTTTCTGCTTTGATTTCTAATCCTGCCTTCGCTGAACTCAGGTCAGCAGCTTCCCTCTTTCATGTGTCAGAAAGGAAAAATCGTGGATGTATCTCTGAGCATGGCCTTGCCAAAGACAGTATTTTCCATGGCATCACACCTCGACCATCCAAACTTCCCCTCTGAGCATTTTTATATTCCCCAGGACACAGCGATCCCAGTTCCTGCAGCCCCTGAGAGGGAAGAGAACAAGGCTCTGCCACATTTCACTTGTGTTGAGCCTGTTTTATTTTTTAACTCCCCAGCCAAGCGGGCAAAAAAGGGGTGGGGGGGGGAGAACGATGTGGGATTTCGGTGCATACAAAACATCTGAAACCGCCGTTTTTGGAATCGGCGACCGCCAATAAAGAAAGAGGTGATTTGAGATTTTCGTGTTTGCTCGCGTCTTTGAGGACGTTTTGGGCCTTTCATCCCTTTTGGAAGGCGTGTCACCTAATTATGACTCTTTCATCCCTCTATTCCCTGGTTAGAACACGCCAATCCCTTTTACAGCAATTGATTATGACTTGGAGGTTTCCACATTCCAGCCAGTTCAGAGAGCCGGGATATTTGTGAATACCTGAATAAACTCCTTTAATCCAAAAACAAACTCCACCTGAAAGCGGCCCTATGAAAAGGCCATTCATCCCGTGTTTTCCAACTTACTGCTTCATGGTTTCTTTGGATTTGACCCGACTTCCTGTACTAATGGTCTCTGAATGCATTCCCAATCGTGGCTTCTTGTTCTAGAAGGCACCCAGCATTTGCAGGGAAGAGGAAAAGGAGTCACACAGCAACTGCTTACACAGAAAACTCTGCCTGCGAGGGCAAAAAACAGACCTGAAGTTGAAAGGAAACATAAAGTGTACAAATAGTCATCCCCCTCCTGCTGAAATTTTTAAAACAAATATTCCCCTGATGTCGCTGCTTTAAAAAGGTCTTGGCTCCTCGTGGATGAAAAATACCTTTAAAATTACCACTGCAATTGTCATTCCCAAGTGTGGGAATCGACGCTTTGCTGATTAAGGCTGCAGTAATCTGGGAACAGAAGTGCAAATGTGTCAATGATCTCACGGAGAGGGGAGAGACCCCAGAGGAGATCCCTGCTCCCAACAGCCAGAGGGACAGCACGGGATTGCTGGAGTCATGGAGAGCAAAGAACCTCAGCTCTGCCAAGATCAGGCCAACAGGAGGTTAAAGTTCACAAATTCACATAATCACCTACTGCAAGGAATAATTTGGGAGGCTGTGAGAGAGTTTGGAGGTAGCCTTACACATTTTCACTCTATTTATGTATTTTTAAGTATATTTTTCTTATACATTTCCACTGCCAGAAACATGACTCTGGTCTAGAAGCTTTGTTCAAACTTGGTGTGATTACATTGTGTAATTTGGGGTCAAATTCTTCAGCTGGTGAAGCTGAATCCACCTAAACAAACCTTCTCAGCCTCAAGAGTTCCTAAAAAACTTAAAAAAACTTCTCAAGGGGGTTCATCATTTTGGGTATTTCAGTTTGAAAGCTGCAGGTGGGTTTGGGGATTAAACTTTAACACGTTGGGCCCTGAATCACAAAAATCTGTTATTCAAAGTGCTCCAGGCCCACGGGTGAGATGGGAAATCCTTCCTTTCACAGCAGGCCTGCTGTCCCCATCCAAAGCTCTCCCCAGTTTTAAAACCTCGCTCATGATGACAGACTTGCACCCAAGAGCCCTTTTTAAAAGTTACTTGGTGCTTTTTGTAAAACCTTTTCCTAATTATTGCACTTCCCGCCTCATAAAGTTTTACTGGGAGTGTGAAAACACCAGGCCCACAGATAGGCCCTTGTGTTAGAAATCCCATTATTTGGTGGTCTGAGGCGATTTATCTGCCCGTGAACACTGGGACCTTGATTCCAGCATCCTGTGAAAAGCAGGATCTAATGAGGCAGAGGAAAGAGGTGACAGATTTTGGCTTCCTGCAGCCCATCCTCGGAGATGGAAACTGCCGGTGTTGACGGCCCAGATTGGCTGAGTGATAAACCAGGATGGAGTTGGGCACCAGGCCAAGACTGGGGTGATTCCTTCTTCAGGAGAACATTCATGAATTTGGGGAGTGGGACAGAACTTCAGGACTGGTGTTAAATCTGATTTTCCCCCTTGAAATTGTGATATTCCCCTTGCTGGCGCTGTGTCTCTGTATCACTCACTTGGTTGCCCATCTGACTCTGGATTCAAGATGTGCCAGAAGAGCCTGTTCCTTGGAAAACAGATATTCCAGCCTGGAGAATCTGGCAGTTCTCCTCCACATACAATATCCTTGGTAAAGGAGATTTTTTTGGAACCTATAGCTGACTCTGCTTGCTGGTAGTGGCTGTTTGCCTACAAAATAAACAGGCCCAGAATATGCCTCATTGCAGTCACACAGTGGGGTTTATTTTTCTCTGACATTTCGGGAGGTGGTGCAGAAAATGAGCCTCTCTCCAGGGTGATTCACGCCGTGGCCAAAGAGGTCTCTGTGGCTGACAGTAAACCGTGTGACCTTCCCATTTCCCAGTAAGGATCCAGTGCCCGACGCCAGCACAGGACAGCAGGGAAAGGGCGAGAGGGGAGGGAAGGCTCTTGGGTTTGGAAACATCTCTGGGTGAAATTGTCATGCAAAAAAAAAAAAAAAAAAAAAGAAAAAAGGAAATGAAGGCAAAGTTTAAAAAACACCAAAGCAACTAAACCTCCTCAAGCTGAAGCCAATCTTTGATTCCTTCTCTGAAATGACATCATTGCATACCCGGGGCAGCCACAAAGCATGACAGCTGTCCTGGGCCTGCCCTGGGAAGGATATATCACTTCCCTCTTGGAAATCCGGAAGGTATTGTCTGCAATCACAGCCTGCCCAGGCCGGCCAGGGGGGCTGGGTTCTGAAATTGGATCCTTCTGCAGCTTTTTTGTCTTGTTCTTGGTCTTTCACACAAATTAGACAGCTCCTGAGTCTGGGACTCTCTCCACTGTGCTCATCCACAGGCATTCAGCAAGGAGGTCAGAGAGGGTTGGGGTTGGATGAAGAAGCCTGGCTCGTGCGGATGTGGCTGCTCTGAGGTGACAGCTGCAATGTCCCCTGGTGCCACCTCTCACTGGTGACATTCACTGCTGAATGTCCTTGTGCTTAACCTCACGTGTGCCAGGCTCTAACCACCTCCTCTGCTCCTGCCCTGCTTCAGGGATGAACCAGGAGAACACAGGGTGTGGTTCTGCAGAATTTTGGATATGGGACAAGCCAGCAGTTCTTCATCAGATGCAAGTAGATCCATAGGGATTGTATTTCCAGGAATCACCTTACCCCAGAATCATCCTGGGATGATTCATATCATATTGCCTGGGGTGAAAAGGATCTTAAGGATTGTCTGCTTCTCCCTGCCTTGGGCAGGGACACCATTCACTATCCCAGGGTGCTCCAACCTGACCTTGGACACTGCCAGGGTTCCAGGGGCAGCCACAGCTTCTCTGTGCCAGGGCCTCCCCACCCTCACAGAGAAGGATCTCATCCTAAAATCCAACCTAAGCCTATTCTTTGTCAGTGTGAAGCAGTTCCCCCTTGTCCCGTCACTCCAGCTCCTTGTAAAACATCCCTCTCCATCTTTTTTTGTAGGCCCCCTTCAGGTACAGGAAGGCTGCAATTAGAGAATCACAAAATGTCCTGAGTTGAAAGGGACCCACAAGGATCATCAAGTCCCAATGAATGTCCCATAATTAGGTCACCCCAAAGCCTTCCCTTGTCCTGATGTCACCACAGAAAAGGGAGGAACTAAAGCCCCAGGAGCAGGATTTTGGTCTGGGATTTGACACAATGCAAATAATGGAGAACAGGACTTATACAATCCATGACTGAAAGGAGAGACGAGGAGATTAAGGTTCTCCAGAGGCTTGGTTTTGGATGATCAAATGTCCTGCAAGAGCATGCAGACATCTGCCTTTCAATAGACAAAGCTGGGTTAGGAGTTTGTCCCCAAGGGAGGGAGATCAGGGCCCTGCCTCACTCCACAAGCTGCAGTCTGGCAAAAGGAGGGACAAATTCCCTAGGAATCTGAAAGATGTATTATTAGGATGTGTGTAGCTCATATTTCATTCTTCCAAAAGTCTAGCTCCATTAATGAAACCCATGTTTCATTGTTTCAGAGAAATTTTAAGGCCAAAGGGACCATTAGATCATCTGCTGTGACCTGGGGAGCACAGGCCAGAGAATTCCATCCACAGAGACAAATAATGTGGGTCTGATTAAGCTCAGTTAACACAACGTTTCACAGAGACAATAGAAATGGATGCACTTTCATAATCCATATTTCTAGGCAAGATCTCACAATTTACGTTCTCCCTTGGGGAATAGGAGCTCAGACTTTATTGTTCTGCTAAATGGAGATGCTGCCCGCGCTGGTGGCCTGGCCATGCTCCCACTGAGGGGGAGGATGGGGAGAGGAAGCCACAGCCACATCACAGGGATGGGCACCACTGGAGGTCCTGCCAGTGGGGCTGGAGCCAAATCATGTCTGTTCCCTGGGCAGGTGGGCTCTGCCCACAACACCCCTGGAACTGCAGGATCCAATCAGCAAAAAACTCTCTCCTCCCAAAACCAGCTCCAAGGAGCATCTTGTAGACCAAGCACAAGTTGAGAACTCTTCTGCTGTTCACCTTTTTTATTATTATCATTATTGTTGTTAGCAGAAATGTGGTGGAAGGTACTCAGACGTTCTGGCCATGAGCAGAGAGGGAAGCTTTGAAATAAAATATCTTTATTATGGCTGCATATTTCAGCTGGCAGCAGATGAAGACTGCTGCTATGAGCACTGCACAAGGAATTGCTGGAAGGCACCAGGAACAAATGGCAGAGGAAGGCTGGCTAGTGGTGAGAAACCCAAAATATCTACGGAACCACTGGGAATTATTAAAGTTTTGAGTGTGCTTCGTGGCATCCCTCTGCTCTTTCATCAGCTGTGGAAGTGATTGGCGTTTTTTCTCATTCAAATTTTGGCAATGAGCTGTGCTTTGCATCCCATAAAAGAGGATCCCATGTTCTTATTTCCTTTTCCCAAAGTACAGAGGGATAAACAGAAGCACAAGGAGACTTTCCCAAGGTCATACAAGAAGTTTAAGGATGGGGACTGGAATCAAAACCTGAATTTCTGAGTCTGAGTCCATCACCACAGTCCATAGAGAAAATGGCAATAAAGGATATATAATAGGGAATATGCAATGCCCATTCCTTAGCCTAAGTAATTTTAGACAAGGGATAGTTAGGAAGAGCTAGAATTGTCTGTGGAAATTTTCTAACTAATGCCAGTGCTTGTGTAGTGCTTAAAACTGTTTAGATGAGAGCAGAAAGGTTTGTCAAACATTGCAATCACCACCACTTTGCATTTTTCGGCTGGAATGCATGCAAATGCTGATGATCCTGAAAGAAAGGGATTTTTCACCATCACTTTTCACCAGGCTCTCCATTTCCAAACTGGTACAGCTCATTTGAACAGACACTTTTGGGAACGGTGTTGCTCAAGATGTCCAGAGCAGAGAGCAGAAAACACTAACTCCACTGTCTTTTCTCCTTTCTTTTTTAAGACTCCCTTTTTAGGTTTTTTTTTTCATCTTGTGGTCCACATTACTCACGGGCTGCAAATGACTCCCAAGAAAGCCACAGTCAGTGGATTCTCCCCATGTCTGTACAAACAGGACCTGCCCTGAGGTCACCGTTTGCAGCCGGTGTTTGGCTGGAGCCCATTCCCACACACGACCACCCCTCATGAAGGCTGGGTTGGAGAGGACCAGCAAAGCTCCCATGGTCACCTCCCAGGGCTTGGGCAGCCAGTCCTGGTCAGTGAGTCAGGACATCCTTGACCACCCTGTGTGTGCCACGCCAGCAGGTCCAGAAGGGGATGATGCTCTTAAAGCCACGTGGGGCGTAAAATAATGAGAGCAAATGATGGATTAGTGGGGTGTCCCAGCAGCATCGTGGGGCTCAGCACCTCTCGTGGGGCTGGGGTGCTCAGCGTGGCACACACAGGGTGACAGAAAAGGCTCCTCAGCTGTGGGCAAAGTGCCATTGCAGCCCAGGGTCGTCTGGTTTCCAGCCTGAGTCGTGACCTCAGCTCCATTCCCTGCAGCCTTAACCCAGCCCTGCTCAATTAGCCCCAACATCCCGGCTGGCAGGGTCAGGAACAAAAGTTCTCCTCGTCCTGGGAGTTCTCCTCAATGGAGCTGTGAGTCACTCAGTGCTGGGAGATGGGTGGAGGAGGCAAGGAAAGGTGTCACCCCAAACAATCCTGGTTTGTGCTCCGTGCCCCTACACACAGTGAGACTTTGTTCTCCACGGGAGAGTCCCTCCTCCCCAGGCATCCCCTTTGCCAAACAGTAGGCAGAAGGAATTAGCCCTCAGCACCAGAAGCATCACGAAAGGTGTCAGGTTTGAGCCGTTCATAATCACGTTGGAAGGAGGAATTAATTTGGAGTTATCACAAAAGGTGACAGAGTTGTCTTGCTTATGAACTGCTGCTGAGCCTGTGTGTACTGATCTGTCGAGGAGAAAAGAGCCAGAAGCCTTTATTGGCTTTGCTGTGCCTAGTGAAAGTGTCTGCCCTCTTCCACCAGATAAGTTCAGCCTTGTTTATTTTCATTTTAGCAGTTCGGAAAGCGCCGTTCTGTGCCGTCCCAGACAATATCCCTGCGCCTTTAAAAAGGAAAGGAAGTGTGGTCCTGGCAAACACGACCGGAGCAATAAAATATAAATCTTTGTAATTGTTGTGGAGACAGAAAGCAAAACAAACTGTACTTAAGTACATTGTAAGAAAATGTCAGAGATTTGAGGGAATGGTCATTAGCATACGAAATCATTTATCTCCCCTGAGTAAGTGAGTTGGACACAGACCAACCCATTTAATTTTCAGTATTTTTCCCTTTGGGATTTCTTGGAATGTCAGAACTACTATTTTTTCCGCCAGGAAAGAAGATTGACTTCAAGGCTGATGTTCAGAGGCCACAGAAATGAACTGAACACTGTGTCAGCTCCCCCAGACACCCCTGTACACGTGTGTGGACAAATGCCCTGCTCTGGGTGGGGATGTCCCTGTGCCCAAAGCTCTCGTGCAGGCACCCCAGCTGTGGTGTCAGAGCCCATCCAACATCCATGGACTCTTCCTGGCATTGACATCCAGCTCCTGAAACATCCTCCCCACTCATGAGGATATTTAATTTGCTGAAATGAAAATTATGGTTTGCTGGAGGTCTGCAATCCCCACGGCCACTGTGAAAAACCATCCCAGCAACAGCAGGATCATTTTAGTGTCACCTCAAAGCACCTCTGGTCCAGCTGGTGCCTTCCCTGCTGGGAAACTCTCCTGGAAAGCAGTGTCACAGACAGCCACATCCCTGACTCTGTCATCCCACCAACCTCACATCTCCTTCCCTTCTTCCTTCAAAATCAAAATCCTGGAGGGAGAAAGCTGTTGGGAAAAACGTGACAGGAAGTATCTCCAAGCACCTGGTGTTGGGTGAGATGTCCCAGTCCCCTCCAGTTCCCCAGGATGGTTCCCAGTCCCAGGATGGTTCCCTGTCCCAGGAGATCCCAGTCCCAGGATGGTCCCCAGGATGGTTCCCAGTCCCAGGATGGTTCCCTGTCCCAGGAGATCCCAGTCCCAGGATGGTCCCAGTCCCAGGATGGTCCCAGTCCCAGGATGGTCCCAGTCCCAGGATGGTTCCTGTCCCAGGAGATCCCAGTCCCAGGATGGTTCCTGTCCCAGGATGGTTCCCTGTCCCAGGAGATCCCAGTCCCAGGATGGTTCCTGTCCCAGGATGGTTCCCTGTCCCAGGAGATCCCAGTCCCAGGATGGTTCCTGTCCCAGGATGTTCTCTGTCCCAGAATGATCCTTGCCCAGGATGGTCCCAGTCCCAGAATGATCCTTGTCCCAGAATGATCCTTGTCCCAGGATGGTCCCAGTCCCAGAATGATCCTTGTCCCAGGATGGTCCCAGTCCCAGGATGGTCCCTGTCCCAGGATGGTCCCAGTCCCTGTCCCAGGATGGTTCCCTGTCCCAGGATGTTCCCTGTCCCAGAATGATCCTTGTCCCAGGATGGTCCCAGGAAGGTTCCTGTCCCAGGATGGTCCCAGTCCCAGGATGATCCCAGTACCAGGATGGTCCCTGTCCCAGGAAGGTTCCTGTCCCAGGATGGTCCCAGTCCCAGGATGGTCCCAGTCCCAGGAGATCCCAGGGCAGGGTGTGTTGAGGCTGATGGGGAGCCCCACGCTGCAGCTCTTGGTTACACAGCTGCCGAGCTGGAGTGCATGAAGTTATTTGAGACACTTAAGGAAACATGTGGGTACCCTGAACTTCTCCCTGCTGGATCCTCATCCCAGATGGGAAGAAAATGAAGTTCAGATCTTCTGGGATTAATATAATCGGAGAATCTGAGAGGGAAAGCTCGTTTTGCTCCTTTCTTTGACGGGGGGTGTTTCTCCAAGGTTAATGAACTGCATCCCTCCCAGCAGGCAAAATGATCCCACCCGTGTTTCAGAGCAGAGCAGCCTTGGAGGAACCATGGAAAATGTTTATTCTTTTAATTACAGAACAGGAAAATTGTGCTTCACCTCTCTAGCGAGGCTGTTGCTAGCAAGAAAGTACTGAACAGCACCAAATGCAAATATCTGGCCTTTTCTTTCCCTTTTAATAAGGTGGTCAAAAGGTCTAAGGGGAAGCAGGGATTTTGGAAGTATGCACAAAGTCAACAGTGCAGTCAGCAATGGGATAGTAAGATTTCACAGCTCTGCTTTGATCAGGATTTCAACAAAGTGAAGCCATAGCACAGAACGTCCTCTGAACTGAAACCAAGGCAGGCTTTGTCTTTTATCTCAAATATCAGCTCAGAAAATGAGAATGATATGAAAATGCTGAACTCATTACATTTTACTCGCGGTTTCACAAAAGTGCTCCAGTCAGGGATATGGGTTTTAAATGAAGGTAAAACTCCCTGGGACACTCTGAGTGCTTTGCAGGATCTCTGTGGGAGCCAAAGAAGTCGTTGTGTCCCCAAAATGTTTTACAATTTGAAGCTGCTGTCACTTATTAATTGTCCTTGGCTTTTGGAGCATAGTGGTGGTTTCACTTTCTTTTCAGAAGACACAGATTTATCCGCTGAGTTCAGTAGGAAATGAATGATTGATTTTGCTTTTCAGCGTAATTACTTATTTTTTTCCTTCCTCTCACTTTTTTTGGTCCTTTTTCATTATTTTACTTCAGTGCCAAAGCCCTTATGATGTTTGTTTGAGAAAAGAAAAATGCCCATCCATAATTTGAAGCAGATGCAACTCCAACACCCAGAGTTTGGATTGTACCTGGAGGTTGTGGTAGGGACTTCTCTTCAGAAAAATAATTACAGATGGATTTGGTAACATCTGTGGCTTCGTCAGCTTCAGTGGATTTGGATCAGGCCTGTAGTGGTATAATAAACATCCATTTTAATCCTGAACACCAAAATAATGTCCACCATCTGCATTTCCATGGCCATGTGGAGATAGCCCCAGGTGAAAGAACCTAAGAAGGCAAAACAAACATGATAATAGGAATTTTACTAACAAATTCCTACCTATTGCTGTTTTTCTAAAGCGTTTTCTTCCTCTAAAAAGAATAATTACTAATAAATGGATAATTAAAGTTTTTTTATTCCCTTTATTCTTCTCAATGTGTGATTTCAGACAACAAAAACTCCTCCCAAGCATCTCCGTATCCAAATACCTGCAGAACCACAAGTGGCACAGAGGGAAGGGACAACCCCCAACCTGCACTACTGTGCTGGTCCTGATCCAAACCATTTGGGTTTAATGGGAGATCAGACAGAGCTGGAGGTCAGGACCCATTTGTGTAATTATCCCGTGTCTGTTGTTCTTAGAAAAACCACAGGACCTCACCCAGGATGCTTCTGGTCCAGGGGGTAACAGAGCAAAGTGAAGAGCTGTGTGAAATTCCGGGGTTTTTAAAGCAAGTAGGGCCTTCTAAATCTTCTCAGAACTTCACAGTCACCACCAGGGTGGGGTTTGTCCCAAAGTCAGCTGCGACTTATGGGTGGCAAAATCAAAATCCTCTTTCAGGTTGTTCAGCCTGGATGAGGGGAAAGGTGTGGGTGGTGGGGAGAACCAGAGCCACCTCCAGCAACGGCTCAGGCTCAAAGTCAGGGAAAGTTCCTTGCCACAATTTGGAATCCAATCTTTCAATTTTATCAATCACACCAGTACCAGCCTAAAAAATTACCCAGCACTCTGTGGAGAACAAGGAATGAGATGAAAGCAAACCAAATTTTGCTGTCCCAAGGATGAGGAGTTCTTCTTCATCACAGTGAAGAAACAAGGAAAATGGTGGTGGGAGTGGGTTGGATGACAATGCCAGAGATCTGGAGCAGGAGAAAGGCTTCCTGCATCCCAAGCCCTCCCCTGACAGCAGTGCCATCACCACCCTTGGTTTCCCAGGCAGCTCTGCTGCCCCCATCAGCTGCTTTGCTTTGGATTTCACCAGGGCAAATGTCCATGGAATGATGATTTCCATCGTACATCAGCACATTTTCAGGGAATGAAAGTCCTGTGCTGTTAAGTGGAGCTGTTCACACCAGAAATGAGCCACATTCCTGCAGCTGAGGAACAGAAATGGGTGCACTGTGCTTATCCATCCCCAATCAGCCCACTCAGCCAAATACCTGCAGGAACATTTCATAAATTACGTTTCTCAAACACCCTTTGAGAGCTCAGTGATTGGTCTGGCAATGCTCCTGAGCAGAAAAGGAGGTTAAAATTGTCCTCTGAATGGAGAAGTTGGCAGTGTCCCCTGGTCTCCAGCTCGGATGCATCCCCAAGGATGGAATAGGAGGAGGAAGGGTGGGACAGGAGGGGGCAGCAGCAGTTTCAGAGCAGGTTTGCTCTGTGCTCTCAGTGCTGCTCTGAGATGCACCCCCAGGTTTTTCTTTCCTCCCCCTGTACCATCCCTCTCACAACGTGCCCGTGTCTTTCCTAGCACGGTTTTTTCCAGCAGTTAATTGACTTAAGGCCTTCCTTCTAACTCCAAACTGAATCCTGAGGTTCTCCAGGAAAGTTACTCCATCTTGAGGGGCACAGCCACCCAACCAAGGAGCAAAAACCACTGAGATGTTTATTTTGGGATGTTCTGGCTGCTGATGATTAATCCCACTAAGCCTTTGGCCCTGGGATGCAACTGGGCTTGGGTTTAGCTTTTTGCAAGCTGGCAGGTGACAGAACTGCAATTCCCTCTCCCACTCCATGGGTTTTTTTGTGCTGAGGACTCACCACTGGGTGCTGGGTCAGCAGGGAAAGCCAGCAGTTCCCAGCCCTCAGGCAGATCCACATCCTGCCAGAGGGACAGATCCACACTCTGCTTTTCCAGATGAATCCTGGGACATGAGGCTTCGGGGGCATCTTTCCCTATGCTTCTCATTCATGAGCTTCCTGCTGGATTTAAGGATTATTTCTTATTCTCTTCACTTTTTTGATGTAATGTAGGGCATTATCAGCTAGAATGAGGCTTTACTGCAGCAACCTTTAAGAACTTTTCTCCCTTTTAATGTTTTTTACAAGTTCGCTGGTACAGGCCCATAAAATGACTTCCTACTTATCCCTTCTCATCCCACAACCTTCTCCAGTTTCTGGCTGAGGGAACAGCAGCCCACCTGCTCTATTCCCCATGAACCCACTCCAGTTTCCACCCCTCATGACCAGGGGATCCAGTAATTCCCAATAATGACCCTTGAAGCTGCCCTTGCCACAGAGAGACTGGGACAACCTGAAGCCTTCACAACCCTCTGTATGTGGAGAGAGCAGGGAATTGTACTAGTTTAAAAGCATATTATTTTTGGGATGGTGAGAACCTAAGCATGGCTGTGGGAAGGTTCAACCATAAAAGACTTCATCTTCTCTTTCAGAAACGACTGGAATCTTCCTCTGCCTTGAAGGATTATTATGATGATAAATGATGCACGACTAAATTAAAGCTATTTTCACTTCTTTCTTTCTAATTATGTGAGATTTATAAGAATCTTCTCATATTCAGAGAATCCACTTCAACCCTTGTTGCCTGTACGTTTTCCGTGGCAGATTCTCCGGGATGACAGAGTTTTTCCCCAAGGGCTTCTCCACCGTGGAAAACTTATTAACATTAATTAATTAATACCTTCATTTCCCCACTCCATTGTACAATGCCCAGTGCCTCTCCATTGGCACAGAAGTGCTGACTTAACAGAGCAGATGTAAAAATTTCACAATTAATTGAAATCTTTTTTAACTTCAATAAAACCTTTCCAATACTTACAGTTAAGCCACGCTTAGAGTCTTCGCTGTGTCATTGCCTACATATAGAAAATAAAGTAAATAATAGGGTTCTTTTTTTTCCTTTGGCTTCTGTGGTCTTTGTGTCATCACTGTGGTGGTGACAGTCGATACTTTCCTCAGGAGCATCCTGGTGGTTTGTGTTTGTTAAAGAGAGTTTTGTGTCAGGAGATTTGTGATGGGAGTTTTGCATTCAGCTTTAGTGCGGAAGCTGAAATGGTGATAATTCAGATTTTATGTTCTGTTCTCCATCCCCTAGGAGTCGTGGAGAGGTGCTTGGCCATGGTAAAAACAAGCTTAGAAAAGTGCTGAGCATTTCTACAGTGTTGTGAAAATCAAACAGTGCTGGCACTGCACACACCTCTCTTCATCTCCTCTCACTAGATACATTTTGATATTTAAAATCAAAAGTAAAGCAGCCTTCCAACCATTACTGAATATTAATATCTATTAATGGAGATGCATTTTTACCTGAGCACAGGAGAACGTGCCAGAATTTGCCAGAAACCTACTGGGCTTTTTCCCTTTGGAAAAACCCTCACCCTCAGAATGTAAGAGCTGGATGAAATGAGGGAGAACTAGAGAATGTCATTTATCCAAATGTCAGTCAAATTGTGCATTTCTCTGCTCCTCCCTGGTGTAAATCCAAGTGTTGTTCCCTATTTTCAAGAGTTTAGAGGGGTTTTTTTTCTCTAGTTCAAACCAGCACTTAAAAATTTATTTCACCCAAAAATTTATTTCGCTCAAAAATTTATTTTGCTCTAATCAGTTTGGGTAGGGAAAAATATGGAGGGAAAGAAAGGAAAAAAGATGAGGAGGAAAATTCCCATACAACAAAAACTCCATGACAGCAGAATCCAGATAAACACAGGATAATAATAAAAGAAAACCTCCTTTGATTTTAGTTGGGTGCCAGGGCTTTTCTGGCTTGGCTGAATGAGCTGAGAGCCAGAGCCCCCGAGCAGTCCCATCCCCTCACAGCCCATACAAACAGAGGAAGTGGTTTCCTGGGAACAAAACCCACATGAAAGTTGTGCTGATGGTGCTCTGCTTCCTGTCATTTCCTCCTCTCTCCACATTTCACACGTGAACCCCCCAGCAGGACAGAGCACCTGGTGCCCGGGTCAGGTTTATTATCTCATCTGAGAGGAGAGGGCACAGCTCAGCATCCAGGATCATCATCCCAGTCCCACCACACAATTCAATGTCTCCTGGAATGGCAGAGGTCGTGTCAGGCTTGTTTGGAGTGGGATCCATCCATAAGGGGTGGGATGAGAAGAGCTGAAAGGGTTTTCTCCCCTCCACCAGCTCTGATCCATGTCCTTCCCATGGTGCCATGGCCATGAGGGCCTGGAGTCACAGAAATGTTGTGCCTGCCCTTATTTAAAGCAATGATGGTTCTGTGTTTGCCTTAATTTAAGAATTAAAAGGTGACTAAACCGAGTTCCAAGGGGCTGGATTTAAAAACACCTTTGGAATATCCAAATCTCTGCCATGTTCCGGGCATTTCTGGCCTCACCGGGCTGCAAGTGAGGATCACACAGGGATGATGTTGCATTTCCATTCTCCAGACCTTCCCAATCCTTGTGTAAGAAAGTAAAGCACAGGATCATGGAATGGTTGGGGCTGGAAAAGACCTTAAAGATTATCCAGTTCCAGCTCCAGCACCTTCCACTGTCCCAGGCTGCTCCAAGCCCCGTCCAACCTGGCCTTGGGCACTGCCAGGGATCCAGGGGCAGCCACAGCTTCTCTGGGCACCCTGTGCCAGGGCCTGCCCACCCTCACAGGGAACAATTCCTTCCCAATATCCAATGTAAACCTTCCCTCTCTCAGTTTACACCCAGGTTTTTAATGTTTAAGACTGTAGAAGGATTAAAGCCCAGGTGCTTCTATTTGATTTCCCAAATCATGGCCAAGATTTAATGGGTCAAAACTCTCTTCTCCTGCATCAAGGCTGCATCCAAAATATTCAGTGGACTGTCCTGAATGTGGCAGGAACCTCATGGAGCAGAAACATGCCTGGTTTTTGAGGAATAATCTTAAATTCATTCAGAATAGTTTACTTAAGTGCTGTTTAGGGAGCCACTGGACATTTAATGGAGCAATGAAAATCGTCTGATAAGACTGGATAAAATAATCAGGGAGCTCAGAGTCAAAAATTCTGTTTCCAAATCAAAGCAATAATGCTTTTCATTACAAAAATGAGGTATTTGTTAATTGCCTTATGTTCAAATATTGTAATTCTACATTTTGCAGAACCCTGAAGGACTCCATGAGGGAAGGTTCTCTGCTGAACACCTCAAATCTTAATAAACTGCAGGGCTCCCAGTGGTTTATGTCTCGAAAATTAAGCCTTTAACATGTGTTTGAAGAGTCAAACTTCAGCTGTTTCAGCTAATTAGAAGGCTTAAAAATTGCAGCTTAATGAATCCAGTGCTTGTTTATGTTAAACTGTCAGGGAGTTAAGCAAGGAAAAAGTGAGATTTGGGGAACATCTGATTGCAGCCCATGTGGAATTCCAGATGTCAGAGAAGCTGGAAAGCATTTCATTGAGCCATTGTCTAGAATGTGAATTAATTCCCTACTACTTCATAAAAGACTTCTTAGTAGGGCTGACAAAGGATTTATCATAATTATTGCTCTGGCCTGGATCATGATTATAAATGATACGTGCGTGGATTTTGTTTATAAAATTCCCAGTTTGCAATTAAAACAAGCTGCAATTTGCTCTTTCCCTGCCTTCCCGGCAGCAGCTGAGCTGGAAATCTACCATTTGTTTTCAAAATTAATACCTGTCAAACATTTCTTTCGGCTCCACAGGGCCAGGAAAAGTGAAAAAGAAGAAATGTTTGAAAGGTTTGAAGAGGGTTGGTACCGAGCTGGTGGAGGATAAATGATGCTTCATATTTGTTGGGACAAAAAGCTGCAACCACTTTTCTGTTTCATTGCTGGAGAGCCAAATCAAGCACCCTTAATTAGCTCAAGCACCAGCAGTTTGTTTGATTTTAATGAAATCACTTCAGAGGTTCCTGAACTTGGTTTTTCCCTAAATTATCACTGTGTTTGCATGAGTTTTGGGGGCAGGTGTGCATGAAAGGGATGTGTTCAATGAACAGAGTTCTGCGTGCTCCTCCAGGCAGGGTTTGGATGAGTTTCCAGTCAAGGAGCTGAAAGAGCATCCCAGGATTGACCTGGCCAAGGTGTGTTGACCTTTTCCTTCCTTACCAGAAAGTTAAAGTGAGGTAAACCCAGAACAGCTGGGGAATCTGGAATGGTCACACAGATATTGAAGGACAAGGAATGAGTGATCTGCTGTTCTGGAGTGGTTTCTGTGGGAAATGCTGAGCTCCAGCAGGAGAAAAGGCAATCTGGGAATCAATCAGGTGAATTAAGGGTGCAGTGAGAAGGGGAGATGGCTCTCACACCTTGGGGTCATCACCACAACCAGAAATTTGGCTTTTATACAGCCTGGAATAAAGAGCCAGCCCAGGATGAGGTGTGTCCTCTGCTCCTCTCATTCCAGGGGTGGAAATCCCTTAAATCCCTAACCCTGCATGCTCCAATAATTAACATGAGATAATTCAGTCTGGCCACCTCAAGTCCTCTGCTTTTTCTCCTTTTCATCTCTGTTGCCTCAGAGGTTTCTTTTACATCCCAAACACTCACCCAGGCCCTTCAGGATGCACAAGAGTCTGGGTGAGGAGTGGCTGATTTCAGATTCAACAGATCTGTGGCTTTATCTTTACAAAATTTCTACTATTAAATAAGTTTATCTTATAAATATGAAAAGCTATTCAAACAGGATATTCCAAGTCCACTGAAATATTCAATGGTAAAAGAACAGACCTGAGTAAGACTGAGAACAAACTTTTCACAAAATTTGATGCAAAGAAGCATTTTAAGCACCAAAAATATTCCATTTCAGCTCAGAACGTCAAGCTCTTAAATGCGTCCAATAATTTTAAGTCTTCCAAATCTGGCTTTTCCTGCTTGATACCATCTCAGAGTTTGCAAGGAGAACCACAGCCATCCTGGGCTCCCTGAGTGCTGCAAGAATAAACAACCCTGCAGACATGGCCAGGCCTACAAGTCACTTGTGTCACTCGTGGTTTTCCATAAAATCGTGGCCCATTCCTTTAGAAATTCTGTTTTAAATGCTGTTGCAAACACCAGTGGTACCAAATAAACCCCAAATCAATAGAAGGCCCATTAAACATCATAACTGCCTATGGAAAAGCTTTTCCCCTCCCAGCAAATCAAATTCCCATTTTCCATTCACAAAACTTTTGTGTTGTTTTTTGAAGTTGCCTGGTGCTGGATGCTGTTCAAACATCAATACATTTTTATCACAGGTTTTGGGGTAGGGGTTGGGTTTTTTTTTTTACATCTGAAAGTTAAAAGCCTAATGGGATCGCTGCACAGAGAGGGAATAGTTCCCAGGGAGGAAGTAATATATGATAAAAAGGAGGGTGTTTGATTTCAAAGACTTCTAACAGAAAGTTTCAGAGAGCCATGAATAGAAAACACTTACACCAATACTGCCAGCCTACATTATGTATATCAAATAAAAATAAGGGGGAAAAAAAGCTTCTTTTTTTAGCTCTTGGGGGAAATTAAAATAACATTCTTGTACAGGAGAATATGCAATTGAAGCGAAGGCTTTGTTTATGTTTCATACAAGGCAGGGAAAGGATTTTTGAATTTCCTGGATGCATTTCAATGCCCAAACTGACCAGTGCAGTGATCCTTGTGCTGGCCTTTATCCTGCTGCTGGAATTATTCCTGGGTGGAATCAGTCCCCACACTGATTGCACTGATGGCCATCTCCAGGGCATCAGACTAAACCCAGACATTAACTAACCCCCCTTTCATAATCTCAAATGGGTTTCATTTCTTCTCACTCCTTGGTTTTCTTGTTTGATGTGACGTTTTCCAGAGTGTTTTTCCTTGGTTGGGTTCCTAATTTTTTTCCCTGGGGACAGGACTGCATCCATCATCCTGAGAACATTTCGTGTCAGTTCCCTGTCCCAGTTCCATAAATGCGTGTGAGTTCATAAACCTTTCAAAAGGCCAAGTTTTCTCTGAAAAGAAGAAGAATTTTTAACACATGATGAAAGTGAAAAATAAGAGCTGTTTGTGTGTGCAGTGTGAGGTTTATGGGAGCTTCAGGCAGCTACTGGAACCCCTGGAAATGTGAAATGGAGCTCTCGGTGTCGTTCCTGCTCGATGGGCCAACACTTGGACCTTCTGAACATCAAACAAAGATTTCATCTCTGTGGAAACATCCCACAAGCAAAATCCACTTCTGCCTTCAACCAAGTTGTGCAAACCTTGGCCCAGACTGGGACGTGAGCTTGCAGAGAAGCTTTAAATCTCACTTATTTAACTTCTTTTAAAATTTATTTAATTCTCCTTTCCCTTTCTCAGCCTTGTTCCTGAGCAAGTCTGGCTCAGCCAGTGCTGTGTTTGCTCCCAAGCCAAACCCCACGGGGAGGTTTTCCTCCCCCAGGACACGTGGGATGCTCAGTTTTGCTGAGTCCAGAGAAGTAATGGAGTCACCATCCCTGGAAATGTCCAAAAAACATGTGGATATGGCCCTCGAGGACACAATTTAGTGCTGGTGCTGAGCTGAGAGTCGGATTTGGGGATTTTTGAGGGGGAAGGGAAGGGAAGGGAAGGGAAGGGAAGGGAAGGGAAGGGAAGGTTTCGGAAAAGGTAGGTTTCGGGAAGGTTTCGGGAAGGTTTCGGGAAGGTTTCAGGAAGGTTTCGAGAAGGGAAGGTTTCGGGAATGGAAGGGAAAGGAAGGGAAGGGAAGGGAAGGGAAGGGAAGGGAAGGGAAGGGAAGGGAAGGGAAGGGAAGGGAAGGGAAGGGAAGGGAAGGTTGTATTCCAGAAATCTGGATTTATCCCTCATTCCATTGGATGTGGCAGGAAAATCATTTCAGTGCATCCCACATGCACATCCCACCAAAGTGAATTAAATATGTGAATTTAAATCCTGAATTAAAATATGTGCAATTGCTTTCCTGCACTGATTTGCTGCTAACAATATTTGGCTGGTATTTATTTGTTGGAGTGTTTGAAGAGAGACTTTTATCCATGTGAATATGGGTATTCATCATGGAAATGAATGTATTTATTCTGTAAAGGCTCACCCTGTCTCTGCTACACTCCTGCAGTTACTTGATAGGAATGTGACAAGAGGAAATTGAATATAAAGTCTACTGGACAGCCAATAAATCAGGCTTATATCTTTCTCTCTACCTCAGACAGGAAGGAACCCAGCTATTTTTAAATCTCTGGTCCACAGAACCAGCCAGAGCTGGTTCTCCTGTTAAAAAAAAATGGGGAAAAAAACAGAAAAGAAAAATCAGCACGAATTTAAAAGTGCTATGATTTGTTTACCTGGCCATGTAGCTCCTAGGGCTTTGCCTCCCCTCCCCAGGGGAGCACAACCTCTCAGCCAAAACCCGCTCAAGGACCGGTGTCAGACCCAACATAGGGCACATTCATCAGCCCCAGCCCGGAGCTGCATAAAACACAGAGCAATAAAAACAGTTTTCAGAGCAGTGCCAGCGCCGAGAGCGCTGGTCACAATGCTGGAGCCACCCTGCCCAGAGGTGACAAACGCTGAGTGCCAGGCAGGGATTGAAATCCCATTTCTGCAGCCTGGAGCCGGCTCCTCACTCATGACCTCGCCGGGGCTGCCAGGGGAGGAGGGAATCATTCCAAGCAATCCCCCAGTGCGAATCTTTGCTGATTAACATTTTCATTTGTCTTCCTTTAACAAGCCTGATGAGGAGATGAGGGATTCTAAAGTTTCCTAGAACTAAATTAACTATTCCTGCTCGATCGGCTCTGGCTGGACTCACATTATATTGCCCTCAAGGCTGCTAATTTGAAAAATGCTCTTGAATATTTTATTTTTTTTGAGTTTATTTTTTTTTTCAGTGTTCCTGATAGGGATCCAAGTGCTAATAAGGAGTTAAGTTACATTTCTTGGTAAGATTTCTTAATTGCCCATGTTGGCTGAAACTTGAACAGTTCAGAGATTCTGTTGATTGTGTCGGCCTGAATATTATTCCATGGAAATCCCTTCAGGATAACTGCAGCTTTTGTTGTACCCATTGCATCACCTTCCTAACGTTGTTCAAACCCTGTGCTGTAATAATTGTGTGGATTGGGAGGAAATTCAGTGTGTCCATAAAGCTGTGCCTCTCCTGTAGGGATTGCACTTAGAACCATGGAGTGGTTTGGGTTAGAGAGGACCTTAAAGCTCATCCAGTGCCACCCCTGCCATGGCAGGGACACCTTCCACTATCCCAGAATGCTCCAGCCTGGCCTTGGGCACTTCCAGGGATCCAGGGGCAGCCATAACTTCTCTGGGCACCCTGTGCCAGGGCCTGCCCACCCTCACAGGGAAGAAATCCTTCCCAATATCCCATCTAACAAAATGGGGTTTGGCCCTATTTGCTCCATCGCCTGGACGAAGCTTCACAATATTTCAAGGAAATGCTCCCCGCTATGTATCAGCCACACACAGACAGCTCAAATATTTCAGGACAGTGTGGCAGGACAGTCCTGCATCCATGAGCTCAGAACCAAGGGGCTCAAGTTTAAGAAGCTCTCTGATCTCTCTTTGAAGGAATTGCTCCCTGTGAGGGTGGGCAGGCCCTGGCACAGGGTGCCCAGAGAAGCTGTGGCTGCCCCTGGATCCCTGGCAGTGTTCAAGGCCAGGCTGGACAGGGCTTGGAGCAACCTGGGACAGTGGAAGGTGTCCCTGCCCATGGCACAGGGTGGGACGAGATGAGCTTTAACCTCCTTTCCAACTGAACCATTCAGTGATGATTCCATAGGATTTTCCAAACAAGGCAGCTGCAGTGGGACACATCCCCAGATGCTCATCCCAGGACAAACCACGGGAATCAGACAGAACATGGGGTCAGCCCCATCCCCACGGCTGCAGAGCCTCAGCGGGACCTGCCCCTGCCATCAGAGCTGGTTTAAAACCACACACGGCCCTAAAAAATCCCTGCCTTCGGACAGCTCATCCTTTAGCCCAGTCACCAGCAGCTCCAGGGGCCATTTGTTCCCTTTGAAAAATGGGGTCTCTGAAGGGACAATATTCTCGCTGAGCCGCGGCTCTCAGTGTCTCATTTATCAGCTCATTAAGAACACGGCTGGGTTGATGCAGGAGATAAGACACATCAAGCAGCAGCCCGTGACAGGAGGAGCAGAGAACTCTGATTGGACTCAGCTGGACTTTCCTCCCCATCCCCAGCTCCTCCAGGAATTCCCACCTAGGTCTTTATTTATTTTATTTTATTTTATTTTATTTTATTTTATTTTATTTTATTGCATTTTATTGCGTTTTATTGCATTTTATTGCATTTTATTTTGGTTTGTTTTATTTTATTTTGTTTTATTTTGTTTTGTTTCATTTTATTTTATTTTATTTTATTGTATTTTATTTTATTGTATTTTATTTTATTGTATTTTATTGTATTCTTATTTTATTTTATTTTATTTTATTTTATTTTATTTTCCTGGTTGCTTTTCACTCCAGTCTCAATGAGACTTCTCATTCTTTTTCCCCCCTCTTTTTATTTTTTGCTGTTGTTTTTATTCTCTTTTCGAGAAATGCATCCTTTTCTTCCCCACTTGTTTTCCTCCTCACTCTCACTGCGTCCCTGTAAATCCAAATCCTCACTCCACCAAGGAAATGTGTTTCTCGTTTTGCCAGTGTCAGATTCTCAGAAGTCATTTCTGTATAAACTTTCCACCCTTCTCCTCCTGCTGTTTTCTGTCTTGTGTTCAAAAGGCCTTAAAACCGTGTCAATTTTCTGTTCCCTTCTGTGGCACAACAATCATTTTGGCAAATCTCACAAACATCTCTGCTGAAGATGCAAATCTAATCCAATGCTGCTGGCTGAATATTTCCCTTCTTGTTGGGTAGGAGTTACAACCCACAACGCCTCCGAGATCAATATAAACATTAAAAATATATAATGGATAAAAATCCTCATTTATTCTGTATTTTGTGATTTTCAGTATTTCCTAAACCAGGGAGGAACGGCACAAAATTGATGCTGAATGGAGATTTTACAGGTACCAAATGTATTTAAGGGTCTCAGGAATTTTGTTCCTGTAATATTTGTTAGGATTTCTCACAACTCCCCTTCGAGATGAAATTACCAGAACAGGAATGATTTTGTCACTCGATTAACTAAAGTTTTCAGCTTTCTGAACTCTGCTACAACTGTGGCTCTGGTTGGATTCTTTTAATCTCATTATCCTTCACTTTCCCAGCAATAAACCTGGGACTTTGGCACTGCTGTGACACGAAGCAGGTTTGAGGTTTCAATGCTCTTTTTTGTTTGTTTGTTTGTTTGTTTATTTGTTCTGCTAAATTTTGGGTTAAAAAAAAAGCTTTCAATGTGTAGGAAAGAGAGTTGCCGGCTCTCCTCATTATCCAGGGCATTCCCCATCCATCCTCCTGCCCTGGGAATTGGGCAATTCCCAGCCCCTTCTCTCTCCTGCAGGTGATGCTGCCACGTGAGTGCAGCACAATTTGTTCTTCGGTGCAAACAGGTTCTTACAAAGCAAAAATTTCTGCTCAAAAACGGTTCCATCCCAACCCTTCAGCCTTCCTGCCATCACCCAGATCCCCATTTCTCGGGGTGGAGGCAGGATCAGAGCTCACATCATGCCCAGCTTTGTTTTTCCTCGTTTATCCTTGCTGCCGGTGGCTCCGGTGTTCCGAGGGTTTGTTCCCCCTGTCTCCTGGATATCTGTCTCTTTACACATCCATTTTTCACTTCTCTGAGCTGTTCCTGCTCGGGTGGATGAGATCATGGGGCTGGCAGTGTTGCTTTTGGACAGCCTCTCCCCTTATCAGATGGGAGCAGAGTATCCCCTCTATTTGACAAAGCTGCTGAATTCTGCTTTTTGTGGGAGCTCTGTTCCCAAAAACTCTGGGAACCGAGTGGATTTGTGTGTTTGTTTATTGACCTGAGCATCTGTTTGGTGAGCAAACGTGGTGATGAGCCCTCTGCCCAGGGCTGGGCTGGGCACTGATGAGTTTTCCTGCCCCAAACCCCCCGGGAAGCAGCTCCAACACGTTTTTTTGGGAGCCTGGGAAGTGGGGAGGGAAAGCAGCCCCAAGGGTGGCTGTGGTGTGACAGCACCTGCAGGGTGATGTTTTTCTGTCATCTGCTTGGCCATTCCCAAAAGCTGGGAATTAGACAAACAAGGGGGAAGGGTTTTTATTTTTTCCCCCATTTGGTCAGAGTCTGAAACATGAAGAAATCTTTTCCTGACTCTGAGGGTAGCGCTGGGTGTGCTGCTGTTCCCACGAAAATGGGAGAAATTGGGAACACACCAAATATCCCTGTGACTTCTTCAAACAAGGAGTTTCTAAAGAATGAGAATTAAATTATTTCCCCCTCCCTTTGCCTTAAAAAATCACAGCCCTCCAACTGGGGCAGCGTTTCAGCTGCCAGTGCAGCTCTCTGAAGGATGAAAGGGTCTAGAGCAAGTGATAATCTAATTTATTAGCACCAGGGTTGAGAAAACAGGGAGGAGAGAAGAAAGGGAAGTGAAGCAGAAAATAAAAGATGGAAACCACAAAAAATTATGGTTCTGTCCTGAATTTCTCAAATCTTTGTGGCAGCAGGTCCCACCTCGATGGTTAAACTTAACTTGCAATTCCACTTTTAAATGCCACAAGCTCCCCGGTTTGGGATCCCCAGAGATCTCCAGGCAGAAAAAGAGCCTTTAATATAAAAAAAAACCCTCCAATTTCCGTATCTTAATAATTCAAAATAGCAAGAGCTGAGGGTGACTCCATCCTGTGGATTTTATTGTTCCACTT
Source organism: Eopsaltria australis (assembly GCA_034509425.1). NCBI lineage: Eukaryota > Metazoa > Chordata > Aves > Passeriformes > Petroicidae > Eopsaltria > Eopsaltria australis. The sequence goes on from JAVTVJ010000403.1 coordinate 699,243, forward strand.
AGCAAAGGGAACCTTTGTCAGATGAGAAGTTTTTGTGGCGTTTCTGAGAACAGACAAGCTCTGAGCTCACCTGACACTCAGGAGAGGCAAAGCTGATTTATAGGAACAGCATGTCTGGGGATGAGCCAGGCAACCCCTCAATCACCTGCCCTCACCCAGCACCTCCATCTGGCATCCCACCAAAAGCATCCAACATTCAAAACATTCCCTTGTTTTTCTTTTGGGTTCTTTTTTTTCCCTTTCAATTTCTTCACTTCTAAGTCTCAACCAACTTGAGAAGAGCCCAGAGCAGCCTCGGAGACAGCAGTTCACTCTTCACCAGGAACAGGGGGAGAAGAAAAATCAGAGCATACTTTCAAACCAGATAAACCAGTTCCCAATATTTATCTTCTGTGATGCACCAGATTCATTTTTCTGAGTGAATGGCTCATTCTCTCTTCAAAACCCACTCGCCAGAAGGAAGATTGATTAAATCAAAGAAAAGAGGACATCCCCAGAGCCAGAATTTGGTCAGCTGATGAACTGTCAGATATTGAGGAAGGTAGGGGATGATTTCTAGTCAGAGGGAGCAAAGAAGAGGGGGAAAAACAGGGGAAGTTTAAGACAGGATTGACTTAAAGATCACCTGAAGGGGTTGATTGTGCCTGAAATCCCTCATTGACATTTTCTACATAATCTGCACCTTTTAAAGAAAACCCTAAATCTTTCTCCCAAAGGTGATGATTTGGTTTCCATGTCAGAGCCAACAAAACATGAATCCTACAGCACCTGGTGCAGGATCAGGATCCCTGAGCTGATTTTACTGCAGGGTTATGGCTGCAGGATCAGGATCCCTGGGCTGATTTTACTGCAGGGTTGTGACTGCAGGATCCCTGAGCTGATATTACCCCAGGGTTGTGACTGCAGGATCCCTGAGCTGATATTACCCCAGGGTTGTGACTGCAGGATCCCTGAGCTGATTTTACTGCAGGGTTGTGGCTGCAGGATCGGGATCCCTGAGCTGATTTTACCCCAGGGTTATGGCTGCAGGATCAGGATCCCTGGGCTGATTGTTACCCCAGGGTTATGGCTGCAGGATCCCTGAGCTGGTTTTACTGCATGGTTATGGCTGCAGGATCAGGATCCCTGAGCTGATTTTACCCCAGGGTTGTGGCTGCAGCTCTGCTGGGCCAGGCTCTGTCTGCACAGGAGAGTGAGGGCACAGCTACTCCAGGGAGTAAATCTACCAATTCACTGTTGGTATTCCATGAGACAGCAGCCAAGGGAACCTGATTTCTTCTCTGCTGTGCTGCTTCCTCAAAGCCTTTAGAACCTTTAATAACCTTTTCCATTTAGGAATGGAGGAGGAGAGGTGGGCACTGAACCTTCAGCTGCTGTTGGGACCTCCAGACTCCTCTGCCCCAAGCTTGGAGCACTCAGAAACAGCTCAACAAACAGACTAAAGGGATTTACTCCCTTAAGTAATTTAGTGTGTGTGAGAAGAGGGGCATCACCTCTGAATGAGAGGTCAGGCAGGCAGGAGAAGGCCCTGAGCCCACTCCAGCATCCCCTGAGGAGTGGCTGGAGGGGAAGGGGGATGAGGAGACCTGGCTCTCACCCTTTCAGTCAGAGAGAGGAGCTCCAGCACAGAGGAGCAGCTCTGAGAGCTCCCTGCTGCAGGTTTAAAAGGCCAAAGGGGCTGAATCCCAAGCTGATTTATTTGCCCTCACTTCCAGAGGATCCCAGCTCCAGCCGGCCCCGTGTGGGCTCTGTTCTACCCGGTGTCACCATAAGAGGGATCCTCTCGCCTGTCCCTGGAGGCTCGCCTGACATTTCTGTTGGAAACGGAGCAAACAAAGCCGTGGAGTTGAGTGAAAGTGCAATTACACAACGCTTTGAAGTGCCCTGCTAATCCTCTCCTCCCCCGGGACATGAGGCACAGCTTTGAGCAGTGACAGCCACGAAGCTTCACCCAAATGTTGGCGCTGGCTCAGAGCAAAGGTGCTGGAAGAAATCTCCCTCAGGACAACGCTGTGCACAAAAAGTGTCCCAAAAGCCCTTTCAGAAAAAAAAACCAATCCTTTGCATCTACCATGAGTGAGAAGGAAGAACCCCAGAGGAGGAGGAGAAACCCCAGCAGCGATGAGAAGCCCAGTGGATGCAGCAGCACCAGGACTGGTGGTGTTTGTGCCGTCCATCTCACCTCCTGGGAAGAAACCACCCAGGGCTGTGTAGGAATGTGCTCTCCACACCATTTCAGGATGCATCAGTGCAGCTCCCAGGACTCTCTGGAGAAGAATAAAGCCACATGAGGCTGGTGTGGACCACACAAATCCCGTCTTCAGCTCAGAAACGAGCTGGGATTTTGCCTCCTGCCTTCCACCAGCTCCCTCCTGGACCTCAGGGATGCCAGGACAGCAGCAAACCATGGTTCTCCCAGAGGGACTGGGGAGAGGCGTTCCCACCTGCCTGCAGCACCTTGGCAGAGCTGTCCTGGTGTATTTACACAGCCTTTAACGCTGCTGATGTCAGTGCGGAGACGTGTTAATAACCCAATTAAACTGTGCACCCAGCTATGGCAAATCCCAGCTCGGGGAAGGCCGGCGTGTTTGGCTTTGCAATTCCTGGGCCGCGTTGGCAGCACGCAAAGGCCACGTCCCCACGGCTGACACGTAGCCCCAGCCTGTCCCCAGAGGGGTCTCAAGCAGGATTGAGGTGGTGAAGAGCTAAAATCTAAAGCTGGATGGACATGTGAATGCCATCAGTGCTTCCTGACCGTGTCCCACCCATCAGGAGAACGGGAACAGGCGAGGGTGAGAGGCCACGTGTGAAATGTGGCAGAAGGTGCTCAGCTCGAGGCTTTCAGAAGTGAAAAACACCCATTTCCCTTGGTGAGTGGGCTGCAAAGGTTGAATTCCCACAGCAAAGGCACTGGGTGGGCGGCAGGAGAGCCCAGCAGCTGCCCACTGCTGGGGAAGGGCTCAGGGCGTGCGTGGCACTTCCCACGCGGCCGGGGCTCAGGAGGCAGCAGGACCAGGGCTCGGGGCTGCCTGGACTTGCCTGTGCAGGGCTGTGTGACTGTGCCTCTGCCTTCCCATCCACCTCAGGAGGGCAGGAATGTTTCCCTGCCCCAGTCACTCCTGTCCATGAAGGTATCACAAGTCTGAAGCTCTGTTTTGCAGAGGTGTTTGCTAGAAAAAATCAGTCCCTCTGTCATTATCCACGGCTGTCACCCTCTGGATGTGAGCAGCCTGTGGAGCACAGGTGTGGATGTGTCCACATTTCCACACACTTAACGGATCTGTGTTTGTATCTCAGTGTGTCAACTACAAATATTTAATTATTGTGGTTTGTATTTCCTTTAAATTGATCCAACTTCCTTCTGATCAAAATCCATGAGCTCAGAGTGCCCTCAGCGCTGTCCCCTGAGCTGTGAATTTCATACAAACTCCTGCAGGAGCAAAGGAATTGAAAATTGTGTTACCTGGCCCCACTAGAAGAAAAAAACTCCCCTCCCAAGGGTCCTTAAGCTTGGATTTAACTGTGGGCACTTTTAATGCCAGCTGGGATCCCCAGAGCTGAAAAACACATCCACAAGGCTGAAATTCACCCCTTTAACTCAAGAGCTGTTCCAAACTGGGACCACTTGAAGCCGATGCTTAAACATTTTCTTGAATCTAAGCCTGTATTAGTGGAAAAGTCGTTGTTCCATGGTAGATTTTTATAGGTCTGTGACTTTGGGGTAGTTTTAGTATTCTCAGTAGGTTTTTTCTTTGGATGGCTTCCTCCACTCATCATTAATATCTGGCGTCAACTGTCTTTCTTTCTCATCCATTCCCAGAGACAAGGAGAAATTTTCCCTTCTTTCCACAGATGTATTTATGTTCCCCATGGAAATTCCTGTCTGTGATATATGAACTATTTTCAGAGAAGTGCAGCAAAGCCTAAATCACAAAGGGGGAAGAAAACCTCCTCGGCCTGAGTTCACGAGGGGAAAAGTTGGGATTGCAGTGACCTGTAGTGTGAATTTTTTCTCGAGTTTAATTGTTATTTCCATTCAAATCCCTCATATCCTTAGCCATAAATAACACTCCTGAATAATCCTGAATTTTTTTTGTCCCTATATCTGCCTCCCATAAAATTAGGAGGGAATATTTAGGATGTGCCAAGATGACAAAGTGCCCTTTCTGGTGGCTGAATGAAAGGAAGAATATAACTTTGGGAGAAAGCAACATGCTTTTCTTCAGCGTAGGATTTCCTCCACAGAGACATCATCACAGACTGTCAGAAGCTGGGCAGCCCTCCAAAGGTTAGAGACGGGGCCAAAACTTACAATTTCTGCTTTGCACGGGGCCAGTTCTGTCTCAGAGATTTTTAAAGGCTGTCTCACCACAGCTGTGAAATTCGGAGCTCGCGGATTGCGGCTCGCTCGCGGCGTTATCTCGCCAGCCTGGGACTGCTCCCACCCAGGCTATTCCTGGGGAAAGAGCTGGGAATTGCTTGTTAAACTAGTTGGGAATTGGTTCTAAAACTAGCTGGGAATTGGTTTTAAAACTAGTTGGGAATTGGCTGCGGAGCTAGTTGGGAATTGGTTTTGTTAAGCTAGTTAGGAATTGGTTTTAAAACTAGTTGGGAATTGGTTCTAAAACTAGTTGGGAATTGGTTTTAAAACTAGTTGGGAATTGGCTGTGGAACTAGTTGGGAATTGGTTGTTGTTAAACTAGTTGGGAATTGGTTTTAAAACCATCTGGGAATTGGCTCTTAAACAAGTTGGGAATTGGTTGTAGAAGTAGTTAGGAATTGGTTGTTAAACTAGTTAGGAATTGGTTTTAAAACTAGCTGGGAATCGGTTGTTAAACTAGTTGGGAATTGGTTCTAAAACAGGTTGGAAATTGGTTCTAAAACGGGTTGGGAATTGGTTCTAAACTGTGGATGGCAGCAAGGACCCAGCCCATTCCTGGGAGATGACTCTGCTGCAGCCTCCATGGGAAAGCTCAGCCCCACATCCCTCTGCCTCCCCCCCTCCTCTCCCACACCAAACCACCCCAAACCCACTTCCTACAGAGCCTCCCTTCTCTTGCGGAGCTGAGTGTGGTCCCTCACTGGGTGTGAAGGTCCCTGCTGGGCAGCTGAGTCACCTCAGTGTTGTTGGGGTGTCCAGGGATGCTGGGCTTTGTGTGAGAGCTGTGTGGAGGCACAGGAAGGAATGAGGGCTTGGATATTTCACATGTGAAGGTTCTGTGGTCACCCTCTGGACTGGACACCACTCAGGGCTCAGCTCCCACGCCTGCCTAAACCAGGGAGAGCTGTGCAGAGAGGCCAGGCTCTGCTCAGGCCACCCAGGAGAGACGTTCTGCTCCCAGAACCCAAAGGCTTCCTTGTTAGCTGAGGGTGTAGCTGCCCTGGGCTGAAGGCGGGAGATTCCCCTTCAACCCCACAGCATTCCTTAAGAACAGGAGGAGTCACCTGAAGGGACAACCCTTGCTGTGAAAAACTCCACACCCACATCTCTGTGCCACAGCCACAGAATCCACATGAGACTCTGCAGCCATGAACTTGGATTTGCATCCCAGCACTTCCCAGTGGATGCTCAGCAACCCAGGGAGATCCTGAGCCTGGGAAAGGTCTGCTCGGTCCAGCTCAGCTCTCTGGTGGTCGCCCTTTGAGCTGCTGGTCTTACCCTGGCTGGGGCAAAGCCAGCCAGGATTTATGGGCTCCCAGTGCTGCTCCAAGCCCCAAATGAGCACACAGGAACCCCCGGCTCATCGGCTCACTGATCCTGCCCAACCTTAGGAAATCAGAGGAGATGGATTTTCCCTCAGACATCATTACTGAAGCAGAGTTTGGGAGGCAAACGCAGAGCCCCTGGCACGGATCCAGGGGAGTAAGCCTGGGATAGGTTTTCTTTCAAGAATTCCAACTCATTCATGTACTTTCTTAATGATCCAAAGTCTTCGAGGAGTTGCCTTTCAGCTTCAGCTCCCTTTCAATATTTGTCATGTGTGTCAAAGTTGATTCTTCACGTTTCCTCTGTACTTTTAATGTTCTTGAGGAGAAACCTCATTTGAAAGATATCTCCCCCCCTATTGATTTCTTTTTTTAATGGAAGAAAAGAAAGCAAGCAGAGGTGAGAGCAGAGAGAAATTTGTCTCATTTGGAGATGCTAATGAAGAAATCTTAACAAATGACTGGAAAAGGCCATGAAGTCAACAATTCCTCATTATATTTGGATAGACAAGCATCAATCTACAGGCAGTGACCACTTGTCCACCACTTCTGGGTTCCTGGAAACCCTGAGAGAATGCCCCACATCAGCTGAGCCTGCCAAGGAGCAGGAGTGGCAATGGAAGCCTCCCTTCAGCTCACAACCTGCCTCCACCTTTGAGAACTCAAAGAAAGGCCAAAAGGTCTCTGCTGAGCCACCAGGGTGGGGTATGACGAGTCCTGTCTTGATGAAAGGCTTGACAAGAGCAAGGCAGAGGGAGCAAGGTTGGGAGGCCAACCCAGCAAAGCCTGGGAGGTGCCTGCCCAGGCAGAGCCTGAGTGCTGCAAATTAAACACTCAGCAAAGCTTGGCTGAGCCCTGAGAGACAGAACCCCCTCCAAACACCCCCCCTTGGCTCAACAAAGTCACACCACAAGGAGCTTCCACAGCCAAGAGCCCCCTGGAGAGCCTTGAAAAGCACCTGGGATTTTTGGATTTGTGGATTTGGGATGGGGTTTTTGTTTTCCCCAGCAACGGAAATCACGTATGGGTAAAATCAGAATTAGATCAGGAGACTTCAAAGGGCTGAATCACATCTCAGTCTGCTCTTGGGCTGGCTCTGCTCAGCCTCAAGCTTTATCAGGCAAGTTTGGCTCCGTGGTTGCATTTCACACTCTAAATACAATTATTTTCCTAATTGTCTATAAACGGTGCCTACAGCTTTTTGCCACTTGCTTTTGCCGACAGTTGACCTGTTGATGCTCAAGCAAAGTCAAATATCTCTGAAATTAGCTAAGAAAATAAAACTGGGCCATCAAAGGCTTCAAGACAGGCAGCAAAGCAGAGCAGAGCAGCAGCTGAGTGCTCTGTTCTAAGCTTTAGCTTAGTCTGCTACTATTTACTCTCATTAAGTCCAGAGTCATCTGGCTTCATTTGATTTGCCAGAAATTTGATTTAGGATAATTTAGATGAGAGTCACCAGGCTTTCCCCCACCACCACCTTTTTTAGGACAGAGGATAATAATAGAGGAATTTTATTTTCATGAAAGCATATGCAATTTCCTCTCCAACCATCCAAAACAAATAATCAGGAGATTTCCCCATGTTTACAATGGGTCTTTCTACTGACCTTCCCTGCAAAGCACTTTAGGAGAAATCAGTGAAAAATACTCCATGAGAAGTGGGTCACAATTGCTGTTATTGTTACTCAGAAATTATGAAACCAGACACAACAACCGAGGGCTTCTCTCTGCCCTTCTCATAACAAACCAATTATATTTAACAGTAAGTCCAGTTAAATGGGAATAAATCTGCTTTGTACACAGAGACACTGCGTGTTTATTAATAATCTTTGTGTTTAGTGCTTAGGCCAGTTCCAAATCTGAGCTGCAGCAATGTATAAAAACTCTTCTCTTGGCATGGTTGAGTCACTGTGACTGATTTGGCTCTGCCACTCTTTTTGAACAACCATCATTACATCAGTTTCAAACTGGCTGCACGAGCCTCAATTTGGAGCAGAGCAAAGATGGGCAAAATTGAGGGTAATTCTTTCAGACGTCGTGGGCAAAGAGATTTACTCAGCCCTTAATTTGAGGAGTTTTGGCAGATTTCTTTATCTTTTACCTCAGTCTGGGGAAGAAGTCTGGGCTGATTTTAAATCACATCAGTGGTGGGGATTTGGGAGTTCCTGCTGGGAAACCTCAGCACAAGGAAAGCAGGGATGCCTCACCTGCACTGCCAAGAACAGGTTGAAAGGGAAATAAAAGCAGCTTTTTGGGTGAGTTTAGAGAGGACAGTTTAGGCAAAAGCTGCATTTGCTGCAAGGGAAATTTCCCCTCCCCTTATTCCCTAATGCACCGATTTTATCCAGCTCCTCCACACGTAACCAAAGGGTGATTTCACCAAAGCTTGAGCCTCGGGTAATTGGAAGTTTCAGCCCTCTGAAGGTGTTTTTTGCCCTGGCAGGTTCTGGAGATAATTTTGACAGAATTGCTGTGTGATGGGTGTTGATGGAGGTGAGTCTGTGCGAAATGCCCTGCCCAGCTCTGCATGAGTAAGGATGGAAAGAGATCCCTGGGAAACAGAATCCTCACCTCTGAGCTTTAGTGTTTGGGGATGTGGTTATGAAATGTCCCTCAGTGCATGCCAGGAGCTGCAGGTCCAGAGTGTCCTCAGGACTTGGATCCCGTGATGGAAATGAGGGAGTGTTTCTGCTGAGCTCCAAAAACAAAGTTTGAGGCTCTTGTTGCCATGAGGTGACTGATCCCAGAGTGCTCCTTCAGGGACCTCCAGGGGGGTTTAACTCTTGTGGAGCTGTCAATGAGACAGGGACCGAAAGGAGAGAGATCACAGGACCATGGCATGGTTTGGGTTGGAAGGGACCTTAAAGATCATCCCATTCCACCCCTGCCATGGGCAGGGACACCTTCCACTGTCCCAGGTCTCTCCGAGCACCTTCCAACCTCGGACACTTCCAAGGATGGGGCAGCCACAGCTTCTCTGGGTACCTGTGCCAGAAGAATTTCTTCCCCGTATCCAATCTAAGCCTGTTCTTTTCTTTGTCCATTTTGAAGCCATTCCCCCTTGTGCTGTCACTCCAGTTCCTGATGAACAATCCCACTCCAGATTCCTCGTAGCCTTTTCAGGTACTGGAAGGTGCTGTGAGATTCCACACAACTTTCTCTTCTCCAGTCTGAGCAGCCCAAATTTTCTCATCCCATCTTCATAGAGGAAATGCATTTTTTCCCTTATCAATGTCGTGGCCTCCTCTGGACTTCTCCCAACAGCTCCATGTGCTCATATTGGGGGCACCAGGACAGGATTCCAGGTGGGGTCTCACGAGAGCAGAGCAGAGGGGCAGAATCCCCTCCCCTGACCTGTGCTCAGTCTATTTTTCAGGTGGAACAGGGAAGGGCAGCACTGAAGCTCTCCTACATTCAAATGTCTGCAGGAAACTCATGACCACCAAATCCACCCCTGCAGAGCTCAGGTGCACAAAGGCACAGCAAGAAATGAGAGAAAGCAGAGACGATGAAACACAACTTTTTCTCTTTTATCCATTTACCTTCAGGGAGGTGGATGCTTTCTGGTGCCCAGGCATCACTTCTCATTGGGATTCTGCTGTGCTGAAGGACAGGGTGTAGCTGGGACATGAGGCAGGACAACAGCAGAGGATGAAGAGCTCCTTACACACTGTGAGATCCCAAATCCATCACACGGAGCCTAATGAGGGGGCTGAGCCAGGCCAAACACAACTGTTTAACAGTTTATTTTAACCATCCAATGAGAGGGAAACAACTTAAAAGGATTCATGCTGCCAACAAGCTTTTCCTTTTTTTTTTCCCCTCTTCCCCTCTTTGCATGGCATTTGTTAGAAATCTGGATTTTCCTTAACCGAATGTCTTGTGGTCTCCTCAGCTTTGTTTCTTAACAGGGTTGTCTTTATGTTAGTTTTCTTTGGCTTCCCAATAGAAGAGTAACAGATTTCTTTTGAAGTTTTTATTGATGAATGAGCTCCTATAAATAACTCTCTGTGGCAGCAGCTTGATCTCAGAGTTTACTCTGGAATAATAGTAGCAATGGGAATGGAGGAAATTTATGGCAGCATGACATGAAATAGTTTAATGGGCTTCATACTGTTTAACTTAATCTTTACAGATGTAAAAACAGAAATACAATTATTTTAACAACTATTATTACATATTGCTCTTCTAACGAAAACAGAAACTCAGTAAGCAATTGGAGATAGGTAGTGAAGAATTAAGGGGTCCAGCTCACTGTGGATTTGGGAATTACTGGGCTGGGCCAGTGGATTTGCAAAGCTTCATCTGGAAAGCTCTGGGAGATCCGAGGTGGCTGGGAAGGATGGGACTGCAGGTGGGGTTTGGCACTGCCATGGAAAGCTGAGTCACGGGATGGAGATGCTGGAAGCTGCTGAAAAAGGAGGAAGTGGTGGAGCTCTGTCTTTGAAGGGAAAAAATCAACCCTGTGTTTTATTTCATGTGCCCTCATTTCATCTGCGTGCTTGGGGAGGAGCTGATCCCAATCCCACCCAAGGCAATCGGGGATATTTGAACACATCCCTTGTGCCTGTAGCCCCATGAGAGGCACAGCTGGAATCCTCCCACTTTAGGAGCAGAAATACTCCACTCACACCAGCCAAAGGATGGGAAGGATGGAGAGAGATGATGAAAAGTCACGTGATAGAAGAGAATTTAACTGTTTATCACCACATGTCTGCTCATCTTCCCATCATGGGTTTATTCGTGTCTCTAAGGCAACGTCACCTGAGGCAAAGGTGATCCAGATGTGCCTCTTTAAGCTGTGCAAGTTTTGGAAGGTGAAAAGGAAAATCATAAAAAATTTCTAAATGTCCAACCCAGAGGCTGGCTGGCATTTCCCCCAGCCCAGGATCCAGCTGGGGGATGTTTGAACCAGCGCACACGACGTGGGTGTAAAACCCAGCACCAGGATCACCAGGAAAGGTCACAAGACCTAATCCAAACCTGAGACTTCCTCTGGACATGGCTCGTGGCCAAGCCCAGCTCCATTTGCTTCTCGGTGCTTCGCAAAGAGCTTGAGTAAATATTGAAACATGTCGGTGCTCTGCGTAATTTCAATTAAAAAAAAAAAGCTGACAGCTTTTGTTTCCTCCTCGAGGGAGCATTATTTGAAACGAAACTGCAGTGAAAATGATCAGCATTGTGCTTTTCCAACTGTCTGTTCAGTGGGAAATTTGTGTTTTTCACGACTCCTTCCAATCCGCGGAAATCGCCCGCGCGAGAGAAAGAGAGAGAGAGCTTGCAAATTCTTCCTCAATTTCCAAAAATGTGGGAAAGTTTATTTATTTCTCCATGCATTCCTGATTCGCAATGTGCTCTCTAAAAATGTCGCGAAGATTTAGGCCTAACCGAGCTCATGCTAAATTTAGCAACTATATTTTAAATAAACATTCTTTACGCTTTGCTGAGCCGGCTTTGAAGCTGGCTTAAAACAAATCGTGTTCGCATGAAGGCGAGCGATGTTTGACTTTGGCCTAAGAGAACATCTGAATAAGTAATAATGTATTATTCGCTGTAATCCGAAAATGAGATTTTAGAGGCCTAATTCAGTCAATTTAGGAGAGATTCCTGTGAGGGATAGGGAACCAGGCCTGGATTATTTCTGGAAGGGCCCGTTCTGTTCTCTCTGACCACACAAAAGTTCCTTTTTGGTGTCTTGTTAGGCACTGGAGCTGCGAGGCTCAGTGGAATCAGCTGTGACTTAGCACGCACTGCGCTGGAGGAATCTGGCCCATTTTAAAGCACTTAATGATTTGTCTGGATAAAGCACTAAAAATATACTGTGGGGAGCAATTATGCAACGTCCAGACTGATGGATTGCATAACCCCATAGACCTTTTCCATCTGTAACTTCTCTCATTCTGTGATCTTGTCTTCGTGGTCCTTCACTTCAAATCAAATATGTGATCTGTTTAATATCCCCAATGCTGTCTCCCGGGAGATCTCTTCTCTGGGTGTGTGGGGCCATGAATCAAGTGAGGAAGCAGATCCTTCTTCCCTTTTTTTGCTTTGGGAATTGGCTGCTCCTCACAGCAGGCTTAGGAGCAGTCAGCAGGAAGCCAGTGGGTTTCGGTGTGGAAGGGATGCTCCCTCCTTTATGTGCTTGCTGTGGTAAAGAATGGAAAGAGAATTAACTTTTAAAATGGGGTGGGGGGAGGAGAAGAGGCCACAAAGTCCCTCAGATTTATGGCACCTCAGAATCAGGCATGGACAGCCACACCTCGAGTGACAAATCCTGGACGTGGCTTCTGCTTATGCGTAAATATTTGATTATATTTTATACCTGCTATGGGACCAACTTTAGGAGAACACACACTGAGCCTGTTTAAAGCCTGGAAGCCTCATTTATGAGAAATTAAACTCCGGAATGATTTTAATATGCCCAGTTTTCAGTTCCCCTCATAGGAAACTCGTGTTTGGAGCAAAACCACTCTGGGAACCAAACAATTCCTCTGTGAGCCTCTCCCACTCTGTGATCTCCCTGCTCCTAGGAGTTAAAATTGGCTGCAGAGTTCGGAGATGGGAAACCTTGCTGGGTTGGGAGAGGTCATTCCTCTCCAGAGGAAGGGGAAGGCAGCTCCATCGCCCACACAGGCAGCGTGCTGTTTATCCTGCATCCCAGGCTATTTTCTCCACTTCTCCCCACTACTCCAGACTGGTGTTTATAGCCAGCCCTGAGAGGTTGGGAAAGCCAGGAGGGGGAAGATTCCAGGGATGAGTGAAATGCTGGGTGGCAGTTCTGGGCTTGGCAGCTGCTTTTTTGGCTTGTGAAGCAGGTGTGAAACCATTGGCACCCATTCCTTGCAGCTTGTCAGGTCCTCGATGTTTCCGTGGCACCAAAATTCACATGGATGTGGAAGGAATTAAAGGATGCTCAGCCCCATCCAAAGGGCAGGAATTGATGCATTGACTGCTCACTCATTGCTCTGCTGTTGTTTTTATTGCGTGTTTTTACTGTATGATTTTATTTCATGTTTTGACTGTATGTTTTTATTGTATGTTTTTATTGTACCATGACTTCTCCCCTCTCTATAAACAGATGACGTGCAAGAGCCGTGTGTGGTTACTCATCCAGCCTGCTGGCAATAAGACCCTTTTTTCTTGGTATTCCTCCCCTGTTACAGCACTGGCCTGATCCCAATTAATTCCAAATTGTCCCTCAGAACTGTTCACTGGGTTCTGAGCTCGCTAGAGTTGGTGACACTTTTGTGCAGAGCATGTTAAGTTTACTAATTTCACTCTCTCAAGCGAAACCAAAATCAAGCTCAATGCGGCTTTTAAACACTGCAGCTGTGCTTGGTCCCACTCCACTCCACCAAAACAGAAATAAGATCAAATGTCAAAGCAAAGCTTCACAAAGAAACAAATTCCCATTGCGTGGAAAAAGCTGGGTTTCCAAAAAAAAAAAGTGTCTGTGATAAAAATATACATCGTGTACGTATTAAACTGCTTCAGACCCCTAAAAAACTGCTCTTGTGCAGAAAGGGCTTGGAGGGGGGAAAGTTCCATGTGTGTGAGCAGGAAAGGAATAAAAGCCCTGTTTGCAGGTCCAAAAAGGTAATTTGGGGGCTGGAAGAGGAGCTGAGAGGTGACAAAACACGGGGTCAAAGCTGGGGGGGCAACTCAGGAGAAAGGGATGCAGAGGAGCTGATGACACAGATTAAAAGTGGTGATTGAGAGAATAAAGACCCGGTTTGGGGGGGTAAAACAACATGGGCCAGGCTGTGGGGACACCAGGGGTGCAGGATCCCTCTCTGTGGGAATTGGCAAGCCCTGATTGCAGGTCCAAAAAGGGAATTTGGGGGCTGGAATAGGAGCTGAGAGGTGACAGAACAGGGGGTCACAGCTGGGGGCAAGTTAGAAGAAAGGGAAGCAGAGGGGCTGAAGACACAGGTTAAAAGTAGTGATTGAGGGAATAAATATCCAGTTTTGGGGTGTAAAACCTTTCCATGGGCCAGGCTGTGGGGCACCAGGGGTGCAGGATCCCTCCCTCCCTGTGGGAAGGGCTCCATGGAGATCCATCAAACAGGTCCTGGGATGCAGCATCAACCTCCAACCTCACCCCAAGCCCAAATCACCACGCAGGGGGTGGAGAGAGGAGCTGAGGTCTCTGCTGGGCTCCTTCTCCTCCCCCTGCAGCTTCCTGTGGCTGATGTCACCTCCCAGACCCCGAACAGTGATGTCAGTGCCCAGCCTGGAATGGAGGCGGCCACTCCTGTAACTGGTCCCTGTCCCTAATGCCACACAGGGGTGGCACTGCAGGGCCGGGGGTGGCACACAGGGAAGTTTAACCCTTCCAGCACTCACCCAGCCCTGGGAATCATGGTGGGGACTGAGCAGTGACACCCTCACAACTTTTTACGATTGTTTCTTTCATTTTTTAATCCAGTGCCACAGCTTTAAACAACAGATACTCAAACAGGAGCTGTCAGAAATAGGAAGCAAATAAGGGATTTTATTAAAAGAATGTCCATTTTGCAAATCTGTTTTTAAAAAAATCATTTTTAATTATCTTTTTTTTCACATTGAGAAGCTGCAGCTCAGCCTATCCAGGGATCTGCCTATGAACATCCTTTTTTTGGGAAGCTGAATATCAATTCCCACCTTGTGGAGATTTTCTGTCCTTCCCCATGTGAGAGCTCTTTGCCTTGGGCTGGAATAAGCAACCCTGAACCAAATGTCAAGGAATTGATACCAACCTTCCTCTGCCAAAAACTGAATCAAAACTCACCTGAAAACCCTACATTTCCAAAATCCAGGAGCCAATTTAAGGGCAGGCTTTGCTTTTGAGACAGGCTGGGATTAAAGAAGGAGAACAGAAGGAGGAACAATCACTTTGGGAAAGATTTCATCAGCTTCAAGGAACAGGGAATTTCCCAGCAGCCCATTTGCAGCCTCTCCCATCTTTTTGTGGTCCATCATGCCAGCACCAGGATTTTTGCTGCATCCAGCAGCAGGCCCAACTCCTCCATCCTCCAGCACAAGCCAAGGGATGTTTTATGTTTTTTATGTTTTACATCACACCAGCCACACTCCTGAACAAAAATACCTTTATTGAATATAGGTTTGGTTTCATAATGAAAATCGAGAATATAATTTTTTTTTTGTTTTCCAAAAGGGCATTTATCCACTAATATACAAAAAGCCTCTATTTACGGCAAACAAAAATACAAAATATTCCTGATTTCTCACAATGTGTCGGGATTCTCCCTCCTTTACCAAAAAAGAAAATTTAAGAAACATAGCTGATGTCTCTTTTGTTTTTTTCCCTGGTATTTGTCACGGCCTCCACTACCCTGCCTCAGTACTTTTTGGTCAGAAGCAACTGATCCCAGCAAGACGTGGATAAATCTCTGTGTTTGTTCATCCATCCCCCTCCTTTTGGCCACATCCGTGAGCAGAAGCTCTGTGGGGATACTCCAAAGCACCAGTGCTGGATCAAAAGAAGCAGGAATATTCAGGATGAGCCTGGGTTGCTTGGTCTGCCGTGAGTTCAGCTCCAGTTACCCACTGGGAGGACTGGGCCAGTGGGGAATATCAGGAATTATGATGTGCCTGTGGGTATTCATGCCAAAATCATGGGCATTATTAATACCTGTGGGTATTGATGGCAAACCAAAACTCAGCCTCCTCCCCCCGGGATGCGGCTTGATTTTCAAAGGAAAAATAAAAGAAGAAAACAGAGACCTGAAGGGCTCTGAGGAAACCTGAGGGATGCAAAGACTAAAGGTGCAGAGCAAACCCTACGGGGCTTGGGGGCCAGCGTGGGCATTCCCCCGGCGCTGCCTCCACCTCCACCGCCCACGGGGAAAACAAAGCCGCTTTACCTTCAAAAGTCGCTCTGGCGGGGGGTGGGAGGCACCCGCAACAGAGAGTCCGCAGCAAGACGCGCCTTGGAAATGCCCTGAAATCCTGAGTCACCTTTAAAACATCGCTTTGGGGGTTTCTTTTAGGTCTTTACCCGCTTGGTGAGGTCTGAGTCCGGTGTCTCCCTCCCACCGCGCCCCCCGGAGCAGCGCTGGGGGCCGGGGGGCGTTAATTGTGGGGCAACTACTGGAAATTAAACACGGCCTCGGAGAAGTGCAGCGGGAAGCAGGAGAGGAAGGGGATGCCGATGTGGTAGAGCCTCCCGTGCACCTGGGAGTCGAGCATCAGGGACGCGTTGAGGGCCGGCCCGAAGCCGCCGCTGGCCACCAGGGAGCCGCCGAGGCAGCCGGCGGGGCTGTCCCGGGCCGCCTTGGGGGCTGCCCCGGGGGGCGGCGGCCGCAGCCCCTGCGCCAGGATGCTCTCGATGCTGAAGCTGCGGCCCCGGGGGCCGCTCTTGTGCGCCGGGGCGGCGGCGGCGGCGGCGGGGAGCGGGGGAGGCCCCGCGGGAGAAGCCGCTGTCCCCCCGGCCCCCCGCGGGACCCCCGAATCCCCCGGCGCCGCCGCCGCGCTGCCCTTGGCCCGCTTGGGCTCGACGGGGCGAGCGGGCGGCCCCGGCTGCTCGCCAGCCTTGGCGGGGTCCGGCGGGGCCGCGGCTTTGGGCTTCCTCTTCCTGCGGCGGTAGTTGCCGTTCTCGAACATGTCCAGGCACCGCGGGTCCAGCGTCCAGTAGCTGCCCTTGCCCGGCCGCCCCTTCTCTCGGGGCACCTTGACGAAGCAGTCGTTGAGCGAGAGGTTGTGGCGGATGCTGTTCTGCCAGCCCTGCTTGTTGTCGTGGTAGAAGGGGAAGCGGTCCATGATGAACTGGTAGATGCCGCTGAGCGTCACCTTCTGCTCCGGAGCCTCTTTGATGGCCATGGCGATGAGGGCGATGTAGCTGTAGGGGGGTTTCTGCGGGGGGTCCTGCCGGGACATGGCCCCCCCGGGGGCGAAGCCGAGCGCGGCGGGCAGGTAAACCATGGACGGGCTGCCCAGGGGGGAGAGGTGGCTGCCGTAGATGTGGCTCATCGCCGGCGGGCTCCCAGCTCCGCGTCTTCCCCCTCGGAGCCGAGCGAAGGGACGGGGCAGGGCAGCAACGTGGGACGAGTCCACCGGGGAGCTGTTTGTGCGAGCTCAGCTCCCAGCCCTGCCTGAAGGAGCTCGCTCTGCCTCTGTCCCTGCTTCATAGCTCTTAAGGCAAAAAAAAAAAAAAAAAGGGGGAGAGGAAAAAAAGTTAAATAATTGTTGTAAGTTTGCTATTATATGTTGACTTAGCGCTGGAAAATAAATTGTCTCTGATAAACAGTCGTTTGTGTTCTCAGCCCACCCACATTAATTAAAATTTCATTGCTACAAAACTCCGAGCTCTCTCCACGTGTCTCGCTGGTACCAGCCAATGGTCTCC
This sequence comes from Eopsaltria australis, assembly GCA_034509425.1. NCBI lineage: Eukaryota > Metazoa > Chordata > Aves > Passeriformes > Petroicidae > Eopsaltria > Eopsaltria australis. The sequence goes on from JAVTVJ010000403.1 coordinate 716,295, forward strand.
GGGTTATTCCTTCATTTGTTTATAGAATTAGTCTGTTGATAAGTCTGCCCACCCAAGTCGAATCAAGCTGTGTTTATTTGGAAAAATTTCCGGGCACCCAATATATAAACGCACTGATCTGATGTTTGAAATATCACGTCCACCCTTTGACGCTGTAAGCACACACAGCAGAGCAGGATGTTCGCTGCTGGAGCTGGGGAGCGGCGGGCAGGGCAGGGATCCCCGCAGCAAAACCGGGGCGTTAAACAACAGGAAAAAATTTAAAAATAAAAATGGAAGAAAGGAAGAGAAAGGGGTGGATGAGAGGAGGAGGAAGAGCTGCGATCGCGAGGAGGAAAAGGGAAGGGGGCTCAGGTGTGGAGGGGTCCTTTGCATCTCCCGGTGTTTTCCACTCCAAGGAGAGCCCCGGGGACGGGCGAAGGGGGACCCCCGGTCCAGCCCCGCTCGCAGGCCGAGCAGGCAGAGCCGCGCCGGGGGAGACTGCGGGAAAAGGAGAATTTGGCAGGCCCGGGGAGGAGGGTCAGTATTTGTGAATGCGGGCCTGTTGCTTTATATTATGTACTTTCCTGTTTATAACAAGGAGGGGGATTATAACAACTTTACAAGTGCACACAGCTGGCCGGTGCTTACATTAGGAATTTGTGATGCTCTTTTTCTGTATAAACGTCCAGGTTCGGGGCTGTGTTTTCTGTTGGTGGATTTATTTTTTTTAATTTACTGACGTAACAGCTTTAATCCGAGGCCCCGAGGGATTCCGATGCAGTTGGAGGTGTCGCCTGTATCCCCTGTCCCACCGCGGGCTGAGACCTGCTGGAGCCCCTGTTCTGTGGAGCATCTTTTCTCCGAGGGAGGGAAGAAGAGGCCTGAGGGGCATCCTTTCTCCTTCAAAGGGAAATGTCCCAAGAGCGCAGCTCCCTCGAGCCTGCTGGGATTTTTACCTGGCGGGGGAAGAGGTTAAAACCGAGTTCCGGGGTGTCCCCCAGGCCCTGGCGGTGCCTCCACCCGGATTTCCCTGCAGGTTCCCCTTCACCTGTAGGGTTTCTCGCTCGCTGCCGCTCCCCCGTCGGGACACGGATTTTCATCCCCGGGGTAAAACCCAGTGCGATGCTGTGGAGCTGCGGATGGGTCCTGAAAGCAGCGAACAGCCTGGGAAACGCAGCCGGGGTGCTCAGGGAGGCGGCTTCTCGGGCGGGGTGTGGGGGTCTCCCCTCTCACTGGCTGGGTCCACGCGTGGGAGGGGAATTCACCCCTCTAACACCGCCCTCGCCGTAATTCCGCATCCCTCCCCCGCCCTGTGCACCCCCGGGAGCTGCAGCACCCACCCGCCGTGCCAACAGCGCGATAAATCCCCAGATAAATAAAAAGAGAACTGAAAGGAAGGATTTTGGGGCTCTACGGCTCTCGCCACTGGGGATCAGCACGCCCGGGCAGCCTCCCCGCCCCTGGAGCATCCTCGCCGGGGAGGGATGGAGCAGAGCGCGGCTGCTCTGATCCGCCCGGCGCATCCTCAGAGCAGCCGGCCGAGGGTCTTCCCCCCTCACCCCCTCCTCTCCCCACCTCGGGGAGTCCCCCGCTCCAGGCACGGATTAATAAAATAATAAATACTCGCGTGTGCGGCAGGAGACAGTCACAGGGGCTCCCGCGCTCTCTCCGAGCTCCCTCCCCCAGTAAAATTCTTGCTTCCTCCCTTATTTTTCCCCTCTTGGCGGTGGGAAATCCTTGGAGGCGGGGATGCGGCTTTTCTCTCCGTTCCTTCTTCCCAGCTCATGTGCTGCCTGTTATCCCTGGCATCCCTTTCCTGCCGGCGGCATCGCTGGAGCTCTTTAGCTGCGTTATCCGCACGGGATCAGCCTCCGAGAGGCTGCGGGGGGGGCCGAGGAAGCGGCAGAGGGAGGCTCTTGTTGATGTTGTTGGTATCGTCGCTCTTTCCCTGAACGGAAAAAAACAAACAAACAGCGCGGAGCCGGCGATGGAGGCGCTCCTGGATGGGTTTCCCCTCCTCTCCAGCTGACGAGCCCCTTTTAAAGCAGCAGCGAGGAGAGGTCCCGCCCGGAGCCCCCGGCGGGAGCAGAGCACAAATGAGCGCTCCCCATTCCTGCTGCATCCCGGGAAACGAGGGAAGAAGGAATGTGAATCCGAGCTCCCCAGTCCTGCTGTATCCCGGGATCGGGGGGAGCACGGCCAAAATCAGAGCTCCCCGCTCCTGCTGCATCCCAGTCTTGGGGGGAGCAGGAGGTAAATCAAGCTCTCCACTCCTGCTGCATCCCGGGACCGGGGGGAGCATGGCCAAAATCAGAGCTCCCCAATCCTGCTGCATCGTGAGATGATGGAGGAGCAGGACGTAAATCAGAGCTCCTCACTCCTGCTGCATCCCTGGATGGGGCAGAGGGAGAATGGGAATCAGTGTTCTCCATTCCTGCTGCATCCCGGGATGGGGGAACAGGATGTAAATCAGTGCTCCCCAATCCTGCTGCATCCAGGGATGGGAGAGCAGGGCAAAAATGATCCCCAATCCTGCTACATCCCAGTCTTGGGGGGAACAGGATGTAAATCAGTGATCCCCACTCCTGCTGCATCCCGGGATGGGGCAGAGGAAAATGTGAATCAGCGCTCCCCACTTCTGCTGCATGCCAGGATGGGAGGAGCAGGGCAAAAATCAGAGCTCCCCACTCCTGCTGGATCCCAGTCTTGGAGGGGAACAGGATGTAAATCAGTGTTCCCCATCCCTCCTGCATCCCGGGATGGGGGAGCAGGGAAAAAATCAGAGCTTCCCACTCCTTCTGCATTCCGGGAAACGGGGGAAGAAGGAAGGGGTGTAAATCAGTGATCCCCGCTCCTGAGTCAGTCCTACCTGGGGAAAATGGGGGTGTAAATCAGTGCTCCCCGCTCCTGCTGCATCCCGGCCCGGGCTCCCTCAGGAATGAGCTCCCGGCAGGAGCTGCACCTCTCACCCCCTGGCCGTGCCCGGCGCTGCACAGATGCGAGGATCAGGGATGTATTTCCTTCTCTCCCGGCCTTCCAGTGCCGGGTATGGATTTTTTGAAAAGTCCCTTCCAAAATGACGGAAGAACTCGTGGCCTTCCCCAAAACCCCTTGATCGGTTCCTTCCCATGAATTCTGGGGAAGGTGGGATTGATTGGGAGGGACAAGACAGCTCGTGCTGTGCGAGGGCCTGGGGGGATTCCTGAAAGGAATGGGTTTCACCTGGGGCCTGGAGCACCAGGAAACGCTCCATTGACCGGGCTATGGGGACGAGATGGGAACCGCTGCCTCTTCTCCCCCAAACCGAAACTGTCTGGGGTTTTGGACAGGTTTGCAAACCCGGAGGTGAATGGCAATACAAGAAAAAAAAAAATTAAACCCATCCACCATCCTCATCCTCTTCCCGGAGCCACCCTGAGCCCCGGCCCGAGGCCACCGGGCACGCAGAAGCATCAGCCGGTCCCCCGGGGCCAAGCCTGGCCCCCGTGACCTGCGGGGACAGGGGCTACGAGAGGGTTCATGCTGCTCCTCCGAGGGGCTGCAGAGCCAAATCTGCTCATGGTTGCCATCAAAAGTTACCCTGGGCCTTCCTCCTTCCTTCACTTCTTCCTTCCTTCCCCTCTGCTCCGGCCGGGCTGGAGTCACCTGTCGCGACAGACTCCGCGTTATCGAGCTCCTTATCGCAGCTTTTAGCGGCACCAAAGCATCCCCGCGTCCCGCACGGGGCTCTCGCTTCTCCTGCGACCGCAACCCACCCCAAATGGCTCTGCTGCGACCCCCGCCCATCCCAAAGGGCTCCCCGCGGGCTGCTGGGGGTGACAGGGGACGAGGGACAGCGGCAGGACGCGACACAGCAAAGGGACGATGCTCGCACCCCCGCAGGAGCTCTCCAGAGGGATGGGAAGAGGGAACAGGGGACCGGAGCAGCGCAGATCCCGAGCGGGAGCGTCCTGCCGGGGCGAGGTGGGGAAAGAAACACCAAAAAGGAGTTTTGGGGGGAAAGGGGACCCCAGGAACTGTTCAACAGCAGCGCGGGGGGAGCTTGCAGAGCCCTGGGGGTGTCCCAAATGCCGCATCCCATCCCTGCCCGAGGAAAGGGTCCCCGTGTGCCCAGCGCCCTGGTGGGGAGCTGTGGGAGCAGCGGCGATCCCGGGATTTCTCGATGCGTGTGGGAAAACCCACAGCAAGCACCTGACTTCAGTCATCTCCCCCCACAGCATCCCCGGGATCCACGCGGGGAAAAGTCCCACGGGAAGAGGATCTGAACCGGAGAAGAATTCTTTCCCAATTCGTATTTTCCCCCCTTTTCCTCCTATTTATTTTTTGTCACCATTTTACTCCCTTTATTTCCCTATTTTTTTTAATCCTTCACACTCTGTATTTTCTCTTATTAAGAAAGCATTTCGAATTTTATTTCATTTTTAAAAAAAAAGAAATAAAATTAAATTTAAAATCACCCTCTGAGAGCCAGGAAAAACAGCAAGAGCTTGTTTGTTTTTTTTTTTTTTAGAACGTTCCTTAAAATACAGATCAAGTGAGGCTCAGGCATTTTTTTCTCATTTAAATCGAGAGTTTCGCTGCTTTTTGCTAGCTTTCGAGTGCAGGCGAAATTTAACAGGCCAAAACCAATTTAGATCATCGATATGAACGGCCTGGCGTGGGTATAACCCCTCCCGAACCCAAAAAAAAAGAGCTTTGAGGGGCACTGAGGGGCTGCAGGAGGTGGGATGGGGGAACAGTTGGGATTTATCCCCTGGAAATGCTGGATGGATGCGATTTTAGAGTTGGGAAAGGAGCCGGGCTCCAGAGAGCTGGGTTTGAAAAGTTCCAAAACTTTTCAAAACTTCCAAAGCTCCTAAACTCTGCTTTAGGCTTTGCCGGCATTCCCAGGCTTTCAGGCTTGCTAAATCCCGCGTTTAGCCCTGGACTAAAGCTCCTTGAACAGGTTAAAGGATGGTTTGGGAAAAGAACAGAATATCTGGCAGTGCCCGGCCTTACGAACAGGAGCTTAAAGAGATGAAGAAAAGGTTAAAATCAGCCAATTCTTCAAACGAGAGAAGATTTCAAAACTGCAAGATGATTCTCGAGTGAACTTTCCACCTCGCTTTTTAAGACTCCGCAGCGAGGCCGGGTTTAAATGATCGCTCTCACTCCCAGGCCCTCGGGATTCCTTTCGAGAAAACCAAATCAATAAATAAAATGGATTTTTAGGGGGCATTTTCTGGCCTGGAAAGAGACGGAGAAGCCGAGCCCCGTGCAAGGGCCGCGCTCGCAAGGACGGGGCGAGAGGAGCAGAAATTCCCCTCCCTGCGCCCCCTCTTTTCCCTTTTTTCCCCATCGCAGGACTGGGAAAAAAATCCCGAAATTTCAAACCGGCAGCGATTCGGGATTGAGGGGGCTCAGCCCCGCTGTGTTTTTCCTTTCCCCCCTCCCCTCCCCAGCTCCAGCTCTTCACGTGAATTCAACCTTTTCTCTTAGAAACCTTCAGGAAAACCCCTTTGTTTTAAAAACAAACCAGCGCCGTGTTTTCCGCGCGAAGGAAAGGTGAAAGGGAAAAAAAAAACCACCTGGAAAAAACCCCAATTTAGACACAGAGAAGCGTCAGACTTGGAGCAGAAAAAAACCAGCACGGATTTATTTTAAGGTAAGTACAACAATTAGGACCACACAAGACAAAACGAACTTTGAGAAGCAGGTTAAAGCAAATAGTCCTTAGGAATGGTAAAGGTGAAATATCTACTATACAAAACATCACACGTCGTAAATAATAATAAAAAAGTATCAGATACTTTGTCTATTTTTTTTTTTCCTTAAAAAAAAAAATTCCACCGGCAAAAAATAAATTATTCCCTCGTCTTGCGAAAAGAACAGCTCTAAAACGAAAGAAAATCTATTGCATAATTGTACACAGAAGAAGAAGAAGAAGAAGAAATCACTTGTCATTAATTTGGAAGTTAGGAACCGTTGGGCGAGACAAAAATAATCCAGTGAACTCAACTTTAAATATTATATTAATGGCTCTGAAAATCAGCCTGATTAGAAATCCACACATTTTTTACAGCACAACAGAGAACTTCAAAAAATACCCAGGACATATATTTATATATATATTTATAAACTTTTTTTTTCCTTTTAAAACGTATAAATGGTCGTTGTGATATTGGTCCATAACTTATTTTTCCGAGACCCCCTATACTTTAGCATATAAAATTTGCCACTTTTAGATAGACATATATATATATAATTTTTTTTAACCTTTTCCTTTTCTTTCTTTTTTTTTTCCTTTTATTTTTTTTTTCCTTTTCAAATGAGAAATCCCCCTTTTTTTTTCATTTTTCTTTTCAAGTAAAATATACTTGTCCGGGAATTTAAGGAGGCCCAAAACGGGGGCTTTTGGGATCTTCAAAGTGTGGTGGCCGCAAAGTCCACGGGGAGCTGTCAGATTGACTTTTATCGGTGTGGGTTTATTTCTCCCGGTTCTTTTTGAATAATTATTATTAATAATAAATTTTTTGATGGGCCTAGACGGGGGAGTTGGCGGCTACTCAGTACTTAGTGCAGTCGTAGGAGTAGGGGGCGGCGTGGCGATATAGGGAGGGCGCGGATCTGTAGGGGATCTGACAGGCGGAGTTGCTGCTCACCTGGTGCTCGCTCAGCGCCGCGCTCTCCATCCCCAGCCGGTGCGACGTGAACATTTCCCGCACGTTGGGAAAAGTCTGCTGCTGAGAGCCGAACGTGTGCCCGGGCAGGTGGCTCAGCTCAGCGCCGTGGTTCAGGTACCAGGAGGCCGCGGGCTGTGCCCCCGCCGCCCCTCCGCTGCCACCGCCGCCACCGTGGGGATGCGCGGTGCCCAGCGCTCCGTCCTGCCCCGCGGGCAGGCTCAGCGTGCCGAGCGGCGACGGGGCGCCCGTGGGATGCTCGGCCAGCCCGTCCTCCAGCGGGGCGCACATGTGGGCCGGCCTGTCGCCGCTGTAGAGGCTCATGGCCCGCATGCTGCAGTGGTAGCTCCCACTAGTGTCCAGCGCCTGGCTGCACGCCGCGCTGTAGCCCGACGGCTGCCCCGAGGGGTAGCCCAGCGCCAGCCCGCCGCCCGTCCGGCCCGAGGCGGCACTCACCGGGCTCAGCTCGCCCGCGGGGGAAGTCCGCAGGGTCATGATGCTCTCCACGCTGAATCCCGGCAGCCCGTTGCCGGCCGGGTGATGCTCGGGCAGGGACGCGTCCGGAGAGGCGGCGGCGGCGGGGGGCGAGGCGGCGCTGCGGGGGCTGTCCCGCAGGGCCCCGCCGCTGGCCGGGCTCAGCGTCTCCACCTTGGTGATCACGGGCAGCTCGGGAGACGCCGTCTCGCTCTTGATCACCACCTTCTTCTCGGAGGCCGGCGCCGAGGCGGAGGAAGAGGAAGAGGAGGAGGAGGCTTCCTTGGGGAGGTCGGCGCCGGGCAGCCCGGGGGGCTTGGGCTGCTCCTTCAGCAGCCGCTCCCGGGCCTCCTCTTTCTCCTTGGAGACATCCTTCTTCTTGAAGCGTCTCCGGCGGCGCAGGAAGCTGCCGTTCTCGAACATGTTGTACGAGTCGGGGTCCAGCGTCCAGTAGCTGCCCTTGCCCGGCTTCTTGTCATCGCGGGGCACCTTGACGAAGCACTCGTTGAGCGAGAGGTTGTGGCGGATGCTGTTCTGCCAGCCCTGCTTGTTCTCTCGGTAAAAAGGGAAGCGGTCCATGATGAACTGGTAAATCCCATTGAGCGTGATCTTCTTGTCGGGGGCGTTCTGGATGGCCATGGTGATGAGGGCGATGTAGCTGTAAGGTGGCTTCACCAGGTCCTTGGGGGCCGTGGGTTGGTGCGGGTGGTAGGGGCCGTAGGAGCGCCCCATGCCCGCCGCGTACTGCTCAGCGTGGCCCGAATAGACGCTCATGGGGTTGCCCATGCCGCCGTACGTCCCGGCAGCCCGGTAGTAGTTCTGCTCGCTCAAATACGGCACCACTCCCAAAGCGTTGGGGTCCGAGACGGAGTAGCGAGCCTGCATCATGGAGAGGGGCTGCCCGCGGCCGCGGAGGCGAGGAGGAAGAGGAGGACGGTGGAAGGGCCTCACCCCCGTCCGGGACCCCTCCGCGGAGAAGGGAGAGAGGGAGAGAGCGGGAGAGAGAGAGAGAGAGAGTCTCGGAGCCGAGCTAAATCCCAGCGTGTCCTCTAGCAGCGGCACCGCAGCGGCATCCTCCGGGTCGCCGGGGGCAGGGTGGTCTCTGGCGGCCTCTCCCCTCCCTCTGTATGACTGTGATTCTTGTACACACGCCTACGGCCCGCGGCGGCGGCGGGCACTGCTGCGGGGAGCTGGGCTGGGGGGGCCCAGTTCTTGCAGGAAAAGGGAGTTTAAAAAAAAAAAAAAAGTAACAAAACAAAACAAAAACGAAAAATTGAAAAAAAAAATTTTTGAAAAAAAAAAATTTAAAAGAAAAAGAAGTCTTGCGGAGAAAAAACCCCAGTCCTTGTGACAAGAAGGGCCCGAAGCGATCCGGAGCCCCCGGAGGGGTGCGGGAGCGGCCGAGCTCCCTCCCGGCCGCGCTGCGCAGCTTCAAAACTCGCCCCGCGCCGCCGCCGCGCTTTTACTGCCCGCTGGCCCCGCCCCCCGCGGCCCCCGCCAGCCAATGGGAGAGCGCGGCGCCGCGGCCGCAGCCAATGGGAGCGCGGGACGCGGCGGCGCTGGCGGGCGGCCCCCGCGCGCTCCCGGCTCCGCGCCGCTCCCGGGCCGAGCCCCGCGCCGCGCACCCCCAGCCCCCTCCGCTCTGATTTGAACGATTTGGCCCCAAAAATCGCCGCGAGCCGGCCGGGGGGAGCTGCGCGATGCCCGCCCCGCGGCTGGCAGCGGAGTTTTGAAGCGGTTTTGCAGGCAGGTTGCTGGCGGGCACGGCGGAGCGGTGACACCGCGCTGGTCGCGCCGCGGTGCCGGTGTCGCGGTGTGGCTGCGCCCGGCAGGTCCCGCGTTCATATTTTTAATATATTTAAAATAAATTCTTGGGGAGAGGCCGCCGGGTCCCTCCCAGAGTGCTCGGCCGGTGGCCCCGGTGGCGCCGTCGCAGCGGGTTCAGGGGTTCCTCTGCCGCTTTTGGGGGAGTTTGGGGATATTTTATTATTACAGTAAAAAAACCAACAAAATCAACAAAAAACAGAGAGCGCGTTGAAGTGTCTATTTTTTTTTTCGTTGCGGACGTTGAGGCGGATTTTCTCGTGCCTGTGAAATCCGCCCCTCTGCCTTGTCCCTAATGAGTTCATTAGAGGCAATCAGAGTGGGACAATTAGGGACGCTTGGTGACCAAGTGTAAACTCAAGTGTTGGGGGAAAGCGCTGCGAATTGTTCTGTTCCACCCGAGAGAAGCGTGGGTCTGCCGGGCAAAGAAACCGAGGTGGGAAAGCAGCGATTTCCCCGCTCCGCCGGGAAAAAAAAAAAAAAAATCTGAATATATCCAAAATCAAAAATAGCGCTGCAAAATCGATTCGAGCCCGAAAAGACCGAGATAAGATTAAAATGAATTTGGTGTCACTTCGGCCGGGCTCCCTCCCGCCGCGTCGCCCGAGCCTTGGCCGCTGCCGCTCTGATTCCTGAGCGGTGATTTTTGGGTTTCTTACCCTGTAATTCTGCCTTGCCCTCCTTGCAATTTGTGTGGTTTCGTAAGGCTTTAAACAGAGATATTTTTTTTTCCCCCGAAGTCGGGCTGGGATTTTGGCCGGCTGCTGGCACCGAGGGTCCCTTTCCCGCTCGCAACCGGGGACGAGACCGCAGCCGGCTCCGGCCGTGGGAACCCGCCGGGGCTCTTAATTACCGGAGATTTTCTTAATAAGAAAGGAAACGATTTTATGCGATAACTGAGGGGAGAGGAAAAAATTAAATTATGAGGCAGCTCGTCTACAAGGAGGGATGGTTAAAAATGATCTGCGGTGGAAAAATTGGTTGGGAAGTTTCTCCGGGCACTTCAAAATTGTTATTTGATTTTGATGGAAATAATTTCGAACGTTCGGGGAGGGTTTCATCCACCGAGAAAACGTCCGGGGTTATTTTGTTTGGGGAAACAAATAGTGAATTCAGCGAGATAAGCTGATACTTTTCATGTAAATGTATGACCATAAGAGAAAACTTTTTATTTTTTCTGGAATAATTCGAGAACGACTTCACACTTTTATGTTCGGTTTTCAAATAAATCATATTTCTCCTAATAACTCGAGCTGTGTCTTAGCGTACACGAACACATGGGATTTCTATAACGATAAAAGTTTTTAAAATACAGGAATTTTAAATGCAGAGCTTGAGCAAAGCCACCCCTGCCATTTCCCAGTGCTGTCTCTTCCTAGAAGCCTGGAGAAATATCCCTGATGGAATCTTACCTCTCCTCGGCTGAAAACTTTAGCGAGCTCAATTTCTACAGAACCCCCAGAAGCAGCAAAAGTTCTTTGCTTGCTGCAGCTGGGCACCGAGCAGAGACTGAACCAGCGGGCTCGGAAAAGCCCCAGATTCGAACGGTTTGAAGAAAAAAAAAACCAGCATTATGAAAAATACGGGGGGGAGCACAGGGAGAGGAGCCCCTTCGAGGAGGAGAGCGGGAGGCGCTTGGAAATGCGGGGTTCCCCTGGCGGGGCTCCCTTCGCCCGCTTCCCCGGGGGAGCCGCCGGGTTTCTTCTCGCAGCCTTTACCGGGAGCGGCAGCGGAGTTTTCGGGACGCTCCCGGGGCCGCTCCGGGACCATTCCCGGTGTCGTTCCCGGGGCAGCTTCGAGGCCGCACCGGGGCCGTTCCCGGGGCCGCTGCGGGGCCGTTCCCGGGCTGTTCTCGGGTCGTTCCCGAAGCCGCTCCTGGGCTGTTCTCGGGGCCACTCCGGGACGGCTCCGGGGCCATTCCCGGGCCATTCCCGGTGTCGTTCCCGGCCTGTTCCCGAGGCCGCTCCGGATCCGTTCTCGGGGCCGCTCCGGGGCTGCTCCTGGGCCGTTCCCGGGCTGTTCTCGGGGCTGTCCCGGTGTCGTTCCCGGTGTCATTCCCGGTGTCGTTCCCGGGGCCACTCCGGGCTCACCTGCCCGCGGGGGCTCCGCACGGCGTGTGTCGCCCCCCAGGGGACACTGCGGGGACTGCAGCGCACCCGGCACCGCCCGGGCAGGGGGACAGAGGGACAGGGATGGGGACAATGAGAGACTGAGCAGGAAAAGGGGAAAGAGAGACAGGTGTGCGAAAGAGAATGGAGGTGGGAACAAGGGAGAGAGAGGATGAGGGAGGGAAGGAAGGAAGGAAGGAAGGAAGGAAGGAAGGAAGGAAGGAAGGAAGGAAGGAAGGAAGGAAGGAAGGAAGGAAGGAAGGAAGGAAGGAAGGAAGGAAGGAAGGAAGGAAGGAAGGAGACGAAGAAAAAGACAAAGAAGGAAGGAAGAGAAAGACTGAAAGAAAGAGGAACAGAAATAAAGGAAGAAAGAAGGAAAGAAGGAGAGAAGAAGGAAGCAAGAAGAGAGAAGGAAAGCAGGAAAAAGGAAGAGAAAAAGAAGAGAGATGGAAAGGAGAAAGAGAGGAGAGAAGAACAGGAAAAAGAAGAAATAAGGAAATGAGGAAGGAAACAAGGAAGAAAGCAAGAATAGAAAGAAAGGAAAATCTCTGTCTGGCATCAGTCCAGCCAAGACCCATTGAGGCACATGAATTTCTGCCAGCTTTGCCTCTGTACTGGAGAGGGCAGGAACCTCTGGCTGCACGGGGCTGCTCCATCCCAACTTTCCAGACACTGCTGGGCTCAAACAGCACAGCCCAGACCAGCCCCACCTGCCCTCACGTGCCTCCTACACCAGGTTATTTCATAAACACAACAATTCACTCATCCACGGCTTATTCACACATGGAAATTCACTCCACAGTGTCCAAAATACCAGTTTCTAGTACCTGACTAATGAAAACCTCATTAAAAACTTATCTCTTTAAAATTTGTAGCTAATTTTTAATTTTCATTATTATTAAGCAGAGCATTATTGCTGGTTTAATGCTTTTTTCTGGGTGCATTTGGACTGATTTTCGTGGCTGCCCTGGAGTGTTCAGCCTGCAGTTCCAAGGAGTGATTCCTGCAGCACAAGGAGTTCCTTTCTTCATTTTTCCCAGGGTTTGGATTCATCTGATTCATCAGGCCCTCCCTTTTTTTTTTAGGTGTTTTCACAAGTTGTGGGTGTTTCAAAATCCCGGATGCTTTTTTAACCTCTTTCACTGAAATATTTGATTCAGCTTGGCAAAAACGAATTTTAGAACCCATTCAGGTGCATCCAAAACCTGATTTAATTCATAAAGATGTGATAGCCCTATCTGCTTCCCGAGGAAAAGAGGCTTTCCTGTGGCATCCCTATGAGCTGCTCCAGGCTGCAGCGACACAAAAGACCCTGCAAAAGGAATTTGGAGCAAATTTCAGAGAATTGACCCAGCAGAAAAGATGCCACCTATCAAACCCCTCATTATTTCAAGGCAAACCACCCTGATTTGTAGCAAACAGCTCGGGCCCTCTTTTCTGGGAGCAAATCCACAGAAGGAACAGCTTTGCCGAGGGTGGTTGGAGGGAGTGTAGGTGGTCTAGAAGGATCTCAGTGCTCTTTGATTGTTAATGGATTAATTAATAGCATTGCTCTGCCTCCCTCGTTTTCCTTCCTCAAACTGGGGCATGTTGGGGTGGGGACTTTGGGTGACAGTGGCCGGGCAGTGCTGGCCCTCCCAGCCCAGCCCCAGCCCCACAAATCGCTCACCCAAGGCCTGATCCCAAAATCCCCACGGGGATAAAGAAGTCACGGGGAGTTTTCCGTGAGTAGGAAGTGCAGGAATGAGCTTCCAGCATCTCCACATGGGTGGTCTGCTGTGGCTGGAAGGATTCCCACTGACTCCAGCAGCATTCCAGGCTGGTGGAAAGGCTCTTCCCAAACCCCATAGCAGGTCCAAGGCTACGAATTGATTTTTTTTTTTAATGTTTACAAGCACAGAGGTGAAGCCTCACCGCGACATTTGTCGTGATAGGCGGATATGAACCCAAATTTGGGGGGGGGAAAGCTCCTGAACTCAGCTTTGTGTAGGAAAAAAAGAGCAGTTCAGTACTGAGGAAAGGATTTTGCAGGTGCCCAGCTCCATCTGTGAGTGTTCACAGAGGTCCAAGGCTCTGAATTTATTTTTTTTTTTTGGATGCTCACAAGCGAAGATGAAGCCTCACTGCAGCGTTGGTCACAATATGCGGATATTAATCTGAATTTGGGAGGGAAAGGCTCCTGAATTCAGCTTTGTGTGGGGAAAAAAGCTCAGTTCAGCACTGAGAAACAGGTATTTCATCTGCCCAGCTCCATCTGTGAGTGTACAGAGAGGTCCAAGACTCCGAATTTTTTTTTTTTTTTTTGGATGCTCACAAGTGCAAAAGTGAAGCCTCACCACGGCATTTGTTGCGCTATGCAGATATTAATTTGAATTTGGCAGGGAAAGGCTCCTGAGTTCAGCTTTGTGTGGGAAAAAAGCCTAGTTCAGTACTGAGGAAAGGATTTTGCAGGTGCCCAGCTCCATCAGTGAGCGTTCAGAGAGGTCCAAGGCTCTGAATTTATTTTTTTTTTTGGGATGCTCACAAGCGCAAAGGTGAAGCCTCGCCACAGCGTTTGTTGCGCTACGCGGATATTAATCTGAATTTAGCGGGGAAAGCTCCTGAATTCAGCTTTGTGTGGGGAAAAAAAGCCCAGTTCAGCAATGAGAAAAGGAGTTTGCATGTGCCCAGCTCCATCTGGGAGTGTTCAGAGAGGTCCAAGGCTCTGAATTGGTTTTTTTTTTTGGATGCTCATGTGCGCAAAGGTGAAACCTCACCACAGCGTTTGTCGCGATACACAGATATTAATCTGAATTTGGGGGAGAAAGGCTCCTGAATTCTGTTTTGTGGAGGAAAAAATGTTCAGTTCAGCACTGAGGAAAGGAGTTTGCATGTGCCCAGCTCCATCTGTGAGTGTTCACAGAGGTCCAAGGCTCCGAATTGATTTTGTTTTTAATGTTTACAAGCGCAAAGGTGAAGCCTCACTGCGACGTTTGTCGCGATACGCGGATATTGATCTGAATTTAGCGGGGAAAGCTCCTGAACTCAGCTTTGTGTGGGGAAAAAAGCCCAGTTCAGCACTGAGGAAAGAATTTTGCTTGTGCCCAGTTCCATCAGTGAGTGCTCAGAGAGGTCCAAGGCTCTGAATTTATTTTGTTTTTAATGTTTACAAGCACAAAGGTGAAGCCTCACCGCGACGTTTGTCGCGATACACGGATATTGATCTGAATTTGGGGGGGAAAGGCTCCTGAATTCAGCTTTGTGAGGAAAGAAAAGCTCAGCTCAGCAATGAGAAGAGGATATTCCATGTGCCCAGCTCCATCTGGGAGTGTTCAGAGAGGAGCACTCGGATTTGTTCTGGTTTCTGGGCTGGCACGGCCTCAGTCGGCCCTGGCGGGGATGAGCGCCCACAGCATCCGAGCCAAACAAAAACCCTGAAATAAAAGACATTTCCCCTCTTCCCCGCCACACTTTAAAATAAACCCTCGTTGTTTCGCTGTTCCCACGACTCCTCCATCCCACTCCCCTCAGGAATGTCGGGATTCTCTACGTCCTCCTTTTTTTGGGGGTAGTTGTCGAATGCATTAATTCCATAAATAATAAATCATTTATTATCCAATTAAAGGCGAGCAAGAAGCGACCTTCCGGGAAGCCGGCAGGCTGGGGAACACACGGAGAGGCTGGGGATTGTTTTATTCACCACCAGCCAATTTTAAATGGGAAAAGTGATTAACCTGAGGGATTATTTTACAAAAAGCGGGGTGGGTTTTTTACCCTGTGATGGAAAGCCCGTTATATGTGCGTAATGCGGGCGGAAATCTCACATTAATGCGCCAGCAGAGCCTTTTTTATGTTTAATTCCAGAAATGAGCCGGGCCCACAGCGACCTTTCCTCACACCGCCCCCCAACTTCGCCTTCGAGTTGTTTTGAGCCCTCAGCGCCGCCGTAGCCGCCGCGCGCTACGGAGGGGGTGTGGCCAAATCAGAAGCTCCGCCCCCGGCGCGGCAATGAAGGGCCACAAAGGGGGCGTGGCCTTGTGGCAGTGGCGTCACTGCTCTGCGAGGCGGGCATTAGGGAGGGGCGGGGTGGTGACGTCACGGTTGAGGAAGAGTGAGGGGCGGAGTGGTGACGTCACGACTGGGATAGAGTGAGGGGCGGGGCGGTGACGTCACGACTGGGATAGAGTGAGGGGCGGGGCGGTGACGTCACGGAGGGCGGGCGATGGCGGTGACGTCACGGCGGGCGGGCGGGCGGGCGGCGATGGCGGCCCCGGGGCGGGCGCTGCCCTCAGGGCTCCCCTCCAAGGGGGCCATCCGTGAGAAGGTGTGGCAGCACCTGGAGGCCTCCGGGCTGGCCGAGTTCCCGCGGCCCGTGCGCGGCCGCATCCCCAACTTCAAGGTACGGCGGCTGCCGGCCCCGAGCCGCCTCCTCCTGCTGCTCCTTCCCTCCCTCCCTCCCTCCCTCCCTCCCTCGCTCCAGAGCCCGCAGCCCCGGCCCGGAGGGTCCCCTGTTCCCCCCTGTTCCCCCCAGTTTCCCCTCAGCTTCCTGGGCCCCCGCAGCCCTTTGATGAAAGAAAACTAAACCACCTTGTGAGTTATGGAATCCCCAAACGGATTCGGTTGGAAGGAATCTTAAAGCTCATCTCGTTTCCCACGAACACCTTCCACTATGCCAGGTCGCTCCAGTCCCCGTCCAGCCTGGCCTGCCAGGGATTAACAGAAAATTCCCGGCCCCGCAGTGAAAATTCAGCCTCTCTGGAGGGTGAGCGGTGATAGAGCGCCGGTCTCTGCTGTAGCTCCCGGGTGATCCGCCGGTATTTTATACAAACAGGGATCCTCCCACGCTGCCACGAGGCTTCTGGGCTTGCAGGAGTTCCGGGCTGCCCGCACTGTAAAAATAAACCCCGATGCTCCCCAGAGGAACGCTCGCTTCCTAACGCTGGAAGTAAGTGCAAACCTTCTCCTCTCGGCTCCTTCCCCCTCCCAGGGCTCCCTGCAGGCCTGCTGCTCTCTCAGGGAGCTGGATGTGTTCAGCAGAGCTCAGGAGGTGAAGGTGGATCCTGACAAACCCCTGGAAGGTGCCCGGCTGGCGGCTCTGCAGGTAACCTTGGCACCCCTGAGGAGGAGCTGGGAGGGGACAGCAGTGCCTGGCAGCACCTCAGCAGCACCTGGCACTGCATCTTCGGGAGTTCTTGTGTGCACATCATTCGTGGACTTTGCTTCAATAGGTATTGTGGAATGGTTTGGGTTGGAAGGGATTTTAAAGATAATTTAGTTCCAATCCCCTGCACACCTTTCATTATCCCAGAGTGCTCCAAGACCTGTCTAACCCGGCCTTGAACACTTCCAGGGATCCACAGCTTCTCTGGACATCTGTGCCAGGGCCTCACCACCCTCACAGGGAAGACTTTCTCCCTAAAATCCAATTTATTCTCCCCTAATAGCCAATCTAACCCTGCCCTCTGTCAGTGGGAAGCCATTATCACTTAAAAACCTAATTTACAGACATAGCTTTAAAGGAGGAGGGTCTTTAAAGGTATGTCCTCAAATATCTTCAAAGGTTAAAGATATGTCTTATGTTTTATTTTTTAAATAAACGTTTTTCAGGAATTTTCCTGTATTGGAGGAAATTATTCTTACAAGCACTACACAATCAATAGCACAAACTGCAGCTTAACAAATGAAATGTTTGGCCATGCAGTTTTTAACTGTATGACGGTAAAAATATTTCTTCAGTGTAAAATGAACTTTTTCATGTGGCTCCCCAGGCAAGGAAGACTTTACTGGTCCCCACACCACGCCTGAGGACTGGGCTGTTCAACAGGATTGTTCCCCCTCCAGGTGCCACCAAGGAGATCCTGAGGAGATGTGCCACGTCTCAGGTGGGACTGAGGCATCAGGGAGGGCTGAATTAACCTGTGGGACACTGGAAGATGGAAACCCCAGAATGTCTTTGTGTTAGGATGTTATCCCTGGGTTTGTGTACACGACAGCCAATAATGATATTGAAATCAGGAGAAAATTCAGTCTCAGCAGAACGGTATTGATATTTCTCAGTGTTTTTTATAAAATAATGAACAACTTGAGGTGAGTTAGATCTTTATTTATGCCCCTACATTCTGCATTTTGAGCTGCTGAACCCTCTGGGGAATATTTTAGTGCTCTTAGGTGTTACCAGATAGGAAACACGAGGTTTTTTTCAGAATTCAACATCCAAAGAGCTGTGGATTGTGGCATTTGCAGGCAGAGAGGCCCAGACACGCGGTGAGGTTTGGCTTTGCTGCGGTCTCTTGCTGCCCTCTCGTGTTCCAACCTCGCTGTACAGCTGCAAGCTTTGGCCGGAGAGCCCCGGCAGGTTTTAGATCCATCTTTATGTGCCGTGAAAACCCAACTGGTGCAGCATGAACAGGTCACTCTATGGATTTATTTCCTCCTTTATCTCCTGCTAAAGGCAGTAAAGTTCTGCAGCAGCCCCATAAACAACCGAGGCTGTAAATGGCTGGTAATTAGCAGTGACTTTCTTTGTTGGAAGTTCTATTGGAGTCATTAACTAATTAAACTTTTCAGGCTTGAAGAGACTTTTGAAAGAGACCTTTCTCTTGGCCTGCTGTCTGATCTGGGCTCTTAGCACCATGTGTCTGGTTTTTCCCCCAGCCCACTAATGACAAAATGCTGTTGGCAGTTTGGATTTACAAAGCCCTGTGCAAACAATCCTTACCACACTGCTGGGAAGTGCCTGCTGGCCATTAGTGCTGATAGCCAGCCACAAATTGCTGAATTCTTGGGGTTTGTGCTCTGCACAGAAAATGTTTGGCTCTTGACTGTGATTTTAGTATTGTTAATTGATAATTAGCACCGAGTTGAGTTGGTGTGAGGAACCTTTACATTGTGCTGTACACATATATTATAAGGATTGAATCACAAGATATATTTTTAATAGTTCTAAAGCTCTATTTAATATTTAAAACCCCAAGTAAACCTAATTTTTAATTTCTGCAATCTGGGCAGAATTTTTATTAGGATGAGAACAGATTGATGAGGGTGGGTGGGGTTGAGCAGGGAGAGAGGGGAAGAGAAAAATCGTTTATCACTTTGTGTAGCTTCAGATTTCTTTGTGCTGTAGCTGTCTAAATTAACTTTGTGACTTGCATGTGAGAATTAAGCCAAGCATTTGTGGTGCTCTGGTATTCCTCAAGTTTTCAGTTGGGAAGTGTAAATAGGAAGTGTCACTTGCCCTCATTTTTAGGAATAGATTTCCAAAGAAGTGTTTCCAAATATTAGGTTTTGATCCTAAATTAATAACCTTGCTTCTAAAAGCACCCACCTCCCTCAGCTCTCCTTGCAGTGTGCCAAAATTCCTGTCACTGCAGTAGGGAATCTATTCTAGGATTCCCTGGGGGATAACTTCCCAGACATGTGCAGCTTGGCTATACATGGAAGAGACACTTGGAAACGTGGGGAGTTACTTGGATTTATCAAAATATCCTGGATTTCTGCCTCAGTGCACTCTGCAAACCTCCAGTGCTGCTTTTCCTGCAGGGTGTCAGAGATTACAGCGTGCCCGTGGGGCTGGATGGGAAAGCACAAGTGGACTTGGTTGTTGTGGGATCAGTGGCTGTCTCTGAAAAAGGTAAGGAAAAACTTCCAGGAGAAAGGTCCCAAATCCCAGCCCAGTGTCAGTGAGGCCACACCACGTGGCTGAGACAGATTTATCCTTGGAGCTGAGTGGGGTTCTGCCTCTGTGTGGGACAAATCCCTGCTCCCAGTCCCAGCAGGAAGCAGCGATGCCTCCAGGATGCAGTGGGCTCACAACAGAGTGGCTCAGAGATGGTTTGGCCTTCAGAACTATTTAGGCAAGCAATTATTTGTGTTTTAAAATTTAAAAAAAATCTCTCCCTGGTCGGAGATCTGCTCTGGCCCAGGCTGTGTGAAAGGACCTGTGTTAGACCTGCTGATTCAGTACCCATTTGGGGATCAGATTTTGCATTTTCCAGTATTTTGGAAACCTGCTGGTGCTGAAAAATTTTCCACTGGCTTTATCCCTTGCCTAAAATAACACAGTTTTTGTGTGTGACCCAGACTCCTCTTTGCCCACATTAACGTGTGTGGGACGTGAATAGAAGGTTCTAAATACAATTGCTAAATAAACTGCTGTGTTAACTGCATTAAATTTGGTTATTCTGAATGAGAAGCTTCTGGGATCTTTTAGGAGTCATTGTAAATGATGCTTTATTTCACTTCAGTGCTGATTTCAAGGAAAGTTACACTCTGTGAGAGATGCTGAGCTGATTTTGTCCAGAGTTCCAACTTGCAGGCTGCTCAGTCAATGACACGATTTTAACAACAGCTTTCCACTCTGCTGTTTGGTTTTTGGGGTGGTTTTTTTTTCACTTTTCTATGCTTTAGGCTGGAGAATTGGCAAAGGGGAAGGTTATGCAGACATGGAATACGCAATGATGGTGTCCATGGGGGCAGTGCAGGAGGACACACCTGTGGTTACCATCGTGCACGACTGCCAGGTGAGTTCAGATGTTCAAATATCCCCTGTCCAGCAGGGAGGGAGCTCTGGGACACTTCCTGCTCTGTCTGGAGAGGAGACATGGAATGATGTTGGTTTGGCATCTTTATTCCCCATTGTCTTTGGTGGATTTTCATGTGACAAGGCATCAGGAATGGGGCACAGTTTTAGGGAATTTGTTTTTAGCTCCTTAACCAAATCTCTTCCTTGTAGGTGCTTGACATAGCAGAGGAGCTGCTGGGTGATCATGATTTAACTGTGGATTACATCCTCACTCCAACAAGGACTATCCAGACTCATTGCAAACGACCAAAACCTCAGGGAATAATGTGGCACAAGGCAAGTTAAACCTCAATTCAAGTTAAATCTTAAAGCTCTGCTGCTGGTGGCTGATAACCTGCTGATAAACCCCCAATTTTTATATATAAACACATTTTTATTAGAAATACTTGGGAAAAGAACAGATGTATTTGTCAGGTGGAACAAAACAGCAGCATCTGTGTGCAGTGGGGTTTAAGGGGTGATGATTCTCAACATTGTCTTCACATGAAGAGAAATTAAAGACTTAATTAGAATCAGAAAATCCCAGGTTAGAAGGGCCATCAGAAGATCATCTGACTCAATTTTTTTGTGGAAAAAGGAAGGCTATATGAGGTTATCCAGCACCCTGTCCAGAATGGTGAGGAGAAGAAATTCATCACTGAGGCTGCTGTACCCAGTGGATTTTTAAGTGGTGATTGGCCCATCCCTGGAAGTGTCCAAGGCCAGGCTGGATGGGCTTGGAGCAGTCTGGGGTAGTGGGAGATGTCCCCAGGGGGTTGGAAGTGGTGGGAAGAGTCTGTGCTGCTCTAATTGTGAAAGGAAAACAATCTGCTGGTGGTGCATCCCTGTTTCTGTAGTGAATTCTCTTTCCAAGGATAAATTTGTGCCTGGAGCTCGTTTTCAGGTGGAAGAATAGCAACTTTAACATGAATCTTTATTTTTTGATAGAGCCTCTGGTATGGATTTGGCCTTTTCCCCCTGCCCAGTGTCAGAAACTTCCTCAGCTTCCCAAATGGTTTCAGAAAAGCCTTGAGTGAATTGTTTTACTGGAGGTTCCTGCTGGGAGAACTTCTTTCTTTGTCTCATTGGATTTTCATTCCTAAAATCATCCAGTTAGGGAGCAGACACAATCCTGCAGGAATGCTGAAATGAGGAATTGTGCACCCACATCTTGCAGAAACTGAGGAATTCTAGGGGAATGCTCCTAGAAAAATCAAAAGCTGTGTGTTAAGAATTGCCAACCAGCAAAAAGAGTTCAATTTCTTTAGGTGATGTATCTACAACAAACAAATTCTAGCCAGGACTATTTTTATTCCAATGGTGGGAGAGCATTTTATTTTACCCTGCCTGTGGTTGAGGATTTGAGGTTATAAATAAATAAATAACAGCCCTGTCTGTCCTAGTGCATTTTTTCCATTGAATTATTTTTGAATTGTCATCTTTTTTAGGATATTATTGAATGTAATTGTGTTGAAGGCCTGCCCCTTGTGCTCCATCCATCTTGCCAACATACTTGTGATCAGTTTGTCTGCCTTGGTGTCAGACTTCTCAGTAAGTGGCCTTGCTGACACTTTTTTATTTCTTTTTCTGTGCCTGTAGCAGAAACTGAATTTTCTGCAGCTTTCACTGAGAATGCAGCACAGATTGATGCTTTATTTGAATATTTGAGTGTTGATTTAACACCTCAAGCTGAGTTTGGCTGTTCTTTGGAGCATTAAATAGGAATATTGCAGAAGGCCAGGCAGAGCAGGGATAATCATCACTTTTCTGTCTTTTGGGGACCAGAACAAAGTGTGGTGTCTATATGAAGAAGAAATTACCATTATTCCACAGGGAAGTGAGTGACATTTCTTTGTTTGTGCCTGTGGTGGTACCTGGATGCTCAGCTCTTGCTCAGAGGGTTTGGAGGTGGGAGGTCTGGTTAATCACCAGGGTGTGAAAAAGGCAGGATCTGATAGGGGCTATTAAAGTGTTTGTCCTTAGGATTTTCCTGGCTACTTCTCCATCATTTTCTCTCCATCCTTTTCTCCTTCAAATCCTGGCTTTGCTGGTGCATTCCTGTCCCTCAGAGCAAAACTAAATGAAGCACGAGGCAGTGAGTAAATAAATCATCCACCTCTAAACACAGGGATTTGTCAACAGAGAGTAGCTTAACTTCGTTGTGAAGATGTGTGAGGTGGAAAATATGTTTTTAAAAAGTTGATCCTTGGGGAACAGGGCTGGATCAGGCCAGGACAATGTTTAGGAGCTGGAATTGCAGGTGTTTGCAAACATGGGATTACAGCTGAGGATTGGTTAAGGATGTGCTGTCAGTAATGCACACACTGTTTGCAGCTCCAGAGGGAAGGAGGTGCTCACCCAGCAAACAAATCCAGGCTCCACTTCCATGCTGAAGGAGCTGCTGCATTTTCCTGAAGTGTTCTTGTGTGTTCTGTAATATTTAAAGAGTTCCAGGGAAGTGTGAGAGCCACAATATCATCAAAGAATCATTATCAACATCAGCACAAAGCACTCCAGAAACCCTTCTGAACTCACAGTGCTGGGGGGTGTTCGTGGGATGTTTTGTGCCTCTGGGGTCAGAGTTTTTGGGACATGAACATGAATTACTGCAGGACAGCAAGAGCTGCTGAGAGCTGAGCACTCTGGCAAATTTTATTTGAATGCCAGTGGGGAATTATTTGGCTTCATCTGTCTCGAGAATCTAACCCATTGTTTCTGGGAACTCTAAATTCATGAAGCTACTTGCTTTCTCATTTCATATTTTCTATGGGTGATCATTATCTGGGACACTGGCTATTTTATTTGTCCCAATTATCAAGTTATTTGTGCTGTGCTTATTTTAAATTGAAACTGTACAGACAAATGAAAATATTTGGGTTCATGAAGAGGGAAATGAGAGTAGTTGGTGGAAAAAATCACTATATTCTAGCAAGCATTTCCTTCTGGTTTTGAAATCATTCTTTAGCTGAGAATTTTATAGCAGTAGGAAAAGATTTTCCTGAAATGCAATGAACAGGGAGGAAATCCCAGTGGCAGAGATGGAAACCCTCTGACAGCAAACAGCTTTTGATTTGGATCTGTGATAAAATATTTGGAAAGGAAAGCTCAAAAAATGCACCCATCCAAGCTGGCAGACGGAAATTGCAGTCAGTGGAGTCAAGGGTGTGTTTTTTGGGATGGTGGGAGCAGGGAATGCTTCCACACGTGGTCCCACATCTGCACACCTTTGCAGAGCTGCCCCTGCTGCAGAGCCCATGGAATGCAGCTGGCACGGGTGGATTCCAAGTGTGGGTTGCATAAGTTTCTCCTGAGGGACACCAGCAGGCTCCACGGGCTGCCAGCTCCCAGAAATGTGCCCTTGGATTGTGTGCACATATTTGGACATTTTGTGCAAATGGATGATAAAATGTTCAACTGTGCTGGCCTTGCTGGCCCGGCCTTGTCTGTGCCTCAGTCCCTGTTTGCTCAGAGCTCCTGGGAATGAGGACACAACAGGAAAAGTGGGATCTGTCCTGGAGGTCTTGAACAGTCCCCTGAGGGTGGGCAGAGATGAGCCTTTCAAACACCTTGTGCCCACCTGCTGGGAAGGGCTGATGGAGCAGCAGCACTGGAGGTGTTTGGTGTTTGCAGCCTGCCAGGGCAGCAGCGTCAGTGCCCATCTTAAAATCAAGGAATGGTTTGGATTGGAAGGGATTTTAAAGATAATCTCACTCCAACCTCCTGCACACCTTCCACTATCCCAGGTGGCACCAAGCCCTGTCCAGCCTGGTCTTGAACACTTCGAGGGATCCAGGGGCAGCCACAGCTTCTCTGGGCACCCTGTGCCAGGGCCTCCCCACCCTCACAGCCAAGAATTCCTCCTGTATATCGTACCTGAATTTTCCCTTTTTCATTTTGAGGCCATTCCCCTTGTCCTGTCACTGATGAGCAGCCCCTCTCCAGCGTCCCTGTAGCCCATTCAGATCCTGGAAGGTGCTGTGATGTCTCCAGGCTGAACAGCTCCAACTCTCTCAGCCTGTCCCCATAAGGGGGATGTTTCAGTCTTCCAACCAACTTCATGGCCTGCTCTGGACTTGATCCAATATTCCATGTCTTTCTTGCGCTGAGGACACCAGAACTGTGACAGGATCCCAGATGGGATCTCACAAGATCCATGTTCTCCTGTGTCAGTGAGATGAGGAGCTTTGGGAAGCAGAGTGAAATAGCAGGAGGAGCACAGCATCCAATCCAATCCAATCCCATCTGCCCTTCCCTGCCTGCCTCACTCCAGGATTGCAGCACTTCCAGGGAAATCTCAGCCCTGTTTGCCTTGGCCTGGGCTGGCTCCAGGGTCAGCATTACTCACTGTGACAGAGGACAAACACATCCTTCATTCTCCACAGCAAAATATTGAAAGTGGCTCCAGTCAGAGCTGAGGGGGTGAGGAGAGCCCTGCAGTTCCAGCAGGGATGGTGCAGGAGTCCATCCTCCACCACATTTTGGGATCAAACCAGGTGTCACAGCAGTGGATGCTGTGGGTGAAGTGCTGGGAGATTTGTGTTGGCACTCAGCATCCAGGACTTTTTTCCTCAGGTTTCTGTCAGGAAGGGGCCACATTTCCCTCCTCAGCTCCTTTCCCAGTAATTGTGTGCCAGAAGAATTTATCCAGCCTGCTGTCCTCTTTCCCCAAGGCTCTCCCAGCCGTGGCAGGGAGTAGGCAGCATTATTAAATGATTAATTGCCTTTGGTGGAGTTATTTTTAACCCAGATCACTTCAGAGTTTGTGGCACAGACTCATGAGCACTTCTGGCCAACCCCAGAGGGCTGAAGTGTGGAACTGATCTGGGAATTGGTCAAGGGATAATAGGAAACTTCTTCAGCTTTGGTTTCACCACCAAAGCTAAATCCCAACACTCAATCCAAAGTTTAAAAACATCAGTAAAGGCTTTGGCCTTGACTTTAGACAGATGGGGAAGCTTCCAGTGCTGGGTTTGCTGATGTCCACAAAGCTGGATCAACCAGACTTGGGCTGGAATGTCCCTTAGATCCTGGCTTAGCCTCAAGCAGTAGAGGGATAGGGATAGGGATAGGGATAGGGATGGGGATGGGGATGGGGATGGGGATGGGGATAGGGATAGGGAGGATGACCAGCCAGCACAGCATCCAGAAGTGTGCAGCTTGTTTGAAAGAGAGGAGGAATATCTTTGGCCTCTCTCCACGTGGAAATAAATCACTGCAATCCTCCACAGCTCACAGGACAAAAGGGGATTTTTTGCATGATTGTAATTAGCAACACATTGTACTACCACAGGCTTCTTTTGTTTGCTCTTTTGCAACAGAGCAGAACAAGCTTTTTCCTCTCCCCTGTCACCCACTGCCCCCTTTGCCCTTTTGGTTCTCACCCCTAAAACCCCAAAGGATTTGTTTTTTGAATTGAAACCCCAAACTGAGTTTCTGCCTTTCCTTGGCATAAAAGTGGGAGAAAATAGGGAAGGGTTTAGAAGGTTTGACCCAACTGGAATGTTCTCCTAGACCCCAGAGAAAAAAACCCATGAGGTAAATCCTGTGTGTCTCTTGTGACAGGAGGGTGTCAGCTGACAGTGTCAGAACTTGTCTGATGTATTTTACAAATGTTTTCTAATACAAGAAAATGCGAGTCCCAAATCAGCTGCCTCTGTTGCTTTGCTGCTGTGAAGGTTTGTTCCTGTGGTGTCTGCACAGGGCTGGATTTTAAGGGAATGACAGAATCACTTCATGGTGGTGTTCGATCAGAACTTTAAGGAAAACAGTTTATAGCCTTTACAAAAATCACAGAGTCACTGAGGTTGGAAAAAACCTCCCAAATCATCCAGTCCAACCTGTGACTTATCCCAGAGCAGAGCACTGAGTGGCACATCCAGTTGTTCCTTGGACACTTCCAGGGATGGTGACTCCACCATCTCCCTGGGCAGTAATTCCAATGTCTAAATCCCCCTTTCTGTGCAGAAATTCCTCCCAAAACATAAATTCTGTTGTCACTGCATCTTCCTGAGGTTGTCAGGAGCCTGAAACAGTAGCTCCAAGAGCTCCAGTGTGATGCCAAAATCTGCTTAGTGAGAGGAGATGCCTTGGTGAAGTCTCTTTGAGATTGTGCTGTTCCCTGGATTATCTAAATCCTGCCCTTGGATTGTCCTTGGAAGCCTGGGAATTCCAGAGTTTATCCCCTCAGTGCCCATCTCTGATTGCCCTAATCTGCAAAGCCCTGAGGCTTTGCCCTTGGTAGCATTTGCCTTTCTGACCAAACACCCAGCCCATGCCTTGGCAACTGAGTTTAATTTCAGGATGAAAGGAGCTGTTCTTGGGAAGAGGTTGAGGTTGTGCTTTGGGCCCAGGAGTGATTGGTTGCATGAGAACAGAAAAATGTTTTTCCTGTTTGGTTTAATTAGCATGGAGCTTACATTTCACATCGAAATTTGACAGAGGACAACAAATGTTCTTAATTGTTGGCCAGTACAAACAAAGTGAGATCCTTCAGCCCTTGGTTTGATGCTGTATCACTCAGGGAAGGGGAGTTTGCTGTCAAACACAGCACTTGGAATTCTTGGCTGAGAAAAACAAATCAGCCCCAGAACCCACAGAGTAATAACTCAGTAAAATCTGAAAATGGTCTGTACCTTTCTGAGCGTGGAGGCTCCTGGAGCAAGTCCCCTGAGCAAGTCTTGCTGTTTGATGTTGTGTTAGCAGAACTAGGACAGGCTTTATGGAAATTATATTTTTATTTAGTTCCAGCCTGAAATAAAACCTTGTTTGCTCTCCAGAAGATCAGCCCTGGAAGCATTAAGAGAATTCTGCTGAGTGACTTTGCTGTCACCTAATCCTGACATTGCCCCCACCTTGGCTTGGCTTTTCCTCGAGTCACTTCAGAGCTGGGCTCCTGTCCCTGGAGAGCTGAGCTTGATGTTGTGCAGATCCAGACTGGCTGTGGCTGTAACTGTAGGAGCAGGAATTCAGAGTCTGGGATGGGTGAGGTCTGAGCTGGGAGCTCTGCAGGGATGTACTGGGATATGCTGGTGCTGCTCCAGTCCAGCCTGCTAAGGGTGCTGCCCTGCCAGAGTGGCTCACTCACATTCTGGGCTACTAGCCTGGGTCTCTGCTAGCTCAGGCATCACTTCCCCAGGCTCTGTTTTGCTCCCTAAATTTCACCATTGGATCTGGTGTTGATGGATGTTGGATTTGTCCAGCAGCCAAGCAGGAATTCCTCCTCCTTCCAAGCGCAGCGTGCAAGCCAAGAGCTCGACCACATTAGCTGGGGAACCACTGCATTTCCTGCCAGGCTCTGAGTGCAGCCTGGGGCATCTCATGCCTCACATGGATGGGCTTCAGCTGTTGAGAGGAAGAGCCCTTCCAGAAGAGCTCCTTGGGAGCAGGGCACGGATGGATGGGAGCAATAAGGGGCTCACAGTGTGAAGCGCGGTGTCCGAGCGCTTCCGCTCCCTGCCCCAGCCCGGCAGATCCGTGTGGGATCTGAGCAGCTGTGGGTGGTGTGTGAGGTCAGATGGCACAGAGGGGATGTGCCCCGAGCAGGGAATGTGCCTCCAGCTGGGCCCACATCCACAGGAACCCTGCTCCAAGGCACGCTCCCGCTGCAGCTTCCACCATTGTGTGACCCAGCCCACGGGATATCCTGTTCTGGGGGAAGAGAGCACCAGGAGCTCTGCAGAATGGAAGTGTCTGATGGATTGGGTTGGATTCTGCCAGGGGAGGGGATTGTGTGGGATTTTGCCAGAGCAGGGGATTGTGTGGGATCCTGTCAGAGCAGGGGATGGGGCTGGATTCTGCAGAGCAGGGGATGGGGTTGGATCCTGCCAGGGCAGAGGATGGGGTTGGATTCTGCCAGAGCAGGGGATTGGGCTGGATTCTGCCAGAGCAGGGGATTGGGCTGGATTTTGCCAGAGCAGGGGATTGGGCTGGATTTTGCCAGAGCAGGGGATTGGGTTGGATTCTGTCAGGGCAGAGGATTGTGTCGGATTCTGCCAGAGCAGCAGCACAGGCCCTCAGTCAAAGCAAACACTGAGACACAACAAGGAGAATGCAGATCCTCAAGCACTTGGATAAATAAATGTCAAATTGGAGTAGTCCTGACTCTGACTGGGATTTGCCTGCTGGATCCACGTTGTGCTGCTCGCTTCGAGAGCCACTGATGTTTATTTTTGTCCTGCAGTGTGTATTTAGGGAGAGACTTTCCAATCAGGCCAGCAATTAGGAACATTTAGAATGCTCTGGCAGCAGGACAATAAGGTTCCTCTCTTTTTATGGCACTAACGAGCCCTGATGCTCATCGTTTTTTCTGGAAGGCGAGAAATCCTTTTACAATAATTACATCCATCTTCCTCCTTTTTAGGTCAGCTCTGAGATGCTGGGGAAAATCCCCATCCTAAAGACTCTTCGATGGAGGGAGAAGCAGGCTGGCAAGGATGTCACCCTCCAGGATGAACATCCAGCAGACACCAACAGAGCAGCAATTTCAAACAAGAAGGTGATGCCTGCAAATACCCAGCCACAGGCTGCTCCAGTGGAACAACCCCACGTGGAAAGTGATGCTGTAAATCCCAAATTAGAGGGATCTGACACAATTAGCACGGTGTATGTGGGGAACTTGCCTGGCAACCTGCGAGTGAGCGAGCTGAAATGTGCCCTGAGGGAATTGCAGGTGGTTCCTGTGAGGCTGAACTGGCAGGGAGCTCAGCACAGAGCTTTCCTGGACTACAGGGATCAGGGAGCTGCAGACAGAGCTGTGTCCTCCTTGCAAGGCTTGAGCCTTGGGGGAAACCCTCTGAGAGTGGAGCTGGCCAGGAGCCAGAGGAACAGAGGGCAGGGAGAAATCAATAGTCACAAATGAGTGTGGGGAGAAAAACAGACGGAAGAATGATGTTTTCATTGTTTGTGAGAAGCCAGCCTGAGGTTTCCAGGTTTTTAACAAGCCTCAGGTTTAACAAAACCAAATTTCTGCACAACCTTTCCTGACTCCTGCACTTGGACATGCAAAGTTTTGTCCCTACAGGTGACACAGGAGCCGTTTCTCTATAAACAGATGCCCACAAAGTACCCACACTCTGGTTTTGGTGCTGTTTGGTGTTTTTGTTAAGCCTGGCTTAAACCCCTGCCCATTAGCACCTGCAGCAAGGGTTACAGTCAGACATTTAAGGTTAGACCTGCCCCTTTATACCTGTGAGGTTAAAAGCCAGCAGCAGGAAGTCTGTCCTAAAGATTACAATCCTGTTTACTAAAAAATAGGCTTTGCCTGTTGGGAGTTTTAAGTTTATTTTTTATAAAAATGGCCAGGGAAGAGAGAGATTGTCCTTTTTGTGCCTTGAAGAGTGGCTGTGGAAACACTGGCTTAGTTCTAGTTTTATAAAGAGCTGGCATCACCAGGTGGGAAGGATGAGAACCCTTTTCTCAACTTCTTGTTAAATCAGCCCTCGATAAACCTTTTATTTCTTATTTCAGTGTGGCAGAGGAAAGCAAAGCCCAATTTTCTCTGCTTTTCCTCAACCTGTCTTTCTGATGGATCAGATAATTACAAAATAGCTGCTTTTCCTGATTGTCTCTTACAATGGGATGTGATTCCTTAGCCTCTGTGAAATCATATTAATAATATTATTATTATTATTATAGTGGAAGTGAAAAGCAGGCACACCATGGTCAGGACTTGTTGGTGCTTAGCCTGGCATGGAATTCTTTGGGAAGTTGCTGGAGGTTGTAGCAAAGCCTCAGTGCCTTTGTCACCATCCCTGTAGCTCTTCCACAGCACCAGGGGTGAGGGTGAGACAGCCCCACACACCTTCTCCTGGTGAAACTGCTCCCAGGCACTGTCCTGGACATCAACATTCCCTTCCAATGTAATGGCCAATAATGATTTATCTGCTATGGCTCTTATTACCTATTTTTTTCCCCTTGGGTTTCCTATTCCTGAAAAACAAATTGAATTTTGGCCCAGCCATCCTTTCTGAACAGAAGCACTTTTGCCAGTGATGCTGGGCACGTAGTCAAAGTAAGCATCTAAATGGATTTCTGTTTTTTAAAGTGAGAGTTGGAAACTTTTTTTTTTTTTAGCCAAGGGGTACTGTTAAGTATATTTTAAGCAGGTTATTATGCCTCGAGGGTCAGACATTTATTCAGCATTAAGCAGAAAGTTCTCATCGTTATCATGTGGCTCCGTAGGGAAGGGTCAAGGAAAGCTTTGGAGCTGCCCCAGCCCTGGGATCCCAGCACAGGAAGGACATGGAGCTGTTGGAGAGAGTCCAGAGGAGGCACCAGAATGAGCAGAGGGATGGAGCAGCTCTGCTGGGAGGAAAGGTAGAGAGAACTGGGATTGTTCAGCCTGGAGGAAGGAAGGCTTGGGGGTGACCTCATTGTGACTTTCCAAATGGAAGTGACTCCTCCTCCTGATGGAGAGGGACATTGGACAAGGGATGGAATGACAGGATGAGGGGGAATGGCTTCAAACTGACAGAGAATGGGTTTAGGTGGGATATTAGGGAGAAATTCTCCCTGAAACAGGGTGCCCAGAGAAGCTGTGGCTGCCCCTGGATCCCTGGAAGTGTCCAAGGCCAGGTTGGACAGGGCTTGGAGCAACCTGGGATGGTGAAAAGTATCCCTGCTCACAGCACAGGGGTTGGAGCAAGATGATCTTTAAAATTCCTTCCAACCCTTCCAAACCATTCTGTCATTCTATGAACTTCTTGTAAGGTCAGCAAGGGAAAGCTTTCTGGAAAAAATCAGTAGTTCATTCCATTCTTTGTACAGCTCCAAATGATTGCCAGTGTCACTCAGCCTGAATTCAGACAAGCCCTGCACCACCCTCTGTGTCTCATTTCAGGGCTTGTGCATTCAAGGCTGAGAGTCAGGCCTTGTGTTACTACCCAAACACACTCACTGCATCGTCAGCTTCCAAAGCAGAGGAAAGAAAAGCAAAAAAGTGATTATCCACCCCTGCCTGCCCCTTCCAAATGATGGCAAATTGAGTAATGGGATCATTTGCTGTTCCTTTGGACTCTGGGATATTTCTTGCTCTGCTGAAGATGTCCAGGTGACCTTAGCAGTTCAAAGCCAGTGACTCTGCCAAGGAAAACTTCCAGCATCTCAAACTTCCCCTGTTGCATTACAGATGGAACCACCCATTTCTGGTCAGATTTGTGGGAATCACATCCTCCACCTTCTTTCCTTTCTTCCCAGCTGAAGTTTCAGTGCAGATCTGTTTATGTGTTCTGTAAATGTGGTAACTTTGCTCGCTTTCCTGTCAGCCCAGCCTGCAGTCAGGGCCCAGTTTTGTTTGGACAAACATCTGGATGTTTTTCTGTTTGCAGTTGTGGTTCTGGGTGAAGCCCACAGGTGAGCAGTGTACAGAATCTTTGCTCTTTCCAGCCTGCCGCTCCTTTCTGTCATGGATTTCAAGGCCACATTTCCCTGTATTTTACCCAAAATCCTGTTGTTTTCCCAGCTGGGAGTTAAACTCCACACCATAGAGGAGATCCTGAATGGGGGTAGGCAACAGGTTGGAAATCAGGAGGAACTTCTCCATGGAAAGGGTGGTCAGGAATTGGAAGGGGCTGCCCAGGGAGGTGTTGGAGGTGTCCAAGGAAGGCCTGGACGTGGCACTCAGTGCTCTGGGCTGGTGACAAGCTGGAGATGGGTCACAGTTTGGATTTTATAATCCTTTTCCAACGTTTATGACTATGAACAGTGTTTAGACTGAGGAAGAAAAATAAGTACTGAGAGCTTAAGCTTGTTAGCATTTTGAATGGACTGGAATAATGCTGCAGTGATCTTTGTATTTTTGATCCAGGTTATTGATAAATGTCAGGGTCTTTCAGGTGCTGCCATCTCAAAGTCAATAAATCCTTCTCTGAAATCAGAGCAGTTCTCCCTTGGACAGTCAGGGAGGCAGGGGCAGGGATGGGGCTCTTGGTGCTGCTCCTTTCCAGCTACAAGACATTTTATTGCCAGATGCCAAACTGCTGCTGAATTAAATGAAATTAATTAAACACAAGAGTGGCCAAGGCACAGCCCTGCACGGCCTTCTGATGTCCCCAGCTGTATGATGTGGATTTGCTCTTGTGGGCTGACCCTAAAGGAAACAGCAGATTGTGCAGAAAAAGTGAATGAGGCAGCCTGCCCCTCTCAGATCTATTGTTCCAGGCTCTCTGCATGCTCAGGAGGGCATCACTTAGAGCAAAGGCAGGAGGGATTGCTGTAAGTCCACAAAACTCTGAAATGCAAGAGATTTTATTGAATCCTTGGGCTCTGATCTCATAAGAAATCTCGAGGAGCTGAAGGCTGCTTATGTTTTACTTTGGCCCAGGCTATGCAAGATACCAACAATCAAATCATAAACAGCCCTTAAAAAGGAAAGTGTTTACTCAAGTCATAATTCCTCATTCTGTAGCTGTGGTCTGTGCACATGGATATAAAATGTGCCTCATCTCAGGTAGATCCTGGCCTGGTTTTACTGCTTAAGACTCGTGATAAAATCATCAACAGTGGCAAAGCAGTGCCTGGATGCTGCAGAGAAGTCTGAAATGCTGCTGATAGATCTCCACTCTGCTTCTAATAGGGAGTGAAGTGATCCCCAGCACAGCCTTGGGTTCAGCAGCAGCAGCAGAGCTGTGTGATGAGAAGAAATGTTCAGCAGTACAATGGGAAATGCTTTCCTGAGCCAACTTTGTTCCCAATAATTCAAACTGAGGGCTCTCTATTCTGTGCACAGCCCGATGTCCTCCCCTGTCATGTGGTCGGGCACATTCTTTCCAGCTCCTTTCATGGCACAAACATTTGGGATGCTGTCATTGAGCTGTTGTTGCTGCTCTCCCCTCTTTTTGAGGGCTCAGTGGGGGAAGAGGCTGGTCTGGAGTGAACTCCTGGAGTTCGAGATCAGCACTGAGCACCAAGGTGTTCATGAGGGACGTGACATTACCAGGGTGGTTCCTCCCTTCTTCCCACCTTCGTTTGTGGGAGAAACACAGAGAGAAACCAGCATGGGATGAATGGAGCCTCCATGCTGGAGAACAGGGTGACTTTGGAGGGGTTTTTGTCGGAGAGCAGCAGTCCCAGCGTGGTGTGTGGCACAGAGCAGTGAGGCAACGCTGGGATCTGCTAACAATGAGGGCGAGGTGGCTCTCTGCCACCCCCAAAACTGCACGGGCGCGAGGGTTTTCCTTCAGCCAGCCGTGGCCATGCTTTTCCTGGAACAGGGACAAGGCCACACAGCTTCAAGCCACCAAAGACAACAGTAAACAAGCTGGGTTGCTGGGGAGGCTCTGAGTTACAAGAGTCATAGACTGTTTGTTTCCAGGGAGGGGAAAAGGGGAGGAAAAAAAACTCACCATCAAGGCTTTTTCCTGGATCTCACATCCAGGTCCTCATCCAGACCTCCAGCATCTCCCTGCTCCCCTCCCAACAAGCAGCCTGAAAGGGGAGAGGTTTTATCCCGTTTATCCCAATAAAAAAGGTCAGGAAAGAGATGGTTAAACACTGTGTCCAAGTCATGCCTTTTTTTTGTGTGTGTGTGTGTGTGTGTGTGCTCTTTTTTTATTTCATCATCTTCTACTGCTCCAAAGGGAGAAACAAACGGCTTTTAGGGGAATGTTTCCATTGAAAAACCCAGCACTGGGGTTGCGTTTTTTTCTCCACAGGGGCGAGGAGGGGGAGGAAAAGCGTGTGCAGGGATTTCTCTCATTCCGGTTCCTCCGAAGGAACAGCCCCTCGCAGCACTTCTGCCTCTGGAGGAAACATCTGTGGCCGTGGCCACGTTCCTGGGGCAAACCCCCCTGCTCAGGAGGCTGTTGTGTACCAAATGCTTTGATTTCCTCCTTTGCCATCTCTTAAAGATTATCTCCCTCCCAGAAAAGGGCAGCATTTCCCATGTTTCCATGTGTAACGTCCGTGATGGCTGCTATAAACATCATGGAATGTTTCCCTGCCCCTCCTCTGACATAGGTAGCAAAGTCCCTGCTTTTCATCTTTCAAAGCCCTGCAGAAATGTTTAGGGTCGTGTATCCTGCCATTGTTCTGGGCTGGGCATCCCACTGAAGTGCCTGGGAGAAATGAGTTCAGGATATGGATCTATCTGGTCCATCTGCAGCGGCCCCAGGAACATCCACATTTTACAGATGGGAAGGAGGAGATGGCTCCTGATAGACTGGAGGCAACTGGTGATTCTCAGCCCTTTGGAAAACAGCAGCAGGTCAGGCCAACAACTCGGCAGAAGCTCTCAAAAAACCTCAGCCAAGCCCCTGTCAGACAGAACCAATGTTCCCAACAGGAATTTTGTCTCCCAGGGGATACCTGGAGCATCGTGGTGGCTCTGGGAGCCTTTAATGCCACTGGTCCTCCTGCTCCAGATCCAGCACATGCCAGGGATGAACCCCAGCTCCTGCTGTGGGAAACAAGACATGAAACAGAATTTTTTTTCCCCAGTAACATCCACATTTTACAGATGGGAAGGAGGAGATGGCTCCTGATAGACTGGAGGCAACTGGTGATTCTCAGCCCTTTGGAAAACAACAGCAGGACAGGCCAAAAACTCTGCAGAAGCTCTCAAAAAACCTCAGCCAAGCCCCTGTTGAGTTTTCTGTGTGACAGAATTGATGTTCCCGACACATTTTGGGCATTTTGTCTCCCAGGGGATACCTGGAGCATCGTGGTGGCTCTGGGAGCCTTTAATGCCACTGGTCCTCCTGCTCCAGATCCAGCACCTGCCAGGGACGAACCCTGGCTCCTGTCCTGGGAAACAAGATATGAAACAGAATTTTGCCCCAGGAACATTCACATTTTACAGATGAGAAGGAGGAGATGGCTCCTGATAGACTGAAGGCAACTGGTGATTCCCAGTCCTTTGGAAAACAACAGCAGGATAGGCCAAAAACTCGGCAGAAGCTCTCAAAAAACCTCAACCAATTCCCTTGGGCTTTTCTGTGTGACAGAACCAATGTTCCCTATTGGCATTTTGATACCTGGAGCATCATGGTGGCTCTGGGAGCCTTTGATGCCACTGTCCTGCTCCAGAACTTTCCTGCATGTGCCAGGGACAAAGCACAGCTCCTGCTCTGGGAGATGTCACCAAACAGAATTTTTTCCCCAAATGTGCCACCTCCAGAGGTCTCCAAGTCACACAGATGAGTTATCATCCACCCCTCCCACCCATTGAGCTAAGCCAGGTTTAGCTTTCTTTAAAGAGTAAAGCAAACACACGGGGCACTTAGATGGGATCAAAAAAAGGGCAGGGAAAGAAGGGAAACATTCACGTGGTGAAAGCTGCCCCTTTTTGAGCATTAACACATCCATGGCTACCACTGCTTGGGATTTCAGAGTGAATAATTGTTCAGACAAGAGTCATGCTTATGTTTTTCCAGGGGGATCTGGTGTTTTCCGAGTGTTTCCAGGCACCTGCACTGCTCAGGCTCTGGAGTGTGGCGTTTCCATCCCTCTGGAGGAGTCACTGCCTGGAGCTGCAGTGACTTTTCTTCACACAATTGCTGCAGCAAGTTCTGCTCTGAGTGAATTCCTGGTACCTCAAAGTCCCTGCAAAACTTTCCAGGCCATGTCATGCTGCTTTCCCAGGTGTGTTTGCTTATTTTTGCAGTAATTAGCCTGAAGCTGAGCTGAGCCACAGAGCTGCACTTTCTGTGCCATTCCAGGGGGTTTGAGTCCTGCTGCTTTCAATAAAGGCAGGTCTGTGCTCAGGCTCGTGTTCTCACTGCTGGAGCCAAGTGGCACTGCCAGTGTCCCCACATCCCTTGCCATGATTAAACCAAGGTGGTTTGACCTCTAGAATTGCCATTTGCTCCCTGGAGCTCGTTCCAGAGATCCTGGGGATCTCTCAGAGGACCTGGAGAAGTGTCTGAGGAAAGGAAATCTGTATTTACGGCCCTGTATTTATACTCCCTCAGTGAAATTTTCCAAGGGATCTGCAGCTCCTTTGCAAAAATTCAGTTAATTTTAAGGCTGGAGTTGGAATATTTATCTGAAGTTTGGTGGATCAGAGCAACCTGTGATCACAATCAGGGAATGGTTTGGGTTGGAAGGGACATGGCAGGGACACCTTCCACTATCCCAGGCTGCTCCAGGCCCTGTCTGGCCTGGCCTTAGGCACTTCCAGGGATCCAGGGGCAGCCACAGCTTCTCTGGATAACCTGTGATAATGGGAACTGACATCCAAGAGCTCTTTATAAATCTGTGCAAACACAGATTCCCAACCCCAAAGCTCCATAACAATGAGATTTATTCCCTCTGTTGTCTTTCATTAATAATAAAGCCACAGGATCATTTAGATTGGAAAAGACCCACTGGGATCATCCGGTCCAACCACTGATATTAATATTCTGATTTTAATTCCTTCCTGGGGAAGATGGATTCTGACAGGGAAGGTTAATTAAGAGAACCAGGGAGCCCCGTGCCTTTCCTCCCTCATGGAACCAATCTGAGAATTGTTTCTAGGAATAACAATTCCGAGAATCTGCTGCTGGCACTGGGGGCACCTCCTGCTCCTCAGGGGGCTCCTTTCATCCACCTGCTTTATCCCTCAGGATGACTCCTTGTGGCAAAGATTTCTTGGCAAGGATGAAGCCCTCAGGAGCATCCCAGCACTGCCTTTCCCTGCAGAGTGTCAGGCAGGAGTTATGGTTGGAAATCTGCTGAGAAAGGGAACAGATGTTCAGGTGTGGCCTCCCAAAAGCACTGCAGAAATCAAAGTCCCCTTCCAAAAGTGACAAGAGCTGTTTGGATCCCCTGATGTCCATAGATCCCATTGTTTTTTATTTTGAGGGAGAAATCAGGCATCCAGTTATCCTTATGGATCTGAGCCTTTCTACCTGCTAAGAACTTGGTGCCAAACTGACCCCCTGCTATTCCAATACCCGTTTAAGATTCCAGATGTTGTTCCCACCGGTTAAAACTCCCAAGGTTTTCTGCAAATCTGGATAATCAACCCCATCCAAGAGCATCCTGTGCCAGGTGCCTGTATCCATGGATTACTCCATGCTTTTCCATGCCAAATATTCCCATCTGTCCCACCTGGGCATGGAAAAGGTTTGATCAGAAGTGCTCCATGAAGGAGTTTCACCTGGTGTGAAGGTGGGATACAGGGATGTTCCCCCTCACAGCTCTGGATGCCAGGAGAGAAAAATAAAAATTAAATAATTTTTTTAAAAAATAATTTCAATTAATTAATTAATTAAAGAAATTAAACCGCCTACCTGGTGAGGAAAGGGTCCAAACGGCCCGAACTGGACGGGTTTAATTCAAATTTTGGGAAAGCTGCGTGCCGGCGCTGCTCGCTCATCGCCGCCAGGTGGCGCTGCCGCCAAGGGAACGGCACCGCCCCCACCGGGATCACCCAAATTCCACCGGGATCATCCAAATATCGCATCGGGATCATCCAAATATCGCATCAGGATCATCCAAATATCGCATCGGGATCACCCAAACCCACCGGGATCATCCAAATATCCCATAGGGATCACCCAAACCCACCGGGATCATCCAAATATCCCACAGGGATCATCCAAACACACCGGGATCCTCCAAAGCCCATCAGGATCACCCAAACCCACTGGGATCATCCAAATCCCACCGGGATCATCCAAATCCCACCAGGACCTTCCAACACACCCCGGATCATCCAAATCCCACCAGGATCTTCCAACACCACCGTGATCCTCCAAACCACACAGGATTCTCCAAATCCCACCGGGATCCTCCAAAACCTCCAGATCATCCAGGATCTTCCAAACCTCCAAGGCTTCCTCAAATCATCTCTGGATTCTCCAATCCCCTCCAGGATCCTCCACATCCCCCAGGATGCCTCAAACCCAGCTGGGATCATCCAAAACCCCCCAGGATCCCTCAGTCCCCCCGGATCGCTCCAATTTTCCCGCAGAATCATCCAATCCTCCAGGATCATCCAATCCCCCCAGGATCCCTCAAATCCCCCGGGATCATCCAATGACCCCAGCATCTCTCCAAACCCCCCAGGATCCTTCACACACCCCGGGATCCTCCAGTCACTCAGGATTCCCAAAAGACCTCTCACCACCATCCCCACCCCGATGCTGCCTCCCAAAAAAGGCCGCAGATCATCCCAATGGATCCTCCCAAAAATGTGTCCCCCCCAGGGGACCCAGCCCCACATCCCCTCTTCCAGAGCTCCCTTGGGATCTATCCCTGCACCATCCCATGATCTCTCCAGCTCTGCCCCCACATGGAACCATGTGTCCCTCATGAACACCCCAGGGGACACGAGGCCACGAGCAGGTGACAGTGACAGACACAGCTCCAGCTCCATGGTGGCATTGTTAGGATGGGGGGAAACATCCTGGGAGGAGCAGAGGGAAGAACTGAGCCACCAGAACCCCTGCACGGGGACAGGGGACACCAATGGCCCCTGATCCGGAGGGGCAACCTGGCTGGGAACATCAGGCCTTGTTTCTCATTATGCTCCAAAATTTCATCCCTATAGAAAATTCCTGGGCAATTTCATCCCTGTAGAAGATTCCTGGGCCTGCGCAGAGCATCCATGATGAGAAGCTGTTTCCTAAAGGAGAAATGCCAAAACCCCACAGGAAAATGAGTTGTTTTCCCTGTGGATTGGGATGTGAGGGATGAGGAGCAGGGAGCAGCTCGCTGATGCTGCGCTGAGCCAGCTCCAGGCCCTTCCATCAGCAAATCCCACATTGCTGAGCAAGCCCTGCCTCATCTCCTCTCCTCTCCCAGGGCTCCCACAGCATTTCTGGGTGAGTTTCTCCCTCCTCACCTCCTCCCAGAGCTCGACTACTCCTGGAAAAGCGCGAGCCTGGGACAGCAGCTCGGGGTTTGCCATCCCCTGGGGCTAGAAACGCTGGGAAAAATCCTGGTGGGCTTTGGCAGATGGAAGGTGGGGGCAGGAGCCGGGGGGTTTGGGGCTCTGCTCGCCGCTGGAGGGCTCAGGGATGGAGAGCTCCTGTTTAGACTGCGCTCACTGGCTTGAGGAATATGTGGCGTCCACGGAATGCGGCCGCTCTGTTTTTCCAGGTTTGGAAAGCGACGGGAGGAGGGAGGAGAATGAATCACGGCAGGTTTTGTTGGGGAGAAACTCAGGAAAGCTGGGTTATGGAACTCCTGAGAGCTGGGCCCGAGCTTTGCAAGGTGCTGCCTGCCCTTTGGCAGCACCAAATGCCAACGGGGATCCTAAATCAATCCAAAGGGATGAAAACAAACCTTGGGAGTGACTGTGGGATTTCAAGGTGCTGAACTCCTAACCCTGGACCATTCTCTCAGCCACACCTAGTGCAGATATTTGCTTTTCAAGAAGGAAAAACCCTCTGTTTTCATCTTGTACCTAAAAGGATGGAGACAACGCACTCACCTCCAGCAGGGATGGGCAGGGATTTGGGAAACATCAGCCCAGAAAAGCATAAAAACAGGGAAAACCAATATTGCTGCAGGTAGATCGCTGCTATCTTCAAGTGATCTAAACAGAGGTTTTAAAAGCCCCGAAACAACAACAAAAAAATTTTAAAAATACCCAAAAATCCCACAACGCTTCACAAAAAAACCCCCACAAAACAATAATAAAAAAACCCACTCTGAAAAGGCCTCCCTCAACTCTAATAAAGCCTTGCCTTAATTACAGTAATATTTCAAATTTGTCCCTTGTTGTTACAGCGAACTTGGCTTTCAATTAAACTGTTTCCACAGAGCTGGGCTAATTAGTGCGCACTGATTAAATTTCCCTCCATAAAGCCAGAAATCCACAACCCCGTAATCAGATTAATTATTAATTCCCCTGCATCTCTTTTTTATGGGCACTGATATCAAATATGGATGGAGATAGATTGGCCCACGAATTAAAGCAAAAATTCCTGGATATTGGAGCATTCTGAATGAACCCCAATCCCCCCAAATTTCGCAGGAAAATACCGATATTTAAATGCGGATTTATCACTGCCCCATGGACGATGGAGATGGTGCAGTTTCTCTGCTTAATTTTTATTCCTGTTTATTAATCCCTAATCATTTTGGTTAATTTGGGTAAATTCTCTTCAATTTTATGACTTTTTCTTTCTTTTTCACGCGAGGAAAAGCCCGCGGGAAGTTCCCTGCCCGTGGAAGTGCCGCAGGGATGTGCGGCTCGGAAAATTCCCGGGATGGAAAAGAAGGAGGAAAAAGGATTCGGAAAATTCCCGGGATGGAGGAGGAGGAAAAAAGGAGCCGCGGGCTCCATGCCGGCAGCCTCACACCTCGAATTTGAGGCAGAAGCTGTCAAACAGCGCCTGAAGGGGGAAAAATGAAATAATCCTAATAATCAAAAGCTAAAAATAAAAGGCACCGCTGCTTTTCCTCCTTCTGCGTTTCAATGTCCTCGATTGAAATATTTCCCAGAAAATTGGCAACCAGGACTCCGCGAAGGTGAAAAAACCCTAAAAAGTCGTTTCTGAGTCAGCGCCGGGGCAGGGAATTCTTGCCCGGGGGTTTGCAGGGCCGGGCCGGGGCTGCGCGGCCCCTCCGCGCCCGCGGAGGCCACGGACTCCTCATTAATTAAGCTTAATTACACCGCATGCTCGTTTATTTGCTGCTCATACAATCGTGAAGCCCAGGTACAAATAACATACAGGTTTTTATTTCGGGATTTTTTTTTTTCTTTAGGGACAAAACGTACACAAAAAAAAAAAAGGCAAAAAAAACCCCAAAAAAACAAACCCACGTAATTACAATTTTATACAGTGCAGAAAGAATTAAAATAGGTGTCACCGAACTGTACAATGTCAGGGCGGGGAAAAAAATAGAGAGGGGGAAGGAGGGGAATAATCCTTCATTATATATATATTTCTATAAAAACATATGGAGGATTGTCTTTACACAGAGACCACGGTCGCTTGCAAATTTACAAAGGTTAACTAAAAAAACCCAAATCTATATGGCAAATATTGCCAACAGAGATTCCCCGATTTAATACTGATCAACTGAGACTATTCGTGTCTCGATTATTAGCAACAACGATTAAAAAAAAAAAAACAACAAAAAAAAAAAACAAAACAAGAAATGGAGAATAAATAACAGGATGAGCGCGGCTGTCTCTTTCCAAAGTGCCTTGTTCTCTCTGCATAGGGTCTGGTCCTGCAGTCTTTATGCAGGTAAAATAAACCCCAAATTAATAGTTCCGAAAAATCCCTCTGAGAGATTTCTTTTTTTTTTGCCCGCTGGGTGTTGGCCGGCAAAAAAAAAAAAAAGAAAAAAAAAAGAAAAAAAAAATTAAAAAATAAAGGAAAGAAAGGGAAAAAAAAAAAGTATTTTTCCGGGCTCGAAATGAGACGGCACCGAGGGGGTTTGAGTTCGGGGTTTTTTCCAGCCCCCCCAGCCTGATCCGGCTCTGCTCCTCCCCGCCGAGCCGGGGG
Source organism: Eopsaltria australis (assembly GCA_034509425.1). Taxonomy (NCBI): domain Eukaryota; kingdom Metazoa; phylum Chordata; class Aves; order Passeriformes; family Petroicidae; genus Eopsaltria; species Eopsaltria australis. The sequence goes on from JAVTVJ010000403.1 coordinate 757,267, forward strand.
CATCGCTCATCGCCAACTCCCAAACCGAGTCCGTAATTTCTTTTTTTTTTTTTAAGAAGCGTCAAAACCTCGTTTGGCAAAGCCTCACCCCAAACTCGCAGCCGGGGCTTTCGGGACGGACGGGGAGGCTGCTTTTGCTTTCTTCTCCAGCCCTCCCCGAGCAGAAAAAGGCAGAGACGCTGCGGGCTCGCACCCCCGGCCGATGCTCAGCTCCTTCCCGGGGCCGCACTCCGCGCTGCCGCCGCTTCCCGGAGCTCCAGTCTGTTCCTGCTGCTCAAAGCCAGGCTGGGACACCCCCGTGGCACCCCGAGCGTCCAGGGAGATGCTCAGCGCCCGGCTCCGGCCTGGCCGGCCCCAGCAGCGGGGATTGTCCGCCCCGGCTCACATAACGCACGGCTTGATGTCCTGGTATGTCACTTGTTGGTGGTAATAGGAGCCGCTGCCCGCTGAATGCATGGAGGAGGAGGCCATGGCGTTGAAAGAGAAGACGAATTCCTTTCTGTCGCACATGCTCGGAGACTGCGAGTGATACCGCGGGATGCCTGCGGGACAGGGGGAGACATGGTCAGCAGCGCGAAGGGATTGAGGAGGGCTGGATGGGGTTGGAAAAAAAATCCCAACAACCCGACCCGTCCGCACGCTCCGCTGCGAGCGTGGAGTTGGGGGTGTTTATCTGGGGTTATTTTGGCACACACGGGCGCTGCGGGAGCTCCGCGGGTGCGGGCAGGTGCGGCAGAGAAACCCCTGTGGCCCCGGGACGGCGCTTCCCGTCCCGGCCCAAGGGCACTGCGAGGACAAGGGATTTGGGTTGGTTTAGAGGGGTCTTTTTTTAATATTTCGGTTATTTTTTTCTTTCGCCCCGGCTGCTTTTCCCATCGCCTCCGCCCGTGCGGAAAATCCGGCGGGTGCGGAGCGGGGCAGCTCCGTTCGTACCGAGAGCGGCGGTGGGGAGCGGGAGGAGGCCGGGAGCGAGAGCCACTGGGAGCGGGGCTGTTCCTGCCGCTCCTTCCGCCACCTCGGGATGGAAAAGCGCCCCGGGAATTCGGGGTGCGCCGGGCATGGGGTGCCCTGCCCGGGAGCGCTCCCCGCCGCTCGTTTGGGTGATAATCAGAGCGTTTTGGTGAAGGCCGCGCATGGGCCCGGTGGCTCCTCGGGGCGGATTCCCAGCTCCGTTTTCCGGAGGGCCGGGATGCGCTGAGAGCCGGGGACAGACGCAGGGCCGGAGGGTGCCCGTGGTGGGCACTGCCCTAGCCCGGCCGGGCTTGGAGCTCTGCCCGGGCTCCGCAGCTCGGCCCGGCCCCGCTGATACTTTTTCCCCCTTTCGCTTTGTGTTTTTGACCCATTTGTTCTCTGCTTCACATCCGCTCCTGTCAGGCACATCCCGCTCCCCCGAAGGCCCGGGGTGATGTGCAGGGACCCCCGAATCTGCCCCATCACCCGCCCGTGGCTCCGGGGCTCCCCCGTGCCACGAGAGTCCTACAGCCACCGCATCCCGAGGGGAATTCGAGCAGCAAAACGAAACCCAGCGCTGGTCTCGCCCCTGCCGAGGCCTCTTCCCGGCCAAACACCATCTCCATTCCAGGTTTCAGGGCAAATACAGCCCCGACAGCTCCCGGGACGAGACCGAGCCGGGGTTGTGGGGCACGGGGGGATTTGGGTGGTCTGGCCCGCTGGCTTCTGCGAGGGCGACGGATGGAGGGAGGCGATGGGCCTGGAAAACATGGCTCTGAGACGCGTGAGAAACACAGCTGATGGCGGGGACGGGGACGGGATGGGACGGCACGGGTGGGGGACCACCCGATGGGGAATTGCTCCCTTTTCTCTCTGCGGAATCCTCCAAATCCCGATGCAGGTGGGAAATGCCCAAAGGAGGATTGCCGGCCTCTCCTTCCCGCAGCTCCCCGCTGCCTGAGCCCACCGGCCTTAGGCCCGAGGCTGCCCTGGAGGTGAAGCAGCCGCCGGGAAGAGCGGAGCCCCGGCCCGGGCGAGCCGAGCCCCGGCCCGGCCGTTCCCGGTCCCGCAGCGGGGACAGCCCCGACGGGCGCCCGGCTGCCCCCGGGAAAGGAGGCGAGGAGCGAGGGCAAGGCAGCTTCCCCTCGGGAACAGCATTGAAACCGCCCACGAAGCGGGATCCCCGCCGGCAGCGGCACCGCCGGGATCCATGCGGGGCCGGCAGCCCCCGCCAGACCCCCGCGGCCGCGGATGCGCCCCACGCGTGGCCGCGCCTTACCTTGGAGGTCGGCGGTGTTGTGGCTGTTCTGGTGCAGGTAGGGCTGGTCCAGAGAGTGCGTGGAGAGGCTGGAGGAGAGCGGGTTGGCCGTGGGGTTGCAGGGCGACAGGGGCTGCTGCTTGATGTAGGACGCGCCGGTGTTGAGGGCGGCCGAGGCGCTGGGCGCCCACGCCGAGGCCGAGCTGGAGTAAACCGAGTGCGGCTCCATCACGCCGCCGGCGGGGAGCAACGGGGACGCGGGCACGGAGCTGTCGTGGTGCGGATATTCCCCGGCCGAGGAGCCGGTGCAGCCGCCCATGTAGGTGTGCCCACCGTTGGCGGGCAGGTGGGGCACGGAGTGTCCCGCCAGGCCCATCCCCTCCACGTTGCTGGACAAATGCCCGTTCATCATCCCCAAGCCCCCTTCGAGGGAGAGGCTGTTGGGGGGGCAGGAGAGCCCGCCGGCCGAGCCCTGGAAGCCGTAGCTGTCGGGGAGGTGGTTGAAGCTGAGCCCGTTCATCATGCTGTACATGGGCTTCAGCGCCTGGCATTTCCTCCGGAACCCGCGGGGCCGGCGGCGGAACGAGCCCTCCTCGAACATGAACTCGCTGGCCGGGTCGATGGTCCAGTAGTGGCCCTTGCCCGGGCGTCCCAAGCCCTTGGGCAGCTTGATGAAGCACTCGTTGAGCGAGAGGTTGTGGCGCACCGAGTTTTTCCAGCCCTGGTAGGAGCCTCGGAAGAAAGGGAAGCGGCTCTGCAAGAACTGGTAGATCTCGCTGAGGGTCAGGCGTTTGGAGGGAGAGCTCTGGATAGCCATGACGATGAGGGCGATGTAGGAATAAGGCGGCTTCTCCGGCCGCCGGATCCCCGCGTTCGTCTTCTTCGCCTTGGGGCCGGCGCTGCCCGGGGCCCCGCCGCTGCCCGGGGCGCTGCCGCCCGCGCCGCCGGTCCCTGCCGAGGCGGCGTCCATGGCCGAGCTCTGCGGCTGCTTCTCAGCCACGGAGGACATGGGGCCGTAGCTGCTCTGCACCGGAGGAGGAGGGGGCTGAGAGGACAGAGCCTGCTGCGCTTCTGCAGTCATCTACGGCCAGGTCCGCGGCGGCCAGCCCCAGCCCCGGCCCTCCTCCGCCGCCCCCCCAGCGCCCCCCCAAAAGGCCACGCTGCTGGGGGCTCGCCGCCACTCACCCACCACCCTCCCTCCGGCGTCCTCCCGGCCCCCCGGCGGGCTTGCTTTCCACCGGGAGACTTCACCCCTCCGTGGATAAACAAATGGAAGCGACGACACCCCCCACCCCCCCCTTTTGCCTCCTCCTCCTCCCACTTTATCCCTAAATCCGAGCGCGGCTGCAGAAGGCGAGCGAGAGGCGGAGGGTCGGGGGGGGCCGCAGAGAGGCGGGATGGGGGGGCGGGTGGAAGCGAGCTGAGCTCGGCTGCTGCGAGAGAGGAGCCGGGGCCGCCGCCCGCGCCCGCCCCGCTGCCCCTCGCCGGGCCGGGCTCCCGGGGCCGCCGCCGTCCCGCCCGGAGGCTTTAGCTGGGCTGGCGCTGCCGCTGCTGCGGGGAGCTGCTTCCCATCGCGGTGGCTGTCGAGTCTGCCCCCGGCCGCGCCGCTCGCCTTCTACTTTATCTCTCGCAGCGGCGTCTGCCGCTCCTTGACAGACGTAAGCGCGGAGCGGAGATCCCCGCCCCGACCCGCTCCCCCCCCGCCCTCCCGGGCGGCCCCTCCGCCGCCCCGTGCCGGCCCCCTCCGCTGCCGCTCCCCGCTGGTGGGCAGCTTTTAAAGAGCCCTTTCCACGCCGCCCTGCCCCACCCGGGGGGGCCGCACGCCGCACCCCTGCCCGCCGCGGAGGGCACCGCGCGTGTATCTCTCTGAGTGTGTGTGTGTGTGTGGTTTGTGCCACGCGTGACCGCGACTCGCCGTGGGGCTCCTCCACCCCCTCCCTGCCGCCTTTCCCAGCCCTGCAAACCACGGGAAGGGCCCCACGCGGGCCGGGGAAGGGCCCGGGGCGCGCTGCGGGCAGCGCGGAGGTTCCGCGCGTGGCGTGGGGCGGCGGAGGCGCTGCCCGGCCGCCGGGTCCGCGCTGCGCGCAGCTTCACCCACTTCAAACCCCCTCTTCGTGCGCTCTTTTAAGCTCGGCGGGCCCGGGCAGGATGTTTATACTGCGCAATGTAAACACGGGCTCGGGGGTGCTTTAATAAAAAGAAATCGGCGAAAACTCCCGCTGCCTCGCGAAATGCCCTTTTCTGCCTCCGCCGCCGCTCCGGGGCCGGGAACGGCCTTCGGACCCCTCGTCTGCTCCGAAGCTGCTTTAGGGATGAGGGTGGGTTGGTTTGCTTTGAGTTGTTCGGGGATTTTTTGAGGGGGGTGTATATAAATCTGTGCTGGAGTTTCGCAGCTCCGCGCCCGGAGTTTGATGCAGCTCCTGCGGCGCCACGGGCACACGCGGCGGGTGGGGGGCAGGAGAACAGAAAGGCAGAGGGATAGAGACCCCCTTTTCTCCCTCCCCTGTCCCCCAAAAGCCACCTCTTTGAGCATCGTGCCGCCGGCAGAGCTGTCACTCGAGGTAAGTCGCTTGAAACCTTTGTCACCTTCTCGCGGCCCGTGCGTGGGAAGCTGCGCGGCGGGAGGGGTGGGATTGTGGGTGGGCACGGGGGAGAGAGAGCTGGGGCTCTCAGGGCTGCCGATGTGCCCGCTGCTGCCTCCGGACATTGGGGAGAGGAAAAGAGAAAGGAAGAGGGGGAAAGAATCCACCCCTACCCCTTTGCAGGCCTCGCCGCAGGGCTGTGGGTGCACCCCTGTGCGAAGAGAGAGAGGGGACACCCTCCTCCCCAAACCCCCCGTCTTCCAGCTTCGCTTTTCAAGTTTTCAATGATAATTTAATACCTTTTAAAGGAAAGATAGGCACCGATCGGGTTTCCAAACTCCCTCCGCGTTATTGGCGAGCAGTTGTGAGCAGCCTCCGGGGCGCCTGTCACATCTGTGGTACCACCAAGAGGGATTTCGCATCAGGATTTTTGGGTTTTTTCTTTCTATCCTCCCCCCTCCCCTGTTTTCCCCCCACTGGCAAAAAAGAAAAAAGAAAGAAAAATCATCCTGCAGCCAGCACCGGCCCTCCCGCTCCCGGTGCAAACGGACCCGGGACAGGCACGGGAGAGCCGCGGGCAAAGCCCAGGCCGGGGGCAGGTAGCCAGGGAGGGAGTGGGAGGAGGTTGGGACAGTTATTTCTGGAGCTTTTCACCGGAGGAGGAGGAGAACGAGCAGCTCCGGCTGCCCGGGGAGGCGGCGGCCGCTGCTCCCTCGGCGGGGAGCAGAACGTGGAGCACGGGAAGGGGGAAAACCATTCCAAAAATTGCTTTTTTTTTGGGAAAGGAATCACCTTCCCCGCTGCTTACATCCCCGAGGCGGCTGGTGCAGAATATTCCCACTGCATTTCTTATTATTTCTGCTGTGGGAGCGCATCTCTGACCCTGAGCATTGCTCCGCATCGAATGTTCCCCCCCCGGCTCGCGAAAAGGGTGGGTTTCTTTGCTTTCTATCACTCTGCGACGGAATCTGCCCGATCTGCCCCCAAAACACCCGCGGATGGAGCTCTAAACACAGCACAAAGCACCCGTGGAAAAATCACGTTTGAACCGGCAGCGTTTCCACGAGGAAATAAAATATCTCGGAGTTAAAAAAAAAAAACAACCAAAACTCTCCGTGGAAATCAAACTATTTCCCCTCAAAGAAAATGAGTTCCTTCACGAGTGCCCTTTCCCCCTCTTGCGATATCTTTTAGGAGTGGGAAAATTTGGTTTCCGATGCATTTATTAGATAAAAACGTTAAAAATGGGATTATATCGCTCCGGGTCCTATAGGCCTCGTCGTGGGAATAGCAGAAATGTTGGAGGGTTTTAATCCGAGCCCACGAGTTGGGGAAAGGAGAGTTTTGGGGAGGAAAAGCCGAGGAGGAGGAGGATGGTGTGGGGGGAAACGAGACTCGCTTGTGGTGTTGTCTGCTCGTGGTTTGGGTGAGTGAATCGAGTCCTCCCCCAGCCCCCGACGGGTAGAGATGAAAAGAAGGCAGAAAAAGAAGAAATGACAAAAATTCAATGATCATGTGGCGCAATCAGCCTCGCCCATCCCGTTCGGAGCCCGCTTTCCCGGCCCCGCCAGCACCCCCGGCCCCGCTGCGCTTCCCTCCCGGCTCCTTCCCAAACCCGCTCCCCTTCCCTCCCCCTGCCCCAAACTCGGGCCGTGTTTTGTGTAAAAATAGACAAATCCGATCTTTCTTCCTTTTCCTGCGCCGAAGGTATTTTTACTAGCTAATTGCTTAAGTGAAGTCAACTCGGCGAGCAGGCCGGCTGTAACCCGAGTATGGAAATGTATATAGGTGGCATTGTCAGAGGCGGGCTGGGTGCTGCTCCGAGAGGGGCCGGGGTGTTCCTGCGAGCCTGGACCACCCAGGGCGAGGGGAGTGACCGCCCCGTGTCCCCCTCCCCGCTGTCCTGCTTTGCATTAACACCACCCGCGGGACCCCCCCCCCCCTTGTTCCCCAGCGCCAGCCTCGCCTTTCCCCCTCGGCTGCCTTGGGGGTTTTTTTGCAGTCGCCGCCATCCCCGTGGCCGCTGGCCCCAAATCCGCGGCGAATCGATCCCCAAATGTTTATTTAAAGGCGAGGGGATGCGTTCGAGCGAGGGGCTCGAGGGTGGAGAGCGGAGCGCTGGGGGAAGGTGGAAGCACCGAGGGAGGGATGTTTTTAGGGAGACGCGCGCACACCCCAAACATTTTTTGCGGGTCCATCCCACGGCAACGCTTTGCCCCACGCGTGGGACCTTTCCCAGTCCCAGCCTCGGCCTCTCGCATTCCTGGAGGCAAAGCCCGATCTCCAGGGCCGAACGGGACCTGGAGAAAATTTTGGGAGGGCAGAAGCCGAAATTGGGAGCGCAGCAGAGCTGCCCAAGTGCCTGAGGCGGCTGCGGGGAGGTGCGGGCTGGCTGTCACCGCCGTGTGCCTCAGGCAGAAGTTCAGGCTTTGGTCAGAAAGGGATTTAAAAAAAAAAAAGGGGGAAAATCTTAATCTCCCTCTTTTTTCTCCCTTTTTCCCCCTCTGCCTGTCCCGAGTCTCCCCCCGCCCTTCAAGCCCAGATTTTCCATGACGTCCTTCGATGAAATATTGCAGCACAGGAATTTACAGCCTTCTGCAGCGCGGGATTTTTTTTGCTGTGGAGTTTTCTGGCAGGACCCGGTCCCTGCAATACAAATCGGTCCCAGCGATAAAAAGCTCCGAGCGCTGCCACTCAGACACAATCCCTTCCCACAGAGATCTTCCAAATATCTCCGGGTATTTATATCCCCTCTCAGGCACGGAGAGCTAGAATGCTTTCCCGGGGGGATGCTTTTGGACTGGCTGCGATTCAGACCCGAGGATTTGGGTACCGAGAGAAACAGCGGGGTTGAGCCGGAGCAGAGCTGGGAGCCGGCAAATGATGCTCCCACATCCCACAAATTCGCCCTTAAAGGCAGCTCGAATTGTAAATCCAGGTGTAAATCCAGGTGTAAATCCGTTGCTGAGACATCCAGGCTTTCCTGGACGAGGTTTCTTCCCTGGGGGCCTGGGGTTGGGGATGCTCCCGAAGCAAACAGGATCCTTGGGAAAGGATATCCCCTCTCCCAGCAACTTGGCATAGCAGTGGCATCCAAACAAAATTCATCTCCACTTCCAGCTTTTCCAGCACCAAATTCCGTCAGGACAGAGGTGAAATTGTGCTGGAGAAACCTTTCGATTCGTTGCTAAGCTTTTTGGCATCGGAAGCCACCTCCAACCCCCGGCGGCTCCCGATGCCAAAAAGTCCGGCTGGGCCGAGCCGGGCCGGGTGTCTCCACCAAACGAGGAGGACGAGGGAATTCCACGGGGTCCAGTCTTATTTCCAGCCTTATGGAACCTTTTATTCGTTTTTTGCTTCCCAAGTTTAAACCAAAATTCCGTCAAAATCCCGTCAATGTGCTGGTGCCAGAGGAAGGGGGAATTTTAGCGCCGGGCAGGCGAGGGCCACCAGCCCCACTTCGGGGTATCCCACAAAATCCGTCTGCACGGAAAGGTGGGAGAAGTGAAAAGGGAATATCCCACATAAAGGAGAGCAGTTTATTTTCTTCCACGGGTGCCAAAACCCGCGGGGACCGAATATTATCGGGATAAATAAAGGGCAAGGTGGCGGCGTGGATTGCTCCTGAATATCGCAGGGAGATGCGGAAAACAAACACGGAGGGTTTGGGGAAGGATCCGCCTCTCTTTTCCAGGGGACAGCACTCTGGGGGTGAGGACAGCGCGATCTCTAAGAGGAAAACCCCGAGGGGAGGCTGGGGGAACCCACGCGAGCCCCGGGGTGCCGATCCAGGTGGGCTCCTTGGACGGAGAAAGGATTTTGTCCCACATGGTCCGAGCCGAGACCACCGAGCATCACCCGGCCCTGGGGGGAGAGGGGGTGCCAGCACATGGGCACTGCCCTGGGCAGGTGTTGGGGTCCCCAGCAGCCACCAGCCCTTGTCACCTGCCGAGCGGGGAGGTGACAGAGCCATCCAGGCAGGGCACGGCGGTGCCCCTGGGGAGGGATGCGGCAGGAACAGAGGGATGCTGAGGACAAGGATGTCCCTGGAGGTACCGCCCTGCCCGGTACGCGGCCGGGGGAGCAAGAACCCGGTGCGAGAAGGTCCCTGGTGCTGCAGAACCCTCTTGTCCCTGCCCATGGTGCTTAGGGACAGAGAAAGTTCCCCCACTTGCAAAAGCAGCTTTTCCTGTAGTGTTCCTGTGGAGAAAGGAAAATCGCACAGGAGCGGGGTTGGGCTGCAGGACGGCCTGGTAATCTCATTTTTTTTTAACCTTATTTCTACAGTAAAACCCGCACAGAAACTCCGTGTCCCCCCTTTCCCAACCCAAAGCAGAGGTTTGGACACGCACTCGCAAATGCTGTCAGAAATTCCCGCTGTAAACAATCACAGTTGTGCTCTCTCTGATTCTCCCTTTGCAAAGACCTGGGGATGTTTTTCCTTGGAAGCTTTCCCGACAAAAACTGTTTTCCACCGCTAGAATTCCCAAATAATGATGTTGTGCATCAGTGGGCTCTCGGTGGTGCAGTTTCGTGGACCCCTCTACTTTGCAGCTGCCAGAGCAGGGAGTTTAAACACACCAAAAATTGGTTTATCGCCTTCCCCAGCTCCTGATAACAGAGCAGCTCTCCGTAAATCGATCCCATGCGCACAACCAGTCCCTGCTTAAATATTAAAAGCGATTTTGGGGGACTTAAAGAATGTTCTGCAAGGAATAAAAAGGTGCGCTGACATTCCAGGGAAAGATGCGCTGTGGGTGTTTGAAATGCCCTTGCCAAGGTGGGAAAACTTTCCCCCGCACGGGTTGTTGTGCCTCGAATTTAAACGATTTCTGGAGCAAAGGAATTTATTTTTATTTGGGGGAGAATCCTCCTGGTAACGGGAAGGGAATGGGCGCATCCCTGTGTCCATCTTCCCATTGTGAATATTTTGGGGCTTTTGGGGTAGAAGATGTGCGTGTGTGGAAGCCAGAGAGGAATTGGGAAGAATTCTGTAAAAATAAAAAACCCCAACCCCCCAAAACCAAAAGAACGATCCACTGAAAACAACAACAAAACGCCCTCACCCGAAATTCAGAAAAACCGCACAAAAACTGAACACCAAAACTGGCCCAGAATTCACTAAAAATTCGAATAATGAACCCAGAAATGGTTTTGCTTTTCCTGTTCTCAGAACCGCTGACAATACTGCAAAACACCCCAGCGCATTTTGCGCAGCACCCCCAGCACATCTCTCTGAATCTCCCTCAAATTCAAGTTGTTAAAATTCACCAAATAATTTCGCCTTAACCCTCCTTAAAATCTGGGAATGGAGGAATTTCTCCAGATCCCTTTCTCCCGCAGATTTTGCGGGATACCTGCGGGCAGAGATGCTGCCCGAGGGCTGAGGTTGCAGCAGGAGAATTTTCCTCGCAGGATTTTTCGTTTCTCCTTTGAAAATGATCGGAATTGGCCACTCCGCTCAAACTGAAGGAGTTTTCCCCCAGCCGGACCCGCGGGGCTGCTGCGGGGCCGGATCCCCCGTGTCCCCCACGCGTGGGGACATCCGTGAGTGGGGCTGAGCCCTAAAACCGATCGGGATCTGCCCGAGTGGGAGCGGGGCCGGTGTCAGAACCCTCCCGGCTGCGATCGAGCCAAACACAACCGCGCTGGGAAATTCGCGCTGGCACAGCAGGAAAGGGATTTTTCTGTCCGTCGGGAAGAGGGTTTGGAGCAGAGCTGGAGCACAGCCCTGGGTCTGGTTTAGCCCCGGGAAAGGAAAACAGAAATGTTTCCAAATACTGCAATAAATAAATGGGTGCGGAGAGAGACTGTGCTGGAGGGGAGAGAGGATAAAAGTGAGAGGGAAAGAGAGAACAAACGGAACAGGCAGAGGGAAGGGAAGAAGGAAAGAAGGAGAAAGAAAGAAGGAGAAAGAAAGAAGGAAAAAGAAAGAGAAGGAAAAAGAGAGAAGGAAAAAGAAAGAAGGAAAGACAGAAAGATACAGACAAAGAGAGAAAGAAAGAAAGAAAGAAAGAAAGAAAGAAAGAAAGAAAGAAAGAAAGAAAGAAAGAAAGAGAAAGAGAGAGAGAGAAAGAAAGAAAAAGAGAGAAAGAGAGAAAGAGAGAGAGAGAGAGAGAGAGAGAGAGAGAAAGAAAGAAAGAAAGAAAGAAAGAAAGAAAGAAAGAAAGAAAGAAAAAATAAATATAGGGATAGAAAATTATATTAGGAACGAGAGCTAGAAAGAAAGAGAATAAGAGAGAGAAACAAGAAATGAGAGAGGAAAAGAAATTAAGAAAAATGAAGAGCAAGAAATAGAGAAAGTGTGAAAGAAAACGGAGAAATAGCGAAATGGAGAGAAAAAAAGAAACAAAAATAAGGAAGAAATTAGGAGACAGAATAATCGAGGGAAAGAGAAAAAGCTGTAAGGGAAGAGAGAAAGAGAGAAAGAAAAAAGAGAGAAGAGGAAGAAAGAAAGAAAGAAAGAAAGAAAGAAAGAAAGAAAGAAAGAAAGAAAGAAAGAAAGAAAGAGAAAGAGAAAGGGAGAAAGGAAGGAAAATAAAAGAAAAAAGATTTAAACAGAACGATTAAAAGAACAAGAGTAAAGACAAAAAGAAAGAAATGCGAAAAAGGCAGGAAAAGGGCAGAATGAGAGAAAACCCAAAAGCAAAAACCCTAGAGAAGCAGCACAGCAAGCACGGAAAGGGCAATTCTTTTCCTGCGAAACCAATATTACGACATAGACAATTTCATTTTTTCCCTGGAAAACGGGGGTGAGAGGGAGGGAAAGAACAGCGCGGTGGGGCCGGGGCCCGGCCGCTGCTCCGCTCTCCGTGCGCGGGGCCCCGCGGAGCGGAGAATAAAGGGAAAACACGCCTGGATCGGCTTTGCTCAGGGGGGAGATCAGAGATTCAGCGATTCCTTCTTTCCCCGGGGCAGGAATATGAGCGAGAACTGTGCTTCGGCAGCGATTTCCACGCGGGTTTTCCGCGCCGCTAAGCCCGGCTTAACCCCAGCGGGGAGAGCGGCGCGCCCGGCCCCGCGCTCGCTCCGTAGGTGGCCGTGTATATTTGGGTTGAAGCCGTGTTTATGTTCATGGAAAAGGCTGAGATTACAAACAGACCACTGGATGCCCGCGCTGTGGCTGCCGGATTGGTGGGAGATGTGTACTTTCATCCTAATCGCTCTCGGGGCAGCAAATCTGATTAAAAATGATGTGAAATTATTGGTTTTAGCGGTAAGGAATTAGGGATCTGCAGGGCTGCCCCTTCCTCTGTGGTTTCCCGGTGTGGAAGGCGGGGATGGGGAAGGGTTGTAGGGAGAAACCTCTAAAATTTAGCCATAAATCCAACAAAAACGTGCCCTGGAGGAGGGCAGGGAAAAGGGGGGTTCATCTCGCCCTCCCTGAATCCGCCCCGACCCCGCTGAAGGAGTCCCAGTGGAAAATGGAATTATATCCCCCAAAATCTCGGCTGCTGGGGACCTTGTGCTCAGGGTCATGTCCTTGTTGGGTGGAGATTGGAAGAACCTGAAATTCACTCCAAAAACCCCGTTAATTTACCTATTTAGGATTAAATGTGTATGCTCGTATATATAAAATGACTCCACTCCTTTTAAATGCAACTAAGAAAAAAATCAGTTCATTAATTTACATAGCAATTAAAATACAAGGAGCTTTTAAATTAATTTTTCGGGCGGGTTGGAGCAGCAATCATCCTCCTTTGACTTCGTTTTCATAGTCTGGTTTTGGGGTTTTTTCTTGTTTTCTTCATTAAACCTCTCTCCAAAACTATTCTTGACCCCCCCCCAGCTGCTTCTACCCCCATCTGCAACTGAAAGTTTGAACAGCAGATAACTAAAAAATCAGATTTTAACAGATTTTTTGCTCCCCGTTCGGTAAATCCCCAGCACGGAGGGATCCACTTTAGGTCCCTGGGAGAGGATTTTTTTTCCCCCCGCAGGAGCTCTGGGAGCGAACGTGCGCTCAGCCTTTGGCATCTCTCTGCTTTTCAACACTTTCCTTTTGTGGGCAAAAGCTCTCGGCGGAGGAGCCCGTGCGGCAGAGCCCGGCGGACCTGCAGGATTTGGACATTCTGATGTTTTACCAGGAGCCCTCATTGACTGAAGGACAAAGAAAATCGTTGGAAAGGGATTCGAATAGAATTCGGGGAGAGGGAGATTTTAGCAGGGAAGTGTTCGAGAAAACAAGGTGAAAAGGGGAAATTAAAAAAACCCTACACGAATTTTTCCCCGTGCAAAGCCTGTGCTGTACTAGAGATGCAAGGGAGAATTTCCCCTGGGTTTTGGCGGCAAAGCAGCGCTCTAAAAACAGCTTTTTCTGCCTTAAAATCTCCTTAGGGTGTCAAAACATCTCCCCGAGACAGCGAAGACTCGAAGTGCGAGGTTTAGGGCGACAGCAGAGGAGTTTCTTTGTTCTCTCCTCGCACCTGAATTAGCCTTTATTCCCTGACGCTTTCCCCCCCTCTTTCCTTTTTTTTTCCGTGTTTTTTTTTTGGTTTTGTTTTTTTTTTTTTTTTTTTTTTTTTTTTTTTTTTTTGGAGAGGGTGAACATTGCGTTTCCTCTGTGACATTAAACGATTCAGTCGGAGTGACACAAAAGAAAAAAAAAAAACAAAACAAACCCAAACCCAGCAGAGCAGGCGGCTTTGAAGCGACTATCCCCAGTAACAACCCCGTCCTGGGAGAGCCAGGTAGGCCCTGCAGGGGTGCCAGGGCTGGGGGACACCGGGGCCGGCCGGTGGTCCCCAAAACGCGCTGGTGGCCCGTGGGCAGCCCCTCGGTGGGCACAGGGACACTCAGGGACATCCTCAGGGACACCCCCGCGCTGTAACCCCCGCATCCGATGGCGCTGCTCTCCCGGAGCGCCGCCGGTGCCGCCGCGCGGGGCGAGGCAGGAGCAGATGAAAGCGGTGTCACATTAATGTCAGCTCACAGCTCGAGCCCACACAGCCTTGATTGCTCTTATTAATCTTGCCAATTTGTCTGTCAGCACCCGGCTAATCCCTAAATAGCCTCCCAACAGGTGCTTCATGCTTCCGCCACATCCCCGCTCGCCGGCACCCCCCGGCAGCGCCGCTCGCCCTCCCCGGTGACACCGGCTCTGTCCCGGCCATCTGGGAGCGGCTCTGCTCCCCCGGCAGGGCTGCGAGGGGAGACAGGCGACTTTGCAGATGTTGTTTAGTCTGTCCAAAAAGAGGGCTCGGAGTTTTGGGCTTCCCAGAAGGAAGTGATGAGCGGGGTGGGGGGAGAGGGGAGATGCTGGAGGGTGGCAGACGGGAATTACCTGGGGGCGAGCAAACCCTCCATGGGATTTGTCCCATATCAGGATTAGAAAACACAGTTATGGCACAACTATCTCACAGCAGGGAGCTGCACTGCTCTTACTTGTGGTGGGTTTGGTGGTTTTATGGACAGGGGACAAGATTTTAAAAAGTCCAAGTCCAAAAAGTCCAAGCTGAAGCTGCAGTGGAAAAGCCACTTTAAGCCCTCAGCAGTTTTATCATAAACTCGTGGAATGGTTTGGGTTGGAAGGGATCTTAAAGCTCATCTTGTTCCAGCTCCCTGCCATGGTTCCAACACCTTCCACCAGCCCAGGTTGCTGTTTATCCTGCACTTAAGCTGAGGGCTGATTATTTTCTTTACTACTCTATCAGAAAATCCACTGGCTTGTTATGGTGTGTGTTCAGCCATGAAGTCCCAGCCACGTCAATTCATTAGCAAAAGACTAAAATTGTTGTGCTGTGAGGCTTAATCTTCCTAAAGTCGTTATTTAGCACTGCAGTCTTAAATCACAACACACAGATTTGGTGTTCAGAACTCTTAATTGCTAAACCCAATTAACTGCTAAACCCTTTTAACTGCTAAAGGAGAGTTCAGGTTGGTTTTCGTTTCTCTGCATTAAGAGAAGAAAAAATTAATTTATTTCTGTTTGGTAACTCTGCTGCATGAAATGTTTTGCACACAGGTTACAAACTGATGATTCCTGCCGTGATTCACCTGGAAGAGGCTCTGCTCTGCAGGAAGAGCCACCAAACCTGACCTCGTGCAGCAGGTTCCTATTTTATATCCAAACCTGGCTGGGGCTATTTCCAACCCAGCAGGAAGGAAGAGCTTTCAGGAGCATCTTCAACAGTTCCTCCTAGAGCCAGTGGTCTGAGCCCACTAAAAGATCTCCGAGCTGTTCATTATTAACCCTTGGGTGCTGCAGATCAGATCCTAAAAGCTCCTAAAAACCCCATTCCTCACTGAAAGCTCTTTCACTCCATCCTGACCTGGATTTATTACCAGGAGACAGATTTTTTTTCCCCCTTTCTTTCTCCCCAGGCCATTTATTCCATCCAATAACTCCATCCATCACAGCGGGCTGGAACCGACCTGGGATCCAAGGATATTCTTAGCTATGCAGCGTGTCAGGAAACGGGCAGCAGCCCCGTGTGATGCAAATATTTGGACGAGCGAGAGGTAGGAAGGATTGTCCAAATGTTTACTGAAGGCTGTTGATAGCCCCAGGATTTATAACGGGTGGATAACGCCTGCCCCCACACAGCTCCTCCAGCAGGTGCATCCAGCTCCCAATGACACGTGGGGTGTGTGAGCTCTGGGAGAGGGGATGCAGGACAGAGAGGATGCAGGACAGAGAGGATGCAGGACAGAGGCAGCTCCCCAGTTCCAGCTCTCTTTTCCCAGCTGCTTTACTGGTTTGGAGCCCACGGAGCAGCAAGACGGGAGCTCGGGATCCACTCCAAGGATTCCTGCCCCTGAGAGCAATTCCAGCCATTGGGAAAACAAAACACAAGCAGTTGGAATTTCTTAAGTGAAACCAATGCTCAGAGCTGTTCAGGCCCATCAAAATATTCCCTGTCACTCTCCTTCAGGAAATTCATGGCATTGTTGTGCTGATTGTTCTTGGCATTTCTCTTCCTCGTTTCCAGC
This sequence comes from Eopsaltria australis, assembly GCA_034509425.1. Lineage (NCBI taxonomy): Eukaryota > Metazoa > Chordata > Aves > Passeriformes > Petroicidae > Eopsaltria > Eopsaltria australis. Next base: position 772,990 of record JAVTVJ010000403.1, read on the forward strand.
TCTGGAATTGGAGCTCTGCTGTCTCCCAGTGAGTCCCAACTGCTGCTGGGGGCACAGCAGAGCTGCTGGCAGAGCAGTTTGAGCCATTGCTGGTGCTCCAACAGCTCCAGCTTTTCAGAGCCCACCGGAAATGTCCCATAGCTGCTGCCAGGTGGCCTCTTCCAGCCAAAAGAGGAGGGGACATCCAATAAAAACCAGGTTGATGGACTGGAAGTGGGAATGTGGTTGAGGGAAGGCTCTGCTGCCTTGGTACCCCCTCCTGTAACCTACTCAGGAGGTCTCTGTGTGATCCAGAGGGACCTCAGAGGGCTCTAGCCCAAATTTCTGCTCAAGGCAGGTCCATCAGCAGCTCTGGACAGGCTTTGTTCAGCTGAGCCTTGCAAACCTCCAAGGACAGGGTCCAACAGCCAGGGCTGAGGACAGCCCAGGCAGCAGAGGAGCTCTCAGCACCCTCGAGTCCATCCAACCAGGCTGGGAGGCTCTGCTGTCAGAGGAGGAGCTGGTTTGGCTGTAATTCCCTCCACCGTGTAATTGAGGAACAACATCCCATGAAACAGGAGAGACCAGCGTGGAGCTGAGTCACTCAGCTCTGCTCATCTCCTTCCCCTGCGCTGTTTTGCAAGTTCTGGTGATGCTGGGAACACGAGCTCGTGGATTTAACATGCTACACACACCCAGACAGCTTCTCTCAGCAGCAAACAGCGACTGCATCTGCTGCAGAAAAGCCTTTAATTCATCCCAGCCCCGCAGGAGCAGTTCCCGACTGCTGCGATGGGGAATACAACGGCCCCATTGTTTTTCCAAGGGGAGATTCCTTCATTTCAGGCTGTTGCACAAACTCTGTGTTTTCTATTTGTTACCTGACTCATTGCAGTGACCTCCCTGAGATGGGATTGAGATCACTGGAAATGATGAAAGGAACCCTCAAAGACTGGGGACCAGATTATCAGAGTCACCTCCTCTGCTCTGGTTCACAAACTGGGAGGAGAACTTGGTGTTCTTCTGGGGGGAAGAAGTTGAGTAATAAAATATACGGGAAAAAAAGGAGTGAAAGCTCAAATTCCCAAGTCATCTGTTGTGCTCCGTGAAATTTTTCCATGCATTGAAAGAATTCATTCCTGTGTTTGATGTCACATTCTCAGTGTGACTTTAGATGGGGAGTCCTAACTCAGACTCTTCTCGCCTTGAACGTGTTTTGCAACAGCTCTGAGTGTTGGCAACTCTTGGTAACATCCCAGAAATGCTGGAAATGCTTTCCCAGGCCAGGATCTGGAGGCATCCAGATGGGATGCAGGGAAGAACCAGTCCCAGCTGGTAAAGTGGCTGACTGGGAGCTGGGACAGCACTGCAGGTGTGGGAAGATCTGAAGGTTTCGTGGTGGCCATGCTTTGATATCTTCAGGTCTCCTGAGCTGTGAGCCTTGGGGTTGTGTTAGGGCTCCAAAGGGGTTGTGCAGGGGGCTGGGAGAGCAGGTTTCCCTCCATGGAGAATGTCCAGAGGGATTGCACATGGATGGGGCTGGCTCTGCCCTTTCCCAGAGCGTGCAGCGTGGTGGGAATGGGAGGGATGAGGTGAAGGAAAAGTGGGGACACACACACAATCCTTCCACCAAACTGCTCAATGAAATCCCCCCTGCAGAAAGAATTTAACTCTGAGTTATCTCTCCATACTGCTGGACCCTTGGGTTGGGAATTCATTCTCTCTTTTCCAGTCAGGTGAGGGAGATCAATCCTTTTTTATAAGCTCTGACCCCACTAAACCTGGAAATTTAAGCATCTCACATGGATTTTCTTCCCTGGAAATGCTGCTGCTCTACGTCTCACCTTTGCTACAGAAATCCAACCAGGAAAAGGTTGCAAGACCAGGAGGATTTGGCCCAGGGTTAAGAAAATCAGGAATAAATGAGCTCAGCACATCCTGGTGCATCCCAAGGAGTTTGGGCTTGGAGGGGGTGAGCTTTGGCTCGTGGTCCAGCCCAGCCCCGTGCTTTTAGCTGTACAAAATTAAAGGTTTTTTCCTAAAGCAAACCATTACTGACAGATGGAAAGGGGTTTATCCTGCAGGATTTTCCCTGCCTCATCTGCCAGGGAACAGTAAGGATTCAGCTCCTCTTTCTTGGAGTAAATCATCGTGTGGGGCTGCCTTATCTCAGCCAGACCAAGAATGTTGCCCTGTCCAGCCCTTGGGCCACCCAGCCCTAATCCCAGGAATCAGCATCTGCTCCAGGCCCACACTCTGACCCTCCAGAGCCGTATTTTTGCAAGGTCAGGAGGTTGGGTGGTAAAAGAGGAGTGGGGAACAGCAGGGAGAGATTCAAGGCTGGCTTTGCACAGAGATTCCATGGAAATGTTTACACTGGCCATGAATGGAGACTTGAGCTTCTTCCCCTGTCCAAATTTGCTGGAAATCTGCATCAGGTGTGGACACAACTCCAGCCTCCAAGTGTCCTGGGTAAGAGTGGCCCACACATGCTCTAATCCCTTTTTCTTGGTTGCTGCACTGGATCCAAGGGGATGGAGGAAGGGTTGGATGTGGCAGCCAGACTTGTTAGGCACCATTTCTTCCCTGGTTCCTTCCCAGGACAGGCTGCTTTTAGCTCGTGGTGTTGGCACAGGGAAGGATAAATAAGCAGGAAAATCAGATGGCAGCAGGACATGTGGGAGAAGGGGAGAGACAGATGAAAGTAAATGGATGGAGGAGCAGCTCCATGTATTTCCTTCATCCATCACAGAACATTTCGTGTGTGTGAGCTGATTCAGCACCTGCCAGCCTGTCAGCAGAAAGGATGACAGAAAGGACAGCAGTGGACAGACAGGGTCCACTCTACACGTGGAGGAACCATTCCCCCTGTGTGGTAACATCCTTCTTTGGGATCGGGACCAAAAATGATTTCATGTGAAGTTTCTCTGTGAAATCTCTGTTGCATTTGGCTGGAAGGGCCAACTAAGTGTCTTCATCCAAGAAATAGCTGTGCAAGGGTCACTGAGTGTCCATCAGGACCTGGGAAAGGCTGTGTGTGACACCATTCCCAGGACATATTTCAATAAAGAGAAGGAAAAGGGGAAAAGGGAATGCTCCAAGCAAAATTCTGATTTTCTCAAGTTGCTAAACTGAAATCAGGTTAGTGTTTCTTTTTGTGTATAAATCCTTCTTGAAAGCAGGGGAAAACATCATTTCCTTTTCTCAAAGGGCTGGTATCAACAAAGGCTCTGATCCACTGCCCAGCGAAGTAAGAATTCAGGATCCAGTATTGAGGGTTGCACAGAGAATTCTTCCTTACAAACTTATTAAAATGAATTACTCCAACTCTTCCTGAGCCTTTTGAGTGTCTCATTTTCAGGAATTTCTAAGCCTGAAGCCCAGGAAGCCACTCGTGCCCAGCACCCAGCCCAGCTGCCATGGTGTCCCTGTCCCACTTGAGTCATGCACAGCAGCATCCCTGAATTCAATCCCATTTCAGCCCTCGCTTTGCTCCCTCCCTCCTTCCCTCCCTGCCTGCCTCTCTCCCTCCAGCTGCTCAGCTCTGCGAGGGAAAGGCTCCCAGATGTGCTGGGGAGGGAGCGGGCAGAGCCCTGAATTCCACTCCGTGCCGTGAGGACTCTTTGTATATTTTGTTTGAAGGAGGAAATATGCGGAGCCCTTGGAGGAAGGCCGGGGACCAGGCACGGCCCTGGCAGCTCAGGCACCGCGGGGCTACGAGGTCCTGCAAGCCCCCTGCCCTTAGCCTGCAGGATGGGCCAGCTGAGATCCATCAGCATCACCCAGCAGGTCCCCAAAGCCTCTCCTGGAGGTGGCTCGAGGTGACCAGACCCTTTGAGAAAAGGCGGCTTGGCTCAAGAGACGCTGACACCTAAACACCCACGGCTGGAATTTTCGGCATTTTTGGCTCACGGGTGATGTGCTGCATCAGATCAATAAATATTCACACGCTCAGGAGCGCTTTGTGGGGTTGGTTTCGTTGCATTTTAAGTTCATTTAGCTGTGGCACTTGGTAGCTGCTTGATTATTGCGTGAGGCAATACGTTTATGAAGTGTTGGCCTTCGTTTAGTTAATCACTTCATTGATGTGTGAGACCAAAACGGCATGAAACTAATTGTCCCCGTGGAAACAGGAACCCAGAGAACGATTTCATATCACAGCTTGGCAGCAGAAAAAGAAGAAACCTCTGTAATTGTTCCCATTAACCCGGCGCAGGGGGTTCATGCTCAATCTCTACCGCTCCACTTCTGCTGTGAATTAGGGGACCAAAAGTCAGCACAGAACCACATGAAAAGCCCCGAAACAAGCTGTGCTTTGTGGAGCATTTGTAGTTCTGCCACCAAAACCATTTCTCTTCTGCTCTGCAGGTTTCTGGCCGGCAGCAGCGAGGACTGTCACGGCCAACCCTTCCTTTGGAGATGCTGTGCAAAGGAGTTTAATTTAATTGTGAGCCTGCAGGAGGAGCAGGGACATCCCTGGCCATGCTGTGAGGGGAGACAGGACAAGCCTCACCTCGAAGGTGAGTGCTTAGAAAGCGCAGGCAAACCCAAATCTGCAGCAAAAAAAAATTGGGAAAATGAGAGAAGCATCATGATGAGCAGCAAATAACTGGGAAAAAGGAGAGAGGAGCCCTGCAGAGCAGTGTGTGTGTGCAGGAAACACCCTGAACCTCCTCACTGAGGTTTCCCCTCTTCTCCTGTAGGATGTGCTGATGACTGGGGCATCTCAGGGGGTTTGTTGCTGCAGAAAATCCGTGTTATCTCTGTGCCAGAGGAACTCACATCTCCCAACTCTCCAAATTTCCCATCAAACTGAGGAATCCCCGCCCCAGTGAGGAGCTGCCCCTACCAAGGCAATTTATGGTCAAGGACCATCCCTTCCAAGACCCGTTTTAGGCTTTGTGGTCATGGACCATCCCTTGAAAGACCAGTTTTAGGAAGGCCAATGGCTCTGCAAAGCCTCTCTGTGCACCCACATGGAGGTGGGAGCCTCCTACACCCTCTCCCTGCCCAGAATCATCTCCACCATTTTCCTATTTTTAGGTTTTTTTGCCCCTAAACCCAGCCCCATCAAGCTCAGCAGGAAAAGGGAACCAACAGCACAAATCTCAGCTTGGCTACCAGGCCAGTGGCCACCCAACCCCAGAGCTTCTCTGGAGGCACCAGGAGACAGGGACCTGCTCCATCCCAGCCCGGAGCAGGTTTGTCACTGTGCTAATTACTGCTAATTGAGCCACTTGACTATCGGGGAGCCTTGCCCTGGCCAGGCTGATAGAGTATCAGGGAGATAAAGAGCACTCAGCACAGGTAACAGGGAAGTGTTGGCAGACCTGTGTGGGACCTGCTGGAGGGGTTATCTCTCCTTCCCAGAGCCCAGGGCACCACATTCCTAAGGGAGACACTGTGATCCTAAGGATCTGTGCAGAGCCTAAGCTTTTAGGAGATGCCCTGTGGGATTTTGGTGACTCAGGAGCTGAGCAAAGCAAGCTGGGACTCATTTGAGACGAACTCTTTTAAATTTCCTTAACATGCATTTTATTCCTTTGGCTGGCTTTTGCTGTTGTTAATTTAACACCGTGGAAATGGAACTTTCAACATTTTTTTCCCCCTTTTTTCTTCCCTGCAGAGAAATAATTTTTTTTTCTTTTAACCAACGCTGTCTCTCTCAGAACTTTTGTTATTTTTCACCGCCTCCACTGACCTACACGGAGTAACTCAGCTCCTACACCGTCCTGAACACCAGGTAGGAGTTACTAACACCTACTTAACCAAAGTGGAAACTTGGACAGGGTGTCATTGTTGTCCTGCAGTAATTTTTTTTAAAATTACTTGCAATTGTAAATAGGAAATCAAAATTACTGGGTATTTTTGCAGCCAACTCCGAGAAAAATCTTGTGTATGGATGCAGCTCCTGGCTGTGGGTACAGCCACAATCACACCTGGCAGGGAAGGCTCACAAGGTCACAACCCCTGCCCACAGCAGCGCCTGTGTTTTGTCTCAGAGATGTAAAAAACTAAGAAAACGTCACCACTTCACTCATGGATGAGGCAACAGAGCTTGCCCATGGCTACCAAATCAATGAGAGGGCAACCACACACCTGAGGAGCTGCTGGGTCCTCTAACCCAAAGTTTGGGATGTTTTCCGTGTCAAGTATCCCCATTTTTTTCCTCAAGGTACCTCAGTCATCTGCTTCTCCTTTTGCTCCCGTGCTCTTTCAGTTTGGTTTAAGCTCCCTAAGTTTCTCAGCTTGTTACACAAAGCTCATAACAAAGTCTGTGGCCAGCTCTCCCTTTGATAATTCCTTCCCCCCTTTGTTTATCTCAAGCCCTGAGCTTTGTTCCAGGCCCAAAACCAAAAGCCTTTCTACCCTGTTCTCCTCTTGACTTGTTGCAGATGTAATGAAATAAATCTTTAGAAAGAACAAACCTTCACTTCCTCTCTCCCGTCTGATTCGGTCGCAAACCCCAGGAAAGAAAAATAAATCACAACCTGAGCTTGCCTGCTCTCGAAGGATTCCAGGTCCTGAAAGTCACCATCCAAACTGGATCTGTCCATCCCTCTGAGAAATCAGTGAACACAGCAGCCAAAAAGCATCTGATAACCATGAAATCCTCATTTTGAGCATGGCCAAAGTCAAGGACTGACAAAAAACGGGTGATCAATCCAAATTAATGTTTTTGCGACGGTTGATGAGCACGAACAAGCTGATGGTGCCTTTCTGGAGCTTGTCCTTGGCACCAAGGGATGAAGAGTCCCTGGCTTTCCACAGAGCCCCTCCTGTGGCTCTGCCCTTCTTCTCTCCCCTGCCACCACCACCACAAGGAATTTTAAATCACAACCAGAAAAATCTTTTGCAGGACAAGTTTGGTTTTTCTGAACTGGCCACAGCAGAGGTGGAAACTTCCTCCAAACAGAGTTTGTCCTTCTTCTGAGAGCTGTCTCCACCTAAAAGCTCTCTTGCTCTTCCATCAACCATTAACAAATGCTCAAACTCTCCAAACACAGCCCACTCATGGGGTCTGACCAAATCACTGTTTTCACCCCATGTGCTGGAGATTCCCTGGATGTTCTCCTGCCCTGCCCCAGATCTGGGATTAAACATCAGCCCCAAGCCCTTTCCAGAGCCCACTTCACTTTGCAGCACCCTGGGCAAGGAACGGACAGCCGGGCACGGCGTCCCCTCCACAGGGATTGCAAGGAAGTGGAGAATAACTCCTTAAAGATGGGGCTGCCTTGGTTTGCCTAACGAGGTCTTCACTTGGGTCTAAGTTAAAGCCAGACTCAGCTTTAAGCTGAGAAATAATGGAACTCACCTCTCCCAGTTCTCCAAATTTCCAAATTTGTATAAAAGAGATGATTGGATTTACCAGGTATGACCTGCCCGGTGGGTTTTGCACTTCCAAGGATGCTTGGGGGAAGCTGCACAGAACCACCACAGCTGACAGAAGATTTTTGGGTTATGCCCCCAGTCCCGACTTTCACTGATGAGCTGAGGGTTTTCTCTTTTCGTGTGTTTTGTTTTAAATTTAAACAAGAGGTCTTTGCACACTCGACACAATCCGTCCACTTAGCACTGAAGAAAGCGTAATTAGACACTTGGAGAACTGGAAGAAATTAACTCTGACCACAGCCCGTCACTCAGACTATTACTTAATAATATTTCCCAAATGTGCAAAGCACTTAGTTTTAGAATAACAGGAAAGAAGTGAAACTTCTCACCCAGAGCCAAGGCTTTGCCTCGGGAAGCGCGCGTGAAAAACCCGCGCGCCGGGAGACGTTTTGCCACCTCCCATCACCTGAGGGCTACCAGGGGATGTGAAGGATGTGATTCATGGTCCCCAGTCCCACGGCGTTGAAGGGCTGGAAGGGAGTCAAGGGGAGTGACCAGCCCGAGCTGCTCAGTGAGAGAAGATCTCCTTCAGCTTCCAACACGCCACGGAAACCGTGGAGAAATTGCTGTTTTCCTTCTTCTCCAGCGCCGCGCCGAGCCCTTGCCTCACCCCACGCTACAGAAGCCTGGTTAGAAAGAGATGATTGTGATTCCTGCTCGTTTCTTTCCTCACCACAAAAGGCCCCATTCATGCGGGCTAATTTTGAGGGGAGAGCAAGGGGTATCAGTAGCATGAACTGGAGCTGAGTGTCTCGACCGCATCTGAGCGAGCCCCGCTCGTTGGCCAGTCCAGCCCAGGGAAACAGATATCTTTCATTTGGAGCTTTGGAGGGGAGCTTTTCTCTGATTTTTAAACAGAAGTATCTTTGCTGGCCGTGGCAAGTTTTTAAAAAGTCCTGACGAAGCAGGGCCGGGCCATTTTCCCCAGCAAAAAAACAAGAGGCCATTCAAAAAGTGTGGGGGGAAAACGTTGTTCTCGTGTGTTTCTGCTTCAGGAATCAACACACCCACCTTCACCCACCTAAATTCAATATATTGAATATATATATTCAATAAGACCATGTCCAGAACAATGAACCCCTTGCCTTTTTGCAAATCACTGAAAAAAATTGATTTTTAAAATAAAAACATCAATGATGCCTTAAATGCTTCAGTCATTGTGAAGCACAACTCCCAGGACTTCCTCGTGTGTGTGGGAAGAGCTACAATGAAATTGCTTTCAGCAGAATATCACTGCAGTTTGTAATTAAAATATATGAGATTGCCAGTTTCAAAATATTTAAGTGATTTCATCTCTGTTTAGGTGATTGTGTCTCTCTGAGCGGCCCGTTCAAAATGATATTTCTATTTTTAGTGCATAAAACGGAGCCTGGGTAAAAGAAAAAAGGATGATTTTGTTGTCTTCTTCTTTGTCTGAGGAAGCACCTGGGGAAGGTTAGAGACAGAGAGCTCAGACTCCAACAGAATATTCCAGCCCTGGGGAAATCCTTGGTGAAAGCTGGAGTGACATTCCAGAGATGGAGTGGAAGGTGTCACAAAAGAAAATTAAAAAAAAAACCCTAAAAAAATCACTACCAGGAAAATCTGGCACCTCCTAAATCACAGTGACAATTTCAGCAGGGTGTTTATTTTGAGAAGGAAAAATAAATGGCTTTTGAGGCCACCATGGGTGAGTCTTGCAGGGACCATGGACAGGTGACCAAGGTGGCTCTGGAGCGTCCTGAAACTTTGATAATTCATGTCTTGGAGCCCCAGAGCTGAGACCAGCTGGGATCTCTGTGATCCATCCCTGGTCCTGTCCCAGTTTGCAGCCACACCTTCCTGAACCTCAGGGAATGAAGGAGCTTCATCTTCACCAGGAAAAAAGCAGGGGAATATCCTGATTTCAAATTAATATCCTGATTTCAGAGTAAGGAGAATAACTCCGAGCATGTCTGCCCTTAGCACATCACCCACAAAGTGTCCCAGGCCACCAACATTGGGAGATGCCTCTTCCTCATCCCTTTCTCTCATTCCTGGTGCTTCTCAAGGTAAATTCTGTCTTTAGGAAGAGATCTCTGCCCCAGGAGCCGGTTGGCTCCTCAGAGCGGCACAATCACAGCACATGCTCAGTTTTGGTGGGGTTAATCTCCCCCAAAATCCCTAAATTCCCAGTGTCCCTGCAGGAGGGAACGAGTCCCACCCTTGTCCACAAATCTGAGCGAGGGAATCTCCACTCAGAGGTAAATTCTGGATGAAAATAAGTAACACAAGAAGGCGAAGATGATAATGTGGCTGTTGTAGCTGTAATGAGACACAAATGCTATTTCCATGCTTTTCTCTGAAAGGAATACACAAAGCTCGAGTGATTTAATTAAATATCTCCCAGGCTTTGCAATCAGCACGGCCACAGATGAAGGGAAATCTACTTTTATGTGGCAGAACAAGAGCAGTTTTGTTAAAATAAAAAAGAAAGATGAGAAAAATTTAAAAAAAAAATGTAAAGAGTTTTTTTGTCATGGAGGACCTACATTGTCTATGTGAAAGACTGTGATTAGCTCAGATAAAACGCAGAATTTGGGGTTTTTAATGTTTTATGAACACCTGCATGACATTACACTTGGCTGCTTAACACTGAGCACGTCTCCAAGGAGTCCTTTGGCAAATGCATCTGGGAAGAAGAAAAGGGAGAAACTCCTGGGCAGATAAAGATGCCAACAGGTAGAAATAAACATTCACCTACTCAGATCCTGATGCACCTTCTGAGATTTTCCAGAACAAACACCCAAATCCCAGGATGCAACTTTGGAAGCTGCTGGGATCTTTAAACCAAAGAAGTGGGATGGGAAAGGTTTTTATTTTAGGCAAGGAAGCCCAGAGAAAGTGAGGATTTTTGACCTGAGCGTTCAGGGGGCTCTGAGCACCTGGGACTGCTCTGCCTGGAGGAGCAGGAAACGCTGTGAGGCTCGAGCTGATGGAAATAGCTCCTGTTTCCTCTGGATCCCATCCCCACCGAGGTTGGGAGATGCACAGGATCCCTCATTCATCCCAGGTTTGCTGCAGAACACCAGGGAGAAGGTGAGAGGGCAGATTAATCCCATTCACTCTGAAGAGACCCGTGATTAATGCAGCTTGGAGGGAGCTGGAGGAAGGGGAATTGCTTGAAAAGATGGAAGGAAGTCCGTGGCTGTCCCTGGTTGATTCTATATATGGTGCTTGGTCAGTTGTGCTCGAGGAGCAGCAGCCAGAATTGCATTTTTATTGTATTTCTTTTTAAAGCAGAAAAAAAAAAAAGGTCAAATAGCTGGGCGGTGTTCAAAGAGCCCGTGGTGATGGATAGTGCTGAGAGTGGCAGCTGCTGCATTTCCAGCCCTGGGAGTGTTTTTGGGGTTGTTGCAGGGGTTATGCCCCCCCTGCCTTCTGCCAGGCCAGTGGCCTGTCTGTTCCCCTTCCCTTGGGATTCTCCCAGCCTCGGATTTGAGCCATGAGGGCTGGCTTGGCAGGGAACTGGGTCGGGTTTGACGTAGGAATTCTCTGGAGCAGAGCTGGGGTGGTGCTGTGGGGACAGCAGCGAGCAGGAGAGGGGAATCAGAGCATGGAAAGGGGATTTCTCGTGCTGCTGCTGATTCCCACTGCACAAATAACCCCAGGATGGTGCCAGGAGCTGTATGGAGACATTGGAGGTGTTTCAGCTGAGCAAAGGGGTCGCTCACAGGTGAAGAGTCAGCTGGTGGCCACAGCCTGGCAGAGGAACATCAGAGGAGAACCAGCAAGAAATGAGTTCCTGCTGCCTCAGAGATACCCAGAGGATCACAGCTCCTTCCCTGCCCATCCCACTGCCCAGAAAGCCATAAAATCACCTTTATCACCAGCACCCCAAAATCTCAGTGCCCCTTTGCACCTGCCTGCTACTCAGGCTCACTTAATGGGACAGGAGCATTTATTCCCACCATGAACTGGTCACTCCTACAGGCTGATTTCTCAGACTTAGGGACATCTTCATTGTCCCAACTCTTCTCCAAACCCTCATTTAGGGTCCAAAGCACCTGGGGCTGCATTTGTTGCAAATCCTGACAGGTTTTCCCCCTGTGATCCCACCAGCACTGACGACCAGCACTGCAGAGAGTGCAGGAACGTCCCCCCTTCCCTCCACTCCCCTTTTACATCTGCTCCACATTTGCATCCCAGAAATCAGAGAACTGAGTTATGCGGAATTACAGAGCTGCAGCATGGAACTGATTGGGTATTCAAGCTAAATCAGATGAATGCAAAGATCTCTCCAGGAAATTGAGTGGAACACCCAAACTGACATTGGGTATTAAATATTATATTTGTGCAGTTGCTCTGTAGAGCCCGTTGGCATCGAACATCTGGGGAGCACAATTGAGAACACACAGAAACTGAATACCTGCTCAAAATTATGCTCATCAGAGCTCAGAAATTAAAATATTACTGGGTACACTCCGAGCCAGCCCTTTCCTACAAGGTAGGGCTATTAAAATATGATTAGCTGAGCCATATCTGCTCTCAGAACTGTCACACACCATTACAGCTGAAAGGACCTCGATGCAGCACCACTGGCACAGCCCCCTGCTCCATCAGCAGCGAGATGAACCTTGCAAATGCTCACCCCAGGAGAAGGGGAATTAAAAAGAATTTAAAAGAATCAAAAAGAGGAGTTGGGGGTCTCAGAGCATTGGTTGTGCAGATCGAGGTGGATTTGGGCTGCTCTTTAAGGCAAGAAAGCTGGAAGTTTGGATGTTTTGGGTTTTTTCTGATGTGGGAAGAGCTTTGCCCTCCAGTGCCTCGAGTGTGTGGTGCCTCTTCACCATCACCCAGGACAGAGATGGGGATTTCCTCCTGCCACAGCCCCCTGCAGTCACAGCTCCCTGTCCCCACCGTGGTCACATTTCCAAGAGTTCCACGCACTCCGTGGGTGGTCAGGATTGCATTTCCCCTTCCGTGCTGGGGAATAAAATCCAAACCACCACAGAAAACCTGCAGGGACTGGGCTCAGGTCGGGATAATTACAATCCTCTCCTGCTTCTGGAATCCCAGTGAGATACCCATAAATCTGCATTTAGAGATATAAAACATCCTTTTCATTATGTGATTATCATATATTTATATATTTAATTTTTTTTAGTGTGGCTGCACTAAACCAGGCACCCGAGGAAGAAGCAGCTTTGCAAAAACAAGGTAGAAACGCGGCTATTTTCTTTTCAGGACTGAGGCCAGGCGGGGTCCGAGGTCCCAGCCCCGGTGCCCCCTCTGCGCTGCTCCCTGGCTCCCTAATCCGTGCAGAATTCCCGCAAAAGCCGAGGCAGCGCTGCCCGGCCCGGCCCGGCGGGAGCCTGGCTGTGTCAGGGCTTATTACTCCGTGTTTTCACACTTATCCCCAAGGTGTTGAACTCGCCCCGAAGGTTAATTAGTAATTTATTGCCCTGTCATCAGTTCGAGGCTACTAATGGCTTCAATTTAGCCCCAGGGCTTTTGGTTTTCTTTTTTTTTTTAACTCTTTTTTTCTTTCTTTTTTTTTCCGGTTTTTTCCCCCCTTGCTTTGGAGGAGCTGGGAGCTGCAGCACACGGGAAAGAGGCAAATTTGCTTGGAAAAGCACCTGGAAATAAGGTCCAAGGAGGAGCTGAAGATGGCAGAATCACAGGATGAAAGGGACCTTAAAGATCATCTCGTCCCAACCTCCTGCCATGGACAAGGGAATTCTTCCACAAGGGACATTTTTCCTCCATCTCTGGGAGCAGCAGAAGTGGGATGTGCCTGGGTGATTCTGGGTGCCACGCACCCTCATCCTCACCAGGGATTCACAGGAGGGAAAATGAGTGATTTTAGGGTAAAAAAGGAAGAATTAGATCCCATCAAGAACACCAGGGAGGGTCATACCAACCAAAAGGCTACAACAAATCCCTTGCAAATCACTGTAGGAAGAGATAGGGTGGCAAAGCCCAGACCCAGAGGGAAGCAGGGGCTGTGGGATTTGGGATTCCTGCATCCTGCCTATCCCCGTGCTGGGATGAGCCCAGACCAGAGGGAAGCAGGGGCTGTGGAGTTTGGGATACCTGCATCCTGTTCTGGGATGAGCCAGTCCAGCAGGAGGTTGGAAAGGTGCAGTGGTCAAAACCATGTGAGCTGTCAGCCAGAAAGGAAAAAGGCACGGACATTTCTTTGGATTTTGATTTTAAAAAGGAAAAAACCTCCAGTTTTCACCTCCATGCAGGCGGATTCCCGGAGCAACATCTGCTCTTCCCCTCCCCAGTTTAATTTATGGCCGTTAACTTTCGGGCTAAGGACAGTTTATGGAAAAAAACACCTGCTTTCCCCTACTCCCGGGGCAAGGGTGGAATTTTCTCTGACTCTGCATCCTAAATAAAGCTCGTTCCAGGCCCTGATGATTCATGCCATGGCTCACACACACACACATGCCTTATGTTAGAGGCCCTGTCAAGAGGCTCGTGCCCCTTTGGAGCTGCAGGACTTTGCACAGAGCTCATTTATCCACATGCCCAGGGGAAATCTGGGCCCTGACGGCCACAAAATCAGATTATTTTGGGTTGGAAGGGATCTTTAATGGTCTTCTCGACCAATCCTTCTGCAGGGACATCTTCAGCTGGATCAGGTTGCTCCCTGTTCAACCTGATCTTGAATTTTGCCAGGAACAGGGCATCCACCACCCCTCTGGGCAACCTGGGACAGTGTTTTGTGACCCTTAGTGTGGAAAACTCCTTCCATCCGTGTACCAACCTCTTCCAGAAACTCATGGGGAGCTCTGTCCGCTTTAGGGTCACTGCAAAGCCACCCAGCTTGGCTTTCTACATCCCAAACCCATCCCATCCTTTCCATCTCTTCTCCGAACCCACTCTACCCAAGCACCAAGCTCAGGCCAGCCCTCCTTGTGCTTTCTCAGCCCTTCGACACAAATCCCTGGCTCTGTTTCTGTCATTGTAAAAGATTGGCTTTCTGTGATGGAGCTTTCAGTCAAGGAAAAAAAAATAAAGGGAAAAAAGAACAAGAAAAGAAGTAAAAAAACAGGGAAAAGCAATAAAAATGAGACTTGTTGGCTGCAAACGGAAGATAAAACCTGGACACCCATCCAAGGTTGTGTTTGGAAGCTGATAGGCAGCACTGGGCAGCTCCAGAGACCCCACACACAGCAAACACCCCCAGCCCAGCGCAGGGTGTCCCACACAAGGCTGGACCCCCAGATTTTTCCCCCTTTCCCTCATCCACACCTCGCTCCAGCCCCAGCACCAGGGCTGGTTTGGCTCTGCCGCATTTTCTGAGCGTGAGCAGAGCAAGGTGGTGCTGGTGGAGAGGCCTGTGACCAATCTTGTAACCTCTCCTTTCAGTGTTTAAGAGAAGCCAGGGCTGTTTACAATAAAAGCCAGTGATATTTTTCATCCTCCCAAATGGAACAAGGGCTCTGTAAACAGAGGAACCTCAGACACAGCAAACACCTGTTGAAGGGAACCGGCTTGAGGAGACACGCGAGGGCTCTCTGCCCATCCATCAAAGCCTCCTGGCCACTCGTGGTCAAGTTCAAGTTGAAGTGCACGGCACGGATCTGCTGGTGGGGGGAGGCTGGGATAAGCAGGAGCATTAGGAAATATCCCTGGGTTTTCCTTGGGAAGTTGTGGAGCAGGGAAGAGCTTTCTACCTCCCGAATCAAGGAGTTGAGGTCTGCACGTTCCCAGATAATTCCTCAGCTGGATTGGAGTGGTTTTTCCTGTTGTTTGATATCGCAGTTCCAAGGAGGAGCTCCAGTTTGGGAAGTTCTGGAATAACCTGTCAGAATTTTCCCTGCCTTCCCTGCAGCCCTTGGCTCAGGTTTCAGCCCTGCACCAAAACATGTGAGCTTTGATTTCATCCAAGCTGCTGCGGCTTTGAGCTTTTCCCAAACTAATCAAATCAAACACAACCTTGTTCACATAATCCTGCAGGCTGGGTTTGAAATCAGCGACTCCTCTGGCTTCAGCCGTGTCTTGTGGTGGTGAATTCCAAGGATTAATCATGGATATCTTCCCACAATACAGCCTCTATCATACCCCCAGTAATTACTGACCTAAGGGAGCTAAATCAGTCTCATAGCCTTTTAATTTGCATTTTTTTCCCCCACAAAGGTTGGCCAAAGCCACCCAGAATTGTGCCAGGGAGCACCTGAGAGCCGCCCATGGGTTTGGAATCATGGAATATCCTGAGTGGGAAGAACTCCACAAGGATCCCGCTCCCCTGAGGGGTGACATTCCCCATGAGCTGCCAGAAGAGGAATTTCCAAGGCCATTGCTCAAAACCATGGCAATTCCATCCTCATTTTGACTTCTTTTTTCCTTTTCCCACCCCTCCAAGAGCAAGGCAGAGAAATATCCTCCATTCCAGCACGGCTTTCTCAGCTTGGATAAATCACCACAGCCCCACCGATGCCGTGGAGCCTCTCCAGCTCACACCTATTCCAGAACCTGCTCTCCCGTGTTTTATATCCTGCATTTCCCTGGCTGGGGACGAGGAAGGCTCCATCAAAGTGCAAACTGCCTGTTTGTGTGACATCCCACCCCAGAGGATGAGCCAACAGCTCGGGACCCATCGGAAACGCGGCTGATAAAGTGCAAAGAAAATCGACGTCTTCCGCCGTTGTAATTCTTCCGAAAGCTTCGCTTCCAAAACATTTTTTCCACCTGTTACGAGAAAGGTCCTGCTCTGCCTGGGCTCTGGCAGTGTGTGCTGACAGGTTGTGTGTAATGTCATCTCCCTGCTCCCGATCCCGTTCCAAGCTCAGCAATCCAGCGGGCTGGGCTCAGGATTGCTCCGTTGGAAGGGGAGGAGGTTGTTTTATTTTCAAACTTTATTTTAAGGGGTTGGGTTTGCTCCTCTCCTAATGAATAGGTTGGCACAGATGATTAATTATCAACAGGATAATTAATAGTAATTATAATTACTACTACTACTAATTAATAATTATAATTAAAAGTCAAGCTGTCCTTCAGAGCAGCAAATATCTGTGGTTGTTTTGTGCCCAGCTCACTCACAGCAGCCTCTGCATTCACTTCCCGTAAGAAATGCCCAAGGTTTTGTTTCACAAACGTTTTCTGTATCCTACTAAAAGAGTTTGTACTCACAACTTCTATGGGTCCAAAAATTAGAGCAGTTAAAGGTTAGAAAATAGAACATAAAGTCATGGAATGGTTTGGGTTGGAAGGGATTTTAAAGCTCATCTCATTCCAACTCCCCTGCCATGGGCAGGTACATCTTCCACTGTCCCAGGCTGCTCCAGCCTGGCCTTGGACACTGCCAGGGATCCAGGGGCAGCCACAGCTTCTCTGGGCACCCTGTGCCAAGACCTCCTCACCCTCACAGGGAGGAATCTCTTCCTAATATCTGATCCAAACCTACTCCCAGTTTGAAGCCATTATTCCTCTTATCCTGTCACTCCAATTCCTTGCAAACAATGTCTCTCCATGTCTCTCTCCAGGCACTGGAAGGCTGCAATTAGACCATCCCAAAACCTTCTCTTCTGCAGGCTGAACACTCCCAATTCAAGATACTCATCAAGCCTTGGCCACAGAAGTCTTTTCTCAATTCACACCTGTATCTCTTCTCTGCCAAAACATCACTATCTAAGAAGCAAATAATGGGAATTTTGTTTCCTGGCCCTGCATGTGGGACACACTTTCTGCCCTGTTTCTTGGGGGTTTTTTAGTTGTTTTATCAGTCCTTTCCTGTGAAACTCTTGGTGTTGGAAAGGAGACAGTCACAGAGCTCTTAACATTTTCTCTTTATGAAGAAATGTGGCTTTTCATCCTTAAATAATTATTCATCTTTATATAGAGTCAATATAGCTGCTTTACAGTGTTCCAGTAAGAGCCAGGCACTATCTCAGAATCGTGACTCATCTCCTTATCCCAAACTATCCATATTCCTCACAAAAACACCCAGCTGAGCTCTCTTAAATATTTATGTCATCCCCAAAAGAGAGATAGGACCAGTACTAGCAGATCTGAGCCCAGGCTCACATCCAGGTTGAGGGCCCAAGTTCTCAGCTCACCCTGTGTTTTTTAGACGGGTCAGATCTGAGCATCCAAAATTTGCCTCTTGGCTTGGAGTTCTTCCTGCACAGGAGTGGAAAAGAAATCCCAACCTCTCTTGGGGTTTTCACTTGGATGAACTGAACAGAACAATGAATCCAGCACAGCCTTTGTAGGTTCAGTGCTCCTGTGGGGCATCCTCGAGGGACAATAGGATTGAGAGGGTGCCCCGGAGTCCAACAGCTCAGGACCAGCAGGAGGGAACAGGATTGGGGGTTCACCTTTGAGTCCTTAACCTGGTGTTGTAGGATTGACCCTCTGTGGATCAGTTTGGAACAATTTTGATCCCACTTCCTGTGATTTTGTAACATCTCAAGCTGTGCCGACACTGGCCAAGGCGTTCCCACATAAACACGAGGAAAATCAGGCAGATGAAACTTGGATCTGGACGAGGGAGCTCGGATCCAGCTCGTTGGCTGGAGCTTCCCTGTAACTCACATCCAGCTCGGGCAACGAGAGCAGCAGAGCAGAATTCCCGTGGCTTTCTCCCCTTTCCCAGCCTGTCCATGGGTTCCTCACTGTCCTGGGAACAACCATTGCTTCTAACACTTCGTGCTCTCTGCATTTCCAAACTCACTCCCTCCAGGTCACCTTTTGGCTGCTTCTCCTCCACCTCCCCGAGTCCAGCATTATCTCTGCTGATTGTTTCCAACTATAACACATCCTGGAATTTTTGTTTTACTTTCCAGATAATATCTAAACTTCTTCCAAGCTGCTTTGTCCTCCAGCCAGTACCTTTTAAAGCTGACAGGAGATGAGTGTGACTTGTATCTCACAAGGCTGGCTTCCCACTCGAGGCATGTGGGCATAGCACAGGAGTGCCAAAGGATTATATATAACGCAAAACTGGACAAAAGCAGAGACAGATTTAAATAAACCACGGCTCCAAATGTGTCAATACACTCAGGTTGATTGCTGGGCTGTTAGAAATCCAGGCTAGATGTACAGACCAATAAAACAAGAACAGTCACAGTCCAGAATAAGATAACATCTCCCCAAACTGCTTCTTACAGAGTCCTGCTGGGTGGGTTGGCTGCCCTTGGACTGAGCTCCAAGTGTGTCTGTCCCTGGTTTCCATGGAATGAGCTTGGAACCAGGCTCTGTTTCCATGGAATGAGCACAGAACCAGGCTCTGATTCCATGGGCTGAGCACAGAACCAGGCTCTGATTCCATGGAATGAGCACAGAACCAGGCTCTGATTCCATGGAATGAGCACAGAACCAGGCTCTGATTCCATGGGCTGAGCACAGAACCAGGCTCTGATTCCATGAGCTGAGCACAGAACCAGGCTCTGATTCCATGGAATGAGCACAGAACCAGGTTCTGACTCCATGGGCTGAGCACGGGATCGATAACCCGAATTTAAGCACTCACACCAGAGGATCTGCCCTTGCCCAGATGGTCCCACCAGAATTTGTGCACAATCACAAGGCTGGGCCAGCTCCAGCTGAGCTGTTTTGCTCATGCCAGCCCCACCATAACCCCATGGCTCTGTCTCTCTGCTTTCACCTTCCTCCTCCAGCTCCTCCTCCCAGCACAACAGCAGTGAGAGCCCAGCTTGGCTCTGGTTCCTGAGCCCTTGGACCACAACACTCAGCTGTGCCTGGGCTGGTGTGAGATCCTGAACTGCTTTTCCACAATCCCACTCCCACCAAGGCCACTGTGTCAGGTCCTCAGTGGCTGCACTTCCCACTGAAGCCACCAAAGCCAACGGAGCTGGGCTCTAACTCATCACCTGACTCACTTGGCTCCAGACCTTTGAGTGTGGACTTCAAGGAGAAGAAACCCCAGCTCTCCATGACTTTTTCCTGACCCCAGAAGAGCTGAAGTAATGAAATGTTCTCTGGTCATGTCCAAATCCCACAGGAGCCCTCACTGGAATGGCCACGAGCGTGTGCAAGGTACAGACCCTGCACTGGGAGACCACGGCCACGACCCGACGGCTGAGAATGTTAATTGTTCTCCATCGCCCCCAGTGATTTTAGCATTTCATAATTCCTCCCCTGGCTGACAGCTGGATTCTTCCTTAATTACGAACCCGTTGGAGTTGAAAAATCAGACATTTCCTGGAATTTAAACAACCAATTTTCCACCCGTCAGCATCCAACAACACGATCCTACGGTTTCATTCTGAGCATGCTGGAAAAAATCATCAGAGCACGCTGGATTAACGGGGGGAAAAAGGGATTTTGATGACTTCATACATTCAAATGCAGCATTCCTGGATCTTTGGATTCCGTTGTGAGGTGGAAATAGCATCGACAGAACCACAATTCCATGTTTTTAAAAGGCAGCATGTGGTTAAATACTGTGGGTGGATCTTTTAAACTCAGTGCTGGCATCTGACTACTCAATTATTCCTCTCTGCCTCAGGAAACACATCTTTATGCAGAATTAATGCAAAATAAATATTGATTTGTTTTTTTGGTTTTTTTTTTTTGTCACAGGATTTGTTCACTTTCTCTCTGCAGCACACTGTTGTGACAGTAAGGAAAATACAAATTCCCAATTCTCAACCTGTTAAAAAAAAACAGAAGGAAAAGCCCTTGGACAGCTGCTGGCCTCCAAGAAACTCCAGGAGCGGAGACCCACGATGCTGCATCCTAATTGCATCCTTGGGGAACAGCAGAGAGCCCCAAACCCTCCTCCAGCAGAGGCAGGAACACCCCTTGTCAGGACATCTCAGCTGCTCCTTTCTCTTCCAGAACCCACAGTTTTGGCCATATGGGCTTTTATTTTTTATTTTTTTATTATCAGTCTCTATCTCTTGTGGTCATGGGAAAGAAATAACCCTTCATCTGTAACTGATTAAAGAGGCTGGTGCTCGAGTTTGCAAGGAGCCTGGAATGGGAGCTGGTGGAGATTTGAAGGGCCTTGCTTGTTCCTGTGAACTGTGGGCTGTGACCTCCTGAAGGGACGTCACTGGATGGAGTCTTTGCCTTGACTGGGAGAGGACAACTGCAAACGGAAAAAAAAAAAAAGCATCACATGCCCAAAATGACCTTTGAAGCTGGGACTGCACAAAAAGCTGCCCCAGCTTGGAAACCTTGAGGAAAGAGCTTGAAAGTCATTGAGGTCGGGGCAGCTGCGCAATGAGGGCTTTCCAGAGGAAGCAATTTCATTTGGGAAAGCAGTCATGGGACTTGGAGTCCTCTTGGAGCAATGGAACTCGAAGAACGAATGTGTTTCGCATTGTTTTGGGTTTGTCCTTCCCTTGGGAGCAGCTGGGTTTTCCCCATGTTTTCCCATTCTCATGGTTTGGTCTATTTTGGCATCACCTCAGTTTTCCTGGTTTTTCCTGTGGGAGGAGGGTTCCATGGACAGCTCCTTCATCCTCCTGTGAGACAAAAGCTGCCCTCACCTCTGAGGTGAGGCACTCGGGGGAGGGAATTGAGGAGCCAGCAGGGATTTGGACTTGTGGGGAGTTTAAAACCTCTCTGCTCCGAGCATCTGCGAAGCCGAGCCTGAGGGGATGATGCAATCGGGACCGCAGAGATTTCCCCATCCTCGGCTCATTTAAAGCAGGTGAGAAACTGTGGAAAATGCTCTGGAAACAGCACAGCTCATCGTGGGAGATAATTTGTCCCCGGACAGCCGAAGGAGGGGCTGCCAAAGGCATTTAAAAAGCTCCTTACGCCCTCAGCAAGGAAAAGGGAAACCAAGGAGGAACACCTGTTCCAAGGAATGGGAGCAATCCTGGCCAGCACATGCAGAGGGTTTGGAAAATGGGCTTGTCGAGCAACTGAAATGGAAATGTTTTTCCTAAAGTTTATTGTGAGATTTGAGCATTCTTAACCCAGAAACAGCATTAAAAACATGGGATAAAAGCCCTGAGGGTGAACAGAAAGAACAAATCCCACATAGATCACAGCAGTCAGGGGAGAATCTTTTTGGGAGAGGCTGTCTGAGCCACTTTCTCTCTTTCTGCCAGCATTTAGCTGCATGCAGCTCACCAGAGAATTTATTTCCTCCTGTTAAACTCCGTTTAGTGGGAGTAGCACAGCCCGTGGAGGAAAACCAACGATGCCAAGGTAAATCTTCCCCCAGTTATTAGTGCTGGGAAGGGGTGGGAAGATCTCTAATAATAAGGGAGGCTGAGGAGAGATGTCTGTTTTTCATAATTGCACAGTGCTCCCAAGACAGCTGTTCAGCCATCTTGAAAATCAATGTTTTGATGCCCTCTGAACCTTCTTTTCCTGTTGAGTGTCTCTCCTACAGGTTGCTCCCCAGGATGAAAACAATAAAAGCAAATATATAACAGTAAAGGCCTGAGGTTAATGTCTTTAACAAGATAATGTTACTTAAGGGAACTGTAAACCAAATCATTCCTAAATTCCGTTTGTTCCTTGCAATCTCGGATATATTATGAAACCATATGTGTGCCTATGGATTTTCTGCAGGAACACAACTGCATTTTCACGTTGCGTTGTTCCAATATTCCAGTATTGCTGAGAATTCTTATTATTCTGACTATTGATACTTTTAGTAATACCTTGCTCTTGCAGCTGTGCCATAAAGAATCCCAGCCTATCCTGGCTGGCTGTGGGTTCAAAGTGCAAGATCTAAACAAATTTGCACCAGGTCATTTTACCAAGAATTTCTCTCTTTGGATTGAGTATCACAAGGAAATTCAGTCCAACCGACTGGCACATGCCCTTATTATTTCTAAATTTTCACCAGTGAAGAGCTTGCTAAAATTGCTTCAAGCTGCCTTCCCTGTGTGTTTGGGAACTTAAAAAAAGAAAAGCAAACAGGAAAGGGTAAATAATCCTCTGAGCACATGTGCTGCTTCTTACACCCACTGGAAACTTCACTCGAGACATGTTCAGGTAACTCTGTCCAGAAATTCCTTCTGCAGAATTCTCAGACAT
This sequence comes from Eopsaltria australis, assembly GCA_034509425.1. Taxonomy (NCBI): domain Eukaryota; kingdom Metazoa; phylum Chordata; class Aves; order Passeriformes; family Petroicidae; genus Eopsaltria; species Eopsaltria australis. The sequence continues at coordinate 795,304 of JAVTVJ010000403.1, forward strand.
TCCCTGCAATTCAATTAGCTGCCAGCAAATCTGATACGAAATGAGAAACTCTGACCCTACGTGTGTGCTTTTTTGCCTTGATTTTGGTGGAAATGGGAGCCACAAAGGAGTGCAGAGCGAAGGAGCGAGGCGAGTTTATTTAACTTCCTATTATCTACAATGCTATAAAAGCTGGAAATGAGACAGAAACAGAATCCTGCAGAACATTTTGGAGGTTGTCCAGAAAAAATCTGAGGACACTTGTTCCTGCTGATGTCTGCACTGCTGGATTAATTTCCATTAACCAAGGGAAGGAAAATCCCTGCCAGTCACAGTCAGTCAACGATGGCAAAAATCTCAGTTTCTTGTTCTTCTAAATTGCAAACCTACACAGGGGTAATGGATGCAAGAATTTAATCACCATGAAAAACCCTAAAAGTTTGGAAAATACTGACCTGAGCGCAGTTATTTCTCCTCTTTTTTCTCCTCCTGAGTCTGTCAGGAATATTCGGCTTCATGTCTCATAGGCAGGAGGGCATTTGAGCGTGGATCAAGAATTTCTCCTCGTGGTCAGGATGGAAAAGACAAAGCTCTTTGCCCCTATTTATAGCAGGGATGGGTTTAATTAGCCCTTTTAATTAACTCAACCTCCCCACACCATCCCAGCTGCGCATTAATTGTCCAGATTCTTCCTTCTGAGCCAGCAGCAGAAGGATCAGAGTCATTCTCCCACCTTTCCCAGGACAAAACTGAATTTTCCCAACTCAGCTTTCACCTGCCTCCATAGAATGATTATAAAGGGATAGGAAAGAGATGCTCTTTAAACCAGCAGATATTTTAATTCCTATTTATTAAACAAAACACATCAGCAAGGTGATGATTGTCCTGGTAGCAAATAAATTCCCAGAACTAATACCTTCTGTAGTGGATTAAAGGAAAATAATAAAAGAAATAATAAAAGAAAATTACAACAACTTTCAATGTCTCTCAGCTTTTTTCTACACTTGGAGTAAATCCTGAATTATAACTTGGAAAAAGAGAAGATTTGATAAACATTTAATTATGAGTGACAGATTAAGGACGTAAGAAACAATTGCTCATTAATTCTTAGAAGTTGGAAATTTGAAATTAAACGTTCAGGCTGTGGTTCTAAAACAAAAATAATCTTTTTTTACAGTTCATGATTGCAATAAAAAAACATTGCCCTAAGGATGTTTTGGGTACTGAGAGCACAAGGAGCTCTAAAAAACTACTGTCCTCTTTGCTGCCACTGGGAAAAGAATGACAAATTTTGAATAAAATCAGCATATTTATATCTAAAAGCCCTCGAGCACTTCTGGCCCTCAGCTCTGTTTCCACTGGTTTACAGTTCCTCGTGGTTTGCAACTGGTTTTTCGAGGGATCAGGTCCTGCAGCTCTTTGCTGTGTGTTTGTTTGCCAGGGTGGAATTTTCATTTTAGAAAAAGGAACCCCTTTAGCAGGAGATTTGGGATCCCTGGAGGTGTAGACACATGGATTTGGAATGGTTCTGCCAGAAATACAAACTCACACTCCATCCCAATAAACATATTCCAAAACAACAGCACAGAAACATTTACCTCAGCCTCCCACCAGCCACAGTTATTTTTAGCTTTTTTCTTTTCCTAAATTAAAAAATAACCACAGAAAGCCCCCAAAATCTTTTAATCTAATCTTGGCTATATTTTCCCCTTCAATGCCTGAGGGATACAAGATTATTTATAACAGGAAACCTTTGATTTTGGAGCTTTTATGTTTGCGTTGGTTGGTTGTTTTTTTTTTGTAATGTTCCAACTCACAAAACACGGAGCTGTCGGGTTTTTGAGGCAAAAAAGCAAATTGCAAAGTGCATCCAGGGCTAATCCTGCCCCTGTTCACTGCTGCTGGAGCAGGATGAGATCCATGGGAAGGGGCTGGATGATCCCACCCTTTGGAGAGCATCATCCCTGACACATTAAGGATCCCCTGGGGAATTTCCCTCCCCATTAGCACGGCCAGTGTGAAGTTTGCAGCGGGGTCAAGGCAGGGCCCGAGCATCTCCCTGACAACAGCACGGCCAGAGGGGCCTCCCCCGACCTTCCCAACATCCATGGAAAAGTTTCTCACTGATTTCGTGGCTCAGAGTCAGGGCCATGAGGAGCACGTGGATTGTTCTGTCCCATTTTTCCTCATTTATGGACGTAGGGAGTGTAAAATCCAGCCCTGCCTCGGCTTCTCTGGGTTGTCCTCTCCAGCCCCATCCAATGGGACTTTCCAGCAAATAAGCCTGGCTTAACTCTCTCAGACTGGTTTTAAAGAGGATCCTGCTCCACTCCTCCTCCCTCCAAGCTGTTCTTAATTAATGGATTGATCCTAAAACAAGGAGCCCCTGCCTTTCTGAGTGACAGGTGTCAATCATCCCAGATGATGTGTCAATCATGCCAGGTGATGTGTCAATCATGCCAGGTGATGTGTCAATCATGCCAGGGGATGGCAGGAGCACAGGGCATTGACTGATCCCGGCTGGGGATTTGTGCAGACACAAGGTAAGTTCTTATTTTCAGGAAAACTTTCCCTACAGGACACAAACCAATGGAAAAACCATTCCTGACAGAATTCCAGCTGGATGGAGGTGATTTCAGGCCTTGGATCTGAGTGACAGGTGTCAATCATCCCAGGGGATTGGAGAAGCTCAGGGCATTGACTGATCCCAGCTGGGGATTTGTGCAGACACAAGATATGCTCTTATTTTCAGGAAAATCTTCCCTACAGGACATAACCCAATGGAAAAACGATTCCTAACAAAATTTCATCTGGATGGAGGTGATTTCAGGCCTTGGATCTGAGTGACAGGTGTCAATCATCCCAGGGGATTGGAGAAGCACAGGGCTGTGGCTGATCCCAACTGGGAATTTGTGCAGACACAAGGTAGGTTCTTATTTTCAGGAAAACCTTCTTTACAGGACATAACCCAATGGAAAAACAATTCCTAACAAAATTTCATCTGGATGGAGGTGATTTCAGGCCTTGGATCTGAGTGACAGGTGTCAATCATCCCAGAGGATGGCAGGAGCACAGGGCATTGCCTGATCCCAGCTGAGAATTTGTGCAAACACAAGATACGCCCTTATTTTCAGGAAAACTTTCCCTGCAGGGCACAACCTCATGGAAAAACCATTCGTGACAGAATTCCAGCTGTTCATCATTCATTGATCCATTCAGGGGTTGGATCAATCATCGTCTCCTGCTTCCCTGAAGAAACAAATTTCTCCAACTTTTTAATGAGAGCTAAAATTCTCCAACTCCTTCCGAGTCCACCACCCCCACTTTCTTGGCAAGTTAAAAAAAATCTTCTCAGATGCCTTGGTCCTTACAAAGCCTCAGAATAATGTTACATTTATTACAAGAAATTAATATATTTTAATCAGAAATTTCTTCTTTTATTCAATTAATGATTAATAAACGTGCTGAAAACAAAACCAATGAACATTGAGTAATGTGAGTAAAATGGAATGGGAATAGTTTGTAAAGATCAGCACCAGAGTCTAAGTCAGACCTAGAAATGTCTTTAATAATAAAATTTCCTCATGTGGTGATACTTTTCGTGCAAGCTTCAATGCCTAGAAAAACAGGAAAGTTTCTCTGCATATTTTTTTTAAATATAAATATATGCATATGTAGATTCAATGTGGTCCTTGCAGAGGGTGAGATCAATGCCAGGCTCAGCTTATGACAGATAAATCAGCTTTCTGCACACAGAGATTTTCCTCTTGCTGCCTGCACAGGTTTAAATGGGATTTTAATAAAGGCATTTAATCAGCCCCTGTATAATTTCAGCATTAACAGCTTTTTATTGTCCCTTTTAATCTTGCCTTAATTATGGCTGTGAAGAAGGTTATGATGGTTTCTCTTTTGCTGGCAAGAGAAGAACACTGATTTTATAGTGTTTTTTCCAGAAGGATGGGCTGAGCCTGGTTCCAAGCCGGGTTTGAGGCTGTTTGATCTCCCAGCTCCCTCACTGGGGTGATGAGGATGGACAGAGGAGGCTGAAGAGAGGAAATCCATGAGCACATTCCTGGCTGCACTATCCCAGATCCCATCTCTGACCCTACAACTCTTTTTCTTGCTGTTTATTTCCTCCTATCCACACTCTAAAAAAAAATTCCAGTGGTTTCTTTCCCTCGTGACCAAACTGGAGCCATCACACACGTCCAGGAAAGAGAGAAAAACTTCATTGATCTGGTTGAATTTAAAAACCAATATTTTTAGGATGGGAACTTATTGCTCAAGGCTGGGTGGAGAGGCAGGGGACAGGGAAAGGTGACAGAGGTGGGATGTGGTGGGTGGAGATGTCACCTCTCCCATCTTTTCTGGGTTCCAACCACTTCAACAACCTCACCAACTGCTCTGCACATGGACAGAGGCTCCATCCAGGGTTTCCCTGTTTCAAGGGTGCTCAGCAATCCAAACCCACAGAGTGGAATCAGTCTGAGAAGATCACTTTGAACTCAAACCATTCAGAATAACAAAAATGCAAAGGCTGCCCTGAGCTCTGGCAAACCCATCCCTTTGAAAGCTGAGTTCTTTTCTTTCCCCATGGAAAATGATGGTTCCCCCTGCCCCTCCTCTCCCTTTAATCCCAGCAATGCTGCATTTATTCCACTTGACCATGGACTTCCCTTCTCCTCTCCCTCCCTCTCTCTCCAGAGCATTAATGAATGGGAACATTTTTCTTACTTCCAGAGACATTTTCAAAGGTTTCAAAGCAAATTCTCTGGAATCCCAAGCAGAACCCACACTTCCCCCCACAGCGTGTCCATGGAGAGGATTCCAGAGAGGAGAAATCACTGTGACCCCATCCCCATCAGGAAAAATAAATCCCTTTTCTTCCCTCTGAGCTGCAGTTCCACGTGGAACAATTTAAATCTTTCCTGCCACCTCCAGGCACTGAGGTTGGTAATTGAAATCCTGAGGATCAGAGTTGGCTGCCAGACAAACAGGGAATTGTCATCCCTTTGGATCTGCCTCACTTTTGGATGGTTTCACTGCCAAATGATCTTTAATAATTAATTTTTTCCTCTTCCTTTCGAGCAGGGCAAGGTGTTACGAGTGTTAACCTTCGGAATTTTCACCCCACCATGTCCCTCTGCTGAGCTGCCTCCAAGCCAGCCAGGAGGTTGCTCCAGGGAGGGCTGAGGAAACCATCTGGCTTTTTCTGGGATGGTTTAAGTGCCCAGCCTCTCTGCAAGGAAGAAGCTGATCCCTGCCAGCTCTGGCAGGAGGTTTCCCAGGATGATGCTTGACTGCGAGGAATTGGATGGACCTGACCTTGTGCATCACCAAAGCTGCTCTGGCTCTGACAGCCCAGGAGATCTTCAGAAGTCACTTCCAACCTCAATTATTCCATGGTTTAACACTGGAGTCTCAACCTTTCTAAGATGGGAAAGCCCAAGGGCAGGCTCTGATTTTATGGAGCAGAATCAGAAAATCATGGAATGGTTTGGGTAGGAAAGGATTTGAGAGTTCATCTCATCCCACCCTACCATAGGCAGGGACACCTTCCACTGTCCCAGGTTGCTCCAAGCCCTGTCCAGCCTGGCCTTGGACACTTCCAGGGATCCAGGGGCAGCCACAGCTTCTCTGGGAATTCCAGCCCAGCTCCTCCCCACCCTCCCAGCCAGGAATTCCTTCCCAATATCCCATCTAAACCTACTCTCCTTCAGTGGGAAGCAATTTCCTCTTGTCCTGTCACTCCAGGCTCTTGCAAATAATCTCTCTCCATCTTCCTTGTAGGCCATGAAGCCCTGAAAAGCTGAAATTGGGTCACCCCAAAGCTTTCCCTTCTCCAGGCTGAACAATCCCAATTTCTGATGCTCCAGCCCCAAAGGGAGCCTCTACCTTGTGAAAAATGATTTAAAAAGGAATCTTGAATCAGAAAAGTGGGAAGAGGGAGGGGAGGAGGAACCACTCAGATGAACTCCAGAAATCCAGAGGCATGGACCTCCACACCTCCAACACCCAAACCTTTTCCAAGGTCCTTCCAAACACCCCCCGTGGCTGAAAGGAGCCAAAAGTCCCTCCAAAGGGCATCCACGTATAAACACAAGAGGCTGGAAGGTACCAGAGGGCTCCAGGAAACTCTTCCAGCCCTCCTGGTTTATTTATGAGGAGCCTTAGGCTCTATAAACAGCTTTATTTGTGTGTGTGTGTGAGTTGTACCAGGAAAGGAGCGAGAGAGCAGCACAAAACCAAGGAAACTTGGCTGGAAAAAAACACCCAAACACGTCAGGATGAAGAAATGTCCTCCAATCCCTCATCCCTCCCTGGAGAGCTCTGGGATCCCTCACACGGCAGGGATGGGAACAAAAGGTGTCACCAACATCCATTGTTTTCCTTGGATTCCTGCTGGTGTCACAGAAAGCTCCTCATCCCCCTGCTCCAGGTGACCCTGGCACAAACCTCTAGGGAATAGAAGTGATATCCCAATTAAAACCTGTTGGAAATTACTCCATACACATTTTCCTCTTTCCAAGGCACCAAGACTTTGACCAAAGGCAGTTTAGTTTCCCTGGCCATGGGTTTTTATGGAGACTTTTTTCCCCCCTCCTTTAAATTGGTGGAGGAAAATAGGATGGCCAGATAATTTCTGCAGTTAATTTTTCTCTTTCTTGTTGCTTTCTCAGTCCTTTAATTTCAATTTTCAGCAATTTTGGGATGGTCGTTTTTTGAAAGAGTGGGATCATTCCTCAAAATCTGGGCAACAGAAATGGAATAAAAGCAAAAAACATGTGGAAATGAGGAAATCTAGAGAGATCAGATATGGTTTGAGGTCCTGCCTGTGGACATATCTGCTCAAAATGATATCCTAACCCATCAATTGCATCTCCTCCACCTCTGTGCTTTGATTTACCTTTGGGGCAAGAAATGGCCTCATGATTATGGTAAAAGCAACCTTAGGGAAGGGTCTGCAGTCTGCCACAACACATCCCAGGAGGAAAGAGCCAGGATGTTCTGGATGGAGAGAGCTCACTTTGGTCCTCCCAGCTTTAATTCCAAATTCTGAAGTTCTCTGGGTTGGACTCGGAGAGTTTTGATGCCATCTTAGGGAAAAAAATCTGCGTCCACACATCCAAAACAACTGCAAACAGATTCCAATTGGCTGCTCTGTGTATTCCACCCCAAGGAGCACTTCACCAAATGTAAATAAAAACAGCTTTTCCTCCTCTGGCTCGTCCCATGAAGCTTCACTTGGGCCTCCATGTAATCCACGGGATTTCTGCAGCGTTTAGTTTTAACTCAGTAATTTGTACGGCTGCCTGAGGTGCTTCCAAATGTGCTGGAACTCAATCCTGGTCTCTCCCCAGCTGCTTAATTAAAACCATGGAAGAAAATCGTTTGGCTGAGGTGATTTTTAATCCTTCTTTCCTCCTCCTCCTCCTCCTTTTATTTTTTAATCAAAAGAAATCTTTGGAGTCAGGGGGTTGTTCCAAACAGCCCCTTGGAAAGGGCACCTGCTGGAAATCCTACAGAGAAGGGGAGGAGAGCTCCTTCAGACTGAATGCCAGAGGTTATGGCACACACAGGAAAAAATCAAATTGCTGCTGGTCCTCCTCCCATTGCAGCATCCTTTTCAAAATGATGTCATGAGGAAAAGAAGATTTCCCCCCTTTCCAAAGCTTTGATGAGGACTTTGGAACCTCTGATGAGGGAACGACCCTGGGGGAGATGGGTGGAGATGAAAAATGTGCTCAAAGATGTCCTTTGGGGAGTCAGCAAAACCTGGGAGCTGGGAACACCTTTCCACATCCAGAGGAAATCTCCAGCCTGCTGCAGACTCCTTCATGGGGAAAAACGTGAGAGACACGAGGAAAATCTTCCCCTCAACACACACAGAATAAATTTGGAAGCCTGTGAACAAGAAATGACTTTTATTCTCGCCGTGTCCACACAGCCAAGAATCAAAATCTGGGCCTTGTAATTGTTTGGTGCAAGAACTCCCGGGTTGAAGTTTGGGTTTCGTGGTATCTGGCTCAGCGTGTCCACCTCATGTGGATCAAAGGCTACATGGTAGAATTAAGCAAATATAATCAGTGTAATATGATTCATTCTTGTCCTGCTCAGCAGATGTTGGAACAGATGTCAGGTAAAAAAAAAAAAACCGCTGGGGAGTGAGTGCATTATTCTGAATTAGAGCATTTAAGAGAAGGGAGTATCTTTATTAATCCCATTTAAGGTGAAGCAGAGTATTTATGGCTCTGGTTCCTGGGAAATTATCCTCCCTTTTCCTTGGATTGTGGGCAGCAATCTCTGGTTCCCTATCAGGAACAGGACAGTGCTGGTGGGCTGGGATCCCTTCCTATCATCCTGCTCTGCCTAAATCTCCAGCACCCTGGGAAACAACATTTAAAACACTAAGGAATTATAGGGTTGAAAATTTGGAGTAATTTCTAACCTGCTATCAGGGAAAAGCTTTGATTTGGCTGTGTTGTACAGTCACCATCATTATATTTTTGGGAGCTCCCTAGGACTTTTTTCCTTTTTGATAAAGACATTACCAAAAATCTTCCTTTTTCTGGGATTTCTGCCTCAGCACTAAAACCAAGGGAGTTCTATTACACACCTGATTAGCCACAGAATTATAGGAACTGGTGCAAATCTGGTGATTAGTGAGGCACACTCTCTTTTAGCCATTTATCTGCAGCTTCAGTGACCACCCAGGATCCCAAAAAGTCACAACTGGAGCAGGCCTTGAGCATCCCCCCTCTGCCCAGCCAAGAATGTTTCTGCAGAGTTTAAAAGTTCTGCCTCCTTTGTTATTCAGAACTCCACAAACCCAAAAAAAAAAACCCCTTCATAGCTGATAAAGAGCTGCTTGGAAAAGTGCCTGGCTGTGAGTAACCCATCTCAAATTCCAGATATTCTGAGGAAAATCGCTTGGTCTGCCAGAGCAGTAGTGCAGGACAGGTTGGTGGGGATGGGAAGGGAATTTCTTCCATGTTCAGTGAGATTCTTGATTGTAATCTGGATTTTCATCAGCTGGTGGGAAAACCTCAGGATCCAGGTGGCTTTTCTTTATCAGTTCCATTGGCTGGAGAGCTCCAGAAAGAAAGAGGAGAAATCAAAACAAACAAATAGGAAGCTTTGGGGTGACTCTGCCCCTCCACTCAGCATTTTTATATCAGCAAAGAACATCGAGCCCTCCATCCTCGAGGGTCATTAATTTCTTCAGGGATCCTGGATGGTTTCCCTCTGAATCTCTGTGGAGATGCTGCTTTTTATAACCACCCTGTGTCACTGGGGAAAGTTTCTGCAGCCAGCACATTCACTGAGCCACCAGCGCTGACATTTCCCCTGTGATGTGGCTTTGTTAACTCTGTCTGGCCATCCACATAAGGTCATTCCTTGCAAGAACGAGCAATTCCACAGCCACATCCCAGCAAACCAGCAATATCTGCAAAAAATGGGCTTCAACCGTGTTATTTCATTTATTACTCATCGCCCTTAACGATAATTTGAGTATTTTTTCCTGGTTTTCTCATTTTCTTTGCCATCAGAGCACGTTAGAGCTCCGTCCACTGCATGCAGAGAAGTTGCCATGTTTTGGAAACCTTTCAAGTGGTGAACATATTTAGATGTGTGCCTGAAACACAAGCCTGTGCTGTTGTTATAAGGGTATGGATCTTACTTTAGCTACAAGGCTTGGGAATTCAATTAGGGGAAGAATGTGGAGCAGGAGGCAGCACAAAGCTGCTGGTTAAAACTCTCCCTAATTCCCACTTTCTCTGGGACCCTCGTCCCATCACTTCCCCTCCACACGTGCCTGACCCTTTCCCATCCATTTCTTCCACCTCTTCCAGAATCTGCTCCTAAAGTCAGCAAACAGGCTGGAGATTGGATCCAGAGGTCAAAGCTCCCACCTGGGCTCATTTCCAGCCGTGTATTTGCAAAAAGGCGTTGCTGAAGAAGCCTTGCAAGGAGCAGCTGGGGGAACGGATGCCCCCACCTTGCTGTATTTCAGAATGAGCTGAAATGATCCCTTAAGCAAATCCCTTCTGTGATCCCTCCTGTGATCCTGGGACTGAATTCTGTCCTGCTTTCACCCAGGGGCTGCACCACGACTCTGCTGCCTGATGGCCACCACGGGGATTGTTTTCATTTTCCAAAACAGAGGAGACAGAGCAAAGAAACGCTCCAGGCGAAATTCTTGCACACAGAGTGCTCGAGCCCTAAAGGTGTGATGAAAGCATAATCCTGCACATAACCCTCAGTTCTGCTGCCTAAAATAATACTCCAGGATGCTGGCAGGGGAATACTACGCTTCCTGTGAGTGTTTCAGTTCACATTCTCCCAAAAATAACACGGCGACTGTTAACACCTGCACTTTTCAACATTTCCTTGCTAACAACAAGGAGATTAATGGGTTCCATTCAAAAAGACCTTTTCGACCTCATTTATGATGTTGAGAAACTCAGGAAATTGCCTTTTAATCCAAAGCTTGATAATCCCAGGATTCTTCAGGAAAGATCCCAGCTCGATACGGTGGGAGAAGGGTTGGATCCAGGTGGGACAGAATCCACAGGGAATCACAGAGGGTGGATCCCTGTGTGAAGGGATGAAAGGGAGAGGTGGGAATGCAGGAATAAAAGTTACACAACCTGCCCAGTGCTGCAGACCACAGCAACAACTTCATTTGGCCCTGGCTTTATTCCCATTTTGGAAAAACGTGGGAAGACGGGAGCCCTGGGGGGACTGAGGCAGCTCCCAGGGGCTCCAGGCAGGATTAGGCCAGGCTGACCTGGCAGACAGATCCTGGAGGGACCCAGAGGGATCCAGCAGCTCCTCCTGGCTCTGTGCCACAGCAGCTGGGAGCTGGCATGGGGAGCAGGAGCTGCAGGTTGGCTGCTCCTGGAAAAGCTGGGTCTGGCAGATGGCATCACTTTGTGCCTGGCCTTTCCAGAGGAAGTTTTCTTCCAGTTTTTCACAGACAGCCCCAACCTTCTGCTTTCAATTTCACAGAGGACTGGAGGGTATTTTTTATCTTTTCTTGTTTCTTTTCAATTTATTTATTTATTATAAACATGGACCAACCTCAAGAGTTTGTCAGAGATGTCCAGCCTTGAGAAAACAGCCTTGCCCAGACTGTTCAAAGTACAAATACATCAGCACCTCTACCTGCTTCTGCTTAAGGAAACACTCAGCCAGTTGATCAGATGCCATCTTAATTACAGGCTTTGCAAAGAGCACGAACGAGCCAGGAAAAATCAGAAATAAGGAACTGTGCAACTCCTCCACAACAGGAGGGAAAACAAAAATGAAACCAGTGTCTGGATTCAGCACAGGATGGGCAGGGACAAGCTGAGAATGCTTTGGAGAAGGAGCAGACTCACATATGGGAGGTTTGTGCAGGACAGAGCCACTTCTCTTTGATATTTCTTTGAAATCCTGTTTGTTACCATGAAGAAACTCATCCTCTAATTAATTTACAGGAAGGAGCTCCAAGTAATAGACAGGTGCCTTTCCCAGGGAAGGAGGAGGGTGTTTCCCAGGGGCTGCAATTCCTCCTTTTCCCCAGTCAATCCCTGCACCTCTGGAAGGTGGAATGAGCAGATTCCCTCTGGAAAACCCTGCTGGGGAGAGATGCTGGAATAGGGAGCAGGAGGCCACAGCTCAGGCTTTGTATGGGAGTGCAATGAACTGGATCCTTTCACTGCCAGGGGAGATGGACACATCCAGAGGGTGATCCCAGCCCAAAAATGGCATGGACAGGCTCAGGCAACACATCCCCAGTGCTGCTGCTGCCTCCCTGCTCGCTCTCATCCCTTTGCTTTCACTCCCATCTCCTCCCTCCTCCTTCTCTGCCATCCTTTAGTGCCCATTTCAGGCTTCTCTTTCACCCCAAACCTTTCTCTGTTCAGCCCAATATTCAGGCCTCTCTCTCACCCCAAACCTTTCTCCACTCAGCCCAATTAACCACCTTAATAAACTCAAAAATATTTGATTCCCAGAGCCAGCATGGGGCACAAATTCATCAAGTATGAGAGCAGGAAATAACAATGTGCCCCCATTGTAGAGATTTTTTCCCAAATTGTACTGATTGAGTTGTTTTGCAGACCCAGAGCAGGTGGGGGGAGGGAAAGCACTGCAGGCATTTCAATCCTTTTGCTCCATAGGAAGTTTTCAGGCAGCTCCAAACAATCGGGGCTGAGAAAGTGCAGCTGATGTCGTGTTTGTACCCAGGGATTGGCAGCCCAGGCGTGGAAAGGCCACTGAGGGCTGGGAGCTGGAGCCCATTGTTCAGGAGAGCGGGTTCCCCACGGAGCTGCAGGAAGCTCAGGGCACAGCTGAGGATACCCCGGCCAAAGTTCCTGCAAGGATTTTCCCAAGGCACGCTTTGTGCGCTGCTGGCAAAACAGAAAAATCATAAATATATCAGTAAACACATCAATAATCCACTTTTGGGGTTGATCAGAGTGAAATTCAAAGAAATCTGGTCAAAATACTTGGAAATGTCATTGTTTTTCTCAGTGAAAAGTTGAAGAATTAAACACGTCCCCAAGTATCTTCTGATGTCTTTTCTCCAAGTTTCTCGCTCATTCCTTTATTCCAGAAATTACTTTCCCTCTATAAAGGTAAAGGAAGTTAAAGAACTGTAAGGAATTTTATTGACAGCTATTAGAAATGCTTTGATTGACTTTGAACTTGAGCTGAATGTTGAATCTGCTGATGTCTCACTGTTCTTATCTGACCACGCTCCAAAAAAACGCCTCCATTCTCTTAAACCACTCTGTCACTGCAAATAACACTGAAGATGCTCAGAAAGCTTGAAATCTCTCTCAGACCAAGATCTCTAAATGTTCTTTAGATCCCTTCAATGAGAAAATCACCAAAATTCCACGTGCAGCCCCCTCAGTTGTCTTATCATCAGCTCCATTCAAACCCAGGGATTAATAATTGCAATAAAATAAATTTCTCAGCTAAAAGGTAAACTGTGTGATAGGAAGAATACAAAGAAAGGAGGGAAAAGTATAAAATAGTGCAGGAAGTTGTTATCTCTAAGCAGAAAAAGTAAATATTTTTATCCAAGGAGGATGTAAAATTGAGATATCTTCTGAGCAGGCTCCCTGCTTGTGGGAGAGTGAAATGTTTTACCCTTCCAGAGCAATGGATAAAACCAGAAAAAGAAATAGAAACCTGATCAAGCTCCAGCTTGATGTGGGTTTTATATGGATATAAACCATGGCAGGGGATGGAATGGGATGGGATTTAAGATCCTTTCCAATCCAAACCATTCCATGGTCCTGTGATCCCATGAAATTTTCGTATGACAGTGATCCTAAACCTGCATTTGCTCTGACTGAGCTTCACTGGTGGCCTGAAAGCTCTTGAACGTACAGGAGCCATTTCTGAAGGGTTGAAGAGCAGTAAAAAATCCCAAATTTGCTGCCTAAAGCCTTCCTCCAATGGTGAGAAAAATAGGATGCCAAATTCCCACCCAAATTTGGATCCTGACAAACCACTGGAAAAGCCACTGACCTGAGGGATGGATTGATGATTCCTCCCAAGATAAAAGCAGGATTAGGCTCAGGTAGCACAAATCTTTCTGGAGGAGGGGGGGAAAGACTGAGCACTGGTGGGTTTCAAGATCAGGAAAATCCAGACTCAGTAGTGGCTCCACCTGCCCATGAGCAATTAAACATTTTTTCATTTATTCTGAGAAATGAGAACATTGATTCAGCGATCACATCGTGCTCATAATCAGGGTAAAGCAACTTTTCCTCTGTCCATTCAACCCCCTCTGCACTGCCTGGATTCCAAGGCAAACCCAGAAATTCCGAGGAACAGGAGGGGTTTCAAAAACCTGCAGAACAACCAGGAAGCTTCTCCTAGACATGCACAGGGCATTTTGTGCTGATCAGGGAGCAAACTCCTCTGCAAAATATTATTCGTGGGACTGAACATCAGCCAACTGCAAAAACATTTTCTTAACTTGTGGGTAAACAGTTTCCAGCTCTGGCCTCTGCCTCCCAGCATTGAGGTAATTTCACACTTGAAAATTTCACAAATACAACGTCCAGAGCCGCTCGCAGGAAAATTGCGGCGAATTAAAATAAGCAGCAATTCAGTTTTGTCTAAACTGCTCTGGTCTTCGTTTCAATTTCTTTGCCTGATTTGAGCTGAGCTTCTGAATTAGGAACAGGGAATCTGGGGTTTTTATTTTTTTTTTAGGATGCAGTTTTAGGGGAGGGTGTTATTCAGAGAGCAGCAGGCAGGGAAAGAGGCGCACTGAGGTCAAGGCGGAAAGGAAAAGTCAAGTAGGGAAACTTGGCTTATTTTAAACAGGGGTAGAGTGTGCCCAAAAACCACCTGATTAATCCTGCCTGCATCCATCTTCTGCCTCATTGGTGTTTGAGTTGGACACACAGGGACCTCAGAATAGGCTGCAAATAGGACATTGAATACCCATGCTCAGTATCAGAAGTAATTAAAGAGATTTTCAGCCCCACAGGGCTGAGGTTTTGATCCAGGGCAAGTTCAGGGACCTTTCCATAAAGCTCATTAAGGGGTACTCGAGGAGGCACAAAGGAACGAGGCCAAAACTGCCTGGGACACCAAGAACTTCCCTCAGCCACAATCCCAGCCCAGGCTGATCCTCCAGCTCTGGCTCAGCTCTTCCCTCCCCACAAAGCTGAGCTCAGCTCATCCCCCTGCATTGTCCCAGCAGAGCCCAAAGTCCTTCTTGAACTTTTCTGAGCCCCTGGAAGCCCAGTCTGATGAGCATCACCACATTTTGGGGCTGTTGGAATGTGACCTTTTCATGCTGGTCCCTCCTGCAGAGCAGCAACATCCCCACTCAGGTCTGTTGCCCACGTTCCAGCTCATTTTTCACCCCTTTTTGGACATTGGGATCAGTCGGACACCTCCAGCCCTGGAACATTTAATTCGAGCTCGTGCCATCATTTACCTCGTCCACTAAGCCTTTGATTACATTAGGCAAGCAAGAAAATTTCATCTATGCTCTCCAGCTATTCCTCAGGCTGAAAATAAAACTGGAATTGGCCAGAAAGAGATGACATTTTTCTTCAAGACAGCTGAAGGAAGCATGAAAACTGCTGTCCAGGATATCCGGGACTTGGCTGGTTCTTTCTCTTCCCTGAGTTTTCTCACCAAATGATTTTTTGTTTATTTTATTAAAAAGTCTGTTCCTCTTTGACAGGTGTCCTACAGGCAGAATATGTGTCTTGGCTGAGGACAGGGAGGGAATTAGTCCTGGGTTTCTTCTCGGGAGTAGTGGAAGTTTCTCTGCTGAAGGTGCACGGCAGAAATATTCCTGTGTTTAACTCAGTGTGGTGCATTCAGGCACAGAATTCAGGAGGGAAAAAAATATGGAGGATTAAAAGGCTCCAGTAAAAATGGAAGAGAACTCATGGCAGCAGGTGGAATAGGAGCTTTGAAATTGTGCATTGAATGGAACAGAATATTGAACTTTACAGAGGTTTGGCAATTTCGGAAAGGAGTTTTGTACAATTAAAAGTTTAAATGAAAAAAAAAATCACAATGAAAAGACAAACAGGCAGCTTTTAAAATACACAGTTATCAGCAGATACATTAATTTAGCACAGAGTTCAGTATTCTGCAAGCTTCTCTAGCAGGAAAAGTTGGATGAATCTGCTCTAACACTAAAACTGATTGCCTGGAGCCACCCTGCTGCCTCTCACCTCTGCCAAAGCCCAGGGTCACTCATTGCCCTGCCCTGTTGGGTCACCAGAGCTGGAAAATCCCAATCCATTGGATATTTTTTAAAAAGGCACCATCCAGGAGCAACAGGATTCACTGCAAAACCTTCTGTAGCTTTTTAGTTTAACACCTGAACTCCAGTAATGACAGAGGGGTGAGGATACAGCTCCTGTTCACTCATCCGTAGGAACAACTCACGGGCTCACCTAATTAATTCCTCACTAATTAACTGATTAACGGGCTTCATAATGAATTGATTCAGCAGGAAAATGAGCTTTACAAAACCCACACAGCAGTTTCTGGCTCAGCCAGGTCAGACAAGTCCCAGGGCCAGCGGAAGGGAAGGGATGGAAATAACACGGCGAGAGGAGGGAAAAGGCAGGATTGCAGTGATGGAGATGAATCCACTGCTGTATCCGTGGTATTTTGACAGGAGGTTGCCAAAAAATTCCTGATTCTGCTGCCTATTGCTGCAATTCATCCCAAGGTTATGGAGAAACTCCAATGCTTCCCTGAAGGATGAGCCTCTGTGGGATTTAACGGGGGAAAAATCCCATGAGCGGGAATTTGGGGTTTATTTTCCACAGATCAAGCTCAAGGAAGAAACAGCAAAGGAATGAATCAGTGAGGGCTGGGAAAGGATCTCAGATTAATAACACGAGCCAGGGGAGGGCAGAGAGTAGCTGAACACATCACCCACACGAGCATCACACCCAAACCTCCACAGAACAAAGCACAGAGAGTCAGGTTTAACTTTAAACCACGTGTCCTGCTCAGACAGCTGCTTAATCACCCTAATGAGCACAAATAACCCCTAGCATTTAAACCCTCTGTTAAATATGAGCACCCCAAACCAAAAACTGCCAGCAGAACAGGTCCCTTTGCACCCACAGGGAGGGGTCAGTCAGTATTTTCTATAAATTTCAATTTGTACTTTGAGTAGAGGTACCAGAATACTCCATGGTAATTTTTTTGTATGTTTTATTTCATGTTCACTGTCAAATATCCCATTTGGAAGTCTTGTTTCAAAAGAAAATGCAGAGCATGAGTCCTCTCAAGCAGATTTTGCAAAAAAATGAGAGGTTTATTGATTTGGGGAACCAAACAAAATGGAATTTCACCTCACACAGAGCTTTTTTGGGTCCCCAGTGCTACAGGACTAATTAGGAAGGCTCCAGATGGATGGGCTTTATTTTTCCTAGGAAAGTTTCCTCACAGTGTTAAATTTGGAGGACCTGTGCCCAATTTCCATGAAGATCTGCTCCTTCAGATTACACCGTAGTCACATTTGGGCCCTAAGAAATCAGAGGGGAACCTTTAATGTGGGAGGGGGGTGCTAACCATGGGTGAAGCGAGTGAACCAGAGCGATTCCAGGTGTTTTTAGGATCTTTCAGGGAGAGCTTCCATGATTTCCAACGTGTTGATCCATGCCCTTGGCCTGGCCAACATCCAGAGGTGGCCGTTCCCTTCCTGCCCTCCACTAGTGGAGAAGAGAGGAGGGGTTAGAGAGGTGATGTGGCAAATCCCCAACCCTCTCCAAATCTGTTTTATTAAACCCAGCAATTAATATCACAGAGCAAAGCCAACCCAAGATGTGGGGAAGAAAAGGGAGAGCGGGAGTGATTTAGAAACTCCCATTTCTTGGACAGGGGCGCGCTGAAAAAGGCTGATCTCATAAATCTGTGGTTTCTGCACATTTTTAGGTTGTGGATAGGAGAACTCCCACAGCAGATAGTGGGACGTGTAACATTCCCAAGTCCATGAACCCCAGTCACATGATGGCAATTACTGGAGACCTTGAAGCACAAAGACCAATAAATTCAGCATGAAGAGCGCAGCTCCTGTTCGCTTGCTCGCAGCCCAGAGTTTGGCCAGAATCTGCATGGGAAGGTCTTATCCCTTCAAGAATCTTGATTTCTCAACATGTTGTTGATCCTTTGGATACCTCAGGCCACATGTTAGGCAAAGAATATTCCACTCAAATGTCCTTAAAGGGTCTGAAAATTCCAACCCAGCGGGTGCTGGCTCCTGATTCCTTGGGCCTCTTCAGAAATTCAGCATCAGGAGCTTTTGAGAGGGGGGAATTATAACAAAGTATAAGTGAAGTTTTCCTTTCCAAATACAGAGATTCTTTAGAGCACAGAGTGGAGGATCTTGGGATGACAGGATAAATATAAATATGGGATCACTTCACGGCAGGGAAGATGGATCACATGCACCCCTGGAGAGGGAAACCACTGACATGGGGAAGCAGGTAAAAAATGGGGTGGCAAAAGAAGAATTCACCACCCACTGCAGAGGATGAGAAGCACCCACAGTTCAGCATCTCCCCAGAGCAAATTCCTACAGCTGAATTCTCCTTATTGCACAAAAATTTCCATTTCCAGAGCAACCAACAGAGACTGTTAGAAGGAAAACCAGAAATATCCATCTCCTTGGGTCTCTGAGCTGGGTCTTGGTGTGGTCTGTGCACGCTGGTGCTGTGACTCACGAGCTGAGCAAGCATAGCCTGCCCCAAAGCTGGACTCTGCTGAGCTGCCAGCTCTTTGAAGGAGATAAAAGGTCCCCAGCTCGGCCAGGACAAATTGGCACCTCTCCACCTCCTCTGAGATTTACATATGTATTTTTAAAATGAAGCAGTCATTAAAACGCTGCTTCGCTGGGATAATTGCAATTATCCCATTCTTTCAGTGGCCCACTGTAAACAGAGAGTTCACTGTCTTGTCTTTTGCTGGAGCAGTAGAGTCATCTCAGTCCCAGCACTTCCTCTTTGGCAACAGGAGATTCCATCTGAATCACCACCCGGCTCTTGCTTCATCCTCAGGCTCTGATGGTCTGATAACATTTACTCAGAACTCGAAGCAATTAAAACTGAGATGACACATTAAAACAATCCCAATTTAGAGTCCATCTTTAAATGATTATTTAGGGCTGATTGGGAAATGGAATTTCTGCTCTGCAGGGAAGTCAAACGTTTCAAAATTCCCTTTCATCACAGCCTGGAATGCAACCTGAATTTGGCTTCAATTCCATCTTAGTTGGACTTTCGGCACCTGGGACTTGCAAACTGCTTAATGTCAGCCGTCACTTCATCCCAGAGAAAAGTGCAGATGTTTCCACACGGGGCGACAGAGTGGCCTCCATTAAAATGCACTCAGCACTAATTAATTAGCCTCAGGACAGGCACAATTCCTGCTTTCTCCCCAAAGCCTCCACGTAGGCACAGCTGTGACCAGACCACACCCAACACGAGGGACAAATCCAGAGTCACGAGGGCAAAATGCAAGAACTTGTGCCCAGCAGAGCCAGAGCCCATGAAGAGGGAGTTGTGACCTTTCTGAACAGATGGAAATTTCCACTTTTTCATGGGAGAATCCATCTAAGGATAAATGGGGAAGATCACAAGAGGATTTCTCCCATCTTCTCTTTTTACATGTAAGGGAAAGCAGCAGTCAGTGTGTGCAAGGAGTTGTCACTGCCCATCAGGGAGATGATGGAGATGGAGATGGAGATGGAGATGGAGATGGAGATGGAGATGGAGATGGACATGGACATGGACATGGACATGGACATGGAGATGGAGATGGAGATTCTCTCCAGCAGAGAAACACCGTGGTCTCCCTTCTCACTCCTCACACACTGCAGGCCCTGAATCCCCTTCTGTCATGATGCATTCATCCAATATAACAGGATCCAAACTTATGGAGCAAACCATTGGGAGAGCATCACATTGGAGCATGACCCTGTTGCCACAAAGACCCACTTCCTATCAGAAAGGAACAAAGGTTTTTATTGGAAGTAGCTGGGCTTTGGTGGGAATTTTGAGCTGACATTTCTGGCCACAACCACGTCATCCACACTCTCTGACCAAGTTCACTGCCATTTTTGGTTACCCATCTCAAGGATGAAGGAGAGTGGATGAATCAGGTCCAGACACTTCTCCATCTGAGAAGTAAAACCTCTCCCAACTCCCAAGTTTATTTGAGTGATTGCCTTGCTACTCTGGTCACGGATCTGAGCAAGAGCTGCCCTCTCACTCCTCTTATCCTGCTCCTGGAGTTGATGGGGCTGCAGTGCTGCAGCAGACCATGCTCCTGCCCCCGGTGTGGAGGATGGAAAGCCGGAAACCCCTCCCTGTGCTGCACAATCCATCTGCTGCAGCACTTGGACATGCCTGAGATTTTTGTCCCAGCCAGGCCTGCAGTCGTGGCTATTAAAGGCCATTCTTCACCCCCGAGTTGTAAAGGGCTCTCCTTTCACAACTGCTTGAGTGATGGGTCATTACTCTGCTGCCTTCGCAGAAAAACTGTTTTCAGTGAGCTCCTTGCAAATCAAGTGACTTTCTGGTTTATTGAAATTGCGTTGCCTTGAGTGGCCTTGTCATCACCGAGTCCCTTTGAGTCCTGCAGCAATACAGCCCCAAGGAAATCTGCCACAGCTGAGCAGGTGGGGAAAGAGGGAGCGACGGCCTTTGGAGGATGGAAACACATTTCTGACTCTGAAGAGCTCCTGAGGAAGAAAATCAGAATATGGGCTCTGATTCAGCAAAGCAATTAAGTATATGCTTTAAGTCAAAGCCTTGCTTAATTCCTTTGACTCCAATGGGATTTAAGCAAAGGCTTTAGACTGAGCTGAATTCAGGTCTAAAAATTCCTCTGGCTTTTTTTTCCTTCTGGATTATGGTGAAGGAAAGTGGTTACAGTGCATGCCTCGAGAAGCACAGGGGTGATGAACTGTGATGCACATCCAGCCTAATGTAAAGCTTTAAAAATCACTTGGCAGCAGCTGAGTAATAAATTAAGTTGCTCAACTGGTCGTGCTTTGCAACCAAAGCCATTGTCTTCCAAGGGCTTGAGCTTTACAACTTCCCAACTGGCCCCCACTCCGCCGTGGCCGATCAGGAGAAACTTTACACTTGATAAGTCCTCTAATATGCCAGGGACAGTCCCTCCCTCCCCTCCTGCTCTCCTCCTACCTCTTTAATGAGCATCCCCATTAGCTTTGGAGTACAAAGGGAGTTCACTCTGCGAGCCTTTGTGTTCCCCGTGTGTTAGGAGGGCTAAGGAGCAGTTCAAAAAGCAATCTGCCCAGAAACCACAGTTTATGAGTCCCAGAAGTTTCATTTGCTCAGGTCAGACTGAAAGCTTGGCTGAAGATACAGTAGAAATTTTTCTCTGTCAGGCAACAGAAAGCAGTACAAAGAACCCAGCTGTTAGGTCTCATAGCCCAGGCCTCTAATTAAAACAGTGGAAAATTAGATAACTTCACAAATTCATCACTGCCACCACTGGCTGTCAAAAAAAAGAAAAAGCTCGGGGGTTACCACCCACCTTTTGTTTATGTTGCTAACCAGTGTCTCCATCTTGTGTGTGTGTGTGTGTACAGAGCTGAGTTTTTCTCCTTTCCCCCTGCTCTCAGCCGCTTTTTGCACCTCATTCAAAAAAAACTTCAGATGAGACTGAAAAGGGGCTGTAAACCAGGTTTGCAGACGTGCCTCCCCACACGGATTTTTAAAGGGCTTTTTTCCCTATGAGGGAAAATTAAAAAGGCTCAATTTTATTGTTTTCAAAGGAGGAGGAAGGGGAATGATTCCTCTCAAAGATGTGAGACACAGTCGGCGTGGTGCTTCTGAATATCTGGCCTGAAGTCAACAAAAGTCACTTGCAGCTTGTGGTCAACTCTGTATTAAAAAAAAAACAAAAACCCTAGCAAACAATGCCTCCATCCCTAAAATAAAGGAGGAAAGACCTTGTAGCAGCCACACTTCAACAACAGCCAAAAATGAAAGCTCCCATTCTTTGTAAAGTTAAATTCACGTTTGAATTACAGCGGGTAAGTTCAATAGCCCTCAAAACTAAGAGGGATTAAAAGTGACTCCTGCATTAAGCCTTGCTTTTAGAAAATAAAAATGCTCCTTCAAAGAACAAAGGGGAGAAGTTCACACCTTGACAAGCCACACCAAGCATGAACCAGCTTCTCCTGCAGAAGTCCTGGCACAGGGGACCAGGAGGGGACCATGGTACCACACAGGGTAAGAGGCAGATTAAAGATGCAAACATTTTATAGATACTGAAGAGGAAAACAACTTTAGGGTTGGGCCTGGGAATTGTTCTCAGCTTAACTTTCATTTGAGACTGTGGGGTAGAGAAGAAACAGGGCAGATGCTCCAACCCCCAGGGTGACACCCAAACAAGGCGGCCAGCTCCATGATTTGGTGGCTTTTAAACTATGTGGGTTTTTAATAAAACTATGGGGTTTTTAATAAAAACTCTGATTTTTAAAAAAAATTTAAACACATGAATATTTAATTCTCACCTGAATACTTGAATCAGTGGGCAGAGCCCAGGCAGCCAAAGCTGGTTTGATGTCTCCTGTCCCACGTGTCAGAGCTGGGGACCTGCAGCTTGTGATGCTCCTCTGCCTTCTCTGCCCTGCTCTCCTGCAGCGTTTGGGAAACGTGGAAAACAAGCTTCATTTTGGCAGAAAAAGTAGGATTACAAAAGCATGGATAAGAATAGAGCTAATAAAGACACTCTTTAAGATGAAGAGAAAGACGAGACAAAGATCTACGTCAAGACCGCGGCTACACTGACCCATTAATTAATTTCCAGTCACAGAGCAGGAATAACTTCCATTCCAGAGCAGGAATAACTACAAACCCTTAATTTTCTCCCTGAGTGAAATATTTGCGAAGAGCCATTTGCCTAAAGGCTGCACGGAAAGCACATGTGGTCACTTCAACCAAACACATTTTGCTTTATACCAAGGGCAATCCAGAGCCCTCAGCAGCTCCAAAGGGACTCCATCAAAGCTTTGTGGGATCAAACGCCACGGCTGCTCCTCGGGTGGCCCTGAAGGATGGAGCTGAGGGCCAGCACGTGCCTACACAGCCCTGGCTGGAGTCACTGCAGGGATCAGTGGCTCCCAGAGAGCCAAACCGCCCCCGGCCCACGGGGCTTTCACGGTGATTTGTGCCTTTCTATAATTGGCACGGCCCTTCTCAAAACAACAACAAAAAAAAGCACCACCACCAGCCCCTTCCCAGTTCTCACCAACAAAAGGTAAAGACATTGAGAAGGACGGCATTCTCTTGTCACATGTTACCTTCTAAATCTTGAGTCTTCCTTTGTACTCTGACAGTAATTTCACATATAGACATGGCTGCCAAGCGAGGTTTGTTTGATGTTCTTTCCTGCCTTTGTAATGGAGTTTCCTTTTAAGCAGGAGGAGGCGGAGGGAGAGGGGATGACAGGGGCTTATAAATATGGAAAAGACACTTTTTGGCATAAAATTCGCGTCGCATTTAAAATATCTCCATGACTCTTTTCTCTTTCCCGCCCGTGGAGCCGGCCACCTTTGGGATTGTCCACTTGGAAAATCTCCTGTTAAAAAAAGAAGCACAGAAGGGAAAATCATCATGGCTGGAAAATATTCAAGACTTTGGGAAGCAAAAAAAAATAGCCCCAAAAAAATCCCACTACAAATCCTGGAGTGATGTCAGTGTTACCTCCTGTCCTCTCAAAGGCCACACTGCCACTGAGGCACCTAGGATGGTAAAGTGCAGGGAGCAATGAGTGCGTTGGTGCTCTCTGGAGTGACCAGGTCTTGGAAAACTTTTGCATTCCATAGGGGAAAGGCCACAATACACATCCTAAGTGTTAGTAATAGATTTTGGGATGGTGTCTCCCAGTTTTCCACAGATAAGGCAAAGCTGGGTCTGTGATTCACCCATCAGAGATGTTAAATTACACCTCAGAGTAACTGACCCCAAAGATCCAAGTGGCATTCCCAAGGTTACACAGGAAGATCATGAGGAAAGGGAGCAGCTGTCACCCAAAAAGCAGGTGCCTGGTCCTCAAAGCCACTGTGCTGATGTTCCCAGAGGACCAGTCCTGGGATCCTTCCACACCCAGAGCATAAAAATGACCGATCTGAAAGAACACGTGATGAAAAGGACAGGTTGGAATTGTGTTCTCCGAGGAAAAATCTGAATGGAGGATAAGACATCCCAGAAATCCACCAGCCAAGCCCAGACAGTTGCTATCCATGGGTGGCTGGTGAACTCAAGGCTCAGTTCCACTCAGATTCCACATCTTCATGCTCTGAAACTTGCACAGAGCTCCTCAGGAGGCACCAACCCATCTCCCTGCTTTTTAGCAAATAACGGATGTGACTTCCATTTATCCCCAGGACTCTTTCCCTTCAGATTGCTCTTGACACTCCACACTTCGCCTGACACATGAAACCCCCTCCTCTGATAAATTTATGTGCCTTATAAACAAAAGCTACAAAATGTAGCCAACGGCCCCACGTCCCTGCCAATTTGAGCATATGGAAGAACAAGGAGAAGTCAAGGGATCTTTTTCTTTGTAGGAACACCAGGGTTTGAAGCAGAAAGATCCATTAGTCCAACTAATGAGGGATTGCTCCCCGTGGTATATCCCCCTCAGCACTAAATGACTCAAGTGATAGCCCTTCCAACACTTCCCTGGGGAAGCCATTCCACAGCCTCATAGATCACACTGTCAGGAGCTTTTGGCCAGATGGATTTCAAAGGCTACGAAATGTGCTCGAGTGTTTGGCTTGGAAACCCTTGAAACAGCTTTGGGCTCTCATATTTGTGATGCCGCAGGCATGACTTCAGCTGTTGGCCCTCAGCACCCGAGTCCTGCACACCTCCGTCCCCTGCACACGTTCCCACGTGCGTGGGATTGGGCTCACCCCGCTCCCTGTCCAGGCAAAGCTGCTGCAGGAAGGAGAGCGCTGAGTGTTTGTTGCTCTGTGGGCAACTGCAGCCTAAATTGTCTTGAAGGCTTGAAAGACTTGGGCTGAAGTTATTCCAGGGGAAAAAAAATAAATCTGGGTGTTTGATGTCACGGGGTTGCCAAGAAATGTCCGTAAAGCTACCAGAGAAATTCTGTTGGAGTTTCCTGGTTGAACCGGGGCCCAGGAGCAGCAGATCCTGGGTTTTTTCTGCAGGTGGCTTTCTCTGAGCCTGGCTCCAGCAATGTGGGATTCCCATCTGGCTGTGAGGCAGGTGGGGTCTGAGCTCACTCCTTTCCAGACCCAATTCTCCTCCAGTCCCCATCACCATTCTGGCTCAGTGGCACTGGACCCATTTTTCCTGGGGATAAACAGAGCCAAAGAGGGAGAATTTGTCAACTTCCCACTTGAAGGACCAGAATGGCTCTGCAGAACTAGTCCTGAAGGTGTAGATTGATCTGTTGATGGGGTTTAATCAATGGTTCCACGGTTGAAAAACTGAATTTAAAACCAAAGACAGATGAGAGTATTCCTGCACCTGGAAAGCACCTCCTGCTCTTCCGACAGCACAGGCTGAATGCCTCATACACAGATCCACTCTGTGGATGAAGGGATTGCTTGGGAATAATTCAGAGCATCCTGTAGGATTAATTCAGAGGAGTCTCTTCCTAGGGCAGGATCGTTATCCAGACAGGAATCTTAGATTGGATGTTCACCCACAGCTCAGCAGCTCGTGGCTTTCTTCCTTCTCTAAGCTGACCTTAATTTACCTCCTTCAGCCCCAGCTTTCTCCCTCTTGAAGTTTTAAATCTGATATCCCATTTTTCTTCGAAATGGGGGTTTTGGCAACACTTTGAGATGTTTGAAAGTGGGCAGAACAAGCCCCTTTTGTCATCATTAACACAATGCTTGTAGTTATCTGCCAGGACCCTGATGCTGCACAAACACAGGAACGGGACCTGCTTCACTCTGAACTGCTTAATCCACTTGGGCTAGGACTTCAAATGTTCTGATTTTATACCTAAAAATAACCCAGAATAGAATGTACTCTTCTCCTGTTACCATCCCTACCACCAAGGGGAGAAATAAGGAGAAGTCCAACCACTTTGGAGGATGAAATGTGATAACAGGTCCAGCGAGGGAAATAAAAGCCATATAAACTGATCTAAATACGTGCAAAATGAACTCACTCTCTTGGCAGGATGAATTTTTATGCAACTCAGGCAGGGAAGTCACATAAGGAATTCCTCCCCATGCACTTTACTGGGAAGTAAAGATGTCACTGGAATTCCTGTGCAATTAAAGTAGAAGAGAAATGTTTATGGGATAAACTGGCCTGAAGAAAAAAAACCTCATGGGTGCTGCTTTCCCTGCTCTTTATAGGGATTGAAATCCCTGTGCTGGTGTGGGTAAAGCTTTTGCAAACCACCCAGGTCTTCATGAAGGATCCGTCCCACTTCCATTGCCAGAGACAATGGGGCCAGGGTGAGGATTTAGGCACATTTTGACACATTTCAGATCTCTGGAAAGGGAAAATTGGGGATAAGCCTCTCCCCTGGCTGCAGGCAGGCACTGATGATCCAACAAAAACACTGCTGGGAATCAGGGCTGCTCTTTGAAATGGCACACGCGGGGTTTTCGGCGGGTTTGGGTAACGTGACACCAGGTAGATATGAAAATGAGCAGCTTTGATGGATCGCACCTCTCCCAAAATCCATGGAAGAGGCTCCGGGAAGCGAAGCTGACAGGGATTACCGCGGATAGAGCCACATTCCTGCGCCACATTAAGCTGCTTTGTGCCATGCCACGACTTGATGTGATAACGTAACACAATAGGGCAGGACAGCACAGAGCCAGGCCGGCAAAGAGAGGGAAAGAAGGAGAGGAAGGGTTTGTTTGGGGAAGGATTATCTGCTTCCGATGAGGGCATTCCCTCCAAGGGCTGGGTGGCTGCTCAGCTGGGGAAGGGTCTGCTAAAGGACAAGCTTTGGGTGTCCTCTGGGCTTCTAAACACGAACAGCTCAGAATCAAAAGAATTAAGCTCAAGTGCGGGCTGAAATTTTAATCTTTCCGTACATCCAACCCAAACATTGTTCTGCTTTCTTAAGGGATTAGTAATTATTATGACAAATAACATTGCTTCACCCCCAGTTGCTCTGCAGTTTCTTGTGAGCTGCTTCCTCAGACCTCACACTGCACCGAGCTGGTGGAGCAGCCACCATTTGTGATGAGGGTTTGGAGAGTCATGGCTTGGGCAGTCAAGAAATAAAATATTTCTTTTAGGCACTGCCTCTTTTTCCCTATTTCTATTTCTATTCCCTCTACTTTTATTTAACTCTTTTATCCATTTCTAGATTAACATTATCCAAGCTGAGAGTCTGGCAAAGACGTTTTCAATTCCTTGCAATATCTTGGTTATTGTAGTCAAACCACCTCTCAAATTTCAGTATCTTGGTTATTGTAGTCAAACCACCTCTCAAATTTCAGCCTATATAGCAAAATACTCAGTTTCCTATTAAAAAAAGAATCTGTTTTCAGTAAAGGCTTTCCCAAAATCCCCTTATCTTTTACTACATTGCATTTCTGGACCTCGCTCTGTTGCAGAAGGAACAGATTGATGGCTGAACACTATGGGAGGAGGAGGAGTTCCTTTTGAAAGGTATATCCTAAGAAAATACCTAATAATCCTTTGGAAAGGCCCCATTGGAACAGACTCTGCCCATGGCAAGTGTGCTCACTAAAATATGAGCACTCATTTAAGTGCTTTGCTGAATCAAGGCCTGAATTCCTGGCTTTATTCAGCTTGGTAGCAGTGACAGAACGAAGACAGGAGGATTATTTTGTAAAAGGTTCTTTTGGTTGTGTTTCAGCAGCTCTCACTGAGAGTTCAGCAACAATCACGGTCCTGTTAAACCTTTTCAGTGAGGAGACGGGACCAAACACTGGAAATTGATTCTTAATACTTGGCAACACCCCTTAAGAAGAGGTTTTAAATCCATCCTCAAGGGTTGTCATCAAACCCACTCTGAGCTGGGGATTAGAGCCCTGAGCTGTGCCTGTCACCTGAGCGAGGCTGTGCCAGAGGTTGTGCTGCTGGGAGCCAGGTTTTCCTTGGAAAAATCAACTCTGGGCATCTCCTGGTGCTCGGGGAGGCTGTAGTTCATGTCCAGGATGGACATAAATCAGGAGAGCTCAGTGCAGAAACACAAATGAGCTGCAAATCCCCTCCAAGGAGCCGGGGAGATCCTTACATGAGCTCACACTCCAATTGTGCTGGTTTAAACAGGGTTTAAACCACCTTGGATGGGACAGCACGAGCTGCATTCCCAAGATAGCTCAGGAGAAGTTTGTCAGCTGGAAATTCTGCATCATTCACACCCAAAAATTCAACAGAGTGAAATACTAAAGGGATAAAAGGTGACAAACAATGTAAAAGCAACATGTATTAATTAAACACTTTTTTTGTTCTCAAAGAGGAATAAAACCCATGGAGCTGAAGATTTTTACAGGAAAGTCATGGCCAAGCTCCTGGGAAAATCTTTCAGGTGGATGAGAAGATGTGGGGACAACGCAGAGAAATCTGCTTTGGTGCCTGGCAATGGGACCTCAACCAACCTGCACATTCCACCTTCCACACCATGGTACAAAGAGCTGGGTGTGATTTAAATTAAATCTTCGATTCTGTCTTCAACTTGGACCATAATTCTGAGCTCATGAGGCCAAGCAATGAACTTTGGTTGGAGTTTCAGGTTTTTTTATCGTGGTTCCAGGTGTCAGTGCAGGTCTTGAGGCAGAGGTCCAGCAGGGCTGGAGGCACTGGTATGAATTTCCATGGAAAACGCCACCTACACTTCTGCCAGGTCATTTTGGAGCAAAGCCTGAGATGCAGCCTAACGTGAGCAGGATTCTTTGCCCTCAGTTGTTGCTATCAATCCAAACTGGGTGCTCATGCCCACTGCTGGATGAGAGTGATGGGATTCTCGATATCCTCCAATTGTTCTTAACTTCCAACGTTCAAAATTCCTGATATCAATCTCGAGCCCAGTCCTTGCTGCTCCAAGGAGTTCTGTCCATGGAGAGGCTGTCCTGACATAAACCAACATCTCCTCCTGTGCTCCACAGCCCCAGCAAAGGCCAGCATCGACCTCATCAGGGTGGGAATGGGGGAAGGGGAGAAGGGAAAAAAAGAATCAGTTGAATTCTTGGTCTCGAGCCTGAGTGCGCTCACAGAAAGGGATTTGTTCATCACAAAAATTGAATTCGCACCATCTCCCTGCTCTGAGAAGACAGATGACATCAGCCCCTTGGCAGGAGGTGCTTTAGAGAAGATTCTAATCCATGGTCTGACAGGAATTCACTGGAGCTGTTGCTCACGCTCTGTCCGAGGTTTGATCATGGCTCGAATGTGGACCTTGTGCTGGCTGACAGCAAAAATGCTTTGTGGCAGCTGACAAATGAGGTGATACCCTATGGATCCAAGTGTGATTGTGATGTACAGCATCAGCCCCAGAGCCTAAAGAGAGCAGGGGATCAGGGCTGACACTAAAAGTCTACTTGGGCTCAAAACAGCAGCATGTGCTGTGCACTCCCCTGATTGCTGCATCTTCATCTCTGCCTGTGGGGAAAAAATAAATGGACATGTTGGACCAAACCCGTGGTCTGTGGTGCTTTTTATGGCTGCTTTACAGGCTACAATTCACTGGTGAGTAGATAAGGCTGATCTAGAGTAGTTATCTGGAAGAAAAACACTGCATTACTTAATATATTGAGCACAGCAAAGGACTCATTTTCACAGCTTGAGGTTGGATCTCTTGGGATTTATCCTGCTTTATCCAGAGCCCAGGGCAGCTGGCAGTGGCATCAGGGTGATTCTCCAGTTCAGAAGCAGTAGAGGAATCAAAAGGAGTTATTTCTTACTGGAAGTATATCAGACAAATCTGTTGGTGCTGAATTGAATTTGTCATTAGTAGAGTGACCAACAAATAATTACAGAGCCCAATGATGTGGCCTCATGTCCCAGCCCTCCGCCATGGCAATGGTCAGATTTTAATGGGGATGAAAAACAGGGACCATTTCTGATTCCACAGAGGATTATCTCTAAGTCATCCACCAAAAAAAGCATGGGAAAGGGGGAAGAGCATCAGCAGGGATGCACACAATGATTGACTGAACTCCTGAATCTGGATTTCCACCTTGGCTACTGACAGGCTCAGGTCCCAAGCCCAAAATCAGGAGTTGTCTCCTTGTTGCCCACGTAAGAAGCTCAATCCAAGCTCTTGGTGTGGCTCAGACCAGAGTGTTCGGAGGAGAGAAAGGATTGAGGGGGAAACACAAAGGAGACTTGGCTGAAAGTCACTGACCTTAAAAGCAGAAAATGCATCTCCACTTTTGCCCAAATCCTCATCCAGCAGCTGGAAATCCAAGGGACATCTCCCTGTCTGAGCCCTCCTGACCTGCAGCTGCTCTGGATCTCCTACACTTCCAAGCCAGGGATTTTCTGATTCAGCCAAAATGATCACCCCAAGAGAAAATGCTGCCATTCTATTGACACTTCCTTTAAATTTTGTCCCTCCTTCTGCCCACCTTGGCTTATGTTCAGGAAAACAAGAAGGAAATAACAAAAAAAAAAAACCAAAACCACAAAAAAAACCACTCAAGCACCAGGACAGGCGAGCTGGTTCAGTTTCTTTCAGAGCCAGCAGTTATAGAATCATTAAGGTTGGAAAAGACCTCCAAGATCATGGAGTGGAACCTTTCTCAGTGCTTTCTGCAGCTGTGCCTGGAACTTGAATTGCTCTGGAAGTGCACTACATGTGGACATGCTTTAAAAAAAGATGTTGAGATTAGGGAAACATTATTTCACCACAGCAATAACACATTTCAGCTGCCTTTGCTGCTGCTCAGTGGGAAAAACCTTTTCCAACAGAAAGAGGACTTGGTGAGGATATAAAGGGATGCACACCAGAAGAAACTGGGATTTGGGATTTGGGTGGTTTGAGGCACAGAGGGGCTGGGTAACATTTCAAACTCGGTGTTAGCCAGGCTGTGCTGCTCCTCAGAGGGTTCAGTGACTGCAAGCTGACAACACAGCTCCTTCCAAGGAGGTTCTGGCTCTGAACATCACCATGGTAGGATCAAAGGGAAATCTTGGAATCTCCACCTGGAATTGCTGCGAGACATGGATGTGTTCAGCGTCAGGTGAATCTGATGCCGCTTCCTGACGTACCCTGGAGTATCCTGGTCCTGGAAAAAATGGCAATGGCCACAACTCTCCACAACCTCTTCTAGAGGCAGTACTCCTGTGGTAGCCAGCAGCCCATCCAGCCTGCCCTCAGCCCGAAGCCAAGAGGAGCTGAGGCATGGACAGAGGTGGTCAATAACTTACACAGCACTTGTGCTTCTCTAACAGGGCAGGAACTGTGCAAAGCTTTGATTTAGCTCTCCCAGAAACCTCTGCCCATCCTTTGTGGGGGTGGCCAGGTTCAGCCACCCACCAGAAGCAGGTTTGTAGGTCGCTGGCAGAGCTGCCAGAGCACAGGAGGCTCTGCTTTCCCCAACTCCCATCCCACTGGATGACACCAGAAAAATATTCAAATCCAGGAGTGTTTTTGAAGGCAGTGTTTTTGAGAGTTTGTTTTTCTGGCTTGTTGGCCTTTTCTCCAAAGGGATAGAGTTTCTCCAAGGGAAGTTTCTTTTTGCAAAGTGACCGACCCGCTGGCACCAGTACAAAGTTTTGGGAGATGAACTCATACTTCTGAGTACAATTCCTTTGCACTGCTGAGAGCTGCTAATGAAGAGGAGCAGGGAGCAGCTAGAAAGGAAATAAGAGCCAGCAGCTTGGGAAATAGAAACAGGGAATAACAAGGTCCTGCTCTGCCGCGAGCATCTCCAAAGCAGAGGGGTCAAGCCCACCCCTCCTCCCCAGGGAGAGCGAGATTGAAGGGTCCTCAGCAGAATCTGAACCTCAAAATCCCTCCTCCCTCTCGCTCATCTGCTGCCTGGCTCTGGGAGAGCCTAATCTGCCCTGAGTTACTTTGAAGTTACGCAGGGATTTAGATTTGTGCCTCTTTTAAGGCAAGGCAGAGCCGTGCGGGAGAGGCGAGCGGCGACGGGAGCGCTCCTCGCCTCCTTTAACACAGAGCAGGCACTGCGGGGTGACAGCCCCAGAGCGGGGCTGTGCCTTCCTCCTCCTCCTCCTCCTCTTCTCTCCCCTGCTCATCCCCTTCTCCTCGCAGCTGGCTTTGCACGGGAAGGGATCAAATCCCCCTGCCCAGCCCTCCCACCCCATCCCTGCCTGCTCCGCCTCCTTCCCCCTGTCCTCTGCAGACAGAGTATGAGATTTCCTGGGAGCCCAAACGCTTCCATCGCCTGCAAAGTCCCCCAGAGCTGCCCTGAAGGTGCTTCCCATCTTCCCTCAGTTCATAAGGATGATAAAGAGTGGCAGGATCAAGCCCTGCAGCGCTGATGGGCTGCAAAGGGAATCACAGATCCATAAAAACCAAGGGATTCTCGGAAACCTCCTCCAGTCACAGATTTCTATCCCCTGAATCTGCCTGGCTTGTGCACGGCACCTCCCAGCCCAAGCAACTTTTCCACTTTGCAAAAGGGAGCATGATGTGTGATGTTAAAATCTACTGAAGATGGATTACTCGCCTTCCTCACTTCCTTTCCAAGGAAGGAGAGCAGAGCCAATGTCACGCTGTGAGTCACCGGAAGAATAAATTTGAATCCTGGGGGCCAGTGCTTGAAAACAGCATGGCCAGGGATTTTTCCCTCCTGTTTCTCAAGTACCCTTGAGGTTTCTCCCCTGTCCCCTATCACTGGTCCACAGCATTACAGAAAAAGTTCCCTTGAAACACCACAAAGGGTTTTCACTCACCAAACTACTGAAAATCTACCTGCTCCCCCCAAATTTCTTATCATTGTTGAAAATCTTGTTATTCCTGGGGACTCTTGATCCCTGCTCCCCTTTAACCTCCAGGCCTTGCCCAGCACAATGAGGGCTGTTGGAAAGGGCACCTGGCCAAGAGCAGCTGTCAGGAAGGTTACCCAGCCTTTGTTCACTGGCAGGGAACACGAGATTCCCAACTCCAGCTTCATCCACAACTCCCCAACCAGGAGTTGGGATCATCAGTGGGAATCATGGGGATTTACTCTGAAGGTGTGGGAGTATCCAGGCAAGGATCTGATTTCGGGGAGTGTGAGCTGTGCAGCACCTCTGAGGTTTATAACTTGTCCGAGCTTATCTCCTTTTGCATCAAGAAGTGTCTGGGAAGCAGCCAAGGGCACACAGCAGAGGAGATAGCAAGTGGGAAGGGAGAGGAAAAAAGTCAAGGGGAATACAGGCATATTTAGAAAAATCAGAACAATAGTTTCCCAGAGCTGTGATAAGAACTATTTTCTACTCACAAATAAAAGCACACCACTGATTTTTTTTTTCCCATGCATTTCTCCTCTTTAAAAGAAAAATCCAAACCCCAGCACTTTGCCTGGAGTCAGAGCTGTCATGAGAGCAGCAACCACGGTGGAAGGAGTTAATCCCTGTGCCTCCCAGCTGGGAAAGCATCTGCCTGCAGCCTTTGGAAAGGACCCTGGAGCTGGTGGTCCTGCCACGGTCCCTGGTGATGGTTTGTTCAGATCATCCAGCTCAGCGCACAACAACCCCCTCCTGTCTGAAGGGATTGGCGAGAGCATCTCGAGGGGTGGCCTGGAGCTGTAAACAAGCAGAGCTTTGCATCCCCAGCCAGCAAGGCTGAGCTGTGCTGGCAGAGCTGCCTCAAGCAGGATCCCTCTGGCTCCCTGCCTGGCCCTTGCAAGTGTTATCAATCGCCTGCTTCCATGAACATTAAAGAAATCAAACTTTCCTTCTTGCTTTTGCACCCCCTCCCTTTAAATAGCAGCTTAAAAGGACACAAATTTAGAGCAAGGTCAGAGGGATACAGAGGCTGTTTCTCATGCTCTGAGGAAATCCTAGCAGTTGGATGGTGCAGGAAGTTATCTCCCAGCCCTATCTGGACATGAATTCAGAGCAAGGCTGGGAGGGATTTCCCAGGAAATCACAATCCTGCCCCCAGCCCCTCTTCCCTGTGGCAAGGCAGGATCACCTCTGCACACCATTCACAGCAGAGCAGATCCCACTCAGGGCTGCACACAACTTGTCTAGGATGCACTCATGGGTGCATCCCTGGAAATGTTCAAGGCCAGATTGGATGGGTTTGGAGCAACCTGGGATAGTGGAAGGTGTCCTTTCCTATGGCAAGGGGGTGGAACATGATGATTTTAATCATTCTTCCAATCCAAACCACTCTGGGATTCCCTGATGATTCCATGGCTGTCATTTACCCTGGGTGTCCAACAGCAGCATGTCCAGACCAAAACCCCCTGTACTGTCATAGAACCACTCCTCTGGTTTTAATAAAATTATACCAGGGCTGCAGGTGAGGTGAAATCACATTTGATCCAGACTAGATCTGTGTTCGTAGCTCCCTCTGGGATCAACACATTACATAAACACCTCTGAAGGTGGAAGTAGCACTTTCAATATCCATTTACCCATGCAGAATTAGATAAAAGCTTCTGTAACTAAACACATCCTTGCATGAAGCTCAGGAAAGCCCAGGCTCCACAGAATCCTTCCTCCCCATATCACCCCAAGCTACAGCAGAGTGTTTCAGTACCAAGCTGAACGAGAGTTTTAACAGTTTTTAGTTAAAATAATTCTCTCCATCACCCTTGCAACTTCTCATGGGCAGATCTTCGACAGGCGAGGAGTCACCCACTCAGCTGCACTTGGGAAAACAACAGAGCTGGGAGAAGAAATCAGCTCCCACCAGGATTCTGGTTCCTCATTCCCCCCTTCCCCAACCCCTTTGAACCCCAAGGTGACATCTCCCCTTTCCATTCACCCACTTAGCCCAAGTAAGTCCAAACAGGGAGATAACAAAGAAGGATTTTAAGGCCGTGTTTAAAACAGCTTATGGACCTTGGAGCTCCTTCCAGCTCCATCTCAGCAACGTTGTGCTGCAAGCCAAGGTTTCAGATGTGTGTCATCGGGGATCGCAGTTACAAATGAGATTAGGGAGCGAAATAAAAATCACTTGAGCTGGAGATAACTCACTTGCTGGCAGGGAACGAGGGGCTGAATTGATCTCCTGGCCCACGCAGGCTTCTGCAGCTGCCAATAACACCCAGCAATCCGTCAGTGCCGCAGCACGCAGTGTTTATAGCCCGGGGTTGTAATGAAATCAGCATCTCCCACAGGGAACTTAACCCCTCCAGAGATGATCCGGCTGACAGAGGTGGCCCTGGTGGAGCAGAAAGGAAATACCCAGCCCAGAGTTGGCTTTGACATATAAGTCCCTGAAAACATCAGAGCCCCTCAGGGTTATTGGCAAACTCTGTCATACAAATGCCTGGAAAAGGGGTTTAGAGCTGGCGTGACTTCCAAAGTTGCTCTGGGAACATCTACAAGGCACAGCTGCTGCTTTCCCACCTCCAGGGATGGATTCAGGTGAGTTTCAGCTTGAACAGTGCACCTCCACTTTATCAGCCCTTCAGGGAGCCAGGCTCTTGGTCTGTCTGCCCAACACCAGGGAGCCCTGGAAGCCCAGACGTGGAAAACAGCTCCAGAGGGGGTTTGGGACTGCTGAGAGCTGAGAGAGCTCCGTTTGGGATCTCAGTACAGACTCCATGGTGCAGGGACTCATAACAAACACAGACCATGGACTCAGCCTTCACACGCAGCAGAAGCCTGGATCTGGAGACATTTAGAGTCACTGCAAAGCCTTCCAGGATTTCCAGTCATCAGCCCTACCAGGGCAGCCCACTTCCAGATGTTGGAGATCTTCTCCATCTGCACTACCAGGGGCAGGAGAGCTGTGGCCCCACTCAGCCAGCGCTGACTCTGAGCCTACCCTTCCACCCAACAGCATCCCAAAAACTGCTGTGGGATAAATCCCACCCTTCAGGTCCACCATGCAGAGCCTTCCATTTGCTTTTCCTTCCCCCACCAAACTGCTTGAGGCACGAGACATTTTTTCCAGCCCACGCTTTCCTAAAGGACACTGTGAGGTTTTGTATAAACAAAGAAATGAGGCACGACAGTTCGAGACTGAGGAGAAAATATCACAACCGTCCCAACAACATCAACAGTTTAGAGAAAACACTTGGAGCTGTCAATACCCTGCACTGAGTGGTGAAAGGTTTGGGACATTTTCCAGTTTGGAGTAAGAGACACTCTGCTGGTTTGCTTGCAGATTTTGGGGGAAGACTGCACTTCTCAGCTGCAATCCAGAAATGGTACCGACCCCATGGAAATAAGAACGTGGAAAAGTCCAAACCAGGATAAATGCTCGCAGCCGTGAAAAATCTGAAATTAAAGAGCTCTCTGCCAAGAGAGGAGCTCAATACTTTGGCTCCCCAAAGCTCAGGTCTTAAAATACACTTCAGGGCTCCATGGCTGCACATTCCTAACCCCAGGCTGCTGTGTGCACACGTGGCCAGGGCGTGCAAAAAAAGTCAGATTGATCCTGGTGGAGGCGCCTCGAGCAATGCTTCCTTCCTTCCAAAACAAACACTCAGTGGGGCAATGATCCCAAAGAGCTCCTGAGAGAAGTTCTACAAGCCCTTAACTGTGGCGTGAACCCACACTCAGGGCCAGGCTCACCTTTTGGGCACAGGTTTCCTTGCGCTGGGCATGCCTAGCACGGCTTTCACAGCACTCTGGGAACAGAGCCTGCGGGAGGATCTTGACCAAGGCAAGAAGAGCCAAGCTCAGCAGACCGAGCCATGTTTAAACCCAGGTGCCAACAGCAGAGATAACAAACGTGAAGAATTGGAGTAATCAAAGGTGTTACTCATCCATGACTTGGGCTGGAAGCAGAGCCAGGAGCCCAGCCCAGCTGAGGAAGCAGCAGTGCCTGTGCAGCTGGGCACCATCCCAGTGCCCAGTCCCAGCAGCTGTGGCCAGGGCAAGGTGAATGAGGGCTGAGCTAATGAAAACAGACCCCAGGAATGCAGTGATGATGAGTGTGGGTCACCTCTCTGATGGGGAGAAGGAGCCACCAGCTACTGAGAGCCCTGAGCTCCTCAGGAGAATGGCTGGGCTCAGGTGCTGGACTTGGTGCCTCTGCAGGGCTTGGGGGGCAAGATCTCCTGGGCTGATGGGGTTTCAGCACTGCTGACACAGCTCCCACCCCAGCAGGTACCCCGAATTCCCTGCAGACACCTCAGGCTGGCCCAGCACAGCTGTTTTGCAGCTGCATTTCCCTGCTGCAGCAGCAGCAGCCGGCTGGGCTGTGCAGATGAGCCCGGAGAGACTTCCCCTGCTTCCTGCAGCTCCTGAGCCCAGGCCCAGCTCCCATAAAGCTGGGTTTTATGGGCCTCCCCCTGAGTGTGAGCACGGCTCTGTGTGTGTGTGTGCAATCCCAGGGATTTACAGTACGTTCAGGCATCGCTTGGGGCCAACATTTTCAAATGCTGTATCCAGAAGCCTGGACCCACTGGGTCTTTGGGTTGTTTTAAAGAGAGTTTATTTTGGATTTGGAAACACAGCCCGGCTCTTCAGCACAAATTGACTTCCTGAGCTTGCCTGCTTCCTCCAAACTCTTCTCCTGGCAACTCCTGTTGCTTTAGGATTTCTACACAACCCTCCAGCATCTCCTGAGGACCTCCCTCCCCCTCCCAACCTTTCCCACTTTTGATCACTGCAAGGCTGTTAATTCAGTTGGCAACAAAACACTCTCTCAAGCAAAACTAAGACAATGAGCTGTGTCAAATCTCAGAGACTTGAACGAGTTTTAATTTGCAATATTTGCTTTTTTTTCCTTCTCCTTCAGACTTACTCTCTGACTTTCTTTCATGGCTCTATTTCTACACTGTCCATCTTTCTGGACTTATTTTACGTTTGACATTTCTTTGTTTTCCCCAGTGAAGGGGAGTCCAAACTCTCAACTTTAAACCTTCCCCAAGACGGGTTTACATGAAGACAGGGGATTTTCTCAGGAGGTTTGTCCCACACAACTCTGCTGGAAGGGAAGGAGACGTGGAGAGCCGTGGGGAAGCTGCATCTTAAGGAGGCTCAGCAGGACTCTGAGCAGAACTGTCAGCAGCAGAAGTGGCTGCCCGGGGGGAATGGTTCAGTAATGAAACCAAGGTGGCTGAGCTGCTGACAGCTGCAGAGCAAGCCAGAGGAGAGGTGGGTTTGGGAGCAGAGGGGAATATTTCATCTTCGCTGACTTGATGAGTTTGCGTTGGCACCAGACAATGAGGAGCAGATGTCAGCCAGAGATGCCAAACTACCCCGGACATTTTTACAGCAGAAATAATGACACTCTTTCAGACCACTAATGTTTGCAGTTTCTCAACAGCATGGGCTGATTTTTTTTTTTTATTTTTTTAGAAAAACCCTCCTCAAAATTCTCCAAGAATGGGTTTTAGCCAGTGTTGATGGCAGCAGCAATGATTTCACACGGATAATCAGATAAAACCCCCTTCCCAGGGCTAATTGGATGCTGCATGGACTCTGAGCTATCTGCGTCCATCAAAGCACACTTACCTGGGACCATTAAATGTGAATTTCTTCCCCAGAGCTTTCTCATGGCCTGAGTAAGTTGTTTGCCTTTTCTTTAGCCCAAGGGTTCTGTTAATTCCTAGAAATCGTACAATAATTCAGGTTGGAAAAGGCCCATAAGATCACTGAGTTCCATGTAATAATTCCTGTGTTACAACTTTGGAAACTCTTGGAAAACTGAAGAGCTCAGCTGGGCTCAATTTCATCGTGGATGTGCTTTGAATAAACAAAATTCAGGAAGTTTCAGGCCCAGACAATGACCTGTGAGCATCCAATATATTCAAGGTTGAATTGTTAAGCATTGGAAGTGGTTGCCTGAGGAGGTGGTGGAGTCCCCATCCCTGGAGAAGTTCAAGGAATGACTGGATGTGGCACTCAGGGCTCTGGGCTGGTTGACAGGGTGGTGATTGGCCAAAAGTTGATGATTTTGGAGGTCTTTCCCTGCCTAAATGATTCTGTGATGCTGGAAAGCTCAGGGCTTTAAGGATGTTTTCTCATGGGTACCTGTAGAGGATTAATGTTCTGGTTTGGGGTTTTCCCTTCTTTTCTTGGCTCTGCACTTCCACATGATCACATAAAGCAAAAAATTTTCTAAACATTCCCCTGAAAAACAGAATCCATCCCAAGAAAACACCCCGACCACCTCAGGGGGGTTTGTGAAAACACAGAGAAAAGAGGGAATTACTCCATGATGTCACCAGCTGAACTGCAATTCAGAGAGCTGTTTAATTTGAGGGTTTGCAAGACCTGCATTTTTCCTGGAAAGATCCTCCAAATGCAGAGTCTGAACTATAGTTACCTCCTTACAACCTGCCAGATTTCTCCCCATTAATGAGACACAGTTAAATATCCCAGTTCACCTTCCACAATCTATTGTGGCCTGTCCTGGAACCCAGCTTGTGTCTATAAATGAATATATTATTATCTTGACTTCCTCCTGCTTATTGGCAGTGCCTGGTAATCTTTCAGTTGTGGTATGCAAAGCCAAGCATGAGCCAGTATTTTCCATGATGGTTGTAATTTTGGCCTGTAATTTTATCACTCCAATCTAAATCCACTTCAGAAACACCATAAACGAATTGTCACCGAATGAACTGAGACTTCGGAGTAGTTTAGAAGAGTGATTTAATAAAAGGGAAATATAAAACAAATGTAAGCCATAATATTTTTGGCAAAAAGGTCAAATATTTCTTTCTCTTTAGCTCATTTGAATGCAAGGACCGACTTCTTTTAATGCACTCCCAGCAGGTTTGTTTGTCTTGGATTATGCAGTAGCAGATAAAACATTTGTCCAGTGAGAGTTGTTTAAAAAGAACCCAAAAACCCAACAAAAGCAAGGTAAACAGATCAAATCTGCGATATCTTTGCCCTAATTTTTTATAAAATACCAAATGCTAAGTGCTAAAAATATGCCCATGCTCTTATTGCAGAGCTGAAGCCGCTTTCACAGTTTGCAAAGCCAAACACTCCCCGAGTTGCTGTAAGTTTATTTTAGGCCCTGGTCTGGATGACGGCTGCGAGGCTGCCTCACTTCATTCATATTAAGAAACAATATACAGAGGATATAAAGTGATCAACTGTGTTTACACTGAGGGCAAAAAAACAGCCCCTCTGCATAAGTAGTAAACAGGGAATCTGGGGCTGAACACAGAAACTGCTGCTGATCATTCCTGAAAGGAACATTCCTGGCATGGGGAGCTCTGGGAAAGGCAAATGATGGTAATCTCAGTGTGGGATTTCCAGGAGTAACCCC
The DNA here is from genome assembly GCA_034509425.1 of Eopsaltria australis. Lineage (NCBI taxonomy): Eukaryota > Metazoa > Chordata > Aves > Passeriformes > Petroicidae > Eopsaltria > Eopsaltria australis. The sequence goes on from JAVTVJ010000403.1 coordinate 835,102, forward strand.
AAAATAACCCTCCAGAAGTCAAACATCCAAGGTTTGCAGGGGCGCTGGTGGTGACACGTGAAGGTTTCAAGCAACGGCTTTGCAGGGGGAAGGAAGGGAGGAAAAAAAAAAAAGCCCCACGTTTATTCATAAAAAATTTCTGCTTCAAAACTGCAGTGGGAGCCTGTTTATAATAAACCACCAAATGATAGAGAGGCTGCTGTTTGGCACAGGAATGGCCTGGGAGAGGCTTGTATTACATTTCTCTCCCTCAGCCTTCATGGTATAAGGCAGAACAGGCTGAAATTTATGTTCTCCTGGTACTGTGCTGCTCCAGAGACACTTCTGGCACAGGCCCTCGCTCTGCTCTACATTGCATCTCCCTGGATTTATTGCCAGGGGTTGGGGTGAGGGCACAGGGGCATTTCTGACTTCTTTATGGTGATGGAGGCACTTGAGGGGCCAGGCAGACACAGATAAGTAGCCCCAGAGGCAGCTACTGACCACCAGCCTCTCGTTGTGTCTCCTGCTCTGGGCTAGCTTAGTTTTTAACACCAGACCATCATTTCTGGGTCGGGGTTATGTGCACGTCTGGAGAAAAATGCGAAAATGGGAATTACTTTCTCTTGAACGATTTTTGTTGCTAAAGTTTTGCTCTTTTCTTCCAGCTTAGCAAGCAAGTCCCATCCATCCATCCATCCATCCATCCATCCATCCATCCATCCATCCATCCCTCCATCCATCCCTCCATCCATCCATCCATCCATCCATCCATCCATCCATCCATCCTTCCATCCATCCATCCCTCCATCCATCCATCCATCCATCCATCCATCCATCCATCCATCCCTCCGTCCCGCCATCCATCCATTCATCCATCCTTTCATCCATCCATCCATCCATCCATCCATCCATCCATCCATCCTCCATCTTTTGGCCAGCATGACAGTTTCTGCCAGAGGCCATCCAGGAGGGCTCTGTCAAATTTGGAAAGAACCAAGTCAGGAAACCCAAACCTCACCAGGATCTTCTCTCCCAGGTCCTGAGAGCGAGCAATGAGCTCTGCCAGGTCACTTTGCTTCCTTTGGGTTCAGGAATTTCTCCATCATGGTGAGAGAACCAATGCAAAGAAGATCTGTTGGATCCTCCAGGTTTGATGGGAGAAAAAACAGATCACAGAAATGAAGAAAACAGAATTCCAAGTTCAGCCACTACATCTCATGTCATGGAGAGAGATTTCTTATCCTTTGAGGGAGATTTCTGCTCACAGCAGCTCCTGGGCAACCTGAGCATCCACCTCCATTGAATATTTTGATATTAAAGCCAAGATTATATTCTCAAAATATCTCATGGAGGTGGATATTCAGACTCCCCCCAGGAGCTGTGAATTTGACACCCACAAAACCCCCTCAATTTCCATCAGGGCTGGCAGAAACCTCTGACTGAATCTGCTGAAAAGTTTTCTCAATTTGAGTAACCACTCCAATGTCATTTCCCTCTGCAAAACACTTTAAGAATCTCTGATTAAAGAGTTTCTCGAGAACTGGATATTTCTACTTATTGTCGTTATTTTACAGGTGTCTCCCCTGCCAGGGAAACAGTAGCAGCACAAAATACAGAGCTGGAATTACAGTTTATGCCTTGACCCCTACAAATTACTCATCAATGCAACAGCCAGGAAAAGCCAGTAATCAGGCAGAGAAAAAAAAAACAATGGAGAGAAGGGTTGTTCAGTAAAACCTCACTGCTGGGCACAATTCAGTATTCACAATATGTAGTTTCACCAGGGTAGCGTCCCCTAAATGCCCAAAAATTCTGTTATGCGACTAAAAATATTAATAAACATAAATGGACACATACAGACAAGAAGAAATTTTCTCTGGTGGCAGCCCAGAGCTCAGTTGCTACCAAGATGGACAATTTATTTACATTTCTCCACACTATTATGGATTGGTCTTTCCACCAGCACAACACAGAGATACTCAGGTCATCTCTTTGCTGCTTCTCTTTCCCTACTTTATGAGATAATGGTCAATTAGGACTCAAAACCAATCCAAACTCTTCCACTCATTAGGGCTTGATCCACTCCTGACATTTCTTGATAAATTCTCCCTTTGATTTATAAGAGACTCAATTTTTGAGATTTTTAAACCATTTTTATGCTTTATTCTTCATATTTTTCCCATCCCTTGGAAGTGGGACACAGCTTGGGCTGTTGAACTTTGGGAATAACTCCCTGTTGATCCCTTTTCTTTTGGATTCCCGTGATTTTAGGATTATAGAATCATGGAGTGGTTTGGGTTTGAAGGGACCTTAAAGCCCATCTCATTCCATCCCCTGCCATGGGCAGGGACACCTTCCACTAGACCAGGTTGCTCCAAACCCCATCCAACCCAGCCTTGACACAGATTGAGGTGTCCCTGTGTTTGGAATGCCAAAGAAAAGCTGTTGGGAGGGGGGTGGAAGTTTAAAACTATATTCCAGTGGGGCTTTCTTTTTTTATATGTCATTGTTGGTTTTGAATTATTTTATTCCTACTGGTCTCACATTAAGTTTGGAAGTTTCAGAGGAGAGGTTGTGGAAGAGGAAGGAGTGGGGAATTTGGGAGAAAATGTGAGGGGAGGGACAGCAAAACCCTCAAAAGTAAGAAATGGATGAAGGGAACATCAGGGAGAAGAAGAGGAGAATATTAACACGGGTGCCCTCTAGCCAGCACCGGGGTTTCTCATCTCCAGCATCTCTCCCATGTTTAGAGATGGGCAGGACTTGGAGCGTGGCAGCCAGCCACGATCCTGAGGGAAACGATGCCCAGGAGCTTGGCACACCAGGGCATCCCACACAGGGCCCCTCGTCCTTGCTCCACCCAGCTGGGTCCCCCTGTCCTGCCACGTTTGGAGCAGGAGCTCTGCGATGGCAGCACTACTGAACGTGCCCTGGGATCTGATTTCCTTTCATGGCCAGGTGCTTTTAATATCCCACTGCCAACTGCCAGTGGTATTGCAGCAAGGGATGCCTGGAATGAAAAGGGGGAAGAAGGAAAGACAAAAAAAAAAAAAAAAATAGTCAATGAAACAGAACAGATAATTTTGCTATTTAATTTTCCATCTCCTCTAATAATGGTACCGGTGTCACGCTGATGGATGGAACTGTTACATGCGGCCTCTCAAGATTAATTCCCCTCCTCTAACTTCAGCCGTGATTTTCCAGAGCAGCCTCTTGGCTCCCTTATTCAGTCTCCCCCCTGGTCCCTTCCCCTCTCCCTTCCCCAGGCTTCTCCTGCTCGGAAGAATGTTTTGGATCAAAGCCGACAAGGAGAATTAGGCCGGGTGTCAGGGCTGGTTTCGTGATGCTGAGGAGACTCGGGTTCTTTTCCTGAAGGAGAAGACAGCTTTTATGTGGAAAACATCAGCAATCAGACCTGCAAATCCTCTGTTCCTTATCTGAAACTGCTGACTACTGCACAAATCCGGGATATCTGCTCCTTCCAGGATCTCAAAGGATCTACATTTTTTTCCCATCCCGCTTGGGCAGAAATCTCTGAAGCCCATTAAAAGTTTCGCCGTAATCTGAGCTCCATATTTTCCCAAGCCAGGAGATCTGGAATTTAAAGGCAAGGTTTGATCTTATCTGTTCTTTATCTGATTACGGTGGCTCCACCAAATAAGATTTATCTATAAAGAAAATAATGCAATTAATGTCCTGGCTGCCCGAGCCTTTATGAAGACCTCTCAGATTTTGCGGAGCTCTCCAATTAAATGTAACTCTGTAAACCTGAGCAAACCAAACCCTTATCTGAGAACGTGCAACGCTCCTAAATTCAATTTGTGGAGTTGGTGGAAAGGGTTCAGGGCTTTTTGTGGATGAAATGGACACAGAGACGCTGTTCTGAGTAACCCCCAGTCGCTCTCAGCCGGGCAGGGAGCACACACACCATCAGCCAGGGCTGCTCCTGCCTTTACGTCAGCAAGGAATTTTCTCCTCCTGGCACGTTCTCTGGCATCCCATGGCTGAAGGGGCTCCAGGAAAAAGCAAACTCACTGTCCTGGCACAGGGAGAAGGGATAAATATGAAAGATTGGTCCCCAAAGTTGTGCAAGGCACCAGCAATGAGCATGTGCTGAGGACCACGGTGTCCATGGCTCACTCCAAGTGCCAGATCCGGCAGGATCTCAGTCTGTCCAGAGGATATCCTAGTAGGATATCCAGATGTTTGAACTTCTCCAAAAATACAGAAAAACAAAGGAGATCTTCCTCAAGCTGGGGGCTCTCTTAGGTCTCCAGCATTTTGGTGACCCCAAGGAGTGTCCCATGGCAAGACCTTGATTCTGTTAAAGGGGGAAAGAGGGGAAAAGCAGCACAAAAATGAGATCCTTTTATGTATCAAGGAACTTCAATTCCTGACTGCCCGACTTCCAGCTAGGCAGTTCCCAGCCCTCTTCAGACTCCTTTCCAGATTCTCTTCTCCAGCTTTTCCTCCTCTGACATCCTGAAGTGCAGGGAGCTTGGAAATCCCACAGTAGAAGGGGCAAGGCTGGGCTGGAAAAGAGTGGAGGGACAATCTGGGAATGCCATTCCTCTTCAAACTGACTCATTCCTGATCTCACCTTGGACATCACCCTAAGTTTTTTTGGAAAACCAAACCAGGCACAGGGTGAGGTGGGAAGGGTCGGCAGGACTGGATTGGAAGGGGGGGTTCCACCATGAGCAGGTTCACCATGAATGGGTTCATTCACTGCAGCTCTGATTTCTGGCTTTGCTTATTCGTGCAAAAGCAAAATATCATTGCTGGCTGATCTCACCTGAATTATTTCCAAACTGCTTTTCCTCTGAGTTATTTAGATTCAGACTCAGTCTGAAAAAATTATTTGTGCACCAAGTCCTAGGCTTTCACTCTATTAGCTGACTTCAGAGTTTCCCAAGCTGCATTTTGGCTGTAACAACCTCCAAGATGGAAAAATTGTTCCTGACCTGAAATCTGTCTCATCCTCTTGTTCATTCAGGATGCTGATGGGAAGACCTCTTCCCATGAAATGAAAAAAAATAAATAAAGTTGCTTTGAAACTTGTACAGTCAGGAAAAACTGTGATCAGAACAAAGTTCACACACCTGTTACCTGCTATTTTCAAATACAATTTATATTTAGTCTTGTTTTTTTTTCATTTCAGAAAAAACTGGGAAATGATCATTCTCCTCCTTTCTGGATCACCTTTATCTAAGCCTAATTTCTCCCCTTAAAACATCATTTCACAGGATTAATGTTCCTGCCCTTTCTGGTTGTTCACCTCCCCCGCCCCCATTTTCTTTGTTCGGGGTAGACCATCAACAAAATTCCTTTCTTGTTAGTGAAAGTCTTTTTTTTGATAAACATTGCTTGGAATATCCATCTTTTTGTTTAAAAATGGTGATGCTACTTAATAACAAATGCTGAGGCCTCAACAGATGAGCGTTGCAATCCTGGCTGGAAATAATTTAAAGCAACGTTGCCAGATGTGCAGGGCAGGGGCAAATCTCAAATTCACTTTGTCACAGCCACACGGATTAAGTGAAGTCGTTGGAAATTGTCATATCTGACCTTGGAAAGGGCTCCTCACTCAGCAGGGGCAGATCTTCAGCTGATCTTCACAACATGGGGAATATGGATTGAAATGGAAAGACAGGAGGTTAAATGGAATTTTGGGGAGAAATTCTTCCCTGGGAGGGTGGGGAGGCCCTGGCACAGGGTGTCCAGAGAAGCTGTGGCTGCCCCTGGATTGCTGGAAGGTTCCCAGGCCAGGCTGGACATTGGGGCTTGGAGAACACTGGGATAGTGGAAGGTGTCCCTGCCCATGGCAGAATAGAACTGGATGAGCTTTAAGGTCCCTTCCAACCCAAACCATTCCATGATTCCATGACCTCTTCCGTTTGTCCCTGCTGATTTTCAGGTTGGCTGAAGGCTCCATGGTGGTTCAGGGTGAATTTGAAGGGACTGGGCACCCTGACATGGAGAATGATGACCTGGGGGGCCTCAAGTTGATCCAGAAGCTGCAGATGCCACCTTGGCCACAACCAAGCCTGTCTAGACCTGGATCTGACCGCGCTTTCCTCTGACATGAACCTCTTCATCTTCCCTCAGTGTGGAAAGAGCTTTCACGTGGATGAACATCCCAAACCTTGGAACCACTTGCCCCATCCCAGCTGGGAGCAGGCTCTCCCCACACCTTCAGGACGCACCGGGCCTCACCCCTTCCCTAATCAAAGAGCTTCCCCACCTTGAGCTGAGCAAATCAGCCCCGTGCAGTAAAACTGAAATTTCCATTCCTTGTGTAAACACCACGTATCTCTCCAACGGTGTCCATAAAACTGCGGGAAAGTGCAAGCTCAGCAGCTGGAATGGGCCGGGTACCTCCGTGCAGGGAGCGAATCCCAGGTGGTCTCTGTCACGGGAGGTGATTTATGGGAACTCTCTCCCTCTTGGGGCTGCTTTTATTTAGGCAGTGGGAGTTTGACAGCCCGGAGGTCACAGACACTCCAGTCACTCGTGGTTTCTCTACTGAAATGGAGAAATGCCTGCAGGGAGGGGAGAGGGGGGACAGGATGGGACGGGGAGAGGAGAACGGAGCTGGATGCACGCTAGTGTCAGCCCCTGCAAAAACAGCAGGTCCATAAATAGTAAAGGCTTTGGGAGATGAGGGGCGATGAATGGTGCCTTAATCACAACTGAAATGTCAGGGGAGGAGGGGGAAGGGGTCTGTATTTATTCTCCCTTGCATGAGATTTCAAACCAGAGAGGCAGCATCCTTGGGGAGCTCACAGTGAAGCTTTTCTGTGCATCCAAGGAAGGAGTCTGTCCAGGCTTCTCACAGCTTTTTTTTTTTTACTATGTTCAACTAAAATTTTGAAAAATGAGTTCATGGCACTGCTCCTTTCTTGCTTCTGCCTTTCCCTTTGGACTCAGGCAAAACACTTCAGATAAATCCTCGCCTCAGTTTAATCAGGTTGTGGGAGGGCATCTTGAGACATCTTCGGAGATCTCCAGGGGGAAAGTGCAGCAAGGAGGAGCAGCAGATCCCAACGGGCTCACACACAGCAAATCAATGGAAGAACACCTCCAAAATACTTCATACTCGAGCCAGTTCCACTTCCTGTGAGATCCAAAGCCTGGGATGTTGCTACACCCTCACTTTCCATGCAGGGCACGTGTTCCCTTAGCTTTGTCTTCATTAGAAATGTGTCATTTGTGATCTCAGCGGTACCTCCACACGGAGCCAGGATAATGCTGCTGGCTTTCCTGGAGCTGGGCTGGATTTACATCAAGGTGGATGAGATCAGTCCATTAGCCTCCCTGGCAAGCTCCCTGGAACGTGGTTACAATTTACTCTGCTCCCTGAAACGCTCACATTTTGGCCAATGGCTTCCCCTCCCTTGTAGATTGTGTACATCAAGGTCACCAAATCCCAAATGTCCTCCAAAGTCCCAGAGGTCACGGTTTGATTTCATCCTGGATGTTTTGTGCTAGAAGAAAAACAGTCTGGGTCTTATTTTCTGAGGGTCCCAGCCCAGGAAATGCAGGAAGCTGTTCAGTTCAGGTTTTTCTTGTGTGACAGATCAGCTTTTTAATCCATCTGCTGATACAATGCTCAAGTATAATTTGACTTTCCTAGGGGAAAATCAACAGCCGGAAAAGTTACAGAAAAAAAAAAAAAGGAGCTTTTCCCAAGAAAATATCCCCTCAAGTTCATAGGAAATTGCAGTGACCTACAAAGCACAGAATAAGAGTTGATTGGGCTGGGAGGGTTTGAGACGGCTGTTGGAGCTAATTTTTCCCCAAGGAAGAAGCAGTTTTGCCTGCTTTGTGAAAGAAACCTGCTCCATGGGAAGGGATTTGGACTTTATCCCATGGGCAGCCCTTGTGCAGCCAGGGAAAGGCTCCTTTGGGAAGAGCAGCAGAGCAGGGAGGAATGTTATCAATCTGAATCGGGCACTTCTCCCCAGGAGTGTCACAGAGCACCGAAAAACACTCCAAGATCTCCTGATAAAGTGGATTTCACCCATGTAATCCCATTACAGGGGACCTGCTGGATGGTTTGTGTCAAATGAAGATAGGGAACAGATGAAGGGAGGTCTCCTGAGACAAACTCAGCGTTTTTGGGGGTGGGAGGTCACTGCTGTCGATGGAGAAGTGCAAAAGCAACGTGTTCCCATTACCCTGCAGGAATGACTCAATCCATGTGGACAAGGGCTACTCCTTGCTCTTGGCTTAGGGACATCCCTGCTGCTGACGCCAGCACAGGAGCCATGGGACTCCAACCAGATCCTGAGGTGCATGAACCAGCATAACAAATCCTATTTCCAATTTGGGATTCTTTACTCACACCCTGTGTATTCATCCAGAATGTCATGATTTGCCTGTTTTTGGACGGAGAAACGGTGGAAAAATATGGATCATATCATTATAAAACATATAAGTTTCATGACTCACTCTGACTCCCGTGCGATCAGTATTTCTGAAAAATGGAGCAAATTATTTAAGCACTCAGGGTGCACTTTAAGCTCCTTACAAGCAGCCCGTTAAAAAACTCCTGTCCCTACGTGTTCTTCTGCTCAATGAGGTGTTAAACAGGAGATGCTCTTCAAACAAACTAATCCATCCACCGGGAAAATATACAAAAGAAAGTCTCTGGGATGATATTTCCCGCCCCGTCAGAAACGCCGCCTGTCTTCTCCCGCGCCATCAGCCGGGGAGAAGAGGATGAAGTGGGAAGGTCTCCGGCTTAGCAAAACAGCTGCCGCAGACTTGAAAGGCGAGGGGCAAGGTAGAGAGGTCTGCCCGAGATCACAGGCACTTGTGGGCAGATAGGATCTGCGGGAAGTGAAGACAAGGTGTGAGAAGTCTGTTCTTTCTTGTATCATCGCAAGGGCCCTTTTTTTGAAGATAAGCCCCTTCTCGGGGGGGACGGGGAGGTCTTTGCACTTCAAGGGCGGGCGCGTTTCCACCTCCCCTCTGTTTGTTTTCTAATTTTCTTTTCACTCTCACGTCGGGCTCTCCGTGACCCCCTCTCTCAGCAGCATCAGCGGCACCTCTTCCCGGGGCCCCGCAGACAGGGGTTAAGAGGCCTCCCGAGGGAAGGGAGTTTTACGGCGGGATCTGGAGCAGACAGGCTCAGGTGGAAGGGATGAGGGGGAGGGAAGGCGTGCAGGGAAATGCCAGGACACCCAAATGTGCCTCAGAGCAGTGACCACCACAGGGATGGACCTCAGGAGGGGTCCTGGTCACCCTCAGGATTTTCAAGCACCACCCCCACACGGGTACAGAAGCAAATCATGGCAGGGGAACCTGAAGGAAACTCAGAGAAAAACCCAGAAGTGTGGCACTTTTTTTGGTGAGGAGCACTCCAAACTTCTTGCATTCAACCCCAAAATCTTGGTCACGTTTTACCACCTCTTTGCAGATTGGAGCTCTTCATTTACAGTTTCCACTACATTCATTTACAGTTTCCCTCCTTTATGAAACAGCTGAGGGAGATTCTGCAAATGCTCCACAGGTAAAAGGGTGCTGGGTTTGCTGTGACCCCTGAGGATGGGCAGCCAGCAGGAGCTCGACTGCCAAAATCTGCCTTTTCTGCAAAAGATTTTGGTTCAGGGATCTTCTGGAGGTTTGGGATGCATAGCAAGCAATGCTTTCATGCAGGAATGATGCTCAAACTCAATTCTGTGGCATCCGAACCAAAAGAAAGCAGAGGGACATCCAGGTGTGGCTTGTCTCTGTTGAGCTGGTCACACAAAACTCAACCAAGCTCAGGAAACAAACGAGCAAAGAGAGCAGAAGGGAGCATTGCCAGGCAGGAAGAGGGAAGTGAAGTGGGGAATGCTGGTGATTTCCCACTGAACTCATCCCACATCTCCCAACCCTCTCTGTGGATCCCTGTCCTGATCCCCCACTCCAAACCCATAACACAACCGCCCATCTTTTCATCAGCCCTTCCTTCCTCTGCCTCTAACCCTTTGCAACACAAATGAGTGATTTCAGGGGTTTTTGAACAGAAATGGGGGATTTCAGGTTCAGGACACGCCCGGGAGCCCCCAGGGCCGAGCAGGGACCTGCTGCTGCCCGTGTCAGGTTGTTGTACAAACATCACCTCCCGCCAAGCCCTGGCGTGGTCCCCAAGTCAAACGCTGGAGACAGTTTGCCCAGTAGTTTGACCTTTCACCTCCCCTTTACTAAATAGACCTAATTACTGCGTTTGTCTGTCATTTAAGCAACAAATGACTCCATTGAGGTCATCTGAGGGAAGCTGGAGTTCTTAGCTGTCATCTCGGGAGAGCTCGGCTAATTTTATCCTGCTGGGGAAGAAAAGCCCTGTGAAATCTTGCTGGAGGGCTCGGTTACAATCGCTGTTTCCTGGGAAGGGTTTGGTGACTCCTCAGGAAAGCGAGGTATGGCCCCACCAGCTCCTCCTGGTTCCCAGCCCTCGGGGATTTCCAGGGATTACAGGAGAAATCTTACAGGAGAAAGTTTCTGGGAACATTGAGAGCAAAGCAACCAAAGCAGAGCAAAGCATAATATTAATAATTATAATAACAAAAATAATCCTAATCAGTACGATAATCATAATCAAAACCATTAATGATATGGTAAAGCAATAATCATAATGATCATACTAATAATATTGGCAATAATACTAATAGTAATAATAATAATAATAATAATAATGCCACAGGCAATTTTCTTCTCTAAATCCAGATTTTCCCATTGGAAATATCAATACTCCCAGTGTGCTGAAAACCTTTTGTTCAGCCACAAAAAGAGCCAGAAACTGCAGATGAATTTGTTTCAACGTCGTTTCTTGCACAGTTTTCCGACCTCGCATTTCTGATGGCTCCCAGTTGGGTGCTTTGTGGGGAACAAGCAAAATGGTGATGAAAGAGGGAGGTTAAGCCTGGAGAAAACTCAAAGAAACTGAAATTTGTGCATGGAAGGAGAAGGAAAACCTAAAAGATGGGTTTGTTTCCCCTCTGGCTGCACACACAGTGGCCCTGGAATTAATTGTGGGGAGATAAATATATCTATTTCCACAAAGAATTCCTGAAAATGCTCCTGTGTCCGTTTGTACATGGAATGGTCTGGGTGGGAAAAGACCTTCGAGTTCATCTCAGTCCCACCCCTGCCATGGGCAGGGACACCTTCCACAGTCCCAGGGTGCTCCAACCTGGCCTTGGACACCTCCAGGGATCCAGGGGCAGCCACAGCTTCTCTGGGCACCCTGTGCCAGGGCCTGCCCACCCTCACAGGGAACAATTTTTCCTCAAAATCCAATCTAAACCTCCTCTTTTTCAGTTTGAAGCCAACATATGGGCTCGGGCACAAGGCTTTTTAGTAAGACGAGTTTAGAAGTTTTCATCCCTGGTCAGGGAATATCCCTGCACTTCCAGCTGCTTCACCTCCAGGATATCCCTGCCAAGGATGTTTTTATGGCTTGCCCCTTTGGCTGCATGACCCTTCTCTGTGCAGCTCCTGCTCTGGCTCTTCTCTGTGGCACTGGAAGTTCCCCTCCTGCCCTCACCTTGCAGCCCATCCCTACCCTTACCCTCTTCTGTCCCCCAAGTTTAAGGCCCAGCCTCTGGATCTGCCATGATCCCGCCTCCATCCCTGCCTTGCAGTTTGAATCGGGACCTCCCCGTTTCCTGCCAGGCTCCTCCTCTGGGTGTGAGGGGTCCCCCTTTAAACATCTGCAAAGCATCTCCAGGCTCCTCAGCCCCCTCTGCAAAGCTCTCCAGCACCATGGTGCCTCGAAGACAAAACAAAACATGACAGCAGCCGGGATTGTTGTTGTTCCCATCGCGCTAATGTCAACTGAGCGCTTCCTCCCACTGTCCCCGTCTGTCTCCAGCCATCCCCAACGTCTCCTCTGCTCCACCACCCTGGCAGCCTCAGCTGAGGGAGATCCAAGCCTCTGGCACTCACAAAAATCACCCCTCCAGAGGGGAAACACCTTGCTTGGAGCTGCTCTGAGGGACTGGAGCCATCACTCTCCAAAGAGAATCAATGATGGGATTTTATCCCAACTTTCTCCAGCACAGGAAGGTCTTGGCTCCTGCCTGGGGCAGCTGGGTAGAGCCAGGAAGGGCTGGAGGCTCAGCAGAGCCTGTCCCTCCATCCAGGAGGGAATCCAGGAGGGAGCAGCCCCGTGGAGGTTTGAAAGGCGAGAAGATGGTGACGGATCGGGCGCGCTCGGAGCGCTCGGTCAGCCCCGTCTTTCAGCAGGGCTCAGATTAAGTCCGTCAAACTCAGATCTTTCTCTCCTTCTTCTCACTCCCCCTTTTCTCTGCTGACACAACCGAGCAGCACTCAGGGCGTGTTCCACCAGCAAAGTGAGGTGTTCTCTGCAGTGCAGCAAGGCAAAAAAAACAAGGGATTAAAATAGTTGTATTTTTTTCCTGGTTGATGAATCTTCCAGGGGTTTATTTTCTTTCTAAAAGCAAAACTTGCTGCGTCAGAACTGCTGTAGAAACAGTTAAAATAATCTCACAGTGTTATCTCTGCTGGGAGGTGGGAGTTATCCTGCATTGCCTGGGTAAAGTGGAACAAAATAAAACCAAAATTCGGTTATTTTGTTGTATTTAGCAGCGCTTTTTGGAGCACATCACTCCAATCCGAGGAGAGGCTGCATTCCCCCTAATAAAGTGTTTTTAGGAAGGAGAGAGGAGCCTCAAAGAAACCCAGCCCCGCCAAAGCTTTTCATGCGCAAATCACAGCAGCAGGAAAATAGAGACGGGACTTTATCATTAGCCCGTTGCAAAATTTAAATAAACATCATTTCTTATGCTCCAAGGAGATTTCGATGAAAAGGTTAATGTTATTACAGGTGCTTAAAGGCTTTTTCAAGCCTTATATCACAACGTGGGATGAAAATGAATCGAAAGAGACAGCGAACATTGGAATAACATCCTCCTTTAGTTCCTCCACTGACAGATCCCTGTTTCGTCAGAGCCCAGGCAGTATTTTAATAAGGTTGAAACACAGACTCCAAGTTTAGAGCTGTTCACCTGAAAAAGAAGGATTTTCTCAGGGTTTTCAATCCAATTTTTTCTCCTGTCCCCTAAATCTCGTCTCCGTCACCCACTGAGAGGAGCATCCTGAAGCTACGTCAAGGGAATGAAGCAACACCAAATTCTCTGCCTTCTTAACGAGATGACAAATTTTATTTAGGTTTTGGCATCCCTGTGCTGACAAAAAGGTTGTTCTTAACTGATGTGTTTTTGTAGCGTGTTTGAGAGACGCTGGGGGAGGCACCAACACCTCCCAGGACTGGAATGGGGAAAAGGAGAAGCGTGAAAAATAGTGCCGTGCATTAAAAAAATAAAATGAGGGTTGCAACATCTCACTGAGTGCTCAGTTTTTAGCTCAAGGAAAATGTGTACAACTGCAGCCACCACAAAGTCCAGGAGCTGGGATTGAAGGAATAAAGTGTGTTTGTTGTGGAAAGGCACAGGGAGGTTATTTGTGGGGGTAGGTCAGCATGGGACCATCAAGTACAAGCCTAAATTGTGACCTAAAACACCCAACCCGGGCAGCCACTGTGGGTTTGAGCTGAGGATGGGTGAAATCAACTCAAGGCTTTTCAGGAAAAATAAATATCTATGGGAATGAATTGTCAAAAAAAAAAAAAAGGAGAAATAAAACAAAATAAAGAGCGTGGTGGAGCCTTTGAGCCAAGCAGTGGGAGTGCTGACCTCCTGCTGTCTGTGTACCCTTCCTGAATAAATATTGCTGTCGTGCACAGATAAAAGATTATTTTTATAACAAAATTAGCTTCGCTCCCATTCTCCACTGGTTTTGCTTTCTAGGCAAAACACTGAGATTCAGCTGAGTGGGTAAGAGGAAGCATCTCAATGCCCAAAAAATAAAAGAAAATACTGATAAAAAACATGGAAAAATAATATCTGTGTATTTTTTCTCTTGGTTTTTTTCTCATTTCCATAGATTTGATTGCTGCAGTTGCCTCTTGCCTTGGCATTGGTCTGACATCCACTGATGGATGCACGACTCAATCCCAGATGTGCTGACCTTGGACTGCATTGGGCATTCATCCCTCATCCCACATGGAAGTCACAGCTGGGAATGGGGTTTTTCCTCCCATTTGATGGTGAAAAGGGACCTGCAGCACTCAAACAACCTCCTTTGAACATGAGTGAGTACAGGACACAGCAACAGGGTACGGGTTCTGGTTGCCCTTTTCCCTGGATATTCCTTCACTGGAGATGAAGAAACCTTGGGAATTGAGTTAAATCCCCCTTCCTCTGGCAGCTCTGGGCATCTCCAGAGCACTTGAGGACAAAGGTTTCTATCCCAAGGTTTCCATCCCAAGGTTTCCACCCCAAGGTTTCCATCCCAGGTACACTGGGGCAAAGACAAACCTGGGTAAAGGTAAAACAAAGAGAATACACTGGGAATAAAGGGATTTTTTTTTCCTGTGTGAAGGAATATGCATTAAAATCTGAAATAAAGGACACTGGATGTCCAACAGCATCCCTGAAAAACTGAAAACCACAGCCCATGTCCAGAGGAAGCTGGTGAGCGTTGCTGGCTCCGCTTCTTCCAGCTGAAGACCATTTACCCCATTTCCTCATAGCTGTCTCCTCCTGGCCATGTATTAATCAGATCCAGCCACCAGCCACACACCTCTAACTTCCTTCAGACCACTCTTGGGATATTTTGAGCTAATTTTTAAGGGATTCATGTCCTTTTAAACTCCCTTCACCTTTAAAAACCTTTCACAAGCCAGAGAGGCAACAAACGCTGCCGCTGTTCTCGCACGCAGGGACCCACGGTGGTCACCCAGTGGTTTGCCTTAGGTCAATAAATGTCCTTCCCTCAGCTTTTGAAGTGTTCCCTGGGGGGAGAGTGAGGTGAGGTTATTTTGTTATCTCAAGCATCCAGGGAGTTTTTTGAGGGATGAGCCTGGTGTGTGTGTGTATATCCAGACACACACGCGGCCGGGGACGCTCATAAAAAGACCCCGTTATGAGTCCCAAACTGAGGTAAACCTCCTCTAGACCTCATTAAGATTGGGGCTGGACTTGGCTCCGAGGTTCAAACTCCATCTGCTGCCCTCAAAAGATCTTTGTTAGCCGTGTTTTCGTGGCATGGGGCTGAGGAAAGCTGATACAGCGGGAGGTTTTGGACCTGGGTTGCTCCCGGTTTCCATTTTAAATTTGGGGTAAATCAGGAGCAGAAGGGTCTGGGGTTACTGGGGTGTGTTTAGGAGTCACTTTCCCTGATGCAGGGCTGTAGCAACTCACCCTTGTAAAGAGTTTTCTCTCCTTCCCAGCTCCAGTGCTGTGCAAAAAGCATTTCAGATGGATTTTGAAGCCTTTCCCCCCCTCAGATTCAGCACAGAGAACAAATCCAGCGGGGGGGGGAGGCATAAAAAAGCAAAAAGAAAGTAGCACTCAGCAAAGCTGCCAGATTGCAAAATCACAGCGGGTTTGGACCTGTTGTTGGCCTCTTCCACTTCTCATCCCCCTTCCTTATCTCTCCCTCTGCCCTTTCCCTTCCCCTTTCAACCGCAGGCAGCAGCAATGGGGTCATTTATCAATGTCCCGCGGGCATTCGTGGCTCCCAGTCCTCCCGTGCTGGCTCTGCACCCCAAACCGCCCCAAACCACCCCAAACCACCCCAAACCGCCCCAAACCACCCCAAACCAACCACAGCAAACCACCCGCAGCCTCTGCTCCCCTCCACGACGCGATCCCGGCGGGCACGGAATTCCCGGGGTGCTCGGGATGCAGCCGGGATGCAGGCGGCGCGCACCACTGCTCCCTTCTGGAGAAGGATGTGTTGTATTTCCAGGAGAGAAGGGCTTTTTTTCCCTAGGATAAAAGCTGGAGATGAACTGATAAGAGTGCGGAGCCTGCGGTGACAGACACCGGGTAAAACAACCCCCCAGAAATTTCATGTTTTGCTTTCAGTGCCTCGTATTTTGTAATAAATGAACTCATATTTTGTAATAAATGAACTTTTCTCCCATCCCTTGGTGAAGAAGGCACAAAGCCCCTCTCTGGTGTCTTGTTTGTGGTGGTTTCCCTGAGTTTGGAAAATAAAACTCGATTCCCTAATGAGTGAAACCACAGGCGGGAGGGTGTTGGAATTGGGGAGATAAGGGAGAAAGCAATCCCAGATGCGCTGGGGGCAGCGGGCTCGGGGGGAAAGCAGGACTCAAATCAGGTTGGAACAGATGTTCCAATGTCTGGATTTTGCCAAACATTTCATATTCAAAGTGTCCAGCGGTTTTTAGTTGAACCCTGGCTCACCAGATGGGAAAAACCTGTTGAGATCAAATAAAAGCATCAACCTCTTTACCAGCAGACGACCCCAAAATAGATTTTTTTTAAGGACTTCAATCAACTCCTTTTTTAAAAATTATTATTATTTTTATTTCAGTTGTACTCCGGAAAAGGGGATCAGAATTTTGGGGTGTTGCTGCTCTCAGCTGAGGGCAGCAGAAGCAGCAGGAAATGGAGAAGAAAATAAGAGGCTCCTCTGGCTGGGCTGTAAAATCTGAGTGATAAGATTTGGTTATCACGCAATTCCAGGGAGGTTTAGATAAGCTTGGGGCTGATTTAATAAACTCCAAGCTGAACTTCCAGACTCTCCGAAAAATCTCTGCATCTTTAATTGCTCTGGAGAGAGGGGGGAAGATATGAGCAATTTTGTTTAATTTTATTGAAAGAATTACAACTCTTCATATAAGGATTGTTATTTATATAACCCCAGGATTAAATCAGATAATGAGTGGCTGTAATTATTAATTAATATCACTGCAGGAAGAACCTCAGCAAAAGCAGAGCTGCAGCAGAGGGAGATAAGAGGGTGAAATTCCGACCTGGAATCCTCCCTGGCTCTGTCCCTTATCTCTGCCACAGCTGTGGGGACAGGGACACATCTGGGGGTGAATCCTTCAGGGTGAGGGATGCTGATGGAGCTGGGCTTTGGATCTCAGGGATTGCAGCCCCTGGCCAGGCACAGCTTCTCCTGCTTTATTTTAAAGAAAAGTTTATCCTTCGTAGGGAAGGTGAAGCATTGAACCTTTAAAAAGGGATTTAGGAGAGGGAGGTGTCAGATTCCCCCCCTCCAAAAGTTAAAGGAGACCTTCATAAAGTGAAATACAGGACCTAAACTCTCCCTGCATGCTCCAAACTCCTCTTGGTGCCACTAAATATCGACTATTTAATTCACCACCATCTTCTGTGCATAGTGGACAACATAAAAATCCATGGAAAAATAAAAACCTATGGATGGTTTAAACATTTGTGGGTAAACATCTGAATGCAGGTACAGGACACTTCATTAATTCATTAGAGCACTGTGGTGGAGTAAATAAGAATTCATAAATACAAACTCAGGCTAATAATGCAAATTTGGCTGCACACTGGCACTGCTGTTAGGGAAAATCCAGGTTTCATTCCTTGCTTTGTCTCTGCCTGAGGATCTGGGAATTTTCTCCTCTGTGCCCTAAATGTTGTTGCCTGTAAAACAACAAAAATTCCCTTTGGCTGCCCAATCCTTCGTTTCCAACTCCGTGCTGCAGCTCACCCTTTTCCCACTCAAAAAGCAGCGTTTCTCCTTCAGATCATGTCTCCCTGCAAATCAAAACTGAAATAACCCAGCAGCCCTAAATGTATTTCTAATTTCCTTCAAATAAACCATTTTGCTCTGTCTGGAAAATATATGCCAAGGAGGGAAGTAGGGAGGAAGAGCTATCAAGGTATTTCTTGATCTCTTAATTTTTTTATTCATTTCAAGAATTTATCTTCTCCTTTCTTTTTAAATAGCTTTATCTTTTCCTTTTATCCATGTGATCTTCCTTCGTCGTGCTGCCATAATTTTAACATTCCTGGTTTTTCCAAGGAACAGCACAAAGACACACACGGGGCTTCGCACACAGCGAGTATCCAGAGATAAAACTTCAAAATTACATTTCCTAAGTTCGAAACTCCATAAATAAAGGTCAAAGCTGGATTCTGTAAATGGTAAAACACAACCTGGGTGTGAAAGTCGCTCTTAAATTCCTTGTAATCCTGGCAGGAAGCAAATGTCCTGTCGGGGGGGGGGGGAGATCGAAAAGACAAATTGTTCCTAGGTTTGCAATCAGGGCTGAGTTAGACGGATGAACCCAAAAACACAGAGTGGAAATTAATAAAAGCCTGAGCAGGACTTTCAAGCAGATGCAAGACACTGACAGCTCATTTAGCTCTTCCAATTAATTAAGCAGAAAGCTTCATCAGGACTCTGTTCCAAACACATGGAAATCGAGGATTCTCTTTCATTTCCCTCGAGTTTGGTCAAGGTCCAGTTATTTAAAGAACAAATATTCCCATTCCTGGGGCAGAGGGATCTGCCGAGACATCATCCCTCAAACTGCAGGAAAAGCTGATTTTTAAATAATGAGGAACCCATTCTTTCTTTCTCTTGAATTTTAGCACTCAGCTCATCATTATTATTACTATTATTAGAGCTATTAATTTTTATTATTTCTAAAGAAGAAGAGGAGCAAATCCCTGTGATAAGCAGCGATGCCCTTAGGAGAAAAAACATCAAATCCAAATCTGGGATGCTGGGAGCAAATAAATTTGAAGAAACACCAAGGCGACGTTTACCTGGGTGAAGGAAAAGCAGATTAAAATGGGAATTTTGGGCAGGGAGGTTGGCTGGGCTCAGCCTCGCAGCAATCACGGGGCGTGGAGGGGAAGGAAGCGCAGCCATCCCCGAGCCGCGCGTTAATAAATGTGCAGGAGGTTATTCTGCTGGTGGAATGCATAAATCTTCCGTGTGCGCCTGGAATGCGAGGAGCCGGGCTGAGCCAAGGCGAGTCCCGTCCAAATTCCCCCGCTTTCCAAAGGATTCCTCATTTATTAGCGCAGGCAGCCCCGAGTCTCCCGGGGTTTCAGCCCCGGCCGCCCGGAGCGGTCGGAGCCGAGCTCAGGAGGAGCCCCGCGGTCTGAGCTGGGAGCGCTTCCTCCGGCAGGGCACGAATTGAAAACTTCATTTTGGGCAAACAGCAGCACCTCTGGAACCCTCCCAGCAGCAAAATAAACACGAATCACTCTTATCACACCCTTATCACCCAGGTACATCGAGGCCGTACAAGTGGTGGTCATACAGATTGCTGCTGGCACTTTCAACAATCGTTTCATAATAATCGAAGTGCAATAATTGCAATTTTTGTCACAGTTGCTTGAGCTGTTTTGCAAAGAAAGCTTTAATTTTAATTTAGTTTTACTCCCTGCTCACCAAACACAAGGGTCTTGGAATGATAAAATCAGAATTTTGGAACGGCTTGGGATGGAAGGGACCTTGAAGAGCATCTCCCTTGTCGTGGGCAGGGACATTTTCCACCAGACCAAACCTTGCAGTAACACAAGCAGAAGATTCTTGATGTGGAGTAGAGCAGGGAAAGAGTTAATTCAGTGTTTGTAACCCAAAATAAAGGACTCCTTTACAATAAAGGGATAATAAATAACAAAAATATAATGAAAATATAATCATATCTATATATATAATAAAAATTAAAGAAACTTCCACCTTCCCAAAAATCACTCTGGGCCCCAGAGGTGCATCAGATGTGTTTGGAATACCTGGGTTTGGAGGGGGATCCCACCCTGCATTCTGCCCTCAGCTCTTGATTTCCAGCAGAGAGGAAATGAATAAAACCGAGGTTCTCCATTCCCAAATCAACTGCAAACCCAATCTCATCCTGTAATTGCAAGGAAACCTATCCCAGCCCTCGCTGGGTGTTCAGGCTCAGGGGAAGACACCGAGGGTAATTCTATGTTATGGATACACCAATTTATTAGCAAAGACTTGGGGCTAAAAGCTTTTCCTCTTGTTTTGCTTTGCACGGGAGGGACGAGGGGCTGGGAGGGAGGAGGTGGCTCCCCTGGCTGTGCCATCTGACATCAATTGTGCCACGGAGTCCCCAGGTTTGGGTGAAAAGTTTCCCAAAAATGTAAGAGACGTTGTTATAAAGTCTTTACAAATACTTCCCTAAAACTTCAGGGTGATTTGAGAGCATCATTTGAGGCAAAAGGGGGAATTTTGACGTTCAACCTTTGCAGGGTTCTCACAAATTCCAAGGAACAAATCTCTCCGCAAATTCCTGCAATTATTACGGGGGAAAGGCATCAACATTAAATACATTCCTTCTTGCTGGCCATCCTCACTCACAGGGGGGTGAAAGCAACCCTCCCTGGAGGAGCCAAATCCTCATTCCAGAGGCAGTTTGGATTTTTGGCAGAGGGGAATCTCAGCAGACACCACCCCAGTTCCACCCAGGATCCTCAGGATATCCCAAATCCTGCATTTCCCTTGGAGCACCGAGGTGGCAGCAGCTGGAGAAGGCACAGAATGGGACAATGAAGTCACCCCATCTTGTGCTGGGGTGGCAGCAGGCAAGATCCACTCTGAATCCCAAGGGATTCATTGCATCCCATCCCAGGCTCTCGGGAATCCACCAGGATTTGGTTCAGGGATGGGCACAGAGGGTTTGGGCTCCTCTTTCTGGGTGAGCATCAAACAAGGTGTGTACGTGTGCTGCTGCACGTGGCTGGGCTGGAAGGGGACTCTGCAGCTCAAAAGAAAGACAAAAAGGAAAAAAAAAATCTATTTCTTTAATATTTTTCCTGCGAAATGCAGGAAACCATCCCAAATTTCCATTGCAAGGCAACCCACCAGGGAGAGGAAGTTGAAGCAGACTGGCTGTCCCCAGCCCCAGCCACACACAGACACTGGGACACCAAAAAACGAGGAAATTGGGACAAGGAAAAGAAGCAGCAACGTTTTCTGGCCGATTTTCAGCCTGAAGTGCAGGTTTATAATTGTTCCCAAACTGTAATAGAAACAAGGGATGCCTCCAGCCACGAGCAAAAAAAAAAGCAGCAGAGGATCTAAATTTCCATGTCCCGTTTATTAGAAAGTGCTCTTTGCAGTGGGAGCCTTTCAGCATTGTTCCAGCACGGGTTTTATTTAGTGTCCAGCAGGAAAAGCAGGGCTGAAGATTTCCTCGTGAATTGCAAATAAATCCCTGCAGTCCAAACTGCCAGCAGCTCATCCTCCTGGTGAAATTCAGGAGTCATTTGGCACTGGGATAATCAGGGATGGCGTTCTTCACACGCGCCTTTCAGCCAAATTTTATTAATTTTTTTATTTTTTATACATTTGGGAATTAGGATATTTTTGGAGGGAAGAGGAAAAGGGGTCTGGGTGTTGTGGGATCAGAAATTGAACTGCTGTTTTTAAGCCTGGAAGAGACACAAAAAAAACCTGGAAAAAGGGATTGGGGACACCCCAAAAGACTAAAAATTCCCCATGACAGGGATTGGAGGACATAAAAAGGGATGTGAGAGCTCTCAAGGGACATGAAATTCCTGGAAAAAGGGATTGGGGGACACAAAATTTCTGGGAGAAGGGGGTTGGGGACACCCCAAAGGACATAAAAAACCTGGGAAAAGGGATTGGGGACTTTCAGTATCCCCCAAGTGATATGAAATTCCTGGGAAAAGGGATTGGGGGACATAAAAACCTGGAAAAAGGTGATTGGGGACCCCTCAGGATTCATCATGGTCATCTCAAGGGACACAAGAAACCTGGAAAAAGGGATTGGGAATCCCTGAAGGGCCATGAAATTCCTGGGAAAGGGGATTGGAGATCCCCAAAAGGACACAAACCTGCTGGATCCAGATGTTGGAAACCCCAAAAATCCACAAGCTCTTAGAAATGGGGAGGAGATGGGAGATTTTTGGTGCCAGGATCCTGAATGGAGCTGGAAGTGCTGGACGATCATGGGGTGGGTGCTTGTGATGACCCCCTATGAAGCTTTTCCAGGTATTTAATGGAATTAGGCTGACTCAATTCCACAGTGGCTTCATCCTGGAGCAGGGAGCACTCCATTAATATGTTAGGAAAAAATTAACCCCGGCTTTGGGTTTTTTGGGCAGCTTTATCTCTAAAAATCCAACGTGGCATCACCCAAAGCGCAGCTCCTGCCTCGCACCTGACACGGGGCAGAGGATGTGCAGCCATGTGGGATTCTCATCTGCTGGGATCCTCCGGGGGAAGGCTCCGAGTGATTTATTTTCCCCAGCAGTTGCAAGGTATCCTCTCCATTGTTTTCTGGGCCCGGGAGGGGTCAGAGCCAAGGCAGGGAGCAGAGCTCGGAGCTCTGCCCAGCTCACGCAAGGCTCCGGGGCTGCAGTAAACAGAATCTCCTCAAAGGTCACCTCCTCGGGCTCCCTCTGCAACTGCCACAGGAAGCTGCAATCATTTTTCAGCCCTTTAAACGCCAGGCTCCGATGTACAACTTTCCTGCATGTCCCTGGTTTGTGAGGAGGCTGCTTAGGAGGCATTTCCTTGCCAAGAAAAGCTTCTCTTTCCTCCTGAACCCGGCAGAGACCCAGGCAGCTCTCGGCAGAGTTAGGGGTCAGGTCAGGAGGGATGAGATCTCGCTGCTGGGCTCTGCGGGGCACCCCAAAGCAGGAGGATTTGGCAGCAGCAGCAAAGCAATCTGGACGACAAAAGCACCAAAATAATGCTCAAAACACCACTGAAAATACCTCTGTTGTGGATAATGGTAGTGGAAGAAGGACCAGCACTGGGCTGAGAAATCATAATATCATTTTGGGTAGAAAAACCACTGATTTCTTCTTTTTTTCCTCTCCTGAATCAGTGTGAAAAATCTTAAAATTTCTCACTGCCACTTCCCCCCCGTAGCCCCAGCAGCGACCACATTTCTAAACCCATTTCCCCCCCTTATTTCCAGTGGGGAATTGGGTCTCTCCTTGTCATTCATCCTCCCCAAACACCCAAAAAAGCAAAAAACTCAGCCCTGCTGGCAGGGGCTGCAGAGCACCCGGCTGAGCCCCATCAGCAGCTCCCGAGCCTAAGTGCGAGCCCGGCGTGAATTAAGTGCTGTCAAAGCTGGCCTGGCACGTCCAGCCCGAGCACTGACCCTCCATGAATGGCCACTGTGTTTGTGGGAATCAGCCTCCAGATTGCTTCTCTCCTTCCCAGAGCCCCAACGTGTGTCAATAAAAATCTCTGGGTTTCATTAGGCAGCCCCTGGCTGGATACATAAATAATAAGGCTGTTGTCAGATCTCCCCGTGGTGTGTAAGGGCAGAGCTGGAAACCTGAAGGCCACGACCTTCGTGTTTCTCAGCGGGGACCGAAACGCCCTCGGAGCCAGAGGAGTGGGAAAATGAGAGTCTGTGTTATGCTTTAACATGATACTGACAGGCAAATGTGATTTCTCAGAGTTCACTCCAGCCAACGCTGATCTGGTTTAGAATCTCTGGCCTGGCTGCAGCTCCGGGGCTGCTGCAGGAGGGGATGGAGGCACAGGGAGATTCCCCTTGGATTGTGGGGGAACCCTAAGGTGCTTCTGGAGGGGAGGGTGGAAAGGCATGGCTATGTTGAGGATGAGGAAAAGGAGGATGAGGAAAAGGAGGATGAGGAAAAGGAGGATGAGCTCAGTGCTCTGAAGGGGATTTAGGGGGGATGGCAGAGGAGGAGAGCTGGGATCCTCACCCCCCTGGGCACGGCTGGAGAAGGGGCCACGTGCCAGCTGCAAGGTTGGGAATTGAAACAGTGACCTGGGAATGGTGGCAGCCTCTTCCTCTGATTCCAGCTCCCTTCTCCCTCAGCCACTTCCAGGAAATCCCTGGAAGGAAACCTCTGCTTTCTCCAGTGCTCAGGGTTCTGCTCAGCCCGTTGGGAGCAGGAGATGCTGGAGCAGCTGCCTGACCCTGTGTCATGGCCAGGAGGGACCCCGGGCACCAGGGTGGGGATCAAGAGCTCCAAGGGCTTTTCAGTGCTGACACTTGCATGGCTCCAGACGGGTCCATCCCAGCAGGACCAGCACAAAACATGGAGCAGCTTCTGAGCCACAAATCCCAGGGAAGGACAAGAACTGGTGGGATGCTCATGGTGTGAAAACAGGCTGGGATGGAGGGAGGGGGTTTGGGGGAGGATGGCAAACACTGCAGGGACTGGAGGAGGATGGGGGCCAGTGAGTCAGTGGGGTTCAGGGATGCTCTATCTTCATCCTGGGGTTCAGCGACATTTCTACCTTTAATCTCGGGCTCAGGGATGCTCTCCCTTCATCCTGGGGTTCAGGGATGCTCTCCCTTCATCCTGGCATCTGCTCAAGCAGGAAGGATGCTGTGCTGTGCCTGAGCACCCTGGTTAGCTGCAATTTCCAGGTGAATTAGCTGTACACACAGCCCAGCCCAGGGGAGGGATTCCCCAGCCAAGGTGAAGCTTCAGGAATGGTCAGGAGAGTTTTCAGCCTTGGCACAGAGCATTGAGGTCAAGAGGGTTTTCAGCCTCGGCAATGGACCCATTGCTCCAGAAAGCTCCTTTTTAGTCAAAAAGTGGGGGAAAGAGGCTTTTAACTCCGGTTTGGTGCCTCCTTAGGGAGCCACGGAGGTGCCAGTGCGAGGTCGGATCCCGCCAGGCCGGGCCGGAGGGGAGAAGGGAGAAGGTCAGCAGATGCCTTTACGAGCTGTGGAAGTAGCGGTGGCACTTTTCCAGGAGCACACTCCGTCTCCTGGCCAGGAATGTCCCTGTCTGAGGGGACAGAGTTAATCACCCTGCGAGCGGGGCAGGAAACGCTGCCCGGGGCTGCCGAGGGGCCGGAGCCCCCGGGGAGCCGCAGCCCGGAGGGAGGGGAGGGTCCCCGGGCAGGAGTTGCGTGCGGAGCCGGCGCTGCGCGGTCGCTGTGTGGTCCGCGGGGTTTGCGTGTGTGGTCCTGCAGAGCCCTGCTCATCTGTCCAAAGGCTGCTAACTGCCTGCTGAATGACCACGGCTGTTTACTTTAGCTCTGTCTGCACCAACTGAACTCTGATCGCTGCCTTCCTCCAGCTGGGCCGGCTCAGGACCCCAGCGCGAAGGGGAGCGGGACAGGGATCTGTGCGTGTGTGTGTGTGTGTGTGTGTGTGTGTGTGTGTGCGAGGCTCCAAAAAAAAAAAAAAAAAATTAGAATAGGCTGCAAATGGACTCCAGTGTAAATCATGGCGAACAATTTATGGGCCATTTTGTCTCCCATCATTTCTGCTCTGATCCCCACCCCCCCTCCCCTCTTCTTCACTCAAACAGAGCAGGCTCATAAATTGCCCGTGCTGAGTGCTGGCAGAAAGGTTTTTCATGTTCCTGACAGCTGCAATAAAAATATGCCTGTGTGTCTGGTGGCTGCGTGAGGGGGAGAGGAGGGTGCTCCTGCAGGGTGCCCAGGGTGGGGACGGGGGGTGTGAGGGGCTCTGGGGCTGGGGGGACAGTGAGGGGACCTGGAGGGTGTGCTGGGAGTGCTGGGGGTGCTCTGAGTGTGCTGGGTGCATGTGGGTGAAGTGATCACACGCTCAAGATGGGATTCCATGTGTGTGAGTGCTGTGATTCCATGTGTGTGCTGTGATTCCATGTGTGTGAGTGCTGTGATTCCATGTGTGTGCTGTGATTCCATGTGTGTGAGTGCTGTGACTCCATGTGTGTGAGTGCTGTGATTCCATGTGTGTGTGTGCTGTGATTCCATGTGAGTGCTGTGATTCCATGTGTGTGTGTGCTGTGATTCCATGTGTGTGTGCTGTGATTCCATGTGAGTGCTGTGATTCCATGTGTGTGTGTGCTGTGATTCCATGTGTGTGTGTGCTGTGATTCCATGTGAGTGCTGTGATTCCATGTGTGTGTGTGCTGTGATTCCATGTGAGTGCCTGTGTTGTGATTCCATGTGTGTGAGTGCTGTGATTCCATGTGAGTGCTGTGATTCCATGTGAGTGCTGTGATTCCATGTGTGTGAGTGCTGTGATTCCATGTGAGTGCTGTGATTCCATGTGAGTGCTGTGATTCCATGTGAGTGCTGTGATTCCATGTGAGTGCTGTGATTCCATGTGTGTGTGTGTGTGTTGTGATGACATATCCATGCTGTAATTCCACGTTTCTGCTGTGATTCCATATGTGTGAATGTTGTAATTCCATTTTCCTGCTGTGACCCCATGTGTGTGAATGCTGTAATTCCATGTCCGTGCTGTGATTCCATAGGTGTGTGTGTGCTGTGATGACATACTGATCCTGTAATTCCATGTTTGTGCTGTGATTCCATTTGTGTGAATGTTGTGATTCCATGTGTGGGGGTGATCTGACTGCACATTCCTGCTGTAATTCCATATTTTGCTGTGATTACATGTTTTTGCTGATTCCATGCGTGTGAATGCTCTAATTCCATGTCTGTGCTGTGATTCCATGTGTGGATGTTCTCTGATTGCACATTCAAGTTTTAATTCCATGTTTATCCTGTGATTCCACAGGTGTGTGTGCTGTGATCACACATTCCTGCTGTTAATTCCACGTTTATGCCATGATTCCATGTGTGTGAATGCTGTAATTCCATATTTTGCTGTGATTCCATGTTTGGGTGTGCTCTGATTGCACATTCCTGCTGTAATTCCATTCTTGTGCTGTGATTCCAGGTGTGTGTGCTGTGACTGTACCTTCATGCTCTAATTCCATGTTTTTCCAATGATTCCACAGGTGTGTCATGCTATCACATATTCCTGCTGTGATTCCATATTTTGCTGTGATTCCATGTGTGTGAATGCTCTGATTCCATGTTTGTGCCATGATTCCATGCTTGTGAGTGCTCTGACTGCACATTCCTGCTGTAATTCCATATATGTGCTGTAATTCCATATTTGTGCCATGATTCCATGTTTGTGGGTGCTCTGATTTCACATTCCTGCTGTAATTCCATATTTGTGCTGTGATTCCATGCTTCTGCTGTGATTCCATGTGTGTGAATGCTGTGATTCCATTTTTCTGTTGTGATTCCACATTTGTGATCACACACTCCTGCTGTAATTCCATGTTTGTGCTGTAATTCCATGTTTGTGCCATGATTCCATGTTTGTGAGTGCTCTGATTTCACATTCCTGCTGTAATTCCGTATTTTGCTGTGATTCCATGTTTGTGTGTGCTCTGATTGCACATTCCTGCTGTGATTCCATATTTGTGCTGTGATTCCATGTTTGTGGGTGCTCTGACTGCACATTCCTGCTGTAATTCCATATTTGTGCAATGATTCCATGTTTGTGAATGCTCTGATTGCACATTCCTGCTGTGATTCCATATTTATGCTGTGATTCCATGTTTGTGGGTGCTCTGATTTCACATTCCTGCTGCAATGCTTTTCCAACCCAAGGAAAAGTTTGAGATGTTGATTTTCTTAAAATTCAGAATAAAAAAAGGCAAATCCTGCCCTTCTTTAATAAACACACTCCCTAAAAAAACATAAAGCCATTTTTTGGACAGGATCAACCACAATAATTTTTTCTGATGGGAATTTCTTACTTGAATCCCAAACCTTCGGGCTGTTTTTAGCTTCAGTTTTGAGGATCAACTGAGTGGATAAGCCCAGGCTGAGGAAGTTTTCAATGCAACGAAATTTGGATTCAAGCAGTAAATTTTGCAGCTGTAATGGAAATAATCTCGTTCCTGCCAGGCAGTTTGGGAGGAAATCACACTCAGCCACAGGATTCCTAGGAAACAGCTTTCTCCTTCTCATCACTTCCCCATATTTGCCTTTTTGAATGGTGTTATTCCCACAAGAAATTTAATGGGAAGCAGCAGCCCAGCAAGTTCCAGGGGGTACAAAGTGTTATCCACAAAAAAAATGGGAGTTTTGGTGCATGGAGGGAATTTTCCCCTCCTATTTCTGCGTTTTGCCCTGACCCAGTTTGGTTTTTCTGTCTTTATCAAAAATACTCTTGGCAAGGGCTTGTATCTCTTACCAGTTTGAAAAGATTTTCTTTGGTAAAAAGATTAGAAAGTTGATGAAGAAGGTGCAGAGTGGCACACGGGGAAAGAAATCAAAATTCAGTTACAGTCAGAGCATCCAAAAGTCCACATCCTGTGATTTACAGGGATTGGTTAGGAAAAGGCACGG
Source organism: Eopsaltria australis (assembly GCA_034509425.1). Taxonomy (NCBI): domain Eukaryota; kingdom Metazoa; phylum Chordata; class Aves; order Passeriformes; family Petroicidae; genus Eopsaltria; species Eopsaltria australis. Next base: position 863,044 of record JAVTVJ010000403.1, read on the forward strand.
ACACCTCAACCTGTTAAAGGAGTTTTCCCAACAAAAACACTAAGTCAGAAGAAAATCCAGACAAACCCCGAGCAGCGACAGAGGTGTGGAAAAGAGGGGGAAGCCCCTAGAAAGGCAAGTCAGGATTTATCAGCTCAAAAGGAGCGTCCCTGGGCAGGAGCTGTTGGAAAACAGCTCTGGGATGTTCCCGAGCCCCAGGATCAACAGCCCCGGGTGTGCCTGGGCTTTGTAGCTCTAAGTGCCTCTGTAGGGAACAAAGAAAGAGAGTAAAAATTGAATTATCCACTTAAGGTTGTGTCAGCTTTCCATCATAAATCTTTTTTTTTTTCTTCCAGGGTTTTGTTACTCATCTGTAAAAATTCCTCTCAGCCTTTGCCTTTGCGTGCACGATGGTTTCAAGGCTGGAAAAAAGATGCGGAATATAAATAGGTGCTAAACTGTCGTTTTATGCAGAAAGATTATTTCTTATAGTTGTGCCAGAGGACTGAAATCAGGGATTGCTGGCAGTGATGGCTGAAGCCAAGACTTTTCCTTTCCTTTCCTTTCCTTTCCTTTCCTTTCCTTTCCTTTCCTTTCCTTTCCTTTCCTTTCCTTTCCTTTCCTTTCCTTTCCTTTCCTTTCCTTTCCTTTCCTTTCCTTTCCTTTCCTTTCCTTTCCTTTCCTTTCCTTTCCTTTCCTTTCCTTTCCTTTCCTTTCCTTTCCTTTCCTTTCCTTTCCTTTCCTTTCCTTTCCTTTCCTTTCCTTTCCTTTCCTTTCCTTTCCTTTCCTTTCCTTTCCTTTCCCTCCCCATTTTCACCCATTTTCCTCTATTTCTTTTTTTCTTCTCCTTCTCCTTCTCCTTCTCCTTCTCCTTCTTGTTCTTCTTGTTCTTCTTGTTCTTCTTGTTCTTGTTCTTGTTCTTGTTCTTGTTCTTCTTCTTCTTCTTCTTCTTCTCCTTCTTCTTCTTCTTCTTCTTCCTTCTCCTTCTTCTCCTTCTTCTCCTTCTTCTTCTTGTTCCTCTTCCTCTTCCTATTCCTCTTCTTGTCCTTATTCTGATTTTGATTCTGATTCTCGTTCTCATTCTCATTTTTACATCCTTATTTCAATTTTTTTCCTCATTTTTCTCATTATCCCTATTCCCATTCCTCCTCACTCCGGAGGGGAGCGACCGGGGGGCTCCAGGCCGGGAACCCGCGGGGACGCGGGGCTGGGGGAGCCGCCGGGGCTCGGAGCGGGGCCGGGCAGGGGGACCGAGGGCAAGGAGGGGTCCGGGGGAAGCCGGGTCCCCCCGGGCGGGCGCCAGGCGCTGCCCCCGAGCCCCGGCATTAACCCCGGTGACACGGGCGGGCGCCGCCGAGCCCCCCGGGAGATGCCCCCCTGCAGCACTGCCGCTTCTCGGGGCCCGGCAGCCCACCGAGGAAAAAAGGAGAATTTGTCCCCTTTCCTTCCCTGCCTCGCCGCGGATTTCTTTATTCCTGGTCTGGCTCCAATTTACGGGAGAGAAGGGGTTCGGTTAAATGGGAGGAGGAGGCGGTTTGGGGACGGAAAAGGGGTTAAATGGGGGGGAGAAGAGAGAGTTTGAGGACAGAAAAGTGGTGAAATGATGGGAGAAGAGAGAATTTGGGGACAGAAAAGTGGTTAAACGATAGGGCAGGAAGAGTTCGGGGATAGGAAAATGTTACAGTCTAGGGCAAAATGGTTAAATCCCACCAGGCTGGGTTTGGGAGCTTGTGGGGTTTGTCACCACACCTCGCCCTGAATTGTGTGCGGGGGCACAGAGGGGTCTCAGGAGCCCCGGAGCTTTGCCACACAAGCCCTGCCGAACGTCACTCCGAAATAAAAAACTTTCTACCAAAAAAACGAGCCCCTGTGTGTATCTCCCTGCTCCGTGCTTGCAGCTCCTTTTCACCTCCCTTCTCCCAAAACCTGGCCGCTCCCAAAACTCTGGGCAGGGGGAATAATGGGATTTCCCTTCCATCTTCTGCTCCCCAAACCCCATTTCTGCCACATCTTTTTTATATATATACATACTTTTTTTTTTTTTTTTTAATTGCTTTAAGGCTGGGATTTCCATTTGGCAGCACCCACCCTGCACCCCCACAGGGATGAGGTTGAATTGGGGCTGCATCTCAGACCTTGAGGAGAAATTCTGGTGGAAGGAGGGTGCCCTGGACCCCCCAGGAGCGAGGAGGAGCCGGCTGGGGATGCCCGGCGTTATCCCGCAGCGGCAGGAATGAGGCAAACGCAGGGAAGGAGGGCAGGGAAAGCTGATCCCGAAGTTTCCATCATGTGAAATTGAAGCGCATGTGCCTATAATGAAATATTTCCTCCCATTTCATGGCAGCTCAGTAATTCCTGATGGCAGCGAGCCTGGGAAAACAGATCCCCCCTGCTCCCACCCACGGCGCCTGACCGCACGGGCAGGACAAACAAGGGCTTCGTTCTGCCGGCCCCGGGGTGCTTCCCCACCTTCCAGCATCCTCCAAACACAGCCCTTTCCACCCCTTCACCCTGCTCCAGCCAGGGAAATCCGCATTTCCGAGGGTATTTCTGTGCGGGGCTGCGGGAATCTCCCCCTTCCTCCCCCGGCAGCGCCCGTGTCCCCAGGGCTGCCACCCCCGGCAGCAGCCGCTGCTTTCATTTACTTTGGAATTATGCGGTTTTTCCAGCTCCTCTAAATTTAATTAAACTTTGACCAAAATTCTAAGCAGGGCAAGAGAATAGAAAAGGAGGTTTTTGTGCCAGAACAAGCAGAGTAATAATATTAATAATAACAAAAAAAGCAACAACAAGCCCTTAAACACTTCGGGGCTGCGTTGTGGGAGTTCAGGCTACTGGGATGAGGCAGGCAGAGCACTGGGAGTCCTCAGGCCCCTTGGAAAAGCTCCTGACACGGGATCGGAGCAGCCAAGGGCACCAGAAAGCTGCTGGAGCATCAGATTTCAGCTTGGAACAGCATTTTCCTGGAAAAGATAACCAAAGCTCGGGGAAACTGGCACACAAATGGGCAGAGATGAGGGTCGGGTTGAAAGGCAGCTTGGATTGGGAGGGAGAGGCTCTGATGGGGAGCTGGATGGGTTTTTGGTGTATCCTGGGAGGAATTCGATGGATTGAGGCAAAATTCCAGCAGCAGCCACCCTCAGATCCTGGTTATTTTGTGTCCCCATTTACCTCAGGACTGGACAAAATTTGTCGTGGTGGGTGATGCGTGTCCTGTGTGTGCACTCCAGTGCATTCCTTCTCTGCCACACTTCCAGAGGGAATTCCACTCAGGAAATGCACCCCTGCTCTGCCCTGCCATCGGTGCCTCACTCACCTGGAGCTAATGAAGATGCTTTGCCACATGAATTTGCATTTTCTAACAATCTATTCTCCACTTTTTAATATAAAAATACTGTTTGAGGTTTTTTTAATTCATGGATTTTTGAACCCTTAAGGAAAAATCATCATTTTCTCCCTCCTGCTCTCATTCCATTCCCTATTAATTTAATAAGAGTCAATCAAAGCGTTTGTTCAGGTTTAGGTGCTGAGATGCTGTGGACAGGATGGAATTAGGATCACAGAAATTCCTTAGCCAGATAAATATCCTGGGCAGTCCCTGACAGGAGCCAGTCCCGGACACTTCCCGGGACGTGAGAAGGAAACTTCACTGCATCTGCTCATGGAATTACCTGCCCCCAAAGAAACCATGGTCACTTACTTAAAATAGAGTTAAAAGTCCAGAGAGTGAGGGAGTGGTTAATTTTGTTAATGACTTTATTAATTCTACACTTTTGGGGTGGACAGGAAAGGAGCCTCGAGGCTGTGAGTGTTCTGAGGAGGTGAATGGGTGCCACAGAGGTGACTCCTGAATCCAGAGGTTTTCTTTCCCACATTCTGAGTGTGTCACAGCAGTGGGAGGCAGGAGCTTGGAATTGTCCTTCTCTCAGGAATTTGCAATGAACCTTACTCATGTCTTGCTACAAAACCTAATTGGGGGATTTCAGGAGCAGGAAGACCAACGGGGAAAATGAGTGTATCCAGCATTTCCCACGGCTGCTGGGGATTGTGGAGGCTCATATTTATTAATGTTCTGGTGCTGATTAGGGCTAGGATGGATTAAAAGACGCTGGGAAAACAAAGCATCCCAGATCAGCTGCAGAATTGAATGATTTTGGAGCACAAGCTGGGAGCTCCGTCCAGCTGATGGAATCCAAAGGGTTTGTGTTTGGGATGCTCCAGGCCCCAGGGATTCCCTGCTTGGTCTTTTCTGAAGTCAAAAAACTTCAATAAAAGGTATTTAGTGGGAGTGTGCCAGGGGCAGCTCCTTTTAGTAACTTTGGATGGAGAAAATCCCTGTCACAAAGAACTCTTCTACTTCCACTGCAGCTTTCTCTCTGTGGAGTATCCTGAGCGTATTCCCAGGAAACACCAGCCATAGAACCCCTTCCCCTAAGGAAAAGGAGCCCATTTTGTAGCTGCTTGGCTTTAATCACTACACTGACTTTAGGAGGGTGGATTTAGGTTGGACATAAGGAGGAAAATGTTCCCTGTGAGGGTGGGGAGGCCCTGGCACAGGGTGCCCAGAGAAGCTGGGGCTGCCCCTGGATCCCTGGCAGTGTCCAAGGCCAGGCTGGAATGGACTTGGAGCAACCTGGGATAGTGAAAGGTGTTGGGATTGGAACTGGATGGGCTTTGAGGACCCTTCCCACCCAAACCATTCCATGATTCTCCAATTGCTCCCGTGGAGACAGACACACATTAACTGCTGTGTTCTGCTGGATCCCCACCAAGCCACGCTCAAACCACGTCTGCTGGGGTTTTCCACCAAATTTTGGTTCCTCTTCTTTCAGAAATCGTTTACAAGCTCAAAAGGAGGCAAAGAGCAGCTTCCCAAAAACACTTTTGCCTCCATGGAACATCCCCCTTTTCCCCTCAGGCTTCAGGGGAGGTTGATGCCACATCTGTGATATTTTGCCTTACTCCTGTCTCTCCTTCAATCCTCTCAAGAGAAAATTCTCTTCAGGAGAAAAAGCCATGTTCTTTATTAGTTATTTTTTCCATCCACTCCATTTTCAGCCTTTCCAAGTCTGAAGCATCCCTTTATTTGCTGGTTTACTGGAAAAGCTGTTCACATCTATAAACAGAGCTCGTTCTTCCTGATTTTATCTTTCTCCATTTTATTGTTTCCGGTTGTTATTCAGTCTGGGCGATGCTTCCACGGGGACTTTCCGAAGGAGAGAATCCAAAGTGACATCAAATAACATCCAGGAATTAAAGTGGGGGGTGGTTATAAATGCATGACTACCTTTTACTGGAAGTGAAACAGGCAGGAAGAAATTTGGGCTGGATGGGATCAGCCTGGGAGAGCTCACCCTGAGGGTGATCAGCTCCTGCTCTCAGGCATTTTGATGACTCAGGGAGAAAAGGATCAATCCCAAAAAAAGCTCAAAAGTTTTCTAAAAAGAACTTTCAAGGCTGAAAGTTCACCTGTTTCTCCTCTGCAGGTGGGAATGAGGGAGGGCAGCTCCTCTGTCCCACAAACATTTTCATTCAGCCTTTGGGCTGGCACCTTTTCCTTCCAGATTTCATTATTTTCAGGATTTTAAAGCCCAATTTGGCTGCACATTGATCGTCCTCAACCCAATCCTGGAGTTTCCTGGGGAAAGGAAATTCCTTCAATCATCCCAAGCTTCAGTTTGGAAGCTTGGGAGCATCTCCCTGATTACGAATCCCTTGGCCAAACCTTGTAGATTCCGTTACGACTTTCGTGGCATTTTCTACTTTCCCACTCCTCCTTCCAGACTCCCCATTTAAGGGAAATTCATCTGATTTCTGGAGGCTGCACCCACGATTTTCTGTGTCTTTTTCAAACCCTTCCAGATGAAAGAGCTCACGTCATTCCCTTATCAGATGGGAGGGTTTCCATCAGGAGCTAACGGATGAGGAGTTCTGTAACTCCATGAAGACACAGATTTGGTGGATTGGGAGCCTCTGCAAGATGCAAACCGGGCAGGACAAGCCCAGGAGTGTCCAAGAAGAAATGTCAAACCCAAAACACCCAACACAATTCCTGTTTTTTCCTCTCTTGCTCCCTGCAGCATCCTGGCTCATCCCACAGTGCCACGTGGGAAACCTCACCCTGGAATCCTTCCAGCCCCACCAAATCCAACCAGGAAAACACCTTGGGAAGCAGCAGTTTTGGCACATGGACAACTCTCACTGCAGCCTGCTGTTCCCTTGCACATTTGCCTTCCTTTCCTTTGATTTCTCCACGGGAAAATTGCTCGGATCCTCCAGGAGCGAAGAGCAATAAATCTGCCTAAAGCAAGAACAATCAAGCCCTGTAAATAATCCAATTTCTATACCTTGGAGGGTAAAAAAGACTCGTTCAGGGTTATTAGATACTCTCCAGCAACATTTCAGTGTCACATCTGAACTGTATTCTGGCGTTTCTGCTCCTTCTCTGGCAAATTTGGGATTTTTTGCTTCATCCCCAGCATCACTTTGTGCATCCCCACCAGGGTTTGGAAGTCATGGCTGGGAAATCTGCTTGGGTTTTATCGTATCTAAAAATTTTTCATATTTGTGGCAGAAGTTTAGGGGCAAACAGGACCTGTGTAAATTCTTCCACATGTGATAGATCAGCCTTTACATGCCTAAACTCTAGGATTATCAATAATCCAATTTTACCAAATATTACAAGTTCTAAAGGTGGAAAGGGGGAAGATCTGGAAGGAGGTTTTGGGTTGTGCAAGGTCACTCCAGAGCCCTCCTGGATGGCAATGATAAAATCAGCCTCAATTTATGGTTTGGTGGTGGTTTATTAGGTCCTGACTTGAAGTTTTGGGTACCTTCACCCACTTCCTGAGCAACACAGGAATAAGGATGACACATGTGGGAATGGGAATATTTTCCTGCTGTGGTGGACAGAGAATCCCACGTTCGCCTGGCTGAGACAGATCTTCTGCAAGTCATTCCCCAGCTGAGATCCTGCGTGGTGCAGAGCTGCCTTCCAAGCCTCCAGGTAAATAAAGCCTTCCAAAGCACCAAAACCCAGCTGCTCTTCCTTCCTCACGTCCCAGGGCTTTCTTTAATAAATCCCATCCCAGGGAAGTGGAAAACAGAGTTGTTTTCTGCTTTTGGAGCATTTTAGCCTCGTTCTTCTTGCTCTTTTTTTCCCAAATGCTCCCAGGGCCAGGAGCCAGATCTTCTCCCACTTCTTCCATGGAGAAGAAAGGATTCCTGGTGGGAAGAACATAAAAGATGTGATCCCTGCCGAGGAATGGCCACATCAGAAGGACAGGACTGGGACAGGAATGGGTAGTGATCCTTTTTCTTGCAGGAAGCCACTGGGGGAGGCTGGATTTTGGAAGGGGATTTCTGCACAGCTCCTAAACCCCACCTCCCCTCACGGCACCAGATGTTCCATCTGTGCCCCCTGAGCACTCCAGGAAAACCCATTTGCCAGGCTTTAGGATTTCTATAAACACAGCCTAAAGGAGGCTCTGGGTGACAAATGCCCGCGTCAGGCAGCGGCTGCCAAGTGCCAAAGTGGCATCCTGTCCTCAGCCAGGCACATGTGCCAGGCATCCGCGCTCACGGAATTGCTGGACTTTTATGGGCATGGACAAGGGAAGCTTTGAACACTCGGGATTTCTGTGCTTTGAGATGTGCTGGCTCAGATATCCCTCAGAGGTGCTCCGGGGAGGACACGGAGGGGCTGGCACAAAGCAGAGGCTCTGCCCGCCCTGGGATGTGCCATCCATCATCTTCCCACTGATGGATCTTCTCCCAGCTCTGTGCTGGTTTGTCCCAAAAATAAATAAATACCCTCTAGCTCCGGGTTTGCATCCTTAGGTGATATCGTGGCAGTGATAAAGATGCCCTGGGTTCCTGTGGAGAATGATAGGAAATGGTCTTTTACAGGAAAAAAGAAGGAATTCCCAGGAGGAAACTTCCAACCCATGGAAAAAACCCGCGTGGCTTTGAGCGGCACCACCTTCCACCGCCACAGCAAAACTCAGCCTTGAATCAGCAAAGCAAAACCCAAACCACTGCCAAAAAAAGGTGGAAAATGGGATCCTGTTTGATTCCTGTTCTCTCCAGAATTGTCAAGGAAAAGCTCTACTTTATGGAGCAAAAGCTCCGTGAGCAGAGCACCATTTTGCATCGGGATCTGGATGGGATTGTGACAAGCCTTAAAATACCCAGACTACCAGAAAACCTCCTCTGCACGTCTCACACTCCCCTCCCTAAGGAATACCATGACTCCAGAGGTGTCTGTGCCTGCTCTCTTTGAAGGGAACGGCAAAACTTGCCTTGACAAAAGCAAATCCGAGCCCATTAAGTGTAAACTCTCACAGGAAAACCCATGTGCACTTCTCTGTGCTCTCCCAGCCAAAATTCCTTCAGCACGCACCTGCTTTCTGTTTGTTTTGGTGAAAACATGGAAAAATTCGGGCTCTGCTGAAGAACAGTTTTGATTTCTCTAAAAAAAAAAAAATTAAATAAAAATTAAAAATAAAAAAATCAAGTGAAGCATCATTTTCTGATTCATTTTCACCCTTTGGGTTTTAGTGGGGTCTCTATAAAACCCTCTGGTGGAGCCAGCTCCATTTATTGCCAGCATTGTGCTCGACTCCACAAAGGTCCTGCCTGTTTTGTTTGTTCCTCTGAGTCATCTCACAAACATCTCAGCAAAGGGTCCAAAGACTTACAGGGAGCACAGAGAAGCCAAAATCGCCAGATGGAGAAAAGCACATCTTAAGGGGATGACATTTGGCATGAGAAGCAGAAGAGAATCAGGGTTTGGTTTGATCTGCCCCAAATTATCTCACCACTTCTACTCTGCAGGAAATTGTTCAGGTTGAATCAAAATCAGGCTCAAGCTTTGGATCATTTTCTCTTTGCACATTATTTCGGGACCCCACATCTCACAGTATGCAACCTATTAATTACAAATCCACACACACACTCACATCCCATCTGATTATTTGGGCTTCAGCTGACCCTGCAGAGGGAAGCAGATGAAAGCAATAATCAGTTCATTCAGCTACAAAGCGAAAATTTAAAAAAAAAAGAAAAATAAATCAAAGCTAGATAAACATATCCTGTTCTCATGGAAAACAACAACAAAAGGGGCTGAACTGGCAAGGGAATTAACAGAGCTCTTCCACACCTCTGTCAAAATGGGATGCTGGAATCCAGGGATGGCAAAGGACGTTGAGTGGGGATCACGATGTCCCTGCTGTCCCCTGGGAGGCAGAGCATCCCAGCCTGGTGCTGGCGAGGGTAATCCAGGTAACTGGGGGAATTTGGGCTGTTTTCTGCCTGGTGGGAGCTGCCAGCCCTCAGAACCAGGTTGTTGATGCTGGAGCTTTCCACAAAGCTCCCCTGGCTTTTCCAGAGGACGGTGAAGGGCAGGGACCCGTTTGCCAACAGGGCCGGGCTGTTTCCAAAATGCCTCTTTGAAGATGGAGACATCACATCCTGAGCATCCCAGGGCTCTCTCCTCAGTCCTGCCCTCGTCCAAGATGGGAGGAGAAACAGGAAAAAGGAAAAGGATGGAACTTTCTGGAAAAATCCTGACATGATGATATTTTCTGTTGGGTGGAGATGCTTCTCTAAATTCAATTCACAGCTCTTACACCAGACCAAGGAGATTTTCTGGCTGTTTTAGACAACAAAATCAAGTTGTTCCATTGGTTGGTGTGAAAATTCCAGACTTTTCCTTGCCCTGCAGAGCTATGAATCAGATCTGTGGGGTTGTCAACATATTGTGACGTTTAAAATGATTCTTGTTATTGTGATTTAATCTGATTATTAAAACAAGCAGGAATGTTACAGTGGTAAATCTTCAGTGCTTGAGGAACAGACCATGCTTCCCACTCAGCTGGGGGGGCCACAAAGGTGTCATTTCCCCTGGAAAAATAAATTATTGGGCTGGATTTAACTGCCTATCATCCAAAAAAAAAAAAAAAAACAAAAAAAAAGAAGAAATAACTACAAGGGGACCACCTGAGAGCTGGGAAAATCCAAAGTTTTGCTAAGGAAGAGAAATTCCAGCAGCTGCAGAGCTGGGCCAACACACTTTGGAATTACGTGCAGAAATTTTTGCAGAGAGTTGTTATTAAACTGAAAACTGTTCTCACCATGAATTCCAGGGAATGCAGGAGAGCCTGCAAGGGAAGAGCTGAGGACAGCACATATCCCGTTACATTTTTAACCACCCAGATTCAATTTTGAGCTCAACACGAAACCCACAAAGAAAAGCCAGGAAAAATGAGCCTTTTCGAATCAAGAGAAATGGACAAAATTCAAATAAAATGTCTCCACCTCCAGTAAAATCCCAAATTAAGCAACAGCCTCGTGCTCTGGGGAGTTATTTCCCCTTCAGTCATCTCCACTTGGCCCCCACTGAGTTGCTTCACTTTAGTCTCGGATCAGACTCGTAATATCCAATATTTGCAGCAAAATGCTCTGGAATTGCACCCAGAGCATGGAAGCAGGGCTGGATCCCAGCTCCTGTCACAAACTGCTGCTCCCAGTGGCTTTTTTATTCTGCAGCAACTTTTCCAAGGACAAGCCTTGATGTTGTGCAGGAGCCAATGGCAGTGGGAGATGCTTTGTGTCAGAGGAGAGGCTGGGAGTGAAAACCAGAGGTTGTGGGCAGGCAGCAGAGCCAGCAGAGCTCCAAGGGGCTCTGTTTGGATGATGTTTTTATGCCCTGCAGGAATCCTGACACAAATCAGAGCCGGGGCACGCTGGGGTTGTGGGGATGCCTGGCAAGAGTCTTCCCTTCCACAGTTTATGGTGCAAGAGCTCAGCTGCAGAAATAAATGTGGTGAATAATGTAGCTGTGCATGGCTGGAGGTACCAATCCATGTTTTGGGAGGGATGTGGATCCTCACTGTGGAGAAGCATTTCCCTGACTGGGATATCTTCAGCCAAAATTTGGAAGTTTAAAAAAATGCAGTGACTTTGCACTTCACCTTCTCCAAACAGGCCCAGCAGATGAAAAACCCGTTTTTGGCCAGGAAACTCCAATCCTGCAGGAATCCCATATGAGGGAACCACCAACACTTTCAAATCTGGCTAAGAGAGGGATCCCAGCCGTTCCCACGGAGCAGAACATCCCTGGATGTTTCACACTGCAATGATCCCGTCAGCATTTGGGGGACAATGAGGCAGCAACATTTTGGGTCAAAACCCCATCAAATTGATCATTTCTCTTTGAGCCAACTTGAGGATGAGACACACGACAACAACAACAAAATGTTTTCAGTCTGGACTGTCAGGGATGGAGGGATGTTTGTGGTGAGGGAGAAATTTGCCACCCACTGCTGTTGCTTTGGTGTCCGATTTCTGCGGTCGCACTTTAAGCAGGCACTGAAAGACACCAACACAAAAACAAATTCCAAACTATAAAGTGGGATTTCCAGATAATGCATTACTCCTTAAGGGAAGGAAAAAAAACCCCAAAAAAGCATTGGATGGCTCTTTTCCCCTGCTTCATTGACCTTTTCATATTTTCCAGCATTTTTGCGGGATTTTTTATTAACTGTAGCGGTGACTGGGAAGATCCCAATCCTCTGAGCTGTCCTCATGTAGGTCCACGTAGGATCAGCTCCTCTCCCAGTAGCACCACAGGCCTGAAACAAAATAAAACCAAAAGCAAAGATTCTTGCCAGTGAAACAAAACCTCCAAGTCTCCTTTCAAGGATTGGTTCAGCCACCAAAAATTTGGATCCCGGCTTACGCAAACCAGCCAAAAGCCTCCTGAATTTGTGAAATTCAGCTGGAGTTTCTGGAACTCTTGGAAGGAAGAAAGGACGGAGAGATGTGGCCTTTTTTCTGTCCTGGAATTTTCCATGGTCCCACACTGATGGCAGTGGGGTGGCCTGGAGGAGCTGCAGGGCAGCAATTTTGGAAGATGATCCAAGACCTTCAGTGGTGGTGGCAGGAGCTGCAGGAAAGTCAATATTCTCTTTTTCTTGTCTCCCCAAACCTTTAACCCCTTCATTTAGGGCAAAAAAGAGGAGGTTTGCTGCAGTCTGGGGGCTCAGGTGTGATTTGATTTAGGTGTGATTTGATTTAGGTGTGATTTGATTTATGTTTCAGAACTCCTGAATATTCCAAAGTCACGGTGCTGCTCTCCAAACCCAGCACTGTCCTGCACCTCCATCCAAAACTCACACTGGACTTTCCTGTCAGTCCTCACACCTAAACACCCAAAAAATCCACGCAGGGAGCATGACCCAAACCCTGATCTCAGCTGCAGGAGCTGGGAATTATAAGAATTACAAGGTTTCCTTCTTTCCGCTACAGATTCCCCATGCCTCGCTTTGCATGAATGCTTTGAAACCCCCTTTTATTCTCCCTTTTCCCATGGAAAAAGGAGGCCGCTCCACGGCCTCAAGAGCACTGAGAACAGGCCGTGTGCTGGCTCAGAGCAGAATTCCTCAGTGGGAATTAGGAGGATTGCAAGAGAGCACTCACACATGCTGGGAGCAGCGCTGCCTTGCAGAGAGGGTTGCATGAGGTTCCTGCCCACTGGATCCATGTGTTCCTGGGGATGACGTATCGTGTTACTAATTCCCCTAATTGCATGTCTGGGCTAAAAACAGGCTGAGTTTTCCTAAGAAGTTACATTCTTAATAACATTACTCCAAGCGCTGCGGTAAACCCGAGTCGATTTCTCAGCGGCGCACGTAGGTTATAAATCAGGGGAGAGATGCAGATGATGTTTACCTTAAGCTTGTTTATCTGCCTCTGCCACTCATTTGTTCTGGGGTTTGCCAAAATGCAGCAACGCAAGATAGAGCGACTGGAAGGGATTCAAGCTTCCCTTCTCCAGGCTCCTACTGCGTGGAGCGTTTCCAGGAGCGCAGTGCCCCAAAATAACCACACACAAAACTCTTTTCCCGAAGAAATTCTAGCAGGGAAATGGACAACTAGATGGAGATTCCCCTTCTTTTCAATATCCCAAATACCATACCCTGTTGGAACGGATTTGCCCTCAAGTGAGGGCACATTTGGAGAGGAAAGATCTTCAGGGAAATCTTGGATGCGGGACAGCTCTCACAGATGCGCCTCTTCGCACGCCGTGTCAGGGACATACGGCCCTGCCTCGATGAATTTTGATAATTCAGAGATCATTTTGGGTTCCAGCTTTGTTGTCTCACTCGGAAAAATTCCCTGGAGACCCCCAGGAGATGCTGAGTGCAGGAGGAGGTGGGGAAAGTGAGACATCCCTGAGCTGCCGCCGCCGCGCCGGCTCCGTCCCCTCCCACGGGGACCAGGGGGACAACGCGGGGCTGAGTCATCCCAGAGGAGGACACGGCCTTGGCAGAGCAGGGCAAGATGTGCTGAGGCACTGGACCGAGAAGTGAAGCAATCTGGAAGGTGGAATTTTTGAGGGGAGTGGGTGTTGATTTTCCAAATGGGATTTTTTTTTTTTTTCTTTTTTTACAGCAGTGAATATCAGTCCTGCAATTTCCACTGGGATCAGGAAGTGACACACATGTGCATTGTTGCCACCTCCAGAAGGAGAGGGGAGGCTGCCTTTGGCCATGGCCCAGCAGCAGTGAGCACGCACTTTTGGGAAGAGCATGAGCTCACCATGGAAAGGCCGCTTGCCGAGGGAAGCGAATTGTTTTCCTCCTTTTAATGTCAGTGTCTTCCCTAGAGCACCAGGAAAACATGGAGACATGGAGAAATTCTCCTTTGGAAACACAGAAAGTTGAAGGAAAATCCTGCCCAGCAGGGGTGGAATTTTGTGGGAGATTTCCATGGAAAGTCATCACTTATTGTCACCATTTCCCTTTCCTCACTAGCATCACTTTGGGACGGGTGGCAACACCCAAGGTAAATTCTCTGATGGATTCAGGAAGATTTTCTTCATTGAAAGGCTTGTTCAGCATTGGAATGGGCTTCCCAGGGAGGGGGTGGAGTCCCCATCCCTGGAGGTGTTCAGGGAATGCCTGGATGTGGCTCTGGGCTGGTTTGGGATGGGTCACAGGCTGGATTTGAACATTCCAATCCCATCCATGGATTCTCTTCCTTCCCAAGATCTTCAGCCACCCTCTGCTGGACTCCACCAATGGAGCCAACCTGTATTTGTCACTTATGTATTTATCCAGGATTTTTTTTCATTTTTTCTCTTGGACAGCTTAGGAGGCAGCAGGGAAATGAAGGAAAGTACTCAACTTTCAGATATTTGAGGTGCATTTGAAGGTGTAATACCCCTGGAGCAACCACTGCCACACCAGAGGAATGAGATTATTGCAAAGTGGTTTTCCTCTCCTGGGTCTTGGGCACTTCAAGCCAGGAAAAAGTGGATTTTTACAATTTTAAAGTGGTAAAATTAAGATATTTCTTATTTTCAGAGATCACCCATAAACCCGACCCTATAATTTCCCATCTCCCTTCATTTACACCATCCTATTTAAATCACCAAGATCTACATCAGCAAAAACTCTTTCCAGGGCACTGTTTTGTCATCAAGATCATTACAGGGCAAAAGACTAATTATGAGCAAGTCCCAATGAGTCCCTTTCCACCCCACAGGCAGCTGGAGCAGCGACAGGGACGTGTTTGCATCTTGCTGTTGCTTTGCTGTGAATAATGGATTTCCTGTTTGCCAGGAGCGATGAGCTGGAGAAAATAATGACAATTAAAAAAAAAATACTGGATAACTGGCCAGAAATCCAGTGTAATGTGCTTTTTAAGGAGAGTGGTAAATAAAATTGGAGCCCAGACTGGCTGTTTTTTATGTCAGAGCCAAGTGAGTTCAGCTCTGGACAGCATCCAGGGAACCTTTCCTGCTTGGGAGAGGAATGACAGGGAGGGCTGGATGAGATTTTCCCTCACACAGGTAAAGAGGGAGGGGTTGGATGCAGGGAACACCTCCTGCTTTGTTCCGAGTTCGCTGGTGGTGGCCAGATCCAGCAAACCCCTTAGAAATCGTGTTTTTCCCCACATCCAAGAAAAAAACAGGATGAACAAGACTTGGAATTGTTGTCTACAGAGAAATCCCAGCCCTGTTCTTCATGAACCAAGCCCAAGCCTCTCTGACAACTCAGATTAAAATTGGAGACCTCACCATCTCCACCTGGCACCCCCAGATTTAAACTTTCCTCCCCAGAAGATGAACTTTGGATGCTGCTGGAGCGGTGTCATCCCATTTTTCCAGACCCAGCTGGTTTGGTGTGCTCCAAACCAACCTCTGAGGTGTTTTTCTCCCCTCCCCTGATTGCTCAGCACACATTTTTGTGGGCTAAATTAATGCATTTTTGGAAGTTGACAGCTCATTTACAGCCTCAGATGGTCAAAACCAAGGAATTTCTCTTGGCCTTGGGTTGCTTTTTGTGGGCAATTCACAAAATCGCTGCCATCGGGGAGAGTTTCCCTCCACCACAAACCTGGTCCCCCTTTGCTCAGCTCAGTCAAGCAACCTCACAAAATTCTGCAGGACACTCATTCCGTGTGCCCTTAATTAATGACACTCATCTTTAGTTAATTAGGCACCCCTTCCATTCCCAAATTCCCCTCTCCTCTCAGCCCCCGCCTGATTTTCCAGCAATGCCCCAGGGCAGGGAGAGGTGACAGAGGTGACACCAGCAAAGGGGTGGCAAATTTAAATTCACCTGTCCCATCCCCTCTGCCTTCCCCAGGCACTTCTGGAAGCCTCTGGGTTGTGGCATCTCCCAAGGCAGCTCCCAAAACACGAGAGGGAATATTGATACCAGATGGACAACTGTGGGAGGTATTTTGTGGGCTGGAGAGGCTTCCTGGAAATCCAGAGTGTCTTCCCCATTTCCATGAATACTCTTCTAAAATAAGATATTTTAAACTCTACGAGAAAGCCTCCTGCTCACAATTTTTGGGTTTTTGTACCTTCCTGCTCTCCTGGCTCCTTCTGTGCTTCATTTTCCCCTAAATTCACCCCATTTTTTCCAGCTCTAGAGCTGAATTCCTCCCTCTGGCGTTTGGAGGTGTCTTTCCCTTCTTCAGAATATTTTTCTCCCTGCTGGACCAAAATTTGTGATGCCAGAGATCTTCCTAAAAATCCCAGCTCATCCTGAGACCCTCAGCCATCCCAGAAATACAGCAGAGAGTTCCTTTCTAACTCAAAATTTAATCAGGGTTTCACAATATTTAATAAAAGGGAATTTTTCCTGTAAGTGAGAGCACTGGGATAGCAAATCCAGGAGATAAATTTGGAGTGGGAGGTCAGATATTTTATCAAACTGAATCTGGTAGGCACTGAACAAAACTCAAATGGTTTTAAGGTTCAGAATCCTTTCAAACTCCTTCTTTTTTTCCAAGTCACGGCAGAGAAAAAGAGCCATTTGTTAGAAAAACAGTGTCAGGGAAGGTCCGTGTGACATTTGCCAATGTTACATCATCAAAGCTAAATCTCTGACAGATCTGTAAACAGCAGCTTTTCATAGAGATGTGAGCAGAGCCCCGAGCTTGTGCCTTTCAGCACGGTGTTCCTGCATCTGCAGCCAGGAGAAAATGCATGGAAAAGAATCAAATCTCCTCACACTTCTCCTGATCTTTACAGGTTTGGAATTTACATCATAAAACGGAGGTTTTCCTTTAAAATCAGAATGAAATACTCCAGCCTAGGGCAGGTTGGGGGCATGAATGCTGCTCAATCCCAGTAGGATTGGGCAGTAGGGAGGGATTTGGCTGGGAAAGGTGATCCCCTTCCAAAATGATGTCCTGGGAACGATCAGGGAGCATCCAGGGGATGAAGATTGAAATGTCACCTATCTCCTCGATGCTCTCAGGGGCAGAGGTTGCAATGAGGGGCTGGGGAGGTGTGAAAGTGAATTCAAGTCACCCTGCAACCTCCCCCAGGATTCTCCAAGAGCTCTCCCAACCCTTCATGGACACGGACCCAAAGCAGGGCCCTGCTCTGCACGTGCCAGCTCTGATGGGGAGGGCAGGACTTGGCTTGTCCTGCTTATCCAAGGATCAGGTGCATTTTAGTTTGAATAAACAACAGCTTAAGATATTACAAAACCCTTCCAGGAAGCTGAGTGTGAACAGGTTGCATTTATTTTCTGATTTTGCTTCCCAACCAGTCTGATTTCTCTGCTCATCTTCTGCATTCTCTCATTTAAATATGAATTAAAATAAACCCTTCCACTCCTGTCTTTGGCTCCAGACTCAATATCTAAACACATCTCATGTGAGCTTGCACTGTAATTAAAGGGATTTGCTGAAAACACAAATTTCTGTCATCTTTCTCAGTTTTTGCTGCTGTTTTTCCTCTCTGTGGGACATACACTCGACTTGCTCTCAAGAAGATGTGAGATTTTATTCCATTTTTTTTTTTCTGTCATAGTAATTTTAAGCTCCCACTGATTTTTAGAGGATGTGCTGATGCCTCCCAGGGTTGTGCCCACCATCCCCAGGATGATTTTCCATGGGCTGGAGAGACCATGTGAGAAATCCTGCTGGAGCTGCTGCTGAAGTGACAGGCCCTCCACAACAGCAGATTTTCACTTCATCCATATTTACAGCAAAATGGAAACAAAATGTGCTTTAAAGTAAACAATAGAATTTCAGAGTCAGGCTGAATTTCAGGCTTTGGTAAATTCCCAACCAAAGCTTTTCACACTGGGAGCAACCAGGGAAAGATAAAGCAGGGAGAGTGAAATCCCAGCCTGACTGAAGGCAGTGGGAAAGTGGTCACTGATTTTAACAGTGGGCCAAGTTTTGCCCAAAAAACTCTATAAAAAATTCTATAAAATGGGAAATAAGGATGATGATGATGATAATAATAATAGTAGTAGTAGTAGTAGTAGTAGTAGTAGTAAAAATAAATAATTTGGGAGTAAAAAGGGAGCAAAGCTGGTGGCTGAGATCTCTGCTCTTCCCTTGGTGGTGCAAAAAGCCTGGGGACAAAAAAACCACAACAGCATTTATTAAACACTGCAAAAATTGAAACTGGGTTATAGAAGGAAACTTGATATCAGGATGAACCACACACTTAGAGTGTTTGCAGTCATTTCTGCATCTTTATTTTACTTGCACAAGCTCCAGAAGGGTCAGCTTGCCCCGGTGAGCGTTTGCAGCAGAATGGATTTACCCAAACCCGGTTAAATCAACAGCGGCCAAGCGTCATCGCAGAGGGTTCTTGGGTTTTTCCCTTTCGTCACAGGAGGAAGGTGAGAGAGCAGATGTGACCACAAAGTGTGTCATAGGGATTGTTTGGTTAGTTTGGTGGATTTCGGCTGCAGGAATTCAGTGAGGCATCCCAAGGAAGCAGGGTCCAAAGCGTGGGATGGGCTGGCTGGAGAGGAGATGAACCAAGAGTTCATCCTGTGAGGAGCAGCTGAGGGAGAAAAGGAGGCTCAGGGGGGACCTTCTTGGTCTCCACAGCTCCCTGACAGGAGGGGGCTCAAGGGGGTTGAGCTTTGCTCCCAGGGAACAGGGACAGCAGCAGAGGGAACGGCCTCAGGCTGGGCCAGGGGAGGCTCAGGGTGGAATCAGCAGGAATTTCCCTATGGATAGGGCTCAGGAATTGGAACTGCCCAGGGAGGTTTGGAATCCCCATCCCTGGAGGTGTCCAGAGAATGCCTGGAGGTGCCACTCACTGCTCTGGGCTGGGGACAAAGTGGAGATTGGTCACAGGTTGGACTTGATGGTCTTGGAGCTCTTTTCCCACCTGAATGATCCTGGGATCCTAAGAACTGAGGGCAAAACAGAGAAGTTGGCCCGTTGGTCTGTGGAAATGCCCCTCTGGCCACCAGCAGGAACGCAGCAGGCTGATGGGGATGGGGATTACAAAAGAAACATTTCCCCTGTATAAAATAGAATCTGCTTTTCCCAGATTTGAATAATAATATGGATAATACTTTGGACTCCCCTTGAAGTTTCTAGGAGAGGCTCTCACCAGGCTTCACAAATATTTATCCTCTGATCACACAGGAGGATCCCATCCCACATCTGTCCCACACCTCAGTGAAGGAAAAACTGCTGAAAGCAGCCCAAGGCTCTGGACAATGATCTAAGCAAGACTGAGTTCCCTCA
Organism: Eopsaltria australis; assembly: GCA_034509425.1. NCBI lineage: Eukaryota > Metazoa > Chordata > Aves > Passeriformes > Petroicidae > Eopsaltria > Eopsaltria australis. Next base: position 882,055 of record JAVTVJ010000403.1, read on the forward strand.
GAGCTGTATTTAACTCCAAGGAAGCATCAGGATTTACCCAAATCACTTCAGAACTGTTGATGTGACAGTGCTGGTGACTCAGGTCACAGAGAGTCCCTGTGCTGAGCACGAGGTGCTCAGGGTGTGACCTGGACACCAGATCCATTGTTTTGGAAGACACCCTGGTGATTTCTTGACGTCTGAAAAATGTTAAGGACCTCACCAAGAAGGATCCAAAACACCTCTTTGGTTTAAAATCCTGTGTGACCCCAGTGAGCTCCTTCCTCATTCTGACCAAGAGGCAAAAATTTTCCTTGGAAACCCCTGTCTGTATAAATGTCAAGGAAGCCAAGGGAAAAACAATAGCAATAATAGAAATAAACTAGTAAATATGCAAATATGCAGGGGGATGGCCACCTGTAACACCTGCAGAAGGTGCTGGGGGTGATGCCCTGGCCCAGGGCTGGGATCTACAGGAACCGTCTCCCCTTGGCTTCACGACATCCCCTCCTTACTCATCCCTCTGACGCCTCAGCGCATCCCGGATTTTCCAGCGTGGCTTCCCATGGAGTGTGGGCTGGAACCAGGGAAAGGCAGCACATCCATGACCCCAAACATCATCTCCACGTGCTGCCCCGCTGGAGGGTTTGGGGAACATGACACAGGCCCTGAGCCTGCCAACTTGTGAGGATGAGCAGATCCACCATATCTTGAGGTCAGCACATGAGGAATCAGCTCGGCCGGTGGCCACAGCCTGGTCCCACATGCCGGGAACAGCTGCTCTGAGAGATCCAGGCACTTCCCAGCCCAAAGCAAACTCATCTTCAGCACCTCCCAAGCTCTGCAGATCTCCCTCCCCAGCAGTATCTTTGTTCCATGAATTATCCCGGGCTCCCTCTTTGCCTTTGACTTCGGCCAGCCAAGCTCCGGGGCATGCTAAATTCAGCCCCGCATTTATTATCCTAAAAAATGTGGGAAATAGGAAGGGTTGTAATTTCCCAAATTACTTTTCTTCTCGCTAACAGAAGCTGGCAGCAAATATATTTCAAATGTAAATATTTAAATACTTACTTGCAAGCACAATTACCTTTTTTTTGTCCGTGACTTGATTCATTCAGAAGCTAAAAATACTTCCTCAGGAAGCAAACGTCTACGCTGGATTTTGGGGAGCAATTTTAAATCCCTGGCTTAATAATTCTACCAAGAGTTAATTATACCAGGAGTTAATAATTCTAACAGTGTTTCCCCTGCTTTTTTGGAAATCAGAAAACACGTGGATGTGAAATAAAACACGTTGCAAAAGCGTTGCAGTGTCCAAAAAGGACAATATTTGTTTATAACACCCAGATTACCGTCATGAGGTTCATTTAGCTTTCAACTTTTCCTTGGCTCCTTCTGAGCGTGGAATCGTTCCCCCGAATGCCTGAGAAATGAACAGGCTTCAACATTTTTATTTATTTGGATGAGCACACAGCGAGGGGGAAAAAGTTCCTGCCTGCTCTCGAGGCGGAGAAATCGCTGTCGCTTCTTTCCCCCCGCGCCGGCCGTAAAATGTACAGAAATGTAAAGCAATAAAAATTTTATGAGGGGTTGTTTTTATAATGTTTACCAACCTCCTGCCTCTTTGACGCTTTCCAGAAGATAGGATTTTAATAGGGCTTCTTTCAGTCCACAAGGGAAAATCCCAATTTTAGGGGGTTTTCAGCACAGTGGTTTTTCAGCAATTTCTTCCTCTGTCCCTTTGGCTTCACTGTGAGGCTTTTGTTCATGGAAATGTAAAATACAATCAGATGAGAAATGAAATGTAGGTGTAAAATACGAGGGAGATGTGAAATATAACGTAAAATATAATGTTAATGTAAAATATTGTGTAAATGTAAAATATAATATAGAAGTGAAATATAATATAGAAGTGAAATATGATGTAGATGGAAAACACAATTTAGGTGCAAAATGTGGATGCGAAATATGATGTAAATAGGAAATAAAATGTAGATAGAAAATACGATGTAGATGTCAAATATCAAGTAGACAGAAAATACAATGTGGATACAAAATACAATTTAGGTATGAAAACAATGTAGATGTCAAATGTCGTGCAGAGGTAAAATACAATGTAGATATTAAATATCGTGCAGATGTAAAAGAACTTTACATTTTGTCAACAATTAGGAAGCCTACATTGGGGAAATAAATGCCTGGAAAGCATTTTTAAGAAAATAAATAAATTAAGAATGTTCTTAGTTTTGCTGCTGATTTGAACAAATCACAAAGCCACACGAGCTTGACTTTGAAAATTTCTTCAAGCAGCGATTTTTTTTTAAAAAAATCCCATTATTGGGAATGACCTCCTGGATTTCTCCAAACGTACCAAATCCATCTTTTGCTGTCTGTGCAGGGGCAGAGGATCTCCCCTTTTCATGCGAGAGCTGTTTATTAGCCCGAGGTTCATCCCTGATTTATCCATGTGGATTTCCAAAGCTCCGTGGGCTGGGTGCACGGCGAGCCCTGTGCCTGTCGTATGTTCCCCCTGACGTGTTTACAAGAGTTTTGATTTACACCTTCCAGGTGTTTCTCTTGGAAAATATCCCTGCCTTTGGTTTACACATTTTTCCAATATATTTGTGGTCATCAGCAAACCCCCCCCCGTTTGTTACAGGGGATGTGCCAGGAATAAGGGGGTGTCGTTTTTATATGGGACTCACCAGCAAAATTTGGATTTTTGCATTTTAAAAAACCCAGGTAATTTTTTGACATAATTATTAAAATTTTTTTAATCCACATTTTAGATTAAATGAGGTTTCTTTTGCTCAGAGTCTGGGTGTCAGACTCATGCTTGCAGTGCACTTTTCTTGATGCAAAGCAGCCAATATTTAACCTAAAACGGGGGTTAAACATCTTTTATAGTTTTGTTTTCCAGCTTTTTTTTGAAGAACCCAAATTATCATCACACAGAAAAGTAAATGTTATTTATGCCACCCAAAAATATTTTATATTTATGACATCCAACTGTATTTTCAGTGCAAAGCTTTTCATGGAACCAGGGCGGAAAGAACCAGGCAGGGCATATTCTGAGGTTGCCAAAATGCTGAAAATAAAACCAATTTCTTTAAATTTATTTTTAATTCTGTGTAAGTTTAGCATTGATTTTTAATGCTGGATTAGCACTGCTTTTTTATTCCAGGTCAGAAGCCAGGTCTTGTTTCTGGAAGGCTTAGAAAGAAAAACTGTCATTAATTAGAGGGTACAAAGTAACTCAGAAAACTGTTGTTTTAATTCAGAAGGAAAAATATTTTCTGGGGCTCAGTTTGCCTTTGGTGGAATAGCAAAACCTTCTCCTTTAGCACTCAGATCTGCACAGGTTTTCCCACATCCCAGGAAAATGTTATTAAAATTATAAATACATAGTCCAGAATATTCTCAAAATTACAGTTTTTAATAAATCATTATTATGATCCCTCAGCATTTTTTCTGGATAAATCTGCACTGGAGCCCACAGGATTTATCTGCAAGAGAGGATAATTAACTGAGAGAATTTAGCTGTTCATTTTATTATTTTTTTTAATGAAGCACTTCACTAATTTAGTTTTATCCTCATGCTCAAAGAACGTCATGAACAGGGTTTGGGCTCTTTAAAAGACACAAAAATCCAGTGCATATCTGGGATAAGAAATGGGAATAACAAGCACAGCAGAAACTGGGATAACATCCATGTGAGAAATGGGAGTAAGTGTTGGGAAAAACCAAATTGTGGCTGCTGCAGTGCCAAATCCACACAGAAATCACGGGCAAGGCAGAGTTCTCCTTTCCCAGAGTCTCAGGCATCACCTGCAGTGCCCAGAGAGGAATTCCTAGGGAATATTTATGGAATATTATCAGGCTGTCCTGTGGGGGTTAAATGAAGGAAAGAAAACCAGCGATTATTTGAATTTCAAGTGTGTGGTGCTGGCAGCAGAAAAGGAATCTGGAAACGCTGATTATTTTATCTAAGGAAACCTGGAAATGCAGATTCATTTCTCCATTTATCCCGAGGCACCGGGAAGTGCAAAAATTGCATTTTCCGTACTCATCCAACCCCAAACTCCTCACGCAAACCCCACCAACCCTTCCTTCCAATGCCCTCCTTGGAGAGCTCATCCCAACCAGCTCGTGAGCCACCGTGGGGTGAACACTGGGCTGCTCTTCCCAAGGCAGTTTTCCTTGGAATTAAGAAGGAAATCCCAGGAGCGAGGGATTGCACAACGCAAAAATAAGAATATTGAGCAAATCCTCATCTCTAAAGCCAGAAAAGATTTGACAGTTGTCAAAGCGTGGTAAATTGGGAGGCAGATTAGCAGCCTTACTTTTGAACCTCCGAACATCTGAAACCCGTTTCCTGTTTAAAACAAGAAAAAAAAAATCAAATCTAGGTGGATGACCTCAGGCAGGATTTTTTTATTATTATTAACAAATGCAAATTGTACATCATCGTGGTAAAAAAAATATATATAAATATATATATATATATATATATATATATAAAAAAAGAGGGCCTCTCTTGGTGGTCTTGATCCCTTCTGTATATGAGAGAAAGGGGAGGAAAAAAAGCAGAAAAAATAAACTTTACCTTCTCACTTTCAGGGTGGGCAATGCCATTCCGGCGGCGGGGTCCCCGGCTCTGGGAAGTGTTAGCGCTGTCACCGCAGCCCAGGTCCCACCGGCGGCGCTTCCCCGCTCGCTCCCAGGGAAAACATTCCCTGAATTCCTGCTCCTCTCTCCCGTATCTCTGCCCGGGATCCGCGCACGCTGCAGGTTCACGGCGCTACTGTCAAATTGCAGGGGACAGGGCTAATCTAAAGCAGCAGCGACTCAGCAGCGAGGAAAAACATTGACAAATTTGCTGTTTCCAATCCTTTCTACTCTTTCCAGTCTGTTGTGTTTTGGTTTTCTATTTTTTTTTTTTTTTTTTTTCTGTCCTAAAGCTATAAATACACAGCAGCAGCTGTAACTTGTTGGTGAAATGCGCTTTATAGATCTGTTCTGGCGCAACGCGGTTTTTACTGGGTTCAAATTTGGTATTGGGAGTTCTGATTTTTAACGGCTTTCATGGTCCCGCTGGCTTTGAGCTGCTTGTTACTGTGCCCTGGTGAGGGTGGAAGTTCTAAAAGCTCACAAAAAAAAAAAGGTAACACAGGCTCAAAGATCCATTTGGTTATGAAATCATGAAAAAAAAGCTGTTCTCTTTTCAAAGCAGTGCATATTTCGTGTTTATTCACTGATTTAATGTAAGGTCTTTGGCAAACCACAGAAACATTAAGTTTGCCTTTTTTTTCCCCTGTCTTTGGGACACTGATTTCCTACTGAGCATCTGTCTCAAGGTTTGAGGATTTTGCATGGAAGAAAATTCTCTTTGACCTCAGAAAGAGGGAACACAGGTTGGATATGATCTAGATAATCATGGAAAAAAATTCAAGGGTTTTTTGGCCAGTCAATCCTATGCCCAGCTAATAATTTTGGGAAATTGCCGGTCTGAGAGGTGCACAGGTGTTAGTTCATAATTTATTATATCATTAAAATCTATAAACTGCGTGAGCCAGCTCTTACCCACCCACTGATGTCCTCGATCTGCAAATCAGACACAAAATTTATAGCAAGGCATTTATAATTCCACATTATTATAAATAATTTGCCCTTTATTGTGAATAAATCACCCTTCTTCACCCCAAAAGCTGTTCCTAGGACACGGCCTGGAGAGGGGCATTCCAGAGTGCCCTGACACCCATTCCCAACAATCCCAGCAGTTATTTTTCTAATGAGCGATGACTCCGACATTAAGAAAATCAATTAATCTTCTGTGGGCGCTTTCAAATGAATCCTCATATTATCTGGCTGTGCCCTCAGCCGGGATAGTTTAGAAAATACCAGCTCCTATCTTATCTTGTCACTTCTTATGCTGATGGGGGGGGAAAATAATGGCTGCGAGAGCCACAGGGGAGGATAATTAGTAAAATCAAGTGACTCGCTGTTTGTTTGCCTGGCAAAATGAACTTTTACCCCTCCACCGCCCCTCCTCCCCCTGATTTTCACCATCTTATCATCCAGCATTTGACATGACAGGTTAATGAGGAAACCCCCAAATTGGGCTTCTGCAGCTAATTGTGCCCGTGGTGGCTCCGGGCTGGGAGGGCTCCGTGATCCCCAGGAAATCTGAGATCTCGGGGGGATGCAAAGGCTCAAAATTTATAGAAACATTCACATATAAACATTAAATTCTCCTATTATTGCTTTGGATTCTGGGGGAGTAATTGTGCAGATTTTATAAGATCTTGACCTGAAGAGCAGTTTTAATTTTTTCTCTTTTTCATGCACTTCATAATTATTTTCTAAGGTGACTGAAGCATCCCCCAGTCTCCTCCACACTGCACTCCTGCAGAAAATGCAATTTTGGGATGAAAATGCAATTTTGGAATGAAAATGCAAAAATTTGGACAACTGAAAACAAACTCTTGCTGTGGGTGTGAGTGGAAAGACAAGCACATGGTGAGCTTTCCCTAATAATTATCCAGAGGAGGCATGAAAGGGAGTCCCTGTGCTTGACATCACCCTCTGCTACCTCCCAGCTTCTCCCAGAGCTTGGGATCTCTGCTATATTAATTAACATTTCCAGAGAGGAAATTTTATAGTGATGATACAAAATTTGCCTCTGGTTTCTGCTGTTTTTTGGGGTTTTTTCTGTTTGGATTCAAAAGTGAAATGTCATTGATGAGTGACATATGGCCCAATCCTTCTGCTGTCAGCAGGGCATCCCGCCCTCACTGTCACAATATTTTCTCCCCATCAGATTTATTCCTTCTCTTCTCCCTCTCTGTTCCCCATGCCAGCACCTCTGCATACTGAGACCACCACAAAGTGGGCTCTTCCCACTGAAATGTCATGCCAGCAGGAAAATCAGCTCCTGTGTCCCACAGGGAAACACTGGAGCTCTCAGTGACTCAGGAACGGGGAGGTGAGTGAGGAAAAATCACTTTCTCCAGCTGTTTTTTCTCCATGGAAAGGCTGATACCGTTAAATGATCACTTTTTGGTGATACTCCATTCAAAAAAACTGCTTCTTAGATTTTTCTCCAGAAATCTTCGCTTTTACACACTATGGGGTTACTCCACGATGTCCATCCCAATTCCATGACCAGCACACACGGCCAAACTCTCAGAACAAACCCCTCAGCCCATTTCTGCATCGAATTTCATTCCCAGTCCCTGGATTTATTGACATCATAATGGGCAGCCCACACAAACTGCAGCCACGGGGCCAATTAACAGGACAGACAACACCAGACATTTGAGAAGTTGCTAAACTCGGTCTCGAAAACGATCTCGGCTTTCTCCCTGTAAAAGGATCTCGTTCTGTCATCGTGCATTAAACTGGAAAGCTTCACGTTGGAAATCAGCACAAACTCATATCCTGATAAGGCCCCACATTGTATTTCAACAGATCGTATCTCCTGTGGCTTCAGTTTGTATCTGCCATGGGAATGTGAGGGGGGTTTGCAGAGGGAAAATGCTGCAAACGCTGTAAGAAATTTCTCAATGCACTTTATTTACATTTTCTGCCAATAATTGATGTCAGGTTTCCAAGCCGGTGTTGCTGAGTAGACCCTTCCCAAGGAGGGAATGAAATGGGATCTCAGAGCTCACCTCAACCACCAGCTCTGAGACAATATGGATTTAAAAGCAAATTTAGAGTCCTGTTCCCAAACAAGATCCAAGTGTTGGACTCAATGGTCTTGGAGGTCATTTCCAGCCATAACAATCCCATCATTCCATGCCTGTGTTCATAAATCTGGACATCAATCGGAAAATCATTAGCATGAAATCCACCCCAGCAAGGCCTTGATATGATTTTTCATAAACACAACAGCAGAATTACCTCAGCCGTGCTTTTCCTCCCAAAGTCCAACGCGGAGACTCAAATTGACCAAAACATTTGGAAAAAGTTGTGTTGATTTCTCTGAATTGTTCTCCCCATCAAAAGCCTTTTGAAGGTCACCACCTTCTTTTTTGACATTCATGGAAGCATTGCAGATAATGCCGTGGATTCCTTTATTTTAGAAAAGTTCAAAGGTCCATTAAGGCCTTCCACACCGTACAAAAGGCTCAATCCAACGGAAACCATTTTTCTCCCCCGATTGTTTGGAGCGGCAAGAGAACCAAACAATCCGTTATTCACACAGATCTACCCAGGAACGCATTTCCCGTGCCCAAGAGGTCCATGCTGAGACTTAACAAAAAGAACTTCTCACTGCGCTCCTTGAAAACATTAAATTTATCCATAAGCAAGAGTTTCATATGAAAATCTGGGTGATACTTGTAGGTATTTTTGGTGGGTGGGAGTTGAGATCACGGGGTAGAGAAGAAAATGCGTTGTCTGAAATTCGAGTCCATGTTTTGCACCTTAAGCTCATGGCTTCAATATGAGGACATTGAAAAATACTCTAAAATAACAGAATTGGTGTGGGATGACCATTTTTCTTGTGCAATTGTCCAGTTTTGAGCCAAACCTTTGCTTTCCCACCATGGCTTTGGACAACAACGGCTTTCGGCGCTTTTGAAGGGACCTGCCTCGAACGGAGCTCGCTGTTCCTCCATCTCGGCCGTCCAAGTTGCCCTGTGTAATACCAATGTTATTTCCTTGAAATTATAAATAGGATTTGGGTTGAATATGAATAAACTCATACCCCTTGGTATGCTTTGTAACTCTAATCAGCGTTTTCCTGCGAAAAGAAAAGGGAAAAAAAAAAAAAAAAAGAAGGGGGAATGTTTATGTGGAAAATAAAGAGGTGCTAATTTTATCTTGTGAAAGTGGATATCTCCTTACGTCCCTCCAACTTCGAGGAAGATAACCAGAATGTATTATATCATCTAAATCCAGCATCCTAGGAGATCAAACGGAATAATGTACACATCTGCCAGGGCTGATTGAAGTATTGCTGGTGCTCACTTCCGCTTCGCTAAGTATGTGTTTCATTGATAGACGGAATTTGCCACCACCATGAAAGAAACTCCAAGTCCTCTGTTTGTGCCAGTTGATTTCTGTGATATCTCGGAGGCTTTTAAAATAGGGCTCCAAAATAGATGTGCCCTTGTCACCCCTGTGTTTAAGCTCTCTCCAACAGGAAATGGCACGGGTTCAAATTTTTTTCTGCTGGAAGCCACATGGAGATAGATAAGAATCATGTCTTGTCTATGACTAAGCATTGACATTTAAATGTTTAAATTATAGTCAAAATGATCCATGGTGAACCCACCTGAGACTATTTTTCTTTGTCTAAAGTCCTACTTTCGAGCCTCTTGAAAGGGAAGGTGGAGCTCTCGGGGTTGTGACATGACCATGTTATGGGAAGGAAATGGAAGTTTGCTTTGTTGTTGGTCTTCAAAGGCGGTTTTGCTACCGTGCACCACATCATCTCCACCAGTTTATCCCTGGCTTCTCCATCCTTAGGATGGTTGGTTTAAAGCACCAGGTTTGAAAGGCAGGACGGATGAAAAAAGGCTTTTGCTTTGCCAGATCACAGATGTCGGCTTCAACACGCCCAGAAAAAAAAATATATTTTTAAAAAAAATGAGTGGTATTTCCTTGGAACTGTGGTTCCTTCTGGAGGCAGGGGGCAGCTGGAGGGGTGAGGAGGGCTGGGATGTTTATGAAGTGTGCAGGGAATTTGGAAGGAAGCTCACTGAAGGAGGACAGATGGTTGGGGGAGCTGGCAGAGTGACACTGAGCCTTTCACTTCTGGGTCGCCCGGTTCAAGCGCAGCCTTGGTCAAGGATGGCATGGAGCCATCTCCAGGCTGTTCCATGAGAAACGTGGCTGCTGAGGAGCAGCTCCTCTCCGGATGGAGGAGAGGGACGGGGTTTTTTATTCCTGATCCATTAGTGAAGGCGCTTGGGAAATACAAGGGATGTACAGTAGGGACTGGTTCAGTGGCACGGACTCGGTGACATTGCCCAGGCATTGCCTCTCCAAGGCAAGAACAGGGACCCCCACAGGATGCAGGCGATGCTGTGGGTAGGAGGAAGCATCCCCAGGAAGCAGGAGGTGTGTGCACCTGCCAGCACCAGCCTGGCGTCCCGCAAAGGAAAATCTCCTCTTATGTGTGTTTAATTCCTGACAATGTTCCCTTTCACCCCAAGCGGATCCACAGACCAGCATCTCCTTTTGTTCTTGGAAAATGAGGAATCCCTTTTGTACATTCAGATCCAACCTCACTGGAACTGTGGCCACATGGAAACATTCCTGGTGAACTGGGAGATTACTCTGTGTTTTGGTCTGGCTTTGCTGTTTTTCTTTAATTTCACTCTAAAATTCCCAAGGTTTGGAGAAGTTTGGACTTTGAAGTTGCAAAACAATTCTTCTGATCACTCCTGGATGAAGGGAAGGGGAAGGGGAAAGAGAAGGAGAAGAAGGAGAAGAGAAGGAGAAGGAGAAGGAGAAGGACAAGGACAAGGACAAGGACAAGGACAAGGACAAGGAGAAAGAAGGAAAAAGGAAAAGGAAAACAGAAAAGGAAAAGGAAAAGGAAAAGGAAAAGGAAAAGGAAAAGGAAAAGGAAAACGGAAACGGAAAAGGAAAAGGAAAAGGAAAAGGAAAATTCCTTTATTAGGAATATTCCCAGATCTTAAAGCAAGAATCTTTGACTGCAGAAGACCTCTTTTTTTGTATAAGCACTATTCCCAGGCATCAGTTTGGATCCTACCAACTCAGCTTCAGAAATGCTCATTTCACAATTCGAGTTATTGGGACATTTGACTTTTTCAGTCTCCTATGATTTTAATATTGTTTTGGGAATTCAGCAGCCCAGTGGAATCCCACAACGGCTCTTCACAAAGTAAATTTCCTCAGGACAACCACAGCCAAAGGTAACTGGGAGGGAAGAGCTGCTGCTGGGATTTTCCAGCTGGGGCACTGGAGTTTGGCTGTTTAATACAGAAAATTATCAACCCAATCACAAGTTTATAGCTCTGCTGGCAGCTGGGTGGTGTCTGACATGGATTTGTCTTCTCACAGACATCTCTGGTGCCTGAGATGTCCAGGAATGTCCATATCCTTAAGCACAGCTAGGCAGATAGAGTAAGGAATTAGGCTGCCAGGAATTTGTATTTTTCAAGTGTTGCCCAAGCTAAAGTCACTGACAAAAGTATCTGGTAGGAGAAGGATTGATCATCCAACAAAAGTCACACAGAGAGAAAGCTGGGTCTGGAGTAATGGGCAAGAAACTTGGAATATGAATTCCCACAGTTCTGGACCCCAACATTTCCACGAGGAGTGTTGGGATCGATACCAAAATCATTGAAGCCAATAAAATAATCAGTGGAAGATTCATCCAGCGTTAGAGCAAGCCACAGAACCCAAATCCCTCTCACTGGGATAACAAGTGATGGGCACATGGCAATCTTAATTCTTAGCTTAATACTTAATATTTAATTTTTAATTTTTATTAATGCCATTCCCTTGCTGGGAAGAAGGACACGTAAAGAGAAAGGAAAAAAAAAGAGAGAGGGATCTCGTGTGGCTTTGCAGAGGAATTCTTCTGTGCAAAGGGATCATCCCACCAGCAGAAGGAGCTACAGCTAAAATCCTGGCTCTGCTCACTTAGTCCTGATGAAGATTATGGACCTCAGGAAAGAACAAAGGGAAAACGTGAAACAGCCACGTTCAGGAGGAGAGAAAAGCAGGTCCAGGCAGAGGAAGGACCAGGAAGTGATGTGGGCACAGATGATGGTGTTGACACATCCTTGTCTTCAGGAACCGTGACCTTCTGGACTGTGCTTTCCAAAGCAGAGGCTGGTAGGATTTCAGCAGGATGTTGTCATTCCAGGTGGCTCCTTGGTGGGATCAGCACTCAAACAAGGAACAAGACCCAAATTCCTGCTTTCCATTGGCTTTGGAGATGCAAAATGGCACGAGGGCAGCATTGCTCTACTGGGTGAGGAATTCCCTGAAACATCTCCACCTGCTTTAACTTTTGATATTAAACAATAGCAGAAAGATTTAAAAGAGAAGAAAAATGAAAAAAAAAAAATAAGGGCAATGCTCAGGGGAAATGATCCAGTTAGTATAAATTAATTTATTATTATTATTATATTATTATTCCAGGGGAGTCCTCAGGTTTAAGGAGAGAAAATAAAACCACAGGACACCAAGCCAAGAACCAAAGTGCCTCCAGCAGGTCCTTACAATTATCCAACATTTCTGCTCAAACAAAACCAAGTCATAGGATATGGGAAATACAAAATATCCTCCAACAAAGAACCAGGAATGCCTGCGGTGCTGAATTCCACAAATAAAATGCACTCCTTGGTTTAAGGCTGATAAAGCTGCTCCTCTGCCACAAGCTGCTCCACAGGCCGCATTTCCCTGCAGAAAGTTATCCACAAGGAATTAGCTGCCTTATCCTTTGTTTATATGTATTGATGATAGTGCAAAGGCACTAAAGAGCTTTGATAGGAGATTGTTACTCCTGACTCACAGAGACTCTGCAAAAATCTTCCCCTGGAAGACAAGAAAAGTCCATAAATTGCACAGCGTTTTTTCTGCAAGTTCATGCTAATTTACTATTGCAACATTCACGAGCCACAAAATGCTCTGGGATGTCTTTAGAGATATTTTTTTTAGAAGTAAATAAATTCAGAAGGCAGGGGAGATATTCCTCATTAACTTCCTGACTTATAACGCCACAATCCTTTACTCTCTTATCAAATCAATGCACAAGAAAAATTCACAACAAGATAAACATGAAAAGGAGCAGCAGTGTTTTGCTGATTTAAATACCTTTAATTTTTAAATACATAAATCTTATGAATATATATGAATATATTATATATGCACATATGAAAATGGAAAATATCTGTCTTTCCTTGTGCAGGAAAAAGAAGCAGTTGGAAGAAGCAACTCTTGCTGCTCTTCCCCTCTCGGCAACACTTCTGAGGTTAAAGGAATAAAAATCCATCAATTTGTACAGGCTGACCTTGCAGTGTTGGGTTTTAGCTGAATTCAGATGTGCAGGATTAACCCAGCAAAGTTTACATGACATTGATTTAAGAGCTGCCTTACAGGACCTTCCAGTGAGTTCCATTAATCGGAATCTTTAATCGGGCCTTGGGATGAGGAAAAAATTGCTCAGCAGACGTGCAATGTATGATAAACAGATGTCCCCATGCATCAGATAAATCCAAATGCAGCCAGGGATCACTAATCAAGGACATGGTTTGGGGTAGGGAGCAGCTCCTCAGCCACGGTTTTGCTGAGGTGAAGATGGGATGGAGATCTCCAAGTTGGAAATGGGATTTCTCGCCTCCCAGTGCACGTTGAGGAATCACCTGAGAGCACCAGCTTGGGAAGAGATTCCCAGATTCTGGGGAGGAATGATCATGTGGATGGTTGGACCCCCCCAAAAAAGGCAGGATTGATCAGCAGAGACCTGGAAGTGTTTCAGTGGCAGTCACACCAAGCAGGGAATAACCTTGTCACGGCACTGGAGTGGGACAGGACGTGGCTCTGTCCCTAGTGTGGGATTCCGTGATGAATTTTGCACTGAAAGTTCTCCAGCAAAACACATTGAACCCTTGGAGCAGAAACTTCATTCCAATTCTGGATTTGTCATTTCAGTTTGTTTTTTAATTTTAATACTGGCTTCTCTCACTCAATATCTCATCTCCTCGCAGTCGGATTTAAACGCCCATTTTTTACTTTCTTTTTGTCCACCCATATTCTTCCCCCATTATCTTCTTCTAATGCAACTCCTTTTTCTTACACCCTTCACACCCCAGCCAGGTCACCTCATTTACCATTGAAAGGTACCAAGAAACATCTCCTCCCTCTTGGGTCTCACGCTTGAGTCCTGGATCTCTTGGAAAATCCCACCCAAACTCCCATGACCCTGGCTGGAGAACACCCAGCCCAAACCAGCGTCTCCAGGGAAATCAGCTGTCAAACCCTAGCAGATCTCCCAGGCAAAAGACAATTTTTCAACTCCTTATCACCCAGTTGTGCTGGGGCAGCTCTCAGCAGGGACAGGAAAAGGGCAAACAGCCTCTGGAAAGCCAACGCCTGCCAAATTCCCGATCATTTCCACAGCACGGCCGTGCCAGGATTTCACGCAGGAAAGCCAGCCACAGTTTTCGGACGTGAGTTTGAAGACCCATTTCCTGAGTTATTAGGATTGAAATTCCACAAAGAATAGGAATATGAAATCAGGCCGGGGTAAGGGATGTGTGTACAGAAAGATGTCACCCAAGGAGGTAAAATTTCCACTGGTTTCTGAGTAACAAGATGGAAGATCTCAGAGCAGGAGTTGTTATCAACTTTAAAATGGCACTACTGCCCCATCCACCTGGATTGCACCAAATCCAACTGGTTTTAGCTTTAGAACTCCATGGAAATCTCTCTTGACTGCCACAAACCTCTCTAACCCCAAGCAGGATCTTTATGGCAAGAGTTTACATGTGGGAGCCAACTCACAGCTCAGAATTTGGCCCATTTCTTCAGAGGACATGCCAGGAGTAGCCTGTGATGTTGTTTGGTCTCTGGAGGCAGCCCAAATGAGAGCAGAACAAAGCTTTGATGCAAATGAAAACCTACCAGTGAGTGCAGCTAAATAAAGAAAAAAAATGATTCTTTGTTATGGAAACCAGCGGAGGAAATCTTGAATTAGTCAGTGCATCGTGACCTCTCTCTGCCCTCCTGAAAAATGTGCATTTTCTTTAAGCCTTTGGACTTTCCACTGCCAAAAAGGAGAAACTGTACGACATTTCCAGCCACCTGGTACAAAGCCCAAACTTTATTTAACAGGGGAGAAAAAAAAAAAAATCATCCTTATTGTACAATAAATGTTAAAGAATCCACGAGTGAAAAGCACGATTTGTGCAAAGCTGAACAACTTTGAGTGGCTACATCCAATCATGGCACAGACAGGAAAAGCTTGAGTTGGTCTTGTGAATGAAGCATGTGGTAATTGTTTCCGTACATCCTCGTTAAGATGAAAAGCTACACAAATAAACAACAACAAAAGCTGCTCAGCGCCAATCAGGGGCTTGTTCCAAAAGAAAAAATTTAAATTAAAAAAAAAATCAAAAAAACAAAGGGAAAAAATCTGGCTCAGAGTAGTTATTCCCATGCTTCCTACTAGGAGGAGTTAAAGGATTGATGGGGGCTATGGGAGGTGGCCCTGAGTGGTTTTGCCTTTTGCCTGGGTCACCTCTGGGCAGCGCCGCTCTGGCACGAGGCTGGGCTGGGAATGAGTCAGCGGAAGGTGAGGAAGGACATGGAGAGAACCAGAAGTTACGGGGAAACACGACAATTAGCGGCGGAGAAACTGCCCTTGAGGGACCCAACGGAGTCACAACACGGAGAACCCTTCTCCACACGGGTGAATAATGACGTTGCCACCCACCAGGTCTCACCGCCTCAGTGACGGCGCTCACCAGAAAAGTCCCTTTGAAGTTTTGAAAGGGACAGGGCAGAGGTGACCTCCACGCGAGCTCCAGGATCCTTTCCTGCAGCAACTCCCTGCCACAGCTGCGTCCTGGGGATGGGGACCTCTCTAATTCGGAGCTGGAGACGATCCCCAGCTGACATCCGCAGCGAGGCTGCGCCGGCTGAGGGCTGCACAAAGAGTTGTGTATTCCCCATAATTGTCCTCCTTATCAGTGTGGGTGAGTGTGCAGTAGTCTAAATCACACAGTCATGACACTCCACATGGCTGAGCAGGAAGAGCCCACTTGGCCTGGGCTAGATTAGTCTAATCCCACCTCCCTTGTTCTGTCATAATACCCCTCCATCCCTTCACTCCCTATAAAAATATCCAGCTGTTGATTAAAATTAGTGAACTGTTGGCTTTCGGAGTCGAGTTGGCAGCTGATTCTCTGTGTTTCCTAGATATCTCTGGATGAATTCCCCATTTACTCGGCGGCCTGATCCTGTGAACTGCCAAGCTCTCCCGAGCGGGCGGGATCAAGCCTTGGCTCTCGGGACGCGCGGATAAATCAGGGCTGAAGGGCTTCCTCCTGTTCCTCCCCACCAACCTGCTCCCAGCATTGACATTTTCCCTCCACGGGTGTCAGGCTGCCTTTGGAAAGAGAAAAACAAACGCTGGCCTGTCAGCTGGGTGCTCTCAAGAGTTGCACTCCTTTGAAAAGGGGACTAAAATAAAAGTCTGGCTTAAGGCCCCCAGCCAGCTCCAGGCTGTGACAGGAGGCTGCAGGAAGCCACCAGGCTCTCCTCAGCAATCCCAAGCAGGCTGCAGAACACCAGGATTTTGAGGAAACTGCTGTGAAATGCAAAATATTTCCATGTCTCAGCCTGGATTCATCTTACAGAGCCTGTGCTGTGGCAGCAAGAGCTTGTAAAGAAAAAAATGGGGGGGAGAACAGACTGTGCAGAAAGAAAACAGATAAAATCGTGGGTGCAGTTGGAGGAATGTTCTGGAGAGGAGGATTCATTTTTTTATTGGTTTTCTTCCTGCAGATTCTTTCTGGAGGGCTTGGAGAAATGCTGGGAATCCTCAGCTGGTGCATGTTGCTGCTGGATTTATTTTCCACCAGCAAAGGATCTGCCTCCAGCTCTGTGGAGTCCTGGGAAGTCAGCGGGAGATTCTGGCTGTTCCTACAAGGGCTGGGACACCACCAGCTGCAGAGCTGGACCCCAAAGTAGCAGCAATCTTATATTTACAGCCATGGCTGCGTCAAATCCAGGGTGCAGCAGGCACATAATCAACCTCAGCAACTCCATCCCGTCCTGAAAGGGATCACTTGGGGCTGACAAAGGGGAAGCAAAGAGGTGTCACCTCACAGTGGCCCTAAAACAATAGATATCCACTGTTCTTGTCCCCACTGTTGGGGGCTCATCCAATCCAAACACAGGCTGATTGTCCCAGGAAAGTGTTGTTGGGATTTAATATAACTTTTCTAACTCTTTTCATTAAAAAGGACCTTGCAGCTCTGGTTTGTCAGCAGCACAGATCCTTCCCTACAGAGCTGGAATTCCAGCAGGAATACAAGGAGGATCAAGCTGCATCTCACAGCTCAGGCTGGGGGTCAAATGTCCTGTCATTCACCTATGAAATCTTTATTATAATTTCCGAAAGGGAGCACAAATTCTGACATGTAGGAGTAAAATTTGTCTTCAAGACATTTTGATGATTTACTTTTGATATCATGCTCACTCTAATATGTTAAAAGCATAGAATGGAATGGAATTGTTGAGGTTGGAAAAGAGCTCTGAGATAGCCCAGAGAGGATTTGTATGCACACGTTAACCTCCTGGAGCACCATGGAGGAAGGCAGGGTAGGAATAATGTGCAAAATATTTTCTTAAAGTGTTTTTTCCCCAACTTTCCACTGTCTTCATTCACTTCAGTCAGTTTTCTGAGTGAACATGAGGATGTGGGATCTCCTGGGACAGCAGCAGTGAAGGCGTGAGCTAAGGGGAGTGAAGGGAAAAGACCCAGCCGTGTGGAAGGGCAGGACAGGGCACATCCTGGAGAAATCATTCCAGGAGAACTGGAACCTTTTGGACATGCCTGGCTGAAGAAGCCTGGATAAGAGGATTGCTGTGGATGCTGAAAGCCACATTCCCACTGCACAGGACTGGAGGAGCTCCCTCCTGGCACGGAGGGGACACAACGTCAAAGCATTCCGGGATTTGTCAGGATTCCAGGACTCTGCTCATTGCCCACTTATCCCTTCAGTCCCTGAAGCAATCTGCTTTTGGTGTGTCATTAACTTATCAGCTCAGCCTCAATTTATCTGCATTCACCAAGATCTGAAGTTGTGATGTTTATTCCCACCACTCCGTGGGCGGAGGGAGATCCGCTGTGAAGATTTTCCAGCGATTTCCTTTGTGTTCCTTTTGGACAAAAGCTTTGGATGCAGCTGCACAACTGTCATCGGGTCTCTGGGTAGGAGAGGAGGGACAGCTGAGGGCCTGAGTCCCAGCAGGAATCACATTCAAGCCCTAAAACAATCTGATGGGCACTGGAATAGTCATCTTTTCCAAAGGTCCCATGGGATTTGGTGCCGACAAACTTTAGCCCCTGGCATGGAAATTGAACAGGCTTAGAAAATTGAACACGCTCAGAAAATTGAACATGTTCCTACCTCACACCCTTTGGAACCTGCCAAGAACCGTCTCAAATAATTGGTTTGATGCTCTGCAGGGTTTTCAGGCTTCTAAAAGGAGAAAGGCACAAGAAAAATGCGGTTTCCAGGATTTAGAGGGGATATCTCAAACGATGGAGGTGGTGATTTGCCAAGGAAAGAGCGTCAAAGAGTTGTGCCCATCAATATGGACACCAGTAATAATAAAAAATTCCCAGGGAAAGGAATGAGAAGTGATGCCTTGGGTGTGCTGATTGCCACGACATGACTGGGATGAAAATGAAACTTTAAAACCCATGGAAGTGGAGTTTTCCTTTCTGTTTCCCACCCAACTCAACGCATACATCCCTAAACTTCCCTGGATTTGATGAACTCCACTGACATTTCTGCTTGCCTCCAGCAAGGGCAGCATGACCTGCAACGTTCCTGGCAAAAACCCAGCAGGCAAGAGGAACACAGCAAGGATTTGCAGAGCAAATACAATTTTCTGCCTGTGAATCCCATGGCCAGTTCAAAATCCATGAACACAATCCATGGATGGAGGGCAGACCATGGAAGGCATTGGAAGAGCAGAGGACCAGAGATTTGCAGTGCAAATCCAAGCTCAGGGTGGATTGGAAACTGCAGGAATACACAAAGGAGCTGCAGGATTTCACTTGGTGGACACAAGGCTGTGCAATGCCCATGATTTTTCCTCTTGGAGTTTCTTTGTTCCTCCACTTTGGATCCCAATTTCTGAGTGTGGCCACCACGTTGCCATAAATGGTTGCCTTTTCCACAGAACTTCCCTTTGTGATCACCACTGGGGAGAATATAGGAAATTTTGGGGAGTTTTTTGCCAAAATAATATGGATATTCAGCCTGAGTTCAACAACCCTGTGCAAGAGCAAGTCTAGAGCAGATTTAGACAGAGGGGGACAACCTAAACAGCTTTTATTTTATTACCCTGACATGTTTAACTTTTTTCCACCCTTTTTTAGAGACTGGAACTGCAGGATTTGCCCTTTGCAGCTGTATGAACTGCATGTTAAGAGTAACAGAGCTGTCTCAAATCCCTTTGTATTCCAGGGACATTTTTCCAAGGCATTTTGTCTTCGTAACAATACCCAGAGCTCCCTAAATTTTGGGAAGGTCATTTGTTTCCTAGCAGAGAGATTCCCTTATCCAGAGCTTACTAGAGCCCAAACAACAATTTATAAACTCTAAGCTCCTTTCTCCTTCAAGATGAAGTGCTTTAGTGTTGAAGCCAAACTAAATCTTTAAATGGTATAAGAGGCATTTGGATTTTTTTTTCCCTGCCCAGCTGACAGTAGGTTTACAGTTTATAATCTGGCCTTTGTAAAGGCATTTGTCAGCCTGGATATTTCATTTTAAAGCGCGACCACCCATGAGGACGCACAGACAGGAAGCGTTTGTTCACTTGCACCAACAGCCCATTTGAAGGTTGGCTGCAAAATAACAGAATTTAGTCACAAAGGCAAACCTTTTTTTTTCTTTTTTTTTTTTTTGGTGCATTATCTCCCTAACATCTCGTTTTAAAAAGCAGCCTTTGTTTATGGGAAGCGAGTCCTCGGCTCTAAATTTGGAAATTCGACGTATTCCCCTAATCCCCGTGTGCTCGCAGGGACACTGGCTGTGCATCTTTGGCCTCCCAAAAGACAAGAGCTGCTTTTATCTTCTCTCCCAGGGTCCCCAGTTTAACTGGCCCACCAGAGGAAGAGGAGTCTTAGCACTCCAGGGGCAGAGGGGAAATGTTCAGCCCAAGTTAACATTTTCCATCAAACCAGACCCCTTGGAAGCGCTGCAGCTCCGTGCCCATCCTATTTCTTTGGATGTGCTTCCATGTTCAGCAGATTTGGTCATGCCAATTGAATAGAAACCTCTCCAAGACAAAGGAGAAAGGCAAGAAATAGGATTTGAAGTTAAAAACGAGTGGTCTCCACTTCTTAAATAGATGAGTTGGTGTCTCCCTGCCGGGGCTGAGGGGGAGAAAGCAAGGCCGGAGCAGAGGGGCTCTCCCAGACAGCACCACACAGAATATTGCATTCTTTCCCCCAGTATCACAAGTAACACTCACTTTTTATCTCTATTGCTCAAAGGTTTAAAGGGAGGAAATAGTTCCAGCAAGTGATAAAGATTTCAGCTTTTTTCATTTAAGTCGGTTGCAAAATGTAACAATAAATAATTATTACCTCAAACACCCATGGCCTGGGGTTTCATCACTTGGGGGACAGACCCCTTAAGTACCTCAGTGAGAGAGGTTTTAAGAGTATTCTCAGCCTTGCAGCCCCCAAAATATTTGCAATATTTGCAATCCTTTTAATTCTCTACTTCCTACTGGGTCCAGCAGTTTTTTGTCTCCCCTAGAAAGTCTTTGCAACCCTTTATTTGTTTCTTGGTTGCTGGTAAAAACTTTGGTATTCAAGAAATCTTCTACAGAAGAAAACATGATGATAAAAAAAAAAAAGCAAGGGACGGGAAATTCTCCAATTCATGGAACCTCAAAATGGTTTGGGTTGGGAGGGACCTTAAAGCTCATCAAGTGTCATGGGCAGGGACATCTTCCATTGTCCCAGGCTGCTCCAAGCCCTGTCCAGCCTGGCCTTGGACACTGCCAGGGATCCAGGGGCAGCCACAGCTTCTCTGGGCACCCTGTGCCAGGGCCTCCCCACCCTCACAGGGAGCAATTCCTACCCATGGAGCCCCCTCAGCCATATATGAAGGATTCCACAAGAAACGTGCAGGAGTTGGTGATTCCTCCAGCACCTCTTTGGGCAAAGAGGATTTTGAGAAAATTTTTAGGGAGAGATACAAGCAGAAGTCTGGGAAAAACAATGGGAAAACATCAAAAAGGCAAGAGGAGAATACCTGTGAAATGGAAGGGGAAAATGCCCCAGGCAGGATATTTTAAGTCCTCTCTTCTTGTCCCAAATGTCACTGTTGTGACAGAGCTGTCTGAGGCATTGTGCTGCCAGCACCCCCTCTGCATGCCCAGGGAAACCTGCTCTGTGTCCATCTGTCCTGCTGCTGCCAGCCTGGCTTTGTTCTGCACAGCTCTGACAGTCCAGATGGTTTTTGATGCATCCAGGGCTCTGTTTCTTGGCTGGCAGCAGCAGCTCTCCCAGGGCAGGGGTGCAGGACGTGCCTGTGGTGCTGCTGCTGTTTCTGGCCATACCTGAGCCCGTCCTCTCTCCAAACTTGGGCTGTGAGGCAGCTGCAGGCACCAGGTTGAGTCTCTGGCTGTTCACAAGCCTTTCCAGGCATCCTGGAGAGCAAACACACTTTCCAAAAGGGATTTCTCACAGCAGCTGATGGCTCAGGCCGTGCTTTTAGTGGTGGGGCTGTGCAATGTAACCTCAGACAAGGAAGATTTTTGTGTCCCTTTCTCATCAGGACACGTTGTGCTATTTTGAATTGTGCAGCCAGGGCAAAAATCATCCTTTTGAGCCTTCCAAGGATGTATTGAGGCCTACAAACACTTTAAGTGGACTTTGGCACGTGGGGTTGGATTCAGTCCTGCTGCTGGAGCTGCCCTCCTGCCCTGCAGTGCCCAGCCCAAACACCAAAGCCACAGGAAATGTTTGTCCTAAATATTCAATGTGTCTCTAAAGTGAAATAAACTCTTGCTGAAGCACTTGAGCCTGATCCAGATCCAGGAATGGAGTCATCTGGAGAAATGGAGGTAGGACATCTTGGACAGTGGTCCAGGAATGGAACCACAGAATCATGGAATGGTTTGGGTTGGAAGGAAATTCAGGGATCATCCCATCCCACCCCCTGCCATGGGCAGGGACACCTTCCACCATCCCAGGTTGCTCAAGAACTCCATCTAACCTGGCCTGGGACAGTTCTAGGGATGGGACATCCACAACTTCTCTGGGCAAACTCTTCCAGTGCCTCCCCACCCTCCCAGGGAAGAATTCCCACAGTCATACAAACACATTCCCCCAAAAAATAATCCAAATTTTACTCAGAGGAAACCTGGAGTTGTGTAAAATTCCAGGGTGCTTCAAATACAACCCCAAGTGGTCAGAAGTGGGGCTGGGGCTGTCATTGACCTTCCCTAATCCACACCCCTTCTCCATCAGTGTCATTCCCTGTGGTTCCTCTTCCAGCATTTCCATCTGCTGCTGACACCAGCCTGGATCCCAAGGTGAGGGCTGGATCACAGCTCCTGCTCCAATCCTGGCAGTTTAAATGGTTTAATGTCACCTCTTACAGACAGGCAACACCCAGCACTGAACCAAAACTGGCTGGCTTACAGGTTTCCTCTGCAGGAATGCTCCAACACCAGGAATACATTCTTTATGGAGCCAGACAGCTCCTTAAACCAGGATTAGCCCATGGGAAATGTTGAAGTTTCGCTTTTCTCCCAGAACAATGCTCTTCTAGAAATAGAAAGAACTTTTTCCTCCAGAAATGCAGCATCCTGGGGTGGATCAGCCCTTGGATTGATTTCCACATCATTATCTTCTTGTCCCACATGTCTCTTTCAGCAGCTCTTCTTCCTGGCACACAGATTCCATAATCAATAACCGACATAAACTTTGGAGATAATTTAATATTTATTTCCCCCTTTTCTGAAGGCATTCAAAACCATTCAAAAATGCATTTTATTTTCCATATCCTTCACTGAATTTGCATGTAAAGCATTATTTTGCATTCCCATGGCAGTTTCACACCATCCCAAGAGGGGAGGAATTGCCTTTTGCAGTGCCTGGAGCTGATGCAAACCTTTATGGCCGGGGCAGTGAGCCTGGAGCCCTGCTCAGCAGTGAGGATTTAGGGGTGTGACCTTCTGAGCCTGGGAAACCTGAGGAATCTCTGCCTGCCACAGATGCACTCCCTGCCCCTTGCAGCCCCTCGTTTTACAGCTCCAGATGTGCTGCCTGGTTTAGTCTGGACTGGGACATATTTTAAGGCATGTCCGGAGATGTGAATTCAGCCCAAGCAATTCCAGATCAGTTCATCCACTCCCATTCTCACCCTCAGGAATCTGGGTTTCCCTCAGCTTTGCTGGAGCTGTCTGGACCCCCCTGTGACTCCTAGGGCCGAGTTTAAGTTTTCTAGGAAGCCTGGAACAACCCCACTGACCCAAATCTTCAGCACAGACGATAAAAATGATTTTATAACAACATCGAAACCACTCCACAGTGTTTCAGTAAACAGTAAATTTATTTTGAGGTTGTGTCCCACCTTCATTTTCCTCAGTAAAGACTATTCCATTATTAGTTTTATCCTTATGAATCTTCTTCCCAACACTCAACCTTTATTTATTACTTGTAAGGGGCATCTATCACCATGCCTTAGAACTGTAAATATTCTACTTACACTGAGCACATCCTCTCTGTTTAAAATCCGAGCTGTGCGGTTTTATATAAATCTGTTTCCTTTCTAAATTGAAAGGTCCCCAAAGATAAACCCACAAGGATCCCAAAGTCATGAACCACAGCCTAAGCCCAGGCTGCAGCCCAAAGCATAATAATAATTAGGAAGAAAAATAATTACCTGGAAAGACTAAACTGAGCCTAAATGCAGGGAATGGTGAAAGGAGGGACTCTTGGAATGCATTCTTGGGAAAAATTATTCCGTTGATTTTCTTGACAGGTCACATGGCCACAAAAAATGTAATTATTGGGCTAAAATATAGGGATTAATGCAGATTAGGCAGAGGGAGAGGAGAATATCACCCAAATTATTAATCCAAATCATTTGAAGGAGCAGCCTGGTCAAACAAAGGCAATGTGGCAGCTTTGGATGGTGCCTGCAGCTTTTCTGAGGGATCAAATAAATAAAAAGCAGCATTGGGTGGTTTTTTCTCCAGGCACAGCTCTGCAGAGTGAGGATCACCTGCTCCCTCAGACTCCAAAATCCCATCACAAACACAGATCCTGTGCCAGCATTTCAGCTTTTCAAGATTAATTTGGTTTTATTTGCTTCATTTCCAGCAGAAGGAAACGCAGGATTCTCCTGGCAGGCCCCGAGGGGGCCGATTTATTTTTCATTAGCTCCAAATTAGCCCAACGATGAGACAACTTTTCAAAAGGAGACGTTTGAAAGTGGCTCCTTTCAGAAGGAAGTCAGAACGAGGCACTTTGTGGTTTGTTTGGTTTCTTAATGGTTCTGTCCCCTCTCTGAAACCCTCCTGGCTGCCCAGTGCAAACTCAGGATTGATTTTAGTCCAGCCAAAGGTGCAGCTGAACTATTAAATTACGTAGAACAGGAGGCCACTGAGGTCTCCTTGACACTGGCACTGGCTGTGGTGATGATAAAGTGGTGTTTTCACATGCCTGGGGTCGAATTCAATTTGTAGTGAGGATGGATAATGTGAGGATGTGGCTGTTTTCTGTTTTCCCTCAAGCCCTGCCCCAACCCTGGAGTAATGAATCCAAAAAAAATCCTGTTGGCCCAGTGGATAATTTCTCTCCCAGTTGTTCCAATCCCAAACCTCACTGGAACAGCTTTGGGCCATCATGTCCTCACTTGAGCACCCCTGAGCTGTAAAAATGCACCTGGCACCATCCCCACTCCCAACCAGCAAGGGGTTAACACCACCCCAGACCCAAACTGGCAGGAAAGGCTTTGTGAGGAGCAGATCCATGGCAGAACTGAGTCACCGGCGCTCCGAGGTCACTCTGGAGCAATGGCTTGGCCGGTGTCCAGCCAAAGGAAGAGTAGCTGGGGCTGCAACACCCACACGAGGTGCCATCAACACCCCACCATGGGGAGGTGACCCCAGTGATGTCCCCAAACCTTGTGTTTTCTTTGGAGTCGCAAAAAGGGTCTTTTTGGGGTGTTTTCCCCACTTTTCCCCCCATTTTCCACGAGGGAGAGCTCTGCTCGTTGCACACGCACGGAAAGAAGGGGTAAGAGGATTTTTCCTCAGTGATGTCACCAGCCCTGAGTAAATTCTCTGACCAAAAGCGAAGGCCAAGGGAACAATTTGTGCTGCATCCTTTAAATGCCAGTTCCCCATTTGTGAGCGGCGCTACAGGAACAATCAGGGCACTTAATAGCCAGCTGCAAAGTCGTCAGGTATAAATATTTACAGAGGTCTCTTGCAGCGTGGACATTCCTCCAGATGCAAGAGGATCCCAGGCGTTTCGTGGCATTTTCACCTTCTGCAGAAAGAATCCTGGTTTAGACACACTCGGCCATAAAACGACAGAAATAGCATTTTATGGAAAACCCGCACTGCACCCGCTCTTGAGGAGCTGTTCCCTCTCTTCTCCTCTCTTGGAATGGTTGAATAGCTCTAATTTTTGGCTCAAATAAGATGCTTCAAAGCTAAAGTTGTTCAAGGCATGGAGAAGCAGTGTCCTGTGGAGGAGCAGTAATTGCTGAGGTGTGCGAAGGGATGAAATGGAGAGGGATGGGGTGGAATTAAGGAAAAGAAAATCCCTCTTTTATGGCAAAGCCTATCCAGCCCCTCAAAAGAAGAGTTTGAAACCTTCTTCTTGAAGAAATCCAATATTCAACAAATCACAGTGTTGGCAGAAGGGGCAGAGGACCTGATGGATCATTTTTGTGGTTAGGGGTAGATCCATGGGCACCCAGTCCAAACCCAGTGGAGACTTTCAGGGAGTGAAAAACAGACCTCCAGCCCATCTTGTGATTTCACTGCCTGTCCACACTGCCATTATTTAAATCATCCCGCAGTTTCTGTGCTCCTTCATCCCTTTCCTTTCCTTATTCTCAATGCAAATTCTCATTCATTACCAGATTGTGGCTGAGAGCCTGAGAATTACCATGGAAAAGTCCAGGTCTTTCCAGATATTTGCTCTTTGTGTGTGAAATATAACCAAGGAAAAGGTGACTTTGAGGAGGATCTTTTTCTTGATGGGAAAATATGGTTTTATGAACACAGAATTATGGAATCGTGGGGTGCAACCATTGGCCTGATGAGGCTGACCACAGCCAGGCTCTGCAGCAGCCACAGTTTTGTTATTTTTCACCCCAGACACCAATTTTCACCTGATTTGTAGGACCTTGTGATGATGAAGTGGTCTTGTGTTTATCAGCCTTGGCCAGAATGGGCTGCTGGGTTCAGAAGTGAAAGCTTTCCACCCCGTTTCCCTGGAAGTCAGAAGATGAGGAGGTCATGAGGCAGCACCTCCCACCACCATCAGCAGAATTCCTGAGACCTAACACAGATTAAATCCCAATTAAAACCTCACCGTTTTCTCATTTCTGAGGGACACCTTGCTCGCCTTCTCCGCACACATTCCTCCAGCATCAGCTGTGGATGCTCCAGTTGGGATTGGCAAACCCAACTGGCCATTCCTCCTTTTATACCTCCTGAAACTCCCCCCATGACTTCACTGAGGAAGGATTGCAGTGCGGTCCAGGCTGGAGCTGAGATCCAGGAATTACGGTGAGTTTTCAATGCAAATCCTATCAGTGGGTTTCTAAAAAAATCCTAAAAGGTGCCGATTTTGTGCTGGAAAGGGAACAGAAGTCAGGCTGCAATATTCCTGCCTGCCTCTTTTTAGTGATTCCAGACTCCAGGCCAGGCAGGATCTGGCTATTTTCACTATCATGTTATCACTCCACAATATGTCAGCAAATTCTTGTCCAAACATGATTTTTTTCCAAGCCACGTTTTATCACTTCTTTTCCATAATCATGACTGATAGGGAATCTAATCTGAATTGGGCTTGGAGGAGGCACGAGAACAATGAAGTGCCGTCAGCACAGGGGAGAACATCCCCTTCCTTTATTCCTAAAGCCAGGCCTCTCCTCAGAACAGATCCCCTCAGTGCTGAGACAAGGTTGGACAGCAAAACATGCATCTCTTAAGGCACCTGAAATTGGAAATAAATCAAGGAATGTCAAAGTACAGGAATGTCAACAGGCTCTGCTCTAATTGTGCAGCTCAGAGCTGCTGGACTGGCTCAGCTGACAGCTCCTAACCCAAGCTCCTGCTGTGGGCACATCCTTCTGTCCCAGAGATCATGGAATCATGGAGTGGTTTGGGTTGGAAGGGATCTTAAAGCTCATCTCATTCCGCATCTTTCCAAATTGTCCTTGGACACTTCCAGGAATGGGGCAGCCACAGCTTCTCTGGGAAACCTGTGAGGCCTCTTCAGCCTCACAGGGAAGAATTTCCACCCAATATCCAACCTAATCCTACCCTCTTCCCCTTTATTTAGTATTTCTTTCTCTTTTTTCCCTTTTTTTTTAGATTTCCTTAATTTATGTGTTATTTTCTTGCTTTATTAAAAACTGGTATTTTCACTCTGAGGCATTCGCTCCCATTTAATTTTTCTTTTTGTATTGTTTTGCTTTCTTAGCTCAAATAGATTGTAAATAAAGCAAGCACTAGGTTTGCTTGATTTCAGAGGGACCTGGCAAAAGGCAAATATTTACAAGTTTATATTTTGTCTCAAAAACTAAAGTTAAAGAAAATCAAAGCTTTGCTAAGCCATGTTTATCAAATACAACCTCCCTGCCCTGTTGAACGCAGGGCAGGCTGATCCTTCCAGCCAGGAATGATCATTCCAGATTTAAACCTGGAATTTTATGACTATTTTCCATACTCAGTTACAAATTAAATTCCTATTTTTGAGCCCAGCTCTTGACAGCCCAGAACCATGACCTTTTCTCCCTAAAACACCCTCTACCTGTAATGACAGCTCCCCTAATTAAGAGAGGTGACAGCTTCCCGGGCCTGAAGCCAAACAAACCCTTGGAAATCCGCTTTTTGCCACATGCAGAGTGTTGACACGGACGTGGATAAACCTCATGGAAATCAATGACCACAGAGGGCACTTTCCTTCTCCAGGCAGGAATATTTTTGGACAATGTTTCAGGATAAATAGGAGGAAAAGCAGTGGTTTAGCAAACACAAATCTCTCCAAGCTGCCAAGCAAAATTAACCCCTCTCTTAATTTTTCAGGTTTTTTCTGAGCTGAACAAGGCTCTTGGGAAGGGGAATGGGTTTTGTGCTGTCACACTCAAGAGGTAACTGAGCCTTTCAAGTGCTGATCTGACTTAATCTTTCAAAAATGTGTCCAAATTGCCCGAGCAAGGAAAAGCCCATCCATCCCTGCCCTCTCTGCGAACGGAGAGATCCTTCAGAGCAACGCCTGCATTCCAGAGGTAATAACCTCCAATACCTTAAGTCAAAAAGCCAAGCCAAACTCCCCGGGTAATGCATTTGGGATTAAGGTTAAATAGGCTCCCGTCACTAATAATGCATCTGCTCCCCACGGGGAGATTTGGTGGGAATGGAGATTTTTTTGAGGGATGGAGCTCCTGCAACGCTCCCCAAACAAACCCAGGGGTGCACCAGGAGAACCCCAACCCCACCCCACCCCGGTGCCCCCTTCTTGACTCCCACCCTGACTATGCAGGAGGGCACAAAGTGGGGGGGGGAAAAAAGGGGGGGGAAAAAAGCTGGATTCAATCCATTCTGAGCTGGCTGGATGTGTCTGGGATGGAGACAGATGCTGTTTAGACAGGCTGGGTCGGTGGGTGGCCGGGCGAGGAGACCATGGCTGTACAGTTTATAGAAGGCTCCCGGCATAAATGAACTGTTGAAGACCATTGGAAGCCTCAGTGAAATCACAACACGCAGGAACACGGGGGAGGGAGGGCCAAAAAAAAGGCTCTTTTTGAAAAAGCACCGAGAGAAAGGGATGTTTGGAGGGGCTCGGGGAAAAAATCACAATGAAGGGGGTTCTGAAGCTGCCATTCATGAGCCCCAAAGAAAGTAAACATGCCCAGGAGGGGCTGAAAAAAATAATAATTAAAAAAAAAAAAGCAGATCTAAATAGTTTTTCCTGCATTGGGGCGAAGGAACAGACGTGCCTTTGCCCTGCTCCTGTCTAGTCTTGCTAGGTGGAAAGCTAATATTTGAGGTCATGCTTCAGTGGGGAATATTTGGGTATTAAAAAAAAAGCTGTCCAGGCAGCTTTGCCCATTGCCAGCCTGCACGGGATAAAAAAAAAAAAAAAAGGAGCTGATTTGGAGTTTCCTGGGTTTATTTAGAGATAAGCCCGAGGTGACCTTTCACTCCCACACACGCACACATTCGCCTAGAAATGGAACTGGCTGATGCTTGAGGTCTGCCTTCAGGAAAATCCAGAGTTTCATATGGCAAATTGCACCAGAATCCCGAAATCTGGGGATTGGCAAACTCTGGGATTGCAAGGAAAGTCACTGGGACTGAATTCCAGCCCGTGTTCCCCACTTAGGGAACAACAATCTGCATAAGCTGCTTGTTAAACCCCAAGACCACAAATCCAGTTTGTTCCTACATTTCCCTTCTCTGTTTCAAGACAAGAGCCAAAGACTGGAAAAACATCCAGGATTTCCCAGCTCTTCTCTCCTTTCACTCCCCTGCTCCTGAAGGAAAAGATCATCCCAAAACCTCAAAATTTGTGAAAAATCAGTTAATTTTACATGGATTCAAAGTGTCCCTGTGAGTATTTTTCCCCTCCTCGTTCCAGGCTGGAGCTTGACATTAAATGGCTCAAAATGCCACAGGAAAGGTTCCATGGTGGCCTTGGAACTGCTGGGTTGAAGGTTGGGCTCGATGATCTTGGAGGGGTTTTCCAACCTCAACAATTCCGTGACTCCATGAAGAAGGGAAGGACGTGGGAACAGAAACACGTGGAAATCAATCCAAATATTGGGATCAGAGATAGGCTGGGAGCAGAGGACTTTTGGACCTTGATGCCACTGGTGGGATCAAAACCCCAAGTATTAATAAGTTTGATGTATATAAATTGCCTGTTTTGGGGGATTTCTCTGGCTTTAGGACTTTTCCCTCAGCGTGATAGGCGGAATGTTCAGAGATGGAGACTCCCAGCATGGAGAGGGTAATTTGGAAGAGTCCAGATCAAAAGTCCAAAGACTTTTGGCAGAAACCCAGATCTCATCTCACCAAAATGGATTCAAATGGTGCAGGTTGGGAAAGAGCAGTGAGCCCTAAAGAACACCGAGGCTGTGGGAATTCCAGCACTGGATGGATCCAAATATTAATCTGGATGCTCCTGGGCAATTCTTGGGATTGGCTCCTGAACAAGAAACAGAAAAAAGAGAAGAAAAAAACTCTTTTTGATGAGCACCTCCAGCTAAACCATTTCCATCCTGGAAATAAAATGTTTCCAGGTCAGAAAAAAGGGAATTAAAATGAATCTAAAAATAATTTACTGTTCTGAACCAAGCCATGACAAATTTATCTGTGGAGTTCGGAGGATTTCTCTCCGTTTATTGGCATTGCAAGTGCTACGATGAAAAATAGAGGCATGAAAAATAAACTCTGCTACTTCATGTTTAAACTCCTGTGACTCCCTGTGCTCTGGATTTTCTGGACCTCCACAAGAATTCATTCCCTAAAAAAATAAAACTGTCCAGCTATTAAAAAAATGTGCAGCCTCATCCTAATTAGTGGCTGATAAAGCGATGGAAACCATATTTCTCCCAGTTTGGACCAAACAAAACTAAGATTAGAATATCTAACAATAAAAATTCCTTTTAGTAGTTTAAAAAAAAAGGAGATCAGAGTGCATTTCACCTAGCAGAGGTCAGTTTATTTAATTACAAGTGCCACAGAGTATCAGAAACTGAAATATTAAATGATATTAATGCCGAAGAGGCATCTTCACACCCATACATTACGCACAGAAGCAAGGGCTCAAAGACAATCTTAATTAATTCTTTGAAATATCTCCAGCTCCCACCTTTCCCCCTCTCCATAAAAAAGAAAACCAACCCAGGTTCATCATCCTGAGACCAATCCCACTCCTGTTTCTTTGAGGGGCAAAACTCTGATTTCCATTGCCTTGTTTAAATTGCTTCTAAGAAAAAACCGTATCAGCGGCGATTTTTCTCCTGTCTCGCCCCTGCTGCTGGTTTGATAAGGGGAGCGCTCCCCTCGCTGCGACTCCACGCTTAATTAGCTCCAGATGCAGCCTAATTAGTCAGTCTGCAGGGCGAGCATTGTTCCCTTGTCACTGGAGCCCAAGTGGAAGAGCTGAGATTGAACATGAGAACCAGATGCGCACGGCGCTCGGGGCTGCCCATCCCGGGATCCCCCGAATCCGGGGCTGGGGGATGAGGAATGTTGTGTTTAAAAGCCACGGGCACGGCCTGAGCCTGCCATGGTTGGAGGGAGGCAGCAGCTTGTGCTGAGGGAAGGGGTCACAGCTTCAAACAACCCATTCCCGTTAATTCTCCGTTGGGCGTCCTCTCGATGGGATTTTGGGACAAATTGCTTTGACATCCGGCACGATTTTGCTCAGCAGGGTTGTGTTCCCCACCTTTCCTCACCTGATTTAGCCATTAATTCCTCTGTAATCCCACGGAGATACCTTTAATTTCAGCGCAGAGATTTTCCGTGCCCCTTTCACTAATTTCAAAGGTTGGCTTGTTGGGGAGGCATTCCAGGTCTGGAATTAGGGAAAACAGCAGGAAAATCAGATGGTCAAAGGATTAACAGGATCTGGGATAGCAAGGAACTGAATTCCAGCCCGTGTTCCCCACTTAGGGAACAACAATCTGCATAAACTTCTTGTTAAAACCCAAGACCACAAATCCCATTTGTTCCTACATTTCTCTGTTTCAAGATAAGAGCCAAAGACTGGAAAAACATCCAGGATATCCCAGCTCCTCTCTCCTTTCACTCCCCTGCTCTTCAAGGAAAGGAACATCCCAAAACCTAATTTCGAAGGCTGGCTTGCTGGAGAGGCATTCCACATCTGGAATTAGGGAAATCAGCAGGAAAATCAGATGGGCAAAGCGCCTTCCCCTAATGCCATGTGACACCCTCATAAACCTGACGTGATTTGTACAAATCAGGAGGGTGAAACTCAACCGGCAGCCTCGGGAGAGCTCTTGGAGCAAAAGGATGGAGGAGGAAGGGAATTTGTGCTCTAAAATTCCTCGTGGCTCTGAAATTTGTGTTGTCCTGGAGCGTTGGCTGAGCAACGCTCGGAATGGTTCCTCAAATGCTTTCCAGGTCAGCTCAGTGGTCAATTTTAACAGATTAAATTAAGACAAAACAACTTTTGGTGGTTAAAAGGTGTTTCAGCAGCAATTCGACTCAGCAGAGCCTTCTGCCATCTCAACATTGCTGAAATTTCCACATGAAAGAGTGATTTCTCCATACTCCAGGGACATCCGTGCCATATGGAAAAATAGCAGCTCTGACCCATGGTGGTTTGTTCTGTTTCATTTGGAAAATGAATTGGAATACTGTATAGGAGATCCAGCCAAGGGAACTGACCCCAAAGCAGGAGAGGTCTGGGGATGAGTTCATGAAGACAAATGCCTGAACGAAGATTCCTTGAGCTCAGAACAGCTCTGTGGAATCTCTTCCTCATCCAAAATTATGATTTTAGATGAGGAACCAGCCTGACTCTCAGCAAATAAAATAAAATAAAAACTCACTGAATTTGGGCCATGAAACACCAAATTGCTTCCCCAGAAACCTCATGCAAACACCACGATGATGTTATCAGCCCAGCCGGGGAAAAAGCTGTTGGTGTAAAAACAATATTTAGTTTAATTGTGAGCTCAGATGATTCCATGGACCAAGTCCTGTATCTCAGAGGGGTTTCAGGACGGGGTCCTTTCATTTCTCAGCTGGTTAGAAGGAAAGAAAATAAAATAAATGGGAAATGTTCCTGCTCCTCTCACTCCTCTCCCATACCCAATATCAGTGCTGTCCCTGTGACCCGAGCCCCTCCACTCCCAGCCCCACACCAGCACCATCCCTATGGACACAGGGATGATGTCAGGGAATCCTCCACCACCACAGCCTCCCATGAGCCACGAGAGACCCACAGATGTGGCTTTGTCACCCCCTGTGCCTGCCTGTCCCCGCTGTCCTGCCAGCAGCAGCCTTGGTGCAGGAAACCCAATCCCAAGGCATGGTTTTGAGCGTGATTGCAGTTTTTTCCAGGTTTTCCCTGTGCCTGATTATGGTGGGGCTGTGAGGTAACGAGGTGGAGGTTTCAGGATTGCAATGGTTTAGTGTGGAACAGAGATCCCATGCTCGCTTTCAGGGAGTTGAATGGAGATTGGCAGCTGCATTTGAGCAGCAAGGGACTAAAAACAAAGCACAGTGTGGTCTTCAGCCCAGCTTCTTCTCAGCAAGTGTCTTGTGGTTCAGCTGAATTCACCTAATATCAAAGGAAATCACAGAAAATGACAGAATTGCAATTTTTTCCTGAGTTTGGTTCCTATCTTGCCAAACCAAACTATCACTGAAATCCATCCAAGAGCACCAGGCACCAAATCCTCTCTGTGACTCCAGAGTCGTGGATGATTTCTGTGATGAAACCAGGCTATTGAGGAGATTCTTGGGGTGAGGACTCTTACTTAGCATCTTTTGTACTCTTTTGAGCTGGAGTCACTCAATAATTCACCATCTCCTTGAGTCCAGAGTGACCTTCCCAGGCTCGAAGCCACCCACACACAGAACAAGACCTGGAGAGAGGAAGGCTGGACCTGAATCCCTATAAAACCTGGCTTTTCTATTTTTTCATCCATTTCCAAATTTCTCCCCATCAGATCCTGCGGTGAATTCACCAGAGGAAACACAGAGAGAGAGAGAGAGAAAGCAAAATCACTTTCATAAAGTCTGGAGAAAATAATCCATCTATGGCACATCAGGTTGAGGAGGAGACATCTGGCTTTTATTACGGTTTATAAGGTTGATAGCAAATAAGGGTATTAGAGTTAATTTACTTATTTAGGGAGAAACGACTCAATCACAGAAGCCGTGATTGTGCCTGCAGTGTTCAGAGAGCTCCAAAACTCCCCCCAACCTCCTCTGGGAGTGAAATGGTGCCAATGGTAAAGCAGAGTTTCTTTTCCATGGGGATATTCCCAGAGGGATGCAAAGATTAGAGGGAAAACAGCAGGAATGAGCCCTTCCCAGACATCCTGGCTGCGTAGGAAAACATGCCAGGGTGTTAGTGAGTGGTGGAGGTGTAGCTGGAGGATGAGGAAAAGACTCAGTCGTGGAAGTGTTGGAATTTATGGAAATGGAGATCCAAGGAGGATGAGATGCTACAGGTGAGACAGAGGGGAAAGGGTGGATTTGAAGGAATTATAAATGCAGAGATGTTGTTTGGAAGGAATATCTGTGGGGTTGTAGATCAAAGCCAAAATGTCACCTGCAAGATGTCACACCCACGTGGCTTTGTGCACATCTCAGGGATCTGTCCCAGGGCTGCCTCATCCTCCTGGGGAGGAATTTTGGTTTTCAAATCCAATTCTGAGCCCATGGCCTCTGCCCTTTTAGAATTTGATAATTTCAAGCACGGGCTTGCATTTCTTAATGCCACAGTTACTGCATTTCTCTATATCACAGATATTGCATTTCTCTGCCACAGTTATTGCATTTCTCTATATCACAGATATTGCATTTCTCTGTATCACAGTTATTGCATTTCTCTATATCACAGTTATTGCATTGCACAGTTATTGCATTTCTCTATATCACAGATATTGCATTTCTCTCTATTACAGATATTGCATTTCTCTATGCCACAGTTACTGCATTTCTCTATATCACAGTTATTGCATTTCTCTGTATCACAGTTCTTGCATTTCTCTATTTCACACTTATCCTAAAAACCCCAGGTCTTGCTCTTCCCACAGAATGGTTTGGACTGGGAGAGAAGGAAGATGGGAGTTCCTGTAGAGATTTGTTTCCCTCAGGGGTCACTCCATCCCTGCTGGCACCTGATAGCCCTGAGGAAGCTTTCAAGGGCCCTTTCAGCACACCCCTGTCCCGGACACTTCCATCCCAGGGCTCTCTGTCATCAGCTCTCTCCGTTGTTACTTTAAATCCAGCAGGAACGAGAGGTTTTTTCCCATTTTATGAAAGCAATAAACATTTTTAATCTCATTTTCGGGCAGCACACCTGAGATTTTCACAACGTTGCTTGTAGCTATCCTTTCTGGGGATTTTCTTTCCTCTCCTTTTAGTTTTCTGTGTAACTTCTGGTGGAAAAGAAATTGCTGCTGCCACCAGCTGGAGTTTTTGGGAAATACCCTTGAAATGTTTCCTTGCATCCCACGGACACGATTCCAGCTGCTTGAGCTTTTATTTCTACTCGTTGCAGTTAACTGGAAAAAAATTTAAGCCCAGCCTGCTTCTTGCAGCCACAGAACAAAATTATGTGACAGCTGATGAGTTTTGCTTGAGCTGGATCCTTCAGTGCCAGGAATTCAGACAGAAGTTAAATAAAATCCGTTCTCAGCTGTAATTTCATCATTAAAACAGTCATGAACAAGTGGAATTTTGGATTCAAAAGTGGCCTGAGGAGTGTGGTCCTATCCATATTTTTTAAAAATAAAATAAACAAACCTGGAGAAATAATTGAAATGAAATTCAGGATTATCCCTCGGTAGGAGGTGCCTCCTTTGAGGGTCACGGTTTAGGGGTGGACTTGGCAGTGTTGGGATTTTTACAACCCCAAAGTTCTTTGCCAACCTAAACGAATCCGTGGCTCTGCAGCTCTTCCTTCTCTCTCTTCCATGGTTAATGTATTGATTGAAAGGGAAAAGTTGTGAATTTGGGAACGATCAGCAAAACGCCGGGGATGGCAGAGGCTGAAATTGATTTTTATGAAGCTGAGCAAAATTTTTCAGCAGTTTTCAAGCCTCGCTTCCAGCTGCAGCCAGCAATAGCCATAAAAAAAAAACCCAACCAGCAAAAAAAATCCACTTTCCCCTAATTTAATGAACCTCATTTGGATTTTCTGCTCTGGATTTACACTGCCAATAACGAGGAGCAGAGCTGGAAGAGGCAAAGCAGCCCCTAAAGCCCAACCCCACCCCAGGCGAGGTGATTTATGCCCGGAGCTGAGCTCCCAGATGGATGCTCTGGGCTGCTTTGCAGCAATGCCACTCACAGATAATTTTTGATTTAATCCATGCCACATGGGGTGGTGGCTGTGCTGACCCTTGGCTTTTAACCCCGAGACCTTGGCTGTTCTGGCTGAAGGAACTACTGTCTGTCCTCTGATAACCCTGCCAGAGCTCAGCCGGGGCTGGTATCTCACACGGGTGTTTGTTGATAAGGATGTGCAATCAGAGGGGCACGTGAGCAGCCAGAAATGACCACC
This sequence comes from Eopsaltria australis, assembly GCA_034509425.1. Lineage (NCBI taxonomy): Eukaryota > Metazoa > Chordata > Aves > Passeriformes > Petroicidae > Eopsaltria > Eopsaltria australis. The sequence continues at coordinate 918,251 of JAVTVJ010000403.1, forward strand.
CGGGCAAGATCTTCTATTTAAATCCCATGTAGGCAAGATTTTCTCTGCTTTTTAGGCCTTGGGTGTAGCCAGAGTTTTGGGGACATCCACATTTCCCCATTTAAAGGTCATCCCTGGACAAGCTCTGCCCCTGTTCCTATTCCATCATAGCAGAGTCCCTGAAAATATTCCCATGCCATAAATGCCTTTCCCCATCCACAACATGCATATATCTTATTATTTATATTTAATATTTATATGCCAGTCCCAGTGCTGGTACAGGCTGGATTTCACCATTGTAAGATTTTAAAAACAGCCTCAATTTTAAATGTATTTCTCTTTCTACCAACTCAAAGTGAATTTGCCTTTTCCAAAAGAGTCATAACTGTCTCCTGGTTGCCATTCCAGCTTCTCCCATTAGCCAAAACATCTCAAATAATGCCTTTTTTAAAGTTATTCTTTCATACCTTTAATTTAAGTAATTAATTCCTTCCCTTTTTAGCTCTGGGAGTCTGTATCTATACCCCATGGAATATTTTCATCCTTCATCCATGTGAGATTCATCTCCATCCCCTCTCCTGTTTGCCCAGCTTGACAGGAGATGGGAGAAAAACATTTGGAAGTGTAATAAACATGAAACAAAAGGGGGGAAAAGGTGGGGGGGAGAATAAATTATGGCCGAGAAGACCAGGAATCCTTCAAGAAAGAGAAACACTGATAGGAAGAAAAAAATTTAAATGATGGTCAGAAAGACCAGGGATCCCTTTAGATGTAAAACAAAAAGTGATCGGAAAGGGGAAAAAAAACACTAAATGATGGCCAGGAAGAGCAGGAATCCTTTGAGAAAGAGAAACATCGGTGGGGAAAAAATTAAATGATGGTCAGAAAGACCAGGGATCCCTTGAGGAAGAGGAGCAGTGCCTGGGAAAGGAGGCGGCGTTGGGCGTGCATTCCCCAGGGAGTGCGTGGTGCAGAAGAATTCGGGTCTCACCTACCCCTCGCCCCAGCGGGATTTATCGCCCTGCTCCAGGAAAGCCCAGGAATGATGGATTCGGTGCTCTGCTGGGAAAACAGCCCCGCTCCGGGGGGAACTGGCCACGGCCGGAGCCTGCGGAGCGCCGGGGCTGCGTGGGGGCTGGATGCGTTTGCTGATAAGGGGCCGGGTATTATCTCCCGCAGAATTTTAGGCTAATCTGGGCTTTTAAAGAGAAATGTGTTTGGGAGAAGTCTGGCTGAGCCGCAGGTGGCTCTGGGGAGGGATGCTCGGCATTTTTTGGGGAGGTGGTGCTGGAGGAGGTGGGTTTGGGGTGGAGGGCGGCGCTGCCAGAGCCCGGGGTGGTCCTGGCGGGGCGCCGGGAGGGTTTCCATGGGGATCCAGCTGGATCTGCCATCCCTGGGCTGCTCAGGGCTTCCCGCTCCGAGCGGGGATGCACAGCTGGCAGATTGGCAGGAGAGAGATAAGGTGCTGCCCTCCTTTTAAAAGGGAGCACAAGCAAAGCTTTCCAAAAATTGTGTTTGCCCAAGCCCACAAAGATCCATCATTCTCCCAGAGCTGTGACAGTTTAAAGTCTGCTGTCTCCCCATGCCTCCCCACCCTTCTTATTCCAGCATCTGAAGGAGGAACAGAGAGGAATGAAAGTGATAAAAAATTGCTATAAAATGTTTAATATCTATAAATCAAGTCTGCAGCTCCAGCGCTGCCTTTTGCCTTTTCCTTGCAAAGACTGAACGGTTGCATAAGAAAATAACTCCCAGTTTCAGCCATCCCAGCTGCAATCAATAATATCAGCAATTCATTTTGGGATTGAAGGGACATTTCTGTGCTTGAAGCAGGCAGGTGAGAGGCTTTAATTAAAAAATTAAATGAGGTTCAATTCAGTCACAAAAGGTGATGTATTTCTTTATCCCCCTCTGTCACTGCAGGTATAAATCAAACCCTCAGTTTGATATCCTTGGCAGTGCATAAGGAACTTCCCCACTGACAGCAGGACCTGAGCTGTGGAAGTTTTCCAGTATCCAAGAAGAGTCAGCCAGGCAGGTTCCATCCTCATGGATGGCCCAGCCCCTTGGGAATCGTTGTACTGAGGTCTATAAACATCTCAGCTTTAACTGGGGCTGTGGAGGAGATGGAGGATGCAGGGACTGAGGGATCCATGTGCAGGGATTGTCCTTGGCAGGGTGCTCCGTGCCCGTGACCATGGAATGTGCTCATTCCCTGTGGGCACAGGCTCCTCCTGCTCTCTCTGTGACATTGCACAACATTCCAAGTGCAGATTTTGCCCTTCAGCACAAACAGAGCTTTATACAAGCAACAAAATTATCCAGGATCCAGCAAATCCCTCCTTTCTGTGCTGTTTCTCCAGTCTCAGCTGGATGGGAGTCATCAATTCTGGGGGCAATAACCTGTCTTTCCTCCAGCTCATCATCCCTACATCTCCTCCTCTCCAGGATGTTTCCCCCCAGGGTCATACTCCAGCAGCCTTCAAGATCATTCCCACTTAGCAACTCCGCAGGAAAGGAAATACTCAAAAATCAACCTGCTTATTTCTTATGTGCAAAGATTTCTAAGGGCAGGAGGCAAACAGGTTGCCTAAAATCCAATTTATTTGCCTCTCTATTTTTTCTGTGGCTCTGAATTGCTTTTAAAACTTGTGACTCACTGTGATGGTAAAAAATAGGGAAGAGAGGAGGTTAAAGTCACCTTTCACCTTTGCAGCCCCCCATGGGGGACTTTGGGGCTTTATTTCCAGCTCTTCACTCGGTTTTTTCCATCCACACCCAGAGCAGTGGAATCTGGAGTCAGGATTTGGGGTTCCAGATGCAGCGGTGAGATACACAAGTGCCTCGAGGAACAGGAACTCAGATGCAGCCGCTGTGCCCAGCACTTGCCAAGTATTTATATTTAGATAATTTAAAAAAAACAAAACAAAAAAAAAAATAAAAATAAAAGCTGTCATTGGTAAAGGTAAGCACGGAAGAAAAACGTGAGGGAAACTTTTGGCAAAGCATGGAGGCCCAAGGAAAATCCAAACAATAGTCTGGGAGGGACAAGGGCAGGGGCGGAAGGGTAAGGCTGCAGATCCGTGTGCCACGGGAAGGTTGGGATTTAACTGGAACTGGGACCTCTTGGAGACAAACCCACAACCCCACTGGTGTGGAGGCTCCCAAAGCTCCAACGTGTCCCTTTGGTGTCTCTCCCTGTCCCGTTGCGTGGTGGTGAAGTGGTTTTGCCTGGCCCAAAGTCTCCCTCTACAGACCGAGCCCCATCCCTGCCGCCATCGCCGGGTTCCGCTCTCTCTCCCGGCGGTTGGGGTTTGTTGTTGTCTCCTTGGATCTCTGACAACGTGAGGTTTGCATGTTCGTTTGCCTGTGCAAAGCCTTTCCTTGGGACTCATCCATCATTTTCCAAGTTAAAACAGAGCTGCTTGTCCAGAGGAAGTCATTTGTCTCTCACGAAAGAGTCGCCCTCCCACCCCCGCCAACCACTCCATGGCGGTGCAAGGGAATCCATTAACTTCCCTGGAAAATGCATCATCTGACGTAGGGACTAAACTTTAGACTAACAAACCCCTGGAGAGGACACGAAGGAGCCATCTCTGTCACCCTGCTCAGTGCTCAGGTCAAAGCCTGACCTCTCTTTCCATTAAATCTTCGACTTTTAAGGGAAAACGTCGCAAATTGGCAGCAACTCCGGGTTTGGTGGCCGGAGTCGGGGCCCTCATTTCCAACCTCCCAAGGAGGCTCCTGGCTCTGTTCAAAACCCACCTCTGGAGCTGCTGCCTCTCCCCACTCCCGTCATGATCCCCTCAAGGGAAAGCAGAAAGGAAATGCTCCTTGGAGGGGAATGGCTGAAAGATCCCAGAAATAAACGCTGGGAGCAGGAGGGAGCCCATGGTAGGAAGTGGCCACTCAGCCGCGGTGTCCGGCAGCCCTGCCCGCTCCGCACCTCGCGGGAGCAGCGCCGAGGGCAGGGCTCCAAAGAAAACACCCCAAACTCACGTTCAAGTTCATTTTCCATGTGCTCAATCCCATCTTTGAATGTTAACAAGTCTCTCGCAGTCCCTATCCCAGACTTGCAGGTCTGGAAGAAGAACAGGAGATAAATTTTCCCGTCCCAGCAGCCAAGCAGGACCCAGGATATTTTTTTTGTTCAGATGACCCCAAACATAACATCTCCAAACATCTCCAACTGGGTCGCAATCTCCTTGGAAGGAGCTATCAACTGTCACACTTTAAGTGGGAATTCCCACATGCATTCAGGAAGAAATTATTTTTCAGGGAATTTCACCCGCAATTCAGCATAATTTTGAAATTTTTGCCCTGGAAGTTTTCATTCACATCAATTTTATCTTTCATACCAGTGGAAGAGAAGAGCATTTACTCCATGAAGTCTCACATTGAATGATTTTTTTATACTATTTGTGAGTTTCTTTAAAACATAACAGCCAAAGTTAAAATTATTAACAACCCAAAAAGCCAAAAAAGCAACAAAATTGGTGTTCTGCTCATCAAACTATTTCCTTTTCTGGAAAATTCTTTTTCATTCTTTGAAGCTATTTTTCAATTTTATTTTATCAAGAAGCAAACCCCAAAAGGAATTATTCATTTAGGTTTAAAGATAAGAGGGGAAAGACAAACTTTTCCCCTTTAATTGGTTGGGAAGTGAATGGCTTTTCCTTTATATGCATAAAATAAAATTTAAAAAGAAAACAATAGAAAATAGAGGAAACAAAGGAAAGCTGATGAAAAACCCTGATGAAAAATGAAACATCTTGGAAAGTTCATTCCTGGGCTTTCTGGGACAGAGCTGTGAAAGCAAATACAGCTGAACTCCAGCGAGGTGGGGAACATTGCTGCTTTGAGGCAGAGCTTGTAACAGATTCGGATTTAAAGACAACAACTTTATTTTTCTATGGCCTTGAAGGGATTAGGAGAGGAGAGGAGTCCTGCTCGCCACTGGGGATATAAATCCTGGAGGGTCACTCCGTAGCCATCCGTCAAGCCAGAGGAAGGGAGGAGGCAGAGTCATTTTCAGTAGTAAATTTGGGAAGAACAAGCACTAATGGCCTAAAATTAAGAAAGAAAAACATCAGGCTAAATAGTAGGAAATGCTTTATAATGGTGAGGTCAGACAGACAATGGGGAAACCTGTCAGGGGAGGTCAGGGGCTCTCCAATAATGGAGATGTTCAGGGATGGCCTGAGCCGCCACAGAACGGGGACTCTGCTGGAACCTCCTCCCTTCAGCCCCTCGGATGGGGCTATCCCCATGGGAATGTGTGTGATCCCAAGGTGGTGGAGATTTGAGGGGGAATGCTGGGTTTCTTGCAGCCTTTCCTGCTGTCTCCCACCCAGGAGCAAGGTGCAGGGCAGGCAGGAGGGCTCGGCTGCAGCAGAGATCTGCCCCAGCTGTTCCCTTTTCCAAAGGAAAACAGCGGCTGCCTGACGAGGTGGGATCATCCACGCGGGGAAGGAAGAAAGGAGCCTTTCAGCAGAGCCCTCCTGCCGGGAAGGCGGGAGAGAGGGAGGCGGGGGACGAGCCGGGGGTCTGGTGGATTCCAGCGCCAGGCGCTCTCCTAAGGCTGTCAGGTTGATTTCCTGCCGCTTCCCGCACGGACACCTGCGCTCCGTTCCCCACACGTCGTTAGATTTTCCCAACTTCTGGTGTCCATCATCACCCCCAGGCAATCAGAGCGGGGCTGTGATAAATGAGCCGCAGGCAGTTTATTATACACACTAAATCCTCTCCGCTTGGTGCTCCAAGGGTGGGCCTAATACATTTTATTCCTCCTCGGCTTGGATTTGGGTTTTGGATCTGTTGGATACCTCCTGGTTGGTGGGATAGGTGCTGCACTCCGTGCATTGCTTCAGGAGCCGTTGTTTCCCATCATTTCTCTGGTGAGAATTCAGTAACACTGGAATTTTTCTGTATTCCTAGAGAACCTGACCATGTCAGAAATATCACCCAGCCAGAGCAGGGGATGTCACCGTGACAGCCCAAATCTCCCAGTGGAAGGAGTCTGAAGATGTGACAACAACTGGAGGATGGAGATGCTGAGATCAAATTCGGGAAAAGCCAAAACAACTCGTTCCTGTTGGAATGGACCATACAGAGACCACCATAATTGGTTTTTGTGTTTTTTTTAAGAGAGATAATTAACAAGTCTAAAAAAATTAAAAGCCTGGTGTGGGGCTGACCTGAAAGGTAGCACAGGGACATCCATCCATGTCCCCACAGCTGCCCTCTCCTCTGAGAGCCTTTCCTGCTTTGACGTGTTGTCCCAAACACCTCCCGAAGGCGACTGCGGAGGGCAGGGGAGTGTTTCTAATGGAGAAGGTGGAATTAAGTGCTGCTAACACAGAGCAGAGGGCACAACTCCCACAAAAAGACTCTCCTTCCTCCAAATGCACCCTCCAGCCCCACCAAAGCGGGTTTCCACCAGCCCACTGGAGACAGCATGCCACAGATCTGTCTCTCTTTGCCAGGACGTGGAATGGGAAGGATTTTTCTGCAGTGCTGCTGCCGCTCAGGCATTTGGAGATGCTGCTCCCGATTTTCCCTCTCCAATATCAGGCTCTTGGTTCCAAGATGCTCCAGGACAAAGCCTGTGAGAAAGTGCTTGGCTGGGGAAGTCAGTAGTGTTATGGAGGATGAGGATGGAGGAAGACGAGGAATTCAGGAGGCTGTGGGAAGCCAGGGATGGGAATCTGAAGAGGGTGGGGTGGGGTGTCAGGGGGGATTTTGGACAAACCCAGAGCACAGAGCGCTCCAGTGCCTGCAGCTCGTGTGAAGACACGGAAATGGTTTGGCAAATGATGGGAGGTGAAAAAACAAGCAGGGAGCACACTGAGGAGGAGGAGAAAGGAGGAACCTCAGAGGAACGGCACCGTCTGCTGGACCAAAGGGCAGCTTTTCCCTCTCCAAAAGCATTGTTTCTGTCTGGCTCCTGGGGGAGGAGAGTTGGCCTGGAGCTCCAGCAGTAACTTTGAGTAACTCCTCAGGAAACAGCTTATTTAGATAGCACTGCCTATTCTTCAGAGGAGGGGAGAGAAGGACATATTGCCTGTTACTAATGAATGGCTTTTCCACAACTAACGATGTTTCCAGGGATGGGCACTCCGAGGTCTCCCCAGTATCTCCACTAACAGGATGGATTTTGGCACCAGGAAAGCTGAGCTTTTCCACACACACACACACACCCTGATAGGAGAGAGTTAAATCTCTCCTCTGCTTCTAATGGAAAATTAAGCAGGCATGACGCATCTGCTTAGAAGCCTTTTCCCTTATCTCCAGGATCAAAAAGAATTCCAGAGCTCCAAGAGCAGAAACTGAGAGCAGTTCATTCCCTGCCAGCGCGTGCAGACTGGAGGAGTTCAGGTTGGACACAAGTTAAGGGTTGGAGTCTCACTGCAATAAAGAGATTGTTTCCACTGCCTGCAGGAGAAACAGCTTCGGATCTTGATTCTCTGCTCAAGCTTGCAGTAAACAAAAGCTTCAAGCAGAGCCCATTAAAGCTGTTTCAATTTCCAGGCTCTGGTCTTTCCAAAATTAACTCTTAAAAAAGTCAATATATACACAAATGCCCCTTGGCTGAGGAGGAGAAGGATTCAAATCATCCGATGTTCATCACAATCCTCTGGGTCAAGAATCTCCCAGGAACATGTCTGGGGATTTGCCATCCAGCCTGGAAAAAGCTGCAGCAAAGAATTCCCAGAGACAATAAAGATTCTACATTTAAAGAATTTTGTCAAATCGTGGTATCCAGATCCTGCTCAAGTTTTGCACAAGAGCTGCTGCTCAGCCGTGTATTCAGGTTCCTTTCAAACCTCAATCCACAAAGCTGAACTGTTGGGAGCTCGTTCCACCTCAGCAGAGTTTTAGGTGTGACCTAAAAACCACAAACCCCAATCCCTGAAGGACCCAAGGGCTCTGGGCAAGGCTTCTCCTCCTTTTACAAAGCACAGCCCCTCTGAAAGAAAGCAAACAAAATTTAATCGCTGCTACCTTGAAGGCAGAGCAGGTCCCTAACTCCGAACTGTTGGCTCTGGGAATTTTTATCTTGGTGGGGTTTTGCTGCATCTGGCTGTGCAAGTTTTCCTAACGTCATTTCTGATCAAGGTAGCTCCCAGTAACAACTTTCAGCATATTGCAGGTCAAGGTTAAGAGGGAAAGGGAAATTGCACAGGGGAGGTGCTCCTGCTGCTCTTCGAGGTGGCAGGGCCTGGGAGAGAGTGGATTGTGCAGAAATTAAAGGAGGTCTTGTAATTCAGAGGATTGTGACAAGGAAAGGGAAAAGCAGCATTTGTGGCACTGCTAACAAATGACAACAACATGCAGATGCCTGGAAACGAAGCCAATGTCAGCTTTAAACCCATCCATGGCAAATTGATTTCAAATCATCAGCTGTGTGCTCCAGCAAAGGTTGTTTTTTACAACAGAAAGGGCCTGAGCATTTGGAAATCACTTTAACCAAGTCTGGAAAACGTCCTGCTAAGCAGGACCTGTCTCCCAGCAGAGTCCAAGCTCACACAGATTTTGTGCTGGGCAGGTTGGGAGCAATCCTCATGTTAATCAATAGTAACTGAACCTTGAGGAGGCCCTGGCACAGGGTGCCCAGAGAAGCTGTGGCTGCCCCTGGATCCTGGAAGTGCCCCAGACCAGGTTGGAGGGGATTTGTAACACCCTGGGATAGTGGGAGGTGTCCCTGCCCATGGAACTGGATGAGCTTTAAACTCCCTTCCAACCCAAACCATCCCATGATTCTGTGACTGAAACCACGCTCATGGTTTGCAGCAACATCCTCTCCGAGCTCAGGAGACCCACGTGGAGAAGCTGAGCTTGCAGCCCTCAGCTGCTCTGAATTTCACATCTGCACCTGAAAATGAACCCCCAATTCCTTCCACTGCCTGGAGCAGCTCGGATTTTTAAGGGAAAAAAAGGAAGCCCCAGATGAAAACGCCTCCCCCAAAAACTCACAGGTACACAGAGAGTTTGCAACACACGGAGCAAACACAGCCAGAGCCCCATGGAAAATTCATCCCAGATTAATCAATCCCTCCCACAAGCAGCCAAGGAAGACATTAAATCTCCAGGCTGCTGGGGAATTGCCGGAAGCCGGGAATGCCGGCACCAGCGCTAAAGACTAATTGGCAACGACAGCAAAATTTGATGCTATCCTTGCAAATTCTCCCTGTCAGCCCTGATGGGATTTAGGGATCACTGAAGCACAGAGGACAAGCTCCCTCTGCCGAGGCCATGGATGCTGGGATGTGGAGGGAAAGATGTTCCACAATAAAAGGGATACAGCTTTTCCATCTCCGTCTGACAAGTGTGTCTTTCACATGGCAGGGCTGAGCTGGGACAGAAAAATTGCATCACAGGATTAATCTGGATATGTTGACAGGTAAAATTCTGTCCCCACTTGGTTTTGGGGGAAAATCCAAACCTTTTGTATTTTTATCTTCCCTTGGATTATGGTTCTGTAGTTTGCAGCCAGGTGTGGGTTTGTAACTGCAGCAAGAGCAGACCTAGATGCTGGAAAGCTTGAAATCCAAACCACTCTGGGGGAAAAAAGTCCCTGCATGGAAAAAGCCCTTAAGAAGCCTCAGCCCTCACCTGCACAGCCTATGAACCTCACAGGACACTCCTGTGCTCCTGAAAAACTCCAAAATGTTTCCTGCTTCACAGAACTCCCACTGATGGGAAATTCAGCCTCTGTCAGAGCAACAGCACAAAACCATTTGGATCCAGGAGGTGATGGGAAGAAGAGGAAATTTTAGGGGCAGAAAGGCCAGGCAGGAGGGAAGATTGAGTTAGGAGAGAAGCTTGGCACAGCTTCCACCTCTGTCTTCAGTCCTGGGGTTGGGCACTCACCCCTTTACCTGGCCCCAAATTCCAGAGGCTCCAGGAATCCAGCAGGGAATAATGAGGAGATGCCATCAGCATTCCCCACTCCCAAGCAGCACCTTACAGAGCAGTGGGAAAAGCTTTAAACAGTCTCTGAGAGGTGGTTTGGAGATAAATTTCAACCCATGGCCTTGATTTCTTGCCTCCCCAGTTGCCTGGACCAAGCCAGTGGATAAATTTGGGATGTTCAGGCTGTCTGAAGGCCCATGGCTGCTCCTCCTGCATCAGCTCCCCCAGTGCCCCCTGCTTTTCTCTCCCACAACCCTGGGAATGCCTTTCCTTGTTTTGCAGAGGCTCCTCATTGTTCCTGGCAGGATGGGCAGAGCACAGGGCACACAATGCAGTGCCCTCTGCTCAGGATGTACGTTGGTCATCCCAGGGCAGGAAAGTGCTTACAGAGGGGCTTCCTCAGCCAGTTCCCTCCTCAGTTCCCCTTCCCCTTCCCACCAGATCCTCAGCATGATCCTGCTGGTCTCATCACCCCTCATAGGAACTCACTGCAGGTGACCAGAATGTTCATCATCCGTGGAAGATCCCATGAATATTCAAAGCCCACCACAGGTAAATGCAGCTCTCTCCCAACACCTGCATCCCACCCAGGGCTGGAAGGGCAATGCAGAGGGTTGTGTCCATTGTGTCCATCCTCTCTGATGGCAGCAGCCTCCATCCTCGCCGACGTCACGAGAGCAGTAAATGAGCCCTGGAGTCCTTTCATCCCCTGCCAGCCTTTGTCCTTGGCACACATCAAACTCCTGGCCATCCTGAGCGTGGGGCCAGGACTGGTGTCCATCTGCTCCACAGCCCGTGGAACAAAGGCTTCTTTGGGTCTGAGCTCTGCAAATGACATTAATGAGTCTATAATTAGTTCTTAGCCCCTCACGGCTCAGGACAGCGCGTCCACGTCAGCCCCACGTCGTGGACATCCTCCCTGGGGGCTTGTACAACACAAGGAATTCACCCTGACATCACTGCTCCTCGTAAATCCCAGATCTGAGGCGGCTTTTTCCATCTCCCAGGCTTGAGTTCACTTCCTGAAAGGGCTCTTGGTAAATCAGGGGTTGTGGGGGTTTGGGTGGCAATCCCAGACACCAGGTTTCGACACACCCTGTAAAGTTCAGGGGAAAATACAGACTGGATTGTCTTGGCAAGATAAAATTTGCTCCAGAACTAAAAGCCTCATCAGTAATTATCTCTTAATGGAAATCACGTCAGCCCTGCCAAAGGCCAGAAACAGCTACATGGACAGGACCCAGCTCACTCAGAATCAACGAATCCCAGGATTATTTAGGTTGGAAAAGAGCTTCAAAATCCTTGAGTGCAACCTGCGACCCATCCTCAACTTGTCCCCAAGCTCAGAGTACTGAGTGCCACGTCCAGTCATTTCTTGGACCCCTCCAGGGATGGGACTCACCACTTCCCTGAGCAGCCCATTCCAATGTTTAATCCCCTTTTTTGGGAAGGAATTCCTGCTGATGTCCATCCTGACCCTCTTCAGCAGTGAGCAGTGCTGATGTGGGGCAGTGTGGATTTCAGGATCATGTGGACCTGCAAGCACTGAGACCGAAGCTGTCACAAACCCCAAAACTGCACTGACAGCCTCACCACAGACTTTCTCCACACCTTCACTGCTCTCCTCAGCCATCCAGAGGGAATTTCCTGAGGAGGACTCATTTCTACCTCAGGACAGAATGTCCTCCTTCCCCCAAGCACTGAGGTCCTGTTCACACCTCGCCTCGCCTTCGCCTCCCCACCACCACTGCTGTTGGTGGATGTCCTGTGGGAAGCCCAGGAGATGATCAAGGTTTGATCCCTGTTTGGGTTTGACTTTTGGAACAACGTGATCTTTAAGGTCCATTCCAACCCAAACCATTCCATGCAGGGACTGGGGAGTTCTCACTGACTTTATACCATCAAATAGCTTCCCTTTGTCTTTCCAGCTGCTCAGCATCCAAGACCTTCCTCCAATTCATGTGGAATCACAGACCAGATGACCTGTGGGGCTGATGGCTCAGCAAAACCTCTGAGTCTGCCCCCACCAGTGGGAAAGAATCAGTTAAAAATACCAGAGTGGTTTGAATCCCTTTTCCTCTGAGGCCTGAATGAGCCTGAGGGAGGAAAGTGCTCCTCAGGGCCCTGACATCTGAATGTGCTGCTAAGGAAGAGGTGTGTAGCACATGCACAATAATTCACCAGGGTTTGAAGGCTCCAAGTGGCCTTTGAATGACAATTTGCTCACAGAGGCCATAAATACACGACGTGATTTATTGGGCTTTGGTTAACATGGGAAACGACTCAAGAAAGGGATTTTGGAGTTGTGGCTTTGCATTTTTTAATGTGTGTTCTGTCCAGCCTGAGGAACAGCAGGGTTTGGGGAGGGGTGATCGCTTGACCCAGCAGTGAAGAACAAGATTTTGAGTGCAATTAACAGCTCAGCTTGCTGTCTGTAGTTACTTCCATTCATTGATTAATTGGGTGCAACTGCCTGGTGGAGTTCCCAGATTTTGGAGAGGAAGAGATGTTGGAGAGATGGGAGAAAAAATCAGGGATAGAGATTCGTGATCTGAAAGCCTAAAGGAACCTGGAGGAGCCTTTCACAGGACACTGCAGGACCCAACAGGCACAACAATGGGAAGATGCACCCGTGGAAGTCACCAGCTCAGCAGTTTCCAAGATGTTCCTCAGGCCTCCAACATAAAATTGGTTTGAAAGCAGAAAATATCTGCTCAGAGGAAATATTTCACCACAGTTGACGGAAACCTCTTAGCCAGGTCCAAAACCAAAGGGAGGTTTTCAAGTGATGTCCATGCACCAGTTTGGACAGGCTGGAGAAAACTTCTCCGGGTCTCCAGAGGGGTAACTCCTGGTTTTCACCACCCCCTTGAACCTCAGCCTTTCCCACCCCATCTAAACCTGAACAGTTTGATTGCAAAGCCACCAAAAAAGTTGTTGTTTGTCCATTTAACCGAAATCCCTTCACTGCACCATGACTTTGTACACGTGGGGTGGAAAGAGGACACAGCAAAGAAGCTTTACTGGAAGCTTCCCTGGATTTTTATACAACTGGTGTGAAATGAAAGACATGGACATCCTTTGTGGTGTCCCAGACAAGGGCTGGAGCTCCTGGATCTTGGCTGAGCAGAGCAAGACAAGAGCTTTGCAGGAATCCCATCCAAGGCTTTTTTCCCTGAAGCAAAACAATAATATTCTCTGGAAGCATCAAAGAGAAATAAAAGCTTCCAATTTGGGTTTGGTTGGAGCCAAACCTGTGTCCTCATCCAGTGGGTGAGGGGCAAAGGTTAGGAGGGAAAAGTGCTTGGCTCTGGAGGAAAAAATCCTCAGGCAAAGGGGAAATCAAATGAGCAATCATTTTAAAAAAATTCAAAAGGAGGTTTCAGACCTCTCCTCATGACTTGTGCAGTGTTATTTGCCAGAAATTATTCAAAATTACTCTTCTGGCCTATGCTGCTCTTCCTCCCTCTGGGATTCCCATGCATCCTGCTCCTCTGAGCATCCACAATCCTGCAGACCCCCAGCACACACCTTGCTCCTGCCTCCAGAACCAAAATAACCCAGGAGAAATCCCTCTCTGGCAGCTCCATAAGGAGAAAAACAGGGCACCCTTGTTTTCAGTATCTATTCAGCGGCTTAAAAGAGCAGGAAATTTGGGCCATTTGCTTTATCCATTGTATCTTCTGTTATTCATCAATTTTGGAAAACAGCCTCTAAAATTGTTTCCGGCTCCCCTTTCCCATGTAAATCACTCCAAGGTTTTGTGTTTTTTGTCTTCCAGAAAAGAAAGAAAAAATAGCCAAGCGTTCTGTTGTTCGCAGCAATATTTTTTTTTTCACTTCATTCCGATTTAGCAACTCCGTGGAGCTCCCCTTTCCCTAAAAGCCTGGAAACAGAGGAAGCAGTTCCTGCCTGCAGCTGCACGCAAGCAGCAAATGCCACAGCTGAATGTTGTTTTCCTGTCCCCTCTCACTGCCCCGTCAGCTCCCTGCAGGGTCCGAGGGGGCATCGCTCAGCCCTGGGAGCCACCCCCCTCCTGGAGACTTCTCCAAGTGCTGATTCTGCTCCAGAGCCTGGAATGATGGAAAAGGTTCTTTGCAGTCAGGGTGTGATGGTGCACTTCAGGAGTTCAAGGCAGGTATTGTAGTGCTGGGGTTTTGGGGAGAAAATTCGGATTTTTTCATGTTTTTTCACAGGTAAAAGGGTATTTCTAGGTTTGGGGAGGGGTTGTGCAAGGGCAAATAAAAATGGGATGTGGCCATAACCACTCCTGACAGCACAAGATACACACGAGACCCTGGCTTGGATGCTTCCTAAAGGAAGAGCCAAGGCTAGCACGGACCAGGTTTAACACTCTTTAAAACCCTTTGTTTTAAACCCACTCAGGTTTAAAACCCTTTGTTTTTCCACCAGGGTCCTTCCCTGCTGCTCCCAGACTGGATTAATACATGGATATTTCAGTAGATACTTCACTTGCTGCTTCTCTCGGAGACCCAACTTCAAGACTCTAAAAACATTTTAAAATTTATATTTTTTTTATTTTTAAGCTCCATTTAAATTAGATATTGGGAGAGAATCCTTCCCTGGGAGGGTGGGGAGGCTCTGGCACAGATTCCCAGAGAAGCTGTGGATCCCTGGCAGTGTCCAAGGCCAGGCTGGAAGGGTCTTGGAGCAACCTGGGACAGTGGAAGGTGTCCCTATCCATGGCAGGGGGTTGGAACTAAATTAATCTTTAAAATCCCTTCCAACTCAAGCTCTCCCATGATTTTATGATTTAGCTGCACCCATTTCCCATCCCAAGGTGTCAGAAGACCCCCAATGCATCCATGAGGAGCCTGGACCTCCTCTAACCTTTCCCAGAAGGATCAGAAGGAAGCTGGGATGATCTCAGGATGTGTGGAGTCAGACCAGGCAGTTTCCAGTGAGTTCACACACACACAGAAGGGAAAAAATAATTTAAGAAATCAAAGCAGAAAGAAATATTAATCTTGCAGCTTTTGCTTCTGGAAATCCCCTGCTGGGGCCGGGGTGAGTCAGCCGGATTGTTGACCTTGGAATTATGATGGGAATGTTGTGTGACATAAAAGGAGAGCAGAGCAGCGTGGAGCACTGGGATGAGCCAGGAGCTGATGAGCTCACAGGTCTGACCGTGCTGCAAACGCAGCGGTGGCGTGGGAAGGGAGGATTTCTGTATTCCAGCAGAAAGGTAAATCCAAGGGAAACAGCTCCTCAGGGGCTGTACCCCTCATGGGAACAGCCCATCAAACCCAGCACCCACAGGGATGGTAAGAAACATGTTGTCTGAAGAGTTCAGCAGAGTATTCCCATTTTAATCAGAATTCTTCCAGGTTTTGAGGAAGCTCATCCAGTGCCTTGTGCCTCAAAGCAAACAGAGAAAGAAAATCCAGGTGGTTATTTTTAGGCCAGGAAAAGTTTCTCAGTGAAGTATCCCAGCAAAGCTGAGCTCATTTTTGGACCTACAGAAGGAGGTGTGGAAGTGTGTAATTAATTAATTAATTAATTAATTGATATCAGAGTGGTTGCCACTCTGAGAAGATAAGTAGGGAAGGAAGGCGGACTTTGGTGGCTGTCGGGAGAGAAAAGTCACATCCTGAAAGCTCATCCCACACTGGGAATCCACTCATGGAAATCTGGGCTGGTCAGGCACACATTTCTCTAGGTTTGGAATCCATCCTGTTCTCCTTCCTCCCTCTCAGACTGAAAAATCCCCTTTTTTTCTTGGAAGGGACAGCAAAAAAAGCGGGAGCCTGGAGGAAGCAAAACTTGTGAGGAAATTGCAGTGACTTTTTTCCTTAAGTGATCTCTGTACTCGCCAAGGGGAAAATCCAAACGGTGCATCCAAGTAAAACCTTGGGAAGTTTTATGATGGATGCATCCTGGAAGTTACCACTGTCCCTTCTGATGTCCAGCAGTTCCCAAAGCACAATGGAAGATGATTTTTTGCTGGAAAATCCCACTGATTACAGCGATGCTGGAACAAGTCAGGGCTAAGAGGATTGGAATTGTTCAGCCTGGAGAAGAAAAGGCACTGGGGAGACCTTGGAGCCCCTTCCACTGCTTAAAGGGACTCCAAAATCACTGGAGAGGGATTTGGAAAAAGGCCTGGAGAGACAGGACAAGGGGAAATGGCTTCCCACTGGCACAGGGCAGGGTTGGGTGGGATATTGAGAAGGAATATGGATTTTGGGAGCAATCCCTTCCAACCCAAACCATTCCATGATGCTGTGATTAAGGAGCCAGACTCCAGCTGAGGGTTTGATATCGGCACGTTTCCCGCAGCATGGTTTTGATTCACCTCCCGGTTTCCCAGGAAAGCAGAGGTGGGCTGCATTCTTTGGGATGATAAGGGCAAAAATGAGTCCTTCCAACCTCACCCTGACCTCAGCAGCGGTGTCTCACTATTCCTGGAGGATCTGTGCCTGTTGCAATCGCCCTCCTGGTGCGTCCCGAGCCTCCTCCGCTCCAGCCCCGGCCTCCTTCGGAGCAGGAGCAGGAGATAAGTGCTTAATGAGCGAGCAGAGCACATAGTTTCCCTGCAAGAAGCATCTCTCTCCAGGTTCCTGCCAGATTCCGAGCCTCTCCCCCGAGCAGACCGCCCTGGGAGCCGGGAATTATCAGGGGATTTCAGAGACTTCCACCGCGGCACCAAACAGGGAACCCACAGCCTTTCCAGACCCAAACACAAGTTTGGGGCGGTGGTTTGGGAGGGGGGAAAACGCCTGGGAGTCCCAGTGGAGCTTGGGAACACACAGAAAAAGGGATCCCTGCAGTTTTGGGAGCTGAATTTGTTCATGCTCCGAGCAGAGGAAGGCTTGGCCTCTATTCCTTAGGTCACAGCGACAGCAGAGGAAGTCTGGCAGGGCCACGCTGTGGGATGGAGATTGCTCTCCAGGGTGACTCCAAAAGGCAATAAAAAAATAAAGACAATAAGGAGAGAGATAATAAAAACCCTCCAGCTTTTGATTTTCTCCCGGCAATGCCAGGCTTTTCAGGAAGGCCTAATGTTTGCCTACAGATTTACTGGCCCCCAGGCACAGGGGGCAAAGGGACAGAGGTGACGTTACTTGGCAGCTCCAGCCCAGCTTTGCCATCGAGCTGAGCAAAAATAGGAGCCTGGATAGAACTGGGGTCAGGATTATCTTTTCCCTGAAGAGCCCTAAAAAAGCACCAGGACCTTAAATCAGAATTATTCCTGCTGGAGGCAGCTCGTTCTGCCAGAAATAGGAGAGGCTCTGGACAATGTCACAACCTGAGGGCATTCAGCTGGAGAGTCACCAGGAATCCCTGGGATGATGAAAGCTGATGTTGGCTATTCCAGGAGCCAGGAGCAGCTCCAGTTGTTCTCCTTGGCCTCCACCACAGCAGAGCTTTCAGTCCTTGATGCAGCCACCACCCAGAGCTCAGCTCAGTCCCATGAGCTCACCCAGAGCACACAAAGAGGGTAAAAAGCCCAAATCCAAAGTCAACATCAAGACCTGAGGAGCATCTCTCCTTGGAGGGCTTGGCTGGTCCCATGAGGATCCCATTAGGGTTGAATCAGGATATTGGGATCTGATTTTCATCCGTCCATTAAACCCCACTCAAACTGGGCACCAGATGAGGGAGGGTGAGAGTGTGGAGCCAAACCTGGACACAAGGAATTCCTCTCACCTTTCCAAACCCTGGCTGTCCAAACCTGGGTGGTGGACATTCCCAAGGGATGCTCCTGGAGGAGAACCAAGCTTGTGGCTCAAACCCTTTGCTGATGATGCTCCAAGGAAAGGATGGGCTGGGGAATGGGATGTGGAAAGAGCAAAAAACATTTTCTGAGAGGGGTTTGGGAGTTTTGTCATCACACTTCACTTTCTCTCCTTCTTTCCCCTTGGAACAAGAATGCCTAAATAGAAATATTTGGAACCATTGGAATGTTTTCTTCCAGGATAATTGAAATATTCTGCTGATATAAAAGAATTACGGAATTACATGAACATCAGTATGAAAGGAGAAAGTTCAGCTCAGTTTCTTTTATATTCTTATTTATATATTTATTATATACTTACATATTATTAGATAATCTATATTTATATATTATTGATATAATTTTGTGAAACGAAGGCACTTCCTGAGAAGGATTTGATTGCAGCAAAGCCATTTCCTATGGAAAGCTGCTCAGCCAGGCTAACTCCAGCGACAGGGACCGCGGAATTCCATGGATAATGGAGGGACCACGGAATTCCACGGATGGTGGAGGGACCATGGAATTCCACAGATAATGGAGGGACCATGGAATTCCATGGATAATGGCCAATATCATGGCTGGCGGTGAAAACACAGCCTGTGGAGCATCCAAGACGTTCATCACCGACTTCCATGGGGGAAACCCCTCCACGAGCTAAAAATCAAACATTTGTCCTCATTAAGGTGGCATCATTCTTTGTTTTATTCCCTTTTATTGTTTTTTGAGGGGGTTTAGTTGGGTTTTTTTTGTCAGTCCTCTCCAATCAATGTCTTTCAACCCCAAAATCTTTCTCCACCTTTCTTACAGGTGAGACACCTTGACCACGTGTTGGATGTCCCCTGATGAGGTGACTCCACCGTGCCAGAAATCATTCACACACTTTATAAACTACCAGAAATGCCTGGATATGGGGAAAATCCTAAAAAAACACCCCAGCCAAGCTAAAAATCCGTGCCTTTTAGCCATGGAAGTGTGGAAAAACACATTAATCTTGCAGAACACGGCCAGCAGACAGGAGCCAAAAGGTTGCCACCGGGGTGTGGCGAAGGGGAGACATTTCCATGCTATTGCTCAGCAGGTCACAGCAACAGGATGCTGATAACATCCTGCAAACTTCCTCCCTCAGCTGGCCTGGAAAAAAAAAAAGTCCCGAAAATGAAGGCCCCGAGGCACATCAGGAGCAGCCAACCATTCACAAATCCACCTTCTGGGAATGCTGTGTTTCACCGGGGATGGGGCGCTTTTCTCTGGGTGTAAAGGGGACAACTGGAAAAGAAGGAAAATGGGGAAAACGGGGAAAACAGGGAAAACAGGGAAAACAGGGTAGAGCTCCATGGCCAGCAGGATTTTGGGGTGATGGCTCAGGGATCGCAGTGCTGGCACAGCCTCTCCTTTTATTGTTCCAGGTGGATTTGAAATGGAGCAGCGCTGGAAAAGAGGTTTTTTAATTGACACTTTTTCCTTGTCCTTTAGAGTCCAAAGAGTTCAGGGTTATGCTCTCAATGACACAGAGGAAGGCAAAGCAAGAGGAGAAAATTTCCTCAAAAAGCAGGGAGAGCAGGAGAATCCCACCACATCCAACACCTTTAAAATCCATGAAATTAATTCAATTCAAGCTTTGACAAGAGATGAGCAGGATTTCTGCAGTGCAGTCAGGCTTATGGCAGGGGGCAGAGAAAAGAAATTTGTTGGCCCAGAGCACTGAGGGATTTTTTTTTTCTCCTTTTGCAAAGGAAAACACAAAGAGAGGCTCAGAAAGAGAAGTGAAACCTGCCTGCGAAGAAAAATGGCTGAGAATAAAAATCTAAAAAAAAAAAATCTAAATATATCCTGGTTTGAGCAAAATAATTTCCTCCAGCAAGGTCACTAAATTCCAATTCACTCCAGCAATGACACTCACTTGGTTCTCATGGAGGATGGGACATCTCTGTGAGATGCCAGGGGCATTCCCAAACCCCAGGGAAGGGGATTTTGTGTCTGAATGAGACTCAACTCCCCCAAATCCTGCACAAACCATTTCCAACAATTTCTTCTCCATATTTAACTCTCACCCCCAAAAAAGGGAGATGTTTTTGGCACAGCCTGATGGGGGGCAGGAGGAGGAGGAGGATGTGGGACAGCGTTGGTGAGGGGATTCCTTCTGCTCAGAGCAGTGTCACCAGTGCTGGGCTGCTGGTTAAACCACAAACCTGAGCTGAGGGGACACCAAAATGCCACAAACACGAGGAAAATGCAGTTCTACCTCCACATTTCCTCAAATCACTTGAAGTGGATGAAAATTATGGAATCGTAGAAGGGTTTGGGTTGGAAGAGACCATAAAGCCCATGCAGTTCCAACACCAACACCTTCCACTGCCCCAGGCTGCTCCAAGCCCTGTCCAGCCTGGCCTTGGACACTGCCAGGGATCCAGGGGCAGCCACAGCTTCTCTGGGCACCCTGTGCCAGGGCCTGCCCACCCTCACAGGGAACAATTCCTTCCCAATATCCCATCTAAACTCGGTTTGAAGCCATTCCCACTCTCTCGCACAGCAATGCGCGGCCCCATCCCTTTAATGCACCAATTTCGGGTCTCTGCCGCTGAACTTCAAGCCCCAGGAATGCGATTGTTCCCAAAAAGGGGAACAGCTGGGGACAGCGTCCCGGTCTTTATCTCCCACCCCAATTAACACCTTTGAGCGGCCGCCAGCCGCGGGCTGGGAAGTCAACTTTGCTCTGAAGTCCATTCCTCGCGGCAGAGGGAGCTTGTCAGCCCCTGCCTCCCATCCCTGCTCCCCTTATCTCCCCCGGGAGCTTTCCTGTTTACATTTCCCATTAGATTCCTGTAATTAACGCGCTGACAGCGCAGCCTGCTCGGGAGCGGTGCTGGCCACTCACAGCCGGGATGGGCAGCGGCTCCTGCCACCCCCACACCTGGGGGTGTCCCCAGAAATTTGGGGTGACACCCCCTATATAAGGCTGATCATGGATTTGTGTCAGATTTGCTCCCAGAGGGATCTGCCTCAGGAGAAATGCAAATATTTCCCGCGCTGGGGGTGCAGTTTTGGCTGCACATCCCAAAACTCCAGCTGCGGGCAGCCTTGGCACGAGGGGAGCAGCCTGGGACAGTGCAGTGGGCACTGTAAAACCTGGCACAGAGAGGCTCCCTGGTTCTTTAATCCTTCAGGAGGTGCAGTTAATGCCCAGCATGCAATATTTGTACCCCTGCATGGCACAATCCTGCTTTTCCCAGAAATTCTCTCTATTTTCCCTCATTTCCCCCCTTTTTACCCTGCAGCAAACAGAGAATCGCAGGCGCTCAGACACAGCTGCTGGTTCAGCGTCAGGGCAGGGGAGGGAGGATGGAAGAGTATTAAAAACACAGTTTTCCACATTTTCTTCCACTCCCATTCCCCAAACTATCCCTAATTTCCAACAAAACGGGCCACGGGGATTCTCACCTCTTGATCTAGGAGTGAATCAGGCCCGATGACCACCAGGCACTTTCTTGGAGAGAAGAAAAAAGAGAAACATGCCCAGATTTCCCTGCAGCCACCAGGAGAAGACGTTCAGATCCCAAAAACATCCAATGCCATTCCTTCCGACGCCAGCGGGGGGAAACCAGAGCCATAAACCCCATCCCTGCCGCTTAATTGGAGGCAGATCCCTATCGGAATCAAAGCCCCGAGCTGCTGGATGTGCGGCAGGGACCCTTTGGTGGAAACAGCCCCCTTGCTGTTATATGGCAGCCAGGGGAGCTGCGGCTGTCGCCTTTCCAGGCCTCTGGAATCCCGGGAGGATTTCGGGAGCTGCAGCACAGCTGTGCCTGCCCTCATCCACACGGAGGCAGCAGGGTGAGAGGTGCCACATAAAACAGCACGGTGGGGGCAGATATGGATCTTCAAGGAGGGAAATTTGGCAGGAGGGTGAAGGGAAACAAGGAGAAAAGGAGGGGGGGGAAAGGGAAAAGGGGTGGGGAAAGGCTTTGAAATCAAAGCCCTGGTTGGTCCCACCTCGAGGTTGGAGAGATGAAAAGGGAAGGGTGGGTTGGGAAGGGAAAGCCACCCCTGGGATGTGGATGTGGTTGTTATTAACACCTTTTGGAGGTGCACACACAGAAATCACCCCAGGCCCAGCAGAGGCAAAGGTGGCTGTGCTGGTGACTTCCAAGCAGGTTTCCTTCAGGAAAATCGATTTGGCTTCAATGCCTGGCAGCTCTCTTGCTTAACTGGTAACCCCAAAACATCAACATTCACCCTTTATCAATATGTGGCAGAAGCTCAACAGGAATAAGTCCAAATTTGGAGGGAGAGGTAGAACATTTTATGCATCAAAATCCAAAAAACAGCGAAACTGCTCTCTGGGTTTGGCCCACAATATTGACTTTAACTACCTGAAATTACAGACATATCCCTGCACTGTTACTGCCCTGTACTTCACTCCAGCTCCCATTTTCCTAGCACGTTCAGCTCATTTCTTTTTTGCCTTCCATGCGGTAAATCCTGCTCATCCTGAGTGGGATCAGCCCCTGCTGCTGTTCCCAGATTTCTCACCCGTGCCTGATCCCAGGGTTCCTTTCCAGCTGCCAGGCTCATCCCTGCCATAAACCTGAAAAGAACCTTTTCCTTTGGAAACCCCTTCAGCTGCTGGGGCAGAAGGGCTTGGAAATGACCCCTCTCCCTGCTCCTGCTTCCATGTGCTCCCCAGCTGGAAGTTCTGACTCCAGCAGCCCTGGCCCCACTCCCGACCCGGATCCACGGCACCCCCGGGCTGCCCGGGGTCGCTGATGGTGTGGGAAGGGATTTAACTTTTTGCAGGGGTGAGTGAGGGAGTTGCTGGTTTTTTGTTTTCCCCTTTTCCTCCAGCAAACCTCGCTGCGAGCTCTGCAGCAGCCTCAGCTCCTCCGGCTGGAAAAATCCCGCTCCTTGCTGCTGCGACAATAAATATTTTTCCCTCCACGCAGCCGGGTCAAGAACCCTCAGGTCAGGCTGGAGGAGCTGTGGGTGCTCGGAGCTCGCTGCCCTGAGCGCTCCCAGCCCCAGCATTCCTCCCGCATCCCCCTCCCCGCAGGAGCTGCTGCCGATTTCGGATGGCATCCAAACCCTCCGGAGCTGCGGCTGTGCCAGGAGCAGAGGCTCGGCCGTGACAAAGGAGAGGGCAGAGAGCAGGAGCGGGACATTCCCAGGCGCTGCCCGTGCCCTGCCCGCTGCTCCAGAGGGTGGGAAGCATCCTTCGGAGTGGCAGCTCTGGTTTTCCTGCGCTGGTTGCTAAGGGCAGTTCGGAGGAGCTGAGCTGCCGGCGAGCCCCTGAGGATGTGGGGAAATTATCCAGCTCGTTTGATGAAATCCTACCCGGGCTGGCAAAGGAAAAAACCCAGCAGCACAACAAATCCTGCCTGGGGGCTTTGGGATTGGATTAAAAACACGGCAGCCACTTGACGCAGAGCGCCGGCTCGGGATGGATTCAGGCTGCTGGCTCGCAGCTGCCCGCTCATCTGCGAGCTGGCAGAACCCGGGCTGGATCGGGAATTGTTTGTGTCATCCCACCCTCCTGCCTCGGACAGCACCGCTTGTCCCCGGGCAGCACCGCAAGGAGTGAAATCGCTCTGCTTAATCAAGCACCGGGGGTGTGAGGGCTTGGATCATCACCGGGATGATCCTCGAGGACCTTCCCAACCCAAACCACCCCAGGGTTCTGCAGGCACAGCTCTCAAAGCCTGGGCCGGATCCAGGACTCGCACCTGAGGCTCGCTCGCAGTAGCTGGGTGTGTGCAGGGCAGCGCCCCGGACATCCACAGCAGCCAAAATGTGCACAGCATCCCTGGAACGTGCTGAAGAGCACCCAAAATGTGCTCAGCATCCTTGGAGCATGCTGGAGAGCACTCAAAATGTGCTCAGCACCCTCTGTGCATTCAAACCAGCACCCAAAATGTGCTCAGCACCCTCTGTGCATTCAGACCAGCACCCAAAATGTGCTCAGCATCCTTGGAGCATGCTGGAGAGCACTCAAAATGTGCACAGCACCCTCTGTGCACTCAAGCCTGCACCCACGGTGAGCACAGTACCCTTGGAACACACTGGAAAGCACCCAAAATGTGCACAGCACCCTCAATGTATTCAAGCCAGCACCCAAGACAGGTACAGCACCCTTGGAACCTGCTGGAGAACACCCAAAATGTGCACAGCACCCTCAGTGCATTCAAACCAACACCCAAAATGTGCTCAGCACCCTCGGAACGTTCTGGAGAGCACCCCAGGCGCTCCCAGCCCCACGCAGCATCCCCCAAACACCCGCTCAGCTCCCGGGGCAGCCCCGGCCCGGCGTGCGGTGGCTCCTGCTCTCACTAGAGGGAGGCAGTCTCCAGGAGAAGCCGCGGGAGGAGCTCTCCGGGCAGCTGGAGCTTTCCCGGCCGCCTGAAGAGGGACCCGGGGCAGCCTTTGAGGGAGGGCTGTGCTCCTTTTCCTGTCTGAGGCATTTCCCAGAGCTGAACATCCTCGGAACTGGAGCTGTGCGAGTCTCATGGGCTTGTCTGGCATCGCGAATTCATCCCTTGCATCCCGAATTCATCCCCTGCATCCCGAATTGATCTCCTGCATCCCGAATTCATCCCCTGCATCCCGAATTCATCCCCTGCATCCCGAATTCATCCCCTGCATCCCGAATTTATCTCCTGCATCCCTAAATCTCCCTCAAATCCCCAACCCCTCGCATCCTCAAAGGCTGGGATGTGCCAGCACCACTCACCCAGGGAGGTTTCTCTGTGCAGAGCTCCAGGTTTGAATGAATCCAGGTTTAGCAGAGTCCCATCTCCATCTGATCTCAATTCCTTCCATCCTTTATTGTGCAGAGAAAAATCCCTGGGAATCAACCCCGTGTGGATTAAAGCAGGAATTAAAGTGCTTCGGGACCCAGGTCAGGCCAAGCCTTGCTCACAGGTGTTTTAGGTCAGCAAAGAAAAGAGCAATTCCCCTAAATTTATTATAAAGTGACAAATCTGTTACAGCCAGATTGCCAATTTGGTACTTTCCAGCCAGAGCAAGCAGGACTGGAGGAATAGGACAGATAAATCCATCTTCCCATTGCACCAGGACTTCCTGAAGGGAAAAAGAACCATGGAGGTGCTGAGAAGTGGCCTTTAAAATGAGGCAGAATGGGTAGAAAAGCAGAAAATTGAGAGGTTTGCCTCAATTCCTTCTCCAAACCATTTTAACTTGTGATGGGTTTTACCTGGGACATTAAAGTTGGAGAAGTTTTATAAAGAAGTTTTATGTTATTCATAGATACACAGGTATTGTGTTGAGGCATAAAATATATACAGATGGATATATACAAAATCCAAAAATCAAATATAAACGTGACCATCCTCCCCAGGTTTTCAAGAACAAGGAGCAATTTTAAAAGCACAATAAATCTCTGTGTCAAGATAATTAGAAAATCACCTGCCAGCCTGGGCAACTTGTTACACATTTAATGATTAGATTATAGAGGGATAAAGAATAAAAAGTTACTGAGACTTGATGCAAAAAGCCCTTTTTTAAGCACTGAGCTTTGCAGCTAAATCCTGAGTGCTCCTGAGGGAAAGCAGATCTTTAAAAATCAATCGGGGTAGATGGTTCCACTTCCCCTCTTGCCTTAGGGAAAGGAAGAGCCCAGGCAAGGAATAAGTTAAATTTTTAGGGAAGTCTGACAAAAGGTTCGATTTTGAAACTCCAGAGTGCCTTTTCGAGGCTGATTTAGGGGAAAAAGCAGAGTTTCTGCTTTCTCATTAGCACTCACGGGGACGTTTTTGCTGCTCAGCTGCCAGGGCAGAAACTCCTCCAGCTGAGATTTGTGCAAAATCCCTCCCAAAGCAGCTTCCCTCAGGAAAGGACCTTTAAAGCTCATCTAATCCAACATCCTTGACATTAATAGAGAAATTTTCAATGAGTTCAGGTTGCTCATACCCTGTTCAACCTGACCTTGAATGTTTTTAGGGATGGGGCAGCCACCACCACTCTGGGCAATATGCGCTGGAGTTTTTCCACCCTCTGGGAATAATCTCCTCCTTTTATCCAATTATTGTTTGCAAAAAGTGCCTGGTGCCACCAATATTCCAGGAGAGCCTGGGGCAGATATTTCCAGTGGAGCAGCCAGCACAGCTTTTACCTTCCCCACTGCTGCTCTGTCTTTCCACACAGAATTTACAGCAGCCCAGGCTGTTATATCCCAAAAAAAAGCTGATTTCCCCCCCATTAAACCCAGCCCAAAGGGGGTGCAGGGTCAGAGTTTGACAAACCCCCACAGGCTGTGTTTGTCCCCAGCTCAGCAGCGCATCCCACAGAAAGAGGAAATGGTTTGGAGGCTGCAAACCTTCTTTTTTTTTTTTGCAGATGAACCGAGTGTAAATTAAATGCTGAGCAACAGGGAAGGAGTTTTTCACTGGGAGAAAGTTGAGCAGTGGTCAGGCAGTTCCCACGGGCGATTTCGGGCAGGAGGGGATCAGCTGGGCAGCAGGGCACGAGGTTTGGTGGAGGAAATGCAGCTGCAGTGGTGCCTTGGGGTGCCCAAACAGCTTCAGAGCTGAGCTGCTGGAATGACCAGAACTGGGATTAGAGTTGGGATAGCCACAACTGGGATTAGAGCTGGAATAGCCACAACTGGGATTAGAGCTGGAATAGCCACAACTGGGATTAGATCTGGAATAACCACTGGGATTGGAGCTGGAATAACCACAACTGGGACCAGAGCTGGGATAACAAACACTGGGATTAGTGCTGGAATAACCACAACTGGGATTAGATCTGGGATAACCAGAACTGGGATTAGAGCTGGAATAACCAGAACTGGGATTACAGTTGGGATAACCAGAACTGGGATTAGAGCTGAGATAACCAGTACTGGGATTAGAGCTGGAATGACCAGAACTGGGATTAGTGCTGGAATAACCAGCACTGGGATTAGAGTTAGGATAACCAGAACTGGGATTAGAGCTGGGATAACCAGCACTGAGATTAGTGCTGGGATAACCAGTACTGGGATTAGAGCTGGAATAACCAGCACTGGGATTAGTGCTGGAATAGCCAGAACTGGGATTAGTGCTGGAATAGCCACAACTGAGACCAGAGCTGGGATAACAAACACTGGGATTAGAGCTGGAATAACCACAACTGGGATTAGATCTGGGATATAAAGAACTGGGATTAGATCTGGAATAACCAGAACTGGGATTAGAGCTGGAATAACCAGCACTGGGATTAGTGCTGGGATAACCAGTACTGGGATTAGAGCTGGAATAACCAGCATTGGGATTTTGCCTTGGAAAGCACCAGGTGATTCCTACAAGCAGCAGCTGAGCAGAGGCTTTAGGTTAAACCGCGTGCTTTGAGAGCAGGATTGAGGAAATAATTTATTCTTAATCCAGAGCCTTGCCAGAATTGCACCCAAATTCAGGGGATTAGAGCAGAATGGAATTTTCTTGCTCTGGACACTCAATTCCAGCCCTCACAGAGCACCTGGCTCCTCCCAGATTTCCAGCCCTGTTCATTTGGCCAAGTTTGCTTTGGTGGAGGAGGAGGACACTGAGAAGCAGCACCCCAAGGGTGTCCCAGGGCTGTTCCCATTACCTGTGGGATGGAGAAGGGAAGGGAGCTCATCCCAGCACTCCCCTCCATCAGCTGCCCAACAATTTATTCATCAGCTCGCACAGGCACTGCTGTCCTTGCAGGTTTCTGCTTTTCCAAGCAAAAAAAAAACCAGGGAAGGGAAAAGAGCAGAGGTGACACCACACCCCCATGGTGGGGACACCACCAAGGCAAGGGGAGCTGCCATCCCCTCTCCAGCTGCCCAGGAGCGGCCACCACTCCACCAGAAGGATTTCTGCACTCCCAGTTATCTCCCTGCAGCTCCAGGATCAGGGAATTTATGCTCCATTGCAAGTCTTAAAGAAAATCTGCCAGCAGCCATTAACTCTGATACAGCTCCCCGCAGGCTGAGACAGCTCCAGCTCAGGAACAGCCTCCTCCAAGCATTTCCAAGGGATGCAGAGCACATTTCAACTGAAATCCAGGGAATTTGCTGCCCTGCCAGCTCCAGCAGCAGCTGGAAGCAAAAAGGAACAAGCAGCTGGCTCAGCAAACACCCACAAGCCTTGTAGGTTACAGCCTGACAAGGTACAGGAGCTGCTCCGACCACTGAAGCATCAGGAAAAAAATAATTAATAATGCTGCAGCAAGAGCATTTGCTTCCCTCTGCTCCTAATTAGCCTCATTAGCCACAGCAAGGTGCCCTGCGCTGAATTTAAAGGGTTTGTGGTTAAATAGGTGTGTGGGAGAGGTGCCTGTATAAAAGTGAGGGGTTTTTGCTAGGTAAGTCATGGAAATAGGGTTAAAAATCTTGTTTTAGGGGTAGGTACGTTGTAGGTACCTGGAATAATTCTATTTATTGACAACGATTTCTAGAGGTAACAATATAGAAATACAAAATACACCTGCAAAAGAAATCCCTAGGACAGCCACAGCAGAGAGTTGTGATTGCTGAGGGGGCTTTGCTGTTCCTACTGCCGGCAGAAAATTCATGAGGGCAAAAAATGAGCCCCAGTGTGGGAGAGAGCAGCTGGAAAACCATCAAAGCACAGATCCCTGCTGGCTGGGGTGTCCCTGACCGTGTTCTCTGTGACAGAGACTTGCAGCAGCCACAGATTTAGAAATTATGCCCAGATTTATTGTTTGGTATGACCCAAGCAATAAGCTCAAGGGCTAAAAGGTGGCTGGACTTTTTATCTCCAGAGGTTCTTTTCAGCTTTAAAATTCTGTGGTTCTATGAAAAGGGGGCATTAGAGATGTGAGGATAATGCCTCCAGATCCTTCCCTGAGGATGGGGTCTGCCAGCCCCTGTCAGGATGTGGCTCAAGGTGTATCAGCAAGGTTTTCTCAGTTTCCCTGCAGCAGCAGCAGCTGGGACTTGCACTTAAAAAAAAAAAATCAGTCTTGTGTCTCTCCTACACAGCCAAACCCACCTGGCTGGGAAAAAAGCGTTCAGGGCTCCTGATGGAGGGAAAAGTCCCGGTTTTTCTGCGCTTGGAGAAGCGATGGGTTATTTTTAGGGAGTTTTAAAGGCAAAGGCAGCTCGGTGTGAGCAGCCGCTGGGTGGCAATCGCCACCCGAGCCCGCACCACCGGGGCCCGCCGAGCATCCCTCCCCTTCGCCCCGCATGCAAATATGGGAACATCTGGCAGCGAAGACTTATAAAGATAGCCCTCAGCTAAGCAAATACAGGAACAGGGGCTCAACCAAGCTGTCGTGTAGTTAAAGCGCTTTTTTTTATATATTTAATTATGCTGGGTTTTTTTTTTCAATGCTCATTTGCCTTTTGTCGCTCGCCCTGCTGCATTTGCTGGGTTTTATGGGCTGTCTGCAGGGGCTGTGGGGTGGCACGGTGGCAGTGCCACAGAGCCGTGAAATTGGGTTGGGAGGGACTTTAAACAGCACCCAGTCCCAACTCCGTGCCACAGGCAGGGACACCTCCCACTAGAGCAGGTTGCTCCAAGCCCCATCCATACCTGCCTTCATCCTGCCAGGGGAAAGTGCTCATTGGGATTTGAATTATCCTTAAAACTCCTACTTATGCTCTCCCTGGCTCTTTTGGGCAGGTTTGGGTGTCCCTTGCACTGGGCTGTGCCCAGCACTGGGCTGTGCCTAGCACCAGGCAAAGCTCAGGAGGCTGCTCTGAAATGCAGCCAAGGCATTTGTGCAATCCCTCCTCGCTCTCTGCAGGCTGGTTTGGGGTTAGGGCTGAAGGACTGGGAAGGAAATCTGTGGTCTGGGAGTCTGGAGCTGTGGTGGATTCACTGTGCTCCTGCCCAGGCTTCTTACAGGAACCCCTGTGTGTCCCCTGGCCCCAGTGCAGTGGAACATCAGCCCAGCTCTGCCCTGGGGAGGGATTCTGAGACTAGGGAATGTCTGAAACACCCAGAGTGCTTCAGCTGTGCTTCCAGCAGGTTTTGTCACCCATTCTGCAGAACAGCCCAGTTTAGACTCAAATCCTGGTGATTCAAGCCTAACTCAGCAAGAGGCAAACCACCCCACAGACCATTCCTTAGGCTGGCTCTGCCCAGGTCTCCACTGCAGCTTCCAGAGCTGCTTCACCACCAGCGTTCCCCCGAGCCACACTGACACCAAACCTGCAACCACCACCTTCACCTCTGAACCACACTGACAACAAACCTGCTACCACCACCTTCATCCTTGGGAAACATTGACACCAAACCTGCAACCACACTGACAACAAACCTGCTACCACCACCTTCATCCCTGGGAAACATTGACACCAAACCTGCAACCACCACCGTCATCCCTGCCTTGCAGAGATGCCTCAACCAGACCTGTGACTGTGCAACCAAGGCTGGGTTTGGAGA
The DNA here is from genome assembly GCA_034509425.1 of Eopsaltria australis. Classification (NCBI taxonomy): domain Eukaryota; kingdom Metazoa; phylum Chordata; class Aves; order Passeriformes; family Petroicidae; genus Eopsaltria; species Eopsaltria australis. Next base: position 948,251 of record JAVTVJ010000403.1, read on the forward strand.
GCCCCGTGATGCTGGGTTGGTGGCCATGGAGGACACCCCAGAGCAGGCACTCCCAGCCACCTCTTCCCCCTGTCCCCAAACCACTGCCCGGTGGGAAGGAGGCGAAGGGGCAGCATCACTTGGGTGCCAATGAGTAAGAGGCTGTGGTTCCCCTCTGGTTTTGTGGGGCCAAGTGCCATGGTTGCAATCCTGCGATAGGTCCTGGGAGCCACCACTGTGGTCAGCACTGCAGAAATAGTGCAGGGGAGCAGGCAGAGAAATTGCAGCGGGTGGTGGAGTGAGGAGAACCAAGGAACTGCTGCCACGGGACACTCAAGGTACCTGGGACTGGGGCAGGAGCAGAGGAAGGGGCGTGATAGGAGAGGGAGAGGTGAGGTGGTGGTGCAGGACCACTCCAGGGTTGATGGTGCTTATTCAAAATGGGGAAGAGGAGGGACTGGCAGGGAAGGGTGGATAAGAGGAGGAATGAGGAGGAAAGTTGAAGAAAGGGATGAGAAGAGCAAGGTGAGACATCTGTGCAAGGTGCATCTCTATGGGCTTGGATGGACTCACCAAAGGAGCCATCAATGGACTCAATGCTGCCAGGAGCATCCAGTGAGGGGGGACCAACACCCCACTCCAGTTTAGGGAAGGAACCAGAGGCTGCTGGGGGAGGTGGTTAAGGCAAACCTCCCCCAGCATGGCAGCCAGGCTGCCTCGTTCCGTAGGTGGTTGGATTCACCTCTCCTGGTCGCAGGTGGCCCACTGCCACCCTGAGCACACAAGCAAGGCACGTGTTTGTCATCACCTCAGTGACAAGAGCCCTTTCCGACTCCAAGAGCAGCATCAACCAAAAAACCATCTCGTTCCTATTGGATGAAGGCACTGAGTGAAGGATTTGCATGGGCGTGGCATTCCCAGAAGGGGTGAAACCAACACCTCTTCTCTCCGCACTCCCGGACACAAATGCCCTAAATCAGCCGTCACATTTCTCATGATAAGCATTAAATAGGAAAATTCCTTCGTGGCTTACAAGAACTTTGCTGGTCACCAACATCTGCTCCCAAAATGTGGCTGCCAACATTTCCAGGAAACCCTCCTAGCTGTTTTTATCCTGTTTACTCAGTGTTGTAACTCAGTGCTAGTGGCACATTTTAGGAGAGTATCTCAAGAGATTAAATCCCTGGTTTTAAAACCATGCAAACGATCTAACAAGGGTTGGGTGGAAGACATGTCCAGGCACGAAGGGACTTTGTTCTGCTGGATTTTCAGACATAAATTTGCAGTTACAAACTGTTGCTTGGGCTCTCCCAACCCAGAAGTTGACAGTTTGATGCAGATCTGGTTTCTGGCCAACCAGGCCTCCAGTTCACCTCCAGATGTTACCTCAGGTAACATCAGCTGGTCACGGCTCCACAGGAGCTGGGTGAAATTCTGGTTCGCAACCACTCTGACCACCAGGTCCTTCCCGTGAACCTCCAGGGGATGTTATCTTGATTGGCATCAGCTGGCTGTGTCTGCAGAGAGGTTTTATGGGAACCAGGAGCTCTGTGCGGCTGTGCCCATGTGGAAGTGAGGGCCCTGCTGCAGTTTCATGCAGGTGGAACCAAGAACAACGGGAGGCACCAGCACCGAAAGTCCTGTCTTGGTTTCAATGGTGAACCACACGGTTTTGTTGTATTGTTTTTATTCTCGGGCCCAAAAATTACTCCCTTCTGGTTATTTCCCCCGAAACCGCCGCGAATCGGCACTCAGCCAATCGGAGCAGGGTTCCTCGCCCAAAATTCCGTTCTTCCCTTTTAAGGTCATAATCTGGTCTCTCCAAAGATAAAAAAAGGTGGGTACGGACCACGCCAAGATGCGGGCGGTTGGTTCCACATGACAGGTTGTCCCGTGACCTGTTCCCATCAGGCCACCACGGGGCCAGAAAAGAGGAAAAAAACCCAGCAGGCAGAAAGTGTTGACAATTTTGAGCTCAAAAAAGCAGAGTTCTAACGGACATCTGAGGTGTGAGACACGGAGAGCTCCAAGGGGTGCGGTGTCAGCCTCCCTGACCACCCCTGCTAATGAACACCTGCTAATTGGGGCCTGGAATACAACACTGGGCACCATGACCGGGTCTGGGTGTGGTTCTGGGGAGACTTTCAAGGCTTGGCCCAGAGTTGGGTCCTTGCTGCTCTTGTTGTCCAAGAGGGAGGAGAGAGCTAACGGAGAGAGCTCGATCCAGTCAGGAAAGGGTTTCCTGCTCCCAGCTGTGATCGTGGGAGCTGACAGACACTGATCTGGGTTCATGGGTTCACACTTTTATGGCATTTCCAGCTCTCACCCTCAAAGGATGCAACACCTCAGGCCCACCTGGATCAATTAATGATCAAACCCTGATCTGAAATTTGTCTGCAGACTCAGAGTCCTGGCTGAAAACAATAGAAGTCAAACCCCACCACCAAGTGCCAACCCAAACCTCCCCAGAACTGAAAATGGTTGCATCTTCAGGTGTTTTTGAGCTCTTCCTGGTTCCCAACCAAGTGATTACACATCAGTCTCTGCTCATCTCATCCTGCACTCAAGAGGAGGCCAATAACCAACAAGCCAGAAAGGAAAGCACTTTCACACTCTTACCCTGAGCAGCCTCCCTGGGGGCCTTTAGGAGCTCTGGATTCTGACAGGATTTGCAATTATTGGGTCTTTTCAAGCAGGATGAGCTACCAGAAGGAGTTGTGGAGGATCATGGACTCAAATCCTGGTCTCTGACCAGGCAACTCCACCAGATCCCCACCCACCCACCAGCACTCACCATGCAGCTGCCTCCTCCTGCCCTTCAAAAAATGCAGAACATTTCACAAGCACAAGCCCTCGTCATAATTTGTGCATCTCTTAATTCCACTCTCAGACAGAAAAAGAAACAAATTCCTGGAAGAGGCAAAGCACCCTTAGAGCAACGTTTGACTCCTGTCCGAGCCAATCCTTAGTCTGGCGCAGCCCTGTAAAATAAATAGATAAACAGATAAATTGCCTGGAACGTGCTTATTCCCAGCAGCCCAATGTATTTCCTCATACTGATCATATTTAAAACTCCTCTCCTGGCATGAGTGCATTGGAGTATTTGGTTAGAAGGCAGATCCCTCTGCCAAGCAGGAAAAAAAAAAGAGGTGGCATTGCTTAAAGAGGATTTAATGGAAGTCGTGCCGTGCCCAGGGTGAGTTTTCGTCACTTAAAAGCTCTGTTACCAAGGCAGGAAATTTGGTATTAATGAGCAGAGGAGCAGCTCTGAGTTTCATCAGCCCTTCCAGGGCAGCTCAGCCACCCCAAAGCTGCAGAGGAGATCTCGTTTCTCTCATCATGTGCTGCTTCTGACAGTCCCACCATGTAAAATTAGAACATGGGAAGTTTCAGGAACGAATTCTCAAATGTGCCTCAGTTGCAAGAAGCAGAAGAAATTAATACCGTGGGGAAAATTTTCTCCCAGGCTGAAACTCTTGCCTTGACAAATGAAGAGAGAAACGCTGTGCCGAGTCACGGGCACAGAGTGGGGAAGGGTGGAGGAGGCCCAACATTTAATCTACTTTTAATCTCCAAAACTCTTGACTCAGACTTTCATGGCTCTCCATACCAAGAGTGCAATTCCTGCTTTGCCAATTCCTGCTCGTTAAAGGGATGCAGCGACAGGAGAGGCAGGAACAGAAGGAGCGTTTCTGGGCAGCCCAATCAGCCCCAGACTCTGCAAAGCCTGGGTAATGTCACTGTATAAATTCATGAGCCCATTCCTCTGGGGAGCCGGGCTTTAGTGCCAAAAGATATTGCAGAATTACAGCAATCAGAAAACAATAAAGAGCTTGGGAAAACGCTGATGAGGGAAAGCAGAGAAATTAGGGTAGTTAGAAAGACAAATGAGAAGGAATAAAACCCAGGTATTAAATAATTGGTGGGAGGCGGGAGGTAGATTAAGAGCTGTTTTCATGGCTTGGACTCCCAGCACAAGGAGCCATTAGATGAAAGGAATAGATGGGAAATCAAACCCCCCCAAAGGGCAGCACTGGCACTTGGCAGAGGCAATCTGAAGAGGTTCACGTGAATTCCGTGTGCTCTGCCATTAACAGCAACAAAAACAGCTCTGAAAGGGCTTTCAGAAACCCAGCCTGGCCCCCGCCTCTCTCTCGCTCTTTTCCTTTCAACATCTGCAGGGAAGCATCTGCTGGACCACAAGGCTGAAGCAAGAGCCTGATGAAGTCTTGGCATTGGCCAAGAGAGACCTCAGCCACACCAGGGACTGCTGACACCAACTGGAGTCTTCCCCGCAGCCTTGACCCACTCTGTCCTGGAGATATTTCAGATCAACCCCATTATTCATCCCTATGGATGAGCTGAATTCAGCAGATTTCTGGGAATACAGCGCTGTGACAGCTCGTTAATGTTTAACTCCAGATTGGGGGGGTTGGTGCTATCAGAGCATGGGGGAGGCAATATTCCCCCCAGCCCTGATAAGAGATAGCACATCCTACCCCAGGGGTTAAATAATCAGGGGTTAAATAATCAGGGGTTAAATAACACAGCGGAGCTGATGGAATTTTATGGCCTGACTTGCTCACTCTTTGCCCTATATTGATAAAATCCTGTAAACCAAAGCATATCCAAGAAGAAAAGTGAGAGTCCCCTGATTGCAGCAGAGGTTTAACAGGACCAGAGGAAGCACAGGTGATTATTCACCCTTTTAGGATGAGCTGTACAATCATTGTTATTTTTTTTCCCTGTAAATCTCCGGCTCCCGGAGTGCTGTCATTACATGAGACTATCACTCTTCCTTTTTCTGAAAAACAAGAACTGTCAGGGCTCCCCAAATGGAGGGACGAGACACAAATGGGTTTTGTTTTGTTTTTTTTTAAAGATTGTGCCTTTTAACCCAAATTTTCTGGGTTCTCTCAGGGTTGAATTGTGGCACTCTGGAACATCTTGTTTTTTTTGTGTAATTCCTGACCTTGGCAAAAGCACAGTGAGATGCTGGCCTGCAAGATAAAATAAGTGGGGTGATTAATGCTGCCTCCTTAATTGTGCCGAACTTTATAAACAGCTTGACCTCAGCAGGCAAGAGCTCGAAAGTGAAAATAAAAGCCCGGACAAAGGTCACTCATTCCATGCTGGGAGGGGCAGAAATCTGCTTGGCTTTCACAAATACTCTCCCAGAAGTTTTATGAATGACTTGTCAGATCTCTTGGTGACTCTCATGTCCCCAGACAGCCTCCAGCAGCTGGGGACAGTCCAGATCCACCACTCAGGGATCCCAAAGTGGGAAGGATGGGTCAGGGGCATCCCCATCCCTGCACCACAGGTCGAAATTGGGATTTCCTCTCCATTGCACTGCAAAACTTGCAGGTGAACGAGTATTTCTAAGGGAAGAAGGGAACGGCCGCAACCTCTGCATTTCCAACCTCTCCAAACATCAGGAGGTGACATTTGAAGGAGAACAACCCAAACATTGAGGACCTTGACATTCAAAGCTGCAGTGCAGATGTCCTTCTCTAAACAGTATTTTTAGTTCAGGAGCAGCAGCTCCATCTGTTTCTTCCTCCTTTCCTATAAGTTAAATAAAACCACAATTCCTGGAATCTCAGCTCCTCGTTCATTTAAGTGAGCTGCAGTTTTAAAATCCCATCACGTTCTGAGCTTTTCTCCTTCTCATCCCATCAGCTTGCATTAATACTCAAGGCCAATTCTCCAGCAGCCACAAGCACCTGGAATTCAGGATTTCATTTTCTCCTCTATTATTCCCCTCTCTCCAATCAGCAAAACGTTTTCCTTCAGATGAGGAGAAAATGTCACACCATGCAGGGCTTCTATCACATCCCGGGGGCCAAAGGACACCTGTAACAAGGTTTTCTCCATAGGATGACACTTTTTTCAGCTCATAACCCATGGTAAAAAATCCCAAACATCTGTGGGTGTGTCTGATGATCTCCCAGCATCTGCCCCATCTCCTGGAAGTGCCACCAGATTTGTCTTGGAGATTGGCATTTTGTGGGATGTGCCTGGTCTGGAGTGGGGCCACCTCACAAGTTTTGCCTTCATCTTCTGTGAGGTTTTTCTGTTCTTTGGAAGGTTTCAGGCAGAAATAGCATTTCCCCAAGCCAAAAATATGTTTTAAAAAGTGCAATTATTTTCAGGGTGCCTGCAGAGAGAGAGAGGCAGCTGCTGTGAAAGTTGGGGTGCACCAGGGACACATCTTGCCCTGGACTGGTTTGGGTCAGCGTCAACCAATAAATCACGGGAGAAAGGAAAAACTGATGTGAGCAGACCCCAAAAACTCTCGTTCCCCCGATGTAGCTGTGCCCACGAGATGCTGGAAGCCTGTTTGACTTTGAATTGAATTTTTTTGAGGTGCACGAACATCCTTTGAGAGGAAACACAGCCACTCCCCACAGCTCCCACCCTGGCTGCTCTTTAGCTGGGTTTGATGTGGTTCTCTACAGCTTTGCTCACCCCTTCCACAGCACCACCACCCAGGTTAAACCCCCGAGCGGGCAGAGGCCAAGCAGAGCCGTTTGAGCCTTGCAAAGGCCCTTCAGGCCTGGCTGGGGCTGTGTTTCCTTTTCTGGTGGAGGCCATGCCAAGAGCTCCCAACTGGTGTTGCACAACCCCGGGCCAGCGGCGGCTCCCAACCGTCAGCGCTCGGCGGCGGCAGCGGCAGCAGCAGCGGGAGGGAAGGGGAGGACGTGCAGAGCCAGTGCCTCTTGCAGCCCCCCCAGGGCTCTTTTTATACTTTAGAGAAGTTGGGTTCATCCCTAAGTTCCTCTCCCACAGATTGTTCCTGTTGCTGTCGCTGCTCCGGCCTCGCGGATCATGTGGCTCGGGGTGACCTGGGCGCAGCAGAGCCGGTGGCTGTGAGCTCCCGGTGCCTGCCCGTGCTGGGGACAGCAGGGACACCGGGGACAAAGGTCCCTGCGGCTCCACAGCCGGGTGATTTTGCCTCTTCACCATCTCCTCACCCTCAGTCCGTCCCTTTATGGAACTGGCTCCCCCTTTAACTTCCTAAATGTGAAGCTCTCTCTGTTCCTCTACCACCTCTACCTTGGCAGCTGTGCCAGGGAGGAACTCCGGCTTCCAGCACCCCAAAAAGCTGTGCCCGAGCAGAGAGACGGGATCTCATTTTTGGGGAGCATCCCTTGAGCACACTTGGCAGGAAGGGCAGAGCTGTGGTTGAAGGTGAAGCTGTCTCTCCCGGCCGCTGGGTATCTCTCAGATTTTTTCTGCTGCATTGTGGCTGGGGTCAAATTCCCGGTTGTTTGGGTGCAATAAACCCTGATTTATTTGTGGGGTCGGGTTTGCCACAGGACTCAGCCAGGGAACTGAGCTGCAGCCCTGCTTTGATGCACACCTGGGCACAGCCACCCTGCCAAAGGCACCCCTGGTGGTCCCAGGGATTGCAGGGGACACCAGGCTGGGGACAGAAGGGACAGCACTCATGGAATCACGGAATAAACTGAGCTCCAAGGGACGCACGAGGATCAGCGAGCCCAGCTCCTGACTCTGCCCAGGACAACCCTGGGAATCACATCAGGGTCTTGAGAACGTTTTCCAATCCCATGCTTGGAACCAGGCAGGCAGGCAGGCAGGGAGAGCTTTAAAACGCAGAGCAGGGACAGTCAGAGCTTTGCGGTGAAACAGGTGATTAACAGGTGATTAACAGGTGATTAACAGGTGATTAACAGGTGATTAAGCAGCCGATGAGGCTGCAATTCCCCCCAGCTCTTCCCAGAGCTTGGATGGGCACTCGGAGTTTTTTCCAAGGTTTCCAGTGCTGGTGGCCAGCGATGGATCCCATTCCCTTTGCCTCCCAACAGCTCCCAGGAGCCAGGAGTGGATTTTCGTACAAAAATCTATTTTTCTAGGGAAAAAAACCCCAAAGAGCAGAGCAGACACTTGGCAGTGGAGCCTCCCACCCAAATCCATGCCCTGCACACACAGGTGGGAACCAGCCCATCCCACTGAATATTTGAAATTTTCCATGCCAGCGACCATTTCCTGCATGAGCTAGATGGATTGACAGCACAATTCCTGCTGCAGGGAGCAGTCGGCGAGTCAAAGGAGCAAACTTGGTTATTGTATAAAAACAGGATGAACAATAATGGTGAGACTCTGACCGTGCCGTTACGTTTATGGCCGGAGCACGTGGAGATGGGGATCAAGGTGTGCAGGGAGGAGGGACGGACCCAAACCAGCCCCAAACCTTGCAAAGAACTGCAGCAAGGGGTGGTGGAGGGGTTGGTTTTGCCATCTCGCAGCCCCTAATTGAGCTATGGGAGGTGGTGATGATGGAGATCTGCTCCTGGTGTTGCAGGAGGCACCACAAGCCCCAGCCAGGAGTGTCACTGATGTCACAGCAGGGTTGGGGAAGTTGTGGGAATTTGTAGCAGCAAAAAGAAAAACATGGAAAAGTCATGAAATCAGAAGTTTCGGGGTTTGGAGGAAGGGGCAGGGAGATGGTTCTCAGGGGAATGGCCTCTCCTCGAGGCTTTTCAGCTGAGCTGCAGAAAGCACATTCCAAAAGCCCTGTGGAGCTGCTTCCCAGGCTGCCAGAGCCCTCCTGCACTGGGATTTTCTCTGCTTGCTCCACATTTTCCCTCAGTAACACACGTTGTGCCCATGTGGTTTTTGCAGGACCTTCCAGTGGTGAAAGAGCAGCGATGATTTGGGGAAGTGATTGTGCACAGCCCCAGAGCTTTCTCTGGGGAGAAGAGTAGCCTGAGGCAGGGCTGGATCCAGCCACAGGAGCTCTGCCTGTGGAGGGATGGAGGAGAAAAACTTCTCCGTTCCCTCTTTCCCGCCTTTTGAGGCCTTGGAGCCACATTCCTGCCTTCACATTTCCCAGGAGAGAATTCCCTTCACCCTCTGAGGGTGCAAAACAGGGCTGGAGCTGGAGAACAGGCTCCAGTAATTGGGATTTATGCCCAATTTCAGGTTCCTCCATCACTCAGGACCATGGAAAATCGCACCTGCTCATGTATTTATATTTTTTGTTGATTTTTTTTCCCTCTCACAGCAGCCTGTGGTTTTCCCAGTGACTCAACACAGGCTCTCAGCAGCTCTGCCAGGCTCGTGTCAGGCTCTGCTCTCAGTCAATCAGCCCTAATTAACACTGACTCTAATGGTTCTCCTCCGTGGCTCCGGATTCTTCCTGTTCAGACAGAATATTCTCACTGTTCCCTTCCCAGGCTGTGCTCGTTGTTCCTAGCAAGATCTTTTCCCTCATGAAGAGGGAAAATCCAGAAGGATTTGAAGCTCCTAATTTCCGAGATTTGCTCAGAAGTCGTGTTTTTCACGCTGTTCTATTTATTACAAACAGAAAACCACATGTTTTTTTTCCAAACAAATAGCAAGAACAAGCAGCTGAAAAAGAAATCAACGCCCCTGAACGAGTCCCTGTGATCTCAGCTCTGTGTTTTAGCAACACTGGAATTGGGGATATTTGCATTTTGTTAAGGCGTGAGCAAAGTTTGTTAGCAGCAAAATAATTCCCAGGCTCCCTGTAAGATCCTCAGTACAAACATTCCCGTTTCCAACCATCCAGAGGGTGGAATTTAAAGGAATCCACACAGAGGAATGTTTTTAGCCCGTGGAAATTCTGAGGAAATGTTCAGTACACGCAGAGGGAGGGGTTTGGCTGGGGAAGTGCACGGCACCAGGGAATGTGGGATTCATGGAGGCATCAAAGGATGCACGAGGCGCTGTCCATAAACCTTAATGGTCCCTATAAATAGAGGGGAAACCCTCTGGATTTGTTATTGGGGATCTCAATCTTGTCTGGAGGAGCCCTCGGTGTCTGTGGAGGGTTTATGGGTGCTGCTGGTTAGAGGGGGATGATTTAATGATTATCACAGTCTGGAGGGGAGATGGTGGATAATTTATGGGATCATGGAGTGGTCTGGGGTTGGAAATGGGCAGGGACAACTTCCCAATTATCTGAGGTCCCACAGGTTTGTTGGGAGCAGCACAGTGTCCCACCCAAGCTGCTGGGGTGAGTCCAGGGTGATCGGAGGGATGGAGCAGCTCTGATAGGAGGAAAAGATGGGAGAGCTGGGATTGCTCAGCCTGGGAAAGAGAAGATTCAGGGAGATTTAATTGTGGCCTGAAGGGAACCCACAAGGAAGATGGAGAGGGATTTGGGGCAAGGGATAGGAAAGGGGGAATGGCTTCCCACTGCTAAAGGGCAGGGATGGATGGGATATTGGGAAGGAATTCCTGGCTCTGAGGGTGGGGAGGCCCTGGCACAGGGTGCCCAGAGAAGCTGTGGCTGCCCCTGGATCCCTGGCAGTGTCCAAGGCCAGGCTGGATGGGGCTTGGAGCAACCTGGGATAGTGGAAGGTGTCCCTGCCCATGGCAGGGGTGGGATGGGATGAGATTTAAGGTCCTTTCCATCCCAAACCATTCCATGATTTATGACCCCACTCCCAGCACTGCTCTGGCTTCATCCCCTCCCCACCTCACTCCCAGGCCACCCTCCCTGGCCAAAAGCCACCCCAGAGCCAACCCAAGTGGCATTTCAGCCAAACAACCGCCACCCTCCCCACCCTGAGCCCGTGTCCCAGCCGGGAGAGCGGTCGGAAAATGAAAATGAAGTTTCCCTCAGCAGCAGAAAGGCCGGGGTGAGGTTTGATTATTTTGGGTGCCAGCTCCAGCCAAGCAGAACCAGCCCTGGGCTGTCCCCGCCTTCGAGCAGCACCCACTGTGCCCTCACCCCTCTCTAGCGTGGTTCCTGCCAGTACCCAGCCATGCCTGGGGGGCTTTTGGCTCTCATCCCCACCCAGGGAGGTGCCCAAACCCCCCCAGCATCACCCCCTGACTCCCCTCAGCACCCCCAGGAAGATCAAGGGGTGACAAGTGCAAGGCACAGCCAGGAAAGGACTTCATTTCTTTATAAACTCCATAATTTCTCTCAAAACTGGTTTTCTCTCCCCCCCACTGTGGTTTCTCGCATGCAAGGTGCCTTTTCTTGGGAAAGTCGTGGCTCGGGGGGGATTTTGGAGGGTGGGTGACCTGCCCTGAGCTGTCCCCACAAAGGGGTGGGAATGGGGAAACGCTGCTGAGATGCTGCACCCAAAGGCTGAGCTGGGTTCTTGAAATATTTTTAATTTTCTTTTCAGTTTTGCACCCAAAGGCTGAGCTGGTTTCTTGAAATAATTTTAATTTTCTTTTCAGTTTTGCACCCAAAGGCTGAGCTGCTTTTTGAAATAATTTTGATTTTCTTTTCAGTTTTGCACTACCTTGCGGCCTCGTGGGAACTCGTGGGAGTCTCTGGGCACGGAGCATTTTCATTAAGGAACAAGAATCCTGTTTTTTTTACAGCCCTTCCTCATCACCCGAGCCCAAAGGGAAGAAAGAAGATTTTCACCCAGGAGACAACGAAAGTGGGGTCTTCCCAAGTCCAGGCTTTGCAGCTCGTGGCTCCCTGCAAAAGCTGCAAACAGCAAGGAAAAAAACCCTGGAAGAGGATGGGATGAGCTTGGGATGCTCCAATCCCAGAGCCTGGCCGAGTTCTGCTGCCCTGAGAGGCATCTCCAGCTCCATTTGGGCCAAAAAAATGAGATTTTGGGGCTAGGAAAAGCCCCACAATCTCTGTAACCACCCACTTCACGTTTCCTGATTGCCTTTCTGCAGGGGTTATTATTGAGTAATGCCTATTTTGTTGAAAAATTGCACCATAAACAGCCAACAGGGAAGGAAATAAATAATTGCTAATAAATGTCAAAGCGGATTAGCAAAGCAGAAAGGCTAAGAAAGAGCAAGTTTTATTTTTCTTTCTCTTTTTTTTTTTCTTTCTTTTTTTGGCTTGGAAAACAACTCCTCGCAAAGATTGGCTTTAATGAAAACGATTGCAGTGCCTTGCAGGGGAGTTAATGCTTTGTCATTTCCTCAGAGTGGGTTAAAAGCTGTCTGACACCCCCACAGTCTGCAGCCAGCCTGGAAAAAAACATCCTTTTCTTCTGTAAAACAAGGGAAAGGGCATAAAAAATTGATGGATTTCTCCTGAGCACACCGGGAGCTCGGAATATTGGATGCAAAGAGCTCAAGTGTGGGGAAAATTGGGAAATTTGGCAGCTTTAGTGACTCCCCAGGGTTTGAAATTTCGTAGGATGATGTGCATCTCGCTGATATTTAGCAAAAAATCAGCTTCCAGGTCCATTCAAAAGTGGGGGAAATACACTTAAATAAAGTGTAAAACCAGATCTAAACTAGGAAAAGGTGAAAAAATGAAGATGAAAATGTGGTTTCTTCACAGCCAAAGGGTATTTGGGGGTTCTCTGTGCAGCCCCTTTCTGCAAGGAGACACCAGGTTTGCTCTGGCCACCACCAACCTTTGATTTAAAGACTCATTAACACCCCTGCAAGGCTGTGCTGGCCAGGCTGGCTGCTGGGAGCTGTAAAAGTGACTTATGGAGAAGGGAAAAACAGGAAAAATATGGATAAACCCCACTCAGCTCTGCCCTTGGAGCAGCAGAACCATCCCAGGGTTCCCCTTTCCCCAGGCAGGGCTGGTTCCTCTGGTTGCTGCAACGATCTCAGGTTTTAAAGCTCAAAAATCTGCTTTATTTTGGATCAGAATGCAAAGAACCAGCTCCAATTTCGAGCTACTTCAGCACAAATCCTGGGCAATCCTTTCTCCTTTCCATATTCTCCTCTTTCCATCACAAACTCACATTTCCCTGCTGTTGCACTGAAGAAATAAAACCCTCAAGAGCGCCAAGGATGCTGCAATGAATGGCCAGGCCTCTCTGTTATCCCTCGTGGCTCCCCTAACTCCTGCCAGCTCAACTTGTGGTTGAGATTACAGCGATAAATCACAAGCTTCTCTTTGAAATAACAGCTCTGATTTCACCCCAGTGTGAGGAAGGAGAGGGTTGTGCAAAGTGGGGGGGACGGGGATGGGATGGGATGGGATGGGATGGGGATGGGGATGGATTCCCCTGGGCTTGGTGAGGAATGGAGGGGTCCTAAAAAAAAAGCCACACACAATTCCAGGTGTGTTTCAAGCTCGTGGAATTTGGTTTGCTCCAAGCTCCATCCAACACTTCAAAGAATGGGGTGAACCTCCTGGGAGGAGCAAAATTGACAATAAAATCATTAGGTTGGAAAAGATCCCTAAGGTCATCAAGTCCAGACACTAAACCAGACAAGGTTTAGAGGTGACAAAGGAGAGGCTCAACCCCATCACAAGAAGCATCAGAGAGAGATTTTCATGCTCCAGCTGCTGTCCTTGTGTAAGGATGGAGGGTTTGGGCATCCTCTTGGGCAGGATGGAGGATGCAGCTACACTGGGATGCTGGGCTGGACCTTCTGGATGAGGAAAATCTGCCAGACCCCCAGATTTAACCCACAAAACTAAAATCTGTGGATATAACACTGCTCTGGCACCTTTGGTCCCCAGAATGCAGCTCCCTGTGACGGTGGTGACCCCAAAAAGACACCACAGGTGGTGACCCCAAAAAGCCACCACTGAGGTGATGGGGATACCCCACTAAACCCATGCCCAAGAGGGCTCCCCCATTTCTCCTGCTGAGCCCCCCCAAGCAGAAACAACCCCAAAGGCACCCTCAGCTCTTCAGTTAACCCAGACCCAGTTTCACCTCACACTTTGGGATCTTCAGAAACTTTGCACCACAGCCCTATTTTTAGCCTGTCCCCTCAGCCCCAGCTGCTGGGAGACCCTCGCAGGACTGCTGTGGCCAGGGGTTATTTTGGGGTGTTTTCAGCTGTGTCCATCTGTGATGGGTCAGGAACGTGTGGTTTGAGCATCTGCAAGCGAGACGGGCCGGGCAGGAGAGGCACAAACGGCTCCAAGGGCTTTTTGGCCGTGGCCAGCAGCAAATGTGGAAGTGGCTCCTCCATCCTGGGCTCGGGGAGGGTTAAATAAAGAAAAGGGTCCCTGAGACCGGTGGGTTTTGGTGCAGCTGAGCTCGACCTCACCAGCAGGAGGGGAGAGACGGAGCAGCTCCGTGCCCAAACCATGCTCCTGACAGGGCAGAGGGGAGGAGGAGAGGCTTCTCCTCTTCTTGTGTCTCCCCTGTGTCTCCTTCTGCAGCTCCTGGCTCTGCCACAGCATCACTGTAGAATTGCCCAAGCCCCGGTGCAAGCCTGGCTGCTGGAGTTCACTCCAATTTTGCTCTCCTGAGGAGCAGATTCACAACTCCCTGGAACCCACGGCCCCAGCGCTTCCCTTTTCTCAGAATAAAGGGTGATGCTTCTCCAAGAACAACAACAACATTAAAAAAAAACACACACACACAACCCCCCCAAAAACAGCACTGGAACTTTTACTTTCCTTGTGCCTTTTGCTAAATTTCAGGTGGGATTTGGGAAGTTGCTGCAGGTTTGGCAGCTTTCGACTTCATGTTTTCACTTTTTAAAGTCTGCTGCGGTGACTGAGATCTGCCTGCCTCTCTCACACCACCTTTGCTTGGAAATACCCACTGGTGCATGGAAAAGAATAAAAAAACATCTCCAAAGCAGCCTCTGGTTTCTCTGATGGTCTGACCAGAGTCCCTGAAGACCAATGGGGACCAGAAACTCATGGGTGGGAGGCAGTTCTCCCCCTGCCTCTGACACTGCTGGGGACGTGAGCAGCTTCTCCAGAGGTGGTGGCAGCTCCAGGTGTGGACCTGGAGTGGCCACCTGGCCTTGGTGATCATGGAGTCTTGGAATGGTTTGGGTTGGAAGGAACCTTAAAGCTCATTTCATTCCACCCCCTGCCACAGCCAGGGACAGTTTCCCCTAGACCAGGTTGCTCCAGGCTCTGTCCAACCTGGCCTTGGACACTTCCAGGGATGCCAACCCTGGAATCCAATCCTGGATTTAATCCTGCCAATCCAATGCCAATTTCTCATCACCCAACATCTCTGGGGACATGGAGCCACCCAGGATTTCATCCTGAGCCAGGGAGTATAGGTTGGATCCCAGCACCACCTTCACCATCATCGACACCGGGGATGCCCATGAGGTCCTGGGTGGGGTCTCCACTCCAAGCCTGGTCACACAGAGCTGTGCCATTCAAGCCCCACCATCTCAGCTGTCCATTTCCACCTGGACGTCACTCCAGGCCATGGCACGGAGCATCCAAGCCTGCCCTGATCCCACCCCACACACTGGAGCCGGATTTTGTCCCCGCTGCACCAGTTGCCCTTCCCCTCACCCTCTCCTGCCTCCTTCCCACCACTTGTGTTCAAAGCACACGGCTCAGGATTTATAAATAAAAGAAATAAATAAGGTCTTTTTATGTTCAAATTTAGCCCGGGGCAGACAATGTGTCCGCGCAGTGAAAGACTCGGTTTCCTGTCTGTTTGTCGGGGCTCCTTAAGAAGCTTCCTCTGCATAACAAACCCGGCTGGAGGGCGGAAAGGGTAAGGACCGAGCTGAAACGTGAACAGCGGGATTGCACAACATCCCTGGCCACCGGCAGCCTCCAGGCTCCGTGATCCGGCGGGATCTGGAGGCTGGGGGTGCAGGGTCCCTTGTGCACCCACCTGCCCCGGGTGGCTGAAGATCCACCAGGCAGCACCAGCAGGGCAGTGCGCCGGGGGAGGCGCACGCCCCGGCCCGAAATAGTTCTTGGGATCCACAAAATGAGTCATTTGATTGCTCGACCAAAAATATCTCCCCGCTCAACACATGGGGCCGAGAGGAAAAGCCGGATGCCGTCTGCGCCGGGCGCTGCTCGGCGATGCCGCAGCCGGTGCCGGCGGATCCTCAGCCTTTTGGAGGAGGTTTGGGAGGCTGATCCCTGCTGGGAGTGTGGGAAGAGCAGAGCCAGAGCTGAGAATGATGATGCAGCGTTGTTCTTGTGGTATTTCTGGCCCAGCCAGAAGTGGGAAGTATCAGAAATCTCATGAGGCGCGACTCGGCCTTGTGAGATTTCCAGCTCTTTTGCAAACCCTCCTGAGGCCTGGATTCATCTCTGACCTGGTTTTCTCTCTCTTCTTGTTGTTTATTCTTATAAAACACCCCTTTAACCTAAAGAGATGCTCAGTTCTCCCACCTCAGTGTAGATACAAGGACATGGAAGGAGCACAAGGATTAATGTCCCATCCCACTCTGCAACATCCTGCACCAAAAATGATGGGGGAAAAGGGACAAGGAGTCCATGGCATCAACAAGAGCAGGGAAAAGAAAATAAAACTCACTCATACCCTGGCATACTCAATTTAGCAAAATAAACCCTCCTCCCCAGCCTGCAGCTTGTCTGACCCAGCATTTATTGGAAAAGGAAAGTGTGGGAAAGCACAAAAGCTCCTTCGTTAAGGACTGACCCTATTAAACATGTCCCTTTCCACATGGATGTCCCCAAGTTCAGCTCCTGCACCCACGCCCAGCAAGCTGGGGCTTCAGGGACATGGGATCCTGCAACATTCCAGGGTCAGACCATGGGAATCCGTCTCCCAGCATGGCTGGAATACCTGACCCTTCACAAAGCACTTTCATCTCCTTCAGGTCCAAAGATGAATACTTGGACGAAATACCTTGGGGAGTTTTTCTTGGGGAATTTTGTTTGCTCCAAGCCCCATCCAACACTTCCAAGAACAGGGCAAAGCACCTGGGAGGAGCAAACATGACAATAAAAGCATTTAGGTCAGAAAAGATCTCTGAGACCATCAAGCCCAGACGTTAAACCAGACAAGGCCACCATGAATAAAGGTGACAAAGGAGAGGCTCAACCCCATTACAAGACACCAGTGAATCCACAAGGAAAGGAGGCCTGGCAGCTCTCAGGGCTTTTCCCCCTTCAAGATCTTCCTCCAGCCCTGACAGAGATGAAACCATCGGGGGGTTTTAGGGCCAAGCCTGGCGCTGACAGGAAAGCAGCTCACGCCCCACTTGTCACCCGCCGAGATGTAAATGAGCCCCGAGGCCACTCCTGCACCCACCCCAGCACTCATCGCTTTTTCTGGCAGAATTTCTGCGAGGAAATTCTGATTTTTAAAGCAGGGGCACCCCCGGGCTCAGCACCCCACGGTGGGAAACCCAAGAGCTGAGATCTCGTTAAGAGCAGTGCACTGCAGATTAATTAATTCTCGGCAGAGGTCTAAGTCCAAACTCTCGGCTTGATTTGTCACAGTGAACGGATCTCATCCTGGCTCATCCCAGCAGGAAAAGTCCTCCTTGTCTACTCAGGAAGCTTCAGTTGAGTAAAATAAATATTTATTTAGTGACTTTTGTTTTTCTCTCCACACGGGTTTTGCGCAGCAGAGCTCATTGGTTTAATTTTTTTCTCTTTGCTTCAAAAATTTGGTCTCAAGCCAGAATTCCTCTTAAATTCCAGATTCAGGAGGAGGCTGTGACACAAGCACACAAAAAATAGCTGGAAAAGGACAGGGGTTGCAGGATGTGGAGGACTTTTTGCAGCTAGTTTCAGTGAAACTCCAGGTTTCGCCCGTACAAAACTGAGACCAGCTCTTGGTGTTGGGGGAAAGGAGTTGGG
The DNA here is from genome assembly GCA_034509425.1 of Eopsaltria australis. NCBI lineage: Eukaryota > Metazoa > Chordata > Aves > Passeriformes > Petroicidae > Eopsaltria > Eopsaltria australis. The sequence continues at coordinate 965,688 of JAVTVJ010000403.1, forward strand.
GAATTTTTTTTGCAGCTCTGTGAATTTTCAAAGCTTCAGCACTTGCCTTTTGTAGGCAGCTGGGCTGCCTCAGAGTCAGATGAGATGGTCACACCTGCAGGCTCAGAAGATGAAGCACATGATGGAAAGATGCTGGTTCCGGGGAGAATTGGGTCTGTCCCAAATCCAGCCTGTGGAAAGTTGATTGAATGTACAGGACAGCAGCTCTGACTCTGCCAAACTCTACTTGTGGCCAAAAAAACCCTAATAAACTAGCAGAAAATAAGGAACAGGAGAGATATGATCAACTCACCAATATTTCTTATCAAGAAAAAGTAGAGGTGTGCTAAAGTCAGCTCAGATTGGGGTCACAGGTCCACGGGCCACCCCAGGCACGATTCCCGGAACGCCAATCGTGCCCAACTGACGGCTCGGGCTGGAGGTGAACCTTTACAGCACGTCAATAAAGGGGAAAACAAACGTTACCGTTCCTCCCCATCCTCCTATTTTAAGGTCTGGCCCTGCCCTGAAATCAGATCCCGTCTCTGGCAGCACCTCAGCGTCCATCGGTGACGGCCGCACAAATCAAGAGTGAATTATTAAATTCACCGGGCTCGTTTCCAGCCTCTCCTCTCCCGATAGCCCTGCGGAGGTGATAAGGAACAGGATGTCTCAAGGACTGGGCTGTGATGAATCAGCTCCTCCTGAATGGCTCCTGGTTATTTGGAGATAAGTGAATTCACCGTGGGGCAAGGTGAGAACTGGCCCTGAGGGATTCAGCCTTTGGAAGATGAACCTTCATGGACAGGCGAAGATTTTCCTGCACCTGGGGTTGATGCTCCTGTGCAAAAATGCTCCAGAGGCTCCAGGCATCGTTCATTGCCTTTCTGTCATTTCTCACTTTAGCAAGAGGCTGCTACAAACTCCACCTGTTTCATTACAAATAATTCAATTCCCGGTTTTCCACTGTTGTGCTTAAGTGTTTAAACTCTTCAAGATGTGGCTGCCCCATCCCTGGAAATGTCCAGAGGTTGGACAGGGCTTGGAGCAACCTGGGACAGTGGAAGTTGTCCCTGCCCATGGCAGAGTGTGGAACAGGATGAGCTTTAAAATCACTTCCAACCCAAACCTTTCTGGGATTCTGTAGAGAACCAAAATTAGGAGAGGGGACCACAAATGACACAGTGACCCCTTTTCCTGCAGCAGCTCGACGGATGATGTCACTTTACCAGAAACACGGAATAATTTCTCAGCAAGGCAAAACCAATGCCAGGTTTTGCTTTCACATCGAGACCTCTGCAGTTTCAAACTCACAGCAGGAAGAGCTCCAGGCTGGGTAAAATAATTTGGGATGGAAGGGACTACTAAAGGTCATCTAGTCCAAACTGGATGGCCCAAAGGCCATCCAAATGGGATGGGTGCTGACCAACCAGCCTGGGCAGACACCTGCCTGCATCTCAAAATCCTCCCTGGTACTCAAAACCCTCCTGCAATGACATCTCTTGGCTTCATGACTCATCCTGACGGTGAAAAGAAGCTTCACTCAGAAAATCTGATGGGGGAAAATAAAGAAGTTGTGCTTTTTCCAAACACCCCAAACCATTGCCTTCCTTGAAAACCAAGTTCCCCTGAGCCATCACTGCTCTGTATTTCATCAGAGGGCACAGCCCTCAGCCTGAGAAGACAGGAAAGGACATTCCAGGGGGTCACAATCCTGCCCTGCTCCAGCTGGGACTCGATGTTTCTCCTGGGAGAGCTGCACCCCATGATTTCACTGCCTGGCCCAGCAAAGCTGTAAAACCCCTCGGTTTCTCACAACCCACGGCAAGGCTAAAATTACCCCAGAATTTCCAGACTCTTGTAGAGACCGAGAGTTTCCCACATCCACCCAAGGGCAGAGCCACACAGGGTGGGCACAGAGGGGTTTGTTCTCCCCACCATTCAGCCTGATGTTGATCTCCTGCCTCTTCTCAGCCACACAAAAGCAGAGCCAGCACCGTCACTGGCTGTGGGCAGGAAAGAGGAACCGAGCAGACACCGTGCACTGGAGATGCTCCTCAGGAGGAACCCAAGAGCCTCTTCCAGGAGAGACTGGTGCTGTGTCCTGCCCAGCAGGCTTGAACCTCTCTCCTCTCCTCTCCTCTCCTCTCCCATCCCTTGGCCATCACTCCACAGGGGTTGATCCCCACAGCCACAAGCAAATTGAGGTTATTAAAGGTGTCCATGGACAAGGGTTGTGTTTGGGGCTGTGACTCTCCACATTGCAGATACAACCTGTGGTCCAGGCTTCCCTCAGCCACTGGTTTTGGGGTTCAGCTCAGCCATGCTTTCTCCTTCCCCTCCCAGGGATCTCTTGGATGACGTTGTGTAGGAGCAGGGCTGGACATTTGGCAGGGCAGACGTTCACCCTTCTCCGTTGACTTCCTGAGCTGCCTCAGCAATGAACCTCCCTCCAACCATCACCATCTCTCACTTTCCCCCACCTTTTCACCCTCCTGCTCGGTGGTGAACACCACAGACCACCTTCCCCACCACGAGCCTCCTTCCTCCAGGCTCTCCTTGCCTTTGCTGCTGCCACCACAAGCAAAACATTTCCCACTGATTTTTTTCTTCCTTGCCTTAAATGCATCCAAATGGACCCTTCCCTTCTCCACCTGAAGACAGAGCTGAGAGGGTCTTCCCATCTCTCCACACATCCAGACCTCACCAGCTGCCCAAGGAAGGACAGGAGGTTGAAGTGGTTGTGAACACTTAGGAGCGAAGAGGAAAAATCTGGGTTGAAAGAGCAAAGCAAATAGGCAAATTTGAAATATTTGGGATTTTTAAAAAAGAAGTGTCCAGACCCTTCTCCAAAACAAAACCAGACTGTATTTCTGGGGCAGACATGTGAAAACATTCCACAAAATGATCCCTCTTGCTACTTTCTAGCCATGATCCCTGGGAAGACCAACCTGCCTTTTGCACCCTGCAGACCTGTCCATGAGCCAGATTTATCTCAAGGAGAAGTGGTTACTTCTCAAATACAGAACAGAAAGACACAGGCAGGGAATCACTTGTTCCAAACCACTGTTGCTTCCACATCCCTCAGTCCTCCCTCTGAAGCCCAACAGAAGAAGCAGGAACCATGGGATGCTGGAAATTGATATTATTGAAACTAATTGCTCCAAAAGTTCAAAATCTTGTTATTCTTTAGGGGTTTTGAGCAGTCTGGTCTAGTGGAAGGTACTCCAGCCTCTAGGGAGAGGTTGGATTGAGAAAAGCTTTAAGGTCCCTTCCAACCCAAACCTTTCCATGTTTCTATGATTTGCTTTTCTCTGTAAAACATCCAGTAAGGAGGTTTTACATAACCCATGTGAATTATACTCTCCACAAGAGCTGGAGGAACTCTTCTGAACACCCAGCTACCTTCACACATTGAGGGGTAAAAGAAGGAAAAGGAATATTTCTCCAGCTTGGAGTATTTTTTTAATCATCACATTGCAAAGACCTCCTTGTACAATGGCCTGAAATGCCCTTTAGCTTCTCCCCATTTCCATTTTAGGGCTGAGTCCAAATTCTTCTAAGGAAGAGCAGCAGAGGCCGAGGTTACCTGGTGGCTCTGGGTCCCACAGACCCACACAAAAAGCTCCGACTGATTTTTATGGCCCCTCGATGCATCCGGCTGTTTCATTGCTGCAAACAAATCACCTGCAATAAAAATATGTCAGAGCAGGACACAGCCCCTCAGCACATGCAGACTGAGGGGGAAGGGAGGGCATTTCAGCCTGGACTTGGTTTCAGACTTGGTCTCGTAACAAACCCAAATTTCTCCTGATCCCAGTGTTATTTTTGCTGCTGTGGCTTGGATGGAACTTGCTTTCATGACCTGGCAAAGACCTGCAGAGGGAGAGGTCACCTGGTAAAAGCTGAGTCTGAAAATTAAGTGGCTGTCACGTTTTCTGGGGTTTGGGATCTCCTTTCCTCTGCACGAGACCTTCCTGCAGCCAAGTGCAGCTTGAGGAAATCCTGCAGCTTCAGCCTCCTCACCCTCAGCTCTTCCCGCCACCTCCTCTTCCTTCTTTTGGTGGAGCTGAGATGCCCAGAGCTGAGGAGGTGCCTTTGACCCATCCTTGTGGTCCTTCCAAAGATCTGACCTCATGGTTTGGCCCTTGAGCCAAGCCCAACCATCCACCCAAACCAAGAGACAACTGAAAAGTATCACATAAAACCATGTCAAAAATACGTGGCAAGCCCCTTGAGATCCACCAAAATCAACTCTGGGTGCGTTTTCCTGCCAGGTTTCCATCACAAAGCATCCTCCTTGGCCATAAAACCACCCAAGGGGGTATAAATCCCTATGGGGAGGGAGGTGGGAGCCTCCATCAGCTTTCCTGCCTTCCCAAGGAGGGAATCCTGCTGCCAGGGTCTGCGTGGAGGGGGCTGCTCCCATATTACAACATGCTGGCAGGAAGAGCCTGGAGATGCTGGCCATGGACAGGCTGCTGTGCTGAAACGGGGGCATTGAGCAATCAAACCAGTTGGAAAGGCTGGTGTCTAGAAATAAAAAGTGACTGTTTGTTTTCTAACGCCTCGAGAGGCGCCCGGGGGGGGCCGGTGCCAAGCAGGGGCAGCTTGGAGGAAGCAGCTGGAGCTGGTGGGTCTTGGATTCCCGAGCAGTTCAACTGTGAGCTGAGACCTGCCGCTGATTTGTGGTTGCAGAGCACCGGATGGAGGTGCCTGCAGAGCTTGTCCTCTTTCTCCAGGCTGAGCTGGGCTAAATCTCAGGATTTAGCTGGAGCAAACCTCGCCTTGTCCTCCCCACAGATTTGGCACTAGGAAACTTCTCACACTGGGTTTCAGGCACGTGGGAGGTGTGGGTGGACACTTCCTGTCCTCATGGACACTGAATTCTCCTCCTGAAGCCACTTTCAGTGGCACTTTTGGTGTTTGGTGAGGAGCATGCCCTGGGAAACTCCAGAAACACGTGATGAACGAGATTAATACAACCCAGGATAGAACCCAGCTCATTTTCTCCCAAGGAAAGCACTTCCCAGAGACCCAGCAGCCTTCAAGCCACAAATCTCAGCAGAAAGGTTGGCTTTGAACCCAAATAACATCCCTGAGTCAGTGAGCAAAACATCGAGGGGGCTGCAGTGTTGACCACATCCTTTGCAGCACTCAGAAATCAAAGTGTTCCACCATGGAGTAAATGTCTTTAGGTTGGAAAATCTTAGAAAATTCCCCCAAATTTCCTGCCCTGGTCCACCCTTCTCTGCCAGATGTTAGGAGGATTTGGTAAGCACATGGCTCCTTCCCAAATATTCTTGAGGGAACCCTGTATCTCCTGCAAGTTGAGGTTTCCTTCATGGAAACCAAGCTCTGCTCTCCTTCCCATGAGGAGCTTTCTGCTCCTGAAGGTTCCTTCTGTTCCTGGCATCTCCCAGAAATTCCCTTCCCATTCCCAGAGGATTGCAGCCCTCTCCAGAGGAACAGCAGGACCTGGTGCCTGGCTTGGCCTTCTTGGGAAGCAAGGAAATATCTTGACATCAAGCAGGAGTTTGGTGGTGCTGCTGCTGCTCTGACTCAAAATGTGGGAAACCACCAAAATAAAGCAGCAAGAATTTTGGGGAGAGCGGTCTGAGCTTCTCATTTATGCTCCACGATCCTGCTGCACCATAAGGATCATTCAGTGGAGGGGATGCAGGGGATAAATCACCCCCAGGGCTTGGGAACAGGGTCCTCAGCCAAAAACCTGGGCCACTTTCGGGATTTGCCAACGGACGAGGCACTGATGGAGAGGAGCCGGCGCCGGCACTGAGGTTTCACTTCAGGGAGGTGACAGAGAGGAACCCAAATGAACAGAAACCAACGAAAGTATTTGAGTCACCAGATACCCAAAACCACCAAGACGGAGCACAGCTGCACCAGGAGGGCCCTGGAGCCGCCCAGGCTGGGCAAGGTGCAGGGATGGGTGCCCGGGATGCAGGCAGTTCCAGACCCCACCAGCCTTCCCAGCTGGGGATGGCAGTGCCACTCCTGCCTGGCTGGCAGGAAGAGTGGAACATGCAGGAATTCCTTCTGGAATTTCACAAAGGCCATGGTGACTCCAGGCCAGAGCAGCCCTGTGTGAAATCACTGCACCCACCTTGAAATCTGCTCTGGAACATCAGCCTTGGAGGGTTCCGCATGAGGGATTTCAGGATGGGGAAATCCAGCTTAGGCCAGGCATTAAACCTAAACTGGATTTCAGGATGGGGAAATCCAGTTTAGGCCTAAACCCCAGCCCAATCCAGGCATTAAACCTAAGCCCAGAATTTCTTCAAGTCCTACCTGAGTCCAGAGCAAAAAAGGGGACCCCTGCCCACAATCCTGTGCCCACTCCGTTATCCTTCCTGCATCCCCCTGTCTCCTTCTCAATCCCTCCACACCCCCCAGGTATTTCCTCTTGGGATCTGTTTGGGATGGAAGCCACGCTGCTGGTTAAGGTCCCAAACCGAGCTCTGGGCTCTGAGACACGCTGACAGCACTAAAATTAACCAGTGCAATAAAAGGCACCTCCGCTCCCCGCGGCTCTTCCGCGGTCTGGGGTGGAAATTGAAAGCGCCATGGGTAGGAGCAGGTGGCTCCAGGCGAGCACAAGGTGGTGGTTTCTGAGGAAGGACCTGGCCCTGCACATCTGGGGAAACCACGAGTGGGGTTTCTGGTGTGCCAGGCTCCAGCCCATGGGGTGTTCCACGTGCTGTTCCAGCACAGCCCAGGGCGGGTGCTCCTCCTGCCCATCCCCATGGGACTCAGGCTGCCTCACCCTCTGAGGGAGCAGCAGGGGCTGGAGCAGGATTGAAGCCCTTGGGATCCTCAGGAAGAGCAGGGAAAGGCTGAGCAGTGCTCACAGTGCACCCACAGGTGCCATCCCCACCTCAGTGGCACAGCAGCCCATAGGAGCTCACAGGAGTTGGGGTCTCCCTTGCCTTTAGGATTTTGGTGCGTCCTAAAAAGTCTTGGTGTGCAGCCAGCTCCTCTCACAAGCACCAAATCCAGGGGCTGTAATCCTGCAGGGCCACGAGCACCCCACCTACAGGGCTGGGACAAGGGTGGCAGAATCCCCTCACTGCTCATGTTTAATCACAAAGTTCAAGCTGCTTCTCCCATCTCAGGGCACCCCCCTAGACCAGGCCCCCTGAGAAATCTGGATGGAGAAATGTCCTGGTTTCTGCTGGGATAGAATTCATTTTCTTCTCAGTAGGGATGAGCAATTGCATTGTGCATCACTTGCATACCTTGGCTTTTACTCCTCTTTCCTTTTCATTACAACTATAATATTTTATATTTTTGTAATTAGAATCCTGGAATGGTTTGGGTTGGAAGGGACCTTAAAACTCATCTCATTCCACCCCCTGCCATGGGCAGGGACACCTTCCACTATCCCAGGGTGCTCCAAGCACCACCAAACCTTGCCTTGAATATTTCCAGGGATGGGGCAATCTGTACCAGGGCCTCACCTCCCTCACAGGGAAGAATTTCTTCTCAAAGAATTTCTTCCAAATATTAAATTATTCTCAACCCACAACATTTGTTTACCTTTTCTTTCCAGTTCTCCTCCCTCTAAAGGGGTAACAGGGAATGAGGGAGGCACCTGGCTGGCAGCTGGGATTGCACCATGAGAAGACAGTGGAGAAATCCTCCCAATTTCTCACAGGAAAAGGAAAAGAAGAACTTTTTGTACACAGCCATAAAAAAATCTGCCCCCTCCCCATGACCTTGAAGCCCAGCTCAGTGCTGGGGCAGAAGAGCAGGGACACATCTTCCTCCTCTTCCCTGGAATGAAGGATCTCCAGGTGATCCCATTTCCCTCCCTCCAGTGCATTACAGCATTTTGACTCATTTCTTTCCTGCTTGGAGATGAATCCAGGAAGTTCTGGAAGAGGAAGGAGGTGACAGAGGCTTAACACAGACCCCACCACAAGTAAAACCAAACTAGGGCAAGTCAGAGGTTCCAAACCCTCCCCACCAGCTCTGAGACCCCACTCACTGCACCCAAAAACCACGTTGCAAGAGAAATACAAAATATAGCACTTTAATTGCAGGCAGATATAAAAATTTACCAAAAAAAAAAATTAATAAACCTCAGGCATACAATAAATAGGCAGCTTTGGTGGCACGCACACATGTGCAGTCCCAGCCTGGGAGGCACCAGCAGCTCCCCAGAGCTGGGGGCACACACAGAGGCTGTGAAAATGAGGATTTACACATGGATGACGCTGCCTGGACACGCCTGGGAGAGCCCCACACGTGTGTTTGGGGAGGGTGAAGCCAAGCTATTCACACTACGCTGCAATCTTGAAAAATTAAAATTCTCTATATATTTATATAAACTCTGGCTCTGGTCAGGAAAAATTAAGATTCCTAAAGTTTTCATATTCAATATTTACACATAGAATCTCTGCGTGGGTTTCCAAATTTCCATCCGCTTCGGCATGAAAGAGAAACACATAAATCTCACAGCAAAAATAAAGAGGAATTTCAGGAGTTCTCTTTGGGGGGACACAGCCTGCCTTCCATCAGCAGGACTCTTTGAAGGGGGAAAGTTGATTCCTGGGTATAATTTCCTAAATTTGAGCATTCTAAGGCTTTTCCAAGAGTCACCTGCTATCAAATTGCTGCTCCCAGCCAGGTCTGAGTTGCAGATTGCTGGGGCAGGTGGTTACAGCTGTTGATTTTTGGTTCTGCTTGACTGGCCATTAACAAAGGCAACACAAAGCAAAGCCAGCCCTGACCTTCCTGCACAGCTTGGATGCTCTCTTGTCCCTCAACCACGAGCTACAGACAGTCCTGGGACTAGAGAAGTCATTTTTATGATAAATTGTTTGCAGGTATTGAACATCCAACCTATTTGCTCACGGCAATTTCCATCCAGACTCTGCACTGGAAACAGCAAAGAACAAAACACAACTTCCCAAAAAAAAAAAAAAAAAAAAAAAAAAGAAAGGGGATTTTAGGCACTCATGGGACTAATCTGGGCCTGGATAAGCCCAGACTAGCAGGGTGTGAGGGGGCTCAGACTGCAATCTGCTGGCTCTCTCGGAAGAGCGGCCGCGTGGTGCAGATGTCCTGGAAGATCCGGTAGCTCTGCTCGTGCTGGGGCTCCTCAGCCACGGGCAGCATGGGGCTGGAGCTGCAGCTCTTGCCAGCCTCGTCCACCACCTGCCTCAGGTACAGCTGCTCCACCTGGCACAGAGCAAAAAAAGGTCATAAATTGAGTGAAAAGAGTCCTCTTTGGGCAGCTCCTGCTGCTCCTGCCGGGACAGCAGCTCTGACTCCACAGGCACCTCCAGGAATAAAGGAGCAGCCCCAGGAGCTCCTCCCAGCAGGGATTTTGAGGTGCCAGGACAGGCTGGGGGATGTCCCAGCACATCCTCAGGGATCCTTTGGGGCAGACACTCAAGGCAAGGAGAGACGACCAGGTCAAGGGAGGCCCAGAACCAGTCTGACCTTGTGAATTCCTTCCAGGACCTCACAGACCTGGCGGGTCTCTGCTTGCTCAAGAGTGGATGCCACACCCTCCTGTGCCCTCCCTGTCATGTCCCTGCTGCCACAGCCTGGTTGGCCCAAGAGGCTCCAGGAACCTCCTGCCCTGAGGTTTTTTGATCCCAGAACTGCTGCAGCTTCTCCAAGGAGAAATTTCTGACCACAGCCATGAGAACTGACCCCTACTTCACCCTCCTAAGGTTTTCCCACAGCACCCACAGTGCTGCCAATCCTGGCTGTTCACCACACCACTGCCTGATCTCAAATCCACCAGTCCAGGGATTTACCTCCCCCATTTCCCACAGGAAAAGGGCAGAAGTCCCAGTGCCAGCAGCGGAGGATCAGGAGGAAAAGAACAGATCACAAAATCTTGTGCTTTAAGGGAGCTTCATTTGCAAACCCAAATTCAGAAACTTGATAACCAGGAGCCCAAGCACCTCTCAGGAGGATGGAAAAGCACCGCACTTCCACCCCCAACCCAGCACCCAAATGGCTCCAGGGGTGGAGCTCTGCTGGCACAATTCCCACCTCGCCTGGATCCCTTTTTCCCTGTACCTGGACGAGGATGAGTTTGCACCTCAGGGGCACCGCGTCCGGGAACTCCTCCCCGAAGCACAGCATGACTCTGCAGTCTGGGAAGCGGCCCTGGTTGTTGTAGTATTGCTGCAGCTCTGCAAGGACACGGCAAAACTTGGGATTTGCCCTCCAGAGGCTGCCAGGCTTTGCTGCACATCCCTGGGATCAAACACCCCGCAAGGAAGCTGTGGGCTCAAGCAAAGCTCCAGCCTTGGAGTTTGCCACGTGACCCCAAACACCACGTTATTCCTCCCGAGGTCTGGTGGTGTCACCTGCACTTGGGAACCGAGCAGTGATGGCTTCAAAGTGGTGCAAGGAAAAAGGGCTCCGCCCTTTCAACCCCACCATAGGGCCCGAGGGGGTCTCACACTCCAGAAACTCTTTGTGCGTTGTCCCAGGGCTTTGGGAACCCAGAATTTTCTCAGCTTTTGCAGGGAGAAGTTTCTGGCCAGAGCCATGGGGACAAACCCCTCATCCCATCCCCTCCTCCACATTCCTGAAGGCTTCCCAACCCCAAGCAGGGTTGCTCACCACATCTGCTGGCTGATCACTTTGAATCAACCAACCCAGGGATTCATTCCCCACAGGAAAGAGCAGAACACCCAACACCAGAAAGCTCCCACAAACCTCGGAAGAACACGTTGGTGTCAAAGATCTTCACCACCTCATCCCGGTCCAGTTTGTTGGGCCTGTCCTTGTAGGCCATGGTGTTCCCACTCCAGAAGACCCTGCCCTGGCACAGCCTCTTGATGAAGATGCCCTGCTTGTTGCTGTGCAGCAGCACCCCCCTCTCCAGGTGCCCAAAGAGCTTCCTGGTGATCTGCTTCTGGCGCTCGTTCTGGATGGCGTCGGCCGAGGGGAACCGCACGTGCTCCAGGGCATCAGGAGCGTAGAGCTTCTCCCCATGGCCCGAGGGCTGCCCCAGGGAGATCCTGCAGCCCTCGGAGCACGAGGTGCTGACGTGGCCCACCAGCCTCCCGCTGTAGTAGAAGCTGATCACCATCTGGGAGTAACCTGGGAGGAGATGGACGCGCACGGCTCAGCAGGAAAGGACAAATCTGTTCCTCACTGCCATGCCCAAATCCCAGATTTCCTGGGAGTGACTCTCTGCTGGTGGAGGGACATCTCCCCCAGGCTGGTGCAGGGCTGAGCAGCAAGTGAGAACTCCCAGCGTTACAGAATCATGGAATGGTTGGGGTTGGAAGGAGCTCTGGAGATCACCCCTCTGCCCAGCCAGGGTCACCTGGAGCAGGGGACACAGGAACAAATCCAGGTGGGGTTGGAATCCTGGAATCCAGGTCAGGTTTTCCAGAAAGGGACATTCAACCACTCCCTGGGCAACTGTTCCAATGCTCTGCCAACCTCCATGGGAAGTTCTTCCTCATGTTGAGGTGGAACTTCTTGTTTTCTAGTTTATGGCCATGAAATAGAGAACCTCTTGCTCCTGCCTTTGCTCCACACTCCCCCCATGCCATGGGCAGATCCCCCCATTCCAAAGGCTGGCTGACCCCAGCATCCCAAGAAACCAGAAAGGATTTATCCCAGCATGGAAATGTGGATAATCTGAGGGTGCAGCACCCCTTAAACCCAAAGCAAAGCCTCCCTCAAGGGGGGAGGACAGAGTCAAAGCCACCTCCTGCCACCACACACAGAGAATGGCACCTTCTGGCCAGGTGAGGGCCTTACCTGAGTGATACTGCTCGTAGCTGGAGTATCCATTCATCAGGGGCAAGGCTGTGGGCACAGAAAGCCAAGCTGAGCCTGCATTCCCAGCTCCCAAATCCCAATCCTCCAATTCCCCCCACCTCATTTTCTGTCCCAGTCTTCCCACAGCTCCCACACAGAAAATGCCAGCAAAAGCTCCCAGCTGGATTTCTTAATGAGTACTTTAAACATTCTTAATAAGGAAAATAAAATTAACTGCTCCCCATTCCATATCCTCACACAGGGAAGATTTTTCCTGCCCCAAAAATCTCCCAAACAGCACAAAAGCTGTTGGCTACTCACCAGGGCTGGGCTGCTGCACCCACCAGTCGGGAATTGGGGGGTTCCTGCAGGTCTCCTGGGGGGGTGAGGGGCTCCTCTTGATGATCCCCAGGTATTCATCCACACAGGAAGGCTGTGGGACAGCAGACACCAGGATCAGAGCAGGGTTGATGCCTCCAGCAAGGCATTTGAGCACTCAGGGAGGGTCCAAATGGCAATGCCAGCCAATTTTTGGGGGTTGGAAAGACCAAGTCTGGCATTGCCCAGGTTGTACATTGGAATAAGAGCCTCCTGAGCTACTGAGGGGAAGCAGCCAGGTGTGACAAGGGCAAGAAGGGGCACAGAGCTGTGACAGACCCCATCCCCAGTGAAGGCCTCTCCCAGCTGGACGGGCATGGGGAGCAGGAGCCAACATCAGAACCATGTCCTGGTGCTGCTTCCCAGGAATGAGCTGGAAACCCAGCACTGGAATTTTTGGAAGGAATGATTGATCAGCCAGCCTGACCCAAGCACTGCAGCTCACCTCTTTGATAAGGTCATCGATGGCAGAGGAGCTGCAGTCCATGTCCGTGACATCGTTCAGGCTGCTCCCGTTGGCAATCCCAGCTTTGCCTGCAGGGACAGGTGGGGGTGCAGTGAGAACACCCACGTTCCCCAAGCACAGCTCATCCCAAAGGCTTTTAGAAAGCAAGAACCACAGCAGAGCCATGTAACAGCACCTTGGAGAGGCTCACAGCCCCTCCAGTGATGCTTTTTGGGGCCACAAATCACTTTACAGCCCATTCACCCCCTGCACAGGGACCAGCACCAAGAAAAATCAAAAGCCTGGCTGGTGACAGAGGCAGAGCTGGAGCAGAGGAGAGGGTTTGGGGTTTTTTTGAGCACCCCAGAGACTGGGGCTGGGGCTGCTGCTTCTCCTTTTTCCACCAGCCCCCCCTGTGCAGTGGTGCTGCTGGTGGGAACCTGCAGTGCCATTTGCATAGTGGCAGCACAGCCCCTGTGTGAACGGGCTGGAGGGGACAGAGATGCTAAAGGCAGATTTCCTGACTGCAAAATCATGCTTTTTTTTGCAAGTTTTTCACTTAAAAAAAAAAGAGGACAAAGCACACACGCTCCCCTAACCACAAACAGAGTTATAGTTAGTGTGACCTGAGCCACACCGGACACCAGAGCAGCTATCTGCAAAATCATTGCTTCTCCAGCAAGAAAAGGGATTTATTGCAGCTCCCCACCATCCTCACAGGGCAGGGCTTGGGGGGGAAAAAGGTTGAGGCTCAGCTCCCTCCTCCAAGTAGGGAAGGTGGGATTTGCCCCTACAACATCCTTAGGGGATGGGAGCTTCCACAAGGCTGCAGCTGTCCCCTATTTCCTAGGGGTTCAAGGGGTTAAAAAAACCAAGGCTGGCTGTCTTGTCCGCTCCCTGTCACCCCAGGGGGACATCAGCAAAGCAGGACAAGCAAAGAGCCAGAGCACAGAGCAGGGGCTGGCCAGGAAGCTCTGCTCAGGTGCAGGTCAGCAGCACAGGGCTGCGGTCACAGGATGGACACACAGCAGGGCTCAGCCCTTTGGGGGACACTCACACTTCTGCTCCTCCTCTGGAACAATCCTGTAGACCTTGTAGGGCTCAGAGATGTCCAGCTGGGACCTGTCTGTCACCTCCTCAAAGTCAGGGCTCTTGTTCAGGGCGCAGCGAAGCCGCGTCTTCCACGTGGCCGGCTCGGCTTTGTCGCCTTCCTTGAACTTGCCTTTGAAAATAGCCCAGGCCTGAAGCAAAGAAGGATAAAAAAACCTAAGAAATGCCTCCCTGGGAGCTCTACAAAGCCTCTCAGGGAGGGAGAGCTGGGTTTGCAGAGAGCATTTTGCATCTTGCAGCCTCTCAGGCATCCCCTGAGGATTCGCTGTTTCACTCCTAGACTGCGGCCACCTGCAGTGCCCACCACACCTGGAGGGGTTTTGGGGTGCAGAGCAGCACTACCTGCTCCAAAAATGCAGAAAAGTCTTTTAAAAAAGCCAGGTTTTCAAAAAGCACAGGTCAAAATCATCGTGTGTGGGTTCATCTCTGCACCTATGAGTCAGGAGTTGCTGGGAACACGAGGAATCGCTGCTCAATTAAAAATTAAATTAAAAATAAACCTCATTTTCCAGCTCCTGATGAATAAATTAATAAATAAATAAACTGGTTTCTCTAAGATCAGAACACAATTTTTATTTTGGTAGGAGAACATATTTTACCACTGAAGGAAGAATAAAAAAATACTACATATTTTTTAAATATACATATTGATTTCTTTTATAGCTATTTCTGTATTTTCAGATGGCTGAGTTCAATGCCATCCTCAGAACCCAGTGCTCCCAAACCATTTGTCACTGGAATTACACCCCCTCACCAGTACAGATACTTGGAAGTGGGAGCAGAGGGAAGGGAATTCCTGGGGAAGACTTGACCTTTTTGCTTCAGGATGGACTTTTCCCATTTTCCCCCAAAACTTGAAATCCCCCTGTTCAGTGAAATCCTTCCTTCCCACCTGCAAAGTCCTTTTAGGTTTTTTTAATATAAATCCAGCGTTTTATCAAGAGACTCTGATAAGAAGTTTAGAGCAGGTGAAAAGCAGCACATCCACCTCGTTCTCACGTCAGACCTGGATGCAAACCTGCTGAAAAGAAACCTAAAACTGGCACTAACTTTTGCTAAAAAAGGAATAAATAATTCCAAAAAAAGCCCCCCAAAACCTGGGGGACCAATTGCAGCATCTCCTGCAAGGATTAAGGATGTAAAACCCAGAGACAGCAATCCCCCCTTCAGTGAAATCCTTCCTTCCCACCTGCAAAGTCCTTTTAGGTTTTTTAATATAAATCCAGCATTTTATCAAGAGACTCTGATAAGAACTTTAGAGCAGGTGAAAAGCAGCACATCCAGCTCTGTCATACCTGGATTCAAACCTGCTGAAAACAAACCTAAAACTGACACTAACTTTTGATAAAAAAGGAATAAATAATCCCAATAAAAACCCCCAAAAACCTGGGGGACCAATTGCAGCAAGGGTTAAAGGTGTAAAACCCAGAGACAGCGTGGCCATGGTGGGACAAAACCAGAAACCACCAAGACAAGGCATCAAGAAGGCACCAAGCACGTGTCCTACCTTGAAAATAGAAGCATCCACCTCCTGGTTGTAGTCCTGCTTCCCGGCGTGCTTCCAGGGGATGCGGAACATGGATTTGTCCTCGTTCTCCCAGATGAGCCCCGGGTAGAGCTCGCTGTCGATCTGCTCGATCAGCCACTGCCGCAGCCGCCGCCCGCCGTTCCTGTCACACATCCTGCAGGGACACGGGGGTCCCAGCCCTGTCAGCTCTCCCAGTTCATCCCAGCACACCCCGGGAGCAGGGACTGGGAGGATTTGCCCCGTGGCGCCGCCCGCAGCTTTCGGAAGCCCCAGACGCCAACATCTACCCATGGAATGAGACGATCTTTAAGGTCCCTTCCAACTCAAACCTTTCTGGGATCCCACAGTTCTGTAATTCTGGGGTTTAAACGCCCCCACCCCACTCCCTTGCTTATCTTAAAATGAAAAAAAAAAAAAATATTAAGGCAATTTCCTTCTGAGTTACTACAAATTCTTCCTCCAGCTGTACCAAGGTTCCGCTCGCAGAAGCAGCTGACTCAGTGCTCTGCTTTATTCCTATTTTGCTGCAGGAAAAGTCACAGAGGAAGCAGCTGGATGGGGATTAAAGCCCCCAGCTGTGCTGTCACCTGAGCAAGTGGCACTGGGCACACCATCCTGGGGTGCCAGAGCTGTCCCTGGCACAAGGATCTGTCCCAGAGGGAACAGCAGTTCCTCTCACCAGGCACTATCTGGGGAGCAGATCCCAGCTCCAAACTGCATCCCAAATCCTCACAGGGATAAGGAACACACAGCCACTGGAAGCAAAGTGCCAGGCTCAACCTTCCCTGTCACCTTCATGCTGTGACAGGAGCTGGTGGCCTGGCAGAAGTGACCAGCAGCTCCTGAACCAACTTTCCAGGCATTTTGGGCTCCAGATTTTACTGGACTCTCCTTTGTTCATTTGTTATTTACTGCCCCAGTGGAAGATTTTTGGGAGAGAACAAGGATGCTCCCAGCACAACCTGAGAGCCAGTGGTCCCTGCTTTGCCATGGCCTCAGTGCCACCAAATTCCATCCCTTCTCCACTGGCCAGCAGGACACAGAGACAGCCCTGGCTACTGACAGCACACACCCTGTGTTTAGGGACGGTGAGCACCAACACCAGCAGCCAAAGCATCACAGAGGGCACAGCTCTGGCTGCCCCTAAGGCCATGGCACAGCTCATCCCTGGAGGAATGGGGGCACCCGAAACCTCTCTGGGGGCTCCTGCACGCAACCCGAGTCATGCCAAAGGGAAGAACCTCGGAAATCCTGCAGAGATGGGACACTCCTAAATCACCCCGTTCTCTAGAAAGCTTCTTCCCATCACAGCCAGAGGCCGGAGCTCCATCTCCCCTCCCCGAGAGGGACTCACACACTCGGGACGATGCCCAGGAGCCCTCCCTCAAGCAGCCCCGCACCGTCAGCCCGCGGCTCCAACCCGCCCATCCTGGACTCGGTCCGAGCGCAGGGGACCACGGGGACCGGGATGGGGACATCCCGCATCCCTACGATCCCGCAAACTCCCCGCCCTTCCCTGCAGCCCGCAGGCGTGCGGGTAACCGGGGCAGGGATCGGGACCTGCCCCTGCCCTCCCGCTGCTCGGTGCCGGTGCCTTCCCATCGAGGATGCCGATGCCGGTCCCCGTCCCCCCGCCAGTAACCTCAACTCCCACGGGGGAAGCCGGTGCCGGTCCCTGTATTCCGACTGGTCCCTGCCCTCCCACGGGGGATGCCGGTACAGATATCTGTCCCCCGGCCGGTCCCAGCCCTGCCAGGGGGGATGCCGGTCCCTGTTCCCCGGCCGGTCCCAGCCCACCCACGGGGGATGCCGGTGCCGGTCCCTGTTCCCCGGCCGGTCCCTGCCCACCCACGGCCGATGCCGGTACCTGTTCCCCGGCCGGTCCCGTCCCTGCCCTCCCACGGCCGATGCCGGTACCTGTTCCCCGGCGGGTCCCGGTGCCGGTGCCGTTTCGCCGCTGCCGGTGCCGCACCCGCGCTGTTCAGCGCGCCTGCTTTATAAAGCGGAGCGGGAATGAGGCCGCGCCCACCGCCACGCCCCCTTCGCGCTCCACCAATCCCCGGCTCCTCCCCGCTCCCTCCCTACCCAATGGGGAGGCGGTGCCGTGCGGTGCCGGCCAATGAGCAGCGGCCCGGCGAGGCGCGCGCCGAGGCTTCTCTTAAAGCGCGGCTTTCCCCGAAATCAGCTGACAGGGGGCGGGGCCTGGCGCCGAGGGGGCGGGGCCTGGGGTGGGGGCGTGGTTAATCCTCTTTCCCAGTCCCAAATTAATCCATTCCCAGTTTCCCCAGTCCCCGAGCAGCCGTCCCAGACCCAGACTGGTGCGTTACCAGTCCCAGGTCAGTCCATCCCCAGTCTCAGACCAACATCCCCAGTCCCAGATCATCCATCCTCCAGTCCCAGATCATCCATCATCAGTATGTCCCTGAATAAACCACCCCAGTTCCAGACCAGTCTCCCCAGTTCCAGATCAATCTAATCCCGTACCAGTCTTCCCAGTCCCAGGTCAGTTTTCCCAGTCCTAGATTCGTCCCTCTGCAGTCCCAGGTCATTCTATCCCCAATCCTAAATCAGCCCTCCCAGTCTCAGACCAAAATCCCCAGTCCCAGACCAATCATCCCCAGCCCATCATCACTATATCCCAAATAAACCACCCCAGTCCCAGACCAGCCTCCCCAGTTCCAGATCAGCATCCCCAGACTGGTCCCTCTCCAGCCCCAGATCATTCTATTCCCAATCCCAAATCACCCTTCCCAGTCCCAGATCACTTTCCCCAGTCCCAGACTGGTCCCTCTCCAGTCCCAGATCATTCTATTCCCAGTCCCAGACCAGCATCCCCAGTCCCTGATCAGCATCCCCAGTTCCAGACAGATCCCTCTTCAGTCCCAGATCATTCTATCCCCAATCCCAAATCAGCCTTCCCAGTCTCACACCAGTATCCCCAGTCCCAGCTCAGTCCATTCCCATTCCCAGACCACTTTCTCCAGTCCCAGACTGGTCCATTCTCAATTCCAGATCATTCCCTCCCGAGTCCCAAACCAATCTCCCCTGCCCCAGTTCAACCTCCCCAGTTCCAGTTCAGTCCATCCCCAGCCAGTTCCCAGTTCCTTTCTGGACCCAGCCCAGTCCCGGATCATTCCCACCCTCCCTGCCCCAGCAGTTCCCACTGTTCCCAGTCTGGATTTGGTGTCCTGACCGTGCCCCAGCCCAGCCCAACCCATCCAGGGCCACCAGAGCATGAAGGACCTGACTGACTTCAGAGCGGGGTTTTTTTTTGGGATTACCAGATTACACACACATTTCTTGGAAGAAAACCATAATTACTCCCACGTGGGTAATACAGAGAAATGGGAAATGTATGGAGCTGCACAGATGGTTTAATAAAAACCACGCTCCGAGGTGCTCAACCTTTCCTGTCATTTCTAATAAGGAATGGCTGGAGTGGGCCTTGTTTTTAAACACCCCGCTGGTCCTCATTGGATCCCCCACGGAGATTTGGGGCGAGCCAAAAACACCTGCTGCAATCAGATACAGTCAGGGGGATTCATTCTCTTTTTTGACCAAAAAAACCCAATTTTAAGCTTTAAGCATCACCACCTCCCCCTGCTAGATGGAGACCCTCCCATAGAAAACTCTTTATTTTGCTAAAATTCTGGGAAATTTCTGATATTTTAAAGGCTCTGCACACAACCAAACTCTCCATCCCCTCTGGAGACCAAAGGCCTGGAGATTCATTGCAGTGGAGCGAGGTGATTTCATAATTCCCAGATTCATTTTCTCTGCAGCTTCCAGAGAAGGTAAATCTAAATTCCCTGGGGTGGGGAGGATTCCCGTGGGGAGAATAAAATATTAAGCCCCTTAAAATGGGGTTTCAGGCACTTGGAATAGGCTGGGAAGGGAAGATGAGGATGCCAGCAGGGCCAGGAATTTGTTGAGAATTATTTCCCTGAGTTGGCAGCACCCTGAGAAGCTCAGCCTTGCTCCGGCAGAGTTTTCCCCGTGCCAGAGGCACCAGGATTTTGGGAAGGCTGACGTGGGACAGCAGAGCCCAGCAGCCCAGCGTGAGGTGCTCTTGGCAACACCCAAAAAGTGGAAATCAGCCCAGTTTTACCTGCTTAGGGTTTGCCTCCCACCTCCCAGCACCCCTAAAGCCACCTCAGGTCCGTGATGGAGACCAGAGTGGAAAAAATTGATGTATTCACCTGGAACAGCTCTCAAATCCAGGGAAATTTGGGTTAGGAGGAGCTTTTTGGGCACAGTTATTACTGTGATGTCAGGTGCTGCTGCCCCAGGGGAGCATTCCCTGTGATTCCCCAAAGTGGGGGGATTTTCCCGAGTTTTGCTTTGCTGCCACGGTTCCCTGGGGAATGTTTGAAGCCCAGGGGGGGCAGGGCCAGGCGGGTTTGGGAGGTTATCACACCTCCTGCAAAGTTAATCTCTGCTTATCACCCATCTCCGATGACTTCCTATTAACTCCCCCTTTCTTCTCTTTTCTCTTCCTGCCTGCAAGTTCCATTTTTCTGCTTCCTAAAACGACAGCAGAGCCTTTAAATCCAATACTGATCCCACTCCATCAGCAGCCCCGATCTCATTAATTGCTTTCCCACACACGGCATTGCTTCCATGTGGAACAACAGCCACAGGGACCTTTTTCCCCACCTAAAAAAAAATAGGAAAACCCCACTTTTTTCCCCCCTGAAATTCTATTCATCATGGCTGAACACTGAATATTTAAAACTTTTCATTTTGCTGGTGGCTCTCATCGAGAAAATTTGAAACCACAGGGACCTCTTTCTCCACCTAAAAGAATGGGGAAAAAAAAAAACACTTTTTTCCCCCTGGAATTCCATATATTGTGGCTGAACATTGAATATTCAAAACTTTTCGTTTTGCTGGTGGTTCTCAGCAAGAAAATGGGAAACCACAGGGATCCTGTTCTCCACCTAAAAAATAGGAAAAAACCCAATTTTTCCCCCTGGAATTCTATTCATCATGGCTGAACAGTGAATATTTAAAACTTTTCATTTTGCTGGTGGTTCTCATCGAGAAAATGGGAAACCACAGGGATCCTGTTCTCCACCTAAAAAATGGGGAAAAAACCCCAGTTTTTCCCCCTGGAATTCTATACATCATGGCTGAACACTGAATATTTAAAACTTTTCATTTTGCTGGTGGTTCTCATTGAGAAAATGGGAAGCAGGGCGGTCATTCCAGTCCATCTCTGCATTCCCACCACAAATCAACTCCAGGCACCCTGGTGATTTTAATCACTCTCTTCTTTATTAGGAGCTGGGCGAGTCACCCCCGGTGCTGTCACACTATGAGTACCCAGAAATCTTCATCAAGAGGATTCCTAGAAATGTTTTGAACCCCTTTTTTCTTAGAAGGAATTGTTTTTGAGTGGACAAACAGGGTATTTATAGTAAAAAGGCCAAGATGGCATGGAAGGGTTGGAGGTTTCCATGCAGAAGGGCTGAATCCATGGGGTGGGACTCCATCCTTGAAAGGCAGACGGGGGGGATTCCTGCCAAAGAAAGCTCTGGAAAAGCACAGTCTGAGTTTGGGGTGGGAAAAGTGGCCGTGGCTACGGGTTTTAGGTATTAAAAAGGCTTTTGGAGAGGGACAGAGTTAATTGGTCCATGGGTTGAGTGAGTCCGACCAAGATTTTGGCTTCTTGGGCAAGCAGGGACTTTCAGATGGGGCTCAGGGAAAACCCAAAGCCACTCTGGCTCCAGGGGTGGAGGCAGTGGGACTGGCAGCCTCTGGCACTGGGGTTGGGATAAGGAAAATGCCAAATATTCCCCTGCCAGGGACAGGCTGGACTGGGAAACTCCACACACAGCGAGGGGCAGCCCAAAACTCCTCCAGCCCCTCTCCCCATCCCAGTGGGTACCAGCCGAGGCTCAGCAGCACCCCCACACCCCGGGGTTCATCCCTCCTTCCTCAGGGAGCAAAGGACCAAGTGGCCTCTCTCCACCTCATCCCGCCTTGCATTTCCAAGGTCGGCATCACCATCCCCGTGCCCTGGCCGAGGAGAGCCCAGGTGTTGTGATGAGGAGAGAGGGGCAGGGCTGGCTGCGGCTCTGAGGGTGGAAAAGTGACTCTGATCCATTGGGAATGGGGGAATGGGACAGAGCAGGGCACTGTCACCCTGCAGGGGGCTCTGTGAGTGCTGTCCCCCTGCTCCACCCCCGGAGCCCACGCTGCTGCCGGCGGCTTTGTGCCCCAGACACGAATCCCTGGAGGTGCTTGGCAAAGGGAAAAGTGAGTTTTCCAAGCCCCAGGGCCAAGGCCTGCCCGGGAACAGCCGGCTGCTTATCTGTTCATCCATCTGCTGCCACCGGTGCCACCTGCGGGGCAGGGAGGGGGGACGGTGGGAGCCGGGGAGCGCAGCCAGGAGCGATCGCTGCTCCCCGCCTGCTGCTCCTGCTGCCCCTCCTGCTGCCGGCCCAGCAAGCGCTGCAGCTCCTCCTGGTCCTGGAAGGGGTTCCTGCCGTAATCCCGGCGGATCCAGGCGCGGTACTGCCAGGAAAAGTCAGAAAAGTTGTCAGGGTGACCTGAAAAGCTGAGAGACCCCGGAGAGAGAGCAGGGTTGCAACAGCAGCGAGCCAAGCAATTCCTGCTGCATCCTCAGCGAGGCCAGGGGATCCTCAGGCACATCCAGCGTGCAGGAAGGTCCCGATCCCGCAGGAGCTCCCCCTCATCACAGCACAGATGCAACAGATCCCCCATCCCGCCACTCCCCACATCCCCAGCCCGGCACAGAGCTGGCAGCACCCTCAGCTTCCCACGCTGGCTGCAGCTGGGACAGCAGCTTTCTTTATTTCTGCTTGCCAAGGAGCTGCTGCTGCTGCTCGTGTGCCTGAATTCCCGTAAGGAATGCTTCCCAAAGCTTTTTCCCCCGCAGGCAGCACGGGTGAGCTGGTCCGTGCAAGGTGGGGCAGGTTTGTTGTCAGAGCACCTCGCTCACCACCGGGAGGTTGTGGGGAGCCTCTCAAACCGCTTATCCCGATTATTCTGGAGCATCCTGGTGGCCAGGGGCCAGCTGGCAGCAGGCTGAGGCCTGGAGGTGGTTGGGAAGCAAGGGATGATCCAGAGAAACTGTTCCCGTTACTGCTGGGATGAGGAAAGAGCCAGACAGCCCCGAATTGCAGCAGCGAGGAGCGTGGGCAGGAAGGGGCAGCTCTGCCAGGATTCACCATTCTGGGGCTGCTCCAGGGTTCTGCCATCCCCCTGAGGAGCTGCTCCAGCAAGGAATTACTGGGATGAGTGGTGGGAGCACACGCAGAACCACCAAAACCTCAAGGAAAGGATGGAGGGCACCTGTGGGTGCAAAACTCATGGAGAGGGACTGAGCATCAGAGCCGTGGGATGGGGTAGCACAGGAACAGGGATGGGATGCAGCCAGGGCATCCAGAGGGACAGGGAAGAGCTCCCCTGAGCTGCCCAGCCTTGGCACCCCCCAGGGTGAGGTGCCCTCACTGTGGATTTGGCTTTCTGAACTGACAGGAGCCACTGAGCTCCCAGGAAAAGTTTGGGATGCAGGACAGCAGGATTGGCAGCTCAGCACTGTCCTGCCAGCACTGGATGAGCCACAAGGGACAAAAGTTTTAGTCTGACCCTGGTGGTATCCCCCTCTCCTGCAGCCAGGGGAAACCAGCTCGGGCTGGGGGGATTTCCGCTGGGAATGTCTGGATTTCCCAAATCCACTCCCTCGGGCAGCAGGACTCACCACGGCTGGCACACAACTGCCACCTGCAAGCAGGAGGATCCCTGCTCAGGGCCAGACCTCTGTTCCCTGCGAGAAAACAACCCCTGGGAAGTGAGACCCAAAGGACTGGGAACAGGATTTGGGGTGAGATCCACGCCAGGATCTCAAGGGGGGAACACCCCTTCCATGAAACCATCCAGAGGGATGAAGCTCTGTGGGCACTCACCAAGGCTCAGCACCCACCAAAGCCACTCAGAGCTGGCTCCCAGCACCCAGGGAGGAGGGATGGAGCGGGTGGGAGATGGGGGAAGCTGCCAGGCATTTCCCCTTAAATCCAGAGCAAGAAGTGGTTCCAGCCCATTTCCTCCAGTGCTGACCACCAACCCAGAGCCCTCCTCCTTCTCCCCTCTCCCAGGCCAGGAGCACCCAGCCCATCTGGGATGGCACCAGGGGGAAAAGGGCAGCCTGGCCATGGTGTGCCAGCACCACGGGGACAGCTCTGTCACCAGAACGCCCATCTGTGCTCCCTGTCACACCCTCACTGTCCTGCCTGTGCCTGCTGACTTCCTTTTCTAACCTTACCCATCCTCCTGCTGCTGCTCTTGGTCCCTTCCTTCCTTCTTTATCCCTCCAGCCCGGAGAAGCCCCATTTGCCAGCTGGAAACCACAGCTGCACGCTCCAGCAGTGAGGCTGGAGCATCTTCCCCATTCCTTCCCTGAGGGTCCCATCTGAACTCCCTGAGACGAAGGAAACTGAGGCACCACAGCCCCAGGAGGTGCCCAGAAGGACCAACCTGTCCCTCACAGTTTTTATCCACCAAGGATTGAGGCTTTTCCCCCTGAGCTTTCCACCCACGAGAGCCATTCCCTGCCCGGTGCTGACATCACGGGGTGGGAGTTTAGAGGAAAAGGCAGCTCTTGCTAAATCCCACAGCCAGGAAAACACATCCAAACACCTCCACCCTTGGCTGTGCCTTGGGTGTTTCAGGGAAAGGGTTGCAAAGCCACTGGCAAAAAAATTGAGGTGATGGAAAAGCAGTTTCGGAAGGAAAGGGGGGAAATTGCGGTGACCACTGAGCACAGTCCGGATTTTGGGAGCTGGAGGAAAACTGGGATGGAGGGAGGGCACAGCAAACCCTACAGCAGGGTCTGTGCTGAGCGTGGGAAGGGCTGGGGAGAGCTGGCGCAGCCAGGGGAAGCCCCGCAGGGAATCTCCAGCCCCGCGGGTGTTTTGTAATCCCCTGGAGCATTTTCCACCCTCCTCCACGGGCGTTTCTGCGAGCTGGTGATAACGGGGCAGAGCTACAGCCCTCTCGTGACAGCACCCCGGGAAGGGAACTTGGGGCTGGGGAAGGGGCTGGCCTTTGGGACAGTGTCACGGGCTGTCCCTGCTCCCTCCTGGGAGGGGAGATGCCCTTCAAGGGCTCAGCACGGCCAGAGGGACCACGGGACCTGTTTGTTACGGGGCCAGTGGATGGGGGGCTCTGCCTCCAGGGGTGGCACCAAGTTTAGGGGTGACACTAAGTTTAGGGGTGACATGAGCTGTGACATCCCTTGGTCACATCTTTTCCATGGTTACCCTTTCCTTGCAGAGGTGTCTGTGTCCCACGGGAAGTTTGGGACCCCAGGGCTGGGTGAAGGAGCAGAGGCCAGAGTGGGAGGCTGGAGGCAGCTGGAGAGCCAGGTGGGAGCTGTGCTTTTAAAGGCTTTTTCCTTTGCTTTTTAGGCCTTTCCCTTTGCCTTTAAAGTCCTTTCCCTTTGCCTTTGAAGGCTTTTCCAGGTCAAAAGTGCAGCTCTCATCTCTGCACTAAGTGCTCTCCCAGCTGCTGGA
Organism: Eopsaltria australis; assembly: GCA_034509425.1. Lineage (NCBI taxonomy): Eukaryota > Metazoa > Chordata > Aves > Passeriformes > Petroicidae > Eopsaltria > Eopsaltria australis. Next base: position 990,433 of record JAVTVJ010000403.1, read on the forward strand.
ATCCAGCTCGGCTCTGCTCCATCCCTCCTCCCCTGCATGGGATGGGAACCCATCCAACCCGAGCTCCTGCTCTCCCAAAACCTGCTGCTCCACCTCGTTTTGGGGAGGAAAAAGGAGATTTCTCCACCCATGCTTGCTCTGAGAGGAGGGGACTCACTGGCACAGGGAGCTCTGGCAGATCCAAGTGTGCCCAGACATCCCAAAACTCCTCATGAGAGCCTTCCTCCCTCGTGCTGCATTCCCAGGAATTGGCCCAGCTCCTGCCTGAGGCTCCCAAGGGACAAACTGCTCTCCCATGTCTCCTGCTGTGTCCTAACTCGAGAAAACAAGTTGAGGGCTTTCAAGTTTAGGGTTTTCAAGTTTAGGGTTTTCAGGTTCAGGGTTTAGAGTTTTCAAGTTTAGGGTTTTCAAGTTTAGGATTTTCAAGAGCTTTTTCAAGTACGCTCACACAATATCAAGGCCATTTTTTTTTTCTTCATCCTCTTTCTGTTTTTACATGCAAACCCCCAAACCCCCAAGGTGATAAATGACATTCCCAAAATCCAGCCGGGCCGTGCAGAGAGCTGCATGCAAAGAAGCTTTGCCTGCTTGAAAAACCCCTCCAAGACAGATCCAAGAGGGATTTGGGGCTGGCTGTACCTCCCGGAGCAGGGTCCTCTCGTACTCCTGCAGCTGCTGCTGGAAGCCGGAGTTGGGGCTGGCGTAGGAGCGCACGGCCCTGGTGGCAGCCAGGCAGCTGTCCCAGCCCAGCTCTGTCACTGTCATCAGGTAGGCCACCAGGATGGTGGTGCTGCGGGACACCCCGGCCAGGCTGGGATGGCCAAGGAGCCGCGTCAGGGGGAGGATCCCGCGGGAATTCCCCCTGGGATGCAGAATCCCCCACCGGGGTGCTGATGTTTCCTTCACCTTAAAGAGAACTCATTTCTAAAGCACAGCTGAATGGAGAACTTCCATGAATCAGCTCATAAAACCATCACCAAGTTTTTTTCTTCTTCCTTGTTCACCAGGTTATTGGTTTCTGTCTAAAACACCCTGACCAAAGTTTCGCTTCAGTCCCTGAAGTGTTTTTTGTTGTTGTTTTTTAATATACCTAAAGGGACAAATGATTGGAAATATTTACATTTTTTCACTTGTTTCTTGGAAATCGTGACCTGCAGATAAAAATAATACTTCTGCAACAATAATTTGGCACTTCAGGAGCTTCTAGTCTTACTCATTGTTCAAATTAATTTTTTTAAACCCATCACAGACGTTCTTATTTTATTCTGTGACTTTCTTATTACTTTACATGGGTTGAGAATATGATTGCAATGCTGCTGCCATGAGGGGATAAGGAGCTCTCTCACCGCTGCTGTCACCCCCCTGTCCCCTCCTCAAGCCACGTTTTGGATGCTCAGGTGGTCAGTCAAGGACCACCCATCCCCGTGGAGACCTTCCCACGGCCCTCCCTCTGTTCCGTGCCTCCTCCTCTCCTTCCTCCCCCTCCCCAGCGATGCCCAGCTCCAAGGACACTTTTTGGGATCCCACCCCCAGCTCCCAGAGGACAGAGGGGGTGTGGGGGGGGAGTCCCAGCAGCTCTCACCAGTGCACCAGGCAGCCTCCCCCTCCGAGCCGGCACTCGTGGATGAACTGGATGCACTCCCTGAAGTGCTGCAGCCTGCGGGGAGAGAGGGAGGTGAGCAGGGAAGGGCTGTCCCTCCCTGCACGACACCCTGGAACGGCAGCAGTGTCACTCCCAAGGGTTTTCCACCACCCTGGGGCCACCAGCGTGGGTGGGAGCAGAGATCCTTGCTCTTCTAGGTGAGGGAAACGACCTGGGAGACTTCCTAGAGGATTTGCTGCTTCCTGAGGGATCAAGGAATGAGGGCGATGCCATCAAACAAAGCGGCTCAGCCCCAGGGGCACAACCTGCAGGGAAAGTGTCACCTCCTGCCCGAGGGATGCAAACCCTCCCAGTTATTATCCTGCCTCACCCCTCATTCCCAAACTGTGCCAAAAACACCTGAAACCCTCCAGGCATGGAGAGATGGAGAGATGCCAGCAGGGAAGGAGAAAGGGAGGAAGGGAAAGGATGGGTAAGGGAGGAAGGGAAAGGGAGGAAGGGAAAGGGGGGAAGGGAAAGGGGGGAAGGGAAAGGGGGGAAGGGAAAGGGGGGAAGGGAAAGGGGGGAAGGGAAATGGGAGAAATGGAAAGGGAAAAATGGAGAGGGAAAGGGAGGAATGGAAAGGGAGGAAGGAAAAGGGAAAGGGAGGGAAGGAGAAGGCAAAGGGAGGAAGAGACATTTTGCCCCCAGGCACGGGAAGGCACAGAGAGGTGTGCACAGCACAGGCACGTCCATGGATTGCTGCCTGCATTCTGCATTCCCGAAAGCACCGCCAGGAGCTGCTGGGAAGCACAGGGAGCACATTGCCCCAAACCAGAGCATTTCACAGCAAAACGGGGCAGGTGGGAGCCGGGACTTCCTGATGGAGACCTGAAAAACGGGATAACTAATTCCATGTGGACTGAGTGGACAGAGCTGGGTGCTCATGGCTGGCTCTGGTGGGACACATCCTGCTCCCTGGGTGGGATTCCAGGAGCTATTGTGACACTGAGACCCCACGCTGAGCCAGGTATTCCTCTCCTTCCAATAAAACCTGCCCATCCATAGTGGCACCACGCTAAGCCCTGGGGCAGTTTTGAGGCAGAAAACCTGCTTCTGGTCACTCCTGCTGCTGGTGGCCTTCGTGGCCACCCAGCTCTGGGTTTTCCAGGAGGAGAAGAGGATCCCTTTGGCAGCACCTCTGCTCCGGCGCCGGACTTCCTCTGCTCCGCGTGACGGGGTGGGCGTGAGCCCACGCTGCCTTCCTGATTTCTCAGAAGCCAAGGCATGACCTCCCGCGGTTATTCCCACTCTGGCCCTTGCCAAGGGAGCTGCTTTCCCTCTGGGAACTCCCCAGAATCTCCTCCATCCCCATGGAAAAGGGTGCTCTTCATCCCGCCCTGGAAGCGCTGGGCTCGACGCCTTCTAAGGAGGCAAACAAGGATTAATTTATCCAGGAATAGCAGGAGGTTCTGCTTTCTGCTTCCCAGGAAGAGGAGGAGAGATCAGGGAGCCTCTGACATCATGGTCAGGCTAAAAATACTGAGCCTGTCATTCCTGGAAGGAGATGTGAGGCCAAGGATCCTCCAGCACACGGAGCATCACCCCTTGGGAGGATTTTCCCTGCCTAATTCTTGTCCCAGGGGAGTTCCCTGCTGCTCCGGCTGATCTTCACAGAGCCGACAGCATCCCCTGGTCCTGCAGGTGCTGCCCACACAGCTCCAAGCTCTCCAGATCCCAGCCCTCCCCTCAGCCCCTCGGCAGGACCAGCAGGAACGTCCTTTGCTTTGCCTCCAGCCTGCATCCCTCTCTCAACCCATCCCAAAGGAATTTTGCCCTCCCACCCATCCTCACCCACTCCAGGGGTGGTTTTTTCCCACAGGGAAAGCTCTGCCTGTGCTTTTCCAGCCTCAAATCGTGGGATCAGGGAGTGGAAAGGCAGCACTGAGAGCTCCAGAATCACCAGCAGGACACAAAGTTCAGCAGGATTGTGAAATGCAAGGCATAAACTGACAGGCAGAAAATAGTTTCTTGAATAACTCTTCCTTCCTGCAGGCAGCCTTATCTTATTTTTTTTCCCCTTTTGTAGACACGCCACAAACACCAAGAAATGAGTGAAGAGGGAAAAAAATAACAACCAAAAATCCCAGTTCTTGCTGAGGCAGGGTTTTCTTGTAAAGCTTCTCTTTCCGCTCAGCGGGAGCGTGAGCAAGCAGAATTCCACCCCAGGGCATGGAAAAACCAGTGCCTCCACAGGCAGGGCCTTGGGAATTCAGTTTTGATGCTTTTTGGGGTTTGGTTGGAGGGAAAAATCCCCTGGAGTTGCCAATTTGCTGGTGGAAATGGGTGATTTATGGGTGCCCATCACCCAAAGCAGCAGCATCCCACAAAATCCTGGGAATTCCTCCCAGCTCCTCTCAACAGCTTCATCTCCAAACCATCATTCCAAGGCTTGTGAGCATCTGTGCTTTATATGGTGAAAAAAAATTCAATAAATACTATATTTCCCTTTCCAAAAAAAAAAAAAAAAGCCTGACACAAATCGTCTTTCTAACTCTCCACTTTTCAACCCTGCCCAGTGGAATCATTCTGAAACTTGACGAAAAATTACATTTCCTGACTGCAGACACACATTAAAAATGGATTTTAAGCCCTAAAACGTTATTTACCACACAGAAATGAACCTCAGCCTCTGGGAAGCTCAGGGATTATCTGAAATTTCACAGCATGAATGGACTAAACCTTCATCCTGCAGAACCTGAGCTTTTATTGACCAGCAGCTGCCAAGAGGAAAAAGGATGGGAAATCACTTACAGGTTTTGGCTGGATGAATCCGAGGCTGAGATACACAGATAGGTCATGTCCTGCAATACAAAATAAAATAGCAATAAAATCCCTCCAAGAATCATTAAATCCTCTATTTTTCTCTCTCCTTTTTTTTTTCCTTCCTCAGTTGACCCTGAGGGGAGAAGAAAGCTGAAAACCACTTTGGGGTTTGCTCTGCTCCAATGGATGGGTGCATCCATCCCACCCCAGGCCATTTCCTCTCAATCCCAGAGGACAGGCCAGGCTGTGGGGACAACTAAAAGGCTCAGGAACCCCCCAAAAACAGAGTCAGGGAGCCCCAAACTCCACCAGGAAGACGTGTGTGACAAAGCCACTCTCATCAATGAGTTATTTCCTCCCCATCCTCTTAATACCCCATAAATCATCTGCTGCCTGCTGGCCTAGGTCAGATTTCTTTCCTCCTCTCAAAACATCGCTTCCTCGATCCTCCTCCCTGTTCAGAGCTAAATTTAGATCCTTTTTATCTGGGGCTTGGGTTTTTTTGGTTTTTTTTTTAATCATTTCATAGCAAAACGGGGGGAAATCCTGCAGTGAGAGCTCCAGGGATTGCCCCATCTCCATCAGACCCCGCCTGGCTCAGGCAGACCAACCCCTGGACCACCCTCCAGCCCTGGGAAAAGGCTGGGAAAAGCGGATTATTGAAGGAAGGAAGGGGCAGAGCGGGATGGGCACGGGGATAATTCCGTGCTGGAAGGATGAGCACGGACAGGCTTTCCCCTGCATCACCTCATCCCACCCACAGCTCCACGCCTGGTGCCATCCCAACCTCTCCCCAAACTGGGATGAGTCACCGGGCCACCAAATCCACCGTGGAGCAGCCAAAATCACCTCAACCCACCCCAAACCCCGCCCCACACTCCCAAACCCGGATTGGGGCCGGGTGTCCCCATCCCGGGGCCACGCACGGGAGCGGCGCTGGGGTTTGCGGTGGCCGCCTCGGGGCCGTGATTGACGCGTTGCTCAACCCCCCCCCGTGCCTTTCCTGTTCCCCTTTGCGCGGTTTGCTCCGTGTTGTAAGCGCTCCGTGCGGTTTGCTCCGCTTTGTAAGCGCTCCGGGTGCTTTGCTCCCCGCTGTTCGCTCCCCGTGTCCGGCCGAGCCCCGCGCTCCCAGCCCCGGCTCCTTCCCCGGCCCCGAGCCCTTTGTCCTTCCCTGTGGCTCTGCCCCACTCCCGTCACTCAACGCCTCAGCAGGGAAGAGGCTCCAGCCGGGGTTTTTTGCGGGGTTTCCTCCCCGTGCTGGCCCTAAAAGGATGAGGGGTCCCGGTGGTTCCGATCCCTTTCTGCAGCATCCCAACATTGGGGTGAAGCATCCTCAACATAAGGATGTGGAGCTGCTGGAGAGAGTCCAGGGAGCCACGGAAAAGCTCCAAAACCTGGAAAAACTCAGCTCTGGAGCCAGGCTGGGAGAGCTGGGGGTGTACTGACCTGGGGATGAGAAGGCTCCAGGGAGAGCTCAAAGTCCCTTGCAGGGCCTAAAGGGGCTCCAGGAGAGCTGGAGAGGGACTGGGGACAAGGGATGGAGGGACAGGACACAGGGAATGGCTTCCCACTGCCAGAGAGTGGATTTAGATGGGATATTGGGAAGGAATTCCAGGCTATGAGGGTGTGGAGGCCCTGGCACAGGGTACCCAGAGAAGCTGTGGCTGCCCCTGGATCCCTGGCAGTGTCCAAGGCCAGGCTGGATGGGGCTTGGAGCAGCCTGGGACAGTGGAAGGTGGCCCTGACCCCCATCAGGTATCCAGCACCGCACAGCCGCGCCCCTCACTCCTCGCACATCCCATGAGCCGAACCTGCAGCTGCTCCCGGCGCATGGAACCATCCGGGCAGGATTCGTGCACCAGCGACCTGCCCGACACCTCTGCCACCATCCCAGGGACAGCTCCCTCCTGCCTCAGTTTCCCCACCGGGGATCCCGCAGCGCTCCGGGATCAGCGAGGCGGGAGAACGGGGACACCGAGCGGGCAGTGCCAGCTCCGGGACCGGGTCCCGCTGTGTCCCCTCCCCGCCCGGGCTCCATTCGCGGGGCGCCGCCGCCCTCTCGTGGGGACCCCCCGGCAGCACCGGGCACTCGGGTCCCGCAGCGCTGCGGGTCCCGCCTGCCCCCCAAAAAACACCGTGACCCCCAAACATCGCGCTGCCCCCTCCCCAGATCTGTCACTGAGCCCCTTTGGGCAGCACCGCCTCGTGTAAATTGGTGTAAATTGGTGCAAATCGGTGCAAATTGGTGCAAATCGGTGTAAATTGGTGCAAATCGGTGTAAATCCAGCATTGCTCCTCCCCAGGCCCAGGTGAAGCTCCCGTGTGTCCCATCTGCACCTTCCCAGCTCCTGCTGGCCCGGGTGGTCCCGCACACCCCCCACCCACCCGGGCACGCACCTCCAGCACGGGCTTGGCGTGGTTGTGGACGGACAGGATGTGGGTCACCCCCTTCCTCTGCAGGTTCTCGTGGTCCTCAGAGTCTGGAAGCGGGAGCCACGTGGGAATGACTGCCCTGCTGGGACCCTACAACCACCCACACCCATCACCCCCCACCCCCTGAGCCCCATTCCAGCCCTTCCTGCTGCCTCTCATCCCACACCCTGCAGGGAGGGAGATTGGAAGCTCAGTCCAAGCAAAATCCCCTGTGGATGCACTGAGTGCTCAGCAAGCTCCCAAAGCCATCCCAAAAATCAGAAATTATCCAGATAACTCAGAAAAAGCTGCTGTGTCCTCCCTGTTGAGGAGGTTTCCAGATAAGCTGTGGATTTCCTGGTGTTCCAGCACAGCTCCCAGTGGACATCCCTTTCCTGGGCTGGAACTGGGATCACTGGAAATTGGGATGGGGATTTGGGGCAGCTCTGGAAGATGCTGAGATTCCCAGTTCGGAGCACACACAGCAGCCAAGGAGAGGAATCCTCCAGCCCTGCCAGCTCCCCACAGCACCATGGAGGGGCAGGGAAAGACACTCACCACGGATATTCCCCAGGTAGAGGCCGGTGACAATCTGGGAGGTGACAAAAAGGAGAGAGAATTCAGATGGCACCGGGCACAGGGTACATCTGATGTGGTGGGAGTGAGCTCCAGGTCTGCTTCCAGCAGGATTTGACAAACCAAGGATCCAAATCCATGGACCAGGAAAGGCTGAACCCACCCAAACCATCACCCCCAACCCCTCAGGAGTGCAGGAAAACTCAGCACAGAAACGGGAGGGGTTTGGATGTGATCCTGTGGAGTTTCAAAGATTGCATCTGCCAGCTGGGGATGGATGGGCACTATTAATAGCAGGATTTATATTTATTGCAGTCAAGGCTGCAAATTCTGACTTCAGCTCACTGCTGCAGGGCTGTGAAGGAGAAAAGGGGCAGCTCAGGGTGTTTAAGGGGTGTAGGAACCCTCCAGAGCATTTCCAGAGGCACAAAAAAACAGAGCTGATTATCAGCTGTGCCCATCTGGCAGAAGAGCCCCGGTTTGAGGGGTTTTAGGAAGGGTTTTCAGCAGCACTGGGTAACACCCAGCTGAACCCCAGCCCATTCCTGGGTGCAAACACCTGGATTCAGCACAGCACCAACTGTGAAGGGGAATGCAGAGCCCTGCATCTTATGGAGCTCCAAAATTGGATCCTACAAAAGCGTCTGCACCAACCCAGCCCTTGGCAACAACAGCCTGGGCTCCCCAAAAGGCTTTGGTGGCACTGGGGGGCTGTAAAAGCCACTTGGCCTGTGAGGCTGAGTTCACAGGGATGAAACCCCAATATTAAACTGTATCAGAGCCACACAGAGGGAGCCTGCCCTGATCTGATCTCTCTGTTGTTGTCCCAGAGTCTAATTTTAAACTGGAGGACTCACATTCCAAGTGGTTATTTAAGGACACCGACAGAAATCGATCCCCTCCTCCAGCCCTGGAGGAAAAAGCAGCACTGAAGCCCCACTTCCCCCATTGCTGGGGGTGCAAAGGGGGGAACTTCCCTGCAGGGACCCCTGTTATCCCTGAGGATGGAAATGGCAAGGCTTTTCCACGCCAGGGATGAGAATTTAAGGCCAGCTGCCACTTTTCTGACACCTGCACACACTGAGCTCTTCATCTCGGGTATAAATCCCTGTTTGTTTTCTTAATTCTCTTGGAATTCCAAAGGGGTGTGGGAAAGGGGAAACGCAGATGGTTGTATTTAGGGAATCGTGGTGGCCTGGGAAGTGCATCCATGGGCTGCAGAAGAAGAGGACATGCTGGCCACCACCCCACTGTCCCCCTGTACCTTGCTCATTCCACTCCCCATGGATTTCCTCTCCCCAGGATCAGGATCCGGGTGCTTTCTCGGTCTCCAAGGCTACCTGCAAATAAACACCCGAAATTCCCGGGGAGGACGGTGAGATCTGAGCCCCTCCAAGAGCTCATCCCTCTGCCAAGAGCAGGAGGATGAACACGCCAGGAGGGGAGCAAGCAGAGCCCTGGCAAACACAGCTCACCTGCAGGCTGCTCCGGCGGGTCCTGCTCGGGAGGGAAAGGGGACAGAGAGTGGCTGGTGCTGGGAAGGGGAGGATGAAAAAAGGATCTGGGATCATGGCAAGGCTCAGGTTTCTCTGCTGGCCTCCCTGGGGTTCCGCAGCCTTTTGGGAAGGACAGTCCCAGGACGAACAACTCCCTTATCCCAGCAGCACTGGAACCCCAGTATTTGCTTCAAAATACCATTGTCCAGGCACAGAGTCCTGGCAGCTCCACGTGCCCCACCCAGGTCAGTGGCACCAGAGGCAGGAGCTGTGCAAAAAGCAGGGAAAAGCACAATTCCAGCCATCACCAGCCTGGGATTGTCACCCTCATCCCTCTCAGCGTCCCAGAGATGTATTTTTCACTCAAAGGGTTTTTCAGGAGGGGAGCTCATTGCTTAATTCCCACCAGAGGACCTCACCTTAAAAACCTTCCCCAATTTCTGAGTGGAAGGGAAAGAGGGGCCAGCAAGTGGCTGAGACCCCACCACAGCTCCTAAAGCACATCATCAATCTCCTGATGGTTTCCTGTCCCATCAGGAAAAGAGCAAACTGTAGCCCAAGCTTGGTTTAGTCTTCAGAGGGGCATTTTTACATTTTTACACCAAAAAAACCTGCAGAGTCCAGGAGACACCAGCTCAGCTGAAGGGAGAAATTTGGCAGCAGCTGTCTCAGCCCTGAAAACATGAAGCCAGGAAGCAAATCTTGTTCAGGAATCGAATTTCCCACCCCAACAAACCCATCCAGAGACCAGCAAGAGGCAGCTCTCAAGTTAACCAGACATTTATTAGCATTTCTGGAGGTGGAGAGGGTGTTCCAGTACAACAAGCAACGAGGTCACACACAGGTGATGGAATCATTTCATATTCAAGCAGAGCAGGTTCCACTGAGTTGCTTTATTTCTTCCATTCGTTCTTGTCAAAATCCCACTTGGCTGAGATGCCCTCCACGGGGTTCATCCTCATGTCCAACATCCTCTTGGTCTGAGCCGACAGCCACTCCTCGGAGAAGGTGTGCGGGATGGGGCCGTACACTGCGGGATGGGAATTATGGGATTATGTCCTCATGCACATGACCAAGTTGGGAATTTTGGGCTAAGTTTCACTAATAAAAGGGTTTTTTCCCTCTGTAGTCATCCCACTGGAGCAGGCTGTCCAGAGAAGCCGTGGCTGCCCCGTTCCTGAAAGTATCCAAGGCCAGGTTGGACAGGGCTTGGAGAAACCTGGGATAGTGGGAGGTGTCCCTGCCCACGGCAGGGGATAATCCTCAAGATCCCTTCCAACCCAAACCAGCCCGTGATTCTGTGATCTCTTCAAATCTCCACTCCCTGCATCCAGCTCACACCACATTCCCTCACAGATTCTCCACTGGTTTCCTTCCTCACCACAATAACAGCTTCCTGCTCTCCTTATTTTGGGAGCCTCCAGGCAGGGAGCAGCTCCTTTAACTGCTGCTCTGCCTCTGGCAGCTGGAGGCTCCCTGAGGTTGGATCCTGAGCTGGGAAAGCAGCCAAACATGGCAGAAACCCAAACGTTCACTACCAAGGCAGCAGAAGAGGGGAAATCAGGAATCTCAGCACTCATTCCCCTCTATTTCCTGTCCTCCCAAAGCTCCACTCCCTTTCTGTGAGTCAGCTTCCTGAATATTTATGCTGCATCCCCACAAGTTACAGCTCCAGGATGGAGTTTGCAGGCACTCACAGACAGCTCCTGCTGGGAAATCCCCATTCTGGCTGCTCCATAAACCACCCTGACCCCACAGAATTCCCACCAGGCATCTCCTGATCCCACTCCCCATGCAAGAGTTACTCACTGAAGTGCTTCTGCCAGATGATGACGAGTCCAGTGAAACCAAGGAAGAACAAAACTCCCCCCAGGATGGTTTTCCACTCGTTCGTCCCTTTGTTCATCTCTGCGTAGGTCTCGTTGAATTTCAGCCGATACACTGGGGGGGAAAAAGTATCAAATCCTCTCTTTTAACTTTTCCTGGGATTTGCAGGTGACCAGGAACTCTGCAGAGGGAGGTGAACAAAGCCTGAGGCTGCCCAAAAGGGGGTGGATGTTAAATTAGGTTTGGCATCTCTCCCACCAATCAGTTGTTCCAACCCCACATCAATTTTAGTCTCCATTTTACAAATTATCCTAAAGTTGGGCAAAAGTTGTGGTCAAGACCTGAAAGAAGGAAAATTGGGAGTTCTCCTTCATTCCCTCCAATTCCCAGTGTGGTCATTGACCCCAGAGCTTCCTAGCACAAATAATTCCAACAGGAATGTTCCGAGCTCAAAACGCTTCTCGGCTCTGCCACTGAAATGCACAGGAATTTCAAATCCAAAGCAACAGGAAATTTGGGGAGTGCTCAGGAACACGTGAGCAATTCCTCAGAGTTTTAAACCTCTCCCAGAGCAGGTTCTCCCTCCATACCACGAGAGCAGTTAGGAAAGACGAGGCAGTTTTATTTGCAAGGCAAAACACCCCCGGGAAGCTTTCATTAGCTGGAATTTGGTTCATGCCAAGGTCACTGGTTATTAATATTCAAATCCACGTTTGTGTTGGGGGCTCATTTCACTCAGCTGGGCTAACAATGGCATGTTTTGTGTCGAGGACTTTTTCCTGGCTTGTTGAAAGCAGATGGGAATCAAGAAATGAATCTAATTATTATTATTATTATTTGGTTTCTGGAAGAGGAAGGAATGGCTGAATGTGACCTCAGATATGGAACAGAGGCCACATTTTATGTTTTGTAACAGCACCAAAGATCTTGGGAATAAAATCCATGGAGCACAAACAAGAAGCTCCATCATAATTAAGAGAATTCCTTCATGGATCAGCTCCGCTCAGAGAGACACTGGGAAAAACAGGGATTAGGAGTTGCCAGAAGGGCCTGGAGTGACAGGACAAGGGGAATGAATGGCTTTGAGCTGGATGAGAGGAGGTTTAGGTGGAATGCTGAGAAGGAATCATTCGTTGTGAGGGTGGGGAGGCCCTGGCACAGGTGCCCAGAGAAACCGGGGCTTCCCCATGCCTGGCAATATCCAAAGCCAACCTGGATGAGGCTCGGATCACCCCGGGATGGTGGAATGAGACAATCTCCAAGCTCCCTTCCCACCCATCCCAGCCCTGACCCCACTCATGGAGATGCTGCTGCTGTTGCTGCCCGAGGTCCCTCAGAGCCCCCACCAACACCTACATTCCACCTTCTCCTCCACAGACAGGGCGCTCCATGATGCCTTCTCCTTCTCCTTGAGCGCTCGCTGCTGCGCCGAGAGGTCCCTGACGAAGGCCACCTCGGGCAGGGGCACGTCCCTCCGGTCCACGTAGGCTGGCAGGGTGTAATCCTCAGCCTTGACCACGCCGGCTGAGGGGACACGGGGACACGGTGAAGGGGCTGCACACACAGCTCTGGCTGGGCACAGCACAGAGCACAGCACGGCAGGGATCCCGGAGGTGAAGGGGCATGGGGAGGTGTTGTTCTAACAGCGTGAAAATGGAATGATGGAATGGTTTGGGATGGATTGGGAAGCTTAAAGCTCATCCCATCCCATGGCAGGGACATTTCCCACCATCCCAGGGCTCCAAGCCCTGTCCAACCTGGCCTTGGACACATCCAGAGATCCAGGGGCAGCTGAGGGGGCTCAGCCTGGAGCAAAGGAGGCTCAGGGGGGACCTTGTGGATCCCCACAACTCCCTGACAGGAGGGGACAGCCGGGGGGGATTTGGGATCTGATCCCAGGGAACAGGGACAGGAGGAGAGGGAACGGCCTCAGGCTGGGCCAGGGGAGGCTCAGGGTGGAATCAGCAGGAATCTCCCCATGGAAAGGGCTCAGGAACTGGAACTGCCCAGGGAGCTTTGGAGTCCCCATCGCTGGAGGTGTCCCAGGAATTCCTGGAGGTGGCACTCAGTGCTCTGGGCTGGGGACAAGGTGTGGATGGGGCACAGCTTGGTGACCTTGGAGCTCTTTCCCACCTGGATGATCCCATGATTTGTGATTCCTCCTCCTCCCCTCACCCTCACCCACCCAGAGCCCCCTGTGAGCTCCTCCCCTCCAGGCCCTGTTTTATTCCCTCCCTGCTCCCCCAGCAGCCGGGACCCACCGTGTCCATGAGCCCTGAGGCACAGGGAGGTGCAGATGGATCTCCTCCCGACCAGGCTGAACAATCTGGATGCCAACATCCTGCAGGGGCAGGCAGCCACAGTCAGTGCCCAGAGGGAAACAAGGCCATTTTCCACCAGTTTATATTAAAAAATCCAGCCTAGAGGCTTCCTGTTCCTTCCATAAACAGCAGCACATCACTCCATGCTGGACAGGATATCCACTGGGATATTCTCCCACTATTTTCACTTGGATGAGCTTTTCTCCCCCTGTTTTTAACCCGAGCCTCCTGCACTCGAATCAAAGGACATTCCCTATTTCAATCACCCTTCGGGGACGCTGAAATTCCAAAATAAACCATTCCTGGGCGGATTCCAGTAGCCCCAAGAGAGCCGAGCCCAGGCACACCCCACAGGCACTGCAGCGACCCCTCCGCAGGGAACAGCCCCGGCATATTCCAGACACGGGATTCGCGCTCCTCCGGTGACCCCAGCCCAGCCCAAAGCCGCTCAGGCTCCCTCGTGAGCCTCCCGCCTGCCCCTGCCCTTGTCCTCCGCGGCTGTCCCCTCAGTGCCGCCCGCCACGCCGCGGGCCCGGTGACAGAACCCGGCACGGGCACAGCGAGGCCCGCGGGAGGGGTCGCAGCGCTCCCCCCTCACTCCCCTCCCCGCAACCCTCCAAGCCGCGCTGCCCCGCCAGCCCGGGCGCGGGTGGGGGTGGCGGAAGGGCTCCCGCTGTCCCTCCCAGCCCGGCCCCTGCCCGGCCCCGCGCCGCTCCCGGCCCGTCCCGGCCCCGCGACCTGGCGACCGTCCTCTACGGCGGGAGGGACCGGAAGGAGCCGCGGCCGGAAGCGCGGGGCACGCCGGGAGCTCGGGGCAGCGAGCGCGCCGCGCCGGAGCGGCCCCGCGTGGGGGCTGACGGGATGCGGGCGGACCGCGGCTGGACGTTTAGTCCGGATTCCCAAAATCCCGGATTCCCAAAATCCCGGGATCGCTGAGGGTGAGAAAAGCTCCAGGGTCACCGAGTCCAAGCTCTGACCGATCACCGCTTTGTCACCGGCCCAGAGCACTGAGTGCCACCTCCAGGAATTCCTGGGACACCTCCAGGGATGGGGACTCCAAAGCTCCCTGGGCAGTTCCAATTCCTGAGCCCTTTCCATGGGGAAATTCCTGCTGATTCCACCCTGAGCCTCCCCTGGCCCAGCCTGAGGCCGTTCCCTCTCCTCCTGTCCCTGTTCCCTGGGATCAGATCCCAAATTCCCCCCCTGAGCCCCCTCCTGTCAGGGAGCTGTGGGGATCCACAAGATCCCCCCTGAGCCTCCTTTGCTCCAGGCTGAGCCCTTTCCCAGCTCCCTCAGGAATTCTCCAGCCCCTTCCCAGCTCCATTCCCTTCCCTGGACACGCTCCAGCCCCTCAAGGCCTTGAACTGGACACAGGGTTCAAGGTTTGGAGGCCAGGATCAGCCAAAATCCAGGATGGAAAAGCACGGAGAGGTTCCAGTGTTTGGGAGGGGCGGGGGTCAGGGTGACAGCCGGGGACAGATGTGCCTGAGGCAGCACTGACGTGATTTCGGGAGTTACCCTTTGTACAGAAACCCATTTTCCTTTGCTATTTGGGATGCTGCACCCCTGGAATGTCCCCGGCCAGGCTGCACGGGGCTTGGAGCAGCCCTGGAAGGCGTCAGGGCTGGATGTGGACGATCTTTAGGGCCCTTCCAACCCAAACCATCCTGCAATCCACAATGACAGGGCTGGTCACAGGCTGCACTGGATGATCCCACAGATCTTTTCCAACCCCATAATCCCACAGATCTTTTCCAACCCCATAATCCCACAGATCTTTCCCAGCCCGACGATCCCAGAGGTTTTTCCCACCCCGCTGACCCCAGAGCTCTCCCCCTCACTCCCCCTCCATTCCGCGATCCGCGGTACCGAGCCCGCACCGCGCCCCGCTCAGCGCTGCCCCTCACCCCTTCCCTCATCCCACAGATTTTTCCGGATCCTCCCCACACCCCAAATTCCTCCCAAACCCCCTCAAATCGCTGTCGCAAAGGCGGCCTCGCTTGGCGGCGCTTGCCGACAGCGGCGGCGCCGGGCGGCGGGCGGGCAGCGGCGTGAGGCGGCAGCGCGGCCGGGCCGCGCCGGGACCGGGGCCGGGACCGGGCCGGGACGGGGCTCACCATGAAGCTGACCACGCAGGCTTACTGCAAGATGGTCCTGCACGGTGCCAAGTACCCGCACTGCGCCGTGAACGGGCTGCTGGTGGCCGAGCGCCCGCCGGCCCCGCGGCCGCTGCAGCCCGCGCTGTTCGTGGATTGCATCCCGCTCTTCCACGGGACCCTGGCGCTCGCCCCCATGCTGGAGGTGGCCCTGACTCTGGTGAGGTGATGGGGAGGGCTGCTGGAGGTGGCCCTGACCCTGGTGAGGTGATGGGGAGGGCTGCTGGAGGTGGCCCTGACCTTGGTGAAGTGATGGGGGACATGGGGAGGGCTGCAGGGAGGGGTGGGCACGGCTGGAGTCCCGGGTTTCGCAGGGTGAGGAGCGCCCGGAGTGCCCAGGGATGCTCCAAATGCTGGGAGAACTCTGCTGGGAGAGTTGGGGGTGTTCGCATGGGCAGGAGAAGGATACAAAGAGATCTTAGAGCCCCTTTCCAGGGCTTGAAGGGGCTCCAGGAGAGCTGGAGAGGGACAGAGGGCAAGGGATGGAGGGACAGGACACAGGGAATGGCTTCAAAGTGGCAGAGAGGGGATTTGGATGGGATATTGGGACAGAATTCTTCCCTGTGAGGGTTTGGAGGCCCTGGCACCCTGAGAAGCTGTGGCTGCTCCTGGATCCCTGGAAGTGTCCAAGGCCAGGCTGGAAGGGGCTTGGAGCAGCCTGGGACAGTGGAAAGTGGAATGGGATGAGCTTTAAGGTCCCCTCCAACCCAAACCACTCCCTGATTCCATGATTTCATTTGAGCAAAAGAAGATCCATCCCTTTTTGCTATCTTTAAAAATAGCTAACTTCTAATTCCTCCAGACTCCTTGGCTTTAATATTCCCCTCGGTCTTTTCCGTCCCAATAACAGTTTTATTTGTCAACGAATTCCAATTACTTGGAAATAAATCACAGTTTTCCCCAGCTGAGATGATGCCATGAACATCTTTGTGAAGCCTGGAAATGATGGAATGCAGCCAGAGGCACAGGACAAGGAGCTGAGCCTGAGCCCTGACCACTTTTGCTGTGGGACACACAAAATTTATCATTTTAAATATATTTACAGCGGCGTAGGAGTAGCAGAGCACTGTGTGCTTTCATTAAACCATCATTAAATGTCTTTCCACAGGGTTTATGGCAAACTTTAGGCTTTCAGTGCAGGTTTTCAGTGTAGATCTTGCAGCAGGATCCCATTATTAGGAAATAAATCCTGTTTCTTGCAACATCAACAGGAAGAAAATTATCCTGGAACTAAAGCAGTGGCAGAATTTTACTTATTTACTTTCAGGTTTTGGTACAAAAAGGAAAAGATTGGAAGCTCCTGGTGTTTCCCACAATAATCAGGGTTTGCTACAGCTCTGCATGGTTCACAGCCACTCCAAAACAGAATTTTTCAAGAGCCTGGGGCCTTTTGCTGCTGTTTTGGGTTTAAAGAAAGGCAAAAGTGTCAATAAATCCTGTCAGGGCAGTGGTGAAAATTGGATTTTCTTGTGGAAAGGGCTGAAAGGTGGTGATTCCACATCTTCTGTACAACCTGAGGTGTGGATCCAGAATAAATCAGGGAGACCAGGGTGCTTAAACTCAATTTTTATGGCAAAGCAGCTTCGTTTCTGAAGGATTTCACAGCTCTGGCGGGATTTAATGGGATCTGGTTATTTTCCACTTCAGTTACTGCTGATTTTTGGTCAAGCCTGTGGGATTTTAGAACCAACCCCACAAGTTTCACCTCCTCTTCCCTTCCCTGAGTCATCCCAGAATGGGATGGGAGGAATAATATCCAGATTTAATCTGGAAATAGAGGAGGGACTTCCAAACTTCAGGGCTTGGCCTGCTAAAACTTCCAGAGGGTGCAAGGAATCAACAAACCCCAAGCAAACACCCCCAGAGGGTGTGAGGCACTGAATTCCCCAGGGAATGCTCACATTCCCGAGGTTCCCAGAGCTCCAGGAGCGTTTGGACACCGCTCCCAGGCACAGGGAGGGGTTTTGGGGTGGCTGTGCAGGGCCAGGAGTTGGGTTGATGATCCTTGAGGGTCCCTCCCAGCTCGGGAGATCCCAGGATTCTCTGATTCCCGGAGTTCGTCGCTCCAGAGGGCGGAGCAGAAGCTCCCGTGTTTAATTTGCACTTTGAAATCCCTTTCCAAGGCGGAGTCATTAAGGAAAAGTGAATTAAGTTGCACTCGAGCCTCTGAATTTCTGAGCTAATTGATGTGGTTTTACAACCACAGCTCCAAAAAGGAGAAACCGAGGAGCTCTTCCCTCTCCCGGAGCTGCACTCAGCTCCTCCTCCTCCTTTTCCTTCTCCTCCTTCTTTTCCTCCTCCTCCCCCTCTCTTTTTCTTTTTCTTTCTTTTTCTTTTTCTTTTTCTTTTTCTTTTTCTTTTTCTTTTTCTTTTTCTTTTTCTTTTTCTTTTTCTTTTTCTTTTTCTTTTTCTTTTTCTTTTTCTACTTTTTTTCTTCTTTTTCTTCTTTTTCTTCTTTTTCTTCTTTTTCTTCTTTTTCTTCTTCTTCATGATCTTCATCTTCTCCTTCATCTTCTCCTTCATCTTCTCCTTCATCTTCTCCTTCATCTTCTCCTTCTCCTCCTTCTCCTTAATCTCCTTCTTCTCCTTCTTCTCCTTCTTCTCCTTCTTCTCCTTCTTCTCCTTCTTCTCCTTCTTCTCCTTCTTCTCCTTCTTCTCCTTCTTCTCCTTCTTCTCCTTCTTCTCCTTCTTCTCCTTCTTCTCCTTCTCCTTCTCCTTCTCCTTCTCCTTCTCCTTCTCCTTCTTCTCCTCCTCCTTCTTCCAGGGTTTTCCAGACCCCGAGGTTCCCCCTTTGGTGGCTGCACCAAAGCAAAGCCACTTTGGATTTTTCCTTGGCAGGGCTGGACATGACTAAAAATATTTCTAATATTAAAAATATTTCTGATATTAAAAATATTTCTAATAGGAGCTGATTGCTGTGGGATACCTGTGGGGACAGTGCTGTGCTTGGGAATTGCAGCTGGAAACAGCTTTCATTCCAAAATTTCATTCCAAAATTTCATTCCTCCTGTTTTTTTATACAGAAGAAATTTTCAATCACCAGTGAGGGAAATGAAAACTTTAAATCATTTTCTTCCTTCTTTTCAAGACAATTTTTGGCACAGAACAGAAATGGATTTTAGGACTGCGCTTTTTAATTTTTAAATTGATGGTTTTTTCAAAAAAATAATTATTATTTTTATTAATTCTACTGGCTGAGCTGCTGGCTCTAATGCTGAGCTTTCAAGCCACTAACAATTAAAACCAGAGTCCTAAGCCCTTAAAATGGGTTTGGAATTGAAACAGCAGCTCTTGCAGGGCTGCGCAGCCTTTTATTTTTCATCACTTAAATCCATGTCATCCCTTGGATTATTCACATGGCTGCTTTGTTTGGTTGCTTCTGCAGTCTAATACTATAATTATTGCTGAAAATGAGATTGATTTGACTCCCAGGATGCGACAGGTCAGCACCAGATGTATTTTTGGAGTCCTTTTTAATAGAGCTGGGGATGGGTTTTTTTTTTGAGGCCGTGCTCTCTAGGGACTGCAAAGGAAAATTCGAGCTGCTCCCTCCCCTCCTGTCTTTGTGTTTTGCTGACTTGATAGCCTCAATTCTGATGAAAAACATCATATATATATAGATACCATATATATAGATATCATATATATAGATAGATATCATCTATATAGAGATGTTTTCAAAGGCACACTCAGCAGGAGGAATTCAGCCCCAGTTTAAAGCGGAAAGAACAGCGGTGTTTGAACTCATTTAATTAAAAAGCAGCAACCAGCAAAACCACCCAGGTTTTGTACTTGTGTAAATCAAAAGTTGTGTAAATTAAATGAAAAAATTACATCTGTTTGAGCATTTACGTGGAGATGTTAAATAAGGAAGGGTTCTCAAAGGAAAATGATTTTATCTGAATTGATGAGCTGCCAAGTGGGACAAACTTCTGCCTCACATTCACCTTTCACCTCCAGCTTTATTTCCTAATGAAGGCCCCCAAATGGTTGCATTTTCCCCTAAAAATGCTCCTTTAGAAATAAAACCTTTCTGCAAGGCCAGGGCAGCCACACATCCAGGAGGGAGCATTCTCTAAACCCTGGTCAGGTGAGCATTGACAGAAAATTGTCCCAACGTGTGGTGGGTCAGACCCAAACCCTCTCCAGGCTGAGTTTAATTGTCCTGCCACTCAGATTTAGGCCAGGCTTTGACCGAGACTACTCCTTGCTCTTTTGCTCTATTTAATGCTTCTCATCATTCTCCAAATGCTCCATTGGGTTTCTCCATCCCAAATCAACCCATCCCAAATCAACCCATCCCAAATCAACTTATCCCAAATCAACCCATCCCAAATCAACCTATCCCAAATCAACCCATCCTGAATCAACCCATCCCACATCAACCCATCCCAAATCAACTTATCCCAAATCAACCCATCCCAAATCAACCCATCCCAAATCAACCCATCCCAAATCAACTTATCCCAAATCAACCCATCCCAAATCAACCCATCCCAAATCAACCCATCCCACATCAACCCACCCCGAATCAACCCATCCCAAATCAACTTATCCCAAATCAACTTATCCCAAATCAACCCATCCCAAATCAACCCATCCCAAATCAACCCATCCCACATCAACCCACCCCGAATCAACCCATCCCAAATCAACTTATCCCAAATCAACTTATCCCAAATCAACCCATCCCAAATCAACCCATCCCGAATCAACCCATCCCAAATCAACCCATCCTGAATCAACCCATCCCGAATCAACCCATCCTGAATCAACCCATCCCGAATCAACCCATCCCAAATCAACCCATCCCAAATCAACCCATCCCAAATCAACCCAGCTGTGTGTGAGCACGCCCAGAACCAGACAGGAATCTGGATTTATTTCAAGAACCCCGTGGCAGAGCTGGAGCAACGCTGGTTTATTTACAGGACAGCCATGAGATTTCCTTCATGCTGGAGGGTTGTTTATTTTCCTAGGATTTATTGTTCCCATTGCTTTTCCAGATTGATTCCTGGTGCAAGGAGAACAGCTACGTGATAGCTGGATATTACCAGGCGAACGAACGCGTGAAAGATGCCAGGTGTGTTGGGCCAATATTTCCTTCTGTTTGCTCTTTTAGCTCGTACCTTGGACTCTGCCAGCAGCAATCATCCCCATAAATCAGGCGTGTGTGATTCCCTCTGACAACTGTCAGCTGCTTCCACATTGTCTCCGTGGGGCTGCGGGATGTGGCCTTTGGTCAGGTGCAGAAAGTCCAGGCTTTGCAGAATCCCTCCTCTCCTGCCGTGGCTGCTATAAAAGGCCACTCTTTGAACGAGTGCCAGCCTCTTGAATTGCAGTTGTCAGGGAAAAAGCCAAAATCTGCAGAGTGTCTGCTCGTGCAGTATGGATCTTGTAAAGTCTGGCGACTCCCAGGATCTTATGGGAAGTCAGGAGTGACCTGATTCTTTCTAAAATTCTTAATTATCGCCGAGTTTTTTCAAAGCCTTTTCTTATTGTGGTGAAGAAGTGGAAGATGATGTCAGGCAGGCAGTGATATCTCTTATTTATCACTTCTTTTCCTCAGGATTAGTCATTTTTTTTCCCTGCTGGCTGACTCAGATTACTCACTAAACAATAAGGGACCTTCCTGTGGAACCAGTTTTAATTTTACATCTGTGTATCCCATGTTTTCCCCTCTATTAGACAAATCCAGACTAATGAGAATAAGAACAATGTATTGAAAGTGTTAATCCCCATCCCTGGTAGTGTCCAAGGTGGGATGGAATGAGAGGATCTTTAAGGTCTCTCCCAACCCAAACCATTCCATGGTGATCTGATTCCAGTTATTTGTTAATTTATATTCAGACTCAGTAATGTTTTTTAAGGAACAGTTGTGATTTCTCAGGTGTCCAACCAGGATAAAGGCATTATTTGTCCTTTCCTCATAAATCTGCTGGGCATGTTTTTCAGGAGAAGTTACAGTTTGTTCTCTTTGAGGTTTGAAAGAATATCACAGGCTTGATGTGTTCTTAAACCTCAGTTTAATTCTGAAGGTAACTGGCACCACACTGAGATTGTCACCTCTGAAACGTGGTAAAGTTTTTCAAAGGTTATCTGATTTTGGACAAGTTTTCAGTGCAGACTGGGGAAAAAACTCAGTTTCTTTTTTAAATGCCTGCCAGGGCAGAGTCTTTGGTCTGGGGGAAGAAGATAGGAGGCCACAAAATGTTGATTCCATGTCATTCCAAAGCCATTTCCTAAACGCAGCTGAGCTGCAGGTCAGGGGCTGCAGAGCTTCCTATCAGCAGTGGCATCAGCTCCTTATCTTGTTCCTGTTTGCCAGCACCCAGAGTCACTTTCACATCTCTCTGAGCTCATTTCCTGCTGCTTTCAGCTGGAGCTCGTGGCTCCCATCACTCAGTTCCTTTTCCCTTCTGCTCCAGCCCAAACCAGGTTGCAGAGAAAGTGGCGTCCCGGATCGCTGAGGGTTTCACGGACACGGCGCTCATCATGGTAAAGAACTTCCTTCCCCTCCACCCCCCTGTGTCTGACCCTGCTGCTGGAGCAGGGAAATGCTCTTCTCTGGCTCCTTTCGTGAAGAATTCAGTTTCTCTTCCCCTCCAAAACGCTCTGGGGAGGAGATGCAAAAGCAGTGGAGTACAAAGTAAATCCACAGAGAGGCTGTGGTGAGCTCTCTGCCACCTCAGAGGAGCTGGAGGCCACCTCTGCATGTTCAGGCAGCAATTTCTGGTTCCGGCCCTTCTTGTATAACTTAAATTCTTAAGTTCCATTATGTATCAACTCTTAAATTCTTACATTTAATGTCACAAGCAGGGCTTTGCCTCCTCACTGCTGGGACAAAGGACGTCGGCCGCTTAAATTTGGCAATTTGAGGGTAAAACAGTGGACGTGTGTAAAATGCCCTGTTTTAACAAAGTGATTTGGGGTTTCTCTCGTCTCTTGGGATGCTGAGGAGGACACTGAGGTGCTGTTTCTGTGTCCCACCCCAGGTTGACAACACCAAGTTCACCATGGAGTGTGTGGAGCCTGCCATCCACGTGTACGAGCTGCACGAGAACAAGTGGAGGTGCAAGGACCCACACGTGTGAGTGAACTGGGAATTTAATGGGGTTTGAGGAAAAACTCCATTGGACTTTAGGTTATCTTTGTGAGGGCAAAACCTCATGGCTGAGTAACATTGTGGGTGGAGCTGGCAGGGATTTTAAAGCTGGTTTTTGTAGCCAGAGGGAGGAGCTGGTTCCTGCAGCCAGGCCGTGGTATCTCCACCGTGTCCGTGCTGCAGCGTGGCTTAATTTTCCAGAGTTTTTCACGGTGATTCCAATTGATTCCTGGTTCTTCTCCACCCCAGTGACTTCTGTGAAGATTGGACCGAAGCCCAGCGCATCGCTGCGTCCCTCCTGGACAGCAAATCCTACGAGACACTGGTGGATTTCGATAATCACCTGGATGACATCCGCAACGACTGGACAAACCCGGAGATCAACAAAGCCGTGCTGCACCTGTGCTAGGAGGGACCCTCCTGCCTCACCCACGGGCGTTCCCACTCTGTACTGAGGAGAGAAAAACGCTATTTTTGAATGTAAATAGAATTAATATTCAGTACCTTGTGTGGAAAGCTGACTGATTAAAGAGGAGTGGCCTGGGTGCCGTGTCCGTAAAGCCACGGAGTGTTGGTGGTGACGTGCCCTGGAAGAGCTGCCAGCTGTCACTCCCAGCTGTCCTCGTGGACACCATCCCACTTGTAGTGAATGTTGCTATTCCTTGGAAACCAGAACTGCTTCTGCTTGGCCCCCACTGTTCCTATTCCAAAGTTTTGACTTGGGCTTTTCTAATCTTTAGAGAGGTTACTTTTTAATGATTTCTGGGAATACCTTTCCAAAAAAAAAAAATCAATCCTGTCCTCAGATGAGAGATTTTAAGGGCAAATAGATCAAATGGGGAGGTGAATGGTTTTCTTCTGGCCTGGGTTGGAATTGTAACTCTCTTGGCACAGTAAAATGCAAACTGCTGAGGATGTTCCATGCTCATGTGTCACCTGTTTTGCAGTGCTTTAGCATGACCCAGCTGCAGAGAGTTTAAAGCAGAATTCCCAAATAATCCGGGGATTTCTGCTCTCCGTGGGCTTGGCAAGCACAGTTACTGCTTGAATGTGTTAAACCCAAAGTAAATGATTTATAAAAAGGACTGAAAGCACACCACTGAGTTTGAATCTGCAGTTGGAGCCTACAGTAGTGAAATACTTTATTAATCTCCTGAATTTTGGGGGGTTTTATCAGCAGATCTCATTTTCCACATGACCCAAATACGTGGAATCAGGAAGCCTGGATCCAGCCTAGCTCAGCTTGCCTTGTCTTTCCCATTAATATTTATTTCCAAGGAGAAGTTTCCTGGACAATGCAGCTTTATACCAGCCTGGAAGAGCTCTTTGTAAGCCCTCATTGCCTCACTCCTCGTGGTTCTTTGCCCAACTGTAGTTTAACACAGCCTCAACCTGCAACAATTCCTCCAGATTTCCTTCTCTTCCTGCCCAGAAGTGTTGTTAAAAGGAAGATCCAAATATCCACAGAATGTCTGCCAGTCTCAAATCTTAAAATCACACGAAAGTTTGGGTTGGAAGGGACTTAAGTTATCATCTCATTCCATGGGCAGGGACACCTTCCCCTGGACCAGGTTGCTCCAAGCCCTGTCCAACCTGGGTTTATTTCAAAATGGAGCTGTCAGAACCTCTTAATTTCGATCTAATAAGCCCAAGTTTTACTCCTGGTCTTTGAGAGGGATGGGGTAAGGGTAAAATCCAATTTGCAGCAGGGAATAGACTCTGGATGCCTCCAGGCTGTGGAGTTCCCTCCAGGTGACATTCCAGGGGAACGAGGTGAGGTCAGAGGGAGGAGAGGAAGCTTTGGACACTTTGGTTTTTATCTCCCTGCTGAGCATGGGTGAGGTGTGATTACAAAAGAGATTGGCACCGAGTCAAGAACCTTCCCTAGGCTGAGTCAGGCTGGCAGGAGAGGGAAATGTTTTCACTTGTTGACTGAAAACATGTATTTAGTTCCCAAAAACAGTGAGATAACACATTCCAGTGGCTGCTCCACTCCACATCTGTAGGATAAGATATCCTGGGTGTAGATTGCAAAGCACTCACCAGGAGGGGTCTCAGGGGGTCGATGGAGAAGAGCCCAAATTTCAGGATCATTTCCCCCATTTTTTGGTACTTTTCCCCCATTTTTTGCCATTTTTGTGCCCCGTTTTGGGGGATTTTTTCACCTTCCCCCCCCATTTTTGCCCCAACTTCTACCCAATTTTGGGGATTTTTTCATTATTTTTTCCCCCATCTTTTGTGATTTTTTTCCCGTTTTGGGGGGATTTTCCCCCCTTTGTGTTTTCCCCTTTTTTTCCCCCAATTTTTGGCATTTTTCCCCACTTTTTGCAATGTTCTTCCCTATTTGGGGAGATTTTTTCTCCTTTTTTTCTCCATTTTTTTCTCCATTTTTTTCTCCTTTTTTTTCTCCATTTTTTTCTCCTTTTTTTCTCCTTTTTTTTTTTTTTTTTTGAGGTTTTAGGGATTTTTTCACCATTTTTTGCCATTTTTTCAGTATTTTTTCCCCGCTTTTATTTTTCCCCCTGGGTTTTTTTGGGGTTATTTTTGGGGTGCCCTCACTCACTGTGGGGTGTCCCGGGGACAAAGAGAACTTTGTACAAACACCCAGGAAATCCAAGGCGTTGTTCCAGAGGCAGATCCTTATCTTAGCCAGATTCCTGGTGTGGGGTTGTCTGAAGGAGCTGCTGTGTCTCCTGAGCCACGGGAAATGTGTTTCTTGTTCTTTGTGACAGCATCTCCTAATTAAGCTTTGATCATAACTATGCAGATTGAGGCTAATCCTGCTTCCCCCGTAAGGCAGAGTTTGTCTCCTCGGTGTGTAGCCTGGAATATTCCCTGTGACTAACTCGGGACACGCTGCTGGAAGGGGAGCAGCTTTGAGTGCTTTTGTCTTCCCCTTTTTTAATCTTCCCTTTGCTTTCCAGCGAGGGTTTTTTTGCCACTAGCAGAAGCCCAGGCTGGCTTTAAGCAAAGAGGACAAACCTGCAGATCTTATCTCCCCTGGCCTATTTGCATTGAAGGCTGGACAAAAGCAGCAATTCCATAAATCCAGGCAGCCACCGTGGCTCTCCTGAAAGAATGAGGAAGCTGCAGGGCTCAGGGAAGGCTGTGTTCCCCTTTCCTGCTGATGCTGCTGTCCTGGCTGGTTGATCCGTTGGATTCAGTGCAGGAATTCAAGGTAATTCTTTTTAAAACTTCAGGGGGAGGAATTCCTGGGGAAGGCATCTCTTGCTGGAGCTGTGGTGAGAGCTGTGAAGGCGGCACTGGGGATGTGTGGGGGTTTTTTTTGTTTGTTAGCAATTAATGACATTCAGGATTAATTTTTTTTTCTCCCTATTCACCAGAATTTGGAGATTTGGCATTTGCCTGACCAGATGTTTTAAATCCAAACTTTTTACCTCATCCACGCGACCTGAAGCACTTGGAAAACAATCCCTGAATGGTTTGGGTGGGAAGGGGTCTTAAAGCTCATCTCTTTCCACCCCCTGCCATGGGCAGGGACACCTTCCACTGTCCCAGGCTGCTCCCAGCCCTGCCCAGCCTGGCCTTGGACACTGCCAGGGATCCAGGGGCAGCCACAGCTTCTCTGGGCACCCTGTGCCAGGGCCTGCCCGACCTCACAGGGAGCAATTCCTTCCCAATATATAAAATATATATAAATCTGTCCTCCGGCAGTTTGAAGCCATTCCCTGTGTCCTGTCCCTCCATCCCTTGTCCCAAGTCCCTCTCCAGCTCTCCTGAAGCCCCTTTCGGCACTGGCAGGGGCTCTGAGGTCTCCCCAGAGCCTTCTCCAGGTGAACACCCCCAGCTCTCCCAGCCTGTGGGATTCTCTTTTCCCCGCTCTCACCCCGATATTTCAAAGCAGTGACAAACACCCCCACAATCAGACGGGTGACAGGAGCCACAGGGTCCCTGTTCCCAGGGAATGCAGGTCCCACATTCTCCCTGAGCTCATCACTCTCAGTGTGTAAATGAGCATTTGAGAAGTTTTTCCCCATCCAGCAAGCGAAGCAGCCTGCTGCTGGCATTTTCCCTCTTCCCATCTGCTCCTGGGATGTTCCCTCCCCGAGGAAAATGAGCAGAGATGGAACAGCTCTTGGAACAGCTCCTGGAATCAGCTCCAGCTCTGGGAGCTGATGTGGATGCAGGAGCAAGTGAGTGTTCAGAGTTCACCTGGCACAGCTGGAGCCAGGAGCAGACAGATGTGCAGAGCCCACCCCAGCCGTGAGAGGCGGCCCCCTGCCCCCAAGAACTCCTGACTCGAGGAGAGGTGACAGTGACAGATGCAGGAAGCATTCCTGGGTCTCTCTGCTCCCTGGCTCCCGGCCTAATCGCTGCACTCCATGATGTCTGGAGATGCCGGGGGAGGAGGGCAGTGCCAGGGAGAGCCGGGCTGATGCTAATGGAGGAGGCTCTTAGTGGGGTGGGCTTGCGGCTGAGTGCAGCCTGGAAAATGGCCTCGAGGGGAAATTGTGAGCTCTGCTCCTCGTTTGGGTGGAATTCAGCTCCTGGAGCCGACTTGGCTCCCTATTGGGCTGCTCTCCTCCCCTCCTGCCCAGGCTCTGCTATTCGCAGCTGGAGTTAAACACCTCGACACATCCCACTCCTGCACCGCAACCCCGTCCTTGCTTCCCCCCGCGCCCTGACCCATCCCTCCCGCTGCCGGCAGCGCGTTC
This sequence comes from Eopsaltria australis, assembly GCA_034509425.1. Lineage (NCBI taxonomy): Eukaryota > Metazoa > Chordata > Aves > Passeriformes > Petroicidae > Eopsaltria > Eopsaltria australis. The sequence goes on from JAVTVJ010000403.1 coordinate 1,017,410, forward strand.
CGTGTGCCCAAGGATCCGCTGAGGACTTTATCGATTTCCCTTTTTATTTTTTTTTTCCCACTGTCGCTTTTAGACCACATTTTCACCCAGCCTTCTCCTCCGAAAGTACACCCCAGCTGCATCCCTTCCCTTCGGTTCCCGGTGGAGAGGACGGAGCCGGGGGGCTCCAGGGGGGACAGCGCTCCTGCGTGTGGCGCTTCCAGCCTGCCGGAGCTGGGATGAGGGAAGCAGGGAGCTCTGCTCTTAAAAACACCCGGTAGGTGGGCAGGGGGTGAGGGGTCACTCCGGGAGCGCTTCCAGGCAGTGCTCTGGCTGCAGCGCTTCAGCGGGATGCGGGCAGGATCCGTGCCAGGCACGGCCCGCTCTGCAGAGCCAGCCCACCAAGGCCCAGGGAAACGACGCAGCCCTTCCTAGAAATGCGCCCTGGAGCTTAAAAGATGGACCTAATTGAAAAAACTCTATCGAGGTTGTAGCAGGGGATAAAAGGGAAAGCCGGGCTCAGATTAACCTGGAGCTCAGCGAGCCGGGAAGCGCGGCAGCCGTGGCCAAGTCCCTGAGCCAATTCCCGGCCGTGGCCTCCCGGCTGAATCCATGCCTGGAGGGAGGGAGGGGGTCTGTTCGGGATGCAGGAGCTCTGAGAGTGCCTCAGGTACGTGCTCGCTCCCCGCTTTGCTCCTGCCCCATCCCTGTGGATTTTCTCCGCGGGTGCTTCCAGCCCACGCGGTTCCTGCCGCTCGCTCGCTCTGCCAAGAGCCCGAGCTTGGGGAATGCTGGAGCTGCTCCAGTTTCCCCGGAGCCTGCACCTTCAGCAGCCTCCTCGTGACATCCTCCTCCCTCCCCACGCCTGGCATCCCCTCTGGGTACCGCTTGCCAACCCTGGGTGACTCTGGATATCCGGCAGGGAGTTTCTGCTCCGCTCCCAGCACCATCCAGCTCCAGCAAGCCCCTTTCTGGGGCAATTCCAGAGCCAGCCCTTTCCCCTGCTCGGGCCAGAAGGGACGGGGGCAGGAGGGGACAGGTGGCCTCGTAGCTCCGTTAGCACGGAGCCAGGGTGACGTGTCACCTGCGTTAGCAGACCCTGGCACTCGGTGACCCAGAAAGCTGCTTCCTCCCCCTCCCTGCTGAAAGGATCCCAGCTGGTGTTTGCAGGAGCAGCTCCCTGAAGGGAGCCAGCAGAGCCGCTCCGGGCTCTCCAGCCAAAGCTTTTCTTGTGGCCAGTGTTTGCACAACACGTCCCTTGTCCCTGCGGTTCCTCTGGCGCCTGGGAAGCGCCAGCTCTCCCTGCCCTTCCCCTGAAGGGAATTTGGGAGGATGCCCTCCATCCTCACCCCCACCAGGGCTTCAGCCTCTCCATCCTCACCCCCACCAGGGCTTCAGCCCCTCCATCCTCCTCTGCCCCGGGGCAGGATGGAGCAGGAGGGTTGGGGAGCACTGGGAGAGGAGCAGCCCAGCTAAAAAAGGGACACAGCCAGGACTGGAAACCAGTCAAAGACCACCTCAGGGGACAGCCAGGTGCTGGCCAGCTCTGGAGGGACGATCTTCCCACGCCCTGAGCCCATCCTCTTCTTCCTCTGGCCAGCTGGCTCTTGGTGGCCACTCGCCCTGATGCGATGCTCAGCAAGTCACAGTTCACAGCCCTGTGACAGGAATCAGGAACTCCTGGAGGGATGTGGGGGGGTCTCACAGTGACCCTGGAAAGGGAGTGTTGGGCCCCCTGGGCTGCTCCTGCTCCTGCCACTCAGCTCTCCCTAGCCCTGCTCACCCAGCAGTGTCCAGGGCTCCACCCCAGAGGGGCTCCAGACCCTTCCCAGTCACTCCAAGGTGGACAACCCCCACTTTTTAAACCATCACAAAGCTTTTTGTTTTGCTCCCCAGCCCCGGGGAGGACAGGAAGGGGTGTTTGACGCTGTGTTTGTGCCTATCAGGTGTCAGCAGAGCAGCTGGAGCTGTGCTGCACCCGCAGAGCTAACCACAGGTATTTTAGCAGCCTGGTGTTTATGTTTCCCACCCCTGCTGCAGCGAGACAATCGCTTTCTGTCACTGTTGTAGCAACAACTGCTGCTCCAGGCCAGCCTAATTCCAGCCCTCGTGGGTTTGGGGCTGTTTGTTCTCACCCTGCAGCAGCAAACAGGTAGTTTTGGAGACAGGCAGTAAAATAGCTCAAGGTGGAGGCGGGATTTGGGCTGCTCTGACTGGATTTGTGCTGCCAGGGAGCGAGCCCTGGCTCCAAGGGATGCTGCGTGCTCTGAGTTTGGGATGGGATCTTGAAAAATCAGGTTTGCCAGGCTCTGGCTCAGACCTTGTCCTCTACCTCTTGGACTTTGCAGCTGAACAGGGGGAAAAAAAATCACATAAACCAATTAATTTGTCTATTTTCTGGGGAAAGCAAACGAGCTGTGGGTTGCAAACGTCTGTGCCCAGGACTGTGTCTGCAGCTGGAGCTGCAGCCTTGCCCCTGTGCCACCCTCACCGCTCCTGGAGCTTGGCAATAACTCCGTTATTTGACAAATCCAAGGAGTCAGATCGGCAAGGAAATCAGCTCTTCCCAGATTCCTGATTTTCATCAGACATGGCAGGACCAAACCAGCAGAAAAGCGGAGCAAAACCACCCGTGCCCTCTCCCTGCTGCCCTCTTTGCCCATCCCAGCCGGGCTTGGCGGGCTCTGACCCCACCGGAGATCTCCCAAACTCTTGGCATCTGTTCTTTCCGATCCCTGGGTGAAGTTCCAAGCTTTCCTCCCCTCCCTCCCTCCCTGCCGCGGCCGGGGGGTGTTTAATGTGCGGCCGGCGTTCCCTGCAGGCCGGCGCCCTGCATTTGAACCGCTGCCTTTCAGCTCCGGCTCAAAAGGAGCCGGCGCGGGGCCTCGCCTCTTAATTGCGGAGGAGGGGGAACATGGAAAAGCCTCTGGCTGCTGTTAATGCAGGCGAAGGCGGCTGCTCCGGAGGCACAGCCTCCTCCCGGGCATCCTCCCAGCGGGGTGGGACCCGACCCGGAGCGCTCGTCCTGGGAATGGTGAGGATCCCGCTGCCGCCCGGGGCTGCTCCCGCTGCCAGGCTGGGTTTGGGGCTGGGAAGGGGAACAGATCCTTTCTGGAAGCTGGCGAAGGTGGAGGTGTTCACAGAGGTTGATGTCTGTTGACATCAGGAGCTCAGGGATGGCGATGGGTCTCGCCAGAGCTGGGTGTGGAGCCTCACTGGCCCTTTGCGGGCACTTGGTAGCCCTGTGGCTGCTTGTAGGGATGGTGGATGCCCGGGGGCTTTGCCTGCAGCCCAGGGCACTCCTTCCTCTCTCTGTGTCGGCTCTGGACTGGCTTGTGCAGCGGGGTGAGAGTAAAGCAAGCGTTTCCTCATCACCCAAGGGCTTTGCTGGGCATGGATGGGGCTGGAGTGGGGGCTGGAGGGGAGGAGCCGGGGCTCCGCTAACCTGATTAACCAGGTTCCAAACCAACCCAAACGCCAAACCCAAAGCCGGCCGGCTGCCACCTCCTGCCTCCCTCCCTCTGAGGGGAACCCCCCTGCCAGCCCCCGGCACCCAGGAGCAGCCGGGAGCGGTGGGAGGTGGGATGCGACCTCGGGCATCGCCCCTCCGGACACCGGGTAAGTGCCACCCCCTCGGAGCCCCGGCTTTGTTCCTTTGTCCCCTTCCCAGCGCACCCTCTGAGTGTCCCCTCCGCCCGGGCGGCTCGGTCCCTGCTCCAGTGACGCCTGCGATGAGCGTCTGGGGGTTTTTGGAGCGTGAACTCGTCGGGATGCAAACATTTCTTTGGCCTGGCGCTGGCACACGGGAGCGAAGTTGGAGCCCCGGCAGCGAGCACCGGGAATCCCGCTGGAATGTCCACAGCGGGAATTCTCTACCCAAATTCTGGTGCTGGAGTCTGGCCCTCAGTGATGGGGAGGGGATTGCTGTGTCCTGCGAGGGTTCAGATCCCAGAGCATCAGATCCCAGAGGAAACCCCCTGTGCACGGAGCTGGGTGTCCCCAGCGTGACCCTCCTCTGTCCCTGAGCGGTGTGAGCCACCAGCAGGTGCCAAAACCCACGGGATTTGCCTCAAAACAGATTTCTTGATATTTGGGCAGCCTCCAGGAGAGCTGCAAAGTGAGGTCCTGGAGGGGAATCCACTCGCCAGCCCTGGGGGGGTCACAGCTTAGGCTGCAGCTGGGAACTGATAAAAATGCAGAATTAAAAGCAGAGGTAGCAAATTTTCACTTCCCCTTGCTGGCTGCTGCTGACCCACCTCAGCTTCGTGGAAAGGCAGAGATCAGGCAGGGGGAGCAGAGGCTTTCCTTGGCTCTCTGTGTAGCCCAGAGCTCGGAAGAGCCAAAATGAGTCACTGACCCTCATCCCAAAAAGCTTTTCCCAGCAGCTGTGGGAGGAGGGATGAAGATTTCCCAATAATGGGACTTTTTTTCGCAGAAAAATTTTCAACATCTTTAAAAAATGATGTCCCACAGTGGGACTCATCCATCCAAAAGCACTCAGGACATCAGGGATGCCCGAGAGGAGCAGGATGATGTGAATTCCATCAGTGCATCCCGGCAGCTGCTCCGGCTCAGCCCAAGGGAGGCAGCCCTGAGAGCATCCCTGTGTTTCCCGTGTGTGGAGTCGAGGTTTTCTCTGCAAGAACCAACCTAAAACCAACCCAATTCCTCTTGCTCACAACTTCCTCATCCCGAAATATTTTCACCCCACACCCCAGGAGCAGAGAAGCCGGGATGAGCCCCCTCACCCAGCAACTGGCTCCTTCTCCACCCTCCCAAAAAGTTCTTGCCGAGCCTCATGGGGCGAGATTGAGTCACCGAGGTGCCGTGACATCACTCGTGGTTTTGCGAGCGAGCGGCCGCGTTTCCTGTGGTGCCCGGGCTCCTGTAGACACAGTCACGCACGGAGAGATGTGAGCTTTTAGCTCCTGCTCCTTCCTCCCTGCCAGGATCGCTTCCCTCAACCCTCGCCTCTCTTCCCCAGCGCCAGCGGCGAGGGCCGGCGGCGGAGCTGGAGAGCTGGATCCCGCTGAGAGGATGAAAACATGGGGCTCAAGTTATCCTGCCTGAAAGGTGAGTTTGGGATGGGGTTTGGGGTGTTCCTGCTCTCCGAAGGCTTCTGAGGGATGGTTGTAACTAGAGGAGATTTAGGTGTGGGTGGGATTGGTGGAGTTTGGGATTGAGGTGGAACTCCTGAAGTCCCACGGGTGACCTGTTGCACCTGGATCACCCCGGAGAGGATTTTCCCAGCCCTATCTTCCCGGTCCTGGGCTTGTCCTACACCCTTTGCTCTGGAGAATCCATGGGTTAAGGACATCCCTCGAGGAATCAGGTGGGCTTTCCTCGGAGGTGGGAAAAGGCTGCTCAGGGACACGTGGATGGGATGCAGGGGTCAGCCCAGAGTCAGGGTCCTGTCTCCTGGCCTCCAGGCTGACCCCAAACATCCCTCCCTGCTCCACTCTCCCCAGGGATACTCCAAGCAGGAGCTTCTTCCCCAACTTTCATTTTCTTAATGGATTTAGGCTGGGAATGGCGTCAGGGATGTCTGCACAGGGGCAAAGTGGGAGCTTTTAGTGCTCCTGGCCTCGCAGGGCGAAGGCTGGATATGGCATCTCCCATTAGCTCTGCATCCCACTGACTCCTGGTAATCATCCTTGGGGTCGTTAGGGATGGGGTTTAATGAGGATCCCTCTCTAAGATGCAGGGCTGCCTCTTCCCTGGCTTTTCCCAAGCCCAAATTCTGTGGGATTATGGTTTTGATGGGCACAGAGTTGGATGCATCACCCAAAAATGAGCTCTGCTCCCTCTCCCCATCAGGGATGTTGGGAGGGGATGGTTGGGGGGGGTTGGGGGTCTCACAACCCCCCCAGTCCAACACAGGATGACTGAAGAGGAGAAGCAGGCAGCCAGGAAATCCCAGTCCTGCCCCAAATCCAGGACAGAGCCCCAAAACACTCCCCCATGCCTCCAGACCCATCTGATGAGATTGAAGTCTGGAATAAAAAGAAAAGACCCTCCCCCTTTTCCAGCTCCCTTACATAAGGCAGGGTTTTATCCTTAATTAAAAAGAGATTAAAAATATCAGTGTCTGTCCCCTCCGGGCATTTTCCTGCTTGGGAAGAGCTGAAACCTCCCTGGATGCCGCCTGTGCCGCACGGGGCTTTTCTCCTGATTAAAAAAGCAGATTAAAGCGATCTGCTCCCCTCACGGGGGGTGGGCTGGGCAGGTGGTCGGGGGGAAGGGGGGGATCCACCTATGAAACCCCCCAAAATCCAGGGTGGATCCAGGGGAGGAGATGTGAGGATGCTGTGGATTCTCCAGTGGCTCGTAAAGGGTTGACACTGAGGAGGGAGGGGATGTGGGGGATGCTGCAGCCCGGTGCCTGATCTGCTTTTATCCCCCTTTCATCCCCCAAATTCCCCCAGGCTTGAAGACGTGTGTGAGCAGCGGGAGCGGCAGCGACGGGACCCCGACGGCGTCCTCGGGACAGAAACACCTGCACGTGCCCTCCATCATCGTCACACCGCCCACGCCCACGGGCACCACGCTGTCCCGCGAGGGCCGGCGCGGGGAGAGCCCCTCACCCTGCAGCCAGTGCTGAGCGGGGACACGGGGGACACCTGGCCTGCCAGGACCCGTCCAGGATGGAGCCACAACCTGCAGGACACACGGGGCACCCACGCGGGTGGGTTTGGACGCCAGGGACTGGAGTTTGTCCCTTTTCCTAACAGGAATCCCCCCCCATGAATAAAACCTCCGCACCCCCAGTCTGGCTGTGTCAGCACAAGGAGGGGTGGGTTGTGCCCCCCAAAACACCCCAGCACCACCCCCCTGGAGCTGCCCTCATGCCCGTGGGTGGCCAAAAGTGAGGCCCCCAGGTCTCCACCGGGATTGAAGAATCCATTTCGGCAAACAGCAGCGGGAAAATGAACTCGGCGGCGTCACCTGCATCCCGTCGGATCGGATCGGCCGCATCCCGGGAGGGAGCCGGGGGCGATGCTTCCCGCGGAGCGGCGGCACCCGGAGCCGGCGGGAGAGGCGGGAGTGTGAAAGCAGATGGAAATTTAATTTTTTAATGACAGCAGCAGATGGCAAAAGACACGCGAGGGGAGGCGCAGCGTGGGGGAGACGTTCCCAGAGCGCCCAGCACGTGCTGGAGGCACTGGAGGCTGCTCTGGGAATGGGGACTCAGGGACCCTCCTTGGGCTGGGGGTCCCCAAGGCTTGGCTCCCACCCATTCTGGGGGTAACACTCATCCCAAGGGTTGTGGTTGCTCCATGGGTGGTCCCAGCATTGAGTTTGAGGTGATTTGGGAGAGGGATTGGGGAGAGGTGGATTTGTTGGCGGAGGGGTTCCGTGGGGATTTGCAAATGGGATGCAGCCGCCACAAATCATCCAGAAGCCACTGGGCTGGGCTGGGTGTGGGCAGGTGGATGGATGGATGGTGGATGGGTGATGGATGGATGGAGGGATGGAGGGATGGATGGATGGAGGGATGGATGGATGGATGGATGGATGAAGGATGGAGGGATGAAGGGATGGATGGATGGATGGATGGATGGACGGATGGATGGTGGATGGGTGATGGATGGAGGGATGGATGGATGGTGGGATGAAGGATGGATGGATGGATGGATGGATGGATGGATGGAAGGATGGATGGATGGATGGAGGGATGAAGGGATGGATGGATGGAGAACACAGGAAAGGGACAGGTGAGTGATGGAAAGCACCTGAGCATGCGTGTCTGCACAGGGGCTACTGAACACACAGAGAGACGGACGCTGCTGCTGGTCCGTGCAAAGTGGGGCGGTTGCTGGGGCCTGGGTACAGCCCAGGGACAGCCACGCATAGCCCGTGTCACCCTCGCAGCCCGTGTCACCATCGCAGCCTGTGTCACCATCGCAGCCCGTGTCACCCTCGCAGCCCGTGTCACCATCTGTCACCATCGCAGCCCGTGTCACCAGCCCGTGTCACCCAGAGCCCGTGTCACCATCACAGCCCGTGTCACCATGGCAGCCCCGGGACCCGCGCTGCCGCTCCCGGCCGCCAGGAGGCGATAGCGCCCGGCGCCGCCACTCCCTCGGCGCCCCGGCAACAAGTGCCGAGCGCTGATTGGCCGAGCGCCCGCGGGGAGGGCCGCGATTGGTCCGTGTCCACCCCTCCCCCCACCACCTGGACCTCCCCCCGCGGGGCGGTGGCTGGAGCGCTCCGCGCGAAGGGCAGCCAATCAGAGAGGCGTGCGCCACGGCAACAGCGAAGGACAGCCAATCAGCGCGCACCGCGCCGAGCCAGGCCCCGCCTCCTCACGAAAACCGCGAAAACGCGCCGGGCGGTGGGAGCGGGAAGCGGTGGGCGGGGCCTGGGGGCAGCGCAGCCAATCGGGAACGAGGGCGCGCGGCGCGCTCGGCCCCGGCCCGATCCCGGTTCCGGCACGGGGCGATCCCGGTTCGATCCCGGCCCGACCCCGGTTCGATCCTGACCCGATCCCGGTTCGATCCCGGCCCGATCCCAGTTCGATCCCGACCCGATCCCGGTTCGATCCCGGCCCGATCCCGGTTCGGCCCCCCCGGGTCCATGGAGCCCGCCGAGGTGGAGTTCCTGGCCGAGAAGGAGCTGGTGACGATCGTGCCCAACTTCAGCCTGGACCGGATTCACCTCATCGGGGTCGGCGGGGCCTGGGCTGGGCTGGGCTGAGGCGGCTCGGGAGGGGCTGGGCAGGGACAGGGTGTGAGGGAGGCCCGGGGGCCTGGGGAGACCCAGAACAAGGTTGGGGAGTTTGTGGGGCAGGGTCTGGGTGGGTCTCGAGGCAGGGACGGGGATTAGGTGTGGGGAATTGGGTTTGAGGGATTGGGATTGGGGTGCAGGTTGTGAGGGGACTGGGAGGGCCTGGGGTGTTTGGGGACAAGGGGAGAAGATGGGGTCACGGGGAAGGGTCGGGATGGATTGGGGATGGTGGGGTTGGAGGGATTGGGGATGGTGGGGTTGGAGGGATGAAGGGATTGGGGATGGTGGGGTTGGAGGGATTGGGGATGGTGGGGTTGGAGGGATGAAGGGATTGGGGATGGTGGGGTTGGAGGGATTGGGGATGGTGGGGTTGGAGGGATGAAGGGATTGGGGATGGTGGGGTTGGAGGGATGAAGGGATTAGGGATGGTGGGGTTGGAGGGATGAAGGGATTGGGGATGGTGGGGAGAGGAGGCCGTGCAGCCCCCGGGAGGTTTGGGAGGGGGCTGTGCTGTCCCCCACATCTCTGGGGGTTCATGCAGCCCCTGAGCCCCGGCTGGGAGTGTCCGGCTGTCCTGGGGGCTGACCAGAACCTGGGGGCCTCTGGGAGCCCTCAGGGTGAGCCCGGAGGCTGCGTGTCCAGGGAGATGGAATTTGTGGCTGTAACTCCTGTGAAACACCTTGAAATAGAAAATGTGCTGGAAATATTGATTATTCCTTCTTGAGGGAGATGAGGAAAAATCTGAGAGCAAAAATTCTGGGAAGTGAGAGAAGGAAATACAGGATCTGTTTGACTCAGGCTTTTCCAAATCCTCTGGAAACTCACACCATATTAGCAGACAAGTTCTGTGGAGTGTGAGCCCTGGCTGCTGCCCTGCTCTCATCCTTAATTTGTTTTCCAGGGAGATCTGGGTCCCTTCAATCCCGGTCTGCCGGTGGAAGTGCCTGTGTGGTTGGCCATCAATCTGAAGCAGAGGCAGAAGTGTCGGCTCATTCCTCCAGAATGGATGGATGTTGGTAAGGATGGAGGCTCTGCCTTCAGCTCTGCCCTTCAGTGGGTGCAGTGGAAACGTGAAATCAAAAATAATCCATTTTTCACCATTAGTGAGGAGCTTAATTCAAAAACACAAAGGAATGGAGAGAGAGGGATCTCGTGCTTCACCACTGGAATTCTTTATTCACTCTCAGGGTGGTGGGGCTTGTTCAGAAGGAGCTTTGGGGACTTTGGGTCACAAAATCCCAAAATTGTTTAGGTTGGAAAGATCATCAAGTCCAACCTGTGCCCAGTGTTCACCTTGTCACCAGCGCAGAGCACTGAGTGCCACATGCAGTCATTGCTTGCACACCTCAAGGGATGGGGACTCCACAATCTTCCCTTCCAGTGTTTAATCACCCTTTCAGTCAAGAAATTCCTTCTGACGTCCAACGAACCTCCCCTGGCAAAACTCGAGGCCGTTTCCTCTCATCCTGTCATTAATTCCCTGGGGGAATCTCTGTGAGGAGAGAGATTTTGGAAGCATCCATTCCTTGTGTGCCTCCTCACAGGAGCCTTTTCCTGCCCTCACCTCCTCTGAGGCTTGGACACTGAGCTGATCCTACAGAAACCACGTGGGTTTTCCTGGGGAGGGGCAAAACCACACCTGGAGCATTGAAAGCCTGGCAACGCCTGAGCACCTCTGGCTGTATTTCAGGGAAACTGGAGGAGATCCGGGACCAGGAACGCAAGGAGGACACCTTCACCCTGATGCCCAGCCCCTACTACATGGAGCTCACCAAGCTGCTGCTGAACTAGTGAGTAGGAGCTGAGCTGGGCCATTTTCCACCCCGCTACGTGTGAGCACGGAGGATTTTTCAAGCCTTGCTTGGCAGCAGCCCCGCGGGGCAGTGGGGAAAGGGAGAGTTGAGGGAGGTTTGTCCCTCAGCCTGCCAAGATCTGGCGGCAGCGCTTCCCTCGTGGTGACTCTGCCTCTCAGGAACTTGGGGATTGCTGCTTCCGTGGCCTCGTAATTGGGGCTGTGCCGCTTTATTGAGCAGCAGCTCAGCGTGGAGGCCTGGAGGAGCCGCAGCACGTTCCATGCTGCAATCTGTTCAGCAGCCTCCAGCCTCCAGGCTTCTTCCTTGGCTCTCCTTCAGGAGGAAAGCTCCTCTTCCCTCAGCCTGGGAAGCAGGAGGCCGGGGATATTCCGAGCCTGAGCTCCTGCCTGCTGAGGCATTTCACTTGTAAAATGTGCTGGCTGGTATTTGTCTCGGCGAGGGCTCTGCTGACTTTAAGCCCTCGATTAAGCAGGGTGGGCATTCCAGCTCTGGCTTTTCCCTCTGGAGAGGAGGCTCCTGGCGTGCTGCTCCTTCCCAGCACGCTCCAGCAACCCTGACAGCTCTGTCCGTGCGCATCCATCGATCGCGGCTCCCCAGCTCCTTATGGCAGCGCTGAATGGCCCTAATGGGGCGATGTGGCTCATCCCATCCAGCCCTTCCAGCTTAATTCTCCCTGATGGAGCCCCAGGAGCCCCGAGCTGGGGATTTCATCCTGCCTGAGCCCTTGGATTGCCCGGCTGGCCCTGACTTTGGCTGGGTTTGGGGCTCTCTGTGTACCTCATACCAGCTGGGCAATTAAAGAGCAGAAGGATTGTAGCGACAGCCAGCTGCTGCATTGGAGCTGAGCATTCCTGGGGAAAGAAACCATCCCAGAAATCCCAGTAGGACAAGGAGTGGAGAGGATTTGAATGTAGAGTCGCAGGTTGTTAGCAAACTGTCCTGTGAGCTCCTCGGTGGGGGGGGTGGGTGAGACAGTGACACCACTCGGTGACAACACTTGGTGACATAACCACACATCCCTCACAGCCTGCTCTGATCCTGCCCTCTCCTTTCCCTGTGCCAGTGCCTCTGACAACATCCCCAGGGCGGACGAGATCCGGACGCTGGTGAAGGACACGTGGGACACGCGCATGGCCAAGCTGCGCCTGTCCGCCGACAGCTTCGTGCGGCAGCAGGAGGCTCACGCCAAGGTGTGCCAGGACCTCATCCCAGCAGGGATCCAGCTGCCCTGGGGTGCTGAGGGATGAGGAAGGAGCTGCTGGGAAAAGGCTGGCTGGGGCATGCTTGTGCTGAGTTGTGGGTGTGTCACTGGGGTGATGGAGTTGGTGTTGAACCTTGTGGGTCACGGGCAGCTCCCTGTGCCTTGTGGGTAGGGAGGCATGGAACGGTTTGGGTTGGGTCTTAAAGGTCTCATTCCACCCCCTTCCACTAGAGCAGGCAGCTCCAAGCCCCATCCAACTTGTCCTTGAACACTTCCAGGAATGGGGAATGCTCTTGAAATGCTGCTTGGGTGCTTCTCTTGACTAGGGCTGGCAGCTGGGTCGGTCCCTTGGTGTGTCACCGAAGGGAACTGTGGGTTGTGAGCTGCTTCCCGAGTGCCTTGTCTTCCCAGATCCTGTTCTTTCCCCTTTTAGCTGGATAACTTAACCCTGATGGAGATCAACACCACCGGGACTTTCCTCACCCAAGCCTTGGATCACATGTACAAGCTCCGGACTAACCTCCAGCCTGGCGAGAGCTCCCACTCCCAGGATTTCTGAGAGGGAGCTGGGAAGGAGCTGCTTCACCCGGCCAGCCCTGCAGGGACCTCCCAGCCCTCCAATCTCCCCTCGGGGCCGGGTGGGAATTGCTGCGGAGCTGGGAATGGCATCCCCCGAGCCTCGGTGCAGGCGGGGACTGGCTGGGCGGATCTCTCGGGTTGTACTTCAGCGAGGGAACTTCTGAGGGCAGCACAGGCCACACACTGCCTTGAAAGACATAAATTTCGAGGCGGTGCTTCCATGGATTTTCTCAGAGCTTTGGGAAAAAAAAAAAAAAGAAAAAAAAAAAGAAGGGAAGATGTGCCGGCAATGAGGTGTCTGCTGGGGAGATCAGCTGGGAAGCAGATCCATCTGCTCTTTGGAGAAGGACAAAAGAAAATGGTTTTCCCTCTCAGATAGCAGGCTGTGGGGAAATACCAGAATGTCATCCATTTATTTTTGTACTGTTTGGGGTTTTAATCTGAAAATCTCTGTAAAAAAATAACGATAATAAAAAAAAAAAATAATTGCAGCTGAAAAACGGCATCAAATTAATCCCAGGCTGTGTCACAGGCACGGGTTAAACAATGCTTGGGAAATCCTGCAGCTCTCCCTTGGATCTGGCCCCGTTTCCCTGCAGCAGAGGGACAGGCAAGGGCAGGATCCAGGGCAGGATCCGTGCAGGATCCAGGAGGGATCCAGGGCAGAATCCAGGAAGGATTCTGGGCAGGATCCAGGGAAGGATCTAGGCAGGATCCAGACAGAATCCCAGGCACGATCCAGGAGAGATCCAGGGCAGGATCCACGTGGGATCCAGGCAGGATCCAGGGTGGGATCCAGGCAGGATTCAGGAAGGATCCAGACAGGATTCCGGGAAGGATCCAGGGCAGGATCCCGGGCAGGATTCAGGGCAGGATCCAGGCGGGCTCTGGCCGGAGCAGGGCAGAGCTGTAATTATTCCTGGCAGCTGTAATCATTCCTGGCGCCCGAGGGTGCCAGCGCTGCCCTTCCCCGAGCATCTGGGCCAGGCTCCCGCTGCCATCTGTGCCCTGCCTGCCTGGGCTGTGCCCCAGAGGGCTGGCACAGCTGGGATGATGGCAGGAAGGACGGCAGGAGCTGCCGGGAATGCTCGGAGCAGGGCTGGGGATGCTCGGAGCAGGGCTGCGTTCCCAACGGAGAAAAGATTCCTCGCCCGTCGTTGTGGAAGAGTTTATTTTGGGGTTTTTTTTTTTGGGGATGTTTTCAGGGATTACAGCAATATGTTCATAAATATCTAATTACTACATTCGACAAATAATATATTACATTACAATTAATTCCAACAAAGTACACTTTGAACATGTTGAGGGTTGGATTTTTCTCCTTTTTTGGGTTGTTGTTTTTTTTTTTTTTCCTTTTACAGCATCCAACCTGCCCTCAGCAGGCTCTGCCTTCCTCCCCTTCCTCCCAGCCCTTCCAGCTGCTCCAGCAATTCTGCACGGGCTGTGCACGGACACAAACCCTCACCACAACCCCCGGGGAGGGGGGGAAAATTGGTCCAAAACCCCCGAATCCAGGCTGGTGACGGGGGAAAATCAGCACAGGAGCTGCTACAAAGCCAGGCTGCACCCCAGCCAGGCTCCTCAGCGCGGCGAGGGATAAATTGCCAATGATTTTCCATCCCTGGCTTCTTCCCCCTCCCTCTGCCACGGCACACGGGGAGGGAAAGGAGCGGAGCGAACGAGCGAATTCTGCCGTGTCAAAATTCCCTGCGAAGCCCGGAGCTGGCAGCGGCGGGGCCAGAGGCTGGCGAGGCAATTGGGGATTTAAAAAAGATTAAACTAATTTCTGTCACAAGGGCATTTTGCTTTTTAATCTCGCCCAGCTTTTTTCTTTTTTTTTTTTTTAATGTGGTGAAGCCAATGAGAGAGCAGAGAGCAGGGGGGGCGTGGGGGGGGTTAATGCTTTTCTTTGCCAGTGCAACGAGGGAATTTAAAGCAGGAAGCAGAGGTCACCTTTTCCCGGAGATGTGAGCTGGTCTCGTGGCGAATTAAAAACGATTTCGAATAAATAATTTAAAAATAACAATTAAAAAAAAAAAAAGCTCCTCCCGGTGGGGGAGGCGGGGCACGCGCAAGTGGCTAAAAACGGCATCGAGCGTGACCCTGGTGGCACCAGGACATCCCTGCCCGCCTGCGGGCACAGCTCCGCCTGGACTGTCCCCAAAGTGCCACCAAGAGACCCCGCAGGGCCCCCTCTCCCTGTGCCCAAGCTGCCTCAGAGCCGCTCTGATTGTCTTGGTAATTTTTGGGGGAGGTGGGGACAAGGACACCCCAATGGTACCCACCCCCCAACCCTCCACCCTCTCAGCGCAGGTTTTTGGGATTTTTCCTTTGGCAGATGGAGCCTGGGTAAGGCTCTGACACCACCCGGCACCGTGACACCCACGACGACCCAGCTGGAGCAGAAAAAGCCCCAGAAAGCAAAGAAAAAGGGTAAAAATAACAAAAAACTTCAAGAGGGTGGAAGGGCTCAGATTCCCCAGGGACTGGTGGTGGGACAGGACCTGCCCCAGTGAAAAAGGGGATTTATTTTTCCTGCGTTTCCATTCTTTTTAAAACATTTCAATATCTTTTCTTGCCCGACCAGCAGCAGTACAAACACTAAAAGCGAGTTAATCCTTTTGGCAAAAAACAAAAAAAAAAAAACAAACTAGAAAGAAAACAAAAACAGGGAGGGAGAACGGAGGGAGGGGGGGGAAAAAAGGAAAAAAAAAAGCAGAAACATCTTAAAAAAAAGGCAAGCTTTTTATAACAATAATTAAAGCAATAAAAACATACAAAACTTTGTTGGTTTTTAATATATATACACAGTACAAGGCTGAAGCACCTTTTTTTTTTTTTTTTTCTTTTTTTCCCGCCTGTTCAATCCCAAAGCCGGGGTGACAAAGTGACCCCGCGCGTGTCCCTGCCCCTTCCCCGCCAACCAGGAACAAAAAGGGACCTTCAACCAGTTTATTGACTTTATTTTTTTTGATAGCGAAGTGCATTTCCAGGGGAAACCCCGGGCCGGGGGTGCCGTGCCGGGAGCGGGATCCGGCAGCACCCGGCCCCGCGGGGCCCCGCCGGGTTTAGTGTTGTCGGTGGAGTCTTTAATTGTCTTTTCTTTTCTTACTTTTTCTTTTTTTTTTTTTTTTTTTTTTTTAGAAAAAGAACCAAAGAACCAACAAAAATGAGCGTTATAAAGTGTGGGTGGGTGGAAGGGGTGGGGGCTTCAGCGCCGTGGCCCCCGGAGGAGGGGACAGGAGGGGACATGCCGGGGGCTGCTGGCCGTGGGATGGGCTCCCGGCTCCTCCCAGCTCCCATTTGCTTCATGCATGGCACATTCTCCATTTATTTATTTCTCTCTCTTTTTTTTTGTTGTTGTTGTTGTTTTTTTTTCTTCTCCTTTTATTATTAATGACTTTGTTGTCGTGGTTTGTTGTTTTGTCGTCTTTTCTTTCTTTTTTTTTTTTTTTTTTTAATTTTTTTTTTTTTTTAGCTTCAAACCTCCCAGTGAAAAATATTAAATATTCAAGGTAATAAAATAGATTATTATTTCTAGACTATATGTTCGGCCTGGCCCAAGGAGCGTCACCTGGGATACCCCTTGAAATAACCCCTAGACCACTGCATTGCAGGCAAGGCAAGGCACTTCCGCAGGTGATCCAGCTCGGCTTGCAGGCGCTCCCGCTCCGACACCATCTTCTGCTTCTGGCTCCTCAGCTCCTGCGGGCAGCCGGGGAACGGGCACGGTCAGAGGGCACCGGGGCAGGGAACAGAGGGGGAATAGAGCAGGGGTGGTGCTGGGAATGGGGGATGAAGGGAATGGGGGATGCAGGGGATGGGCATGGTCAGAGGGCACCGGGGCAGGTCGTGGGGCAGGGAGTAGGGTGGGGGTGGTGACGGGAATGGGGGCTGCAGGGAATGGGGGATGCAGGGAATGGGCACAGTCAGGGGGGACTGGCAGCTCGTGGGGTGGGGAATAGGCTGGGAGTGGTGATGGGAATGCGGGCTGCAGGGAATGGGCAGTGCAGAGAATGGGCACTACAGGGTTTGGGATGTAGCAGGGGATGGGCAGTGCAGGGAATGGGAATGGTCAGTGGGCACCGGGCAGCTTGTGGGGCAGGGAGTAGGGTGGGGGTGGTGATGGGAATGGGGGCTGCAGGGAATGGGGGTTGCAGGGGATGGGGCAGTGCAGGGAATGGGGCAGTGCAGGGAATGGGAATGGGCACAATCAGCGGGCACTAGGCAGCTCCTGGGGTGGGGAGTAGGGTGGGGGTGGTGATGGGAATGGGGGCTGCAAGGAATGGGCAGTGCAGGGAATGGGGGCAGCAGGGAATGGGCACTACAGGGTTTGGGATACAGCAAGGAATGGGGGCTGCAGGGAATGGGCAGTGCAAGGTTTGGGATACAGCAGGGGATAGTCAGTGCAGGGAATGGGAATGGTCAGTGGGCACTGGACAGCTCATGTGGCAGGGAGTAGCAGGGGAATAGGGTGGGGTATGGCAGAGAATGGGTGCTGCAGGGAACAGGCAGTGCATGGTTTGGGATACAGCAGGGACTGGGCACTACAGGGAATGGGCAGAGCAAGGAATGGGATCCCCTGTGAGATGCTGAGCTTGCCTGGATGCTCTCATGAGGGATGTGGGGGTCAGGGAAATAGTGGGGGAATAGGCACTGCAGGGTTTGGGGTACAGCAGGGAATGGGGAACTACAGGGATGGGCACTGCAGGGAATGGACACTGAGGGTCTGGGCACTGCAGGGATGGGGACAATGTAGACGGGTGTGCTGTGCAAGTATTGGGTGCCTCAAGATCAGATCCCAGGAATATTGGGTGCCCAGGGGAATGGGTTCCCAGGGGATGGATGCCATGAGGATGGGGTACCCAGGGGATGAGTATCCAGGGATATGGGGTGCCCAAGGGGATGGGGTACCCAGTGCATGGATGCCCAGGGATACGGGGTGCCCAGGGGATGGGGTGCCCAGGGGATGAGGTGCCCAGGGGGATGGGGAGCCCAGGGATGTGGGATGCCCAGGGGATGAGGTGCCCAGGGGGATGGGGTGCCCAGGGGATGAGGTGCCCAGGGATGTGGGGTGCCAGGGGATGAGGTGCCCAGGGGATGGGTGCCCAGGGATGTGGGGTGCCCAGGGGATGAGGTGCCCAGGCATATGGGGTGCCCAGGGATATGGGGTGCCCAGGGGATTGAGGTGCCCAAGGGGATGGGGTACCCAGTGGATGGGTGCCCAGGGATATGGGGTGCCCAGGGGATGAGGTGCCCAGGGGGATAGGGTACCCAGGGGATGGGGTGCCCAGGGGGATGGGGAGCCCAGGGATATGGGGTGCCCAGGGGATGAGGTGCCCAGGGGATGGGTGCCCAGGGGATAGGTGCCCAGGGATGTGTGCCTGTCCCCACTCACCGCCATGCTGTGTGACAGCTGCTCGGCCGTCAGGCTCAGGGTGTAGTGCTGGGCCTCCAGCCGCCGGCACTGCGTCTGCAGCACCTGGCGCTCCAGGTTTTGTTCTGCAACACCCAAAGGACAGGGGCTGAGCACCAGCTCCTCCAGCTCTGTGCAGCACCCACAGAGAGTGCCAGCCCCGCTCGAGGCTCTGCCCAGCCATCAGTGATCACCCCCAGCACTCCAGAGCATTCCCAACCCTGGCACTGCCTGTGGGGAACCTCCAGGTTCCACTGGGGGGATGTTGAGCAGCTGTGAATACACTGATTTTTCATGCACACATCAATTTTTGCAGAGAAAACAACAGTGCCTGTTGCCTTCATGCTGTTCCTGCACTGCTGGAGATCCCCCAGTGCTTCCCCAGCCCATCCCAGCAGGAACCAGCGACACCTCCCAGGGGAAACCAAACCACAAACTGGCGTTTTACCCTCCCTGCCCAACCCCTTGCACCCCCTACCTTCTATATGTTCCTGGTAAGCCTCAAAAATTGCCTCGATCCCTTGCCACTTGGGCCTGGGGTAATCTTCCTCCTCTTCCTCCTCCTCCTCTTCCTCCTCCTCGTCCTCGGAGGCCGAGTCCCGGGGCAGGGCGGGCAGTGGCCGGAGCGGCCCCTCGGCCGTGCCGTTGTGCGGGGGCCCGGCCAGGCGGGTGGACGCCTGCAGCTCGGGGATGTTGTAGTGGATGGAGGTGTCCAGTTTGTGGTTCTGCTCTGCCGTCAGCGCCGCCGTGCCCCCTGTGGGCAGCCACAGTCAGCCCCTGCCTGCTCCCCAAGGCATTAATTCCACCCTGCCCAGACTTTTCGGGGGGGTTACAACATCTTCTGTGGGTTTTTGGCACTCCCCGTGCACTGGAGTAGTTTTATTTATCTCAATCACTCAACTGAGTGACTTTGGAAGGTTTGGAGCTGTATTATCCCTGACTTTTAGCTTCAGCATCGAGCTCATGGGATGCTCCAGCAATGAGACTGCCAGTGCCAAACCCTGGTGGGGGGACAAGGGGGTGATACCCCAGTACCCAGCCAGCTTCCTGCATCCCTGCTTATTTTTATGGACATCAGGGAGAATTTCTTTACTGGAAGGGTTGTTAAACACTGGAAGGAACTGCTCAGAGAGGTGGTGCAGTCCCCATCCCTGGTGGGGTTGAGGAATGGTTTGATGTGGCAGTCAGTGTGGAATCTCACTCTCCTGGACTCTTAAAAGTACTTTGGATTTGTAAGTTGGGCTGTAAGGAAGTTACTGTTGTGTGGTACAGTGAATTCCATGTAAATCCCTTGATAAATTGTGTAACTTATCAATTTAGTTTAAGTTTAAATGCTGTTAAATTTAAGTGCTGTTGTTTAAGTGCTGTTGAGCCTTTAAACATAACCTGTTGATCAAGTCCAGGCTCAGTTTAGCACAGGGGTCTAACTCTGAACTTGTGACTCAACATGAGGATCTTCCATATTCCTTTCTGTCCTTACCTTTTCCTATCCTTTTGCAACCCCCTCCTCCAGCCCCCACCCAGATTATTTGGGGTTTATTTATTCACTTTGGATTTCTGTTTGTTTTTTTCTTGGAGAGCTTTAAACACCTAATAAATAGGAGAGTGAACCTTGCCATTGAACTTTACTGTGATACTGGTTTTACACTAAACCTGGTCTTGCTGTTACTTTTGCCGGTGATTCTTCAAATGACTTTAAAATACCAATTCCCAACAACTCCCCGTTACCTTTGTGCTTCTGCAGCGCCTTCTGCGTGGACTGCAGCACCGACTCATGGAACTGGTGGGCAAATTCCTCGGCAATGAAGGGCTCCCAGGGCTTGCTCTTGCCGTTCATGCTGTGGGACAGCGGCACCGGGATGTCCTTGGGGAGGGGACCCCTGACGTAGCTGAGGATGCTCAGAGCCTTCTTCCCGGGGTGCCCATCGCTCAGCCGGGGCTTCTCGGGCGCCGTGCCTGACTCCTTGGGCCTCGGGGGCTCCTGGGCTCTCAGCTGCTCCAACCTGGAGGCTTCTGCCACCTTCGGCACCTCCGGCACGGAGACGGCGATGCCCACGGGTTTGTCCAGGTCCAGCAGGAGCGGCGGCACCGGCGGCTCTTTGGGGACAGGAGGAGCAGTTGGCTGCAGCCAGGACTCCGTGCACCCCTCAAGGCAAAGCTGTGTCCCCCATCCCCAGACCCAGGGAAGGACTTGGGGTTCTTACCAGTGCTGGGGGCACCGGGGCTGTCCCGCGGGGAGCTCTTCACCACCACGGCGGCCGGCGTCGTCTTCTGCTTCATGGCCTGCAGCATCTCCACCAGCTTCTCCTTGTCTGCGGCATGGGAAGCTGAGGTTTAGTGTAGCCTCTGCTCAGCAGAGCAAGCTCAGGGCCCCAGGCAGGACCCCCCCAAACCCCAGCGTGCGCGGGCCATGGCTGTTACCTTTCCTCTTCTCGGCGCTGATGTGCGTGAGGTTGAAGATGGTGAGGAAGCGCTTCTTCTCCTCGAAGTTGGGGCTGTTGTTCATCTCGTCGGGGCTGTAGCGGGTGGAGAGCGGGAGGCGCGGGGAGGGCGTGCGGCGCTTGTTCTGCACCGTGGGCGGAGAGGGGCTCCGCTCCCGCAGCATCCGCCGGCGCTTGCGCCGCTTCTGGCTCAGCAGTTCCTCCTTCTGCTGCTGCGTGGTGAGGCCGAAGAGCTGCAGGAACTCCAGCTTCTGGGGTGACCAGGGGGAGAGCAGAGCAGGGTCATCCCCCATCCTCGTCTTCATCCCCATTCTCAACCCCATGCCCATCCTCATCCTCACCTTCGGTCCTGTTCCCATCTCCATCCTCATGCCCACACTCATCCCTGTTACAATCCCCATCTCCATTCCCATTCCCCATGCCCATCCCCATCCTCATGCCCATGCCCATACCCATGCCCATGCCCATGCCCATGCCCACGCCCATCCCCATTCCCATCCCAATCCCCATATTCTCGTCTCCATTCCCCATCCTCATTCTTGTCCCTATTCCCCTCATCCTCATCTTCTTTCCTGCTCCAATCCCCATCCTCACCCCACCCCCATTCCCATTCCAATCGCCATTCTTACCCCCACCCCCATCTCCATCCCCATCATCTCCATCCCTAACCCCACAATGCCTCTGCAGATGTCAGGGGATGGTGGCTGTTCTGGGCACTGGGAACTGGCGTAAAGGAGGGGCTGCTCCCCCAAGGGACAGAAGGGGACAGGGAGGGGACAGTGAGTGCCCTCAGTACCTCAGAGGACGTGTCCAGCTTCAACGGGGGCTGCTCGGCCACGCAGCGGAGATGGGCCCGCACCTCCTCCTCGTCGCTGTCATCACAGGAGTCATCCAGGTCGTAGTAGTACCCTGGGGATGGAGAGAGGCTGGCATGAGTCTGGGGACACCTTGGGGACCTGCTGGGACCCCAGGGAATCTTCTGGGACACAGGGGATCCCTGCTGGGGATAGGGGTGCAGCAGAGTGGGATGTCAGAGAGGGGTGATGTGGGTCCAATGTGGGGCCCAGGGGGGTGGGGGCGCAACTCAATGGAGCCCTATCCCCTCCCCAGCAGCTGTGGGACCTCATGTGTGGGTACACACCCATCCCTGTGTATCCTCTCAGCACCACTGTGGGATGGGTGGCAGGGGGTCAATAGGCACAGGCTGGGGAGGCTGTGGCTGAGCCCCCATCCCACTGGAGTGGGGACAGCAATTCCAGCCCCTCCAAGCTCTCTGTCTCCTCCTCACCGCTGCTCTCATCCCTACTCCAGCAGCCCCATCAATATTTAAAACCCTCTTATTAGCTCCAGTTCATCATTTATTAATGGGGCACGTCTGGAGCGCAGGCTTTACCGAACCGCTCGGATGCGGGAACGTCGGCATCCCTGGGAGACCCCGGCCAGGCCCCGGTTCCAGGGGGGAAAATCCCTGCTCCCTCACCTTTCTCCCGGGCCTCCCGCCGCCGCCGCTCCTCCAGGTCCAGTTTGCTGACCAGCCTGCGGTGCTGCTGCACGAACTCGTCGTAGATGTACATGGGGTCCTGGGCGCGGGGCTGGGGCGGCCGGTAGGGCGAGCTGGGCTTGGTGGCCTCGGGGAACGGCGCGGCCGGGGCTCTCTGCTGGCTCAGGATGCTCTGAGTGGACTTTTCCAGCTCAGCTAGGAAGGGGGTGTGGGTGAAGGCCCCGTGCTCCGGGGCGCCGGGCTCCCGTCCCGGGGGGTATTTCTCCAGAGCATCCCTCTTCCTCGGCCCCTCCTCCAGCTTCTCGGGGCAGAAGACCCTCTCCACCTTCACCAGCGGGATGCCCTGGCGGCTGGGCTCGAAGGGCGCCGGGTGGCTGTGCAGGGCGTGGGGCTCAGGGAGGCGCCGGGGAGGGTCGGGGGGGCTCTCCATCAGCGAGACGGGGTTCCAGAGGGACGTGGTGACGGGGTGGTGCTGGGGTTTGGGGGAGATGAGGGGTGGGGGCCCACCAAAGTGCTGCCCCGGCTCCCGGCTGCTTGGCTCGTGGCGGCTCGATCCCAACCTGCGGGGAGAGGAGAGCACCGAGAGGTGAGACGCTGGCACTGCCACCGGACAGCTGGCAGAGCTCCAGCCCCAGGGGATTTTGGGGAGAAACGCGCCTGGTAGGAACACCCAGAGGGGTTTGTGCAAGCGGGGCTGCCACACTGATCCCCCCTCTGCCACAAACCTGAGGGATGGGGGCATGGGTGGGTTGGGCAGGGATGTGGCTGCACCCCAGAAGCACCGGGCTGGAGACCCCAGCCTTGACCCCTGTGTGGGGACAAGCGAGCCACCAGTGCTGGCACAGCCCAGTGGTGAGGGCAGCACCCCGGTGCAGCTCTCCTCCGACAGCTGGAGCTGGAGCCAGCCCGTTAGTGGGATAAATATTTCATGTGCCCAAGCTGTGCATTTAACACTTTTCCGCTCCAGCGCCCCGGAGCTCCGCGCACGGAGCAGCGGGTTCAGCTCAGCGCCGCCATCGTGTCACCACCATCGTGTCACCACCACCGTGTCACCACCGCCTGCCCCCCGGGATCCATCCCTCTCCCGCTCCTCTGGATGCTAGAAAAGAACGGGGATGGAATATCCTCAGCTGCAGGTGTTTCGGGGTGACCTTGCTGTCTCCTCTCTGGTTTGGGGTGGGAGGAGCGGATGGGGAAGGGAGCCTGCGGCGGGCGCTCGCCTTTGTGCCGCCCCATGATCCGCTCCTCATTATCCTCGATGAGCCGCGCTAATCCCCTGGATACCCAAAAATAACAAAGGGAGCAGGCGGCAGAGCTGGCTGGATGAGCCTGCACCGCTTAAGTGCTCAGCCATGGGGGCGAGCAAGGCCCTGTCAATCAACCCGGGGGTGTGAGCACGCTCTGCTGCCCCCCAAACCGCCCGGGCTCGGCGCAGGTGCCCCCCAAATGAGACATCCACTGCCCGGGAGGGGGGAGCTGCAATTAGTGGTGCCAGTGGCTGGGAGCACCTGGCCACTCGCCGCTGGCCCCCGGCCACCTCCCGGGCTCGGCGCCTGCCGCCGCGCAGATGTCGGGCACCGGGAACGTCGAGGGCTGCCAGCACAGCCGGCCTGGCTGGCACCGCGTGGCAGGAACTCGCTGGCACCGGCCACACACGGCTCATAGGATGTGTGAGGGGCACAGCCGTGGGGTGAGGGATACCTGAGGGGGAGCAGAGCTGGGTAACGGGGTGGGCACAACCACAGGTTGGGGGGAAAATCCTATAAATCATCGTATCATGGCATCGTGGAATGGTGTGGGATGAAGGGACCTTAAAGGTCATCCCATTCCACACCCTGCCATGGGCAGGGACACCTTCCACTAGACCAGGTTGCTCCAAGCCCTGTCCAACCTGGCTTTAACCACTTCCAGGGATGGGGCAGCCACAGCTTCAGTGGAAAACTGTTGCCAGGGCCTTTCCACCCTCACAGGGAACAATTACTTCCCCAAATCCCATCTAACCCTGCCCTCTTTCTATTTAAAGACATTCCCCCTGTCCTATCACTCCTTTCCCTTGTCCAAACTCCCTCTCCAGCTTCAGATACAGATATTCCAGCAAGGACAGCTGCGACAGAGGAAAACGCAGCTCAGTTTTGGAGGAAAGCTCCATCCCTGGAGCAGGGCTGGCAGCATCCCTACCTGGGGTGCTCGGGCCGGTGCTCGGGCTCAGCTTGGCTTGGGGCACGCCCGATGTCCAGGTGCTGCTCCAGCACTTGCTGCCGGAACTCCGAGACTTGGGATTGCCGATCCTCCTTCTCCTGGCGCAGCCGGCGCTGCCGGGCCAGCCACTTCTCCTCCTCGTTGGTGCGGTGGATGAGCAGCGCCGTGGCCGCGCTGCTCCCGGGCAGAGGGAACACGCTGTGGTTGGGGATGAGGCTGGGCACGGGGTGGTGGGAGCCTGGCGGAGGGTGCAGAGGGTGCTGGATGGGCTTCGGCGTGGGCAGCACCGAGTCCTTGAGTTTGTCTGTGTTGGGAAAGGGGTGATGCAGAGTCAGGGGGTGGAAGAGGGGGGGTATTTTGGGGTGAGCATCCCTGTGGGAGGGAGGGAGGGACCCAGAGCTGTGGGGCAGCCACTGGTCAGTGCTCAGCACAGGGGGCTGCCCACTCGCTGCCAGCCCAGCTGCCTGGCATGCACCAGGCACGGTGCCACCCCGGCCCGAGTCAGATGGCACAGGCACCACGCCGCAGCTCTGAGCTGCCGCAGCTGGGCTCCTGGCAGAGCGAGCTGGCAGCCAGGACAGCCCGTCCCTGTCCCCAGCCCCCTCCCGGGGCCACCAACCCCCTCGGCTTTGCCATCTGCAGGAGAGAGGGGACCAAGGCAAGCTGTGGAAGGCAGGCATTACCTGCTCTGCCAGGTGCCAGCGGCTCCACCGGCTTGCCCCGCTCCTCGGCCGGGTGCCCCCGCAGCCCGTGCAGCTCCGCCACGGGGAGGAAGGGCCCCTCCATGGCTTTCACCATGCTCAGCTCCTTCTCCCGGGCCCGCTCCCGCTGCCTCTCCAGCTCCCGTTCCCGTTCCTTCTCCCGCTCGCGCTCCAGCTCCTTCTCGCGCTCCCGCTCCCGCTCGCGCTCCTTCTCCCGCTCCCGGTCGGCCTCTCGCTCCCGCTCCTTCTCCCGCTCCCGCTCGCGCTCCCGCTCCCTCTGCCGCAGCTCCTCGTCCATTTGCAGCCTGCAGAGAAAAACCAGAAAGAAAAGCACCAACCCCAAACATCCCCCTTGGAGCACCCCTAAGATCAACCTCGGATGTCTCTCATCATGCCATGGAACACCCCTGAACCTCCAGAACACCCCGAAACAGGTCCTGGGCACCTGCCAGCATCCTCTCCAGCACTCCCAAATCCCAAATCACCTGTCAGCATTGCTAAAGCACCCCCAAACCACTCCTGATCCCGTCAGCATCCTCTGGGGCGCCCCATCCATCCCCCCCACCATCCATAGGCCCCTCCGTACCTCTCGGCAGCGAGGCTGGAGATTCGCTCAGACTGCAGGGCAGACAGGGAGGAGTGGGAGAGCTCGGGG
Source organism: Eopsaltria australis (assembly GCA_034509425.1). Taxonomy (NCBI): domain Eukaryota; kingdom Metazoa; phylum Chordata; class Aves; order Passeriformes; family Petroicidae; genus Eopsaltria; species Eopsaltria australis. The sequence goes on from JAVTVJ010000403.1 coordinate 1,042,623, forward strand.
GGGTACCGGACCCCCGAGAGGTGCAGGTGCATGGCCGAGGGGTGCAGGGGGGGCAGCGAGCCCGGCGCTGGCAGTGGGTAGAAGGGGGACCTCAGCGCCGACAGGCAGTACGACTCATCCATCCTGGGGAGACAGGGATGGTCAGACAGGCAAGGAACCCCCAATTCCCCTCCCAAGAGCCAGATCGGGGATGCCTTCTATTGGGAGAAAGGGATGGAGAGCCCCAAAATGCCCTCAGTGGACCACCCTCCCACCACCCAAGACCCCAAAGCTCATCCAGAGGTATCTCCCAGGGATCCCAAGGCCTGGAGGTGCCCACCTGAAGGCAGGATGAGGGAAGGGGTGATGTGTCAGGTAGCTGGGGTGGTAGTAGGCAGCGGCGGTGGCCGGGTCGAGGCCGAGGGGCGGCAGGGAGGACATGCGCAGGTCCTCGGCTGTGTGGTAGGGACGGAAGCTCCGCAGGTAATCCTCGGTCACCGCGCTGGGAGGCACCACGTGGTGCACCGGCCGCTGCAGGCTGGGGGGCAAGGAGATGGTCACCATCCCTCCCTGTCCCCCTGGGGAGATGTCACCTCCCTCAGGTGGGACCAGAGCTCGCAGGGGACACCCACATCCTGCAACACCCCCGTCCATTCCGAGCAGACTCACTTGAGAGGCGGGAAGCGGGAGTCCTGGACCACGGAGCTGGGGGGCAGCCCGAAGGAGTAGGGTGTCCCCAGGAGGTGGGAGGGGACAGTGGGACCCCCCGCTTTCTCCTGCGTCAGGGGGGGCTCCGAGATGAGGCGCTCGCGGCCAGCGCTGCTGCTGCTGCTTCGCGACCCTGCTTCCTGCTGGAAGGCAAAGGGGCAGCAATGCCAAGGTGGGCATTAGGGGACAGCAGGGAATGGGGAATCCCTGCTGTGTCCCCACCCCAAGACCCTCAACAGGTCCCCAGTGTGCCCTGGCTGGCACCAGTACCAAGGACAGGATGCATCCACCAGAGCACCTCCTGTCTCCGGGCTTTGGAAGGGCAGCTGGAGGGGTGGGAGGGTCAGGGCAGCTGCTCCAGGGGGGCCCCAGTGGGAAAGGAGGTGCTGAGGCCAGGGCAGAGCTGAGGGCAGGACACCCATTACCTGCCCGGAGATTTATGGCTGCTTTGTTCTCCTGAGCTATTAATCATCCAGGCAGGAATGACACGGCCGGGGGAAATCCAGCCAGCCTTTGATAAGGGCCATAACCCAGGGGTCAGCCCGCAGCCCCCCCGGCAGCCCCGGCAGCAGCACCCTCCCACAGGGCCTCAGCCGCTTTCCATCAGCTTCCACCCCTGGTGTCAGGATGAAGGTCACTCCCTCCAGCTGGGGAGAGACCCCTGGCCGGCGGGGACCACTTGGGGTGACACAAGACCCCGCAGGGTCTGACAATTAGTGGGGTGACTCCCAGCAAGGCAAGTTTTGGTGTAGAAATTATTTTTCATTGCATCTTCTCCACTGAGCAGCTCAGGAGGAGGAGGAGGATGACAGCACCCACAGCATCCCCCATCCCACCCCATCCCATCTCACTCCCCAGCCCCTCCAGGGCAGGGCCAGGGCAGGGCCAGCCCCAAGGTCACCACAAAGGGTGGGATGTCCCCATGGGCCGCCACCTCTGCCGCCTGCACGGAGCTCATTGTGCGTGCCAGGCTCTGCTCTAATTACCTCCTGTCTCGGCGCCACGCTGCGAGCGCGGCTCTGCCAGACAATCACCACGCTCGGTTAACCCCCAACCGGGGGGGACACGGGGGGGACACGGGGGTGACACCGCGCCGAGGAGCACCCGGACACCCCACGCACCCCTCTGAGCTCCCAGGGATCACGGTTTACTTCCCCCCCTCCCCGCCCCCGGCATTTCTCATCCCCTACCCTTGCCTCTCCCGCTTTGTGGTTTAATTAGTCTTTCCAAGTGGCATAATCCCCCCGGGAATCTGCTTGTAGCATGCGGAGGAGAGGAGAACCACTAACGATGCTTCTTAATTAGCTGCTCTTCCTCCCCCCCTTCCTCACACTCCCCTCTGGATGGCAGCCCGGGGATGATGGCAGCAGGGGGACGATGGCAGCCCCGGTGACAACGCCAGCTCGGGGACACTGCAGGGAAGGGAAGGCACCAAATGTGGGCAGCCCAGTGCACAGCATCCCACGCCCTCCATCCTTCAGGGGGGCCGGGCACCCCCCAAACTCAGCCATACCTGTCTGCCCTCGCTCCTCCAGACTCCGTTGACTGTCTTGGTGGGGGCGATGGTGACGACGGGCGGCGTGCTGGGCACGCTGTGCCCCCCTGGGGGCACGATGATGGGGCCCATGGGGCCACGCTTGGGCGTGCTGGCGGGGGAGCTGTGGTTGGTGGCCGGCGAGGACACCGGGGACGACTCGCTGCTCAGTGAGGAGCCTGGAATTAAATCAGAGATTGAAGTAAGTTAGGAAAACTGCAGTTAACGGGATGAAATCACCCTCTGGAGGAGCTGGAGCCATTCCTGACAGGATGCCTCGCTGCAGGGAGCAGGGGTGGGGCACTGGGATGTACTCGGGGTGTTCCGCATCCTGCCAGACCCCCAAACTGGACCCCCATCCCATTAGGGAGGTTCCCAGTGCTGCTAAAGGCTTCACCCAACACGGTGGGATGGGGCATCCTCTTGCTCCCATCTAACAGGGACTGCCAAACCCCCTGTGCCACAAAGCCCCTTGGCACAAGTGACACCGACGTGATGCCAGCCCCAGCCAGCCACATCTTCCCAAGGCAAACCCAGAGACTCCTCAGCCCAGCTGCAGAAGTTGTCATGGACAAGCCAGGGCCTCTGGAGACACTGGGATGAAGGAGCGACTCCCTGAAACCCTTGGGCAAGGCTTTGGTTTCATTTACATAATACATCTGTACTTTAACTTATCCCCACCCCAGGGATGCTGGCCATATTTCCAAAGGAAAAATAAAAACAGAGTGAAAGTGCAGAACAGGAAAAGCAGAGAAATACAAATTCCACATTAACCAGGGCACAGGGAGCCTGGTGTCTGCTCCTCCACAGAACACTTCCCATTCCTCAAACCCAGTTGGGCAGCCTGGGGGGCTCTGATCCCCTAAACTCTGCTCCCTCCATCCCAGAGTCTGGGTCAGAGGGAGACTCCAACATGCCAGCAGGGATCAGCTGTTGGACAGTGAGGAGTGGGGCTGTGGGCACAGGATGAGGTGACAGTGATGCTCCAGAGCAGTGACCATGGAGAGAGGCCTTGGCTCCCTGAGTGTGCAAGGTGTCTCCTCACCTTCCAAGTGTGCAATGCCACTCCTCTGATCGTGCCAGCCAGCTCCTGTCCTGTGAGCACAGCATCCAGTTCCCAGAGCATGCCAGCACCTCCCCAGCTCCATCCCCTCGCCCTCTCCTCACACCAGGAGGCAGCCAGGAGGCTGGGAATGCCAAGGGGAGCAGTGGGAGGGATGCTGGGTGGGAAGGATGCTCTGCAGAGCCGAGGCCACGAGGAGCATCCCGCTGCTGGCCGCCCTCCCTGATTAATTATTCCCAAGTCGCTCCGAATCGCTTTCATTTGAAGAGCAGCAAGGCTGGGGGAAGGAGAAAGGCTGTCCCCGACAAAGGAGGCCGATTTGACACCCACTGAAGTCTATCTTGTCAGCGCAAGGCCAACAACAATTAGCAGCCTAATCCCCTCTGAGCTGGGAAGCCATTACTCACCACGCGATAGCGTTAACAATCAATACCATCACAATGAGCCCGGCAATTAATGAAGCTAAAGTCTTACTTCAGAACCTTAATTCTCACTGTGTGGCTTTAAACGGGAGGGTTTGTGATCGTTATAATTAACTGGTGGTATTCAGCCAGGAGTTAGTCAATGAAACTAATCTGGATTGGAGATGACAAGAGGCACAGTGTGATGGTGTCACCTTTGTTTTCTGACCTCCCGCTTCCCGCTCGGCGATAGCAGATTAGCAGCCCGGGCTGACAGGCAAATGTAATTAACAGCTGAGACCCTGATGGAGAACTGGGAAAAAAAAGAAGGGAAGGGGAGGGTGGAATAAAACCCACCCTGCGGACAGCCCCGGGCAGGACAAGAGGCAGCAGCCCCCGGGCTTTGTGGGGCTTTGCTGAGGAGGGGTCAGTCAGGATGAGCTTTGACAGTTTGGGATGCTGTGGAGCGGCAGGACATCCCCAGGGATGTGCCAGCACACCTGTGAGCCCATAAAGCTGGAAAAAATACAGTGATCCTGCATGGATTCAGCATCTGGCACAGCAGAGCATCTCCAGAGGTGGGAAGGGAAGTGGGGTGAGCATCTCCTGTGGTGGGAAGTGGGTGAGGATTTGAGGAAAAAGCAATTCATTTCCTGGTGCTAAAAACCACAGCAAGGAGAGAAGGCCCCTTCCCAACACACACCCAAATTCGCACGGATCAAAAACCTCTGGGATGGGCCACTTGAGGCACCCAAATGGGCGAGGGAGAGGTTTTTGCAAATAAACCATGCAGGTGTTAAGGGGAAATCCAAAGGGAACGTGGCTGCTTCTCTCCAGTGCCACAAAATCCATGCCCAAACCTGCTGATGTCCCCTGGGATGGGCTGAGCAGCACAGGGAGGGCACAAGCTGTGGGGCGTGAGGGGAAAAAAAAAGCAAAATAATTCCCTAAACTCAATCAATCGCTCCAAAGGAAGCAGATGGGTTCCAGAGGAAGCAGCTGGGAAAAACCAGGAGCTTCCAGTGAGGATGAAGCATCACCAAGACCTGGTTCCCTCAGTTACAGGGATCTGGTATCCCCACGTTTCCTTGGGAGCAGCTGATGCTTCAGGTCATGGCTGTGCCAGAGATTTTGGGGCTGCAAGGAGGGTCCTGTAGATGGTGCTTCCAAAAGGGATTTTCCAAAAAGCCTTCTAAAAGGGGTCTTGGAAAAAGGATTTTGCCAAAAGGGCCTTTAAAATAGGGCCATCCAAAAAGACCTTGCAAAAAACATCCTGCAAAAGGGTTGGGTGTTTTTTCCAGGGATCCAAGTGCCCAGGCAGTGGGAAATAATCCAAGGGGAGCACCCACCGAAGCAAAAAGCAGGGATAAAGACTATTTCATCCCAAACTGATGACAGCAGCAGTATCCTGAAACACTTCCCAGCTTGGGGACTGGCTGCCTCGCCATCTGGGTTTGGCAGCCCCGGTGATTCCCAAGGGACACAGTCCCTGTGCCAGGGGGGACCTCGGGGTGCTCCAGAACCCAGCATCCCATATCCAAACCGAGAGAGTGGAGTGTGATGGAGGGTGTGGGTGACAAGAAATGGGGCTGTTTAGCTGGGACATGTGCCTGGGGAAGCAGCAAATTTGAGGAACCTCTGGAAGGAGCAGCATGCTGGGAGGCAGCAGGGCTGCTCCCTGCTCTCCCAGGGCACAGTGAGTGAGGCAGCGCTCGGATTACTCCGGATGAACTGAATTCCCAAAATGCCCCATGGAGACACGACACCAGGAAAAGGCATTAGCTGGGAAATGGTGAAAAAACACCGGCTCCAGCTACTGGGGAAGGCACCGGTGTTTGTCACCACCCTGTCCCTGTCCCTGTCCCTGTGCCCACCTCGGGGCTCCTCGGCTTGCTTGGCGAGCTTGCGCAGAGCGGCGGCGAAGCTGGAGGAAGGTGCTGCCTGGACGGACAAAGTGCTGCTGGCGGCGGGGCTGCCATTGGGGACGATGGAGCCGTTCAGGGGGGACGGGGTCAGCGGGCTCACGGTGGCCGTGGTGCGGGTGGCGGTGGAGAGCATTCCTAGGGACGGCGACTTCGGCTCATGGCTCATGCCTGGGAATGACAGAGACCAGGTTAGACATGTGGAGAGAGGGTCCTCAACTTCCCCCAGGAGCTGGGAGCACATCCCACCCCAAAATGCACCCCAAGTTCAGGCAATGGGGGACAAAGAGAGAGAGAACCTGGGTTAAACATGTGGAGAGAGGATCCTCAACTTCCCCCAGGAGCTTGCACCAAAAACCTTTCCCCTAGGTCACCATCCCACCCCGAGTTCAGGCAATGGGGGGGAAGTGTGTCCCAGCACCCCATGGTCCCACTGAACCCCTGGATAACGGAGCAGGGGGGCTCAGCAGAGCTCTGCAGGAATGGACAGGGTGTTTTGGGGGACACAGGGACTTCAGCATCCTGATGGAGGTGATGGGGAGGGGGGCAGCCCCCTGCCTCCCATGGTGCTTCCGAAACCCAAAGCATCACTGCTGCACCCCTAATAGCCACTAATGCACCCCCAAATCCCCACCACTGTACCCCTAAACCCCCAACATTGCATCCCTGCATTCCCAGCACTGCGCACCCTGAAATTCCCATTGCTGCGTCTCTGGATTAGCAATATTTCATCCCTGGGTCTTCAGCACTGCACCCCCAAATCCCCAGTAACACATCCCTGGATGCCCAAAAGTGCACCCTTAAATCCCCACCACTGCACCCCCAAAACCCCAATAACACATCCCTGGATCCCCACTACTGCAAATCCCCACTACTGCAAATCCCCAATCCTGCATCCCTGGATCCCCACCACAGCACCCCCAAAACCCCAATACTGCATCCCTGGATCCCCAGCACTGCACCCCCAAAACCCCACATTGCACTTTCAAATCCTCACCCTCCAAATCCCCACCACTGCGCCCCAAAGCAGCGAGGTGCTGCAGGGCACAGTGACCCCAAAAGCGAGGTTCAGGTGCTGAGCAGGAGGGTGCAGCCCCCCCACCCCCCGAGCCCCCCCAGCTGTCACACCAATTGCTCCAGGGCTCTCCACCTCCCAAAACAGCAACTGCTGATGTCAGGGCCCTTAAAATAGACTTCACCGAGCAGCTTCATTAACACCAGCCTAAAATTAGCCCCGCTCCCAGGTGGGCAGGAGGACCGGGGGGAGGGGGGGGGGTCATGGGGCAGCCCCCAACTCCCTGCGGGGCTGGAGGCAGCTCGAGGCATTGAGATGCTGGAACACCTGGAGCATCCATCCACCGCAGAGGGTGAAAGGAGCATCCCCGGAGCATCCCACGGCAGCGGATGGCCGGGGAGGGCAGGCGGGCGCCGCGGGAGCCGGGGGGGGCACGGGGGGCACTCAGCGTTGATTAATCTTTGCCCCCCGGCCCCAGGAGAGGCGGCCGGCGCGGCGGCGCGCTCCCCTCTGCCCTCATTATACAAGCATTTATTAACTCCGCTGCTCTCAGCCATTGACTGCCGCCTTGTCGACACGCTCGGCTCATGTAAATTCATTACCAGAACAGCTGGGAAGCCAACCCGCCACGCCAGCCTGGCCCCGGCACCCCCGGGCTCCGCGCTGGCACCCCCGGGCTCGGCTCCAGCCCCGGGTGAGGGCTTGGGGCTGCCTCGGGAGCGGGCACCGCGATCTGCCTGCAGCACCGGGCACCCACGCACCGCCCAAAGGGGACACAGCACTCCAGGCACAGCCTGCACCCCCTGAGCATTGCCCCACATCCAGCGGGCACTGCCCCACGTTCCCCGGATACTGCCTGGCATCCCCTTGGCACAGCCCCGCATCCCCTGGCACTGACCCACAGCCCTCAGGCACAGCCCCACAGTGTACCTGGGCAGAATCCTGCACCCCCTGGGCACTGCCCCACATCCACCAGGCACTGCCCCACATCCACCAGGCACAATCCTGCATCCCCAGGCACTGCCTGGCACCCTCTGGGCACTGCCCCACAGCCTCCAGGCACAGCCCTGCACTCCCCAAACACTTCCCAGTGCCCCCGAGTTCCTCCCCACTTATTAACCCCTCCAACTGCAGGTCTGGAGACGCTTTTCCAACACCCAGTGGGATCAGCAGGCCGGCGCACGGGCACGGGGCTGGCGCCCGGGCATCACCCGTGTGATGCTCAGCTGATCCCCGCGGCCCCAAACGCCTCCCGGCCAACTCATGATCCCGCTGGGATTTGCCAGGCGAGCGCAGGGCAGCCGGGAGCCGGCGAGTGGCCGGGCAGCGTGCGGGGAGCTGCCGTGCCCCCCGGGCTGAGCCGTGCCGCTGCCCCAGCCGCGCTCCAAACCAGTTCTGCCGCTCCCTCCCGGTGATAAAATCGGCGCCTCCGCCCCGGCTGGGGCCCGAGCAGCGCCGCTCACCCGCCGTGCCCCGCCGGCGCTGGCGTCCGTCTGTCCGGGCGTCCCTGGGCTGCTCCGCGGGACAGCTGCCAGCTGGGGAAACTGAGGCACGGAGAGCTGGCTGGGCGGGAGCATCCACACGGGGGTGGGATGGGATGGGATGGGATGGGATGGGATGGGATGGGATGGGATGGGATGGGATGGGATGGGATGGGATGGGATGGGATGGGATGTGGGGCCGTGCTGCGTCCCCCCATCCTCCCGGCACCCCGTCGGCGGCACGGCGTGGGTGCCACTCACCCCTGCGGGTGGCTGGGGACGCCGTGACGCCCCACGGTGAGGTGGGGCCCCCCAGCTCTGCCCCTCCCCGGCTGCTGCTCCCAGCAGGCGGATCCGTGCGGAAAAACAGGTCAAGTTTGGTGCCTGGAGCAGCCCGGGGTCATGGCAGCAGTTGCCTCACCAGGGCGGGGAGATGAACCCCAAAACGGGACAGGCTGTCCCTCCGCTGTCCCCAGGCCTGTGTGGGGACAGGGTTGGCACTGCCGTGTACCCCTCCCTGGGAAAGTGATGCCTGTACCCCCCCACACACCAAGGCACGGGGGCTGTGGGGGCCACAGGACACCTGTGTCCCCTGCTGAGGCCACGGGGGAGGCTGGCGAGCGGGGAGCAGGAGATGTGTCACCGTGTCCCCGTCCCCTCCCACAGCATGTGCCCGGGCACAGCAGTACAGGGAGTGTCTGGCATTCCCGGTGCCCGCTGGCCGCCTGCCCGCGGGAGCAGGCAGAGGAGGAGGAGAGGGGATGGCAGGGTCACCGCCACCCTTCCCCCTGTGCCGCTCCTCCCCGCAGCGCCACACATGGCACCCGCCACGGGGCTGGCATCTCCGGCGGCGCAGGACCCCAAACCCCTGACTCCTGGAGCGCTGCTGCCGCCCCCCCGAACCCCCGCATCCCCGGCTCAGGGCCGGGAGCCGGGAGCTGGGAGCGTGCCATGTTCTCTCCATCTGCTCCTGATGATGCTGGCGGGTTTTTTGGCAGCGGGAGCCTCCTCCGGCAGCGAGAGCAGAACCAGTCTGGCTGCCTGGTGGGGCTGGAGACAAATAAAACCCCTTGGCAGCCGCCGCGGGCAGGCAGGAGCGGGCAGCGAGGGGCAGGGATGGGCTCCCAGCGCCCTGAAATCCCTGGGCACGGGGTACCGCTGCCAGGAAACGAGAAGTGGGCAGGTTTAGCACCTTGGCTGCCGATTGCCCCCTTCCCAGCACCTTGAAAGGCCTCTAATGAGCGTGGAGTGCCCTTGGGAGCAGATTGCCATTGAACTCGACCTGCACCAGCAGCCCGCTCTTACAGCAGCTATTTTGAGCTGCCGGGCTCCCAAGTGCTGGAACTAATAATTTATTACCAAATACGATCAGGCAGCAGCTCCAGCCCCTGGCAAATGGAGCGGAAAAAAACCCAGTGCGGCGGGAGGCCGAGGGAGTGGGGAGAGACAGAGCATCCCGCATCCTCCTCCCCCGGGATGGATCCGCACCCAGCCCGCAGGGCCGCGCCTGGGACCGAGCCCACTTGGCCCAGCCCTCTGGAAGGCTCCACCACCTCGCTGTCGATGGTTCCCCGAGGGATTCGGGGTGATGAGGTCCCCCCTCAGCCTTTCCCCTCTCTCGGCGCCTCTGCTCCCGCTCCGGAGCCGCATCCAGCTGCACGCTCCAAGCAGGAACAGCTGCTCTGCATGGATTTTCAATGCTAATGGCCTCGCATTGTCAGCCCCCCTTCCCTCTGCCTGAATGCAGCGGGCAGAGCCCCAGGATGGAGGGCAGGGGGCCAGGGCCAGCGCGTGCCCATCGGCCCCCTGTCACACGCGCTGTCGCCCCTTCGGGCAGGGGACAGGCAGGGGACGGGCAGGGGACAGGCAGCTCCTCTGCCGCTCATGTCCCATCGAGCCGCCGCACGTTTTCCACCCCTCATTAAAGCAGCTCTGCCGCCGCACCTCCAGCATGCTCCATTAATTAATTAATTGATCGATCGCAGCCCGTGCTCCTGCCCTCCCTCCCCACTTCCCAGCACACAGCTGAAATGAAGGGAGGTGGCCGGGATTGGTGTCCCCAAGTGTCCCCAGGCGCGGAGAGATGCAGGCGCAGCCTCTGTCCAATTTTAGGGTACTCAGGGTCCATCCTGGGAACATCCCCCATCCCTTTGGAGAGGCCTGGATGGGTGAGGAGCACCTTGGGGGCCCAGGGTGGGATTTGGGGCTCCCCGTGGAGCCCGGCACAGCACCGAGCATCCGGCACTATCATCCGGCTGGGCCTCCATCGATCACTCCTCCATGGACCATTGATCTGGCAAACGACAACAAGCAAACTAATAAGAGCTCGTTTGGAGGGCGCAGCGCTGCGGATGGAGCGATGCCGGGGGGTTTTCTCTCCCTTCCCGTCCTTCCCATGCCCAGCAAAGCAGCCCTAGGAGCCTTTTGAACCCTCAGGAAATCGAGCCAGGGAAAGATTTACTTCAGAGCAACTTTCTACCCTGTTTCTGTCCCTTTTTGAAGCTGGGGGCTTGGGAAAATCAAACCCCTGTGCCCCAAGGGTGCTGCTGGGCCCTGAACTGCCCTCTGCAGCTCCAAGGTTGGGCTGGCAGCTCCTCTTGGCTCCTGATGCCCAGATCCAGGTGCCAGCTGTCTCCTGAGGATCCCTCTGCTTTGGGGGAAGTGGAGTACAGCTCTCACTCCTTCACGCCGGTGTCTTCTGGGGCTCAGTGGCTTTGTGGGGTGCTGAGCACTCCATGGGGCTCCTGGGAATCGCCTGGGAGAGACTGGGCATCACACTGGGATGCTGGGAATTGCCTAGGGGAGATCTGGGCATTGCACTGGGATGTTGGGCATCACCTAGGAGAGAGCTGGGCACTGCATTGATGGGCACCTAATGGCACTGCCAGGCATTGTTCTGTGCTGCCAGGCACTGCACAGTGGCACTAAATGGTGCCACTGGGCATTCCACGGTGCCACTGGGCACTGCACAGCAGCACTGGGCACTCCACAGTGCCGCTGGGCATTCCATGGACGCAGCACTGGGCATTCCCAGATGCCTCAGGGCGCTGCACTGGGCATTCCACAGAGCCCTTGGGCAATCCCTGGGTCGGAGCCAGGCGCCACAGGGCGCTGCCAAACCCTGCATGGCTCTACCAGGCACGGCACAGCCCGAGAGTGGGCAACGCCTGGTGCACCCAGGCTGCCCTCCCATGCCCACATCCCCGTCCCCACGTCCCCAGGCTGGCGCAGGCGTGCGGCAGCGGCGCATTGTTTTGGGCGCAGGATCCCTTGCCCAGCAGATGGCAGGTATAACAAAGCAGCTTGCTGCGGCCAAGCCAATTATTTATCTAATTATGATTTACCACTTAACCACATGATCTTTCTGCAGAGTTGTAGGCAATTAAAACCAGGGTGATTATGTGGATTATGCAAATCGGCTGGAGCCGAGCGAATAAAATTGGAGATTAGAGTTTCATGCAGGCTGGATCTTGCACGGGGCAGGTCCTGGAGGGGCAGGGGTAGGGCAGGGGGGCTGCAGAGAGGGGCAGGGGGGCTGCAGGCAGGGCAGGGGAAGGGGGAGGCAGGGCCAGGGGGCTGCAGGCAGGGCAGAGAGCCAGGACTCAGCCAAGGGAAGGAGCTGCAGGACACAGCTGGGAAGTGCCAGGACAAGGTGAGCGGGTGCTTCGTGCCACCCCACTGCCTTCCAGCTGCTGCAAAGCCCCTGCAGCATTGGGCCCACAGCCAAAAACTGCCCCCATCATGAGGTGGGTGCCTGCAGGGGACCCCCACTGCTGCTGGGTGACTCTGCTGCCACCAGGGACTCCCCAGTATCCACCCCAGCTGCACCCCAAAAAGCAGAGAGGGGCTCCACAGTGCAGCCCCCATCCCTCACCCCATCCATGGGGCAGCTCACGCCAGGTTCCAGGGGCAATTAATAACAGGTACTAATAACAGGTATTAATAACGAGTACTAATAACGGGCATTAATAACGAGTATTAATAAGGAGCATTAATAACGGCGCCTGGCAGATTACGCTGCCCGCCCTGCTTGATATGAGATTTATGGATGGTGTGAAGTCCGGAAATACAGGAGTATTAATGGTAATTCCTCGTGTCCTAGCAAAGGTCACAGGCAATCTCCATCAATCCCACTGCAGAGCAGGGGTCTGGGCAGGATGGGGGGGTCCAGGCAGGATGGGGGGGTCCAGGCAGGATTGGGGTCCCCCCTTCACCCCCGGGATCCCCCTCCAGTTTCTGGTGGTGCTCCATCAACCCCAGTGCAGAGCCAGGGGTCCAGGCAGGATGGGGGCTCTGGGCAGGATGGGGGGCTCTGGGCAGGATGGGGATCCCCCTTTCACCCCCAGGCCCCCCCCACAGTTTCTGGCAATGCAGATGGCCCAGCACGGGCCAGACCGAAGGTTTTTCCTTCAGGTAAGAAAATTCCCTGGCAAACAGTGAATTTGCTGCGTGGATTTTCATTTTCCCAGTACCAGTGCCATCTGCTCCCAATCAGTGCCCCACATCCCCAGCTTTGAGCTACGAGATGCTGCAGAGGTCCTGGGAAGACCTTGGGTTTCTCCAAGCCTGGGAACACCTGCAGCATCACCAGGGCCACCTTGGTGGGTGTCTCCCTTTTCATGAAGCCCCCAAAAAAATAAGGAAGGCTTGAAGGAGCAGAGAGATCCCTGGAGCCAGACTCTGCTGGGGATGGGCACACACTGCCAGCACTGGTGGGACAGATCCAGCACGTTCCTCATGGCAGGGAAGATCAACCAAACCCCCAGCAAGAGGAGCAGACCCCTCTTCTCTTCCCACGCTGGGATTTAGGGTGATTAATACCCGTGATCCCATGTGCCAGTGCTGGGAAGGCCGGCCCGTGCCCCCACGAGCAGCATCTTCCCTTTTCGCCTGCAGTAATCCTCAGCCTTTCGAGCAAATTATTAAAATTCACTTATATTTAATCTGCCTGCTGGAATTAATTGAATTTTTACGCTTGGCAAATGTCAGTGGGTGCACGCTGCCTCCCAACGGGGACCCGGCTGCAGGTGCAGAGGGCGCAGCCCCCGGCTCTCACCGCTCTCCAGGGATAAATCCCACCCTGGGGCAGGGGATGTGGTGCCCACAGCCCCCACTGGCAGGGGCAGAGGGATGCCAGGATGCCAGCACGCTCCCAGCTCTGCAGGAATGCAGCCCCACCAGGCTGGCATCCCCCAAACCTCCCCAATCCCATGGGATTCCCAGTGTGGTGGCTTTGGAGGGGACACGGGGAGCGCCTCTCCCTCTTTCCCACACCCATGCTGGAGATGCCAGCGCCCTGCCTGGCATTGTGGTTGCCCTCCGGGTGATGAGAGCTTCCTCCCCTCCCCATCCTCCTCCTCCTCGCAAATTGCCAAAGCATCTAATTTGCCCGCTGGGAAGGCCGAGGGAAAAGAGCCTCTATTTTGCCGGTAATAAGCCCTCCAGACAAAGGCGGGATGAGCCATTCAGCGCCGGCAAGGGGGAAGGGTCCGGCCCCACGCCGGAGCGGTGCCAGGGGCTCGGGGAAGCGAGAGATCCCCTCCTTGTCGGGAGAGCCAGCACTGGGACACTCACACAGGATGGGACACTCACCCCAGGATGACCCCGGGATGATGCCGAGCTCCTGGCTGGGTGCTGGGGACACTCCGGCCCTTCAAAGTGACACCAAATCTCAACCCCTCGTAGCCTCACTCGCTGTTGCCCCCGGGAACAGCCCCGTTCCCCGCTCGGGGATGCTCGAGGATGCTCTCCCCACCCTCCGGGATGGAGAAGTTCACGGTCGACCCGAGGAGTTCACGGTCGGCGGGAGCCACGGGGGACCCCGGCCCCCGGCGCACAACTTCCAAACTTGACTGGCGCTTGCCCCCCTTCACCGCCCGCCCGGGATTATCATAAATTAAGACGTAATTACTCCATGGAAATTTACAGCACAAAGCTGCGGCGCTAACAAGTGTGTTTGGCGGCACCGGGGGGAGATACAAAGCGCTATTGTCTGGCAGGCGCCAAAAAAGCTGCTCTGCCCCCAAACCCGCACATCCCGGGGACAGGGACGAGGGTGGGGATGGCGATGGAGCGACACCACGGCAGCAGCGCAGGGAACCACGCTTGTCTGACACGGAGCCCCAAAAAGAGGGTCCCAGCAGGGAGGGGTGGGTGAAGGCTCAGGGTGAGGGGTGCTCTCCAAGCAGGTGCCACGGCTCTGCTCCCCATCAAAGACATCTCTTTATTCATTCAAATAACTCCCAGCTCCTACCCATGGGTGCTACACCCCCCTCTCACCCCTCTTCCCCAACTCCAGCACGCACGGGGTTAAAACTAAACCCCCTGGGGACCTGGAAGCGGGGGACACATGGGGACCAGTGCCAGCGCTGCCGTGTGTGTCCCCCCCCGGTGCTGCCACATTCCCCCAGCTGTCACACACATTAAAAAATAATAATCATGAACGTGGCAAAAAAAAAAAAAACAAAACAAAACCAAAAAACAAAACAACCAACAACCGAACCCAACAAAACAGTGTGAAAAAATTCAGGCGGCTAAAACAAATCCAGCAATAAAGGAGCTGGGATCCTCGGAAAGCTGGCTGTGCAATTAAGCAGTTTTCTGCTGTACGCCGATAATCACCTAATTATACTATTAATGACAGTTCAACCTGCTCGGAAATAAAAGGACATTCTTCCATAACAGGATGCCAGCTGTTTGTTACAGATGTCAAACATCTTTAAAGCATTATTATTAAAAGAAGGGGGGAAGGAGGAAGCTTGGGGATGCTGAAGCACAGCCGTCTTTCCTCTTCAAAGCGTCTTGCAAAGGATGGGGAGGGGGGTTTGGAGTGTCACCCCCACTTTGAATCCGGGGGGGGGGAGGAATAATCTGTCAGAGGGGGTTTTTTTTCAGCGGGGGTCGATGTTTGGAGTCATAAATCCCCCATGTCGGGCTCGCGGCAAGAGGCGCCTGGGTTTAATTAAGCGCAGCGTTTGGGAAATAAAGTTAAAAATCAGTCATAAAATTAGAAGGAGGAGATGCTCCCGCTGCCAGGCTCGGGGCAGGGCTGGCCCCGCTCCCCCCCGGCTGCCACCGCCGGTGCCTCGAGCGCGGCTGCCGCCGGCGGTGCCCGCACACGTGCCGCGGTGCCGTGCCAAGGAGCATCCCGGCAGGTGCCGACAGCCGGTGCCAAGGCGAGGGAAAAGGGGGGGACACGCCGGAGAGAAAGGCAGCACCTGCTCCCCCTCAAAACCCCGCGGTGCGCTTGGAGGTTTGGAGGTGAGCAGTGCCCGCTCCGCCCCCGAGGGTTGGGGTGCGGCAGTGCCAGGAGAGGGGGACGGTGGCAGGGTGACCCCAAATCGCCAGCCAAATTCCCGCTGGGGTAATTCCAGCTGTCCTGTGCTGGCACAGACATTCCCGGGGGGCAGCCGGGTGCCCACCCGCCGTGGGGTGATGCCAGTGCTGGCGCTACCCACCCACCCAGACACCCGGCTTTGCACCCTGTCCTATATAGCTCCAGGCAAATCTGCCTGTAAAACCACCAGGAACCAGGTTTAGCCTGGGAATAAAGAGATTATGGGTGGGGGGAGTGATAAAGGAAGGAGGAAGGAAAAAAAGGGGTGTCTGGGAATAATTCACCCCCCTCCCGGCTGTGTGGCTACTGATGTCCTGATGCCTGCCAGGCCCTGGCACGAGCAGGATGGCTGCAGAAAGGCACCGGATTCTGGGGGTGCCCACCCACCCACTCAGAGCTGGGAGGCTGTGATGGAGCCCCCTCCCCAGGCCAGGACCCCCTGACCCCTTGGCACGTGCTGGGCTGGCACTGGCCCCACTTGCCAGACAGGATCCAGCAGGAAAAAACCATCTGGGAAGCGTCTCCCCGAGCTCCGAGCAATGCCCCCAGTCCCCCCCTTCCCCTGGCTTCCCTCTTCCCCCCCTCCCCTCCTCAAACCATCACGGGGAAGCTGGAAAGTGGTTGACATGGTTGCCATGGCGACCGAATTTAGGACTGGCGAGAGGAGGAGGAAGAGGAGGAAGATGGTGGGGTGGGCAAGGGAGAAAGGCAGGAGGACTTCCCGGCACCCCAGCACGGCTTGGAACCCCCCGGCACCAGCCAGCCCCCCCTCGACACCCCTCCAACACCTCCTCGTGCCCCCCTCGACCCCACACCCGGCGAGGATGAGGAAGGGTATCCCCAAACCCCAGCCCCAGCCTGGGGGATGCCAAGAGCGGGGCTCAGCCCCGAGCACCCCAAACGCAGCCTGGGGGCGACTGTGCCCGCCCAGCGCTGCCGAGAGCCGCCGGTGACTCACACCCCGTGCCAGCGGCACCCGCCGAGCGGGTGTTTACGCGGCATCACCCAGCTCCTTCCATCTGCTTTGATCCAGGGGCTAAATATTCCCGGCCCCGGCATAAAAATAGGAACCATTTGGGAAGGTCCTGAGTCAGCAGCATCCGCTGCCGGCACCCACCGCCATCCTCCCCGGCACGCCTGGCACCCGCCGGGGAGCCCCAGGGCCCCTCCGGCACCTGGGGGATTCGCCGGGTTTGGGGACACCCACAGGGAGAGGGGAGCCCCCAAAAGGCTCTGTGTATCCAGGTGCCACCCTTGTGCCTGCTGGAGCAAACAGCCAGGCCTTCCGAGGATGCTCTGTGTCCCCGAGGAGTGCCGCTGTCCCCAAGGGAGGGTGGTGTCCCCGAGGGACGCTGACACCGGCCATAGGGTGACAACTGCGCCCACGTTATCCCAGGGAAAATCAGGCTGAGCGTGGTTCCCCTATGGAGCAGCAGGGAATGGGGTCCCTTCCCTGTCCCCTGCTGATGGCAGGTCCCTACAGCGCCCGGTGTCCCCTTGCAGCCGGCTGAGCCCCGTGGCACAAATCCAGCCTCATGACCAGAGGGACAGAGGGGACAGAGGCATCGGTGACCACAGTGATAAAAGGGGACAGAAGCATCAGTGACCAGAGAGAGACAGAGGTGACAGGAGCACTGATGAGGTGACCAGAGGGATAAAAGAGGGCAGCAGCATTGGTGACAAGAGCGACAGAACCATCAGTGACCAGAGGGATACAGGGAACAGGAGCATCAGCGACCAGAGGGGACAGGAGCATTTGTGACCAGAGGGACCGAGGGGACACAGAGAAGCCGGCTGGATCCCGGGCCAGCCAAGCTCGGGGAACAAGCCACCGAGGAGGTGTGACACGGGCCACGGCCAGGCAGTCCCTGAGGCGGTGACAGTCCCCAGCAGGACTCGCGCCGCTGAGTCACCGCCACCAGCCCCGCGCTGCTGAAAGCCCCGTGAGCCCTGGGCGGGGGAAAGGCTCCCGGCTCCATCTGCTCCCACCCGACCTGGCCCACCGGCATCTCCCAACGCCCGGCAGCTGCCGCCAGCGATCCCGCTGCGTGCCAGCGCCTCCAGCATCATTCCCCCTAATTGCTTTAAAGCTTGCAGCCTGACACTTCCATGTTCCTCTCCGTCTTGCTTTTCTCCTCCGATTTTATTATTCCCCTTCCTCCGAGGCGCTGGGGGAGCCGGCCGGAGCAGGGTTTTCCAGGGCGCAGGAATTAGCGCATCAGCCACAACGGCAAAACCAGAAGTTTCACGCAACAGGAGCTGCCGCCGGGAACCCCGGCTCGACCGGCGCGTGCTAAATATGGAATTTAAGGGGGGAAAAAAGCCAACCCCAAACCCGTCTCCCTGCACCTGCAGCCCTCGCAGGAGTCCCCACCGCCAGGGACGGCTCCGAGGCCGGGCAGGAATCGCCCAGGGCTGCTGCAGGCGGTGGAGAAGAGCGAGGAGCAGGCGAGGCGATGGCGTTTGGGGGGAACACGGGGAGCGGGACCCCCAGAGCCGGCACGGAGGAGAGCGCAGGGTCGGAGCAGGGTGGGAGCGCTCAGGGTGCCACAGGAAAAGCAGGTCACCCGTGTCCCCACCGTGGCACAGCACCGGCAGGGGATGCCACAGCGCAACCCCTCCCAGAGCGGGGGGACCCCCAATTCGACCCTGGTGCCCCCCGGCCGCCCTTCCCGGCTCGGCTTCGTGCGCTCCGGCGCAGGCGCGCTGGGAGAGCCGCTCGCCCCGGTAAGAACGGCCACATGCCAAAGCCATTTCCTGAAACAAACAACCACCGGCGGGGGAACGGCCACGCGTGGGCACCGAGCCCCACAGAGGGCCCTGCCACTGCTCCCCAACTCCGGGAGAGCGCCCTGAGCGCGCACCCCAAGCCTCCAGCACCCTGAAAGCGCCTCGAGTTCACGGCCGGGGCTCCCAGCCCAAGGCTGCATCCGGAGGCTGCACCCCGAGCGTGAACCCCGAGAGCACCCCGAGATCACACCCCGAGCCCACAGCCCGAGTGTGCCGGGTCTACACCCCCGGTGCGCACCCCAAGCACGCACCCTGAGCCAGCACCCCCAGAGCGCCCCCAGCTCCCAGCCCTGAGCACCCCAAAGCCCCCCCAAAACACTCACGCTGAGCACACACCCTGCACGCACCCCCCGAGCTCACGCCCCAGCCCCACCGATGCTCCCCAAACCTCACCGGGGGGATCCCCCTCCCTCTCTGGCTGCCGCTGGGGCCGAAGCTGCCGGCTGGGGTGCCACAGCAAACTTTGGTGCCCCAAATCGCCGTGCCCTCACAGTGACGAGGCTGCCAGCGGGGACCCCCACCCCAAAACACAGCGCATCCCGCATTTCTCCCCATCCCGCCTCGGCCAGAACACCCCCGGCTCCTCACGGAGAGGGAGAAACCCCCAGGGTGAGGGAGTGGCAGTGGGAGAAGAGAGGGGGATCCAAGCACCCCAAAACACTGCAGTGCCGTGCCAGGGCTCTCTGCTCCCCCCTCTCCCCCTTTTACCCCGACCCCAAAACCTCTAGGAGGTGCTGGAAGAAAGTAACTTCACCCCCAAATCGCTCTTGGCTGCTGCTGGCTGGGGCGGACAAAGGGGAGTCCCCGGGTTGGGGGGGACCCCGCGGGGAGACCCCGGAGTGGGGGGAGAGGGAGTGCGGAGGCAGCATCGCTCGGTGCCTTACCTGGTAAGTAATAGAGAGGTGGTTTCAACCCAAACATGATTTATGTTACAGTTCCATTGCAGTCAGGAAGAAAAAAAAATTAAAAATAAAAATAAAAGAGCCAACGTGAGGAGGATGTGTCAGGAAGCCGAAAAAAAAAAAAAAAGAAAAAAAAAAAAAAAAGAAAAACCCCAAAAATTAGCACCAAGCCACACGGAGGGGGTTGGAAAAATAAACCAGAGGCGAAAAAATACGGTGGAGCGGGGAGGAGGAGGAGAAGGAGGAGGAGGAGGAGGAGGAGGAGGAGCGGGGGGAATCAAGTGCGTGGGGGGAGGAGGAAAAATAAAAATTGAAATAGCAGCGAGCCCAGGGCGCCGGCGGAGGGTGGCGGTGGCGGCTGTCACTGGCGGGGCCGGGGCAGGAGCCTGGCTGCCACGCGTGACGCCTTCCCGGGGGTTTTCCTGCCGCTGAGCCCCCAGCTGCCAACCGCAGGCACACAAAAAGCCAGCGACGACGAGGAGGAGGAGGAGGATGAAGAGGCGGTGGGACCCTCGGCGGCGGGGAACGCACCCCCTGATCAGCGCCGTGGGGTTCCCCCCACCCTGGGGAGGGTGCTGGGGACGTGGGGCGGGTGACCCACGCGGGGGCTGCGAGCCGCTGTCCGTCCGTCCGTCCGTGTGTCCGTGCGGCCGGAAAGCCCCGTCTCCGCGGGCTGCGCCACGGCGGGCGGGCGAGAGGCGGCAGACTTGCCCCTCGATCAATTTTCATGCAAGAATCATTATCGGTAAATTGGAAATCTGGCTCCCTGACAGCAGATTTGTCTCCCCTAATGACGGGGAGCGGGCAGGAGGGCGGCCGGCAGCTGCTCGCCCCAGCACCCTCCGCCCACCGCCCGCGTCCCCCGGGCTCCAGCCTTTGGCCCCGGCGGTTTCGGGGGAGGGGGTGAACCCCCGGGGCGCCCCGGGGAGCAGCCTCCTTCCCCCTCACCGCCCCCCCCCATCCCGCTCCTCCTCCTCGCCTACAGACGGAATAATTTTAAATTTTTCTTTCTTGCCTTTTTCTGTTTTCAAACAGCTGCCGATGCGGCGGGCGGAGGGGGGGAGAGATATATGTAAAATAAAAATAGGAACCCAACACCCCCCCCCCCCCCAGTCGCTTCAGGAGGGAAAATTAGGAAATAAAACAATAAATAACCCAACTTTCCTGCCTGCCGGGAGCTGCCTGCTGCTTCACAAAAGGCAAGGCGAGCAAAGCCGCCTGCCCCAACCCCGGCGCGGGGGGCTGGGGGTGAGCTCCCGCTGCCCCCCCAAATCCCCTCTGAGCCCTTGCCGGCCTCGCTGGGCGTCGGGGGCTGTAATGAGCCGCCCGATAGGATCTCCCCCATCCCCTGTCCGCTGATGCATTAGCAGATCCGGGAAGACATGCTTGCAGGCAAATAGGGCTAATAAATGCTATTACGGGAGCGCGAGGGAGGCTGGAGATCCTGGCTGCACCATAGTAACGAGGGCCCGGCTTAATTTGCTTTAAGCAAACGATCAGCCAAGGCGGGGTGGAGAAAGGAGGGGAGCGGGGAAGGGGGGGGAGCGTCACTGGCTCCAGGCACGCACGGGCGCGCATCCGCGGGCACGCGCTTCCAGCGGGAGCGCGCTTCTCACGGGAGCGCGCCCCTGAGTGTTCCCTGCGCGTCTGACCCCCCTCCCCCCAGCCCAGCGCGCCCCCGCCCAGCTCCGTCCTTCTCTTCCCAAACTGGTTTTAACACCAAAGTTCACGAGGGCGACGTGTGATATCTCGCCCCTGCAAGAGAAGCCACATCCTGTATGATAATGACCAGCCCTTCAAACAGCTTAAAGATACAGAGGCCATTCCCAGGCGCCCGCTGCCTGCCCCTGCCCGCACCGCAGCCTGGGGACAGGGGGCACGGAGGTCACAGTGGCACCCCAAAGCCAGCCAGCCACTCCCAGGTGGCCCCCGCCTGCTGCGGAGCGTGGGGACAGAGGGATATGGGGTCACAGGGCAACCAGCCAGCCATTCCCAGGAGATCACTGTCTGCGCTGGGTGTGGGGATAGGGGGGCATGGGGGTCACGGTGACACCCCAAATCCAGCCAGCCATTCCCAGGTGCCCACTGCCTGCACTGGGTATGGGGATTGGGGGCATGGGGGTCACGGTGACACCCCAAATCCAGCCAGCCATTCCCAGGTGCCTACTGCCTGCCCTACCTTCACCAGCATGTGGGCACAAGGGGGAAAAGGGGGTCACAGTGTCACCCCAAACCTATCGAGCCCCATGGCTGACTGAAAGGGGCTTGTGAGAGGTCCTGTGGCTGCCAATGCACGTGGTGTGCACACTTTTGCACACTTGTGTGCGCACACACACAGAGGTATCCCTGCACTCCCACCCTGCCAGCCGTGCTCCCCAAAACCCCACTCGGCAGAGACAGAGCCTGTGCAAACCTGCACCCCCCTCCTCCTCCTCCCCTGTTGAATATTGCTTTCCCGATTCCAGGTCGGGGGATTATTATTATTATGTCTTCTCTTCCTTCCTAACCTACATCTGTCAAGATCGGCGCTGGGAGTATTTCTGGCCCATCCCCTGAGTCATCGTCGCTCGCGTCCCGTTCCCTCCCAGGCAGCTCCCCTGTGTCACCGCGCTCCGTGGGGTGCTGGGAGCGGCTGTTCCCACCCCTGGGGTGCTGCTCCACCGTGTCCCCCCCTCACACCTCACTGGTGCACTCTGTACTGTCACTGATGGGGTGACACACCTGGGGGTGCTCCAAACTCAGTGTGCCCCCAGTGTGGGTGCAAAGGGGACCCCCCACTCCGCGCTGGGAAAGCTTTGGAGTCACCACATCACCCAATTCCCACCCGGCTCCCACCTCGCCTGCAGAGGGGCTGGATTTGCTGGGTTCAGGCAAGCACCGAGGGACCCCTCCCCTGCTCCCCCCCCCACGGCAGGAGCCGTAAAAATTAATTTGCAAACATGTCATTACACAATAGCTGTGCAGGCAATAAACCTGTAATTACAGGCGGCTGGGGGAGCGGGCAGGTAGGGAGGGGAGGCCAGGGAGGGGAGGGAGGGCAGACCTGCCTGCCAGCTCCGGTTTTGGGGTTTCGCCCCCCTTTTCCCCCCCCTCCCCCCCCACTCCGCTCCCTTTATTCATTATGCAAACGAGAATTGCTTCACTCCTGGAAGTTGGGCTCCACTTCAAAGGGGCGCCCTGCCTGCGCTCCCGCCCTGCCTCCCAAAACCCCGACACCCCAAACCAGGAGCACCCGTTGCTTGGCCGGGATGGGGAAACCGAGGCACAGCGGCCGGGCAAGCCCCGTTGGGAAACCCTTTGCGACATCGGCCCAACCGAATTATCCGCCACCCTCCTGGGCTGTCCCCGCTCGTGCGGGCGACCACCCTGCCTCAGTTCACCCACTTACCACCCCGCGGGGAGCCGGGACGCCGGGCTCCGGCCGAGACACCCGCCCGGCCACCCAGCAGCCGGCTGGGCCACGCCGCGCCTCGCCCCTCGTTAGCGGGAGAGCCTGACGAGCCTGACCCACTTCCCCGAGCGCCGGGAGGATTAATTGGTTCCTTTGCTCGCGCGGAGCCGCCGGGAGCTGGGGCAGGTGCCAGGCGGGATTAGCAAAGCATGAGAGCGCAGCTCGCGGGGCCGGCCCTGCCCACGCCGCCGCCACGGCCGGGCCACGCCGCACGGGCACCCGGGATGGCCACCGGACACCCCTCCCTGGGGATGCTCGGCCTCCCCGTGCGTGTCCCCATGCTGGTGACATCCAGCCTGTGGTCCCCAGTGGGATGCCCAACCCCAAGGGATGCCCGCTCTAGGGAAACTGAGGCACAGGCTCCACCACATTCCCCGCAGCCCGGCGCCCTGGAAGCATCCAGCAGTGGGGACACGGGATCAAGAGGAGCGAGCGGTCGCCTCCCATCGTAAATAAGCAGCTCAGCGATGATTTCCTGCTCTTGTTGACCTTTGACTATGTAGAATAAAGACATAAATCCATATTTTAAACCCATCTGAGCGCCAGCCAGGCCCACAAAGCCATTTACAGCCTGCGATTTGGACGGGGCAGTGAGCAGGAAAGCGATGGTTTCTCGAGGTGACATTCCCCAGGAGGGAAATGAAGTGTTTTATTTGCAGATATATAGGGCACGGTCGTTCCTCCGCTTCCCCTTCCCTCCGCCCTCGGCTCATAAATAAAACATACGGCCGTGTAACCGGCTAATTACGGGAGGATGGCAAAACCCCGCCGGTCGCTGGGAAAAGAAATCAGCTTTTTAATCAGCCCACTTTCCTCCCCATCTAACTTAAGGAGAAACGGGCATTTCGGGTGCCGCGGGATGGAGCCGAGACTCTCCGGCGGCTCGGAGGCTCCCTCTGGGGTTCTGCACCCCGATCCCTCGGGGCAGGTTTGGGTTTGCTTTGGACTGGGGGGGGGTGGTGGTTCAAACTGCTTCTGGTGTTTTGTTTTTTTTTTTTTCCCTGGCTGGGAAAAGGATGTCTTTGAAAAGTCTAATTGTTCCTTACACATTAGATACATTAATGAGGTCTCTGATCAAGCGGCTGGCTCTCCGGCAAGGAGGCTTCAAGTAGCAATTTTCCATTTGTGTTTCAAATTTTAATGAATGTTCCTGTCTCCGGCTGCGATGCGCGGTGATAATCCGTACGGCTCGGGTCAGCGCCGGAGCAGGGGCTGCCGCACGGGAGGGCTTGTACAAGGGTTTGATTTCTTTGGGGAATAGTTCATACAAAAAATGGTAATGGCAGAAGACAGTCTTCCTTCCCCCTCGGCTGCCGGAGCCCAAGAGCTACAAATCAGAGGGTTATTATTTCTTTCCGATGTCCCTAAAGTATCCTATATCTTTAGCGGGAGAGTAAAGTTCAGCCCTGATAAGATTGCGGCGCTGGGTGAGACGCGCTTTGCCTTTCCTCCTGCCTTGTTTTTTCCTCGCTCCACCTCCATCTCTCCCTCCATCCCTGAGGAGGCCAGCGGAGTGTCCGCAGGGCCACCAGCCCATCCCAGGGCCCCCCCGAGAACCCCAGCGCCCCACATCCAAGGGCCGGATCCGGAACCCACCCCGCCAGGACAAGATTTGTACAACCTTGTTTTGGCATGCCTGCCATTAACTTAATTTAACATCCATATTGCCGCTACTTAATTAAATAGATGAACTCATTTTACATTTGCAAGTCTTAATTCATCCTGAACAAAATTGGCCATGTTTCGTTCTTTCTACGCTACCAGCTCCCCGGAACAAATGACTGCCTTTTGTAGTTAACTGCTAGTACAGGTTAAAAGCTAATTAGCAGCCCGGGTTGGGTGTTAACTTCCTTATTTATCACCCGGCGCCACTCGGTGAGCGAGGGGGCGAGGGTTGGCACTTGCAGCTCCTTGCGTGGGCCGCGGTCCCGCGGGGTCGGGGCAGCGGCGCTGGATGCGTGCGGGATGTGCCGTGCGTGGCACACGGTGCCGGGCACACGGTGCAGGGCAGGGGGGGTCCTGATGCACAGAGTGCCAGTGCAGGGGGCCTGGCACATCACCCAGGTGTGCGGGATACGTGGGGATTGGCGTGTGGTGCATGGGGGTCGCTGCATGGCGCTCGGCACACGTGTGATGCATCATTTTCAGTGCGTGATGCTCGACGTGCAACGCATGGTCGCGCGTGGGGCTCAGCACAAGTGCCCGCAAGTGACACGGCACACGGGACACGATGCACGACACGTGGCCCATCATGGACGATGCACAGGGCTTGACACACAACGCACGGGGGTCAGTGCATGGGGCTTGACATGTGGCACTTGTAGCGCATCACGCAGCACCCAACCATCACCCAAGCACCCAAACGCCTCCCTGGAGAGCACCCCTCCACCTCACCACCCTGCCAAGCCACCGTGGGCTCTGCCGTGCCCAGCACAACCTCCCCGGAGGTGTCTGGGGAGAGGCCCCGCAGCAAGCACCGCCCCGGTTTTCCAAGCACGCTCCCACGCAGGCTGCTCCGGGGGTGCCCACACCAAGCGGGGATGCCTGGAGGCTGCCGAGACACCCCACATCCCACCCACGGAACCCCCCACGTGCCGCTGGCTGCGGCGGGGGGCACGGCAGGGCCGGGGGACACGGGGGACCCTGCCAGGGGGGTGGCCGGGCCACGCTGAGCCTGGCAGGAAGCCACTCCGGGAAGGCTCATCTGGTTTGACTAACAAATCGCTAACTGCTTCCCCCGAGGCAGGTGGAAGGAAGCAAGCTCCGTGGCTGTAAACAACCCCCCCGGCCCCCCGCTTCCCACCCACGGCCCCCCACAGCCCCCCCCCGAGCACTGGCCAGGGGCAGGTTGAGACAGAAAACACTTGTGCAACACCCCCTTCATGCTCTGATGCAAGCCCTGCCAGGGGGGACAGGGCCCCCCCAGCTCCTGCCTGCCGCCCAGGGACGCTGGCACCCCGAGCAGGGTGTGGGGTGACGCAGAGCTTGAGCCAGCCCAGGCTGGCCCTGCAGGACAACACCTCGCTGGCGCCTGCCATGACATTCCAGCTGCCGGTGTGACTCAAGGGGACGAGCCGAGGTGGTGGCACGGGGCAGCCAAGGGCAAAGCCGACCACGCTGGTGACACTGCGGTCCCTCTGCCAGCACCAGCCAGTGCCGGCGATCCCAAAGAGCAGCGTGCCCAGGAGAAGTGACCATTGGTGATGGCAATTGCCATCACCGCTGATGTCCAGCCCTGCTAACGGGGACATGGCAGAGGTGGCGCGGGGACGAAGTGGCGGGAGGGGACCGATAGGCATCTCCCTGGCCTTGTAAACCGATCTGCCCCCGCCTGCTGAAATAACAGCGAGGGGAGGCAGCTCTGGTTACCGGCAGTGCCGGGGGCCGGCTGGGTGCCAGCGCCCTTGGCCGAGGGCCAGGCAGCTCCGCGGGCACCGAGCGGGGACCCCCGTGCTCCCCCCTCGCCGCAGGCACCGCACGGAGCTGCTCGTCCCGCTCCCCGGCGTCACCACCCCGCCTGCTCCCTCCCTCCCCACCCGGTATTTCAGGTCTGGCACCCAAGCCGGCGCCTTCGGGAGCCAGCGGTCCCGCAGGGACATCACCCCTGCCCCGGGCCACCGCCGTGGGGATGACACCAGCCACGCCGCGTAGGAGCAGGAATAATTATCCAGGTTATCCCGAGCGGTTTTGGCTGCATCCCCTTGGCAGGGAGGGGGTCAGAGCCCGGCAGCACCAGGATGAGACGCTACCATGGCCAAAAGAGCAAAGCCTGGTGGCTGCATCCAGCCGCTCTGGGAGGAGGGATAAGCGCTCCCGGGTCCCCTGGCTCCCCCTAGGCCCCACCAGGACCCCATCCCAAATCCCTGCCATCAGCAGAAGCGAGGGAGTGGGGCCGTACGGAGCGAGGGTGATAGATAACAGCCCTCTGTGCCGGCGAGATAAATAGCCCCAGCAGCGCCAAGCTGTACTCGGCCAGAAGCTAATAGGGGCTGTCAGGGCGGTTTAGAGGAGCAGAGCATCGTTTCGGGGCCCGGCTGGGAGGACGCCGAGGGGAAGTGACAAGGAAGCTGAGCAGAAAGCGACAGGCAGTACACAAAGAGCATGTCCTCTGTAAGTGGTGATAAACCTTGGGAAAAAAAAAGAAAAGCTAAATCAGTTGTTTAGCCGATGTACCACATGCTGACAGGGCAAATGTGAAGGCTTTTATGGCCACATGGGTTTTCATTTGCAGTTATTCATAGCGGAGCCGGGCGCTTTATCTCACTTTACATTATGTGCAACCACAATGCAGACACTTGCACCGCAACGCATTGCCTCCCTGGAAAATATTAATATGTAAATGTCAGGCTCAGAGGGCAGCGAGGGAACGGCAGGCAGGGAGCAGGCCGGGAGATAAAACCTGCCCTGGAAGGGAGGGGGGCGAGCAGGACCCCCGGCCTGCACCCTCGGGTGTGCAGGAAGGGGGAGGCGAGGCTGGGATGGAGCGTGCAGAGAGGAGCTGGGTGTGCGTTTGTGTGTGGGCACACGTGTGTACAGCATGCACAGTCTCAGCTGAGAGAGATGTGTGTGTGTGTGTGTGTGTGTGAGCACAAACACGTGTGCACAACACCCTTCAGCAGAGAGGGATGAATTTGTGTGTGTGCGCTCACACACGTGTGCACAACCCCCTGTGCAGCACAGGATGCGTCACCTCTGCAGGAGGACACGCTGCCTCGGTGGCCTGACGTGTGTCACAACCCCCACAACTCCACACCACGCACACCTGAGCACCCCCACACACCCACGATAGTCCCGGGGAGCCGTGCCCACCCCGTGGGCCACCAAGCCAGGCTGGGAGGCAGCCCCGGCCGGGCAGAGCGCGCCGGCGCGGCGTGCCAGCGCCTGCACAGCCCCAGCGGGCAGCGCTCCAGCCATGCCTGCTGTTCCCGGGCTCCGTTCCTCTCCAAGAGCCTCCAGCCCCGGGGTAGTGCCAGACTGACAGCCTGGAGGCTATTTATTCGCAGGCAGAGGCAGCGGGAGCTGCTGGCGGATGCAGCCGCCTTTGTCCTACAGGGAAGTTTGCTCCCTGCCTCCTGCCTGCCCCCCATCTCCCCTGTTTTTCCACCTCCACAGCCCGATGCACCATCCAAACGCAGGGAGGCATTTGGGGGAGTTCCCAGCCCGGGGTTCCCAGCCCCAGTGCCCACTGTGCCATGGCAGGGCTCACTACAAGGGTCTGGCACACAGGGATACCAGGCAACTGCCACGCTCCTCCCACCCCAGCAGCCCTCAGCATCACCCAGCCAGGCCAAGGCGCTGGAGGTGGCACCCCGAAGGTGGTGGGGGTAGGAGAAGGGTGGGCACCACCCATCCCTGGGCTTTGCTCCTTGGCACGGTGCCCACTGGGGTGGGGGGCACCTCCGAAACGCGGCCCCCGTGGCCGTTACCAGGAGAATCGCTGGCAGCCAGCGCTGGCACGGGGACAAGCCTGGGAGGGAGGTGGCCCCCCAGCACCTCGGGGAAGGGAACAATCCCTGGGCATTTCTTTTTTGGCAGGCCCCAGGTGCCCCCCCTGCACCCCCCGTCCTCCTCCCGCGCTCGGGCGCGGGGACACAATTAAATCAGTGTTCTGCTAACAATCTGCCGGCTAATAAGACATTTTCCTCCCTCTCCCTCCTCCCCCCCACTCCACCCCAATCCGTGTGTGATGGGAGCGCTTTGATATGAGAGTGGACTCTAATGGGTTCGGTGTAAGGGAGCCTTAATTTATTACGTGCCTGTAATTGATGTTTGTATAAAGTAGCTCTTACAGCTCCTCAGAGCGGGAGATGAAAAGCAATCAGTCAGCCATTTGCCTCCAAAGGAAGGAGAGAGGAGAAGACAGACAGCGAGAAAGAACCAGACATACTCATCAAGCCTGAAGAAAAACCCAGAAAACGAGGGAACAAACAAAATCACCCCTGCACAGCCTCACCAGCAGCTCCAGCACCGCTGGGTATCACCGCCAGCATCCCTGGGTACCACCACCAGCATCCCTGGATATTGCTACCAGCATCCCTGGGTATCAGCATCAACATCCCTGGGTAGGGCTGCCAGCACCCTTGGGTATTACTGCAAGCATCTCTGGGTACTGCTGTCAGCATCCCTGGGTATCAACACCAGCATCCCTGGGTACCACTGCCAGCATCCCTGGGTATCAACACCAGCATCCCTGGGTACCACTGCCAGCATCCCTGGGTATCAACACCAGCATCCCTGGGTATCAACACCAGCATTCCTGGGTACTGCTGGCAGTCCCTGACAACCACCATCAGCGTCCTTGGGTACCACCACCAGCATCCCTGGGTACCACTGCCAGCATCCCTGGGTACCCCCCTGGGTACCAGCTGCCACAACCCTGGGTATCCCACTACCCCCACATTCCCAGGGCCGGATCTTGGTGGGAATGCTGGGGCAGGCACCTCGTGGAGCCGTGGCAGGGCAGGATGGGGCCCCCTCCCGCGCTGGCCGGGGCTGATTAGGCTGCAGCAGCCGGTGCTGAGCTGCTCTAATGACGGCGGGCGCTGGGGAGTCACGTGCAGCCCAGCGCCGGCTGGGGAGCCGTACGTCACCGGCCCCGGCAAAAAATCGGTGCTAAATTGAATCAATCCATCTTGGAAATGGCTCTTGTCAGCCAGTGTCAGGGAGAGCGTCTGCAGGAGAGAGATCAGGCGGGGGCAGGCCGGCGAGGGCCAGGCGGGCGGCACTGCTGCCGCGGCACTGCCGGGTGTCTCCTGACCCCCACATATGCTGGATATGGGGGGTCCTCCTGCTGTCAGAGCAGGATGGGGATCCTCGTCCATCCAGCAGGGAAAGCAGAGCCTGGAGCAGACTGCGTGCCTCAGTTTCCCCACACTCTGTGCTCCCTATCTGGTGAAGGAGGGCAGCTGCACACCGGGTAAAACCCCAGGAAGGTTGGAGACCCCCCCAGTGCCCACGTGCTTCCCAAAAGCGTGCCCAGGGCAGAATGTGCCAAGCTGGGAAGGACAATTCTGCACCAGGGAGACAAAGACGCCGGCACTTGACACAAATATAGATGGATCCTCGGAGTACGGACCCCGCAGCCTGGCAAATTAAAACGTAGCGCAAAAGGGGGGACGGAAACAGCCCCGGTGATTGATTTTCCATCCAGACATTCAAACCAACCGAATATGTCACCCAGACAAGCCCTCGGAAAGCGGCGGCAAGCCCAGATTTATCCTGCGCTTGGACCGGAGACCATCAATCCCTATCCAGCCCTGGGAAATGGCTTCACGCCCCTGCCTTCCCATCACGGTGCCATCCCGGGCCAGCAGTTGGGATGGGCACCACGATGGGGACACGGGGCACAGGAGCCGTCACCGCGCCAGGAAAGAGGATCCAGGCACAGGGACACATACCCAGGCTGCTAACGAAGGCAATTAGAGGGGAAAGCATCCCTCGCACCGCTTCTCCTAATTAAGAACCATCCAATTCCCCAACCCGCCTGTTCCCCGGCTCCGGTACAGCCTGTTATTTACCTGCAGCTAATAGGTTGGGCGCAGTTAATGATAGTCTTGTATCAAATGGCTGGATCTTGGCTTCTGACAGCTTTAAAGACCCGTCTCGGGGACACGAGGGTTTCTAATTACGGGGTTCGTCACGGGAAGGCTGGGTTCAACGCCAGTCACTCTCCCCGGGTGACATTTCTGCCCGGATTGGAAATCTAAACACAGCCCAGCCAGTTAAGGTTAAAAATACGGCGCTTGACAAGACAAGGGATCATAATTTGGGTCACCGCCGGGTTTAATTAATTGGAATGGAGCAATCAAAGCACAGCGTGCGGTAATTACAGCCCCGGTTGGGGCAGGGCTGGGGGAGGCGAGTGAAGGGATGGAGGGGATGCTCCCCACCATGGGGACGGGCAGGGAGGCATCGCCCTCGCCCCGGGGTGCGGGCAGGCATCGCGTGCAAGGAGCTGGCAGGGCAGGCAGGGAGACGCAAAGGAAGAGAGCTGGGAGCTTCCAAGCACGCCATTCCCAGCGGATCACACCGGCCCCACGGGAATGCTGGCCAGGCAAAGCGGGTTCCATCCCCAGTGTCCCCATCCCCACAGTGCCACGCGGCCGCAGCCCAGGCTCCCAGGCAGCACCACGGCTCTGCCGGGGCCGCGACGAGTGATTTATTTTCACCAATTACCAGGGCACTTTTCCCTTCGCCAGGACCACGCTTAATTGATTGGAACCTATTGAAAACAAATTAACCAGCACTGGGGCGCAGGGACCTGTTTATGGCTCCTCCGTGGGGCAGCAGGGAGGACACGTGAGTGGCCCTGACACGTGGGTGATGCACTTTGGGATCAGGGGAGGAAGGTGGGACAACCCAAATATCCCCCTAAATATCCCCCCAGCGCTGCTCTGCTGATGTGCAAGGGGAAACTGAGGCACGGAGCAGCATGGAGCTCACATCCTGGCACTTCCTTGCTGGAAAAGCTCTCTCTGGTGAGGGCAGGAGTGAAATGTTCCTGCCCACCGCAGCGCCCCGGAGGAGGGATGCTCACGATGGTGACCCCATTAAGCGAACCCAGCTAGCATTAATTTGACCCCATCCGCCGCGCGCTAATCAGCTGTAACCGTGGCACCCAGCTCAATCCAAATTGATTTACCGAGGCTGGAAATGGATACAAATGTGATTAAAGGCTTTTTATTTTCCATAGGTCCTCTCTAAAATGATTTAAATCAATTGCTACGTGCAGGGTCCTCTTCCTCCTCCCCGGCCGACCCCGCGGCGCCACGCTGTCGGCCGAGACGGGGGGGAGTAACACCCCACTTTCCACATCTACCCCGCAGAACCCACCCGGAGGGGAGCAGCACCCCAATTTCCCCCGCTGACCCCCCGGCACCCCTCGCTGGACCCCTCACATCCTTCATGGGCGGGATGCCGGCGCGCCGGGCGGCCCTGGCGAGCGATCAAAGCCCATTAGGCTGAGCGCCGATGCGCGCCCGTTGTTCGTCAATTATTCAAACAATAATTGCACCCTTATTTAAAGTCTAGTCTTGCGTGCGCGGCACTGCAGGCTGCCAAGGCCCACGTTAGATTTACACCCCCGGCGCGCTCCCGCCGCCAATTAATTAAGCAAACACATTCCTCCGCACGCTCTCAGGTGTGCAACCTGCCCGGTTCAGGTTCAGCCCGGCAGCGCCGACACATCCCCACCTGGGCAAGGGGT
Source organism: Eopsaltria australis (assembly GCA_034509425.1). Lineage (NCBI taxonomy): Eukaryota > Metazoa > Chordata > Aves > Passeriformes > Petroicidae > Eopsaltria > Eopsaltria australis. Next base: position 1,074,410 of record JAVTVJ010000403.1, read on the forward strand.
CACAGCCTCTGGGGGGGCTCCCTGTTTTTAGGATCTCCCTTGGGATGGCTGCTCTTGCCCTACTCCAAAGCTGATTAAGCAGTTCCCTCATCGCTTCCCCACAAATTTTCCCAAAATTGGGGAAAAAGAGCAAGAAGGAGGGGGTTGACACCAGCGTCCATTGTTAGGGGCCCCCCTCGTCCCCAGCAGTCCCTAACAAGGGGGGAGGCTGGGAGTGACAGTCACCAAGAGGTCAATTCATTCATCTGGCCATGTTATTACAAGTCCAAATTTATTGTCACCGGGCCACATTAGCGCTGGCACGGAGGACGCGAGGTTGCACCCCTACTGAATAAGCAGATAAATGAAAGACATCTGGAGAGCAGAATGAAGGGGCAGATTATTAATGCTGAAATTTAGAAGCCAAGGTCTAAGCCACGAATCCATCAGCGCAACCAGTTATGTCCAATAAATTAGGAGAGATAAGGATTGAAGGATGGTATATTAAAGGCAACATTCATTTCTGAACTGGCACGAGGGCTCGCAGGCATCCTGCCTCCGCAGGGTTAACCCTTGCTGGGCAGGGATGTGGGATGTGGCAGAGCTGGGGAGGCCGATGGTCCCTGCACAGAGCCCACCCTGCCACCAGCTGCCTGATTTGGGGTTGTCACCAGTGCTCACCAGGGGGTGTGAAGGAGGGTACAGCACATTGGAATGGGCACAATGATGGAGGTGCAAGGTGGTAACGGAGAGGCTGGCACAGGAGCACAGGGCATCCCATGACCACCACAGGGCAGGGAGCACAGGGGTCCCCAGCCCATCCTCCCCAGTTAAGGGTGGCCTGGGGGTCTGTGTGGCTCCTCGCAGCATCTGTGACCTGTGTCCCTGGGCTGGGGTTCAGCTGGCCCGGATGGCTCTTTGGAGACTCATTGCCATGGGTGACAGGTAAGGACTGAGGGGACAGAGCCTGTCCGGCCACCCCAGCCCCAGGCTGGGCAGCTGTCACCAGGAATTGTCCCCCTGTTCCTCCTCCTTTGGCTGCCTGCCACCCACAGCCCCCATCCCACCCCACCCCGCAGGTGCCACCACACCAGCACCTCCTGGCTGTGCCTGCCTCAGCTGCCCCAATGGCATCACCACGGGATGGCAGGATCTGGCAACCTGAGAACACTTCAGTGCCTATCCTGCTGATGTGAGGCTGCAGCCTGGCACCTCCAGGATACATTTTTCCCTGGGGAAAGCAAGGGGACATGGCAGGCCAGGGACCCATGACCTGCTCTGTGGCACAGCCCCAGGGACAAGTGAGCACCCCCATGTCATGATGCTGGGAAAAATCAGGATTTTTTGCTCCCAAGGATGCAGTTTGTCTGGGTGACTGCTCAGCAGCGGGGCCACCCACCTGTGTCTCCCCTTGGCACCCCACAAATGGCATTTTGGAGGAGAGATGAGATAAAACGGGGAGATGATGGCGAAATGGGGGATTCTCTGATGCTGGTCCCTCCTGTACCAGCTGCAAAGGGATGTAGGGCAGGAAGGCACACAGGGCCCCCCAACACTGACCTGGCCCCCACAACACCACCCGAGCCCCCTGCCCAGTCCCAAACCCTCCCAGCACCCCCACAGCTCCAGCCTCCCCAATGCTCCCAGGGGTTTCAGCCTTTCCTGTGCTCCTGCTGGTTTCAGTGTTTTTCCCCCTCCCCACGGTGGCTCCCGAGCAAATTTCAACCAGCCTCATCTGGCATCTGAGGGATTTGGGATTTGTTTAAGCTCTTTTCACCCGCTGGACTTTAATCGGCGCGTTTGCCTGACCTCCAGCCCCGGCGCTACCCCGGCTGTGCCGGCGGTGCCGCCCGAGGGTCCCGGCTCGGGGCGATTTCCAGCGCCGAAGCCCGGGGCTGCCCCCAGGATAGCTGGGATTAGCTATCAAATAACTTTGCATTTAAACCCTTTTTAACAGGGCTGGAGGTCGGGAGGGTAAGGGCAGAGGTTAAGCCTGGCCGCGGCCGGGCGCTGACCCCGCGGCCGGGGACGCCGGAGAGGGGACGGGGCGGCACGGGGGCCGGGGGTGCGGGACCCTCGCCCCGGCCATGCCACCCACCCGCTTCCCCTTGCACGGTGGCACCGGGGAGGGGGCGGCTCGCAGTGGGGTGTCCTCACAGGGGGGGTGTCCCCAAAGGAGGGGTGTCCCCAAAGGAGGGGTGTCCCCACGGCCCCCAAGCCTCGCCACCCCCGTCACTTACTGAGGCTCTGCAGCAAAGACGACCAGCTCTTCATCTCCAGCATGGCGGGGGTCCCGTGCCCCCCTCCCCAGGCCGGTGCTCAGGCTGCTGGGGGGGCGCAGGGCCGGTCCCGCACCCCGGCAGAGGGAGGCACAGCCCCGGCGCTGAGCCGCCGGCGGGTGACAGCGACCATTTTATTCCCTTTTAACTCTGCCTGCGTGGCTCCGGCGCGCTCATCCTCCCCCTCCCCGCCGCCCAGGCTGGTCCTGAGTTGGGGAGCTTTGCTTTTCCCTCCCTTCCCTCCTCCTCCCTCCTTGCACTTGATAGCAGCCTTGTCAAGACCGCCGAGCTGTGCTGACCCCTGCCCTGGCGCTGCTAATTAAGGCGGCACAGTGACAGCCCCAGTGCCTCGCCACCGCTCCGCGGCACCGCTGCTCCTAATTGGAGACGCTTTTGAGTTCTCAAAAACCACCCAGTTGGGGCTGGGGGTCCTGGGAGGGTCCTGCACCCATGCCAGGGGGTGGTGCTGCAGGGGGATGCAGCGCCCAGCCTGCACCCATCAGCGTCCTGGATATCGAGATCCCAGAAATTATGGAGAAGCTGATGCAAAATTGGGTAAAACAACCCTGAAGTCAGGAGGAAAGTGGGACTGGGATGGATGAAGGTGAGCAATTCCCTCGGGAACGACCCTCTCATGAGGGGCACCTCGTGCTGGGGCCTCCCGAGGTATTTTTGGATGGTGAGGAGTGAGGGCAGCGGGCATGGCAGGCAGCCAGGACGCGGGGCTGTATCTCCCTGCGGCAGAGCAGGGGCTGGCGGGGGTATCAGCCGGGACACCTGGCTCCTGCCCCCGTCCCGATCCCCCTGCTGAGACCCTGAGCATCCCGGGGAGCCCCAGCACGGCTGGGGGAGCTGGAAGGGGCACACCAGCACCCACCCATCCCCGGGGCCGTGTCCCCTGGGCCGTGCCAGCAGCCTGACGGATCTATTGTGTCGTGACAGACGAGCTGTTTTATCGCGGCGAGGGAGCCAGCGCCAGCCGTCAGGCTGACCCCGCCGGCGGGCTGAGGAGAAACAGAAGAGGGCTTGTATCATCCGGGGGGTCAGAGGGCACGGAGGCAGCCGGACCCCCCCGCGCTCCCAAATTCCTGGGATGCACGCCCAGGCAGGCAGCTGCGTGCGGCCCCTGAGCCGCAGGTGGGGGCTGGCAGGGTGTGGGGACAGACGCCCCCCCTCAGCACCCCCAGTCCCTGCGCTGCCAGCCCAGCCTCCCCTTGTCATCCCTGTAGCATGGGGACTGTGCCCTGAAACGGTGTCCCCAAGCTGCCGTGTCCTGCAGCATCGCTGAACTGATGTCCCCAGTCTGTCCTGTCCCACAGCACCCCTGAAACAGTGTCCCCAACCGGTCCTGTTTCACCCCCAAAATTGTGTCCCCAACTGCCCCATCCCACTGCAGAAACTGCCACCGCAGGGGGATGCAGATGGATAAGGATACTCACAACCACCCCAGTGTCTCCCAAGCCAAACCAGCAAGCCAGGGGTCACCATTTTTCCTATGCCACCCCAAAATTCGGTGTCACCTCCATGTCAGGGTTCTAGTGAGACAGGTAGTGTGGGATGCCGAGTGCAGCCAAGATTCACATGGAATTTATTAGAAATCACATCCCCAAGGCCAGAGCAATGTCCCAGCACAGGGAGATGGGGATGTTTAGTAGGACCCCACTCCCTGCTCCCAGCAGCAGGAGTTCTGGGCAAGCACTGAGCAATGCTGTCCCCGCCCAAAACTGTCCCCAAGACTCACATCCCTCTGGGATCAATCCCACTGGGCTGACATCCCTGGCATCAGGCATGGACAAGCTGTGGGGGCATGATGGTGCCAACCATGTGGGTCAGAGCCTGTCTCTGCCCCCTCACCCTGGCACTGGGGGTCTGTGTGGGCCAGTGGGGCGTGAATGCCCCCTGGAACCTCTCTGAGCTCCCCATCCCTTCCTCCCCTCTCTTCCAGCAGCCTTTGTGCCGCCACCGAGCCGGCACCTCCAGGGTGGACGCATTAAGGCAGCACAAAGCAGAGCCGAGAGGCATTTCGGGTGCAATTTTCCCTGCTCCATTATTGACAAACAAGCTGCTTTGTGCAGGTGATGCCGAGGCCAGCGCGGCAGCTGGGACACCGTGCCACGCCGTGCTGAGCTGTGCCAGCTGGACAGCCCCGCTCCTGCCCCACAGCCAGCCACGCTGCCCTGCCATCCGCCACATCCTGGGTCACCCAGATCCATGTCACACCTGAAAACCAAGGGGGGAGAGGCGGGGGGATCACTCTGGGCTGAGAGGTGCCCGGGAAGGCGCCGGCATCACAGCCGGGCAGCCCCTTTCCCCCGGCCGGGGCGGCTGGGCACAGCGTGCGGCGAGTCTGTCGTTAGCGCCGTGCCAAACCCAAAGTGGCTGCTTCGGAACGGCAATCCAATAAAAGTGCTACTTGTCTATTTATCATCCTCAGGGCTTTTTATCACAGTGCAGATGGCTGCTACCTTCGCAAGGCACAGCAGTGTGCTGGCACGCGCCCGCCGCACAGAAGCTCGGGCGCCGCGGAGTCTGTGCGTACACCTGCGAGGAGCCGGCGGCCGCCTGCTCCGGAGGAGCCGGCCGGGAGCCGGGCAGTGCCGCCTGCCAGCGCCACGGCACTCCAGGACACACCAGGTCCCCGCCTGGGTGGTGTTTGCACCGGGCATCTGCACCAGGGATGGGCATTGGGCATTGGGCATTTGCACTGGGGATGTCCGCTGGGCATCCACACTGATCATTCGCACAAGGTGTGTTTGCCTGGCGCATTTGCATCAGGGATGGGCACACTGGGCACTGGCACTGGGCATTCCTCATCCCTGGAAGTGTTCAAGGGCCAGGCTGGACAGGGCTTGGAGCACCACGGTCTAGTGGAAGGTGTCCCTGCCCATGGCAGGGGGTTGAAATGAGGCAATCCTCAAGGTCTCTTCCAACCCTAACTATTCCACAGTTCCATGATTTGCACTGGGGATGTTCATGAGATGCTGGCACAGGGCTGTTGCAGTGGGCACGTTCACTGGGCACTTGCAGGTGGTGTTTGTTTGCACCGGGCACCTGCACTGGGCATTTGCAGCGGGGGTTATTAGCGGGCGTTCCAGCGGGCACCCGCAGCCTGTCATTACCCGGCTGGGCGGGCTGTGGGCAGCAGCAGCAGCGGCAGCAGCGGGCACAGGGCGGTGGGTGGGAGCCGCTGGAGCAGGTGATTAAAGCTGTATTAAGTGTCTGTCTGCACGCGGGAGAAAACACACCTAATTATCCACCGGAGTCGGCCGGGAGGGAGGAGCGGCCCCGATCGCAATCGCGTAATGAAGTGGAACGCGGGGCCAGGCCTGGCGCGGGCGGTAATTAAAAGGCAGCAAAGCCAGAATTGCAACGGTGGCGGGCAGCGGGCAGGGTCCCAAACCCGGAGCCTCTGCCTGCCGTGGGAATCCCTCCTCAGGGAGCCCACTCACATCCCCGCTCCAGGACAGCGGCCCGTGCACCGCGGCCTCAAGTCCCACCTCCTTGCGCCAAATCCCCCCGCTATGGCACAACACCGGCGCACTCCAGCAAAGCCACCCGGCTGCCAGGATGCGGTGCCAGCACCCCCGCCCTGCCCGCGGGCGCCGGGCAGGCTCCGCCGTGGCACCGTTGCATGGGCGTCGAGCGGGGCCCGCTGCGCGGAGGCGATGCCGGGACACGGAGGGCCGGCGCCGCTGGAAAAGGCGGCGGCGAGGCGGCAGGGGCGGCCGGCCCCACCTCTTGCAGCGGAGCCAAAGCCTCCAACCCACGCCGCCGCTCCCCGAGCGGGTCCGGCGGGTCAGGAGCGCCCCGGGCAGACGCCGCGTCGCCCTGCCTGTGCCCGGCGTCCGCAGCACCGCTGCAGGGACCCCACGCCCGCGCCTCCCCCCCGGTCCGGCCGCCCCAGCCGGTTGGGAAGCGGCCGGGCTTGCCCGGGAATGCCGCTTGCATCAGCCCCGGCCTGGCTGGCACCGCTGGCAGGCGGGGACGTGCAGTGCTGGCGGGCAGCACGCTGGGGTCAGGCCCTGGAGAGACGCAGCAGGGATAAGGGCATCCCTGGCAGCGCCATGGGGACCCGCACATCCCGTGGGGATGGTGGCACGGGGGACACTCAAGAGGGGCAGTGACCATCCATCCCATCTCCCTGTCATTCCAACTGCAGCACACTGCGGTGCCAGCACTCACAGCCCCATCCATGGCACGGTGACAATCTCTACTACAACGTGTGGCACGGTGGCAGGCGCTGAGGACACAGGAGGACGTCCCCTCCTTCTCCTCTCCCTGTCTTTTTCTCCTTCTAATGTTTTTTTTCCCTCCAAGCTCTCCAGAACAAAGTACACACTCTACCTCTTCAAACCCACCACCATCTGTCCGTCCGTCTGAGCGCCGCAGCCCCGCCGCTCCGAGCGGCCGCCTCCGAGCAGATGGTGACAGGGGAAGGACAAGCCGCTGCCACACAGGGCCTCGACGGCGGCGGGTCACGGCGGCTCCATCGGCCCTGACCTCCTCATCCTCCTCGGCACGGTAATTACCCCGCGCGCCGAGCAAACAGCCTGCGCCGGGTCATTGTGCCGGACACCAACAAAGGGCGGCCGACGGCGGGACCTCCCGACCCCTGCCAGCCCCTGCCGACCCCCGCCACCCCTGCCCTCTGCCAAAAGAGCAATAAATCAAAGGGACGGGACGGGGACAGGCTGGCAGGCGGGGATGGGGATGGGGACTCCCTCCCCACCAGCACGTGGGTGCACCCCCAGCACCTGGGCGATGAGCCCCCCTGGATTAGTGATGCCGTGCAAAGCATGGGGGGCATCCCCCTCCTCGGCGGAGGGGACGAGTCCCTGCCGCCCTTGGGGACACGCGCAGGCTGCGAGTGCTCCCAGGCCGAGCGCAGAGGAGTCAGGGATGTTTCCTCCCCCTCCACCCTCCGGTCACAGCCCGTTAATGGGGAATTTCATGGGTGCGGCACAGCGGAGCGCGGCCGGGAACATGCCGGAGCCATCTGCTCGCAGGACCTGGGGCTGTCGAGCCGCCCTGACCTCGGCAAGGCAAACAATTTGCAGGAGCAGATGTCGCACCCTCCCTTCCCCCCGGGTATGTGGGTGTGTCACCCCCCAGGCTCGGCACCCCCACAGACCCCCGGCACCTCGGGGTGGTCCCTTGCACCGAGCTGGGGGCACAACCGGAGAGCAAAGGCACATCACAGAGACCTGGGAATCTCGCTGCAGGAGTGACACCCCCAAAATGTGGGGCCTTTGGGAATCTGGGCATGGCACAGCGGTGCAGAGGATCCCTGCTTCCTCCTGGCACACCAGCCAGGTGCCACCTCACCGGTTGCCATCCCCCTGTGCCCGCTGGCAAGAATTTGGAGAGCCGGCTGTGCCCACAGAGCTCATACCCTGCCACCCCCCTGCCCTGGCAGCAGCGCACAAAGGTGCCTGGCTCTGTCAGCACCCGCACGAAGCACGACATGGCACGGGGGCAAAGGTGCTCCGGCAGCAGATCCCGCCTGGATCCAGGCTGGTTTCCCGCAGGTCCCCGGGAGTGGCTTGCACCGGTGTCTTTCGGACTGATTAAAATTCATTCTGCATGATTTAGGACCTAATCTCGGTGAAACTCCACAGCGCTTTATTAATAGCGCATTAGTGGATAATTCATGCGTTCGGATGAAAAATCAGCCCGTGTTATTCTCCGGGAGGGGGGGACACGCTGGGGGGGGACACGGGCGCGGGGAGGGGGGCACCCCGCTCACCCAGCCTCCCGCACCTCCCCGCCGCCGCCGCATCCCGGCGAGGCAGCAGCCCTTCTGACAACTGCCACCACTCATTAATCTTGACGAGTTTTCTGCTGAATATTCTTCCACAGGCTTTCAAACCGTTCACTAATTGCAATTAATCACTTACCGAAACAGATGTCAGGAACAATGGAATTGGGAAGTCTGGAGGCTTGATAAAGCTGTCAGAGGAGCGCGCTCGTGTGGCAGCGGGTGCCAAAAGGCGCTGGCAACACCTTCCCCCAGCCATGTGCTGGGGGGACCCGGTGACCCTGTCCTGCCCGCGTGGCATCTGTCCACCCCAGAGAGGGAAAACGCACGGAGAGGGGGCACGGGGGGGCTCTGTGTCCCCAACAGCCACCAGCGAATGGGATGGGGACGTGGGAACTGGTTTTTGGTGGTGGGAGCGGCACACCTGCAGGGAATGCCACGGATCCCATCAGCACGGCTTCACCCTGACACAGGGGTGGTTCGGGCTCTGCTCTCCATCAGGAGAGCTGCACGGAGCCCCAGCGGGGCGTCACGTCCGCCGTGCCTCGCGCAGGCGACGGCACGTTCCCCGTCCCTGCCAGACGCCGCTTTAGCACCAGCAGGGATCCAACAGCCTTCCCCGGCAGGCGCGCCACGCTGTTTACCCATCACACATGAAAGGTGCCGAGCTGACAGCTCCAGAGATGGGGAGAGAGCTCCCGGAGACACTGACAGGGCCAAGGCGCCCACGCGCCTTCGCTTCCTGCCCTTGGGGACCCCAAAAGCCACCCCGTAAGTGACCCCAGCAAGGGGCAGCCCCCGGGCCTCTGATCCCCTGCAGCTTTATCAGCTGCAGCTCTGCACAGCCCCACACCTTAGCTGGTCCCTCCAGCTTGAAGATATCCTTTGGGAACAAGGTGAGGACAGGCTGGGAGAGGGAGCACTTTCCCAGTCCCTCATGAGGCAGAGGATGCTGCACAGCCTGAGGCCACCACACACAATTAGCCCTGAGTCCCCCAGCTACTTTGGGGACACCACCGTGGGGACACCCACACCCTCCCAGCAGGCAGAGCCCGGGGGATTGGAGCATCCTTGCGGGGCTGGCACAGCACGAGCCCAGCCCAGGGCTCGCGACCGGTGCGGCCTCGACACATGTTACAATAAATATTCCGCACAGACACCGTTCCATATGTATGATCCGGTGGGGTGATGATTTTTCTACTGATCACTGGAAGTGACAGCTGTGCGGAGAGCAGGAGAAACAAAGGCACCGACTGCTCTCCCCGTTACACTCCGCTAGCGACATGATGGTGTGACACGGAGCGGCAGCATCTGGTGGCATGGGGACCGGCAACCGGCACGGGACGCCTGTTAGCGCCTGCCACAAAGGGGTGGCCACGGGGTGGGGACAGGGGGGAAATAAGGATGGGGTGGCCATGGGAATGGGGTGATGAAGGAAATAGGGTAGAAATAAGGATGGGGTGGCAACGGGGACAGGGTGGCGATAATGATAGGGTGGCAATAGAGATGACACGGTCATGGGAATGAAGTGACCATGGGACCAGCGTGGAAATAAGGATGAAGTGGCAATGTTGAAGGGGTGGCCATGGAGATGGAGTGGAAATATGAATGGGAGAGCAATGGGGACAGGGCAGCATGGGGACAGGAATGGGGACAGGATGTTGATGGGTACTGGGTAGCAATGAAGATGGGGTGGCCATGGGACACCAGTGAGGCTGAGGTGAAAAGAAGGATGGCGTGGCAACATGGTGACAATGGGAATGGGGTAGCAAAGAGGGTGACAATAGGGATGGGGTGGCCGTGGCAATAGGATCGAATAAGGATGGAGTGGTAATGGCAACAGGGTGGCAATGGGGACAGGATGGGAATGGTGTGGAAATATGGAAAGGCATTGGTGTGGATGGGATGTCAATGGGAATAGGGCAGAAATAAGGATGGGGTGGCCATGGGGATGGCTCCCATCAGCCCTCTCATGCCCCACACCAGCACCCAGCCCCTCCATCCTGCCCTCCTGCCCCCGCAGTGGCTGTGGGATGGGTACCAGGAGCACCCGGCCACCGCAGCGCCCGGCCCAGGCAGGGTCAATATTTGCATTTGATTTGCAAGCGTTTCCTCCCCTCAGATAACGGCGGGGCCGCCGCACGTACGGGAGGGAGAAGCGCTGGGTTGGGTTAATTATTAGCGAACATGCAAATTCCCCCTCCATGAGATAACAATAAACACCGTGATTTCAGCGAGATAAACAGGGCTCTAAATTTCCAGCAGCCTTTACTGGTGTAAAAATAAGCGTCCCTTATTTATTTAGCTCCTTTGAGAAACCACATCAGTCCCCAAACACAGTCTTTTACTGTCAAGCTACAGTAGAAGCCTTTATAGGCGGCGAAGATCCTGACAGCTACCCCTAGCACAACCATCTTTTATTCATGCTCATAATATAAACTGTATTGCCTGAGAAACAAAAGGATTTAACTCGCTGCTGGCCGGGTGGCAGCGGCCGAGCCGAGGTCCCTGCTGGGGGCACGTGGTTGGGATGTCTTTGCTCTGACATCCCACATCTCCTCATCCCTCAGGATGCCTCCTCCTAGGGACAGCGCTGAGACAGACCCCTGCTCTGATGCATCAGCACATCCACAGATAAAATAAGCCAAAATAACAATCCCTCTCCAACCTGGAGCCATTAGGCAAAGCCTCCGAGCTCTGCGGTTCCGAATCCCACCCTGCCTGCACAGACGCAGGAAGAGCAGCGGTTACAAGAGTGGTTCGTATTTAATAATGCAATTTATATTCCACTCTCAACATAAACTATTGTAAAGGCACACTAATGTAAAAATACATCTGGCTTGTCAATAGTTTATCTTCTGGATCTGCATCTAAATCCCTGGGCATTCTTGACTTATGGCTGCACCAGTGTCTAATGAATAAAAAGGTGCAAATTATAGGCCTTGCTTTAATGCTCATCATAAAATTAGATGATAGTTGCAAAAGCTGCATTCTCCTGCCCACAGTGCAGCAATGGTAAGCTATAAATAAAGTGTATTTAATGTATCCCAGCGCTGCGCAGAGCCAGGAAACAGTATGTTACTGCACAGCCTTCAATGGATCCGCCACCAGTTCAATGAAGTGATAACTGATCCATCATGTGAATTTATGTTAACTGTCTGCTCGCAAAGTCACGGCCCCAGCACTGTAAATAGCCCACAATCCTTCCAGCCCGGCCTGCCTGCCAATAAACCTGTCACCGGCAGCTTGGGAGCAGCCACCTTAGGACACCGCAGACAAACCATTACAGCTTGGGTTTCCTCCTGGTTTTTCCATCGCCGCCGTGCCTTGCTTTACCCACAGCCCAGCACCTCCCTCCTCAGGGCTTCCCGACCCCGTGAGATGCTTTTCCACCTCCCTGGAGCTGTCACATCAGGGATGAGGGAAGCCCAGATGGGATCCGGGGGGCTGGCGGGTGCGTGCGTGGGATGGCTCCCGTTCTGGCAACAGGAAAACGATGGGAAGCGGGGGACAGACTGGAAGTGGAGCTATTCCAGTTCCTGTGATGGGGTGGGATGCAGAGCCAGGAGGACATGGGCTCACTGGATGGGGACAGAAATGTAACTGCATCGTGACTGGAAAGCATCCTCCTCTGGCAGAGATGTGTGTCCCAGGGCTGGCACCTGGGAAGGAGACATCCCTGGGAAGATGATGATCCTGGGAAAATGTGGTCAGGAAGGAGATGTTCCTAAACATGTGGTCCCCAGGGAGGAGACATTCTCAAGAAGATATTGCCAAGAACCAGATGTCTTTGGGAAGGAGATGTCCCTGGGAAGATGATGTCCTAGGGAAGGACACATCCCCAGGTAGGGGATGACCTTGAGAAAATGTGGTCCCTGGGAAGGAGATGTCCCCAGGGATGTCTTTGGGAAGGAGATGTGTTCACGAAGAAGACATCCCTGGAAGGAGATGTCCCCAGCAAGAAGACATCGCTGGGAAGGTGTCATCCACAGGGAGTTGTCCCTGGGAAGAAGATGTCTCTCGGAAGATATCATCTCCTGGAAGGAGACATCCCCCGCAAGGATGTCCCTGGGAAGGTGTCATCCACAGGGAGGTGTCTCTGGAAAAGTGTCAGGAAGAGGATGTCCCTGGGAAGATGTGATAGTCAGGAAGGAGACGTGCCTGAGAAGATGTCTCCAGAAAGACACAGTCCTGGGGAAGAAGATGTTCCCAGGAAGCAGACATATTTGGGAAGGAGATGTCCCCAGGAAGGAGACATCCCTGGGAGGACGTCATCCCCTGGAAGGTGACATCCCCCTGGCATGGATGTCCCAGGGAAGAAGACATCCCTTAGGAAGGAGACATCCCCCTTCAAGCAGCCCAAACCCATGGAGCCCCAGTAGGGACAGACAGGGGACACAGTGACCCTTGGGGACTGAGGTGGCACCCGGAAGGACACGGGGGACACCGCGCCCACAGGAAGCAGCGTTCGCCATCACCCGGCTCTCATTAACGCGGTGCTGAGCAGCCCCTAATAATAGCAACAGTAAATTCTCCTACCCAATTCGGGTCCATTTCTATAAATAATGTAGAATCTTTTTATTTACTGACAGGTTGTAAAAGTATCAGTGAGAATAATGTGAAATCAGGCGCTGCTGAATAATTCATGGCAGCGGCTCCGCTCTCCCCGTCCCCGCGCTCCCCTGGCCCCGGCGTTTACACGACAGCACCTTGCGCCCGGGTTTATCTCATAAAAACCAGGACTAACGACCTGGCACTAATTCTTTATCAACAGGGACTTTTACAGCAAGGGGAGGAGGAAGGAAATAGAAAGAAATAAAAATAACCCCGGGTGCACCCTATAAAAAATGCATGGGCCCATGTCCTCGCCTCTGCACGGAGCCAGCCATCCCCAGCTCCTCCCATCTGCAATTCCCCACAGCCCCTCCAAAAACTAGTGTTAATTAGCAGGACCCACAGCCCCACACTGGCTTTCTGGGGCAGGACGAGTGGCACAACCCTGCTGGGACATGGGGACACCGACATGACCCATGGGAACATGAGGAGGACTGATGGAGAGACTGGCAGGGCCCATGGGGACAATGGCAGGAGCTGTGGGGATGATGACAGCACCCGTGGGAATGATGGTAGGAGCCTTGGGGACACCAACAAGACCCACGGTGATGCTGGCAGGAGCCATGGGAACACGAGCAAGGCCCATAGGGATGATGGCAGGACTCAAGGGGATGGTGACAGTACCCACAGGGATGGTGACAGGACCTATGGGGATGGACCCATGGCAGGACCCATGGGAACACTGTCAGGGCCCACAGGGATAATGGCAGAATCCATGGGGACAATGGCAGGATGCTCCCCTCAGGGATGCCAGCCTGGGGCAGCACAGCCCAGCTGGGGGGAGGATGGGTTAAATTTGGGCAGAAAAACCTGATCAGTGGGGCAACTAATCCCTGTAAGAACCTGATCCAGTGTCTCTCATCCCTCTTGCCACCACTGAGGGTGACGGGGACAGTGGGGACCCCCCCCTGCAGCCACCCCCATCCCCTCCCCAGAACAATACCTACCCACTGCTGTTTTGATGTGCGGCACAAAGCCGGGAGAGCTTTCCATGTAACATGATAAAAGCAAGTCCCCAGCCAGCACAATTATTTGATAATTCTCCCTTAACACCCATCAAATTAAAGCAATGTCCAAGGGCTGCCTGAAGTGGCACTGATAGGTATTAAACTTTAATGAGATTTAATGGCACTGCCCTACTTTTTAAGCGCTCGGGCCTACATTTATGAACATTTAATTTCCCAGGCCCTGACCTCTTTTTTTTTCCCCCCTTTTCCCCGTGGCCCCCCCTGCCCGCCTGCCGGCACAGCTGGATTCTGTTAGCACTGGCAGCCACCCCGACCCGGGATGCTCGGGATGCTCGGCCAAGCCCATGGAAATCTCCAGGCACTGGGGGTGAGATCTTGACTCCTGCAGGGAGCTGAGCAGGGAGGGGGAGCCCAGGGAAAAGCCAGGGAGGAAAGGGGGGGTGCAGATCTGATTCACTGGCAGAGAACGCAGCCAAATTTATGGGATGATTTAATTAATTTGCTCTTGGGATGAAATGATACGACGGGTCCAACTGGTTGGAGGGCCCTCATCCTGCTGCAATGGGTTTGGTTAAGCACCCCCTGAAAAATAAGTGTGCCCCCACTGTGCCTGGGCAAATTTGGGGGGTCAGACCCCTCGATGCCCCCAGGGACAGAGCACAGCCCACTGATCCAGTTTATTGCTGCCCTCTAGTGTGTATGGGACAGCCCAGGCCTGCTGTCACTTGTCCCCCTCCCCACGTGTCCCCCTGGCCACTTGGCCACCCAGGAGGCTGCATCTCAAGTGGGCACAGCTGATGAGATGCCCAGAGCCCTGACAGATGGGGTACCAGAGAGCACCACCTCAGCACCCCAAAATCCCACTAATGGGGCTGCAAGATGGGCAGCACGGCACAGACTGGCACCAGTGACACCGGGCATCACCTCCTGCCCCACGGCATCGCAAGACCAGGCTGGATGGGGCTCAGAGCAACCTGGTCTAGCAGAAGGTGTCCCTGCCCATGGCTGGGGTTTGGGATGAGAGGAGCTTTGAGGTCACTTCCAACTCAAACTATTCAGTGATTCCATGGCCCTGGTGGAATACAGGATGCAGCATTTCCCTACACTGGGAGTACCAGCCAGGAAGAGGGATCACTCATGGCACGAGGGCTAGGGAAACTGAGGCATACACCAGTACAGCCAGCTTCTGTGCTGGAAATGTCCCTCTCCCGCCTTTCCCAGCACCCACCTCAACTGCAGGCAGCCCAGCAGCAGGAATGCAAAGGCAGGGCAATAAAAGGGAGCGTTATCAAGCCCCAGCAGAGCTGACAGCTCAGGGAGGAGAGCAGGGCGGGAGGGAAAGGAACAGAAAGGAAAGAGAAAAAAAAAAACCCCACCCTTAACCCCGAGATCACTTATCATTCAGGCTGCATCACGCATCTAGAAAGTGCAGACACAAAAATGTAATGTCATAACATTCGCAGTTCAATAACCTTTGCTTCACGAGACGGCTTGAACTGTCAGAGGAGCTGGAAGGTAAATATTTCAGCGCCCAGGCACTGAATGCAAAGGCGTGGGGAGGGGGTCGGCCTCGGCTTCCCCAGCTTGCCTCGACACGTTCAAATATCCCCCGCAGTAAATCCCGGCCGGCGCTGGGGAAAGGCCGTGGCGCGGATAAAATACGAGCAGATATAAAGCCAGACACCTTTATTGTTCGGCAAAGTCTTCCAACAAGTTATGAACCCGCAGCTTGACCCTAACCCATCATCTTGTTATACAGCGGAAACAAAGGCAGCGCCGGGAGCCGGGGCTGGAGCGGGGCAGGATGCGGGTGGGAAGGAGCAAAACCCAGCCTGCCTCCTCCACGGGGGATATTTGGGTGTAATTCATCCCTAAACCCCACATCTACCACGCTCCAGGCTGCCTATGGCGAGCAGACCCCGTGTTAGCCCCTTGCAAAGAGCTTCCCTGCCAGGTTCAAGGGCGCAGCATTCCCTCAGCTGGGGTTAACAGGAGCAGGACCCAGCAAACACCGGTTAACCAGGATGGCTCATGAGCCATGCGGGCAGGAGGAAGGAGATTGCACAGCCCAGGAACAACGGTTGCGGGGGCTGGCAAACCAGTGAGGGATCCACGGGGGAGCAGAGGGATTTCCCAATGGGGAAAACTCCCCTGACAGCACTGGGAATGTGCTGGCACCTGGGCTGTGTGTGCAAAGGGACAGCACGGCACAGCGGGCAGTGGCCTGGTGTCCAAGCCGGCTGCATGGCACAGTGTGGCACAGCACGATGGGCAACAGCGGTGCCAAGCAGCTTGCACAGCCCCTGCGTGGCACACGCCGCACAGACCTCCCCGCTCCAACTGCGCGGCACAGCTGGGGACAACCCGAGCCACCTGCCTGCAGCTGGGCTGGCTCTGCCACCCGAGCGCCGCGGAACGGCAGCGCCAGCGCTCGCGGGGGAGCGGGACACCCCAGTGCCAAGCAGGGAGGGCATCGAATGGGGCACGGCCGCGGTGAGGAACAGTTAAACGGCCCCCGCCCGCTCGGGGCGTGCGGCAACAGGCACCGTCGCACCCTCCCCAAACACCTGCTACCGCCGCGCTGGCACGGGGCGAGCGCCCGGGGCGGGCACGGCAGCGGCAGCGGCGGCGGCGGCGGGGAGCACGCCAGGGCCCGCAGCAAGAAGCGGCATGTCTGCGCTTGGCAGCACAACAGAGAGCAGGTGACAAGCGCGCCGGCGGTCGCTTTATTACAGGAAGCGAGCACGCAAGCATCTGACGCCGCGCTGCCCGGAGAGAAAATAAAACACCCCCCCATCCTCCCCTGCCATTAACAATCCCTCTGCGGGCGCGGGAGAAGGGCCCCCGGATGCGGGGGGTGGGTGCCCTGCTGCAGAATGATGGCCCGGTGGCATCACAGCTCAGCCTCGCCCCCTCCCGCATCACTCCCAAGGCCAAGAAAATCCCAAGGGAGTAAAATTATGTGTGTGTGCGTGTGTGTGCACAAACATTTTTCCTCGGCAAACACTCCCCGAGACAACAAAATCAGCCGCCCCTGCACCCGCTCCCGCGCCGCCCCGCTCCTCTGACCCAGCAATTAGAGGCAGGCATTAATAATTAAATATTGCCAGCTCGGGAGAAGGGAAATCAAATAAAACACGCCAGCGTGCCGGCAGCACATCCAGCTCCCGCTCCAGAGGCCTCAAAGAGGGTGCACGGCAGCAGGGGGGGGCTGTGCCACACCGCTGGGGACATCGGGGTATTGATGTCACAAGGGGAACCCCCCCTTTCTGGGCCAAATCAGGGTGAGCAAGGACATGGCCAGCAAATGGTGGGCAAGCAGCAGTGAAGCTCCTGCCTGCTCAGCTGGGGGATTTCAAAGGAACCCCACTCCCATGCTGACCATGTTTTGGGGTCCCCACTCCCTCCCAGCCACAAAGCAGGGAGCTGGGGACACACACATTCAGGCTGTACCCCCCCCGGGAGTCACCCCCCGGTCCCGCGGGTGCTCGGAGGCGGCGCTGGCCCAGCAAAGAGGATTTACTGCTCAACGCAAGGGGCTTTAGAGGCAATAACTTTCCCTCCTCTTGACTTAAATGGATTTGAAACTTCAAAAAGGATCGAGGGGGCAGGCTGCCAAGCGGCCGCCCCCAAGGGCTGACCCCGCGGGGGCTTGGGGGGGCCGAGGGGGGGCTGCGAGCCCAGCCAGGGCCAACGGCCGTGGTAGATAAGGGCAGGGGGGGCCCAGAAGGCCCCGAGATAAGGCAGCCGCCGTTAGGGGCGCGGGAGCTCCGGGGCGCTTCCTCCCGCCCCGCGGTGCAACCGCCGGCGGGCACTGGGGTGCGGGGCTGGGGGACGTGGGGGGACGCGGAGCAGCCAGGGCATGAGGCACCAGGCATGGCAAGGACCGGTTCAAGGGCAATCCCCCTGGCAGCTTGCCCGGGTGGCTGCTGCAGGCCAAGCTCTGATCCGCCTGCTCCTCCCCAGGGCTGCCCCACAGCCCCCCGGGGGCACCCAGCACCCCACAGGTGGGTGATGCACCCCAGCACTGCCAGCACACGGGCTCTGGGTTGGGTGTCCCTGCTGGGCTGCCATGGCAGAGGCCATCTGCTGCTGCCTGACACCCGGAGCTGGCGGCAGTGCCAGGGCCCCGGGACAGAGGTGTGACCCATGGCACTGTGCCCTGGTGTGGGGGAGGGCACCACCACCTCCCCCACGCCTGGAACGGGCACAAACCCCCAGGAACAGCCCCTCCAGCCCCCAACCTCGCACGGGCCGGACGCCAGGGTGAGGGAGAGGGCTGGGGGGCCAGAGGAACAAACAGAGCAGCAGCAATTAAAACAAACACCCCCTTCTCCAGCTGCCCCCCAACCTGTTCCCCTGTCCCAGCCACCGGCGTGCCAGGAAGGAATAAAGTGTCCTGCGTCCTTCGGCACCCCCCCTGCGCCCCCCGGCAGCCTGGCCCCTCTCCAAAGCCACCATCTCCTCTCCTGCAGCTCCCTGCCCTGCAGCCAACACACTCACACTCACCCCCTCCCTCCCTCTCTCCCTCCCTCCGCCGCCCAGAACAGGCCCCGTGTGTGCACACGGGAGCGCAGCCCCAGCGGGACGTGCAGCCACACGCACCCCGCTGCCCCCGCCGAGGGGTCACCGCGCTCGGCACGCAGCGCCTGACACCCCGCGGTTGTGCAACGCTCCCACACTCACACACACACACGTGCTCGCGGCCAGCCCCCCCTGCACGCTGACCCCCCCGGCCCTGTGGGACCCGCTGGCCTCGGCCTGCCAGCCCTGCCAGGCCGCCGTGCCCGTCCCAGGGCACACGCACAGGCGGGCGCTCGCTCGCCCCGCTCACACCCACAAACCACACGGGCTCACCCCGGTGCTCGCCGGCGCACGCGCGCCCTCGCAGGAAGAGGCGCTGGCTTCCCGCTGCCTTTTCCCTCCATTAACTCCCTCCCTGGATCTGGATCCCGCTCGTGGCCCAGCTCGTGGGCACCCACCCCGCGGCTCCACGCCCTTCGGCCACGGGAGGAGGATGGGGGTGAGGATGAACAGAGCGAGGGGCACTCGCCTTGCTGCTCCAAGGGCTGGCAGCGGGCACTGGCCCAGGGCTTGGGGACAGATGCTACCGATAGGGCACTCGATTATTGACAGATGCCACCCACTGGGGACTGGCACCTATGTCACCATGCAAAGCAGACACGGGCGCTAGCAGGGCACGGTGAGCCGGCGGCCCCAGGGCGAAGGGCACGGCAGGCGGCACAGGCAGGGCTGGAAGAGCCAGGATGGAGCAGGGCAGTGAAGGTGGAGGCAGGTGAGACGCCGGGGCCGTGGCATCACCCTGGCACAGGGTGCGGTGCCCAGGCTCCCCGTGTCTGGCTCAATCAGCAACACGGGCCCTCCCCAGCTCTGGGGGTCCTGGGTGTCCAGAAGTACGGATATACAGCAGGATATTCCCAGGTGGGGAAACTGAGGCACAGCCCCACGCAGCACCCTGTGTGCCCGCATCGAGAGAGGGACAGGCAGCAAGGCAAGGAGAAGGGTCAAGGTCAGGGCCACCTCATGCCCTGCCAGCCATGGGAAATGACCCCAAGGGTCTCTCTGTAATGTGGGTCACTGGGACTGAGCACCTCAGCTGGCACCAGACCCTGAGGCCACAGCACCCAGAGGATCTCATCTCCCCACAACATTCCCCAGCGGATCCCCAGCTCCAAGGCAACCTCCATTCTGCACACCCCCAAAGCCAGGGTGACCTCTGTCCACAACACCACAGGGCACCTGAAGCTCGGGGTGACCTCTGTCACCCCCTTGATGGGGTGCCCCTCCACCAGGGCGACCTCCACTCCTCACACGATAGGGTCCTCCAAGCCAAAGCAACTTCCACCCTCCAGGCCACAGGGTCCCCCTGCCTCAGGGTGACCTCCATCCCCCAAACAACAGTGTCCCCTGAAGCTCAGGGTGACCACCACCCTCTAAGTCATGGGGTCCCCCAACTCTGGAGTGACGTCAGTCCGCACACAATGGGGTCCCCCAACTCCAAGGTGACCTCCATCCCCCACATCACAGGGACCCCCAAGCCCAGGGCAACCATGGGGTCTGTCAACCCCAGCGTGACCTTGGTCTCCCAAAACATGGGTTCCTTCAGACCGAGGGTGACCTCTGATCCCCTCACAATGGGGATCCCCAATCCAGGGTGACCTCTATCCCCCACACCATGGGTACCCCTAAACACAGCACGACCTCTGCCCCCTACACCATGGGGTCCCCCAACTCCAGGGTGACCTCCATTCACCGAACAACACTGCTCCCAAATCCCAGGGCAACCTCCACCCCCTGTATCATGGGGTCCCCCAACCCCAGGGTGACCTCCATCCCCCACACCACAGTCTCTCTCAGCCCCAGGGTGACCTCTGTCCCCTACACCACAGGATCCCCCGACCCCAGGGTGACCTCCATCCCCCACGCCAGACTCCCCAGCAGAGGGGCTGGGGGTTGGGTTGCGAGCGACGGGACCACACCAGCCCCATCCCGACCCACCCGGGGGGACCCCGCTGCCCCCTCCCCACGGCGCTGGTTGGGGGGGTCCCCGGGGGAGGGGGGGGGGTCACTCACCCGCGGGCCGCGCCGTCCAGCGGGGGCTGCGCTCCTCCATGGGCAGCGCCGGAGGGAGCGGAGCGGAGCCGAGCCGAGCCGAGCCGAGCCGTGCCGAGCCTTCCCCCGCCGCTTCCTGCTTCCCTCGGCGCCCGCCCGCCGCCCCGGGAGCCGCACGGCTGGAGCGTGACTCACCGGGGGCCGGGCCGGGCAGGGCAGGGCAGGGCGGCGGGGGCGGGGGCGGCGGGCACCGGGAGCGAGCCACGGGGGGCTCCGAAAACAGGGATGCAGGGCAGGGGGCGGGACCCCCCACCTGGGACCACTCCCCAATTCACCGGGGATGGGGGTTCCCCCAGTGCGGGGGGTCCCGCGGGGTGGGTGTCCCTCCCTCCGCAGAGTGCCGAGAATTAGGGTGATGGGGGTCACTGCTGATCACGGCGCACAGGTGACCCCTCCCCAAATGTAGAGATGGGGGAATGCCTGTGCCAGGCACTGACGGCAGACAGAGGTTAGGGGGGGGATCCAGGCCTTTGACCCCCACCCCGAAACTGCTCCAAGACGCCCTGTGGGCTCAGGGGTGCCAGCCCAAGCCAGCACAGTGAACAGCCAGGGTGGGCCTGAGCCCAGACCCTGCAGAGACAAGGGGTATCCCCAGGGCAGCCCCCTCGGGGCAACCCAAATGCCTCAGGTGTGGGAATGGGGACAGCACTGTCCCCCCCAGGTGGGGATGGTGGAGGTCACCCCTGTGCCATCCCAACATCACCTGGGCTTGGGGACACCAGTGACATGAGTGGGGTGGGGCTCAGCCCACTCGCACGGGAGGAAGTTGCCCATCATTCACCAGCCACGCCAGTCGGCTCCTGGTGCCAGACAGGCTCGGCTGGCTCGGACAGGCCAGACCCCCACCTCCCCCAGGCAGGAAGGAGGCTTCGGTGAGGAATCTCATCCTGGCACTGCCAGCCATGAACTGGCATCTCTGCACAGGCCATGACAGGGACACCCAGCTGTCCGCGAACAAAATGTCACACCACCACAGACACACACCCAAACCCCTCCCCAGCTCACCCTCACCTCTGCATCCCCTCCATCCTCCTCTTCCTCCACCAGGCCCCAGTGCCCGCCACGCCGGTGCTGCTGCGGTGCCGCTGCTGCCCGCCACCCCCCCAGTCCTGCTCGTGCTTCCCCCCCCACCCTCCTCGTGCTTCCCCCCCCAACTCCCTTTTCCCGTTCTATTTTAAATTTTTATTGCATTCTTTTTAAAGAATACAGAGGAACAAATGCCCTTATCAGCAATTCTCACAAGGTATAAAGAGCCGCTTTTATCTCCTGCCTTTACTAATCTAGAGCGAGCCAATGCCTGTTAATTTTTTAATTTTCCTGGTGAATGCATTTGTGGTTCCGTCAGCATCCATCCGGACACGCACGCAGGATCCCCTCGGCATCCCAGCCCAGCCACCCTGGCATGGGATTGACACCGTGCTGGCACAGCAGTGGCTCATGGTTTGCCAACCACAAAGGGGTTTTGTGCACCGGGAAGTCCCGTGTGTCACATGAGGCTCAGCAGGACACCCCGGGATGTGTCACCACCCCCAGGATTTGGAGGTGCTCCCACAGATGCCAGCCTGGCTCTGCCTGGCCACAGGGAATGCTGACAGTGTGGGTCTCCATGCTCAGCACGGGGATAAATCCCATGCCAAGCTGTCCAGCTGTCATTGTCACCCTCTCTGGCCGAGGTCCCCGCAAGGGCAAAGGGGGGGTCACCCCAGCGTCCCCCCAGGAAGGGACGCGGCGCAGGCTGCCCGCGCAGCAGGGCTGGGAGCGCAGCAGCCGGACGCGGCGCGCAGATGAGATGTGGCAGGCGTGTAACAAGCCATTAGTCACTGTCACCTTTGCCCGGCAGCCACTGGCAGGGTAATAAATCCCGGGCTGACTCCAGCGGGCCCGTTCCAGGCCACGGCTCCCAGCTTGCCTCTGCGCCACTGCCGGCTGGGCTGTGAGCAGCTTGTAAATGCATCCCCACCCCCCCGGGGGACACAGCGCCTTGCGGGGTCCCCAAAGCACGGCCAAATCCCTGTGGGGCTGATTGATGGGTGACATGGACCACTGCATTCCTGGGAAGTGTCCTTCTTAGGGAATGTGAGGGGTCACAAATCCCCAGCACCAGCAGTCCCCTGGCCCTGCAGGCTGTCCCCTGGCTCTCCCTGCCCGCCCCGGCTTCCTGCCCGCTGCACCTTGCGGTTCCCGGCTCTCCCCAGCCCAACGCCAGGAACCGGCATCGGCGGTTGTTACCGGATCAAAGGAGCCTGGCGTGGCCCAGCACAGCACGGCCCGGCGCGCCCGCCGGGAAGGGCTGGCAAACAGGCCGGTCCAGGGAGGCGGCAGGCGGGAAGCACGCATGATGCCTCTCCTAAAAATGCTGCTGCTCCTGACGGACGGGGCGGCCGAGTCCCTGGAGCCGCGGTCCATCCCAGCCCCGGGGGCCCCCCTGTTCCCCAGCACAGCCAGCCCAACACCACGGCCCTCCCTGGCGCCCACGGCCTGGCTTACAGCCCCGGGGATGGCAGGCAGGGACCGCGGTGCTGTCAGGGTCACCTTCCCAGCGGGGCTGCAGGTGTCGGATCCCAACCCCAAGCCGCTGGGTGTGAGTCCCAAGCAGCACATCGGGCTGATGGTCACCCCACAGTGGGACAGGGGACATCCCTTGGGAATGGCAGCCTCCAGTATCGCCCAGCATCACCTACTTGTGGCTCCAGCGTCCGCACCTTCTGCATCCAAAGGTGTCCGCTGGCCGATGTCCGGGACAGTGCTGCCCGTTCCCGGGCTCTCCCCAGCGCTGGCCGCCCGGTGCCGGGACTCGCCGGCCGCAGGCTTGGTGGCGGCTGTCTCCAGGGACGAAGAGGACGCCTGGAAGAGAAGCAGGACAGAGACTCAGTGCCGTTGCCTCCCTTGTCGGAGAAGCTGGCGCGGGTGGGGGGCACGGGGGGGTTCAGGGCACACAGACACAAGATGCTTTTGTTTTCCTGCCGGCCGGTGCACGTGGCCAGCGCGGGAGCCGCACGCCAGCCCGCGCCGCGGGGCTACAGCTGGATCCGGCCGATGGCTCCCAGCACAGCCAGACAAGAAAGGCTGCAGGGGGGGTGAGGACATGAATCAAAGCGGCGTCCCCTCGCCCGCCGGCGGCAGCTGGCCGGTTAGGCAGCTCCCGATTACTCAACCGGGCAGTGTTTACTCGAGATCAACAACCCCCCATCGCCTTCCCTGCCAGGCGGGCGAGGGAAACGTGCTGCTGGGATGGGGATGGCATTCCCGCTGTGCCTTGTTTGGGGACAGTCCCCCATCCTCGACCCCCGGGCGCTGCTGTGGCCCGGGGTTTGTTGTAGCTGTCACCCTCCTGCCCGGGCACACAGCTTGGGCTGTCACCGCTCCTGTTTAGCTTTAATAAAGCAACAGCCAGAGACACCACGCTCATCCCAGTATTGCTGTGCCACTGTGGGAAAGACACACGGACAGCCCAGATTCAGAGGATGCTGCGCCCACCCTGGGCATGGTGGGATGCGGGTGACCTCCCCCTGCCACAGGTGACATCCATAGGGGACACCGTGCGCCTGATTTGGGGACATTAGTGCCACGGTGAGGATTTTCTGTTGATCCTGTTTTCCTTGGGATTACTCCTATAAACATGGAGATGGATGGTCGCTGGATGTTTTGCTGGGAAGCCCTCAGACTCAATGAGCCACGCACACCAGCGGATGTATAAATTCACCGTTTGCTTCCTGGGAAGGTTTAATTTATGGAATCCATATGGCAGCGCCGCACAACCGCGAGCGCTTGGCACATCCCGTGAGTCCTCGAGTGCCACCACGTCCCAGCTCCAACTGGCGGGGTGCCACCGGCTGCCCCGCTGATGGCAGGATGCTCCTCTCTTTCCCAGTGCTTAACAGAAGGTGACTTTCACAGCGGGCAGGGGACAAGCCCAGGGATCAGTCCCCATCCCTGACAGCTTGGTGTGGCATCCCTGGAGGTGGCAGGGATGTCTCAGGGGGGAGGCCATGCCACCGCCCCTCCTCCCGGGACAATGCCACCGGCAGCAGCAGGCAGCAATCCCTTACCTGTGGGCATGGGAAAAGGCTGGGGCGCACTTCGATACCCGGAGCAACTAATCATTAATTAGTATTAATGACTCCCCATCACGTGTCACAGCAGCATTGGGCAAGACGCAGCTGGGAAGCACCAGGCCAGGGTCTTGGTGGGGAAGGTGGATTTTGACAGTGGGGCCAAGGCTGGCACCCTCCTGCTCCCCCACACCCCAACCCACCCAGCAGCCCCACAGCACCAGCAGCCCCCACCCCCTCTGTTCTCCTGCCAAGGGATGCTGAGATGCAAAGGCACCAGAGATGGGTCCCACCTGCCCACGGGCAGCCAGGATCTGACCCCCCCCTCACCAGCCGTGTCCCCTGGGACCCCCAGGCTCCGCGCGGAGCACCGGCCGCCTCCTTGCTTTAACTTCACCCGGCGCTATCTGTCAGCAAATCATCCCCGGTTACACAGATAAGGAATAATTGATGCAAAGGAGCCATCTGTTTGCGAACACGGAATATCTGCTCAATTAGGAGGGATCTGTCCACCCAGATAAAGCATGGCGGCAGCCCCTCGGAGGGGGGGCCTTCCTCCCCAGCCACGTCCTCAAAGACTCACCCCCAATTAGAGGCGAGCAGGTTGATTTGGGTGCTAATTTGCTAAGCAGCACCCTGAGGTGCTTGGGAAGAGGCTGGGAGGGAAGGGTGCTCTGCCACCATGTGCTGAAATTTGAGGGGAGGGCTGGCAGATCCCCCAGGTCCCACTGTGATGAAGCTCAGCTCCTCCTGGCTCTGGGAGATGCTTATCCCACATCTTTCCAGGGATGGAGAGGGGGGACCAGGATCTGTGCCTGCTGAATGGTGCTGAGCTGAGGCCTGCCTGCTCGTGACACACAGATGGACAAGCCTTGAAACAGCTCCCAGAACGTCCACAACAGGGATCAAGGACATAGGGCACAGCCTCAGGCACAACCAGGTCAGGGGTAGGTGTGCAGCAAGCTGACAGCAATGTGACATCGTTATGTGATGTTATTAACACAGGAAAAATGGAGCTGGCACGCAGGCCAGCTCCACAAGTGACAAAACCATGGGGAAAAGGCTCCAACCAGAGCTGGCAGGGGTGGCCCCATGGCATGACACTCCTCAAACCCCTTCTGCGTGGCATCTACCCCAGTTTACCCCAGCAGGTTCTTAGTATGAAGGACATGGAGAGCTTGAGTGGGGTCAAAACAGAGCTGGTGGCCTCCAGGGACAGGCACAGAGAGGCGCTGCCAGACCCCATGTCCACTGTGTCACCTGTGCCACCAGCCTGGTGCCCAGGACAGGCAGCGTGGCAGTCTGGGGACACAATAGCACCAAGGGCTGGGGAGAGTGTCCCCATTTCCAGTGTCCCCACGCCTGTCCCTCCCTGCCAAGGGCACATTCCTTCTGCTCCCATCACTGGGCTAAATACCTGCTGCAGCTCCCAGCTCTGCCCCCAGCTCTGGGATGGCACTGGTGGAGTGGGAAAGCAAAGGGCAGAGGGCCACGCCAGCGCACCTCCTGTGCCTTCGGGACACCCAAAAACGTGGCTTCCCCATTCCACCTCCCCTGCTGCTGGGACGGGCTGCAGCGTGCGCAGCGCCGATGCCGCCCACGGAAACGCCGCCCACGGGAATGCCGCGGGCACGGCAGAGCCCCCACCGCGCCACCCCAGCCTCCACCCTCCCGGGTGGCAGCAGCCCGGAAAACCCCCACGCTGCCAGCAGCCAGGGCACCGGGGGTGGATGCAATCTCTGGCTCATGGCTGGCATCACCCCGGCAAGGCGGCGGGCACGGAGCCCGGCAAGCACCGGCACAGCTGCACCAGCAACGGGGTTTGGCACGGCGTCGGTGCCACCTCCCATGAGTGAGCAAGGGATGAGGTGAGGAGAATGCCCGGCACAGAGGGGCCGCATCCTGCACTTCCCGGGGGATGCAGAGAGGCTGTAAGGCCTGGGGGACACAAACCCTGGCTGTCCCCTGGCTCCCCCCAGGCCTGGGAGGCGGCGCTCAGGATAAAAGGTGTTTTTGGAGTGTTGAGGGCTGCAGGAGCAGGCTCCCCCCAGGTCCCTTTGTCGCTGAGGCCCTCAGGCCCCCTGGCTCCTGCTGAGGCTTTATCACAGCACAGCCCCTGCCGTGTGTTCCCCCAGACGGTTCCAGCTGCTCTTCCCTCCAGGAAGCCTCTGCCCTCCTCATCCTTGTCCCAGCAGCCTGAAAACAGAGGGTTTTCCCACAAGAGCACGCTGGGGTCCCCCTGGGGAGCTGAACTGGGGTCCCTGCTGGTGGCATGGCTTGGCCCTGATGGGTGCCCACGGGAGGGGTGGTGGCTGGGTCCGTGCATCTCCCCCGTATTTAAAGCTTCTCAGCCGTGTTTGCTGGCAGAAAGTTGGAACCTACAATTACAGCTGTGCTAACTCCTCATTAAAGAGGGGAAGGGAAAAAAAAAAAAAAGGGAAAGAAACAAAAGGCTCCAGACTGAGACACAGCGCCGTTAACCCTTCCCAAGGTGGGGAGGGGGCCCCCCAGAAAATTCATACAGCTGGAGGGATGGGTCACAGTGGCGACAGGTGACACCATGTGCTGAGGGTCTGCCCATGAGCATCACTGCCCACCCAGATCCCCGCTCCGTGTCCCGGTGCAGCGGCGGTGCCGCGGCGCCCGCGTGGGCACGGCTGCGGCTGTGCCGGAGCCGTTTGTCACGGCGGGGCTGCGGTTCCCGCTCGCTCTCCAGCAGCGACACCGTGACGCCTGCTCCAGGAGCCCACACAATATGTTCGCACTCATCTCGCAGCTGCCCCCAGACAGCCCGAGGTGCCGCGCTCCTCGCCGGCGCGGGGGCCGGTGTGTGCCGGCAGAGCCGCGGCGGGAGCTGGCACGGATGGAAGGGGCTGGAGACTGTGGTCAGGCTGGATGCCACAAGGGCAGACGAGGCTGGAAACACCACTGGCACGGGCAAGGGATGCACCAGTGGCCCCCCAGGCCCCAGCACGCTCTCCCAGGCTGTGTCACGAGCCCTGGGAACAGCGGGCGGGAGGACAGACCCGGCCGTGACCCCCGTGTGTCACCGCAGCCCACCCTGCACCACACGGGGCAGAAGCTGGTGCAACACATGGGGCGAAGCACATCCCCCTAGGACCCCATCCCCAGCGAGGCTCTGGCCCTGTGGCCACCCCAGCAAGACCAAAGCCCCCCTCAAGCCCCCATCCCCAGAGAGCAGCGGGTCCCCGAGTCACTCTCCAGCCCCCCCGGCGACACCACCTCAGCGCCGCGGCCGCAGCGGCTCTGACAGCAGCTAACGAGCTGCAGGCAGCAATTTGGGTTATATATAGCCCCAAAGTGACTGCATCTAATTGCTCCAGCGCGCACCGGCCCCGCCGCGGGGTCCGGGTACTGGGCGCAAGGGGACAGGGTGAGTGGCACGTGCTCGGCCCCGCTCCCCCGGCTGTCACCCCGTGTGACCCCCAGGGCACCCTGAGGCCGGCGGGGCACAAGCATCGCCCCATCCACGCCGGCCTCGAGGAGCCGGGCTGTTCCCGGCGGCTTTGTGCCGGGCCATAAGCGGCTTTGGCTAAAGCCGCCGTCCCAGCCCGTCCCAGCCAGGGACCCTAAGGAGCTTTTGTCCCCTCTCATTAAGGGGTTTCGGCCACGGGGCGCAGCACCCAGCACCCCCTCTCCGCAGCCTGCGGGCTCCGGCCAGCTGCTCCGGCAGCACCGGGAGGGAGGCGCGGCTGCAGGGAGGGAGGGAGGGAGGAGGGAGGTGCTGCCTTTGTGGCAGCCCCCATCCCCTCGCAGCAGCTGCCAGGCGAGGCGGCGGGCGCGCAGATGCGGCCGGGGGAGGTGCCGCGCGTGTGTGTGTGTGTGTGTGTGTGTGTGTATATATATGTGTGTGTGTATATGTGTGTGTGTGTGTATATGTGTGTGTGTATATATACGTCTGTGTGTGTCTGTGTGTGTCTGTGTGTGTGTGTGTGTGTAGGGGGGACCCCGCAGCGGCTCCCCACGCCGCCGGGGCAAGCGGCGGCCCCCGCGCGCAGCCGCCGGCGGGGAGGGGGAGCCGGAGCCGAAATTGTTTGCCAGCTTCCTCGAGACGGCACAATGGAGGGCGCGCAGGCGGATCCGGGGTCAGGGGTGAGAGCAGCAATAAGTGGTTTATGCCTTTTGTGAAGAGGCTGAACTGACAGCTCGCTGGATTAACAAAGACGTCCTCTGTTCCCGGGCAGGTCATGTGGAAAGCGCTGCGCCGACCCCTGTCACTTCTTTTTTTTGCAAGAACAGACATTTGTTCGCCAGCGAACAGGGAGGTGATGGAGGGGGAGGCGGGGGGCATGCAGCCGTCCGCTCCCGGCTTTTCCTCGAGCTCCTCCGGGGCTCTGGGTGTGGGGATCGGCGGCTGCTCGCTGCTCCGGCAGCCCTGGCCAGGCCGTGTCACCTCCCGTGCCTCAGTTTCTCCAGGCTGTGGGATGTCAGCACCTCCACCCCATGCCCGGGCAGTGCTGTGTTCCACAATGCTCCACATCCACACGAACTTCCCCCCATGCTCATCCCTCCATCACCCCAGGGCCAGGCTGGCTGTGCAGGATGGGACCCGCATGCTGCTCGGTCCCTGTCCCACCATGGGGACACACATTCCATATTTGCCAGTCCCTGCCAGGCTGGGGAATGTTCCCTTCAGCCTCCTTTCAAGGTAGAGAAACTGAGGCAGGGGAGGATGTGAGCATCCCACCCACGCATGGACAGCAGGGCTGGTGGCAGCACTGCCACTCCTGGTCCCCGCCCTGCAGGGAGCAATCAGCCTTTTCAAATCCACAAGGATTTCCTCAAGGTTGTGCAGCACAGAGCCTTGGCTGTCATCGTTAGACTCCAGAGTTAGCAGCTGCAATGCTGCCATTCCACGCTGAGACAAACGGCCCTGGCTGGGCAGTCACTCCCTGGCCTCAGATGTCCCTGCAGCTTCCACCTCCCTCTGTCACCACGCCCCAGCCCTGGCTCCAGCTCCCCCTGAGGCCACGGGGCCCAAAGTTGGGACGGGAGGGATGCAGCTCAGTGTCTGCCACCCCAATCTTGCTGAGACCCCACAGGACATGCAACTGCTCAGCCCCTGCTCCCCATCCCCATCTCAGGGACAGCCCAGCACAGCTCACCCACCTCCAGCTCCGGAGCTGCCGGGCAGTCTGTGACCATTGTCCCCTCCCTGCCACCCTAAATACCTGCCGTGGGAACCGCAGCTGGCCCAAGGGGCTTTTCACTCCGGAAAACCCCACCCACCCCATGGCGGCTCATGTTTTCGGGACATTCCCACATGTGCCAACCCCCGCGTGCTCAGGGGTAAACTGAGGCAGGGAGGAGCAGCCAGGTGGGTGAGGGGACACATCTGGGATCCCCACCCTGCTTATGGGGGACACGTCACGGCAATCCCAGCGAGGGCCACATGCCGGCTGGGCGATCAGCTCACGGCGTGGTGGCATTAAAGCCTCAATCCGTGTCCCTCAATCCGCCGTGTCCCCCTTCTCCATCCCACGGGCAGCTTAGCGCCCGTTCCCAGCTCCTGCCTGCCATCTAAAGACGGACTTACCGCCAGGTCCGGCGCTGCCTTAAGCCGCAGATTAAATGTGAACCATCTGCAAAGGGAAACTTTAATGCAGGATAATACCTGCCACACACACAGCCCGCCGTGTCACCGCGTGCCCCGGCCAGGTGGGCGCAGAGCCCCGCGCTGGCATCGAGTCCCTGAGCAGCACCACGTCCCTCCGCGGGGATGCTGAGGCTCTGCACGTGGTGTTCCCATCCTCCTGGATGTCCCTGCCGTCCTTGCTGTCCCCTCCTGGCGCAGCCCTGTGAGGATCCACAGCCCAGCCAGCCCCTGCCTCACCAGCCCATGTCCCCCCCCTGGGGCAGCCATGCCAGGCAGGGGACACCCAGGTGCATGGGGCGGGGGGGGGGGGGAGGTCCAGCCAATGCCCCACCTGATTAATTACTTAAAGTGATTAAAGTCTCTTCATCAGGGCAGCAGATTAGACCCTGCAGCTGGGAGCTGTTTTCCCTCACAATCTCCTCCCCCAGAGGACAACGCAGGGGGTCCTGCACTGTCCCCATTTTTTAGGAGCAAATCCCACCTCCTCAGCCCCAAAAAGGTGGCCCAGGTGTCCTTTGCCCCTCCAGCCTCGCAAAGCCCCCAGGGATGCCCAGACCAGCAGCATCACCTGGGGTGCAGCGGGGACATGGGGTCACCCAGGCTGTCCCTAATGTTAGTGGGGACAAAGCTGGGCTGAGCATCACACAGCCAGGAATGACCTCAAAAGGGAGGAGAGATTTCTGGGGGGGGCAGTGAACCCCAGAGGTGGGTGGGGGAGGATGAGACACCTGCTGCCAGCTCAGCACCCCCATGAATTGCACAGGATCACAGGTCCCTGGAGGGAAAGGAGCCAGGGAGGTTTTCCACCACCCAGCCCACTCCCGATGGAGAATTTACAGCCAGGATCCACTATGGGCTCAGTAATTAGGGTTGGGATGCTGAATCAGCACCTGGCACTGAAGGGATGGAGCTGGGAGGGCTCTGGAACCGATGGTGGCCCCCCAGGAGGGATACAGGGGACACTGGGGTGACCCAGCAGTGCCTGACAGTGGAGGGGACGATCCCTATGGCTGGGAACACTGGGAGAAAGCTGACCAGCCCAGCATCACATCCCAATCTGCTGCTCCAGCACCGGCTCCGGCCTAGGATCCCTCAGGTGTCACTTTGGGAACACCCCAGGATGGACAGAACTCCCCCTGCATCCTGCTCACCTAAAGACAAAAACCCCTCTGGCCCTCCCTTCCCAGCCTGGATGCTGCATCCCAGGATGCTCAAGCCCTGGGATGCCCGAGCATCCTCCCAGCTGTGCCCGGGCAGCCCTCTGGCCTTCACGGCTGCCATCAATTTCCCGGGGTCGGGAATGGCAGGGCCGGCTCGCCGGCAGATCCAGCCTCTGCTCCGTGGCTGATTACAGCCATTTCCCTGCCCGTGCCCCCTCCCCGCTGTCTGCCTCCTGCCTCCGTCTGCTGCCTGGTTTTACGAGGGCCATTTCCAAGAGGTCGCTGGAAATAGATTTTTATCACCTCGTGATAAATATCGTTTATGGTGACATTACTGCTCCAAGCAGCCGCGCAGGGGAGGGAGGAGAGGCAGGAGGACGCCCGCTCCCAACCCCAGCTCCACCGGGCACCGGCTGGGCCCCTCCTGGTCCCTGTCCCCATTCCCGGAGGTTCGGGCAGCGCCATCCGACACCATCCATCCATCCATCCATCCATCCATCCATCCATCCATCCAGGCGGCAGGAACAGAGGGAGCTGCATCATTAGCCCCGCGCGCCATTAAGCACTTAAAAAGCCATAGGAATAAGCCGCGCCATTAGCTGGCAAGCGAGCTGGGAGGGGAGGGATGCACGGAGCCCAGCGTGGAGCAGGGAATGTCACCACCCCGAGGGCTCCCGTGTGCCCAGGAGGCGGGGGCAGAACCCGCACACAGCCGCAAGGTGGAAATCCAGGGGCTTTCAGAGCTGACACATCGCTTCTGCAAGGGGTGACGCCACCGGGCGCCGCTCCAGAAGGACTTTTCGGCACGGTGGGGAGAACCGGCTCCTTGCTCATCCTCCCCTCTGCTTTTAGGGATGGAGCTGGCGCAGAAACCTGGGAGAAAAAGCCACGGCTGAGCTGAGAACTGCAAGCTCATGACAGCGGCGGCCCCGGGTGTCGCAACCCTGCACGGAGGTGACCCGGGGAGCAGGGTCCTGCCCCAGCCGAGCCCGCAGGCGGGACAGCTGCCAAGCCATGCCCACAGGCAGCTGCCTTTGGAAAAGGGCACGGCAGCGGGCAGGGGGCCAAGGCCAAGCTGCTCTCCGTGCCAGCCCCGCCACACACAGCGCCGGGCACCGGCCACCCCCGGGGGGAACAATCGGCCCGTTCACCAGTGCCAAGGTGAGGGGGTGGCACCTGTCTGTGGGGACAGAGGCACAGTCCCCAGGGAGGCAGGGCTGGGGTGCAGAGCAGCAGCAAAACTGCACACCCAGCAAAGAGCAGCCCTCGCCCGCAGGCAGAGCGCGGCACTGCCAGCCCGTGCCAAGAATCCTGTTTGCTCTCCCCAGCCCTGGCACTGCGTCCCTCGGGCAAGCCGCCTCCTGCCCCGCTGCCTCAGTTTCCCCAGCTGGCAGGGATGGCGGGGCACGGGCAGGGGGTGGGCTGCTGTCGTGTTGTGCCTCCTTGTGACACATAGCACGAACTGGCTGTGACACAGAGCTGTGGTGACTTCCTTGGGAAGGGACCCCGTGGTGTGGGGCCAAGAGGGAGGAAGCAGCAGGACTTTGGGGACAAGCATGGCCAGACAGCAGCACTGGCCACCTGGCATGGTGGCATGACCCCTCCTCAGCTCCCCACACCTGGTGGGCAGAAAACAACCCCAAAAAGGGCCAGTCTGGTCACCCTGATGGCACGTGGGGCTGCATGGGGACAGCCAGCCCCACATGCAAGGACAAGGAGTGCTGGTGGTGTCCACCCTGTTTCCCTCCCTGCTGCCAGGACACGTGCATTGGTCATCCAGTGCCACCCCCACGCCAGCAGCTGGCACTGTCCCCTGTTGCCATGTCCCACCTTTAGGACATGGGTTCCCCAAGCCACTGCATCCCCTTGGGGACAAGGAGCTCCTTGTCCAGCAGAGCCCCTGGAATGCCCGGCAGCAGGATGCCCGCAGAGCCAGCTGCCTCCTGTGCCCATGAAAGGAGATTTGTTCACCTGGCAAGCGGCTCGGTGACCCCAGGTCCAGCTCCTGCCACCACCTCGTGGCTCCTTGCACACAGGAGCCAGCACGCCCTGGCAGGGCCACCTCGCCGCGGTCGCGGTGACCTTACACCACTGCCTGACCTTACACCGCTGCCGGAGCGCTCCAAGCCCAGCTCTTGGCCCGGCACACGGATCCTCCAGCCAAGGCGGGCTGGCGGCTTGGCACCCACCCTCCCACAGAGCGGGCAGCCGCCCTCCTCACCCCGGGCTGGCAGGGAGCAGCTGCAGGAGGTGCGGACAGACAGACAGATAGCACGAGCACAGCCCCCTGTGCGCCACCCCGAGATCTGGGGTACAGATTTGGGCATTCCCTGCCCATACCGGGACTGGCACAGCCCAGGTGGGCAACACCACAGGACACCAGCATCCCTCACTGGGGGGGCAAATCCCACCTCAGCACCCAGCAGAGCACCAGGGGTGTCCCACATCCCCCACAGACGGAGCCTGGTGCTGCCATGGCCACGTGCCCCAAACCCTTTGCCCACTGCCCCCCCAGGAGCCAGACCTGAACCCCCCAAGGGTGGGTGCATGTGCTGCAGCCCCTGTTTGGGGTGCCCCCCACCCCCATGCCCCCCATCAGAGCTGTGTATGGGCCTGCTGGGGTGCAGAAAAACCATTTTGCTACTAAAAAAAAAAAAAAATAGAGAGAAAACTGGAAGTGTAGCAGGTGCCTGGCAGCACCACACAAAGTTTACAGCAAGTTCCTCAAAGCCCTCCCACAGATACCCACTGCAGCTCAGGGGGACACAGGGGTCCCCCCACTGTGTCCCCACTGTGTCCTCACACCCACCCACAGCGGGAGCCACCCACACACCCAGCAAAATCAGGGGGGACACACAAGAAGTCGGGGGGGTACAGGGTTTATCCCCCCATAGAAGGCTGGTGGGATGCCCCCCTCAAGGCTGGACAGGGGGTGGGAGGGGGGTTACAGGGAGGGGGGGTTCAGGCAGGGGTTGGGGGTACAGGGAGGGTACAGGCAGGGTGGGGGGTAGAGGCAGTGGGTAGGGGCACACAGAGGGGTGGGAGGATACAGGAGGGGGTGAGGGCATTTAAGGTGGGAATGGGGGGGTACAAGTGGGAGGGGGGTACAGGCAGAGATGAGGGAGGTGCAGACTGGGGGTAGGGGGTACAGACGTGGGCAGTACGGGGATGGGATGGGATGGGATGGGATGGGATGGGATGGGATGGGATGGGATGGGATGGGATGGGATGGGATGGGATGGGATGGGATGGAGGGTACAGCCAGGACGCGGGGAGGGTACAGGTAAGGCGGGGGGCCAGTCCGAGGGGAGGGCACAGGCAGCTGCCTGCCCTGCACGTACCTGCGCGGGCGCTGCGGGGCGCGGTGCGGGGCGCGGTGCGGGCGGCGCGGTGACCCCGGCGGCGGCAGCGGGAGGAGGCAGCGCCGCGCACACGCACACGCGCGATCACATCCCGAGCCGCCGGCGAGAGGCGGGGGACACACACACAACACACACGCACTGCTGGGGGGGTGGGAGCTGTGCCGAGCTGGGGGGGTCAGGGAAATTAATAACCGAGAAAAAGGCACTTACCCCCTCCGCGGGGCTCGCCACCGTGCCGCGGGGGTGGCTGGAGGGTGGCGCTGGGAGGGGAGGGGGGGATCAAAGGCTGGGGGGGGTCTCGCCAGCCCCCGCTGCCTGCCACAACAAAGAGCCAGACACAACAAAAGCAGCATATGGCCAGAGCCGCGCGGGGCTGTAAATTAAACATAAAGGGAAGATTAGATAATTAATGAGCGCTCCCGGGCCGGCCCCGGGGGAAGGGGAGGGGGGGGCTGCCTGCTGCGGGGAGCCCCGAGCCCCCCGCCCAGCCCCGGCGGGGAGGGGGCCGGGGGGCACCTGTTGGGAGGGAGGATGGGCAGCGGCCGGGCCAGCCTCGCCAGCTGCTCCGGGGCGCAGCCTAAGAGGATTAGCGGGGGCATCCCGCCCTCGGCAAAAGGGCTTGAAGCTGCAGGGCTGGGGGCGGGGGTCCCTTGAACACCCCCACGTGCGGTGTCGCCTCTGCCCCAACCCCGAGCAGCATCCCGGGGGTGGGCTCTCATCCTGCATCCCTTCCCAAGCAGCATCCCGGGGGGGTGGGCTCTCATCCTGCATCCCTCCATCCCTCCCCGGGCAGCATCCCGGGGGGGTGGGCTCTCATCCTGCATCCCTGCATCCCTCCCCGGGCAGCATCCCGGGAGGGGGGGGGGGTCGGCTCGCATCCTGCATTCCTCTGCCTCAGAGAGCAGGATCCGCAGCCACGCAGGCACAGCTTAACCTGTTCCCCCTGCCCTCGTTCCCACTCCCACTCCTGCCCTGCGAGAGCCCTTTGGAATGCCCCAAATTCAGCCTGCTAGGCAGGAGGGGAAACTGAGGCAGAAGATGGGAAAACAGGCAGGAGGGGGTGCATTGGGGTAGGAGAGAGGGGACATTGAGGTAGGAGAGGGACACTGAGGCAGGAGGGGGGAATCAGAGGCAGAGGGACACAGAGGAAAGAGAGGGCAAACTGAGGCACGAGGCGGTGACTCCATGCTGGTGGCTCAGATCTGCATGGGGACAAACTGGGGCTGTCCCCAGCCATCCCTGGGACATCCCTGCCCTGGGACATCCCTGCCCTGGGACAGCAGCACCGGCATGTCCTGGCAGGCTGGGCTGGCTGCCCCCGGCAGGAAGGAGGAGGGGGTACCCCGGGCAGGGGGTGCCAGAAAGAGCGTCAGGCTCGGCCCCGGCCAGGGGAAGGAGTTAATCCCATTATTGGCAGGCTCACAGATGGCGGCTGCACTATTCCCCTGCTTAGCAGATTGAACAGATCAGGCAGGAGGGAGGGAAGGAGGTGGGGGGGATCTCCACCCCAAACAGCCACAGAACAGGGGTGTGAGGGGCTGTGAACACCCCCCTCCACCCCACAAGAGCCTGCAAGCACTCAGGGGTGCTGCCCTGCTCCCCACTGCACCCCTTGCCAACATAAATCCATCTACTCTGCCCCAGACAAGTGTGGCAGGCACAGCAGGGGACTTGGGGACACCCCTGCTGTCCCCACGCCAAACCTGCCACCCCCCAGATTCTCCAGGAGGTCAAGGGCCAGGTCCTGTTTCCCGGCTCGGGGAGATTTGAGCAGCTGCTCGCAGGGCATCAGCAGCCAGGGCTGGAGCCCGGGATTAGGGAGTGTGGGAAAGGGCTGGCAGCAAGCCAGGGACAGAGAGATTGGAACGTCCTGAGCAGAGAGGACAACCCAAAAGCGATGGACAGAGGGAGGGACGGAGGGATGACAGGAGGGAGGGAGGGAGGGAAGAAAGAACAGGAGCCAACAGCTCCTCACCCCCTCGACACCAGCGTGGAAGCACAAGACTCCAGCCAAGCGCCTCCATCCCTGCCACGAGCTCACCAGCGCTCAGCGACCTCCACCCCACAGCCATTCCCCACCTCAGCCCCCCAGGGACCCTGGATAACCCCGGGTGCCAGCTCCTGGTGGCTCCCAGCCCAGTCCCAGCGGGCAGGAGGAGGCCACCTCCAAAGCAAAGCTGCCCACTTGCCTTTTGGAAAACAGTTGGAAAACACTGCCCCTTGGATTCTGTGGGGTGAACAGCGGCGCCCAGCCTGGCACCCCACAAAATAACCCCCCTGGGCACCTGCATCAGCCCCCCACATCCCTCTCATGGCCCCTGGAGGGCACCCCCAGCAGGGTGCCTTCTCCCCTTGCAGGAGGCGCTGAGCCACCATGCCAGGCATTGCCAAGGCAATGGGAGAGCAAGAATCTGGGTGGAAAAGGTTGGGGATGCAATCCCACAGGGCTGGGAGCCCCTCCAGCACCCCAGTGTGCAATGGGAGATGGGTTGGGAGGCCATGGCATCCCCCAACTCCCACCCCAGGCAGGGAATTGGGATGTACCCACTCCCTGGCCCCAGTGCTCAGCGTTGGTGACCCCATGCCAGTCCCTGCCCTCTCCTTTGGGGGTCTCTGCAGGTTTGGGGGTGCAGGAGTGTGAGCACTGGAGTGAGCACGGCCCCAGCATCCCAGCACAGCTCAGCTCAGTGGCGCTGAGGGAATCCTGTCCCCCAGCAGGAGGGAACAGCCCCAGAGCCCTGGGGACACCAGGGGGCACCGAGGGAAGCAGGAAAGCCCTGGTGGCACCCTGGCCATGCTACAGCCCAGGATGGGGCCCAGGGCAAGGCCCCGTAAGCTGAGAGCTTGCAGGAGGGTGGGCAGGCTGCTGCTCAGCCCTTCATGCCTCAGTTTCCCCAGCCGTGCCTCAGTTTCCCCTGGCATTCCGGCCTCATGGCTGCAGGCAGGATCACCACGGGCAGTTTCAGCAGTCCCTGCCCTGCCCCACGGCTCACCCGGCCGCTATGAGCACGGTGACAGCGCTGCTTCCAAAGCTGCCCTTCCAGGAGCTCCCAGGGACCCACCCCAGCCCCTGGCACAGGGGACAGGCTGCTTGGTGGCCACACGGTGGGTTTCCCTCTCCAACTGCTGCTCCTTGCTCCAGGCACAGCCAGCTCAGGAACGTGTTTGTGCCTCAAGAGCCAGGTCAAACCCACTCTGGGACATCCCCAGCTGCTGCTGCACCCCACCCCAGCACAGGGCTCCCCAAACCTCAGCATCCCCCCTCTGCAAGCTCAGCCCAACCCCGCTGCTCCCACAAACCAGCTGGGTGCTGAGCTGGGGGGATGCTCAGCCACCCCCAGGTTTTTGGGGGAGGATTCCCCCCCCCCATTCCCAGCCGGCTATTCCCATCCATCCGAGAAATGAGGATCCATCAGCTGGGAGCAGCCAGGTTGAGGCTGGGAGCTGCCTCCCGTGCCAGCCCAGACAGGCTCCCAGGGGACTAATACCGGCATGTAAATATTAGATACTTCTGTCTCCTCTGAGGCCAATTACACAAATCGTGGCAGCTCCCGCAGGACTCTGCGCTCCTACTTACTGTATCATCATTAACAGCTTATTAGAGAACAGCTGCTCCAAGAGGGGGAAACAAAAAAGGAGAAGCCAGCAGGAGAGGCGGGAAGGAGACAGGCACGTAGGAGGACGGGGAAGCGTGACCTCCACCCTGCCCCGGCACTCAGGAACACCAGGGACATCATCCCCCCGGTGGCACCGGCGTGCTCAGCTCTCTCTGCAAACCCAGTGGTGGGATCAGGCTGAAAGTCATGGTGGGATCTGCTGTGGAGTGCCCTGGAGGTGCTGGGAAGGGGGCAGAGGGATGGGACTTACTGGTGTTGGACTGGGGCTGGGGACAGGAGGGAGGTGGCTCCAGGGAAAGCAGGAGTGGGAGTGAAGTCGCCAAAGCAGCCTGGCAGCCCTCAGCCAAGGGCATTTTGGGTCTGGGAGGTCCCTTCATAGCTGGAGGGAGGACATTCCTCAGCCTTTGGGTGCTGGGATGGAAGGACAGGAGGTTCAGGATCAGCTCCCCAGCACAACCCTGAAGGGGGACACACATTCCCTAAACAACTGCAGCATCATTAAAAGGTGCAGCTAATTGGGTGCCAGACACTCCTCGCCTCCTCCTGGTCCCCCAGGGCTGACAGCAGCCAGGCTGGGATGACAGGGGGGTTCTTTGGGTGCCACTTACCTTCATCCTTCCCACTCCCTCCGAGTGGGAGGCACCATCAGCCCCAGTCCTGACACCCCTTAATGTCCCCTGAGGCCACCGAGGGCAGCCGGGGTCCCCACCGGGGTGGCCGTGAGTGCCTCCGGGGTCACAGCAGGGTGGCCACGGGCAGGTGGCCGGGGCAGGTGGCCCTGCTGGGAGCCGTGTCCCCGGGAGGATGTCACGACATGCTTCTGGTGCGCTCTAGCGTCAGGCAGCATTAATGCATTGCTGGCAGCAGGCGTGAGCTGCACGGCTGGACACGGACACGGGCTGGGGACAGACAGACACCTGGACACTGACAGGGGCTGGGGACAGACACCTGGACACGGGGACAGACACCTGGACATGGACACGGGCTGGGGACAGACACCTGGACACAGGGACAGGCACCTGGACACTGACACGGGCTGGGGACAGACACCTGGACACTGACACGGGCTGGGGACAGACACCTGGACACGGGGACAGACACCTGGACACAGACATGGGCTGGGGACAGACACCTGGACACAGGGACAGACACCTGGACATGGGGACAGATAGCTGGACACAGACACGGGCTGGGGACAGACACCTGGACACAGATATGGGCTGGGGACAGACACCTGGACACGGGGACAGACACCTGGACATAGGCTGGGGACAGACACCTGAACATGGACACAGGCAGGGTGATGGACACCTGGACATGGGGACAGACACCTGGACACACACACACACACACACACACACGGAGGGACACTGGCACAGCCACCAGACCCCCTTGGGCAGGGGACACGGGCACCAGCTGCACCTCACCCCAGTTTGGGTGGCCTTGCTGGCTGATGTCCCATACTGGGGGGACTGGGAGGCAGATGTCCCATGCTGGGGGGGGGACAAACCACCCCAGGCAGGGGCAGATGCTCTGTGCAGGGGAGGGGGAGCAGGGCTCCCCAGGGCTTTTGGGGCCGGGGAGGCAGCAGCTTCCCGTCTGATTGCTAATTATCCTCGTTATTCCGTGTCAGACACTTTATGAAGCACCGGAGTGATTTGCTCTTTCCCTGTAATTAGGCACGTCGCAATTACCATCTAATTCAAGTTCAAGCTCCGCGTCCTCGCGACCTTCCCGGCCTCGACACGATGTCCCTGCTTGTCTCTCCAGGGCCCCCCTGATGTCACCTCTGCCCTGTGTCTGGCTCTCCAGAGAGGAGAGGGGCATCGAGGGGCTGGTGGAGGACACACAGCCACCCCCCCAAAATCCTCCCAGCTAAATGACACCAAAAGCCCCGAGCCAGCTTTGGGGCCCCCCTCCAGGAGGGTGACAGTCCCCAACACAATGGTCCTTAGTGTCCCTGAACCCTTTGGATTTTGGGGTGAGGGCTGACCCCCAGCACACAGCCAGGCCCTGCCCATACACAGTTCCCAGCCAGCTGCCACCTCATCCCCTGCAGTGTCATTTTAGATTCCACAGGACATGTTTAACACATCCATGTCACAGCCCCAGTTCCCATTCCCACAGGGACAACAGCACAGAAACAGCAATAAAAAAAAAACCCTACAAGGTTTTTTGGGGGGGAAAATGGAATATAGAGAGTGGGTGATTGATCAGCAGCTCTTGTAGCTTCCCAGTGTGGCACTGGGATTCCCTCTCCCCTCCTGGCTCACAGCATTGGCTCCAGGAAGAGCCACATCTCCTCCTGGAGCATCCCAAAACTGCCGCCGGTGCCGCAGCCCTGGGCTCTGTGCCGTGCCGTGCCAGGCACCGGTGGCACCGGAGTCCCCGCAGAAGGATGGCCCCCCCCCTCTCCTCCTCCCAGCAGCTAATTAATCCTTCTGCTCAGGCAGAGCTCATTAGTGCTGGTGCAGCGCGGGGCTGCCCGGCACAGCCGCCCTTCCCAGCGGAGAGCAAGGTCAGTGCCAGGGGCCAGCGGGCACCGGCGCTGGCTTGCCCTGGGCTCTGCTGCCCGGCCCCCTCGGTGGCCTTTCCTGCAGGCTGCTGGTGTTTTTCCAAGCTTACAGCATAAGGGAAAAAAAAAAGAAGGGGAAAAAGAAAAAAGAGGGGTGAGGAGGTGGAGAAAAGAACCCCCCCGAGCGTGAGCGGGAGGGAGCAGCGGCCAAGGAAAGCAGAGGAGTCAGCCAAGTGCCTCTCTCCGTGGCGGCAGGGCGCGAGTGGGCCGCCCTGCAAATGTTTTGAATTTCCAAAACAGAAGGGAGAAGCCAAGAGCTGCCGAGTTCCCCCACACGCCAACGAGGACAAAGGGCATCCCTGTGCGGTGGAGGGGAGGGAGAGCGGGCGCCCAGCACCCCCGGGGATGTGCCAGGTCGGGGGATGTGGCACTGGGGTGCTCCCAGCTTGGCTCTGATTGTAGCCAGGGAGAGGAAAGGGGCAGCTCTGGGGGAACAGAATGGGGACACATGGGGACGATGGGTGGCTGTGATGGGATGTGCACCCACAGGGACAGCCCCGAGCAGAGCCTGGGGTGGCTCGACACGTGGCAAAGCCCCCAGCTGCCTGTCCTGGCACAGCAGGAGCCTCCCAGCTCCCATCCTCGAGGGAACCCACCCGCTCCAGGAGCCAAACGTGCTGGAACAGCCCCGAAGCCAATGAGCTGGAGGCTCTCCTTGCTGCAGGAGACGCCGACACCGATCCAGAAGGAAATCCCGGTGCCCACCCCGGCTGCTGGCAGGGATGTGAGGATGCTGCATGGGTGGTCCAGCCCCTCCGAGTGATCCCATCCATCCTGCAGGGTGACGCTGTGCCCCAAAAAGCAGAGCCTGCCACATAAGGAAGATGGGAGATGGAGCAGCATCCATGGGAATGCCGGCAGCACAGGCCCCTCGCTGGTGGGGCTCCCCACATCCCTCCCTCCCCTGCAGATTATAACCTCACACAGATTATAACCTTAAATTATTAATCCCCAACAAATCCAAACCCCATCTGCCTAATCTGCCCCCAGCACAAACCCCCTCCCAGGAGGGGTGGGGGGAGTGGATGCCAGCCCCGCTACCGGCAGGGGTGGGAGAAGCCACGGGGGGAGCCCCCCCAGCCACGCTGGGAGCAGGCAGGGAGACAATATCGGGCCTATGCGGCCCCCTCGCCGCCAGATGTGTGTTAATAAGGCAGCTGCCCCCTAAGCTAATAAGGTCACTTACTGGCTCCAGCAAGACGAGAAAACAAGCAGGGGCTTGGCTGCGGTACAGCCTGACTTGGCACTCGCCGCACGCCGGCTTCCTGAATTCTTGCCGCTTCCAGAGCAGCGCAACGGGGTGGAAAAAGCAGCGAGAAACCTCCCTCGCCTCCCCCAAAAAGCACCGCCGCAGCCC
This sequence comes from Eopsaltria australis, assembly GCA_034509425.1. Taxonomy (NCBI): domain Eukaryota; kingdom Metazoa; phylum Chordata; class Aves; order Passeriformes; family Petroicidae; genus Eopsaltria; species Eopsaltria australis. The sequence goes on from JAVTVJ010000403.1 coordinate 1,116,381, forward strand.
ACCCGCCTCCAGCAACCCCGCGGCCCCCGGGTGCTGCCGCCCGTGCCCTGCTGCCTTCACCCCACTGCGGGCTTTATTCCTTAGGGAAAACCTCGTGGAAGGGCTGGGAGGGGGGGGGATTCCTGCAGACTTTCCCAGCAGCTCCCCCCCACCCCCGGCCCCGCTCCCTCCCTCGCCTGCCCCCGATCATGGCGCCTACAACTCCCTTTGTTTTAATATTCTAAAGCGAGCCAGATGCCGGCTTTAATCCCCTCAGCTGGGGAGGATTTGCAAACACATTAGGAGGCAGAGCCGGCCCCTGTGCCCCAGCCCCAGCCCCACGGCGGCACCGCGCCCCATCTGCCGCCTCGGGAAGGGGATCCCGGCCCCTAATTGCCTTCTCATGCCGGGATTAGGAGCTGACAAGGTGTGCGACAACAGGGACACGAGCATCCCCTGCCATTTGTGGCTGGGGCCCTTTGGTCTGCCCTGCGGAGTTCGGGGTGTTTGTCCTGGTGACGCGGTAGCCAGGGGGATGGCAGCAGCATGGGTGGGTCCTGCAGGGTGGTGGGTGCTCAGGAGAGGGGCACAGGTTGGATTTCAGCTCTCCTGGAGATGGGATAATGGATGGGGTGTCTGTCCCAGGGGTGCAACCTCACAGCTGCCAGACCAGAGCGTGGCCGGCTCTCCCACATCCCTGTGGACATTGGGATATTTTAGGCAAAGCTCTAGGGGTCCTTCCTGCAGCATGAACAGGGGAAGGGATTTCCATCCTGACCTCCAGGTCGTGCTCTGTCACTGCCTCCTTCCCCTGGGATTCAGCAAACGAGGCTGCAGTGGGAGCGAGAGGAGTCACATCCCGCAGGAGCAGCTCCAGGTGTGCGTCCCATTTGTCCAACAGCATCCAGGTCAGCTACTCCACATCACAACCTGACTGCCCCAGCACAGATGGACCCTTTCCACAGTCAGGAGGGGGAAGTGGCCTCTCCAAAGTGGGGGGAGGCAGCAGCAGAGCCCCAGGAGCTGGAGGGTGACGGGAATGTGATGCTGGAGCGATGTCCCAACCCTGCAGCATCCCAAACGGGGAAACAGCTGCCACACAGGATGCCCCATAAACCCCCTCCTCACCCAAGGGCCAGCTCACAGCACACCCTCACACCTCCCCAAATGCTGGGGTTCCCTCCAGGCTCCCCAGTCCAGACTGGACTTTGTGGGGGACGCCAAACAGCTCAGAACCCTGCAGAGGCCAAGCACCCCTTGACACCTTCCCCTGCCCATCCCAGCGCTGCCCGTGCCCACAGGAGATTCCTGCTCCAGCCTCCCCAAGGAAACAGCTCCAGGGACACAGAATCTTCCTGAGCCATCCCAGACCCCATATTCGCACTGCAAAAGCAGCAGGGCTTTTTTTGAGGGTGGGTATTTTTTTTTCTGCTGTGTTGTTTTTTTTAAGACCAGGATCTCCTCCATAGCACTTAGCGGCCAGGAGTTCCGAGGGAGCAGAGCTCAGTGCTTTAGAACGACGCCTCATTTGCCAAGAAATAATCCCAAGGAGGAGAAAAAAAACAACTCAAAAAACACCCAAAAACCCAGACTCGGAGGATAATTAACTCCACAAAGCAGCGACCCTGAGTAGCCCAAATCTTCACTGTAACTCCTCAGCCTCTCCTCCAAGGAATTATTTCTTCCTGTCTCCAACACAACGGCACCAGCTCTCGGAGGCCTGGGGATTTTATTGGGGTTGTGTGTGTCCCCCAAACCCTGCTGACAGATTTGCCCCCACCCAGGCATGGTGGGGGGCCCAGCCCCACATGAGACCCCTCATCTCTGAGCAGGGTCGCAGTGGGGTCACTCCCCATCCTTGTGGAGGGCTGGAATAGGGATACTGAGGATGTGGGGGGCAGGAGGTGGAGATGGTTGTTGCTGACCCCAAACACCCACCAGCACCCTCTGGCAAGGAAGGAGCCACTTTTCAGGATCCCCCCTGCAGACAAACAGCAGGAAAAGGCAGGACAGACACCCTGGGGGTGCATTTCAGCCCTCCCATTCCCTCTCCCACCTTTAGGGCTGGCAGAAGGGATGCTCCAGCAGGAGCTGCCCGAGTGACCCTGGCAGCATCACCCCCCTGGCAGCACCACCCCCTGTGCCCCTCGCCAGGGAGGGGAATTGAAGAGAGCAGAGCTGAGAAAAAGCAGTGCAGAGCCAGCCCTTCCCGCTGCTGCTCCCCCCGGCATCCCCCTTCCCCTCCTGACCGCAAAAAGCCAACATCTCCCCGCGCCCCTGCAGCCAGGGGATGGGAATGTGGAAGCAATTGCACTTGGCAAGGCAGCAACAGTGAGTCAAAAACAGTTGTTTGGCTTGTCAGCCACCCAGGCCCTGCAGCACTCTTGTTTTCCTTTGCCTGCCTTAACCCCTTCCAGCCCCACGCGCTGTTCCCAGCAGGACCCACAGCCCACCGAGAGGAGAGGGGAGCTGCGGAGAAGTCTCGCACCACAGCTCATCTGTCCTGCTCCCAGAAATGGGAGAATGGGCAATTCCTTGGCAGGAAAACCTGCAGGGAGAGGGGGCACTGAACCTGCTGTGCTGCTGGGAGCTGGCACAGGGCACAGGGATAGCCCGAGGCCACCAAGGATGCCCGGTGGTCCTGGATTATCCCACCCATCCCAGGAGATGCAGAGAGCTCCTTGTCCCTGCCACAGACAGCATCCCAGATGGCCCTTGGCAGGCTGAGGGGACATGGCCACGTGTGCTGTGCCACCCCAAGGTGGCCAGACTCCCCGGGCAGTGCCAGCCTGGTGGCACGGGGTGGTTTGAAGCACTGAGCACAGCAGGACCCATCCCATTTACAGCAGTTTAGCACATTCCAGGCTGCTTCCCAGCGGCTCCTGCAGCCCCTTCCCTGCCAGCCATATGGCAGCGAGGCCAGGAACACATCCAGAGCCACCACGGGCTGCAGCAGGGGCTCTGCTCCGTGCCCAGCTCACCCCTCACACCCCAAAGGGGGTCCCACACTGCTGGGACCCCAACTCACTCAGGCTGCCACCAATTTGGGGTAGAGTAGGGAGACATTGGGATCCATCCACCCCCTCCCCACCATGGAGGGGGGTCAGGGTATGGGTCAGGGTATCCCACTGGGCATCCAGCCAGCACCCACAGCTCTCCATTCCCCCCAAACTGGTCCCAGAGAAGACAGACACGAGAAGAGAGTCCAGGGATGGGGGTCCTCCCTCTTTCCATGAGGAACAACCTCTGCTGCACCCCTCCAGCACAAGGCAACCGGGGCGAGGGGACGGCTGGGGAAGAGTTAAACCCTCTGGAGCGCTTGGAAGGGGAGGAAAAGTGGAGGGCAAGGCTGCGCCCGCCGGGAGAGACAAAGCGAGATGCAGGAGCCAAGAGATGAAGGCGAGGATGCGATAAGAGGGGGAGCGGGGTGTGTGCGCTGGAGCGAGGGAAGGGGAGGAGGAGGAGGAGAGGTGGGTGATGACCAAAGTCATTGAACATTTTTTGGCACGCCTACCCCCGAGTATCCTGGCCGTTGGCCCAGCTCGGAGCTGAACTTAAACAAACTCCTGTTGCAGCCATCTGCTTGATTTTAAAATAAATCAAACAATCTGTTGAGCCGTGGGTGATCAAATTTCCATCTGTGCGGACGCCTGCTCGCCTCCTCGGAGCCTCCGCTTGCCTCTACCAGCCAAACACTCCTGGCAGCATGTGGCCTCCCTAATTCCTCCAGGAAAGGGAGAAACCGGACCTCCCCCTGCACCCCGGCCCCCTCCCGGCCCTTCCCCGCCACCCTCCTAACTCAAACCAAGTGCTATTTTTACAGCCGCCCACCAAACAGAGACACAGCGCGGCTTTAAACGGGAGGAAAACGGGGCTGGAGGGAAGATCCCAGGAGGGATTGAGCTGCTCCGGTGCTGCCCACGCTGGGGGGATTCCTCATCCTGTCTCCATGCATCCCACGGGTCTGAGGGAATGGGAAGGGAAAGGGCAGCAGCTGCTGGCCCCGGCGGTGGCTGCGGTGCAGAGGCCACGGGCTGGCCAGAAATAGCAGCTGTGAGGCCAGTGCTGTGTGGCCGTCCCCAGGATGGGGACATCGGGCACACGTCACCTCCAGGTGCCTGGGGGTGCCCAGATTGCAGCCACCCTGTCCAGTCACCTCCCCAGGCAGCCTGCTGGCCCTCAAGTCCACCCCAAATCATCTCATCCTGAGGGCTCCCCCCTCCTCTGGGAGCAGGGACCCCAAGGGGAGGCAGCATCACTTGCATTTTGTCCCGGGGTCCCCAAAGTGCCAAAAGAGGGGTGACATCTCCCTCCTCCACTGCCTCTTTGTGTCCTGCAAGACCCCTGCTCACCTGGGGGAGCATCACCCATGATATCCATGGCCCCAAACCCCCTCTGAGGGGTCAGTCCCTTGTCCAAGCCAAGGACAAACCCCTGCTGGCATCACCCCGACTTTGCCGTCCTTCCCTGGAGCCTTTCCTTCCGCTCCGAGCAGAGGGCACCGGGCACGGGGCCAGCACAGCCAGAACTAGGGCAGCGAGGGGTGGGGACACACAGCAGAAGGACTGAAAGATGAGCAAAGAGGGAGGAAATGGTTGTGAATGAAGGAGAAGGAGCAGGGATGGATAAAGGATGGAGCTGGGTTCGGGCTCACGGGACCCCAGCAGCTCCGCTGGGGAAGGTCAGGGTGAGAGCACAGACGGTGCCATAGGAAAGGGAGGAAGGACAAAACACAGCAGGATTTATTCCTCCTCCAGTGCTTCAGTTACTGGGGTGACACTTTCTGAGGGTCCCCGTGGCACGGTGGAAGCAGCAGCAAGGAAAAGGAGGTGCCCAGCACCCACCAGAGCCCTGCCAGGAGCCTGAGCCAGCGGCTGCGGAACAAACCTCACCCGTGTGGGACATTGCCAAGCCAAGAGTTGTCCTGGCCAGCCCAGGGCCAGCCTGGCCAAGCCACTCAGTGCTGGAAAGAACAGGGAGAAGGGTGGCCCCCACCCTGCTGCAGCCTCAAATGCTCCCCAGTGCCAGCTTTTGGGAGGGGTTGTCCAGCCCCAAGCACACAGCGTGCAGCACCCAGGCTCCAGGATGGTCAGCATGGGAACGGGGAATGAGTGATAGAGCAGCTTGGGTGATCCCAGTGCCACAAGGGAACAGCCCCACAGGAAAATCTGCTCCTGGAGATCCACATCCCTGAGCTCAGGCAGTGGCTGAGATGGGGAGGTCCCTCCAAATGCTCCTCATGGAGGAAAATGCAAGCAGAGCCCTGACAGGATGCACAGCAGGGAGCAGGTTCCACAGCACAAGCAACAGCGGGAAGGGGAGAAAAAAAAAAAAACAACCAACAAAAAAACACCAAACCCCTTTTTGGAAGAGGAAAGGGCTGACAGGACCTGGCTGAGAAGCAGGAGAAAGCCCAGATTTCCCAGTTACTGTGCAGATGTTCTGGACTGAAAACAGAAGACGGCAGGAGCGAATTCATCTCCCCCTCCAGAGACGCCGCAGCCGGAGCATCTGGACTCTGTCTGCAGGCAGCAGAGCCGGCCCCCCCTTCCCTGGGAGCCCCCAGCCAGGACACCCCCGGGGTGCCCACCCGCACCAAGAGCAGGGCCAGCAGTGACAACCCAGCCCTGTCCCCACGCCAGGTTGACCTTGGCACCGCTGCCTCCAGGGAAAACTGAAGGGCCTTGTCTTTGCTGTGTTTTCACTGCAGGATAACTGCTGGTGCCTGCTCTGAGAGCTGGGGGGAACCATGGGGAGAGGAAAACGCGGCTGGTTTAGCAGTGAGGACGAGCAGGGGGGTAGGAGACAGCCACCCATACATCCATATATATAAATATACACTTATTCCCGGCCAGGACAATGACTGGAATCATCAGCACTCGATCATCACTCGAAGAAAAGCTTCACGGCCAGCTGAAGTCAGCCCCTTTCCAGAAACATGCTGGAAGCAGCTGGAAGGTGACGGTGGCAGTTTGCTGTGTGCCCCACACCCTCAGCTGTCTGTGTGTCCCTCCCTCCCTCCCGGGTCTGTCTGTCCCACCACAGCTGCAAAACACTGAGTGAGAGCCCAAAATCCTGGCTGTCACCAAAATGTTCCTGGCTCCAACGTTCCTCTCTGGTGTCCCCAGGGATAGAGGTGGCTGCTGGTGGCCCCACAGATCCATCAGATGATGCACTCCTGTTTCCAAGGAGGGGCAAAGCTGGGGAAGGCAATTAAAATAATTTTGGGAGGTCAGCTGGGAGAACTCCTCTTGCACTGAGTTGTGGCAGAGCCTGGGCAGGGATGGGCACCCACAATAGGAATCCCCAGCCCCAAAACAGCAGGTGCTGGGGACACACTGGGTGACAGCACGCCAGGACACAGCCTTGAGGAGGTCACAGAGGGGCTGGAAGCCTGGGAGCAGTCCAGCCTCCTGCCCTTTGGCCAGGGAAAGCAGCTGTCCATCCCAAATCAAGGCAGGGATGCTCCTGGCTGCCACCACCCCTCTCCCATCAGGACCTTCCCTCTGATCCCAGCTGGGTCTCAGCCTTGTTTCAGCTCTAAAGTAGAAGACAAAAATTCACTGGGAGAAGCTGAGAGAGAGAGCAAATCAGCCCCTGCAAGCCCTCCTGCCCTCTCCACATCCCTCATGAGGGTTGCCAGGACCCTCCCCATGCATTCCTGGTCAAAGGCAGCCCCAAAACGCAACTGCTCACCCTTGCCTCCCAGGGTACCAGGACAGGCAATGCTGTGGCCGGCTCTGCCAGAAGCTGGCAGGAAGAGGCAGCACCGGGGCAGACGGTGATTTCCTGAGTTTGTGTGCCAGGGGTTATGGAATAACCCTCGGGAAACCCTGCAGCAGGTCCCTGTGCCACCGGGAACGGCCCATCCAGCACCGGCGCTTGGATACGGCCACCAAAACACAGCGCCCTGCAAATTCTGCGGGTGGAGGGAGCTCCTGCACCCGCACCATGGACACCCCAGCCCCATTTTGGGATGGGATGGGATGGGATGGGATGGGATGGGATGGGATGGGATGGGATGGGATGGGATGGGATGGGATGGGATGGGAGGCAGCCAGGGCAGTCACAGGGCTCTCCCTGCCCCAGCACAGGTCACGGCACACTCGGCACAGGCACCTCTCGGGCAGGTTGGAGAGGGAAAGCCGGGGCAGCTGCTGCTCCAAGCACTCCAGCTCTGTGGGTAAACAGATGACTTCAGTCTCCTGAGAGCTACTAAAGCCCAGCAGCACTCATGCTAACGTGGAAGGGGGAGGAAAAGAAGGAACCTAAAGAGGGAGAAGCAGCGTCATACCCATGCCAGGCTGCAAGGCGCACCCAGGCAACGTCCCCCTTCTCCCAGCCCAGCCAAAACTTGCCCCTGGAGCCATCCCCTTCATCCCTGCCGTGCTACCAGAGATCCAGCAGGGAAAAGGAGTCCCACAGCAGCCAGAACAGCTGCACCAGGCTGTTCATCCAGCCATGGCACAGCTCGGCTCGCGTGCGCCGGGGAGAGGCTGCAGCAGCTGCTCAAGCACCGGGAGCAAACCACGACCTGCCTGGGCTGGCACTGGGGCTCTGGCACCCTCCACACGGCCCAGGGAGGGGAACCAGGCTGGGATGGCCGGGAGCGATGCCTTTGGCACGGGAGCAGCCCCCAAAGCGCGGCTGGCACGCGCCGCTCTGCGGCACCGGCACCGCAAGGAGCCAAGGCACGCCCGAGGCACCACTGCCACCCGCCTTGGCCGTGGGGGACACGGGGCTGTCACAGCCCTGGGACGGGGCCCGGGGGAATCGTGCTGCTGGAAAGGCTCCCGCCACCAGCTGCTCCCAGCGGAAGAGAGCCCGGCACGGCTGGGAGGCTGCCACCGCCAGCCGGGCTCCTGCCCCAGCTCCCTGGGATGCTCCTGCCTCACCAGCTCTGTGGATGTGCCCCCAAGTCCCCAGCCTGGCAGTCCCCAAAGAGGGCAGTGTCCCTTCAACACACCAGAGGGACATTTCCGTGCCATCCCTTCCAGGATGGCAGCATGGGGCACAGGCCTTGTGCTGCAGGGAGGAACATCTGGCCAGATGCTGTCCAGCAGCATGGGACCATCTCCAAAATAGGAGCCAATGGTGCCATCAGGGAGCAAACAGAGCCCTCCTCACCCCAAAAATCAGCATGGGAGTGGATCCAGGGAACCTTCTGCAGCCAGAGAGGTGTAAACAGGCATCAGGCAAGCCAGCCCTGTGCCCCAAAACATCATGGGTCCCCAAAACCTGCTCAGGAGATGGAGACAGCTCCTTGCCACTCAAGGACAGTGACAGGGCTGTCAGGACAGGACCCAGCTGGTATCTCAGGGGGAGAAAAGCCAACTCCTGCCATTCCTGATGTACTTGGAAAACCAGGCACCCACGCTGCTGTGCAGGGAAGTCCCTGCTCGCTGGGAAGCAGCCAAAGAGCATCCCAGGCTGCCCTCTGCGACAGAGCTTCCCGGATGGCTGAGAAAGGCCAAGTGTCTGGACAAAACATCTGTCCGGCCACAGCAGCCAGAGCCGGCCCTTTACCCCATCTCCCGACTTGGCTGCGACTCCAGAGGCTGCTGCGGATGCTCCGGCGGTTGCAAAAGCGTTTTCACTGCATGGGGTGAGAGAGGAGCTGGTCCCTCTCCCCAGGGGGCCCACAGGGGGCATTTCGGGGGGTGCAGCACAGTGTCAGAGCAGCGCTTTTGGCAGGTGCTCTGCCAGTCCCGCAGTGCTGCTGCTTTTGGGAAAGGCAGGGAGAAAGAGAGGAGCAGGGAGGGCAGGGTGAAAAATAAATATATAGCAGCCAGCTGGTGAGCTGTGGAGTCAGCACGAGGTCTGCAGGACACGGCGCTGGCAGCGGCGCGGGAGCCCTGGAATTTCGGACAGCTGCTCCAGCAAGGTCAGCCCGGCCAAAGCCAAGACCCCTGGCTGAAGGACACACACCCCCAGCTGGAAACCCCAGGGGGACAAGCCACCACCCCAGGGGGGGACTCTGACATGAGCTAAGTGGCGGGTGAGGATGAGGAGGGACAGCCAGGTGCGAGTTCTCACAGAGCAAAGCAGCCCTGACCTCAGAGGCAGGAGAAAGCTCGCAGCACATTTTCCGTGTGTTGTTTCTTTGTTTGCCATCTGGGAACACGATCCCGAGGGAGGCCGTGCCCCGAGACATGAAGTCATATCATGATTATATTGCCACCCCCGTGCCGGGATTGAGATCTCATCCCAAAATGCCAGCCCGGGTCGGTGCTGGCTGCAGCAGCTGCTTTGCTGAAAGGCAACCCAGGCCTCACTAAAAACACCCTCACATGCTGCAAACTAAACAGGTTTACCCCAATAAAATTGGCCTGATTTTGCTCTGAATCTGCCGGAATTTGTGATGGTAAAAATTGGCACGAGCACAGGGAGAGCCAGCAAAACCAACACAAGCCAAAAGATTGAGATGAGGAAGACCACCTCTGCTCCTTACTCAAGGGATGAGGAGAAGCCAAATGCAGCCTGTGCCACCCCTCTGGAGCTCACACAGGATGCCTGGGGTGGGGCCACAGAGGTGCCACCAGCTTGGCCAAAAAACCACCACCACCCAAAACACTGCCAGTGGCCAGAAGGTTTTGATTTCCTCCAAAATCCATAAAAGATGCAAAGAAGGCAGAGGTGCCTGGGGCTGTGCGTACACAGGTCTCTTAATTCTCATGCTGCAGTGCACCCAAATATCCCATAATTTGCCCTGGTGCAATGCAGGAGGAGGGCTCAGGCATCACTCTCCACCTTCTGGGTTTGCTTTTCTGGCATCCAGGAGCTTTGGCTGCTGCTCAGCATCAGCAGGACAAGGTTTAGCAGAGAACACAAGAACTCTTTGATTTTTGCCCAAAAGCCTTTTGGAAAGCCAAAAGGAAAGTGCCCACCAACAGCTGTCAGCTCGACGCAGCGATTTGGAAACGCAGCCATGACCTTTGGAGCTCGGAACCTGCAGAAGGGGCCAAATCCCCAGCTGAGCCAACAGCGCTGCTGGCAATTAGCAAATACAGTGAACTCAGCCCCTGGGGCCTGGCTGTGCCCTGTCAGGCACAGCCCCACACAACCAGCCCCAGGTGGGCTCGGAAAAGCGGGAACGGGGCATGGAAAACACCACGTGATTCCCAGAAACCGGCCTGAGGACAAGGCAGTGAAATCCAGCTGCTCCCGAGAAGCAGGATGGCAACACCTCCACAGCACCAAAGGAAACCGAACACAGAACCACAGAACTCCTTTAGGTTGGAAAAGCCCTCCAGGATCATCCAACCATTCCCCCAGCACTGCCAAGGCCACCAGGGACCATGTCCCCAAGTGCCACATCGACACATCTTTTAAACCCCTCAAGGAACGGTGACTCCAGCACTGCCCTGCGCAGCTGTGCCAGAGCTTCGTGACCCTTTCAGAGGAGAAATTTTCCTTAATATCCAACCTGAGCCTCTCCTGGCCCAGCCTGTGGCTGTTCCCTCTCCTCCTGTCCCTGTTCCCTGAGATCAGATCCCAAATCCCCCCCAGCTGTCCCCTCCTGTCAGGGAGTTGTGCAGAGCCACAAGGTCCCCCCTGAGCCTCCTTTTCTCCAGGCTGAGCCCTTTCCCAGCTCCCTCAGGAATTCTCCAGCCCCTTCCCAGCTCTGCTGCCCCAGTCCTGGGGACACCCTGTCACCTTGTCACAGGACAGCAGGTGACAAGGACCTGCCATTCATGAACCCATGTGGGCTGGGCCTGATCACTTGGGTGTCCCAAACAGCTGTGCTTGAGTTATGGTGGGATTTGAGAGCTTTCCAGACACCTGGAAGTGTTTCCAAAAAGCTGTATTTAAGGGGAAAAAACCAGAAAACCTCAAGAGGAGCCACTTTCACAGGCACATAAGTGCAGAGAGAGCAGTGGAAGGCAAAGATGGGCAGAGCTGGAAGACAGGGGAAGCTTTTCCTGGTGAGAACAGGACATTGAGAACGCCAGACAGGCTGAGGACAAGCAGCCCTTGAGCTGGGAACGCAGCACTTCACCCCTGTGGAGAGGGCTGGAGGGCTTGGGGGTGACTTCAGAAGGCACAGCCAGCCAGGGACAGGTCACCGTCACCTCTGGGAAGCAACCAAATCTGGGCATTTTGTGGTTTATTCAAAGCCATCGTTCCCAACAGCGGCTGCTCAAGGAACCAGCTCCTCCCGGGATGGACGCACATCCCAGTGGGATGCACAGGCAGATTATCCAGATCAGCAGGAGGAGAAATCCCACCTGAACACCCCGAACTCAGAGCCCCACACCAGCATTGATCTACACGGCTTCCCCTGGCAAGGGGCACAGCTGGAAAGAAAATCCATTCTCACGGCGCACATCTGGGGACCAAGGGTGACAAACCAAAGGATGCCCATGCCAGATGCCCTTTCCACACCCAGCATTGCCATTTCTGCTTGGAGGGGAGCACCCAAACCCACCCCACACGTGCCAGCCGCAGCAGGGTTCTGCAGAGCTCACCTCCAGATCCTCCTGCAGCAGGGAGAACTTCAGGCACCACCACACCTCTACAGAGCGTCACTGGTTCCACTGCTCCCCACCACCAAACCAGCAGCAGAGGCACCACCCATCCAAAATATCGCTGGCTCCTCCCTCCTGACGAGCCTCAGATGTTGGGGAACCTCATCAGCACCTCCACACTGTTACAGAGAGGATTTTAGCCCCATCCTGCTCTTGCTGCCCTGCTAAAAGAGGGCGATGTGGGGGTGTCTGGTGGCTTTTGGGGTATTGACCCCGAGCTTTGAGCCATTTGTGTCAACCACACACAGGCAGGACAGCAGCAAACCACAGCTCTGTGTGCAGGGGGTGTGAAAAAGCAAGTGCAGTCCAAAAAATGAAGTTTGCAGAGCTGCAAGGAGAACTGGGGAGATGATTTTAACTGCTCAGGCCTGGTCCCATTGGAACGGGGACCTGGGTGTCACCCAAGAATGAAAGGCTCATGTGGGGTGACTTTCAGCAGCAGGCGTGGCTGAACAAGGGTACAGCTAAATTAACCAAGTGCCCAACCCAAGCATTAAGCCGTGTTTTAAATAACCTTGACATCTGTGAGGCCTCAGCCTGCTGGAAAGCATGTGGGGACAGGGAGGGAAAATGCGCCAGCAGCTTCTGGCCAGGCAGAGTCCCCACCAGGACACAGCAGAGCCCGGCCACGCTGTCCCCAGGCAGCTCTGCTGTGCCTCCTGCCACTCAGCCCCTTGCAGCAGCCCCTTAATTTGCTCATTAGCAAACCCGGGAACAAGAGGAGGAACTCAATAGTGTCCCTGCCCCAGGACACTCTGTGTCCTCGTGGGAGTTTGGGATTGGGGCCAGTAGGGATTGGCACGCCTGAGAAATGCTGGGATCTGGGGGGGTCACTGAGGGACCCTACAGGAAGCACCCAGAGCACCCATCCATGCTGGAACAGAATTGCTGTTCATGATGTCCCCATGAGGTGGCCTGGGGACACCAAGGGGGCAGAGGCCTGGAAAACCAGCTGAGGACATGCAGATGATGCCACTCTCATCAGCTGCACCCACCTGGACACTCCAGCATCACCCCTGGATCAGCACCATGGGATGCTCACCTGACTCCTGAGCCCTCCATGGCCACCAGCACCTTGCAAGTTCCACGAGACCTGTGACCATGTGGGCATCACAGCCCACCCAACAACCACAAAAATAAACCACCTGCATCCACAAATGACCCAAAATTATGTCAGGACCATCCAGCTCGGGCTGAAAGACCCTGGGGGAAACCCCCCAAAAGCTTCCAGAGGGTTCCCAAGTGCCGGTGACAACCCAAGCTCCCGTGCCATCCTGGCACCCTCCGGGTGAATGCAGCTCCTGCCTGGTGGCTTTCCAAGCAGTGTCCCCCCAGCTCAGAAGCCAGCACAGCTGAATGGGAAATTATATTTGTAAGCAGCCAAGGGAGAGCGACGGGAGAGAAAAGCAGCGCTGTCTTGGAAGGGCTGGTTTACATTTCTAAAGAAAATGCCAGTGCCTCAGAGAGCCACAGGGTTCTGGCTAGAACGGAGCAGAAAGGCTTTGAAAATGACCTCGGGGGTTTGGGATGTTGGCATTTGACAGAGCCCAGCCTGGGGCCTGGTTTGCTGATACAGAGTGGTGGCTTTGGAGAGCTCCCCCAAGCTGGAAATTTGGGGGGAAAAGCTGTTATTTCCCCATCCCACAAGAAGGACAAGCTTGGGAAGAATAAACTTTTGCTCTGCCATGTGCTTTCAAGGTGATGCCCCCCAAGCAACCTGTGTAACCCCAGGGGGAGGCACAGAAAGGAGCAACTGGGGGAACTGGCAGCACCTGGGCGATGACACCATGACACCCTTCAGGGCTTTTGGGGAGCCCTCACTGCAGGATAACCAGAGCAGCAGGGCTGGGGGGCACCCAGCCCTGTGCCCACACATCAACTCTGGGAAGAACCAGGCTTTCTCCAAGAGAAATCCCTTGATTAGGGTGCCTTGTAAAACTGGGGATAACTTGGGAAGTTTCCTGAAGAGGCCATGAGCTCCTTCCAGCTTCCCAAGGATGCTCCCATGGAGGGCAGGCCAGGCAGCCCTCCCACCCTCTGGCACCTCTGAGCACCCTCGATGGCAGGCAGGACAGGATTGAGATTTCCTCTGTCCTGGCTCCCACCTCCCTCATGCAAAGCTGCCAACAACACAAAACACTTCTGGAACAGGACAGGTCTTGGCTCTTCCCACCTCCTGGAAGGATTTTTATCTGTTCCTTCACAACCTGACAGCTCCAAAAGTTCATTGCTAAAGGCGCCCCATCCATTAGCATTTGCCCCCCAAGGAACCAGACCCAAAAGAAGAGCATCCATCCATGTCACTGCTCCAACTCCTCCTGGATTCCAGAGGTGGGATGTGCTGGGAAAGGAGGGATGGGGTCCGGGCCAGCTGCCTTACCTTGGGGAGGAGAGCCGGGGGTGCCACTGCCAGCAGCTCTGGCGGGGTCATGCTCTTGCCAGCCAGGACCACGGCCCCGCACTCGGCACAGGCGCCGATGGTCAGCTGCTTCCCATCATCCACCAGCAGGCTGTTGGCCACGCGCAGGGTGTAGAGGAAGACGGGAAGCCTGGCCACTTGAACCGCTTTTAATCCAAGGCATCGCTTCTTCTCCTGCCGGCAGAAGAAGCAGACGAAGGTTTCCACTTTGTACTGCCGGGACCAGGCGCTGCTGGGGTGGTGGGAGTTCCTGCCCTCGTGCTGCAGCCACTGTCCCAGCAGGTCGTGGTAGCACAGGATGCAGGTGGCCACCAGCCCGGTGGAGTCGGCCGGTCTGGCCCGCGGGGCGGGCGGGTAGACCGTCAAGAAGGGGAAAAAGGGCTCCTTCTCCCCAAATCGCCCCGGAGGGTTGACGTTGAGCTGGAACTCTTTGCCAGCTCCCAACTCAGCCCCGCAGATGTAGCACACGGAGGTGGGACCGGGCTTGATGACAGCGGGGTGGCCGGCGAGGTCACCAGCAGAGAAGACCTGGTGGTACCTCCCCAGGAAACTCTGCACCGAGGAGATGAGCTCCTCGTTGTGACAGGCCCTGTACATGGCCCACAGGTCCTGCAGCACCCCGAAGCACTTGCGGCAGCTGCTGACCTCCCAGTGCTTGTTCAGCCCCTTGGCGCCGGGCGGGCAGGGCAGGAGGCTGAGGAAGGGGAAATGCATGGTGCTCTTCGCGTTGCCGTTGGTGATTTTGGCCGCCACCGGCCTCGCCTCCTTGCCGCACTCCTCCCCGCAGAGGTAGCAAGCCTCGGGCACCGGCGGGATGCCCGTCCCGTCCTCCTTCATCCCTCGGCGGCCCTTGCTGGGCATGGCCCCGGCGCTCAGGGGCACCACGTAGAGCCGCTGCAGCACGGGCACGTTGGCCAGCTCGAAGCTTTGCCACTGCTGCATGAGGGAGGCGAAGCAGCAGGGACACACCAGGGTGCTGCCGGTGGGGGACAGCGGCTGGGCGCCCGGCGGGGGGCTGTGCAGCCACAGGAACGGGAAGAAAGGTCCCGGCGAGGTCTTCTCCTGCTTCTGCACGTGGACGCGGTGCTGGGCGCCGGGTGCCAAGGGGCTGCCGCAGATGTAGCAGGCGGTGCCCGGTGCCCAAGCGGGCCGCTCGCTGCCTTCCTCCTCCTCCTCCTCCTCCTCGCTGGTGATGTTGATCTCGCTGTCCGAGGAGCAGCAGGGGGGCCCCCGCTCGCTCCCCGCCACCGGGGGGGCCCGCGCCGCGCCGCCCGCCCCCTCGGGCTCCGACAGGGGCTCGGCGTCGGAGAGCTCGGAGAGCTCGGAGCCGGCTGCCGGCCCTTCCTCCTCCTCCTCCTCCTCTTCCTCCTCCTCCTCCGGGTGGCCGGCGGCGCGGCGCGGCGGCGCGGCGGGGTCCCAGCCCGTGGCCCCCCGCCGCAGCCCGGCTCCCCCCGCCGCCGCCGCCGCCGCCGCCTCGCACTGATGGGGCCGCTTGAGCCAGTACATGCGCTTCTCCACCGGCGTGCGGCTGCGCTCGAAGGAGTCCCACTGCTCGCCCAGGAAGCAGCGGCAGACAGCGCAGACCAGGGCGCAGCCCTCCGCCGAGACGGCGCGGGCGCCGGGCGCCGGCTCCTGGTGCTGCAGGAAGGGGAAGAAGGGCCGGTGGTCGCGGGGGGGTCGCACTTGAAGCTTGAGCTCTTTGCCGCGGCTGATGCCGCCGCCGCAGATGAAGCAGCAGAGCGGGGGCGCCGGGGGTTGCGGGGCCCCGGGGCCGTTCCCCCCCGCCGCCGCCGCCGCCTCGCCGGCCGCCAGCGCGGCCATCAGCCGCTGCTTGCGGGAGAGCGGCGCCGCCGCTGCCCCCGGCCCCGCCGCCGCCCCCGGCCCCGCCGCGCTCATCGCCGCCCCCGGCTCATCCCGCGGCTCCGCCGGACACGCAGGCTCGGGGGGCGGGTTTGCGGAGCGCTCCCCCCCCACCCCTCCGCCCGCCTCCTCCCGCCGGGGGAAGGCAGCGAGAAAGGAAAGAAAAAAAAAATAATTATAATAAAACAAAGGCAACAACAATAAAAAAAATAAAGAGCTCCCAACGGCAACAAAATATCCACGAACAGCAACAAAAATAAACCCGGGATAAAAGTTCGGTGCGAAAGTTTGGGTCCCGCCGGCGGCGCGGAGGAAGGGCGGCTGCCGGCCGCCTCCCGGCCCCGGCGCCCCCGGCCCGGCTCCTCCCCGGCCCCCCCGCCGCGACCTGCCCGCCCGGGGGGGCCCGGGGGGAGGAACGAGCCGCTGCCACCCCCCCGCCCGCCCGCCGCCAGCCCGGCGCGGAGCGCAGCGCAGGGACCCCGCGGGGGAGGGACGTGCGGATTTACAAAGCCACCCCCCGAGGGGATCTGTGACCGGCCCCACGCGGGGATCCCCGCACAGCCCCCACGCCTCGTCACCAGTGTCGCACCCGCCACCCCTTCCCCGCGCCACGGCGCTTTGTGCGGCTCCCAGTCCCCATAGACGCCGTGTCCCGCTTCACGCCGGCGGGACGGATCCCACCGAAAGCCCCGGCCCTTTCCTGCCCTTTCCAGCCATTAACTCGGTGTCCCGACCACCCCCGGTAATTTATTTCCCGTTTTAAAACTACTGCCGCTGTTCCAGTTCAATACCAGATTCTATTTCCCGCTCGGTCCTAAAATGCTGCATCGCTTTGCCACTCACTGGTAAATAGCTGATGTGTTCCCAGCCGGAGCTGGCGGCGTTTCAGCGGCGCATGCAATAATCCCGGTATATCCTTACCTGCCTCGCAGCCTGCGATAAGATTTAATGCTTGGAAAGCACTTTGCTGTCCTTGGACAATAGGCACCGCGGAAGCGCAAACTGTACCCAGGGCCAGCCTCAATTAAAGCTGGCTGATTAACCACCCGAGCGGCTCGTCAGCATGCCCACCGGCTCGGCACGGCTCTCTCCCGATTAAATACATATATTAGGAGCTGGAAGGGGGATTTTTCAAACAGTCATTTTAGGAGGAAGCCTGCTCCCGGCAGGGCTGTGAAGTTTGAGTTCACGGCAAGTCGCTGCAATATCCCAGGTGCTGTCCTTGCAAATCTCCCTGAGCTCGGAGGGTGCAGAATGAAACCCAGAGAGGCAAGGTCAGTGGTTGGGTAGGACACAGGGACAGAGGGACAGCAGGGTGAATGCCTGAGCCACGTGCCAGCACACCTAGATGATGCACAGAAGCCACATTGTCCCTTGCTCCTCATCACTCCTCGGGCCACCCCGTCTGGGTCCCCCTCAGACTGACCAACCCCTTGTGTCACCTCCCACCCGGACTGCGGGTGACAGCGTCCGGTGCTCCCCAGCAACTGGCCCTGAGATCAAACAGATTGTGTGACATCAGCTGGAGCTCGGGCAGGGGCAGGAGGGCTCTTCAGGGACCCGGATCCAGTTTCCACGCAGATGGCTCCAGCAGTAAAGGAACAGGGGGTGGGAGGCAACACACAAAGCAGGAATACGATACCTTGGGAGAACTGGCTCTACGGGGCTTTTTCAGGGGTTTCCAGAAGACAGCAGGGCCTCATTATATTTTATTTATTTATAGGGCTGATGTGGTGGCTGCTCTATGCACCGAGGGCAGCGGGAACGCCGCGCATTGGGGTGGACATGACTCAGATGTTCTCTAGAGATGCACACAGTGTCTTGGTGTCACCCCTTTTCCCGGATGGAAAGGGGCCACTGGGCCGGATGGGATCCCTGACCCCAGGCGGCAGCACCGGATCTGGGAATGCCTCACCCCAGTCGCCCAGCTGGAGCTCCCCCGGGAGCTGTGGCCACCAGCTCAGCCCACCCTTCGAGCGCAGCCGACAGATGCTCTCCCGCCTGCTCCGCAGATGGGCGAGAAAACAACACGCTGCATTCAAAGTCCAGAGCTCAGCAGGGCCAAACCCCCCTCCCTGCCCTGCCCTGAAACACCAACCCTCCGTGCTCCTCTCTGGAGGCACCACGAGCCCCCAGCTCCCCCGTTCCCCTGCACCCCACCGGGACGTGGCCTCGGAGCAGCTTCCCGGGCCTTGGCTGTGCCCGGACAGAGCAGCTCATTTATCATCCTGTGCCGCCCCGGCCCTGCGGTTGCTGTTTGCAACAGAGAAGCTGGGAGGGAGAGAAAATTTCTCAAGTCGGCCTCGGCAAGAACTGAAAACATATGCCCTGGCGGCAAACGCGTCCCCCGGGGCGCGCGGGGATCAAGGCGAGCCTAGCGCAGGATTTTCCACCGCGGCTCCCGCCGGCGCGCAGCCCTCCTGCCAGAGCTGGCGTTCCACAGCCACCCCAGGGCTGGGGGTGGTGACAGCCAGGTCTGCTCCTCCAAGCCAAGCAATGTGAGGATAGTGGGATGCAGGGCAGGATGGCTCCTTGCTCACTCTGGAAGGCAAATATCCCACTGTGCTCACCTTAGAGCTCCTTGCTGGCTTGCTGTGCAGAGCTGTCCCCTTGCTCAAGGACAAGCCCCAGGGACAGATGTCCCTTACAAGGTAGGGGACAGGCCCTGTCTTGCATCAGGATTCAGCACCAGCTGTGCAAGGTGGTGTACAAACAGCTGTGATCATGGGGCAGAAGGGGCTCTACCGGCTGATATTCGGCTGATATCAGGCAGGGATTCAGGATGGATGCATGAGCAGCCCATGTGGTCCATTCTTACCCCCATCCTTGTCCCCATTCCCATTCCTGTCCCCATCATTTCCAGCCCTATTTCTGCCTCAATTCCTCCATCCATCCCCATTGCCAGCTCCAACCTTATCTTTATTCTCATCGCCATCCCCATTCCTGTTTCCATTCCTGTCCCTGTCCCTATTGCTACCCTCATCCCCCTTTCTTTTTCCATTTCTGTCCCATCTTATCCTCATCCTCATTCCCATCTTCATCTGCATCCTCCTTCCCATTTCTGTCCCTATCTGCCTCTCCATCCTCATCCTTATCCCCATCTCATCCTTATCCCAATTCCTGCCCCCATCCCCGTCTCTGTCTCTATCCCTATCCCAGTTCCTATTCCAGCCCCTTTTGGGGCCCAGCAGCACCCATTCCCTGGCACCCCGAGGAGCAGGCACGTGCTGCAGCTCCCACATCCCTGGGACCGGGAGGTTAATATGGAAATTACCAACTGCTTATTCCTTCCAGCTGTTGCTGTGAGTCATCAAGCGCCTTAAAGAGCATTTCAAACAACACAGTGCCTTCGAGACAGCGTGACTGCTGCCCCAGCCACCCCCTCTGGATAATCCTCGGCAGGGTCTGGTGTTTGAAAAGGGAATATTTCTCCAAGGAGGCAATTCCCAGCCGTGCGTGGCCGTGGCTGGGGAGGCAGAACAGCCGCTGCCTCCACGGCGCCTGTCCAGGCTCCCACCTCCTCCCGTGGGCTGCTGGAGTCCTGCCAGAGAGCAAAGCCAGGCAGGGAAGGGCACTGGGAAGGGCAGCCCAGCCCTGTCATCATCCCTGCTCAGAATCCAGCAGGGACATCTAAATGCCACCACGTGCCAGCATGGGTGACAATCCCTGCTGTGCCACCTGGGGAAACTGAGGCACGGTGTTGCCAGTCTGAGCTCCACGGTGTCACCTGCCAGGGTGGCTGCCACGGGACGCTGGTCTGGAGTTCAGTGACCTTGAACTCTGCGCTCAACAGCTGTATTTGTCTCTGCAAGCTTTTATTTCCTTTTTTTTTTTCTTTAAAGGCTGATCTCTGCACTCGGTGCTGATTTTTTAGAGATACAGAGAGATAGGGCTGGTTCATGGAAATAGTCAGGATATATCCCTTATCTGCTGCTTCAACCTTTCTTTGAACTTCTGCATCGACTTCATTGATTTTTTTCACCGTTCCTTTTGCTGGAAAAGCTCAGGCAGATTTTCTCCTGCTCACAAACTGTTTTCCCCCAGTCCTTCGCGTGGCCCTGCAGGTGAGGCAAGGATGCTCCCAGCCAAGATCCCAGCTGGTGCAAGCAGGAACATCTGCCTGTGTGCAGCAGGGAGCCTGGAATCAAAAATAATGACCCAAGAGAAGCTGTGCACAGGTGACAGGGAGCTGGGACACGAGAGGAGAGGAAGGGGACACAGCCATCCCACGCTGGAATCACAGCTGTGGACCAAGTGAGGATGCAGGGGTGCTGCTGGGATGGTCCCCACCAGGCAGGAAGGAGGAAGGTGACCCTGGGGACAGGAGGGGACCTCTGGCTGCCTGTGGGGACACTCTGAGCCTCTCTGCTCCACCGAGCGCTTCCGGAGAGGCTGCAGCAAAGAAAATGCTGCTCCTGTGACAGCCGGAGGACAAAGCCATGTGGGGACACATTTGGTGCCTGGCACGGTGGTCACAGTGGCTGGGTCCAACCTGGATTCTCGGGAGCACCCTGTGAGCCCATGAATACAAGTGGAAGATCCATCACCCTCAGTCCATGCCCCAAATCCCTCCATGGGCACTCTCAGTGTTGACCTCGTGCTGCTCCTCCTGCTCACCCCACTGGGACCGGGCCCCAAATCCCCCCATGTCCCTGTGTCCTGTGGGGCAGGAGGGAGCCATGTCCCCTGCAGGGCACAAGGGCCCAGTTGCTGGTTGTGAGTTTGTTTTTTTCTTTAAGAGATTTTTTTTTCTTTTCCTTTCCAGGGTGAGCAGCTCCACAAATGCCAAGTGCTGATGCCAAAGGGCCGTGTCAACGAAGAAGAATGAGTGTGGCTGTTAGAGGCTCCTATTAAAAAAGGGTGGAGAGGAGAGGGAGGGGGGTGAAAAAGAGAAGAAAAGGTTTGTCACTGCAAATAATAACAGTTTGCAGAGCAGTAAAAACCCGGGAGCAGCAGCTGGACCCCTGCAGTGCCCTTGGGTGCTGGCATCAAGCAGGGACTCCACACCCTGTGTCTTTGCAGAGCACAAACCCATCCCAGCAGCTTGGCATCCCCTGTGGGCAGCACAAAGTGTTTTTCAAGCTCCGAGGGTTTTCCAAGCCTGCTGTGCTCCTGCTTGGCCTCCGGGCCCTGCTGCAAGGAGCCACAGCAGGGCGGTGCATGGCATCGGCTCCCCGGTACGGGGCGGGGTCGAGGTCCTGCCCCGTGAGTGCCAGGAGCTATTTCTAGGCAAGCCCTGGCTGCTGCCGAGTGGGATGGGAGGGAAGGAACCTCTCACATGACTGCGAAGATGCAACGGGAAGACGCGGTCTCTGGTTTCAGCTTTCTATTCCCAGCCCGTTATTCACCAGTCAGAGATGGATCTGCCCCGCAGGGCAGCCACGGGAGCTGGGGCTGGATCCGGGGCTGGAGTCAGGAACCCTCATTCCCCTGGGAGGCAGGTGGAGCTCACACCTCCTGCCCAGCTGAAAATCCCCCTCAACATTGCCTCTCCCACCTGCCGGGATGCCAAACCCAAGCGGATGCAGGGATGCTCAAGTGGCACCACTCGGGAAAAGACAAAGCAAGCAGTGGAAGAGATAGACGAAGCCCAAATCCTACTCCAAAATCCAAACTGAAAGTCTTTTTGTGGATAATCTATCAGTTCACTTCATTTTGACTTTTTCAAAAATGTTCTTGCTCGCTATTTTTGAAGAACACCATGGTCTGTTCTTAGCCACGGTTTTATTCCCACATCACCTTTCATTCCCACTTTTCCCATGCCTCAACCACCTTCTGTGCTCATCTCAAAAGCAATGGCAGGAGGAAGGTAGCCCTCTGGAAAAGCCTGGTTTTCAAGTATTCTCCCTCCCCCCTCCCAAAAAATGAAACAAAACTTTGGTCAAAATTGAGATGTTCCCACAGAAATTGGTATTTCCCGATGGAAAAGCATTCCATCAGCAAAACGCTGACCTGCTCCGGTTACAGCCTGGTCATGGCGATGAGGCAAAGCAGCTGGGAAAGGAATTAGGAGGGAGCTGGGGAGCAGCACGGCTTCACTGCATCCTCAGATCCTGCTCCTCCCTGCTGGGATGGGGATGTGCCAGGAGGAGCCACGCTGCCCAGCCAGCGGCACCCTGAGATCCCATGGATGGCTGTCACCAACCCTGTGGCACCCCGTGGTGGCTCAGCAGGGTGTGACCACCCATGGCCACTGCTCCCCAAAAGCCACCTGGAGCTGGGACCAGCCAAGGGTAACAGATATTCCCAAGGATGGAGCTCTGCAGACACCCCCAGCCTGGTCTGTGCTCCTCTTTGGAAATATCTTGCTGGATTTAGTGAGCTGTGGGATGAGATCAGTGGAACAGGGGCTGGGAGCTCAGCAGGTTTACCCCAGAGCTGGAGATCAAAGGCTGCCTCAGTGTCTTCCCTCTAAAATTTGGGGGAAGAGTTTGTTTGGGAGGTTCTCCTGTGCCTTGGGGTGGCCGAGCAATGGATGGGGTTTGGTTTTGTTCTTTTCTGAAGGCAGGTTGGAACGGATGAGGAATCAATGGAATGGATCAGGAATCAATGGAATGGACCAGGAATCAACAGAATGGATCATTAATCAATGGAATGGATCAGGAATCAATGGAATGGATCAGGAATCAACAGAATGGATCAGGAACCAATGGAATAGATCAGGAATCAATGGAATGGATCAGGATTCAACAGAATGGATCAGGAACCAATGGAATAGATCAGGAATCAATGGAAGGGATCAGGAATCAATGGAAGGGATCAGGAATCAACAGAATGGATCAGGAACCAACGGAATTGATCAGGAATCAACAGAATGGACCAGGAACCAATGGAATTGATCAGGAATCAACAGAATGGATAAGGAATCAATGGAATGGATCAGGAATCAACAGAATGGATCAGGAATCAGTGTTCCCTTGTGCAGCCAAAGGGTGAGAAGAGAAACTCCTGTTGGAAAGATTGTTATTGGCAATATCAGGAAGGAAATCTGTGGCCATGCCAGAGCAGCCTGTGAAGGGCCCAGCCCCACCAAGACAAGCAGGGATGCCAGGGAAAGGTGCCAGCATCCAGGTGAAACAGGCACTCACCTCTGCCACTGCAGGGTCACTCTCTCCACCTGGCACTGGAACCCATCAGTCTCAATGGACACAACCCCTCGGATACAGACTGCAGCTGTCACACCTGGGGAAACTGAGGCAAGGATTCTGCAGGAATGTGAGCCCAGACCCCCCAAATTCCCATAGCCATCAGCTCATCACTTCCCTGTTCCAAGCCCTGCTCCCCAGGTGCCTGCCAAGAGGCACCACCCGCCCCAGAGCCCTCCCTCATCCCAGAGATTCCACATGGGCCAAGCATCGCCTCCTTTGCCAGCTCCTGTCCAGTCTGTCCAGCGGTTGTCCATCCCTGTGTCCTGCTGATCACTTTCCTGACCAAACCCAGGTTTCCAGCAGGGATTTGCCCCTTCCAGACTCTCTCAGTGCCCAGTGATTCCCCCCACACCTCCCACACTGTGGGACACAGGAGCACTGGTCATGATGGGGACACTGGACCTCTTGACCTGTGCCCAGGTTGTCTCCCGGGCAAGCAACATCCCCTTCCTGGGAGGAATTGTGCCTGTGTGTCTCTCCCTGACCTCTGCTGAACACATCCATCCCAAGGGATGTGCTGGCCCTGCTGGAGGCAGTGGAGAAGGAGCCTGATCCCACCAGGAAAATAAATACGCCTTCATCCAAGGGGTTCCATGCAACCCCAGCCTCACATCAGGGTGCACCCCATTCCTCCCCACAACTCCTACTCCTGTCCTAAATCAACACAGGCACCATGAACCAAAAGCAAATTTATCTTAAAGACTTTTAAAAATGCATATAAAAAATACCGCTTCATCGGAAAGGCTTTTTTTTTCCTTCTTCTTCTTTTCCTTTTTTTTGGGGGGGAAAGGTTTATGCCTCCTTGGAGACCTCTTCAATAAAACGCATTCTGGCTCTCGGAGCGTCTGACTGCAAATCAGGTTCCAGCCGTTCCCTTCCTGTGCCGACCTGCTGGAGTCGGCTGTTATTCTTGGCAGGGTGCCCCGAAGGAAGAAAAAAATTCCCCCCCCAAGCTCCCAGCGGCTGGGAAATGCTGATGACATGACACCTTCCAGCATTCTTCAAGGTCAAGAGGGGAGGGAGGGAAATGAAAGGGGAGAGGGTTTTTTTTTTCTGTTGTTAGCGTGGGTTATTGCTTCGCTCAGGCATTTCCCTTTGATGCTCGCTCCTTGTTACACAAGATGTTGCAGGCTCCCCGTGCCCCGGGGACGAGCTCACCCCTTTCCCTGCTTCCCAACAGTAGGGATCTGCATCCCAAGGGCGTTTAGGGACCAGCACTGCATGGGCTCAGCTTAAACCCAAGCTGGTTTTTGCACATCTCAAGGAGCGTTGTGTTTGCTCCACCTCACGCTACCCCACAGAGCTCCATCCTCCAGAACACCACCATGTCATCCAGGAGCCTGTGGGATTTATTCCAACCCAAAATCTGTCTCCCTGTCATGTCCCCCCAGCACTGGCCCATGGGGATCCCCACACAGAAAGCCCTGATCCCCCTCAGCCTGCCCTGGGAGCTGCATCCAGCTGAGAGGGACGCGCAGCATCCCCGGGGGTCCCCTGCCCGCAGGACTCCTGCTCTGACAGATAAAACTTGGCACCTCTCTCCTTGAGATCCAACAAATCTCTGCTAATCCCCCTGCTCCCGGCTGCCAAATCCTCCTCTCCTCCTCCCCCCAGCCAAGGTGCAGAGCTCTTCAAGGGAGCTGCACGAAACCATTAAACCTTGCAACAGGGAATCACTGTCCTCAGGGCACAGAGGACGGGTGGCAGTGCTGGTGTCCCTCATGGCCAGTGACAGGGGGGATGCTGCACTCCTTGGAGAGGTTTTGGTTGATGCCCCAGCCCTGCTGGAGCACACAACTGCTGCTCTGCCCCTGTGGATGGATCCTTTGCTCTCCCACTTTCCCAGACCACGTTGGAAGGGAGATCCAAAATGATCCAAGCACTGTGACAAAGGGAAGCAAAGCAGATGCCAGCAGGGTGTTCAGGGACAAGGAAACAAGGCAGGGACAGTCTCCCTGTGTGTGCAGGCAGGTTTGGGATGGGGTGACATCCCTGGTCCCCTGGGAGTCTGGGGACATTGCTCACATCCTCACAAGCTGCATCACCACACCTGCAGTTCAGAATCTCCCCCGGGGGACTGTGCTGCTCCTGCTCCGTGTTCAACGGAGTTCTCACTGCCACATCATTCCATGAGACTGCCAAGGATCATCTTTGAGCTAACCCACCTGCACTGGGATCCCACTGCTCCCTGTTTGGGGGCCAGGGTGGTGAATGAGCCCGTTGGCTGAGCTGGATCAGCTCAGGGCTAATGGGGCTCTCATCTCTTTGTTGGGCTCTCAGCCCTCCCTCGAGCCAGAATCCAATCCTGGGATCACCAGGACCACACCACCTGGGCTTGTCCTGGGGCTGGCTTGGAAAGGAGCAGTGGAGAGTCCCCAGGACACCCCAGCATCCCTGCAGGTTCCCCTGGAAGCTGGTGCACGGCCGCATCCTGCTCCAAGGGCTGCCGGAGGAAATCCTGGAAGGCCATCTTACAATGCAGCCCTTCCTGTCCCCGAAGGACCGCCGAGCACGGAAAAGCCACCGCGGGCTCAGGCACCGGCCAGCCCCGGGGGGACGTGGGCCTGCCCCCCGGCACCTCGTCCAGCCCACCTGGGGCCACTTCCCGCCGGGCTCCCGGCCAGCAGCGCTGCTTTGTCTTCAAAATCCAGAAACACAATGGGAGCAGCGGGGGGATTGCCCAGGACCCCGCTGGAGCAGAGACACGGCCACAGCTGGAGCAGCACGGGGGAGAGATGCTGTCACTGGAGATGCTCCTTTGCACATCCTGATGCTGATCCCTCTGCCCCCCGCCCCGGATCCCACCTGCACGGCAAAGGGAAATGTCCCCAAGCTGCCCTCCTGCTCCTGCCAGCCCCACGGTGCCCCCAGGGTCCCTCAGCCCCGTGTCGAGGCCACGCAGGCCGGGTGGCAGCAGGTCACGTCCCCGCGCGGCGGTGACAGGCTCGGCGCGGGGCTCCCGTGTTATTGTTGCCGGTTGTTTTCCAGCGGGGAGGCCGCGGGGCCAGCTGGCTGCCGCCAGCCTGGAACAGCGTGGCCTATTTTAAACCGCTTGCACAAGGAGTCAGCAGCTCCAGCTCGGATTTTTTCCGAACTTTATTTGTCCAAACGCTCTGCAGGGAGGGAGGGAGGGAGGGAGAGCAGGAGGTGGGGGAGCAGCTCCCGGCTTGTTCAGCTGCCAGCAGCTCACCTGCACCGCGGTGGGCTGGGGTGGGATGGCACAGCGAGGATGCTGAGTGTGACATCCCGGCTTGGAGCAGTCCCCAAATTGCCCAGGATCAACGGAAAAGCTGGAGGTGACAGGGACAGGGCATCAAAGCCGGGATCCTGCCTGTAAAAGGCAGCAGATACCTGTCCACAGGCCACGCTGTGGCTCTCGGGAGCAGTCCCAGGTCAGGCAGCTCTGCTGTGCCAGGGGCTTGTGCCAAGCAGCCACCCATGTGGAAAGACCCACTGGGAGCCAGGGTAAAATCCCAGCCAGGCCCTGCTGAGAGCACCAGAAGGAGAGGATGGAAAACTCTCCCACTCTCATGATGGTCCCAGCCCCACCTCGTCCCTTGTGACCCCGGCCATCCTGCTGAGGATGCTGCGACCTGGGGATGAAACACGGACTGTGCAGTGATTAAATATTGACAACTTTAAATTAAAAATCCTTGTTTGTACTTTTCCACATCAGATCACATCCACTGCAAACTTTTTGGGAGGCCAGCCCTTCCCTGATGGTCCCAAAGGACCCAGAAACGCAGAGCAGCAGTGCTCACAGGGAATCTTTTCCCTCACAGAAGAACTTGATATTCACAATGCAACCAGAGTATCCATCACTCAGGAATTTTTTTTTCCATGCTATTTTCCTTACATCAAACTGCTGACTATACCTCTTTATGAAACAACTCCTCCTGCCTGGGCTGAGGTGAGCTCAGAAGATCCCTTACAGCTTCTCTCCGAAATCCAGCAGCTCTCACAAGGGTCAGCAGCCAAAATGATGTAAAACGTGATTTCCTAACCCTGCCGATGGGAAATCACTGGAGAACAGAGGGGATGACTACGGTTTAAAAAATTTAATTGTGCTCAAAGGTTTCTTGGTTTGTTTTTTTTTAACTGCTTTCCCAAAGAAGTGGGAGCTGCTGTGGCCAGTAGAAATAAATTTCCTTTTCCAGAGCCACCAGAGCCTTTGCACACTGAGGAGGGACTTCTGCTTGGGGGGACCTGGCCTGTGCTGAGGGTCCCTGAGCGCGTGTTCTGTAACTGCTAAACCACCCAGCTCACAAAACCTTCATCTCGAGCTTTAAACTATTGGCTGGAGGCCCTTCCGAGCTTTTGAGTTTGAAGAACAGCCCAACTCTTGGAAGAAAAGGCAGGGGGAAAAAGTTATCAGCTGTTGAGTGCTAGCTGGATGGGCCAGAGCCGCCGAGCCGCGCGCCGGCCGGGGGGACGGCCGGGGAGCTCCACGGATGTCACGTTGGCCCGAGGCAAGATGTTTATGGCCCTGGCTGGAAGCCCTTCTGAGGAACCCATCGCAGTGATTTACAGCGCTTCCGATGGACACGGAGCCGCTCCCCTCCTCTCCTCTCCTCTCCTCTCGCACTGACCGGGCTGCAGAGAAAACATCTGCAATCCCTCAAAGTCAGCGAGGGGGCCGAGGGCGTAATGAGCGTGTGTGCGCCCGAGGGCAGGGTGACACCAGGGCCAGCACGTCCCCGCGCCCAGCACCGGGGCACGAGAGCAGCCAGTCCTGCCCGGGGACACCCCGATCCTGCCCGCTGCCCTTCCCGGGCTTCTCCCTTCAGCACTGCAGCCCGGAGGTGCTAAAACACGGATTAAATCAACAGGCTGCCTTTCACTGCAGAGCTGCTCGGGGAGGATGGAGCCCAGCTCGGTGGAATTCTGGTTTTACCCCGACAAGCCCGGAGTGTGGTGGGAGCGTAACCAGCATCTCTTGGCTCCACTGAGGCCTATCCAGCACCCACAGCAGCCTCCCAGGGGCTGGAAGCTGCACCCACACCCTGCTGGTGCTGTCCCCAGGCAGGTGCTGCCAGCAGAGGGGTCTGACCCTTGTGCAGCCCCCCAGGGACCAGCTGGGGTCCCCCACCTTGGTTTCATGGCTTTGCCATCCATCACGGAACCCACAGGCTGCGATGTGGGAAGTAAATGCAGCCATGATTTCCCCTGGATTTGGGGAAGAGTGGGTGGGAAGGATTTGAGTCTGGACACCAGAAGTCATTTCCCTTTTCCCAGCACAGAAAAGGGACCACAATCCTCCCACACACCGCACTGCACCCACTGAGTCACTGATTGAAGGGAAAGGAAGGGGAGATGCTTCCCTTCCTGGGACCCCAAATCCACGCTCACACTCATCCCCAATGAACAGGGCAGCCTGAAGGGCCACATCCCACGGCTACCAACCCAGGGGGATGTGGCAGCCACCAAGAGCGACTACAGCCAAGCAGGACCCTGCCCCAGGGGCTGCCAAGTTGAGGTTTTTTTTCTTTTAGGAGCCTAATTTCATAGGAAGAAAAGAGCTGTAGTGCAAGTGAGTGATTGGCAGCTGCCTCCCGGGAATGTTGGGCTGCCCAGGAGGCATTGGAGGGCTCTGTGACTCCCTGCTAGACACCCTCACCCATCTCCCTCCCTTCCCAGCTGCTTCCCAGCACAGGATGGATTAATGAACACAAACAACCCCTGGTGATGCAGGCCAGCAAGAAAGCAGGGATCACTGCCTGCATCCCACAACCCCCATCCCACAGCCCCAACGGGGAATCCCAACCCTGAAACTCCCAGATAGGTGCAGGCAGGTGGGTTTGCCCCCCCTAACCAAGCTCACAGGGTTCCAGTCACTCATAGGCCATCAAGTGAGTGCCTGTGAGAGGGATGAAGGCTCCCAGGGGCCCTCGGCAGCCTCCAGCACAGCATTTGAGCAGTAAATGGCTTTATTCTCTTCCCAGCACTCCCCCATTAAACACTCCGTGTTTCTGCCACTGCTTTAAGCCAGTGATAAGTCAGCTTGGGGAGGGTGAAGAGGGGGATGTAAAAAAAGCACCCCCAGGCATGAAATGCCAGCGAGCCCCTGCTCCCCCCTCCCAGGATTTATGAATGAAAACACGTTTGGCCTTGGCACCGCAAGTTTCCTCGATGCACGCGGGCAAGGAGGGGGGGAAATCCTGGAATTATGAGGCTCCAGCACCAATTAGGGTTGTTTACATTGACGTAAAGTCTGGGTGAAGTCCCCACCCCTGCTCCCAGCATATTTATGAAATTAGTCCTGCTGACACTGACAAATGTGGGAGGGAAAGTCCCACAGAGCACGGATCCAGCCCGGCACTCCGTGGGGTTTTTTGAACCAGCACTGAGATGGTTCCTATAAATATCAGCGCAGGCCCCCTCACCCCAACCAGGAAAAAGGGGTTCAGCTTGAGGAACCCCCAGCGTTCTCCTAGGGCCAGGATTCCCAGAGAGGGAGGGGAGGGCAGCAACACAATGGAGAGAGGCTGGGATGCGTAGGAAAACCCTCCACATGTTAGGATTTCCTGGGTAAATGTGATCCAGGCTCCCCATCCCCAATTTAGGGACCTCAGGCTGCTGTCACCAGCTGGGACCTGGCAAAAAGGGGATTTTCTGCCCCAATCTCCCTGATCCCTCTCTGCTTCTGCACAGAGCAGGGCAACCCAGGCTCCATCCACGGAAAAGAAATAGCAGCTTTATGGCTGACAAATCCCCAGGAAAACCTTTCCCCCCCAGCTCCATAAAGGGAAACCATCTGAACCTGCTCCCCACCACCCACGCGGCAGCACAGACGCAGCGCTGGGCGCCAGCACGGGCATGTTGGAGGCAAACCTTCGAATTAGGGAGCTTGGCCAAGCCAAGACATTCCCACTAACGGCTCCTGGCACGGGAATTTGCCAGGGGCTGAGCAGGATCCGTGCTCGGAGGGAGATGCCATGGCTGGTGCGTGGCAGGGGACACGGGGTGGGAGGTGGAGGGTGCAGAGCGCTGCCAGAGTCTGCCACAGCCTCTGCAGGGGTCAGCGAGGTTGGGAAGGCTGGAAAGAGCTCCAGAGGGAGGGAATAAAGGCCTGATCCAGCTGGAGAATACCACAGGCGGTTGTGGGGATGGTGCTGAACACGTTCAGGGGTTTTGGGAAAGGGCCTGGGGCGAGCCAGCAGGAGCTGAGCGTCGGCAGCATGAAAGATGGAGAGAGTGATTCCTGAACGCTGCCAGGCTCAAAGCGAGCCCAGATCCCTCAGGAAGGAGCTCCGAGTGTGGCAGCAGCCGGATCAATGCAAACCCCTCTCCTTGCTGCACCCCAGCCTGGGGGGGCACCACTAGAGAGGAAGAGAAGGCGATGGAGGAGGAAGAGGAGGAGGAGGAGGAGGAGGGGCTGGAGCAGCCCTGCTGCCCAACGCTGCCTCCCTGCAGGGAAGCCAAGTGCAGAAATGCAGGAGCAGAAGGATGAGGCCTTGGGCAATGGGATGGAGAGGGACCGGGAGAGCTGCAGAGGAAGCATTAAGCAGGGAGAAGCAGCCCATGGAAAGAAAATTACTTCCCTTTTTTCCCCAGAACAGAGCTCAGAGTTAACCTGGGGAATTCCTCACGGCTCCGCAGCAGCAAAGCTGGGAGCTCAACAGGATTAAAGCAACGGATTAATTCCTTTCCCAACAAATAAATATCTCCTAGGCCGTTATATGGACAGCGAGACCATCTGTGGGGACACTGATGGTGATAAAAACCACGGGCACAAGAGGAAATCTCAGGCTGTGGAGTCCTAATCCAGTCAGATCCAAAGGCAGATTTCCCCTGCCGCCATCCTGACACCCAGCCACTGGAAAAGCAGAGATTTTGCTCAATTTGATAAGGAGAGAGGAGCCCCCGAGCTGGTTTTTGCAGCCCTTGGGCACACTGTGATGGAAAAGCAGCACAGGGAGCATCGCCTCACTCGGTAAAGCAGAGTTTTTATTTGTTAATGGCTTCTAGGTTGAAAATTATTTAACATAGGCTGCAAAACAACACATTTCCCATCTGGCAGAACAGCTCCACACACACGTGGGGTCTCCACCACGCCGAAGCCAAGAGCCCACACGGGGGGGGGGAGCCACGGCAGCAGCCCCCCTTGCAGTGCCCTGATGACTTGCCAAAAAGCAGAACTTCCAGCAGTTCAACTAAAAATGGCAAATCCTCTTTCATCCCCCTGGCGTTATTTTTACCCGGTGTCCCAGCGCAGGGACAGCGCTGCCATTTCAAAGCTTAGGCTTGAGCTTAACAAGCTGGGAAAAGCTCAGCAGTGTCTGCTGAGTCTCAGGGTGAAAGCAGAGCAGAAAGAGAGGAGCTGCTTTAATTTTATGATGAAATAACTCCCCGTGCTGGGCCACAGGCACCCTCCTGGGTGGACCTGCTGGGTTTGGAGCAGCCAGAGCTTTTGCTGCGGGGGAGCTCTCAGGTGGGACTTACCTTGGGTAAAATAAAGCAGCTTTTTCAGCAGCAAAGCAGCTTCTAGCAGGGAAAACAACCCTCCCCATCACCACTTCCCTGGCTTATCCACGGAGATTCCCTCCGGTGTTTGCTCCAGCTCAGGATAATGCAGGAGGAAGGAGCTCCATCCTCACCCCACTCACCAGGGCTAAGCCTCCATCGTGGTGAGAGGAAGGAAAACCAGGGGAGAGTGGGAGCAAGAGGAATGGGATTCCAGGAGGTGGGATTTCCAGGCTGACAACGTCTGCCTGAGATGGCTTTGAGCCGGGGCACTGGGTATTCCCATAACAATAAAGCCATGGGGGGAAAAAAATCCCTTTTGTTTCCCAGGCCAGTGGCTGGAGCAGTTCCTGTTCCAGGGATGGCATTAACAGAGTTGCTGTAGCACTAATTATGCAGCAGTGGGGATGGGGGAGGACTCAGCCCTGGTTTTGCTTTTTTTTCCCCTCTAAATAACTCGAAGTAAATCAGGAAGGTGCAGCAAGGAGCAGGGAAGTCGGGGCACCCTCGCTCCATTAGCTCCTGGTAATGATATTATTTGTATTAAAGCCTGGGATAAAAGCAGCCAGGCAGAGCTCAGCTGGATCTGGATGGGAGATGGGATAGGGCTCCTCCCCAGCCATAGGGATGCTGTCTGTGCAAGTGTGGAAGAGAAGGGGGGGGGAGTACAAACCCCTCTCCTCAGATTCCCCCATAGACACTGGAAAATGGGATTTTTTCACCCCAGAGGGGAAGCATCCCAGGCTTCTCTGTTCCAACAGAAGGGTTGTGCCATCCCAAGAGCTGCTGCCCCTTGCCACAAACAAAACATGGATAATTTGGCTGCCTACCCCGGATTTTGCCTCCAATCCCATTGGGAAGGGATGCTTGGCAGCCTGGGGGTGCAGAAACAAATAAACTCCACTGCTTTAACACTGTTCCCATTAAGCGACCACAGGCGCAAGATTTGCTGTTACAAACCCCATGGAAAAAATCAAGGAAACCTCTTGTCCCATCTCCCAGATGAGGGGAAGGAAAATGAACCATGGAAGGGAGAAACCAGGGAGTTGAAATAAGTGTCAGCAACTCAGTCTGGCTCTGTTGACACCACCCAGGAAGCCCTGGGTGGTTTTGTACTGTTTGGGGAAGGGCTGGGAAGGCTCTGCCTCCAGCCCTGCATGGAAAACAAACCCCCAAAGCTCCCCCATCTCCACGCAGGCAGCCCCAGCCCTGGTTTTCATGCCTGGCTGGAGTTTGCAATAGCAAAGAGCCAATAACTGGGTCAGAGCATCCATCCGTGCAGGCAGAGCTGGCGAGGCCGGGGCAGGAGGCTCGGACCTGCCCCAGCTCCAGACCACGGGCCTGGGCGTGGACATCCATCCCAATCCATCCCCATCCCAGCTCCTGCCGGAGCCGCTCGCAGACACTCGAGCGGTGTCTGCGGCCGAGCCGCGCCCGGCGCGTGCTGCCAGAGCCACACAGGGACTCCTTGTTCTGCCAGGGGCTGCGAGGCCAATCCACAGCCAGGCCCTGCACTTTGCACAGCTCCAGCAGCCCCTTCTCCCCCTGACCCACGGCTGGAGGTGCTGCCAGGACCCGCAGATCCTCCAGCAGGGAGCCGGGACACGCACAGCTCTCAGCGAGCATCCTCAGGGCAGCACTGGCCTGGCACACGCTGTGCTGGGGGCATCTGTCCTCTCCTGGTCCCCAAAGTCCTGCGAAGGCTCCAGCCGGCTTTCCCAGCACGGAGCAGATGGCACAGCCTGGGAAGGCGGCGCGGACATCACCAGCTCCATCTTGAGCCTCCCCAACAGCGGCATTTCACCCCCGGAGCTGGGATGAGTTTTGCCCCATCACTGCAAGTGTGGCAGTGAGAGAGTGGAGCACTCTCACTCATTTTTGGGGGTGTTTCCCCATCTAGACAGGGTTTGACGGCTCTTTCCTTCCTCCTCCTCTCTCCCAAGACCCGGGATGGATTTGTGAATGGGTTATTGTGAGTGGAAGGGAGCAGATGGGGAGCGGGCTCGTCCCCGTCACGGACTGGTGGCCCGAGCCCTGAGCGATGCAGCCAGGTGCTAAAGGCCAGCCTTGCTTGAAGGTTACCCAGATCTGAGAAACCCGAGCTGCAAAAGACCTTGCAAAAGGGCAGACCCAGCCTTATGGCCTGTCTGGAGGAGCAGGCCTCCCCTCCGCCTTGCACCCCTTCTCTGCCACCCACGTTGGCAGTGGGGCTGCACCCAGGGGTGCTGGCTGGGGGGCAGCCCCTGCTCGTTCTGCTTTCCAGGCCAGGAGCAGCCTCCTCCTTGGGCAGCCGTTCAATTTTAGATGTGCTTCTCAGAGACCCCAAGCCAAGCCCTGAGCCCAAACACAGAGGAGCTTTGGCCCCCAGCCCTGCCCTGGGAGCACCTCCGAGCCTGCCCTCACCCAGGAAGGGTGGCAGCAGGTCCAACTCGGCTCCAAAAGCAGCCGGGGGGGTTGGGAGCAGGGGCAGACTTGCACCCCACAGTCCCAATCCTGGTAGAGCTGCGTGGGTGCTGGGGCATCCCCAGGCAACACCACATCCACCCCTCCTGCCTCTGCTGCTGTCACCGAGGGGACGTGGGGGACACCCCGGGGGGGGACAGAGCAAAACCCCCACTCGCCACACACACACATTCCAGTGGCTTTACCCTTCGGAGTCGCGGCGGCTGGAGAATTCCAGCTATTCCAGCATCTTTATCTTTTTTGGCTACCATTTCTCTTTCGGCCACGTTATAAATTAAAAGCTGCTTTGCTTTTAACCTCCTCCAAGCTGCACCTTTTAACCTCCCTCCCCCGGCTGCTGGCAGGGAGGGGGCTGCTCCTTGCCGGGGCCAATGCTCTCGCCTTGGAGGTCTGCCGCAAGCCAGCGAGCCCGATTTTCCCCCTTGCTTGGCTCGGCACCGGGTGCCAACAAAGGCTCCTTGCAAAAGGAGCTTGTCATCGCTGATGGATGACGTGGTTGTGCGGCGGCTGGAGCCAGGGAGCCGGGCTGTGTCTGCACGGGGGCTCAGCCAGCCACCTGGATGGCACTGACAGGCTGCCCGCCAGCAGCGCGGCGGCTGCCGCGGCTCCGCGGGCCTTCCCGGGCACGGCGACAGCCCGGGGGGGTGGCACTGGGACAGGCAGGGCCACCCTCGCTCGGAGCAGAGAGCACGGCTGCGATCCCACAGACGCAGCACCTGGGATGGGGGTGGCTCGCAGCCATCCCAAAACCATCTGAAAGCCATCCCGAAGCCATCCCGAAGCCATCCCGGCTGTGCCGGTGACCGGCGGGTCCGGACGGGCCGGCCGGCGGCTGGGGGATGACAGACAGGCAGCGCTGAGAAATAATTCCCTCCATCCTATGTGGCTTCCTACATAAGGTATCAGTGCTGCTCTTGATTAGAGAAAAGCTTCCCATATTACAGGCTTTTGGCTCCGGGGAGGAACGAGTTGGCCAATTGCAATTATTAAGACATTTAAAGTGCATTTAACCCAGGAGCCCTTATTTTCCCCTTTCAATGTAACCACTAATTCCTCCTAAATGGTCTGCTCCGCACTCCCAACCAGACAAAGGCTTTAATGTTCGCCTGGAAAGGCTCATGGCACAGGCACCGGGCACGGCAGAGGAGAGAGGAATGAAAGGCTGGTGCAGCCTCGGAGGGGGAATCAAAGCTGGAGACTGGAGCTGAGCACAGCTTGAAGCCCTTGGAGGGTGCAGGGCCCAGGCAGGGGGCTGACCACGCTGGAGGCACGGGATAAAGCTCAGCAGGGCAAGGAGAGGCACAGGGAAAGGTTGGGATTGTGTGAAGCCTGGCCAGAGTTATCCCGGGGTCACCTCAGGGAAACAAAGCAGCCCGGGGAGACATAACTCACTGTCCCCAACAGCTGGTGACCCCAGACACCGTGAGGACACTCACCCTCCCACCTTGCCCACATCTTGTTTGGATGAACAACTGACCACCGGCGCCGAGGGAGCTCATCCTGCTGCCCTGGTGGTCCTGGTCCGCAGCCAGCAATCCCCTGGGACACCAACCCCTGCCACTGCAGCTCGGGGACAGCTCCGGCCACCCTTCAGTGATGCAAAGCAGGGCTTGCCTGGAGCTCTGTGCTTTAATCCAGGGCCAGAGGTTATTTGCCTTGTTGCTCGCTGCTGTCGGATCCCCCTCAGGCAGAGCCTGGAAGCGCTGGATTCGTACCAGGATGAACCGGGGACTGCAGTCTGCAGCAACATCTGTGTGTCCTCAGCAGCCAAGCAGCCTGCGACCCTCACCATCCCCAAAAAAATGGGCTGCCCATCCCAAAAATATGATGTGGAAGGAGGCTGTGCCACTGACATCCCTATCTTCTTCTCACTGCCTAAAATTCCAGCTAGGATTTATCACCTCTGAAAGACTCCAAGCCCCAGTGGGACACCCCGACATCTACGTACCCCCAGAATTTTTCACACTCAATTCCTCCCGGAGCCAGGGACTCTTGGAGAAAGGTTCCCTCCCCCAGCCCTGGCTCAGCAGTGGATTCCCATTCCCATTCCCAGCTGAAGCTATCGGCACACTCGGACCCGATGGGGAAAACAGATGCAGCAGCAGATGCAAAAGTCATCGGCTCCTTCGGGGCGGGAGAGAGACGGGCCAAAAAAAGCAGAGCAGGATGGGCAAAGGGAAAACAGATTTTTTTCTTGGCGCTGGGGTAACCAGGAGGCGGCACGGCAAGAGCCGGTGCGAGCCCGGCTGTGCCGGATCCAGACCTTTTCCCTGGGGTTTATTTCCCAAACAACAACAACAAATTGGTTGCAGATTCCAAGGCGGGTAGGGAAATAAAAGGAAATCAAACCAAAATCCTTTGACTGCAGAGATTAAAGGGGATCAGAGGCCAAACACACAGTCAGCACCCAGCTCCTCCACTCGCATGATGGAGGCTGCTTTGCATGCAGGCTGCAATTAAACAGCTGTGTTTTCTTTAAAGTATGATTTCGAGTTTGTTCAAACACCGTTTATGCAGAGTACCACGGGATTTCGAATGAATAGATTTTCAAAAACA
Organism: Eopsaltria australis; assembly: GCA_034509425.1. NCBI lineage: Eukaryota > Metazoa > Chordata > Aves > Passeriformes > Petroicidae > Eopsaltria > Eopsaltria australis. The sequence continues at coordinate 1,152,797 of JAVTVJ010000403.1, forward strand.
TATTTGGCGGGGTGGCCTTGGATTTAGGACTGGGGAAGGAGGCAGGAGAATATCTGGAGGGGGAAAAATTGAAAATCAAATCAAATAAAATAAAGCAGCCTGCAGAGCAAACACCCCGGCGGGGAGAACGTGCAAAGCAGAGCCAGGACTGCCATCCCTGGCAGAGGAGAGGCGGACACTCAGCCAGCAAACACAGGGTTAAGGTTCCAACCAGCCCCTCTATTAAGAGCTGAGCACATTTAATGGTTTAATATTAACCCAAGCGTGACGGCAGGATTTCAGCCCTACTGTCTCGCCTCGGAGCGCAGCCCCACCGAAAGCTCCGGCTCCCTGGCGAGTGGGCACTGCAAAACCCGATGCCAAGGTGATCCCTGCTCCAGCATCCCCGAGCTGGGATGCCGGCAGCCCTTTGGCACAGCCAGGGGCTCTGGCGGCTCCAGGCTCACACAGAGCTGGGAGCAGGGCTCAGCTTGCGGCAGGTAGCGCTGCCCGGCTCGGCAGATAGTCGATACCTCATTTGAGGTTTAGCCTTTCAAGCATTTCCCATTCATTTCAGCAAATGGATCGGCTCCCACGTCTGCGGGGAGATCGAAGGGCTCCCCCCACCCCTCCGGCTGGCGGGGCTGGCAGGGCTGCGGCTGCCAGGCCGCCCTTCCCGGCGGCTCGGGGCGTTAATGGGAGGTCGATGCGGCGCTAACGACCGCTCTGGGTGTGACCTTCGCGCAGGTCGGGGGAGAGAGCTATTCCAGAAGGAAAATTGCGGCTTCAGCCCGCTGGCTGGTTCAGGAGGCTAATTGCAGAGGGGCTGGCCGCCGAGAGCTGGGGGTGACGGTTCACATCTTGTCTGGGTTTCAGCTCCCTCAGCGCTCATCTTGCTGCAGCCTCCAAACTGCAGCTGAACCGGCTCTGTCTGAGCCCATCTCCCACATTCCAGCCCTTCAAGGGCTGTTCCTCCAGATCCACATCCCACAGGTCATCCTAGCACATTTCCCATAAGTCATTCCCTCCCAAAACATCAGGGTTGCTACTTGGGCTTCAAGGCAGCATCCAACCATTTTTCATCAGTGTTAGGGTGGTTCTTACCTGAAATTGTGTCCACGGGGAGGATTCACAGGCTGGGAAACACAGCAGCTCTGCTGCTGGTAACCCCATCACCCTTGGAGACACTTCCAGGCCTTGCTAAAACCCAACATTTGGGCCCAGAGCAGCTCTTCCTGGTTTACAGCCCACATTGGAGCCCATCAATGGGATGACGATTCCAGCCTTGAAGGTCATGGATGACAGTCCCACCTTAGAGACATCACTGAGAGGATAATTCCCATCCTGGAGTGACCATTCCTTCCCATGGATGGGCTCCAAGGTGGGAACAGTCACTCCATCCATGGGGTCACCATTCCAGGTCGCACCACTTTGCCCAGCAGGTGCTGAGGACAGGCCGTGTTTCCAGGAAAGAACCATGGGACCCCCGGAGCCCCCGTGACCCCCGCAGCCGGGACGCACGGGCCGAGCCTCCCTAGGGCAGGGAGGGTGATTTTTTGGGGCCAAGCTGGTTGCAAAGGTCACTGTTGCCCTCTGCTGGTCCAGGGACAGGGAGAGCGGGGACAGCCCGGCTCTGACCCCGGGGGCTCCACCCGCGCTGGCCGGGACACCGCTGTCCCTTGCTGCCACATGTGTGCTGAGTGTGCCCGTGCTCAGCCCGGCTGCCGCCTCCTCGGCACTCCCGTGTGTGGCTGTTCCATCCCCCTGGCTGGCAAAGAGCCTTTCTGGTCCTAGGTCCCTGTTATCTCTCACTTAAGGCTTTTTCTTACAGCCACTGCTGCTGACTGAGTCTGCATGGACACTCAGCCGAGCTGGGCAATGCCTTCCATGCAGGAAATAAATCAAATCTCCCGGGTACAGATCCAACCTCCATCCCCAAGGGATTTCAACCTACCCTGGAGTCACTCTGCCTCCTATCCCCATCTCCACCCCCAGGCAGAAAGTGCCCATCCCAACAGGTAACTCCCTCCTCCTTCCCTCGCTCCAAAGCTCCATAATTTTCCCTCTCATAAGCAAATCCACAGGAGGTGCTGGGAGGCTGGCATCCGGAAGGCAAAGTCTGCAGATTGCTAAATCCAAAGCTGTCGTTGCAGTCCCAGCACTGGCAGAGGGCCCGGCCAAAGCTGCCCTGCCTGCAGGTCCCCAGGCTTGGCACCAGAGCTGCTGAGCCAGAGCCTGCCCGGCAATTCCTGCCCACGCCACGGCCTTGAGAGCTCCAAGGCACATGGGGAGGAGGGATGCTCCGTGAGCAGTGGGAAGGGAAGACGCCTCAGGAGCTCCAGGAAAGGGGAATCTCGTGGGACGCTGGTTATGCAACAGCAGTTCTGGCACAAATTGGGGATGGGAGATGTCTCGGGGCTCTGGGGAAGGAGAATCCTTTGGGATCCTGGTTTTGCAGCAGTATCAGGCTGTGGGAATGGGAGATGTCTTGGGACTCTGGGGAAGGAGAATCCTTTGGGATCCTGGTTTTGCAGCAGCATCAGCTGCAGGCGCTGGGCGTGGGCACAGCCGTGGGTCTGTCAGGCGAGCCGAGGGTGTTGTCTGTGCCTGGCCCCTCCTGCCACCAGGAGCACGGACCTCCCCCAGGTTCCTCCGTGTCCTACTCCCCGGTCCTATATCGTGCTCACAAACCCCTGTCAATAAGCATTAAGAAATCATCCAGCTCACTGGGGAAGGGAAAAATCTGTAGGGTTAAGATAAAGACATGATGACAGAGCAAGACAGGGAGTTATCTCGGGCATGGGGGAAGGAAACAGGAGCAGGGAGGGAGGGAGGGAGGGAGGTGGTGAGCGGTGCAGAGCAGCAGCCTGCCAGGCTGAAGGTCAGCAAAGGGCTGCAGCAATTCAGCTTTTAATTGAAAATGAGTCCAGCAATGACGCCCGGGCACAGTTACCTGCATGGGGATGCTGGAGCCGGCTGCCACCAACAGCTTTGCTCTCCAAACACACAAGGGTTTCTTCTCCCAGCAGCACAGCTCCCCAAGGAAAGCCATGTGCAGGGAATCACAGCCCTTCCTGCAGCCCTTCCAAGGGAGGAAAGCAGGGAGAGAAGCATCCTGCTGTCCTGCTACCTCCCAGTGAGAGCAGGAGGTGGAGAAGGACCCTGTTTGGATCCGGCGTTTAGAGACACATGGAGAAACCACAATTTCCTCGAAACTTTGCATCTGCTGGAGCTCGGCAGCTGCTCTGACAAGCAGGGGCTGTGCTCTATTGGATCCATACGTTATTCCGTGGGAGCCAAGATCCCACCGTGGGATTTGTGGGGCCTCGTCAGGAAAAAGCTCCAGAGCCCAAGAGGTTCCCAGGCAGCTGCAACCAGGCTGCTTCCTCCTTCCTGCCCGAGGTGTTCCTCCCAGAAGAGAGGTCCCTTTCATTCCCACCACTCTCCCACCTGCCAGGTAGCTCTGGTGGGGACCTGCTGGTGGTGTTCCCAAGAGCCCATGGCCTCAAGCCATGCATCCCAATCCACCCAGCGCCCTCCAAAACATCCCTTGTCTCTGGAGAAAAGCATCCCCAGACATGCCCTCAGTCCCCACAGCTTTCCTTCAGCCTTCACTTGCATGCCAGATCTTCCCACCTTTTCCTTACTGATTCCAGTTCCCTTCTCTCACTGGTCTCCAGCTCATCCAGGTTAATGGGCATGATCCTACATTGCTTAGGAGCACCACAGGAGTTTGGAATTGCTTTGGTTTTGGCAGAGGAGTGGGGAGCAGAAGTTCACTGGAATAGAGAAGCTCAAGGTCCTGCCAGGCATCAACCCAGAGCCCACCAGCACTGGGAAGGGCAGGAGCTATGGAGAGGCTGGAGGAGCGAGCACAGCTCCTGCCAGCCTTGTCCGGGTGAGTTCTGCTGGATTCTTGGCCTCGGGGTCCATCTGAGGGGTGGACACCAGGATGCTTTTTTCCTGGGAAAGCGTCTTGGTTTGAAAGACAGGTGTCTGCCAAGGCAGGCGGGAACCTCCCTCGGAAAGGAAAAAAAATTACCCCTTTCCCTCCGAATCATTATAATGTTGAAATTAAGGGGTTTTCAGGTGAAGATAAGTGGAAAACGAACAACAGTTCTTTACTAGTGTGGATAACAAGGCAAACAAACAACAACCAGAACCACAAACCCAACCCCCGGCACTTTCCCTTGGGTGCAGTTCCTGCCACGGCCTCCAGGGGGCGCTGCTGGCTCCCGGCCGGGCAGGGCGGGGGCGGTGGTTCCTCCGAGCCTGCAGGGGGCGCTGTGGCGCGGGCTCGGCCGCCTCGCTTCCCTCACGGTGGTGGCGGGAGAAATGGGTGGTGAAATGGGTAATGAGATATATCAGAAACTCCACAGCTGTAGCAGGAGCCTCAGGGTGTCCCGGCAGGCAGGGGATGCATGGTTACAGTGGAGCAAAAAACCCAGAGCAGTGGTGGTGGAATGGTGGGGCTGGACAGTGGCCCCCTGGCTCCCGAACAGGAGAGGCCCCCTCAGAGCTGGAGAGGCTCGGGGCTTCCCCTGAGGCACCCGAGGGGATGGTGAGGGTCCTTTCTAGTGAGGTCGGGTGTTAATAAGGTCCACTCATGGTAGGAGAAGACAGCAGGAGACAGAACTCCACAGTGGTGGTGAATTCTCCCCACAGCGACCACAGGCTGTCTCCCCTCAAATGCCAAGAGCAATGAGCCAAGCCTTGGCCTCACCCCCAGCCAAAATCTCAAGGTGTCTTTGCCCTTCCAAAGAGGAAAACCCCCAAGGTAAGAGAGTAGCCAACTGCACCCTTCGCCCACCTTGGCCATTTTTTAATCTTAAGTACAGGTGGTTATTGTCTCTGAACAACAGATGGGACAAAATTCCATGAGAGAAGGAAAAATCCTAACCCTCAACAGAAAGCCAGTGCTCAAGGAGAAGGACAGTCCAGCCACTGAGGTGAGAAAGAGCGTTCCTTGTGTTGAGGAACATCACGACTCCGTTTTCCAGACCATTTTGGCAATTCCAGTCACCCCCAGGCGCAGCTCATGGAGATCGTGGAAGTTGATGGAGAGTTTGGCCAATGCAGAGAGGTCCTTGGTGGCTTCCTGCCCTCAGAAGGTGGCCAGCCCCCAAAACAAGGTGGATCTCCTGGTGAAGCAGCTCTCAGGCTGTTCCAGCACTGGAGCCCTGTGCCGGGATGGGTTTGCCAGGATTTATCCCTACTGCAGGATTCCAGGCAGGCTGAGGCAGAGAGCAGCTGGGACCACGAGCCCCTCACAAGGTCCTGAGCAAACAGATGCCAGCTGTGGCCCTTCCCTGCAGGAAGCCATAAACACACACCTGCAGTGAGGGGAGCTGCAAGGGTTCTGTGCCAGCCACTGCCTTTGCCAGGAGGGATGTGCTCCCTCCTCCCCTCACCATCCCTGGGCAAAAATTCCCATTCCTGGGATGCCTGGCTGAGAAAAATCAAGGCAAGGGTTGGACCATGCCTGAGATGATGACACATCTTTTCTTCTCAGAGGGTTTTTGGGGTGGAAAGAAGGGAAACCACCCCCTCTCCTCTGTACTGCCTCATGGCTTGTGGAACCTGCAGGTAGAGGGGATTTTTGGATGCTCTGGCATCACCAGCTGGGAGACCCCCAGGTCTAAATCTGGTCCAAATGAGCCCAAAACGAGCTTTGTCCCTCAGCATCCTTGTGGACTGGGATAGAGCCAGAAAAAAAATCATTGCTCCTGCTTTGAGCTGAGCAGCTCACGTACTTCAGTGGTGCTTACAGAGATGAATCCCTGTCTGAAAACACTTCCCCTGAATTAATATCCGTTTTTTTCTCCATTAGCACTTCTGTCAAGACAGATTTGCTGCCCTCAGGCACTCAGAAACCAAAGAAAAGACCAAAAGCTGGGAACGGGGGAGTTGCCCCTCACCCTAAAGTTCAACATGGTTAAACAGAACTTGATTATTCCTATCCATCCTGCTTTCCTCCATGGAGCATTCCCGTGTCACAGCGTTGGGAGATGCTAACTCACTGCTGCTGCCCTTAAGGGAGTTATTCCTGATTTAGACCAGGGCCAGGGATCAGCTCTGAGTGTCCCCAGCAAGCAGCAGGATGCTCAGGGATTAAGCCTGACGTGCATCGCCCCTGAGGGACAAGGAGAAGCTGTCCCTGCAGTTTCCCATGGGAAGGGGGGGCGGAGGGGGAGAGCCATTAAGCAGCTCCTTACCCTGGGAATAATTAATCTGCAAAGCCCACGAGGAGGGAGCGGCTGCTCTGCCCTCTCCGTGCTCCCATTTCCAGGGGGGACTCTGGAAATGCTCCAGTCAGATCCCATCTCGTGGTCGGGGGTCCCTGCTCACCATCTACGGGGTCTTCGAGGGCATGGGAGCCCCTGCTCGCCTGGAACAGCTGGAACAGGGCGTCCAAAGGGCTGGGAAGGGCCACCTTGGCTCCCCAAAGCGGCACCCGGAGGCATCCGGAGCGTGCCGATCCTCGGGAAGGCTGAGCCTTTCCCCAGCCTCCGGGCAGCCTTTCCGAGCTGGTGCGTTTTTACTCTGGAGCTGTGGAAATCCGGGCACCCCTCCAGCCCTCAGAACTGCTCTGCATTTTGGCTTTTGGCTCCCGCACCCAGGGCAGAGGCAGGCGCAGGGCTGTGCCCCCCAGCTCTGCCCCACACACCGGGATCTGCGCCAGCACATCTCATCCTGCTTTCCTCAGGGCTTTGGAGCACGGATCAGTGCAGCAGGAGGCTACAACCAGCCCTGCCGTGCTCCGTGGACAGCACAGCATCCCCGAGGTCACATTTTGGTCCTGGAGGCAACTTTAGTGCTCAGGCAGAGCCCAGGAGGCAGCTCCAGGGCAGGAGGCGGCGTCCCGGCTCAGCGGGGTGGAGGATGATGGATGGGGAGGGAATCAGCATCTTCTGAGAAACCTTCCTGGGGACAAAGGACCAGAGAGCCGCTGGTGAGCGCAACAGCTTTGCAAGAGCCTGGAGCTCTGGAAAACCAGGAGGGCTCGGCACTGCGGTGCCTTTGGGATGGGCTCTCCCTGCCAGCACCTGCCACCTGTGGCAGCCCCTTCCCCAGCCCTTTGATCCGCCTCCAGCTCCCGGCTCTCCCCGTTCCCGTTGCTCTCTCTAGGGATTTTCCAGACCACCTAGGTAGAAGCATTCCTGCATTCCCCCATGTGGCCAGGTGCCTGCGTGGGAACACGCGGCAGCTCCTGCAGTCAGCCCTGTCTCTGCCTCCATCGCTGCCGTGCCAAAACCCAGGCTCCCAAAATGCTCTGAATTTCCAGAGCAATGGCTTTTCCCCAGCTCCCCTGAGCCGCCGGGGCCCACGGTGAAGGTTTGCAAAAGCTTTTTATTCGGACGTGCAAACACCAGCGCGTCTAAAGCTGCTCTTTAAGCTGGGATCGGGGGAGCTTGATCAACCCAGGGCCTCGGGAAGGTTCACCGGCTCGACCTGCCTTGTTTACTGGGAATCCACTGCTCTCCTGTGCTGCACCAGTCTGAGCTGTTCCACGGCATCACTGCTGGGTTTCGATGGAGAGCATTCTGTTGGATTGCAGGATGGGGCTGTGGGGTCTGTGCTGGCACTGGGATCCCCATCAGCCCTCTCCAGCATCCCCTGTACCACAAAATCCCCACTTCACCATCAAAGCCAACCTCGGGGGGTGTCCCCTCATCCCTGTCACCCCATCAGCTCCCATGGACCCAGCCTGCAGGATACACCCCCTGCTCCCCCCTCTGTGTCCAAGCAGAACCAGCCCCCGGTGGTTTCACCCCCCTCCTTCCCTTGCAGGCTGTTTTTCTCCCCCTCTCCTCCTTCCATCAAGCAGCAAATATGCTTTCAGAGCAATAAGACGGCTGTTCAGCCTTTGGAACAAATGTTCTCTGCCAGGCTTCGAGCACAGGGGCGGAGGGGGGACTCACACTGATTTAATGACAGTGATTTAAGCAATTTGATCCATTTTTATGGCGCATTTACAGTTAGGGGAAAGGGAAGAAAAAAAAAAAAAGAGGAGAGAGAGAGAAACACAGGAGTGGAACGGAGGCAGGAAAGGTTAGGGAACGCACCCCAGCAGGCGCTCGGAGAGGGAGAGAGGCTGTCACAAGCTGTTCCCCTGGCTGCTCTGCCAAGGCGAGCCCTCGCCAGCCTCCTGCGCCGGGCTCCGAAATCTGGCTCGTGTCAGCGCTGGCTCCCCGGGGCTGCAGCTCACCCAGGAGGTGCTGCAAAGCCTTCCCAGGTGGGATGGATCCAGGGATGTGGGTTCAGGATAGGGCAGCATCCCCTTTTCATTGGGAAAATGCAGCAAGGGCAGAGGCAAACCCCAGCTCTCATTCTACTGCTTCCATAGGGGAAGTCCCTCATTTGCCCCCAATGGAAATCCCTCCAGGATCCCATCCATTTCCCAATTCCAGATAGAGGGATAGCAAATACACTTTTGGGGTGCTGTGGGATGAGCTGCCCATATAAACACACCAAATCCACTCGGAATAGAGGTGAAAACCGAGCTCTGAGCTCATCCAGCTCAGAAAACTTCAGCTCCATGGCACCTTTCCCATTGTTCTGCTGAGACCTGCCCCCCTCATTCCATGTGCGCTGCACAGCTTCATCCTGCTCCCATTCTGCATCTCCCAGCTGACTCCCAGCATCCCAGAAATTCCAGCCAGATGTGGGTCATGTCAATGGATCGTGCTGTGGATGGCACCTTGTGTTTCACAGGGCTCTCTGCAGGGAGGGCTGCACCTGTGGGAGTGCTGCCAGCCCCACCTGCCCCATCCTGCCCTGCCCTTCTCCTCCAGGGGGGAATGAACCCCAGTAAATCCAGGATGCACCAGCTCAGACATCACAGAGTGACAGAACTGATGGCCAAACACTGCTCCTGCCTGGGGAAGAGACCTTGGAGAGGCCCACACCCAACTTGACAACAACCAGGCAGCTTGGCTCTGTGGGAAAAGGAAGAAAGTCCATGAAAATCCTAAAGGACTCCTCTTGGGGGTGCCCTCTGCCACAGCTGGTGGCTTTATGGGACCAGAGCTGGCTGCAGCATCTCACTCTGCCCAAATCCTCATGCCCTTGGGGGCACCCTGAGGACTTGGTATCAGGGAAAACACACCTGGACCTTACCCTGCTCCTGGCTGCAGAGCAAACTGAGTCTTACCTCAGGAGAACTGAGGGGAAAAATGTCATTCTGTTTACATCAATAAACAGAGGGGAGCAGCCTCTTCCAAACCCCCTCCACAACCAACTTCCAATTACATCCTCCCACTCTGCCTGTGAGGAGAGCCCTGTGCCAAGAGCTTCCCCTTCTCCCAGAGGGTTTGGGCGCTGGTGGTCCCTCACTTTGCTGCTCCATCACTTGTTCAAAGCACAGGCTGTCCCAAAATTTGGGTCTCCGCTCCTCATATCCCACCTGCAGTGCTCCAGCCTGCTGCAGGCACAGGGATTGGGAAGCTGCAGCACCGCTGGAGCTGTCACCGCACAGAGATGCTGCACATCCCCATCATTTATGCCCAATTTATCCACCTTGATGCCCTTTGTATCCCACAGGAATGAGTTGTGGCACCTTGGCAGCTCTCTGCAGGACGGGGAAAGGGGCACCCAGGGACAGCACAGAAATATGGGAGCTCCCAAATCTCCCAGGGAGGAGCTTTGGCAGCCCACACCTCCCCAAGGAGAATGGGGATGGAAAAGGTTGCGCAGAGAATCCACTTTCCTTCTTCACTGGTCAGTCCTACAGTCTGGAAAACCCTTCCTGGAAGCTGGTGGAATTTTTTTCTGCTTTGTTTCTTGGTTTTTAATATTTCACTTTTTTACTATCAAGGCTCATCTGGAAGATACCCATGCCCTGCCAGTCTGTAAGGAACAGGCTTTGAGCACATCCCAAAAGATTCTGCTTGGAGTGCCACCATGGGAGCCAGTGACACTGACACCTCCATGGACTCAAGAGATATCCAGGGGAGCAGCAACCCCAGCCTGGCCTTGAGGGGTTGTTGGCTTTAAATACTTTCAAAGGAAGAGGAGAAAAAAAGACAAGGGAAAAAAAATTCCAAGCAGCAAACAAAATAAATCTTCCTCTCCGAGCCAAAACAGAGAGAAAATAGCCAGGGACCTTGGCCGGGAAGTTGTTTGTTATAGTCCTGGAGTTCGCTGCCAATTTCAGCAGTTGGACAATTTTCCTTTTGCAGCCCAGAAATAGCCACCCCTTTGCCGGGCAGCCCCGGGCGCCGCAGGGTGGGCTCCTCTCCCTGGATTCCCAAAACATCCCCGCTCCGGCCAACACCCCGGCCTGCCCGGAAACCCCCGGGCAGCCACAGGGCTCGCTTCGGCAAAGGGATTTTTCGGGAATCACCTGCAAAGCCGAGACCCCGCACGTGAGCAGAGCCCCAGCCCTGCCTGCAGCGGGATGCGCTGCCGGGCGCAGCTGCCCTTTGGCTTTGTTTCCAGGGATTAAAAGGGAAAAAAAAAAGCAGAAGAAAGGATTAAAGCTCAGGGGAGCAGGAGCGATGGACACACCTGCCTGTGGCATCACCCCGCAGCTGCTCCCCCTTCACCCCCAGGAAAGGGGCAGCTGCTGCTCGGTGGGGTCTGGGGGTCCCATGGGAACAGGGAACGCTGGCCCACGGATGAGTAAAATCGGGATTGCCGTGTTTCCTTCGCATCCCTCTCCTCATCCCGTGAAAGCGTAGGACAAAGGGAAAGGCAGGCTGCCTCCAGCACGCGGCCTTTTGTCTTTCAATTAAAAACAAACACAAAATAAGAGCCGGGAGGGACCCGCCCGCTGCGGCCGCGCGGCTCCTTCGCACAGGCGGCTCCGCCGGCTTTCCTCAGCCCAAAGGAATCCACGGGCTCGGAAATCAAATCCACGTGGGATTTGAGCGAGAGAACGCTCCTAAGGGGCCACACGCCCCCCACAAAAGCCCCCGGCCCCTCGGGGGAACACTCCTCCCTTGCAGAGCCGGCAGTGGCACAGCTCCAGCTCAGGCAGTGACTCCACAGCCACATTCCCTCTCCTCTCCTCCCTCCCTGCCATCCCTCTGGTCCCCAAATGTGGGCATGGGAAGCTCCTGCCCTGCACCCTCTGCAGTGGATCCAGCCCCTGGCACCCGCCAGGAGCCTTTGGATGCCCGCAGCCCAGGGGGGATGCTCACGGTGATGTTTTACCTCCTGCTCAATGCCAGCGTGTCGCTGCCTTCTGCAGGTGACAGCAGCAGCCAGCACACGGGCCTGGGCCACCAGGTGGGTGGGGATGAAAAGCAGGCCGCCAAAGAGGATCGAGGACAGCTTAGTGCTGCAGGAAAGCACCTGGATGAAGCACACCTGGAGTCTGGGAGCATCACTCAACACCATCAGTCGGTCCAAGGCTGCTGAGTGTTCTTGTGGGAAAGGTCTGAGCCTCACAGGTGGTGCTCAAAATCCAGGAGATGCTCAGTCCCTTCTCCTCAACCCATAAGACCATCAGGGAATCACATTATTGTTACACAGAAGCTGAAACTCCATCTGGCCAAGAGAATTTACAGAAAAATCTCCTTCCCTGCATCTCCTGTATCCCTGGGACAGAGCTGGGGTTTGCTCCCCTTGCTGCCCCTGCAAGTCAAGGTCACATCAGGCTTCTGGCCAGGGCCCCAGGAACCCAATTCCTTGCTTTGCAAAGGAAAAATTAAATTTTCATTCAAATTTTCACTTTGGCAGCCAAGATATCGGCTCAATTTCCACCTGCTGCTTTGAAGCCTTCGCTTTGCATGGGAGAAGCGCACAGCTGAGAGTTTTCAATTATAGAGCACTTGCATATAAGGGCAGGAACAGCCAGGAGTATGGATTTTAAGCCTAAAAACCATCAAAATAAAAATAAAAACAAAATGAGAGGCACTCGGAAGGACATGCTGCCCCAGGAGGGACCTGCTGCTGCTTGGCTGGGTGGAGCAGGGCCCCACCACTGTCAGCCCATGGACGTGCTTGTTCCAATCTCAGTGCCAAGAGCTCGTGACATGGATCTGAGCCCTTCTCTCCCCAAAAATCAGCCCTGCAGGCCTGGCTGGGGAGGTGCCAGGGCTGAAGTCGAGCCAGGTTTTAAGCAGGAACGTGAGGCAGGTTTGGACCTTTCCCTCGAAGGATGTGTGAGTGGGGCTGCCTTCCCCAGGCTATTGCTGTACCCTCTTCCAGAGGGATAAAAGAGGATTTATCCTCCCTGCAGGGCTGGGGATTCCCACTCTGAAGCTGCAATTAGACTGGAAACTGCTCCAAGTTTCATCAGTGGATTTGGAAAAGCGGGTGGGAGAAGAGGGGAGCTTGGCACTGCTGGGCTCGAGTGCAGCACCCAGGCAACACCCCCTGAGGGATGTCTGCTCACCCTGGAGCCCCAAAAGCAGCTCATCCCAATGTCCTGCAGGAGTAATTTCCACCTGCATCTCTCAGGGATGGCTCTCTGAGGTCCAGCCAGGCTGCTGGGTTGGAACTTCAAGGAGCAGAAATCCATGAACAGCTGAATCCCATCCCCAGAAGCCCCTTGTACTTTCCAATGAACCCCATCACCTGTGGGAAGAGCAGTGTTTGCTCCCAAAATCATCCCAGGGAACATGAAAACACAGTCTGGCCTCTCCAGCTCCAGCACCTCACAATTCCTCTTGTCCTGTTCCTTGAGAGACCATCCCCACCTGGCTCCAGCTTCCTTTCAGGTGGGTGCAGAGAATGAGGTCTCTCTAAATATCATCCCACATCTCCAGAAATTTTCCCCCAGGCTGCCAGAGCAGGCAGGGAGCCCTGCTGTGCTGCACAGAGCCCGATGAACCCCCCCAGCCCAGACTTACACCTTGCTATCAGCGAGCCAGTAAATCCCAGTGTGTGGGACCACCAGGAAAATGATATTTTCCAGAGCCTCTGCAAGGAAAGCCAAGAACTGGGGCAGAATCTGCAAAAAGCAGGAGCAGGGAAGCCTTTGGGGACACATTAAGGAGACTTTGCAGGAGATGATGCTGACACTCCACAGACACCCAACATTTTCCAACACATCCAGACGCGAGTCCTGCTCTCCAAACTGGTCCCCGTGGAAAAGGGGGAAACCACATGGCCGTGTCCCCCCTCCCAACACCCAGCTCCTCCGAGGGGATCAACCCCACTTCCTAAGGGACCTTCCCAAGAGCAGACCCTGCCCTTCCTCCCCCACTTTCAGGCTGAGCATCAGCATCTCTCTGAGCTATCCCACATCCGATGCTCACCCCCTGGCCGGTGTGGGGGACTCCCGTGGCCCCCCCGCCGGGTCCAGCTGCACGGCACACCCGAGGGGCCGCCGCCGGCCCGGCAGCAGCTGCCTTGGCCCGGCTTCAAGCCCAGCACTGCTCGAGAGCAGCTTGTTATTTCGGTCCTGCTACGGGGTTATTTTTAGAAAGCGCTGAACACCCCTTCTCCCAAACGGCTCCTCCAGGGTTGACCTTGCGGAGCTGCAGCCGCTCACTCGCTGCCCCACCGCCCCTCTCCTCGGGGAGTGTCACCCACCGTCCCCAGGGTCCCCACCCGGTGCAAATCGCGGTGGCAGCAGCGTCGCTGCACCGCGGCAGCAGGGCGAGGAGGGAGGGGGCTGAAGGCTGAACTACATCTCAACCCCTGCCGCCATCCAGGTTCGCTCCCGGTTTCAATTATCACCTGCTGGAGCAGCAGCTGCCGAGTGCCGGGAACTCAAAGCGAGTCAACAAGGTCTTGTTGTTTCAGCTGCTCGGGGGCGCGGAGCTCCATGCGCTCCCCCCGCCCGGCTCCGCGGGGATGCAGCGGCCCCCGCTCGCCCCTGTGCGTGCGGGGCTGCCGTGTTTCCATCATTCCCCCATCCCGCTCTCCCGGGCAGGTAAACGCTGCTGGAGCTGCCGAGGGGGGAGCGGAGAGAAACCTCAATAATAACAAGAGGGGGGGGGGGTGAAAGAGAAAGAAAGAAAAAAAAGCCCCAAGAAGCAGCCGCTGCACAGAGGTTATCCGGGGGACAGAGCAAATAATTGGCGAGGCGAACAATGCATTTTAATTAAACCTCTGCAGGAAACGAGGGGAGGGAATCAAGTTAATTGCACGGAGCGGGAGCAGGAGATTAAAAATGCTCTTTGCTCAGAAGATGGTGGCTCCCATCCGCCTTTGCCGAGGAAAACAAGGCCACCTGGGGTGGCAGTGCCGGCGTGGGGACACGCAGCTCGCTGGCTCTGGAGAGGCTTCGAGTGACAGCGGGGTCTGGCGGGATCATGCTGATCCCTGTGCCAAGGGGCTGGTGGTGCCCATTCCGTAGGGGTGGGTGCAAGATGAGCCGGGGTGTGGGAGCAGCTCCTGTGAAGTCCCGCAGGGATGGGGTCATTGCTTGTGTCTGCGGGAAAAGGACCACGGGACGTGTCCCAGGGGTTGTGTCCCATGACAGCTCAGCCCTTCCCCTGTTCCGTGCCCTCTGCTCAGCCCAGGCTGTTCCTGGCACTCTCCCCACGAAAAACCATCAGCCTTTACCTTCACCTGCCTATGATACTTCAAATTTCGCCTCTCCCTGCTTGGGATCCTCTCTTTTCCTCAACTACTCCATTAATCTTTCGAACCCTTGTCTTCACTTCACCCTGGACACCACAAACGGAAAGACCCCGACTCGCTGCCAGAGAGCCCCAAAACAGCAGCACATCCAGGCTCCCTTCCTGCTCGAGAGAGGAAACAGGATCCCAGGCTCCAGGCTGCTGGGAGCCGGGTTAGGACCGAACACCCCACGCCTGGCACTGGCACAGGGAAGCGCTCCCAGCCAGACCCCATCCCCCTGGGCACCCATCCCCACGGCACCCTGCTCCGAGGCAATTTGTGAGCTCGCGAACCCTGCCCTGCCTCCCGCCGCCTGCTAATGAGCCCCAGCCCCGTCCGCCTGCCATGAGAACAGCAATCAGCGCCGCCGCTCGCCTGCTAGGAACAATCTTCCTCCTTCCCTCCTCTGAATAAATTTCCCAGGCTGTGGTTTTCAGCCTCTTACCCACATAGCTTTATTCACAAGAGAAGTCCCACTGGGGGCAAGGAAATTACTCCAGCGAGGAAAATTACCCGGGCACGGGATGCCCACCCCGGGCACCACGCGAGGGGCTGGGGTGGTTTGGTTTTTTTGCACAGCATCGAAACCAAAATAAATCCACGAAGGGAACTCAGAGCCAAGCCTTGCTCCTGACCACGGGTAAGAGCCAGACAAATTATAGCAATTAAAAAGAAGAAAGAGGCGTGTGGACTTTCATATCCACAAACCTCAGGACGCAGCCGGTGGGGGAGGGAGCGTTTGCCAGCCGCACACTGGCAGCAAAGCCGACGCACATCACAAAATACTCCGTGTCCTCAGAGGCACAAGCTGTCCCTCCAGGCACCGGTGCCACCAGCGCGAGCACGAGGCTGGGACAGCGTGTCCCTGCACAGGATGGCTGTCGGCAGCAGGACACAGGCTGTATTGTCCCCAGAGCTGGAGATTGAATTGCAGGTCGGCCCTCCCCGCTGTGCACAAGCGCTGCCCTGATGGGAAACGAGAGTTCAGCCGAGATCTTCCGCTTTCCCCCTGCAGCTGCAGGCGGACAGGCAGGAAAACCACAGAGCTCTGCTCAAACGCTCACACCGAGCAGCTTTCCAGCCAGAGAAACGCCGCTGCTTCGCCACACGCTTAAATTGCATGTTGGGAGGGAGGAAATTGCCTGCTATTTTCACCCCAAACCTGTGTCAGAGCCAGGAGGTGAAGCCCATCACGCTGACAGCGAGATGGCTGCAGCATCCCCAGGCTGTTTGTTCAACAGCAGCATCCTGAGTGGGAATGAGGCTGGATTTCACTCAGCATCCCCAAGAAAGGGAAGGAATGGGGGGGGGGCCAAACCAGCAGTTCCAACCCAAAATCCCATTCCCAGAGGCTGCTGCCTCTCCATCTCTCCTGGGGCTGCCCCAGCCCACCTGGGGGTATCCACGGCACCCCTGGAGATCTGCAAAGATCCCTGGCTGCCAGCAGAGCTGTGGGAACACTCCCCTCTGCCTGCCGTGCTCCAGGGACAGGGACATTTGGCAGCTGCCTGCCGGGAAGGTGTCTGGAGCGCTGTGGGAACATGAGTCAGAGCTCGTTGCTCTCCCTGACGTCTCCCTCCTGCTCATTTATTCAGCACGTCAAATATTTGCCCTGCGCAGACCCACGTTATCCAGGAAGGTTTTTTTTTTTCTCTTCTGCTGGCAGTGACAGCTTCGAAAAAGCCACCACAGTGCCATCTTGGGAAACTTGACCTCCCAGCTAAGCAGTTCCAGCATCCTTTTCCTCGCCTGCTGCAGGGACCGGCTCCTCTTCAAGCAGCCATCGCCTCTGTGAGGGATGGAGGGGCTGGATGCCAAAACCCACAGGCTAAAGCAACAACCCACGGGGTTGCAGCAGGGAAAGGTCGTTTCAGACCCACTTCCAGCACGGCCTGAGTGACAGCAAAGCTGGGAGCCTGCGGGAAGCAAGCAGTGGCCCTGCTGTCCCCTCTTGTCCCCGAGCATCCTGCCTGGAAGCGGCACACGCAGTGGCAGGAGAGGCCAGCCAAGGAAAACTGCTCAATTTTGCCTCCCTTCGGCGAGGAAGTGGCTTTGCTGGCTGCCAGCCCCACAGAAATCCCCTGAGGATCTCAGTTTTTCCCTTTTTTTTTGAGCCACATCCCTGGATTTCTTGCTGAAAGGGCTGCTCACACCCTGAATTCCCAATCCCCGGGGAGAAGGAAAGGTGTTTATCCTTGATTAAAAGCTGAAGGCTAAACAAGGTGACCTTGAGCAGAGGTGACACAAGAGAATTCGTGTCCCACCTGGCCCCACGGGGTTTCTATCCCAGGATTGCAGCCAAAAATGTCCCATTTTGTGGAGAAAGTGCAGAAATGGCTCATAAAGCACAAGCTTGGGGATGCAGCTGAGCAGATCGGCTGCCAGATAAAGGCAGCGTGCTCCGGGGGAAAACACACCTGCCTCCACTCCAGCTGGAAAAGGAGGAGGAAAATCTCCCTTCAGCCTCCATTCCCAGCAAGGACACACACAAGGCTTTCACCTTGTGCAAGAGCTTCCCAGGATTTCTTGCCGGTGGGGGCTCCAGAGCCTGCTGGTCCCAAGCCAACCAGCTCAGCATTCCTCCTGTTCCTTGAGAAGCCAAAATGCATGGAAAAGCCTTAGGGCTGGAATAGAGCTATAGAAAGCTCAGAAAGCTTCTGCAGTGCTGTCAGAGAAGGGAGAGGGGAGAGAGAGAAGGGAACTGCCTGGTGGGTTTGACCCCCTCAGTCCTGCATCCTGCTCCATCCCTGAGCTCCATCCCCAGCCAGCTCCAGAGGGAGAGACAGCCTGCTGATTTTCTGGGATTTTCCAGCTTATCCAGCTTTTACAGAGCTGCCCATCCTGCTTGGCTTACGGAGGGGCAAGTTTGGCTGAGCCCACGGCAAGGACTGCTGGCAGATGAGCTCAAAGTCCTTTGGGGAAACCAGCAGGGAAAAAACCAGCTCAGCCTAAACACCCCCTGTGTCTCCCAGCTGGACAAGGAGCTGCAGTGACCTTGTCCAAACATGGCCTGGAGTTGGAAGTGAGGAAGGGGAGGATGTGAGTCACATCTGGGATGTGGCCACAGAGGACAGATGTGTTTTATTACTGTCCAGGCCCTCTCTGCATCTCTGTCTCAGTGACTCAGCCTCGCCTTCGGGCCCTTCTGAAAGGAGCCACGGCACAGCCCTTCCCAGCAGCTTCCCTCTGCTGCAGTAAAACAGATTTGGGGAGTTCAGGCTCCTGCGACGGGGGAAAAAATAAATTAAAACAAATCAAAATTATGTTTCTCCATGGGAATCTTCCAATTTCAATTGTAAATCATTCCGAGAAGGATAAAATCAAATGCTTTAGTGGTGGGATTCATCTCTTTGCGTTTAGAGACTTATGAGCCGAACATGCCCCAATCCCAGTGGAAGGACAGCAAGGAGTCCCCTGGGGTTTCTTGGACACGTGCCACAGGACAGGAGGGAACATCTGGAGATGTTCCATGTCTGGAGGGAGGAATAAGGGGATTTCAACAGGTCTCCTTCCAGCAATCCCGAGGAAACTCAGCAGCATTTACTGGAGAGAGCCCCAAAGCACCGAGATGAGGCTGAGCCACCATGTGTTAGACATCAGAGGATCTAAAGAGGGGAGCCCTGCAGCCAGCTGGGCACAGTTCAGCGCTTCTGGGGGTCCCTTGTGGAATCCAGACACAACTCCCCACCTTGGGAAGGGCTTCCCTCCCCACAGCAACCCCCAAAAAGCCTTTGGCACATTCACCTTCCCTATTTACCCACCGCTGCCACCAGGTACCGAGGGACACCCGGGGTGACGGCCCTGCCCAGAACCTCCCTTCCCACCCGTGCTTTTCCCAGAGGGAGAGCAGGTGGAGCACATCAGCCGGGGAGCTTTCCCAGCCGCATCCCGGCTCTGACGGCACCGGGAGTCGAAGTCCCACGAGCCCCCCTGGGCCAAGCGCTGCCGGCCCCGGGAGCCAGCGGTGCAGTTCGCCTGGCAGACACTGGATGGGGCTACGAAACCGGGTACCGGCACAGCTGGCACGGCCAGGGGGCAGAACGGCCTCTGCCAGATGTTTTGGAGTCCCTCTTCGCCGGTGCCAGGCTCCGGTGCCACAGCTGCCACCGCCTGCACGGGATGCCGGGCCTGGCACCAAGTGGCATCAATCCAGACTCCTCCTCTCCTGGATACTGAGTGAGGCTTGGCAGCACCTGGACAAAGCTGAAGGCTTCACTTCCAAAAGCTTTACCTTGTTCTGAGCATGGTGATGGGAAGGGGGAGCGGGAGTTGCTGCCTTGCAAAGCGCTGATGAAGTTTTCTGCTGCAGTTGCAAGATGAGGTGAGTTTCCGACCTCCCACTTGCCTGAATCAGCTGTTTGAGGGACTTTGGAGAAGGGCATGGAATGACAGGACAAGAGGGAATGGCTTCACATTGTCAGAGGGCAGGGTGAGATGGGATATCAGGGAGAAATTCCTCCCTGTGAGGGTGAGGAGGCCCCACAGAGAAGCTGTGGCTGCCCCTGGGTCCCTGGAAGTGTCCAAGGCCAGGTTGGATGGTGTGTGCTTATCTCTGGGACCTTCACCTGTTTTTCCAGCACCTTCTTTGCTGTGCCCTGCTTTGCTCATCCCTCTTTGCTCAGTGCCAGCTGTAACGTGCTGAGGGGATGGGTGAGGCCCAAACCCTGTGTGTTGGGGAATTCTGAGGTGGCTGATCCTGCGAGCTGGGGCCTTTGCTGTGGCAGAAGAGGCTCCTGGCTGCATCTTGGCCTTGTGCCACCACCTCCCCACTCCAAACAGAGCATTCTGTAGGCACGGCACTGCCCTTTGAAGCTGCCTCAGTGGTATCTGTTATGAAGTGGGTGTTATCGAGGGAGATCTTGATGCAACCACTTCCTCCAAGCCTCTTGTCCCCAGCCTGGCTGGCTCTGCTGCCTGGGGACAGGCTGTTGTCCCCTCTGCGGGGCTGTGTGCCAGCCCAGGGTGTGCAGATCCCCCTTGCTTTGGCAGGGATGGTGACAGTGACACTCCCAGCCTTGCTGTGATTCTGCCCTTGTCTCTGCTCTGCTCCCAATCCCTTGGGAAGCTGCTCCGTTCCCTGTCCTGGATCAAAAGCCATTAATTACCTTTCTCATCCTCTCTGGAGCGGGGCCAGCAGCTCCATTACTGCTGCAGGTGGCTGGGCTAGGAGGAAGGTGGGGGCAAGCTCCCCTCACAGGGGTGCCCTGGCTGGGCAGGGCTGGGCAGGGAGCAGAGCAGCAGTGAGGGGAACACCTTGGGAATGCTGCAGGGATGGATGCTTTCACTGCTGGGTTCCTGCTGGGGCAGCAGGGTCAGAGCTTGTGGAGTGTCCTGGGAGTCCTGGCTGTGCTGTGGTGGCCAGGGCCATGCTGCCTCCCAACGGAGTCACTGGGCTGGTGTGGGCATTACGTGCCTTGTCCCCTCTTTGGGAACAGGACCGCTGGCCTGAGCCCGTGGGCTCTCTGTGGATGCTGAGGGCAGTGTGGCAGTGGGGTCCTGGCTGTCGCTGCTGCTGGGCTGGGACACTGGCACAGGATATGGCTCTGCCCCGCAGCTTTTGGGGATGGAGATGGGGACAGGCTGTGCTCAGACATGAGGGTTTCCCCATTCTTCCTGCCCCTAACAGCAAATCCTGCCCCACAGCTGCAGCCAGCAAGCTGGAGATCCCCATGCCAGCCATGGTGGAAGTGGAGACTGCGGGAACAGCCAGGATCGAAGGCAACTTCTACATCCCTGAAGATGCTTCCTACACCTACATCACCTGGTTCAGGAGCTCTGGCTGGTGGGCTGGGGTGGCAACCAGCCCAGGGCTTCCTGCCGGGCTCCCCAGCCCAGCCTTGCCCCTCCCCTTGCAGGTGGACACAGCAACAAACAGGTGAGGCTGTACCCCATCACGGCCAGCGGGGTCCTGGAGGACAGCCCCGAGCAGGGCTATGGGGACAAGGTCCTGTCCGTCAGCAAGGTGACAGTGCGGGACACCAGGACATTCGTGTTCCAGATCGGAGCTGGCAGCTACTGCGTGGGTGAGAACAGCATCTACAGATCAGCATCTATCAGTGATGGGGCAGGAGGGCAGCACAGCTGGGCAGCTGCTCTGCAGGGCTGGCAGGGATCCCATCCCATCCCATCCCATCCCATCCCATCCCATCCCATCCCATCCCATCCCATCCCATCCCATCCCATCCCATCGCATCCCATCCCATCCCATCCCATCGCATCCCATCGCATCCCATCGCATCCCATCCCATCCCATCCCATCCCATCCCATCCCATCCCATCCCATCCCATCCCATCCCATCTCATCCCATCCCATCCCATCCCATCCCATCCCATCCCAGGTGGCTTCTGCTTCCAGAGGACCCTGAGGTTGAGGTGCTCACCTCTGGCCTGGGGAGGGAGCTTGGCACTGCTTCTCTCACTGCTCCTCTCCCTGCCCAGCCAGAAGGGAGGCAGAGGCTCTGTCCCCAGCAGTGGGAAAGCTGCCTGCTTGTCCCCAGCAAGGCCACCCAGTGCAACTTCTTGCAGCCCAAACCTGCTGGGCAAGGAAGCAGAGGGGTGGCTGGTGCCTTGCAGGAATTCCTGTTATCCACCCTCCTATGGACATGGGGCATGGCAGCCTGGAGCAGAATTTCTGTGTTCCTACAGAAACCAACCCAGCAGAGTGTTTCTGTACTGGAATCTGCATCCTGCAGGCAGCTGGGGAAGCTTTTTTTGGGAGAAGGGGCCCTTTCCTAAAACACAAGTGAAGATGGATGGGGATCACAGTGGGCCTCTCCCTGTCGTGTTTAGATCAAAAGTCAACAGCAGAGAGCCAAGGGGTGATCATTGTGGCCATCATTGTGGCCGTGCTGGGAGCTGTTATCTTCCTCCTGCACAAGAAAGGGAAGATCCCTGAGCTGGACTCGATTCACTGCTCTGGAGAAGCCACAGCAATAACAGGAAGAACAAACCCGTGAATCCCTGCTTGGTGGAAGGACTCGAGGCTTTTCCAGGTAATCTGTTCTGTACCTTTGTGGGAAGGTTTGGATGTGGGATTTTCACCCCGAAGTTGCTCAGAGAGGCTTGGGGGAATTTGGGTTTTGGGATTTCCCAGGCACTTTAGCTGTAGTGGTGGGCAGGTTGGAGGGGAGAAGGTGGAAGGGGTGTGTGTTAGAGGGGTTTGGGTTAGGACACATTTATACCCCTGTGGCAGCTAATAATACACTAATAACTACCAATACTAATAAATTTACTATTTATTCTAATAAATAATCCTAGGTTTAGGTTGCAGTAAGTGATTATACCACTGGATCTTAAAAGATAATATTGCAAAGAGAATTTAGTAGATTCCAACAGTAGAATTTATTGATTATTTTATTAATAGCTAATATCAATGCTATAGATGATGCTGCTTAGAGAAGATGATAATAAATACTAATAAAATGAACTAATACTACAAATTAATAAGAAATATTAATAAAGCTAATAATCACCTCCTGTCACTCCCCTGAGAGGACAGAGGGCAGTGGATGGGTGACACCACAGGCCACTGGGTGACCCAGAGGCTGCCCTGGACTGGCCTGGCAGTGTTTGATCCATTACACCAAAGCGTCCCATCCCATTTGGCTCATAATTATTAACCCTGTACTGTCATTTGACCCCACCATCAATTATCAGAGCCTCAAATAACCCCAAGAAACCCCTCCAGTAACCCCTCTCAGGGACTTCCCTTCAGGAAAGGGTTGAACCAGGGAGGAATTACCTCATCACCTTCATCTCTAACTGGGGATTCTTGTCAGTTAAGCTAATTTGCTAAACATAAAATTGTAAATAAGTTACAGGGTGCATCTTCGGCATGTTTTCCTCCAGCGTTTCGTGCACCATAAGGATCCTTTTAAAGGGGTTTTTAATCACCTAACCCAGTCTGGCTTGTAATTTTAGCACCAGGGAAAAGGCAGTTTCTGGCAGCTCTGGGACAGGAGAGACTTATGACACGTCTCCTCAGATTGGGGACCACCCCACACCCCCCATCCATAATTTAAAAAAAAAAATATGAGTTCTTGTCGTGGGTTGACATCGGTTAGGGGTTAGGTGCCCACTCAGTCACTCTATCACTCCTCCTCCCACTGGGAGAGGGGAGAGGATAATATTGAAAAAGACTATCAGGGTGAGTAAAGGCAGTTTTATTACAGTGGGAAAAAAAATAGAACAAGCAAGTTGAAAGTTGCGCGCGCAAGAGCAAGAAGGGAGAACAATCAATCTCTACTTCCCATCAGCAGCGATGTCCGGACACTCTCTGGGAAGCAGGGCTTCAGCACGCGTGGTGGTTGTTCGAGGAGGCAAACATGGACAAGTCCCGAGTGCCTCCCCCTCCTCCTCTCTTCCTTCCCTCATATATCTGAGCTGATGTCATATGGGATGGAATATCCCTCTGGCTGACTGGGCTCAGCTGGCCTGCTGGTGTCCCCTCCCAGGATCTTGCCCCCCCCATCCCCTTCAGTGGGGGAAGGAATGTCAGAGGCACAGCACAGCTTGGCAGTAGCCAAAACACTGCTCTGTTATCAACACTAGCTACCAAAGCAAAGCACAGCAGTGTAAGGGCTGAGAGCTTTACCCCAGTCAGACTTAATACAGTTCTTCACAGTGATCCAGGAAACTCCAGGAGTTCCAGAATCCAGCACGGAAGTAGAGGTACAATAAAAAGAAGGTGTTTTGTTGCTCGCATTGGTGGGTTTGTATTTGGAGATCTCTTGTGGGGTTTTTTTGGGTGGGAAAAGGGGAGAGGGGGTGTCTCTAGGGGGGGATTTTGTTTGTTCTGTACGTTCTGTTCTCCCATGGTCCTGCAAGGGTTCAGTGTGGTGGTCAGACTTGGGGACACCCTTCCCCCATCGCTGCAAAGCTCAGCCTGTGCCCAGGATGAAGTTTTACTCCTTGGAGTGTGTCCACATTTCCAGGTGGGATTTTTTTCCTGATACTTGCATGATTTTTTTTTATCTGCGTGAAAATAAAGTCCAGATTCAAAGCTGGGTTTTGGAGTTTCCTCCTGCAAACAGAAGGGTTTGTGTTACTCCTCGACTCCTGGAGATTCGAGTCTGAATTCTGATCAGACAAGGTTTTTATCCTCTTCCTGTTTCCAGGTCATTCCTTGTGCTGCCACTGCCTGTTACAGGGATGGCACAGAGCAGAGTGAGCTCAGAACCTGAGTGTGGATCCCAGCCAGGACTCGGCCTCTGGGGCTGCCAGTGTTGCAGGAAAAAAGGCAAAACCCAAATGGCATCACCAGCTCCTTTCTCAGTGGCTCTTGGCCTTTTTGTAAATAGAAACATGGGATGTGTGTGCTCAAATGAAGAGAAAATAAAGATCCCCCGAAACTCCCCATTAGATTTAATAATAAAATAATAAGAATACATCTCTTATCAGGGAAGAACTGGCTTGGCTTTCCATGCAAGTGTGGCTATTGCAGAAGTTGGAGAAAGGAGGGGCCTGGCCTCCCTTCAGCAGCTCAGAAAGTGAATTAATCTCAGAATTATTATTACACCTCCCTCAGCAACAGCACTGGAATAAGATTTTGTACACTTCATGTTATTTTCCTGAGGTCACAGGGGTTCCTTGAGGTCATTGGAGTCTTTAAAAATTGATCATGGGTTATTTGAGGCCCTGTTTGGGGTTACTTGAGGTCACAGGGGTTACTTGAGGTCATTTCAGGCCCTGAGCAGGGTTACTTGAGGTCATAGGGGTTACCTGAGGTCATTGGAGTATTTTAAAATTGATCCAGGGGTTACTTGAGGTCATTTGAGGCCCTGTTTGGGGTTACTGGAGGTCACAGGGGTTACTTGAGGTCATTTGAGGCCCTGATAGGGGTTACTTGAGGTCATAGGGGTTACCTGAGGTCATTGGAGTATTTTAAAATTGATCCAGGGGTTACTTGAGGTCATTTGAGGCCCTGATAGGGGTTACTCTAGGTCATAGGGGTTACCTGAGGTCATTGGAGTATTTTTTGATTGATCCAGGGGTTACTTGAGGTCATTTGAGCCTCCGTTAATTGATTGTGGGGTCAAATGGAACCGTAGGGGTTAATTCTTATTAGCTGGGGCCAAATGGGATGGGACACTTTGGTGTAACGGCTCAAACACTGCCAGGCCAGTCCAGGGCAGCACAATGCCTCAGGGTCACCCAGTGACCTGTGGTGTCACCCATCCACTGCCCTCTGTCCTCTCAGGGGAGTGACAGGAAGTGGTTATTAGCTTTATTAATATTTCTTATTAATTAGTAGGATTAATTTCTTTTATTAGTGTTTATCATCATCTTCTGTAAGCATTAGCATCTATAGTGTTGGTATCAGCTATTAATACAATCGTCAATCAATTCTATTAAATTCTATTTACAATATTATCTTTTAGGGTCCAGTAGGATGATCACCTATTATAACCTAAAACGATGATTATTTCTTAGAATAAATAGTAGATGTATTTGTATTGGTAGTAATTATTAGCTGCCACAGGGGTATAAATGTGTCATGTTGGAACTTCCATGGGATTATGGAAAGCTCTTCCCACCTTTCTGTTTGTGGGAGCAAACTCCACCACTCAGCTTCGAATCTGTGCTTTATTTTCACGTAGATAAAAGAAACCTTGCAGGTATCGGACCAAAAAAAAACCCAACTCCTGGAAATGTGCACACAATCCAACAAAAATTTACAAAAAATGTACAAAAATCCAACAAAAATGTATCCAACTCAAAGGTTTTGCTGGGACACCACGTGTAGGGACACCCAGGGGATGAAGGCTCATGGCCAGCAGAGCTCAGAGGATGCGATTTGGGGCCAGGAGGGGCTGATCTCTCTGGGGTGAGGCAGGGCAGCGCTGGCACAGAAGCTCAAGCTGGGTTCTTGCCCATCTCCCCTCCACACGGTGTGGCCAAAGGTGCCACTGAAGCACAGAGTTTGACCTGAGGCTGGCAAAGGTTGAGCACAAAAAACCCCTGAGATGTCTCTGACTGGCTCTGGCTGATACTCAGTTTAAATCTGGGGGAGCTCTGGGAGCTGCTGTTGCAGCAGCTGTGCAGCGTCCCTAAAATAAACCCAGTCCAGAGGGGAGCCCTGCCCCTCACATCAGCACAGCTCCAAACCAGACATCCTAAAATTACTCTGTGGGAAGAGCAGTGCTGGCTCCCAAAATCATCACAAAACACAGCCTGGCCTCCCCAGCTCCAGCATCTCCTCTTGTCCTGTCCCTTGTTCCTTGAGAGGAGACACCGTCCCCACCTGGCTCCAACCTCCTTCCAGGTGGGTGTAGAAAGCAAGAAGTTCTCTCTAAACGTCATCCCACATGTCCAGAAGTTTCTCCTCAGACTGCCAGAGCAGGCAGGGAGCCCCTGCTTTGCCAGAGCCTGGTGAACCCCCCCCAGTCCAGGCTTACACCTCAGTATCAGTAAATCTTTAAGTTCCCTTCCAATCCAAACCACTCAGGGATTCTTTGCCAGCTGCTTCAGTGGGATTTTCCGAAGTTTCATCCCCAAACCAGGGGAGGATGGGAAGATCAGCCCCAAAGCAGAGCCTGAGCCCAGCCCCGCATTGCAGATCCTGCTGCGGGCAGGGGCCAGCCCCAAAATCCCTGAAGGCTGCTGTCAGCCCTCCCAGCAGGGCTCTAAATCCACCCGGACTTCCCTGGCTCCAGCTGGCTGAACAAGCTGGCAACAGCAGAAAGCGGGGCAGAGCCTCTCCCACTCGGGGAAAAAAATGGAATTGGAGAAGTCTCCATAAATCCTGAGGCAGTTACTGGCGGAGAGGACTCCCCTCCTCCTGCTCCTCACACTGCGGCACAAATTATGGCCCCAACTTCGCTGCTGCTCAGCGCTGAACATCTGAAAAGGCTGTGACAGATGAGAGGAGGGATGATTTAACAGCCATAAATCCAGCCGGCTTAGAGGTGTTTTTACAACCAAACCCATCTCGAATCCCCTCTGTTATGAATACTTATCACTCCCAGACACTGCCACAATGGAAAGATTTTTAACAGCTTTAATAGAGACGCAATAAAACCCCCAGAGCCGGGCGAGCAGCCGTCCTTTGATCCCTCCCGAGGGAGGGAGCGGGGCCGGGAGCTGCTCGCTGTGCTCAGGCTGGAAGGAGCAGAGCTGGAGCAGCCACCGGGCTGACCCTGGAGTTAATGGATGGCTGGAATCACCCCAGAGCTGGATCAGCTTTCCTAAAGCTGCTGCGTGGTGTAATTAACACCCAGCAGGGAAGGGGGACGGGGGACAGGCTGTGCCTGGGACAGCCAGTACCTTCTCCAGGGGCTCCTCCTGCAGCTCCCGCACCACACCTGGACTAACCCACCTGCAAGGAATTAAACCAGGGCTGGTTTCAGCTGCACCAATGACTCTCCTGGGTGTGGTGGCACCGCTTTTTAATCTGGTAATGACTAAATTGGCTCAACGACCACCACCCGACTAGCAGGGCTGGGTGCTGTCCCTTGGTGCTCCCCAAGCAGGACAGGGACATTGTTCCCTGACACTTCCCGGAGCTCAGGAGATCTCCCAGCTCCAGGGTCATGGGTCTCACTCCATCCCAGACTGGGATTTAGCAGCCCCAGGTCCCATTCCCTCTTCCTAAACTGCCCCTCCCAAAACCGTTTTAAGCACCCAGCCAGCAAAAGCAGGAACAGGGAGGTGCCAGGGGCACCCAATGCAAGGGGCGCCTGGAGCTAGGCAAATTCCTCAGGAATAAACCCTTCCTTTCCTATACACACAAACTTATCAGGCCCGGTGATAAGGAACTCAGCAGGCGGAGGGAACAAAAGTGATCCCTGGCTCCTTGTTTTCCATGGCTGAGCAACCCACACCCAGGGGAAACACCAGGGAAAACATCCCAGCTTTGGGGCTCGTGGGTTTCCCTCTTGCACTGAGGGGTAATTAAACAAAACCAAGGAGCAAGGAAAGCTCCTTCCTAAGAAAAACGTGGCCACAGAACCCTCCTGTTGGGCTACCAAGAGAGAAACCAGCCCTGCAGGGTAAGGAACAGGGCTCAGCTCGGCCACACAGAGACCCGAGAGGACATGGGCTCTGAATCCTGGGTGGAATACAACATTCCCAGCCCGTTAACCTAAGGGAACATCTTTTTTTTAATAAGATAATACAGAGTAATTGATTTTTAAATACACCGAAATCAAATGTCCCGAGGCCAGAGCAGGATCCCAGCTCCGCTGTCAGCTCGGAGGCCACTGGCAGAGAGGGAGAGCACAGGGGAAAAGGAAATAAAAATGAAATCTCCTTCATGTGCCTCTCTGGCTCCGGGGCAAATGTGAACATCTCTGTGGAATGTGCAACAATTTTTCTCTATTAAAAAACAGATTATCAAAAGGGAGAAGCTGGTGGAGGAACCAGGGACCACTGAGGTCGAACAGGCAGCGTGGGGAAAATCCATCTACTTAAAAGACACAACAACAACAGAGGAAAAAAATTCATTTTTAAGATAATTTATTCCAATCTCTCTCTCTCTCTCTCTCTCTCTCTTACCCCATCCTTCACACAGTCCCGGTTGAAGAGGGTTTATGGCTATTTTTATTGGATTTTAATTGTTTTTATAGAAAAATACACATGCAAATAATATATGTATATATACTTCAGCGCTGAACTTTTCTTTTCATGTTGGAAAAAATAATAACAACAATAACAAAGAAATGAAGGAGAATTTGGGAAAGACCTGAGTGGAGACAGAGACAGGGAATGCCATGGGGACAGGATGCTCTAGGATGCTGAGCTGCTCATGGTCCAGCACATTTTATCCAGCAGGAAGGGGTTTATTGCCCCTCACCCCAAAAAAAACCCTTCTCCAGTAACTCTGCCCAGATTTGGGAATGTTCAAGAGAAAATTGGTGCTGGATCCATCCTTCCCATAAAACCCAGCATGAATCCCATCCCCAGCAGCAAGGGAAGCCCATCTTGGGTAAAAGCATCACTTTGATGCTTGGAAATGATACCAGAAGCCAAGAGCTACATGGAAAAAAATCTCCTTTTATGCTATTTCCTATGGGATACAGCCGGCAGCACAGGGAAAACAGATTGATTGGAACCTTGTGGTTCAGGGTAATGTTTTTGGGGTGAGACTCTGTTGGATCCTTGGCTGTGCAGGGCTGGGGATTTCTGACCCTGTGGGCTGCTCCTTGCAGAGGGGAGCAGTGCTGTCCCCGTGTCCCCAGTGCTATCCCCATGTCCCCAGCAATGTCCCCATGTCCCCAGCCACTCTGCAAACACCGTGCCAAGGTCCAAGGGATAAAACAGCTCTGCTGCCACCCCTGGAGCAGAACAGGAGATGTCCTTTAGACAGGGCTGTTTCAGGATTGATGGATGAGCAGCTGCTGCGAAGAGCTGGAGAAGGAGAGGGCAGAGAGGAGCAGCCCCGGGAAGAAGAACAATTAATCCACTGCCACAGGACGCCAGGAGGCTTCGGGAAATGTCACAATCCAGCAGCATCCCGACGCTGACAGGGCAGCAGGGAGAGGGATGAGGCGTTTTGCCGTCCCCTCCCAGCCGAGCAGAGCTCCTCCCTCTGCCCACAATCCTGCCCAAGGCCATGGCTTTTTTCCTACTGATCCAGGCTAATGAGATGGAGCCAACTCTTGCCTCTTTGCCCAGAGGTACAAACCCACACGGGCAGCACCGTGAAGGTTTCCCAAGGGAACGATTTCCCTCCGGCTCCCAAGGAGCTGCACACCGAGGGTGGCAGCAGCGCTTTGCCAGCCCCACCTCTGCCCATGTCCCCAGCCAGTGGTGACACCCCTGGGGACACCACACAGCCTGAGTGACAGGTGGCTGAGTGCAGCCCCAGCTCCTGGCTGTGGTCCCTGCCATCACCTCCTGCATCCCTGCTGCAGCCCCAGCATCAGCGAGGGGACACGGGCAGGGAAAGGCAGCCTTGGATCCCTCTGGATTTACCACCAGAGACCTCACCAGCATTTCATGGGGGGCTGCAGACGCAGCACCTGCTCTTCCTGCTTTCCCTTTGTGTTTTGCTTTGCTTTTTAACCACCAAAATTCACTTTTGGGACTATCCACTCTGAAAATAGAGGCGGGAGGGTCTGGCGAGGGCGGGGGCTGTTTGGCTCCTATTGTCTACGGGCTGCCCTGGGGCAGCTCTGGAGTTTGGCGGACGATCATGCGGGTTTTATTGCAGCTCGTGTGTGTGGTTTGTTTCGTAGGTAGCCCAGCTTCAGTCTCAGGTAGCCCCGCAGGTGGGTTCCTCTCCCCTCCCCACCTGTCCGGCCGCTGTCTCTGTACCGCCGTGTGCCGGCCAGGCGGCTACTCCGTGGCCATCTGCTCGATGTGGTCACTGAGCAGCTTGTATTGCTCTGGGAAGGAGAGAGAAAAGGGCTCTGGGAGGCTGCTGAACCATCCCATCCACGCTCCATCCCTGCAGGAACCCGGGAAGGGGCTGCACATCCCCCGGGCTCCCCCCTACCTTCATCCAAGTTGCCGATGGTCGCCTGCTTCTTCAGGAAGTCGCTGCAGAGCTTCTTGTTGAGGCCGAACGCCAGCATGTTGTGGATGAAGGTGCTGAGGGGGGACAGAGATGCTCTGAGTGAGAGAATGGCCAGGCTGCCCCTTCTTCCCCCCACCTTCATCTCCCTCTCCACAACCCCTTGGAGCAGGCACTGGGACAATGCTCAGACCTTCAGCATTGGGATATTCAATAGAAGGGGCAGGAGCAGCTCCCAGGGAGAAGCAGCAAAGATCGTCAGCACCATAAGGAATGTCCCCAGTGGGGGAACACCTGGCAGGTGTCTCCCCTCAGCAGCTGGGGGTCCCCGTGCCCTGCTCACCCCAGCTGCCCGAAGGTGATGTTCTCGTTGAAGCGCAGGCTGTCGTCGCGCTCCTCCTGCGTCATGTGGCACCACTTCTCCCTGCAAGGAACACGCCAGTCTGGCACCACTCTGTCACCACTGTCACCCCAGCACCCCCTGTCTGCCTCCTCCCACCCTGGGCCACATTGCTGGAGGACAGGAGGGCACCAAGAGCCCCTTGGAGGATGGGAGGGCACCTGAGTGTGGTGCTGGGTGTGGGATGAGCTCACAACATGGATCCATCTGCAGAGCTCTTGTCCCAGAGCAAAGCAAGGGATATCCCAGGAAAAACCTCATTCAACCTTGGCTTTGCCTGGAAAGGCCCTGATTAAGAGCTAAAAATAGCACTGAACCCTCCAACACAGAGCTTACCGGTGCCACCGTGGGCATGAGGAGCAAGCAGGGGATGGCCATCCCAGCAGGGCTCTGCTGAAGCCCCCCAGCCTGGGAGGGTGACAGGGGGACACCAGGCACCTGTGCCTCATCTGCAGCAAGGCTCCAACTCCCCGAATCGCGACCAAGGCACTCCCCAAACATACCTCCCCCTCCGAGAGGGCGGGAGCTCCCACACCCCTCCCCACGGGCCAAAATCCCAGCGGTGCCCTGGGGATGCCCCGGCTCCACTCCGGCTCCCCAAAACTGCAGCATCGCCTTAAGGGATGGAGGGGTTCAAGCTCTGGGTGTTTGCAGCCAGCTCTAGGCAGTGGCAGAGTCCCCACCCCGGGAATAAAGCCTGTGCCACAGGGATGTCACTCGGGTGGTGGCAGCAGGGCTCAGTGCATGCACGCCGGGGACACTACAGCTCCACGGTGAAGCCAGCCCCTTCCCGAGAGTCAGGTGAGGTCACAGCCAAGGATGAGAGGAGGAAAAGCAAGGAAAAACAGGGATAGGCAGAAGAAAAATGGAGGAGAAGGAAGAGGAGAACACCAGGAGAAGAAGGGACACTTGTAGCTCGCCGGAATGCCAAGCAGGAGGGGGGAGCTGTGCCGGGTGGAAACTGGGATTGAGGGGGTCTCACCCAAAATTCAGTGAGGCTGGCTCAGCCCCAGGGTGGCTGGAAGTGGGAGAGGATGGGTGCTCAGCCAGGCTGACCCCTCAAAGGGAGCCAGACCCCACTAAATCACCCCAACCTGAATGTGCAAAGCTGCTGAGCTGAGCCCCCAGCCACCAGCTCATTGTTTATAGGGCTCTGCAAATGTACACAATATGTTTGAAAGGATCTTGTTTAAAAGAAAAGAAGGTGTAATTTCTCCCAGATAAAGCTTAGGAGAGCAAATAAAACCCCCAGCCAAATGCAGAGGCTGAAAGGAGAGGGGAAGAATCGAATTAAGGGGCTTTGAAATCTGGAAGCAAAACTTCACAGACCCCACTGGCTCACTTACAGAAGAAGCATGTTTGTAACTCCTTTTTTCCTGCCTTTTTATGTTTTGGACGGAGGAAGAAGGGAGAAAAAACATTATCAAAGTGCCCCCAAAAAAAATTTTGGCTGTGTTTCGGGCTTATTACTGGAGAGCAACATGCCTGGGAAGGGAGAAACCCACATGTGGCTCCACTCAAAGCCTTTGATCTTCACACTGGCCCAGCGGGACAGGCACAGGGGTGAGGAACCCCCTGGGCTGTGGGGTTGTATTTTGGGGTATTTGGGGGAGTCTTGCTGTGCCTGGAAGTGCTGAGACCTCTCCATCAACTCTTTCCTCTTCCAGCAGCAGAAGCAGCAGCGTTTCCCCCTGCACAGCAAACCCCAGCAGTGATATTTACACCGTCCCTTTGCCAGGACATTCCTCAGCCACACAAAATTCACTGCCAGGCTTCCCAAAATCCTCACCCTCTTGCTAATGC
Organism: Eopsaltria australis; assembly: GCA_034509425.1. Lineage (NCBI taxonomy): Eukaryota > Metazoa > Chordata > Aves > Passeriformes > Petroicidae > Eopsaltria > Eopsaltria australis. The sequence continues at coordinate 1,184,953 of JAVTVJ010000403.1, forward strand.
CATCACCTGCAGGGATTTGCTCCCAGACCCCACACTCCAAAGAGAGGAGTGACTGTCCCTCTGTCCCAATGCCAGCTCGTGGCCCCAAGGACACGCTCCCAGTCGTGACATGCAGCCCCCCCCCCAATTTGCATTTTTAATTTTGTTAAGAGATGGCAGCAGAGAAGTGCATTAAAAAATGGAAAAGGACCAACTTTTCCAGCTGGCAAAGGATCCCCAGCACCTCTAAGTGGCAGCAGAAGCCAGGAGCAAGCAGGAAGGACAGGAGAGGGGATGCTTTCTACACAAAGGGACTCAGTTCATGCCCAAAACCTGCCCAGAGGGACGTTCCCAGCAAAATATCACAGCTTGAAACCATTCAGGCTCCTTTTTAAGAACCACATGAAAGAGGAGCCAATGTAAACCCCTCTGGCCCTTTGGGAGGGTGATGCTCACGCTCAAACCTCCGGCAGCTGCTCCTCCTCCGTGGAGAAAGGACCTTTCAGAGCCCCCAGAACACATCCCCCCCTCCCCAGGGCAGGATCTGGAGCTGAAGGGAGCATCAGCCTGCGGACACTAAGGAAGGACAGGGACAGACACACCTCTTCTCCTCTTCCTCCCCAGTGTTCCCTCTGGAGCGGCGGCAGAAACGGGGCCGACACAAGTGGTGCGTGAAAAGATCATGCAAGACAGAGGGATGGAGGGGAACGGAGAGAAGAAGAGACGGAAGAAGGTTGTTAGAGGCAGAGAGAGAGGAAAGAGAGAGAAAAAGAGGAGTTTAGTTCTGATTCCTTCCCCCCTTCCCCTGCCCTCCCCACCCAGGGGTGGAAAAACCTCCCCAGGTCTCGCTGCGGCCCCGGGAGGACAGAGCCCGGCCGCCCCAGAGATGTCCCGGTCACCCCAGCACAGAGATGGCCACAACCCCGTCCCCACGGACCCTCTGGACATCTGCCATGGCCAAGCACCGACCTGGAATTCCAAACCCAGCCCTCACCAACCCCCTCCTCCCTGCAGGGCTTCCAATCCTCAGCCCAGCTCGCAGCATCCCGGCTCACTCTGAGGACTCTGCATCCTCTCCAGAGGACTCGGGGGGGTCACCACCGCCTTCCAGCCCCCCGAGACGCTCAGGATACTCCGGGCTGCAGTTCCCAAAGCTCCTTTGTTAGTCAGGCTCGCTCCTGCAGCCGAGGCAGGCTCAGCCATCAGATTAATTGGGAAAGGCACTGGGAGCAGGGAGCAGCTGCCCGTGGCGTCTGTCCTTGTGAGGCATTCGCTGCTGCTAATTTGGGGCTTAATCAAAGCAAATGCAGTTATGGTTACATTGCTGCTCAATAGGCTCTTCCCGTGCTGGCGTGGGAGGAAAAAAGGAAAGCAGTAAATGGGAAAACAGGGATTGATCGGTGAGCTGAGCCTGGCACAGCATCCCAGGGTGCGAGCCAGGGCTGCTGCGGCTCAGCTCGGGATTTGGGGAGGACACAGAGGGGGGCTGGCTGCTCAAAAGTGCTCTCAGCGCTCTGAAAAAGGGTGGCTCGGATGCTCTGAGCTCGGCGATTCCACCCCGAGAGCTCAGAGCCTCAGGGCACTGCACGGACGGCGGGAGAGGCCGGCTGGGAGTGGGAAACTGCGGCTGGGAGTGGGAGACTGCTGTCAGGAGAGGAGGCAATGGCTGGAGCCCTCACGGCAGCTCCGGGGTGGAGCAAGAGATGGGCACAAGCTTGGTGAGTATCTCACCCACTTCTGCACTCCCCGACACGAGCAGCCCCTTCCCTGGCAGGTTTATCCCAATTTTCGGGGCTGGCAGTGCCGCTGTCCCCAGGTTTTGTCCTTGCTGGCTGCAGGTTGTCCCTCCTGGGGACAGCTGGGACTTCCCCTCCATCCACTGCACCGAGCACCTCCCAGACCTGCTGGCAAACCCAGCACTGCCAGCCTGAGCCCTGCCTGGGATTTCTGGACACACATCTATGTTTTTTTCCTCCAAAAATGCTGCAAAATGCACAGGAAAACCTTGATGCTCCCAAACCCCCAGCAGGCTGCAGATCTCACCAGCCCACCCCGCTCAGTGCTCCCAGCAGGTTTCCAGTCAGGGATGGGAAGCAGAGCATTTCCCCAGGGCTGGTCAAGCTCGGGGCTGCTGTGAGGAGCACCCTGGAGAGGACACGAAGTCCCCTTGTCCCACAGGGACGTGTCCTACCTGGTGGTGGGGGACCTCTTCCTGCGCTCACAGTGCACGGCGTCGAAGAAGGCGGCGTTCCAGAAGCGGAGGTTGTGCCTGCAGGGAGGGAGGGACATGTTGGGAATGGCCACTTGGGATTTTAAAATCAGGAACCACAGGGTGCCCAGAGAAGCTGTGGCTGCCCCTGGATCCCTGGAAATGTCCAAGGCCAGGTTGGATGGGGCTTGGAGCACCCTGGGACAGTGGAAGGTGTCCCATGGCAGGGGGTGGGACGGGATGAGCTTTAAGGTCCCTTCCAACCCAAACCATTCCAGGACCCTACAACCTCATCCAGCCTCTCCCTGAGTCCTCCCAAGGGTCAGGATGGCCCAACCAAACCCGGCACATTTCTGGACCAGCCCTTTGGTGGCTGCAAACGCTCTCTCATTAGCACAAGGGATGTGCCAAATGCAAGGCCAGCTCTGTTAGGGGCACTTGTGACCATCGGGGCACACGTGGCCAGCAGCACAAACCCCCAAACCCCTCCCCAGGCAGGAGCCAGCTCGCCCCAGGGCTTTACCAGATCGGCTGCTGCTTGAGGTGCATGTACAGGTAGATCTTCTCCCCTTTCTTCTCCTCCTCTGGGCTCTGCAGGGACACTGTGGGGACACACAGTCACATGCCAGCACCTGGGGGGCTCCCATCTTCCCACCCATGCACGGATTTTGTGCCCACTCCCAGTTTGGTGGCTGAGCAAACCAAACACATCCTCCACACATCCACAGCAATGGGAAGAGGAGCTCAGAGTGCCCTTGGAGGGCAGGGATCAGCCCTGATGAAGGCAGGGGTGTCCCAGGAGGATCCTGGGGGGACTGGACCTCTGGCCTGGGAGCACACACAGGTACTGGGAGAGACTGGTGCACCACGAAAGCTCAGAGCCCAGACCTCTGCAGCCTGTGACACTGAGGACAAGATCCTCGCAGGACCAGAGTTGTGATCGGAATTCCAAACCCAGCCCCAAGGAATTCCAGCATTTCCAACCCTCTCTCCTTCCCCAGGGATGCCCTGGCTGTGCCTATTTCAGCTGTGCTGGCTGCACTCACCCGTCTTCTTCAGCTTCTCCTTTGGTTTGTCCTGTTTGTCCTCCCCTTCTCTGTGGCACAAGAAATCAATGTCAGCTCCAAAAACCCTGTCCCCCCGCCAGCCCATGGCCCCCCGATGAAGGGAACCTCATTTGAGAGACCCCCTGCTCCCATGGCACTGTCCCCAGGGCCAGAAAGGTGACAAAGAGACAGTGACATCCCTCCCGTCAGACCCAGTACAGAGATGATGCAGAAGATCACGACCTTGGAACCACGTAACTGCATGGCCAAGGGAAACAGGAGCCCCAGACCAGGCTGGAGACCACGTCCCTTGGCCATGGCAGCCTCGTGGTGGCCCCTGGCTTGGTCATGACATGGATGCCTGCCCAGCTCCCCCTGCCCAGCCACGGGAGTGGTACCCACTCGCTCTTTTTGGTGCCAGGACCCTTCAGTTTGGTCTCCAGGCCCCCAAAGAAGCCCTTGACGTTCTCAGTCTTGGCTGAGGTGTTTTTCAGCAGCCTCTCAGCGATGTCCTTCTTCTCAGCCAGCCAGGTGTTTGCTGACTTCAGGTAGGAGTCGATGCTGCCCGTGGGCTTCTCCTTGGCCTCCAAGGGCAGGGCGTGAGGTTTCCCTGGGGAAAATGTGCCAGGAGCTCAGTGGGCCCACAGCCCTGAGTGCTGCCAGCTCCTGGGGACCTGCATCCAGCTCCACGATGCTCCACCACCAGGAGTTGGAAACACCCAAGATCCCACCCCAGTTCCTGCAGGTTTTTATTTTTATCCTCCCTGCTCCCATTTTGGATAGAAAATCCAGCCCCTCGTGGAGGAGCAGCCACCACACACTGAGCAATGAACCAAGGTGCTTCTGGGCTGGGGTGTTCACATCCCACCCCTCCAGGGGCTGGGATCACTGGGGGGTTGTCACAAGGACAAAGCAGCACCACCAGCCCAGGAGAGGAAGTTCTGCCAGGTTTGCATGGATTCTGAGCCATGGAGGCTCTTTTCCACCTGGGGCAGCCCTCCAGCACCCTTCCCATGCACAGGACACATTCCAAACCAGCCCCCAGCATCAGCAGAGCCTCCACAGGGGTGCAGGCTCCCTTACCTATGTAGTAATAGGTGAAACACATGGTCATGAGGTTCTTGGCAGGGCTGAAATCGTCCATCTGGTGACACCTGGTCCGGAGAGAGGACCCAGTGAGGAGATCCCGTGATGGGAACCCAAGCAGCCCCGTGGCTCTGCCCTCAGGGACTTCTGGGGGTTGCCACAAAATGCCAGAGTGGCTCCAGGACTTACTCAAAGAGCACGAGGGCGAAGGACTGCATCAGGCGGTAGAAGGTCTGCTCCGAGACGCATTTGGAGTTGCAGCGCTGCAGGGACAGAGCCCAGGGCTCAGCACAGGAGCAGGAACAGCCTCAGCCCCCCACGAGCACCCACCATGGGCCTCAGGTCTCCTCCTCAGAGACTGCCTTGTGCCTGTCTGGCTTGGGTTTTTTTTTAGGGAATAGGATGTGTCTGAGTGCTGGTGGGATTTATTTTAAATAAAACCAGTGAATTCTCTCCCACGTTGCACCAAGGGTGTATTTAACAGCTCAAAATGCATTTATTCGCTCCTGTATCTCCCTCTGATGTGGTTCCTCACTTTCCTTGAGTTCCTGTTGTCCAAAAATACTTCTTTAGGATATAAATAAATCCCCCTGGCCTGAGGCTGTTCCAAATCCTGCGCAGGATCCCTGCGCCCTCCCCAGCACTCCCCTTACCTGGGCGCTCACGTATCTGGCAAACCACTCCCTGCCCTTCCCGTTCTCGCTGCTGCAGAGCTCCCCAAACCTGGCCTTCTCCTCTTGGTCCAAATCCTCTCTGAAACAGGGAAAAATTTAAAGAAAACGTCATTAAAGCCAAGGATGCGACCTGCACCCCCAACATCCCTCTTGGCATCATCATCCTGGTGCTGCGGTGCTGGAGGAGGAAGAGGAGGGGAGGAGCATCCATTTTGTCACCCCTTGCCTGGCATTGCTCTTTTCCTCCTCCCTGGCAGAAGGGGAACCAAAGGCAGAGGGAGAAGGGAAGAGCCAAGGACAGAATGAGCAGAAACTGAGCTCCCGAGACAGGCGCCGAGCCCCAGAGCCAAAACAAGCCCTGTTGCTGCTCCTCACGCTCCATTTGCTCCATCCAGCCTGACACGCTGAGCCGCGGAGTTACGGAGATCACAGCACCCAGAGCTGGGAGCTGCAGGGCTGGGGGCACAGCCAGGGGCTGCCACAGGGCCCTGGGCACGTGTGAGCCACTGGCATTGCCACGAGCATCAGTGGGGAGAGAGATGGGAACGGTGAGCCCCTGGCATGGAATGGAGAGAGGGAAGAAGGGAGGGAAGCTGGGGGTGGAAGATGAGCTGGGACGTGGCCAGGAGAGGGGTGAGAGGCAAAAGTCACATCCCCCTCAGCTGTAATGCTGTGGAGGGGAAGGACAAAACTGCTGCTCCTGGAGTGGGAGAGCAGCCAGATCCAATCCCATCCCATCCCAATCCCATCCCATCCCATCCCAAGCTCATCCCGTGGGACTTCCCTGTCACTCAGCCCTGCTCACTCACCCGCCAGTGAAGATCTTCTCCACGTAGTTCCTCATGAATTCCCGGCGCTCGGCCGTGGCCTCGTCCCGCGCCGACTCCGTGCTGTGGCTGGAGGAGAAGGACTCGTTGGAGGAGGAGCGCCGGTAGCCACCCCAGTGCCGGGGAGAGTCCCCCATGTCATTCTCGCTGTCTGCTGACTCAGTGGCATCGCTCTCCTCCGCGGCCACGTCCCCCGCGTCCCCCAGGTGCCCGTTGTTGCTGGGAGCGGCGGGAGGAGCGGGCTCTGGGGGGTCACAGGCGGGAGTTTCGGTGTCAAAGTCAATGAGGTTCCCTACAGGCACTTCCAGAGGGGCCTCCATGGCTGTCCCGGGGGATGTGGCGCTGTTGGGGACACTGGCTCCTCGTCCTTTTGCCCCTCACTGGGGCGCTGAGGCCATCGCTGGCAGGACGCTGGCTAAGGCAGGCAGGACCTCCTGGGGGGGGACAGGTCACCACAGGACATCTGAAAGACACAGAGAGGACAGGAGTGAGGGCAGGACCCTGGGGACCGCCACCGCGGACCTTGGGCAAGGCCAGCACCCAGGATGTCCCCAGGATGTCTGTCAGCAGCGCAGGGACACGCAGAGCTGGCTCCTCTCCCCCAGCCACGTGAATCAGCAATCCCATGGAGCGCCCGCGTGCTCTCGGCACCGCTCGAGAGGGTTTTCCATCCTTTAGCCCAGAAAAGGGACAACCGGAACCTCAGCTCCATATGTCGCATTTGGGATGTGACATCTCGTGGCCTGATGGGCAGAACTGGGCTGGCGGGAGCCAGCAGCTGGCAGGACACTGGTGGTTCCCCAGGGCAGCCCTGACATCCTCCTGTCCCTGCTCCCGGGTCTGTCTGACCCCGTTTGGAAACGGGATCATCTCCAGGGTGGAGCATCCCGGAGTTTAACGCACATCGACTTCGCTGGGAATGGAAAGGGGATGCTGGACATGACAGAAACTCAAATGGGATGAGGATGCAGAGCTCTGGACTGCAGTTAATGGGTTTTGGCATCCACCCCAGATTGCAAAGGTCCTGCAGAGGAGGCACAGAGAGCACAGGGATGGGGATGGACTGGGATGCTCCGGCACAGGCCCGTCCTGGACATCAGCAGCAGCTGTGCAGCAAGAGGGGCAAAGAAAGGGCCACGCTGAAGCTGCCCCAGTGTCAGAGAGTCACTGATGTCCTCTGTGAGGGTGTTTCTACCCCAGGAGGTGGCAAATTATAATGTCTGAAACCTGGTACACGCTGCAGCACCCGGGCACAGGGTGGGACAGGAGCAGGGACAGCAGGTGACAGGTAACAGTGACAAACCCAGGGCAACAACACACAGCTCTGCTGCCTTCCAGGGAGCTGATCCCAGGACACAGACAACCACCCTCAGAGCAAAAATCCCCCAAAGGACCAACATCCAGTTCATCAGACAAACAGGAGTTCAAACTGAAACCAAATCTGACGTGTTTCACCAAGCACAGTGGGAAAACAACCCCTGGGCTGCAGGAGCAGCCGCTCTTCCAGCAGCATCCCCCTCCTCCTCCTCCCTTCCAGGGAGCCTTTGGGACAGCTGGATGCAGGGACAGCAGAGAAACACAACACCCTGAGCATCAGACAGCTCAGCTCCTGGCTGGGAAAAGCCCCTGTCCCTCAGAGACAGCAGGGATAGAATGAAAAGTCACCTCGGGTGGCAGAACTCATGCAGCCACCTCTGCTGGCAGCCTGCTGTGCCACCCCCCGGCACACACCTCAGGCTGGTCCCAGGAGCTGCAGCGGCTCTGCTGCACTCGGGGAGCTGTGGAGGGTTTGGCTCCTGGGAGAGGAGCAGCCCAAGGCTGCGGCACAGCAGGGACTGGCAGTGTTCCCATGGGGATCCAGCCAGCTGCAGCCTGGCTCCGTGTGCCTGGCAGTGTGAGCCCCCCAAACCACCCCTCCAGCTGCAGGGACATCCATCCATCCATCCATCCATCCATCCATCCATCCATCCATCCATCCATCCATCCGCTCCCAGCCCTTCCTGATCCCACAGCAGCTGTGAAGTCCCTTTTGGCACTGATGGAGAAAAGGCTCCAGGGAGACCTCAGAACCCCTTCCAGTGCCTAAAGGGGCTCCACGAGAGCTGGATAGAGATTTTGGATAAAGACATGGAGTGACAGGACACAGGGAATGGCTTCCCGCTGCCAGAGGGCAGGGATGGATGGGATATTGGGAAACAATTCTTCCCTGTGAGGGTGGGGAGGCCCTGGCACAGGTTGCCCCAAGATCCCCTGGGAGAGAGGACTTGGAGTTCAGCCCAGGAGCCCCAGGGATGGAAAAGGTTTAATTCCTCACTGACCAGCTCATGGCAGAGCCCTGCCCTTGAGTGAAGGCCACCAAAGGTGTTCCAAGGTGCTGCCAGCTGCTGGGCCTGCCCAGGCTTCCCAGGCACCTCCAAAGGGGTTGGGTTCTCAGCACAGAGCCCAGAAGAGCTTCAAAACCAAAACAAGCTGCAAAACCAGCCCTGTCCCCACTCCACAACCTGCTCAGTGCCCCAGCAGAACAAATCCAGGGAAGGAATAGCAAAAATACCAATCAGGAGCCTCAGGTCCCACTGTTGGCACCGTGCACTCGTGGACAGCAGCACAGCTGCACATCCCAGCACTGCCCAGGGGGGTCCCATTCCTGGCTGGGTCAAGTCTGAGGGTTCTGGAATAAACAGGGACTCTTAGGCTGCTTGGGAACCTTGATACAACACCACCCTTCAGCATCATCCTGAAATTCAGCAGTTCCTGGGCTGACTTTAACCACAAAGCTCAACCAGACAGGTGGAGACACCAGCCCAGGAACATCATCCATGAATGTGCTGGATGCATGGGAATGCCACAGGACACCCATGGTGCCCTGAAACTTTGGAAAATGCCTGTTTTTACTAAAAACAAATGCTGGGGTAGACGTGAATGATTCACCTGTAACTGCAGGTATGTGTGCAAGCAGCTTTCATCCATGACCTACCTTAAATCCAGCACTCCTGGCTGGATCTCCCAGCATCCCTAAGCCCTGCGTGGAGCTGCCCCTCGGGGCTTTTTCCAAGTGCGTTGAGTGCTAAGCTCAGGTTTGCTGCAGCAATTCACACCTGGGAAGTGGGATCCAATCCCAGTTTGCCCCAATGGAAATCCCAGGGGGGAGCAGGATTTGGCCGATCTGTGGCCCAGCTCTCCTCTCTCTCCATGGTCCCAATGAGCTGCTCCCAGCCTGTCCCCAGAGCTGGGTGACAAACTGAGATAATCCCTGTTATCAGCTGGGGCTGTGGGTGACATCCCACACGATGACAGTGCTCAAACCCACTCTCGCTGCATCCTGCATGGAGCTCCAGCCTGGAGCTGTCAGAGATGACTAAAAACCATAATTAAGACAAAGAAACCTCTGGCTGCCTCCTCGCAGCCTCAGCCCTGCAGTCTGGCACCCAGACAGGGAGTGCAAGGGCTCTGAGAGCCCCTGGGAACGCCCAGCTCCGGGAAAGGGGAAACGCCACAGCTGATATCCTTGCAGGACTCATCCTGGCAGCCCAGAGGGGACAGCTCTGCTCCTTTGGGCACAGCCACGGGCTCTGCAGAGAGCTCTGGCACTGCACCATGCCAAGGGCTGAGGTGCCAAGGGCTGCGGGTGCCCCGCTGCGGTGCGGGGGCGAGGGACGCTCACGTGGGCAGCGCCTGGCCCTGGCCAGGGCAGGGTTTGTGCCCCGTGCTGCAGCACAGGTGACTCAAACACATCCCACGTCTCTCTCCCGGCTGGGACAGGGGATAAATCCTGCGGGAAAGGGGCAGAGCATCGCTGCCTTCTCCCACCCCATGTGCTGATGCTCTGCAGAGGAGGCAGCCCCGGTGCAGGGCGACACAGGGGGACACACACGGGGAGTCACCGCTGCTGAGGGACTGGCAGAGTGCCACCACTCAGTGCTGGCACCTCTCCACGCTGCGGCCCTCCACGGAAATCCTCCCTGTCCCATCCACCCCGTGCACCACTCGCAGGTGCTGGGGAATTGCATTGCCCTGACACGGAAATGTCACCTGCTCGTGGTGCTGGCACTGCCCGGGGACACCGTGGCAGCCACCCACCTGCGCTGCACCCGCGGGTCTGTCCCCAGCCCGTGCCACCGCGGGCGCGGAGCCAGCCCGGCAGGGCTCTGCAAGGGCACCCCGGGCACGGCTGAGTGCCTGCCAAGGAAAACTCCCTGTGCCGCGAGGGAACAGCCTGTTTCCTCCCCGGGAACTGGTCAGTCCTGTTCCCCCGTGTCCCTGCCCCGGACAGAACACGCCGGCAGCAGGGTCACGGCTCCGGGGTGCAGACCCGGTGAGTGCCAGATCCCAAACCCACCCCAAATCCAGCCCTTACCCCCCTCCCAAGCACCCCACTGAGTTTAAACACACAAACCTCCTTGCTTAAACACATCCTGAGACTCTGGAGAACCGAAACTCCTCCTCGCTGGCTCTGCCCGTCCCCGCCGCAGGTCCCGGTGCCGGGACACGCTCCCGGCTTTACCAGGGGAGCTCACGCTGTGTCCTGGCCAAGGCGCAGCCGTGCTGCAGCGCTGCCCACAGTTCTGCGACTTCGTGAAATAATTCCCTGGATGCCAGGGGGGCACCTGAGAGCGGCGCTGAGCTGGGCTGGCACAGGTGGGGCAGAGACCGCGCACACTCGGGGCGTGCCAGAGTCGGCCCCCAGCTCATCCTGAGCCCGCACCGCCATCCCAGCCCCCAGTGAGAGAGGATTTTTGGATTTTTTGGTGATGTGTGTTGGTCTAGAGGTTCTTTCCCCCAGCATCATCTCCTCTCCTGACCCCAGTGCTGGGGCGCCGCTGCCTTCCAGGACCCTTCCCCTTCCCAATCCCGGCTTTAACCCACACAAGGCCAATAAAACCATCACTCCGCTCTTATACCGGAGCCATTTCCAGGGAATCTGGAGTCCGGCGAGCTCCCAGCTTGCCCCGCTTCGCAGAGAGCCCTTTCCTTTCCTTTCCCCCCGCTGCCATCAGACACCAGATGGCAGCTCCCCATTCGCGAGGAGAATTAAATGTCTCTTGAATAGACCTGAGCTGCGTAAGCCGGGCTTTTGTGCCGAGCAGCGGTTTCTCCTTTCACACTTCCAGCTCCCACATCCCCCTCCTCCGCCACGGCCACATCCCCGGGGAGCCCCGAAAAGGGGCTACTTATTCGGCAATTCCCATTCTTACGGGGCAAAAATTCCTCCCGGGGGCTGTACCAGGCTGGATTTTGGAAACGAGCCCCCCGAAAAGCACAAGCGGGGGGGATTCCCTGCCCCGACCACCCTCACCCCCCCATTCCCACGGGAAATGCCGTTCCCAGCCCCTGCGGAGGGATTAGGGATGCTGCCGGCGCGGCAGCGGGAGCGAAACCTCGGGCTAATGGAGCCGGGGGACATCGGGGACACGCGGGGACCCTTCCCGGGGAGGATGGATGTGCTGAGCATCCCCCTGGATGTGCTGAGCTCAAAGAGAGCCGGACAAAAAGCGGGGTGTCACCTCCCGGCGTGAGATGAGCGCGTTAAGCCCCAGGCCCGTCCCCAGGCGGGGTCACGGCGGATCCCCATCCTCCCTCCTTCCTCCGCCTTTACCTGCAGCCCGCAGCCTCGCAGCGCCTGGGCTCGCCGCTGGCCCAGCAGCATCCGGCCCGGGGGCGGCCAGCGTGGCCAGCACGCCGGGGAACGGGCGATGGAGGCGCCGCGGGGACGCTGCGCTCCCTCCTTCCCTTCCCTCCCTCCCTCCGGAGCCGCCGCGCATCGCGGAGCCCACGCGCGGCTGCGCGCACAGCGCCGGCGCCCGGGAAAAGCTCATTGTGGCATCTGGCCACGATTTTCACCGCCGATGGCTCCCGAGAGAGCCGGGCCGGCCTTTTCCTCCGGCACAAGGCCAGCTTTTTGCCCGGGGAGGGATTCCCACGCCGCGCATCACCCCGCAAAAACAACCCCTGTGAGCGCTGGCATCGGGAATGTTATAAAAATTGGGATCCCCATCAAAGGGGAGCTCTCCAGTCTAAGCAGCTGCACAGGCAAATATCCAAAATATCAACCAAAACGAGGTGGGGTCCCCATCAAAAGGGGAATTCTCCAGCCCAAACCAGCCTAAGTCCCAGCACATGCAGAAAAAACAGCCCCTGTGCACACTAACATGGGGAATATTAAGAAAAATTGGCCAGGATCCCCGTCAAAGGGGAGCTCTCCAGCCTAAGGAGCTGCACAGGCAGATATCCAAAATATCAACCAAAATGATGCAGGGTCCTCATCAAAAGGGGAATTCTCCAGCCCAAACCAACTTAAGTCCCTGCACATGCAGATCTCCAAAATATCAACCAAAATGATGTGGAATCCCCATCAAAGGGGGATTCTCCAGCCCAAAACAACCCACCCAAGCCCCTTTGCACACTGGCATCTGGGATATTAACCAAAATTAGGCAGGATTCACATCAAAGAGGAATTCTCCAGCCCAAACCAGCCTAAGTCCCGGCACATGCAGATATCCCAAATGTGAACTAAAATAAGGTGGGGTTCCCAACAACAAGCAGTTCTGCAGCCTAACTACCTGCACAAGTAAATATCCCAAATATTAACCTGAATGAGCTGGGTTTCCCAGGAAAGGGGAATTCTCCAGCCCAAAGCAGCTTGTCCAAGCCCCTGTGCCCCCTGACACTTGGAATATCAAACAAAACTAGGCAAGATCCCCATCAAAGGGGGATTCTTCAGCCCTTTTCCTCACCTTTAGCTGGTTTTTAGGCCTCCTCACCCCTGAGGACTGTGAATTATCTGCTCTGCTTCTCCCCAGGTGAGGCACTCTGGGGGAAAAATGTGCCAGGTGAGATGAGAGGGGGGAAAGGCCCAGTGGGGCCAGTGGGGAGGAGGAGCTGGGTGGGAGCAGCAGAAGGACAAGGGCAAAGCTCAGGGATTTAACTCAGAGGGAAATGCTGGGATCTGACTCCTGCCCTGACCCTCCAGAGAAAAACTCCAGGGGTTTCATGTCAAGAGGTGGGAAATAGGGCAAGGCTGAGCCCCTGGGAGGGATGCTCTGTGCCTGGGGGGCAATTTTGGGGTGCTCTCCACAACAGGGAGTCTGTGACACAAAGAGAAGCAAACGAGCAGGGAGAGGAGGCCAAGCCTCCAGCTCTGCCCTTGCCAGCCTGTGCCAGGGCACCCCAGCCCTCCCAAAAGTACCCAGGCACTGCCTGCTTTAACCCAGAGGGGTGAAACCCCTCCCCTTTGAGGGTTTAGGGGAGCAATAGCCCCTGATGGAGAGAGGGGGCTGGAAACTCCCCTATATCAGCACAGAATCCCTGGTCCTGCTCATCCTCCCTGCCCCAGCATCGCCTCAACCTCGAGCAGAGCCTTTCCATGCATCAGAGCATCCCCCATGGACAGGGAGACAGAAATTCCTGGTCCAGCACACCCTGCAGGACCTGCAGTTCTACTCTGATCCCCAAAAGGACCAAAAACCAGTCAGAACCACATCCTCCCCCTCTGGAGATGCCAACGAGCAGCAAACTGTGTGATCCCAGAGAATCCTGCTGGCGTGGGAAATGCAGCATCCCGGGCCAAACCTGGGTGCTGCTGCTCAAGGGCACCCTTGGAAAAGAGTCAGAAGCCTCAGCTGTGTGATTTTCAGTGCTCTGGAGCCAGGCAGGAGTGAGGGAGGTGGGTGAGTCACTGCTGCCACGCTGCCACGCAGCATCCTCGTCAGGAGAGCTCAAATGATGCCAATTAGCCCACGGAGCAGCGCGCCTGTGACACAGCACCGGAGCTCAGCAGAAAGCCAGGAGCATCCCTAATTGCCTGCCTGCCCAGGGTGATTATTGTAATTAAGGCAGACTTCAGGAATTGCAAGTGACATGGCAGAAACACCTCCCAGCTCCCCAGCTGGGATGTGACACCCAGGGGAGGGTTTTGGTGCCTCCCCCTTGCCAGTTCTTCTTGATTGCATTTTCACGTGGATGCCTGGGCTTTGTTGGTTTGTTTTTATCTGTTTATTCTGCTGTTGAGCCCGGGTTTGGAGCATGGGAGATGGAAATCCTGGGAGTACACACGTTCCTGGCACCTGGCAGTGGCCAAGGCCAGGCTGGATGGGGCTTGGAGCAGCCTGGGACAGTGGAAGGTGTCCCTGCCCGTGGGAGGGGGTGGCACTGGATGGGCTTTAAGGTCCCTTCCAACCTGAACCTAAAGTTCCATGGTTCTATGAAGATTTTTGCCTCCTCCACCTCAGCTCACAGTCCTCCCCAGGAATTCTTCACCTTAACAAGGCCAGGAGAAGCCCCAGGCTGCTGGGAGAGCATCCAGCCCATCACTGCCAGGGCTGGAAGCAGCCAAGGGGCAGGACCCAGGGTCAGGTTGGGCTCTGAACCCTCCTGCACCCATAGGAGACATCCAAGACTCCCCAGGTGGAAACATCTCCATGGTGGTGCCCCCAAAAACACTGTCCTGGGTGAACTACCCCTCTCCCAGCTCAGAACCATCCTCTCCCACGCCCAAAAACACCATCCTGGGAGAGTGACCCCTCTCCCACCTCCATCCCCATCTCCTGCCACCCCCAAAAGCACCATCCTGGGAGAGTGACCCCCTTCCCAGCTCCATCCCCAGCCCAGAACCATCTCCCACCGCCCCCCTTGCCCCTCCACGCCGCCCTCCTCCCTCCCTGGCACGTTCCCTGACTGCCCTGGCAGCGGGGCCGCAGCTGCAGCGCTGGCACAGGAGAGCTGCCTGTGCCTGGATGTTCCTCCCCGCGTTCCCGTTGCTCACACAAAGGCTCCGGGGGTGGCTGTGTCTGTCACACACCACAAGTGCCCTATTTTCCCTCTTCCATCCCATCCCACCCCGGCACGGCTCCAGCAGCAGCAGCAGCAGCAGCGGTGCCGCAGCCGCGCTCGCAGCTGCCAGGGGTGGGTCCCCAGCAGCAGCAGGAGGGTGGCACAGAGCAGGGTGGGTGCTGAGCACAGGGTGACACCCCTGTCAACTCAGAGGAAGCAGATTTTGTGGAAGTTACTGAAGTATTGGGCAATTTTTTGCCTCACACCCCCGAGCAGTGGGGCCAGGGGAGGAGCTGGCAGATGCAGGAAGGAGCCAGGGGTTGGTGGCAGAAGGGTCACAGAATGTGCTGAGTTGGAAATGACCCACAGGGATCATCCTGTCCTTGTGTGGCCTTGCACAGACACCCCAACAATCCCATCCTGTGCCTGGAAGCGTTGTTCAAGCGCTCCTGGAGCTCTGGCAGCCTCAGGGCCTTGCCCATTCCCTGGGCAGTGCCCAGCACCTCTGGGGGAAGAACCTTTCCCTGATATCCAACCTAAACCTGCCCTGACACAGCTCCATGTTCTCTCAGGTGCTGTCCCTTGTCACCACAGAGGTGTCAGTGCTGCCCCTCCAATTCCCACAGTGGTGTAAAACCCTGCTGTAAGGAACGACAGCAGAGCGAGGCTGGGGAGAAATGAGATAAGAGCTCTGATAAAAACCCCAAAATCCAGGTCCTGTAACACCACAGGGCCAGGCTGACCCCACACCAACAGAGGGGCAGGGCTAAGCCATTAGAGCCAAAGCACAGGAGAGGGACAGGGACAACAAGAGGCTTCGAAATCACCGAGCCACTTGCACAAGGATGAATTCATTTGCATTAAAAAGAAACCCAACAGGGAACCAGCCAAGCCCCGAAGGATACTCACCCTTCACCATCTCATGGGCTCAAAGATTTGGTTCAGCCTCCCAGGACAAGGAAGGTGCCGGGTTCCTGGTGCTGATCTGTGCTCCAGAGCCCTCTCCCAGCCCAGGAGCTCCTGGCTGCTCCCTGGGCCCTCAAACCCAGCACGGGCAGGACGCAGGCGGGTGTTGCCACACCACGGATGGTTGTGACACAGCTGCTGAAAACCTAAATAAGCCGCTCTTCCAGACTGACCCTCTGCAAATCCCTCCTAATCCAATCTTATTTATGGCATTAAGTTGGACCCTCCCATACTGAACACCCCTGTTTGCTCAACAGTTGGGAAAATCCTCGTCTTCCCTCGGTCCTGGTGGAAGCTCTGATGCAGAAGTCACCAGAGCTGCCTTCTCCTCATGCACTGAGGGGTTTAGGGACACCTGCACTCCCAGCTCCACATCTCCTGGGTGTCACACCAGCCCTGGGCATGGAAAGCCTCTCCCTGTGCCAGTGTGACACAGCCAGAAGTTCTCCTTTGCTGGAATTCATGTGGTTTAAAGGTTTTCTCCCCCTTATCCAAAGGGAGAGAGCTGGAGGGGACAAACCCTGCTCTGACCTCCAGCTTCCCCCATAAATCCCAGCTGGGATCCAGGTTAGGAACAAAACCCCAGACTGTGTTAATCTGGAGTGTTATTCCCACTCCAAATGGGAAGATGCCAGAGCCACGTTCCCCACCACGGCTCGGGGCTGGGAATGCTCTGCCCTCCCTGAGGCCATCCCACGGATGGATCCCACATTAGGATCCCACAACTCCACTGAGCAGCACGGGGTTTGCCAGAGGCTGTCCCAGCCACACTTCTCCGTGACTCCAATTCCTTCAGGGAGGAAAAATCCCTCCCCTGGTGTCCCCGGGGTCCTCTCGGTTAGCAAACATCTGCCACCACACGTGGCAGAGCAGCTCAGCCAGGCAGGCAGCAGGATGGAAGGGTTATAATTACCCTCAGTCTCCCTGGAATCCGCAGGAAAGTCGTGCCACAGAAAAGGAAACCTGTTTTATCTTTCCTAAAAGGAAAGCTGAATCTATTTATAGAGGGAGACACAGACTGGCACAGGCTGGAGCAGCAGGAACGGGGCTCCTTTCCTTCTGCTCCCCCTCCAAATTAGCCTGGATCTTGTTTGGATCCATCAAACTCAGCACAGGAGCATCCACTCAGGGATTTGTACCCACCAATGCTGCCTGCAAGTCCACATGGATCTGGGGAAGAGCTCCAGAGGGATTCCATCCATAGAAAACCAGCCCTTGGACATGGAAAAGCACACGTGGAGCCCCAGCAGGGCTGGAGCTCGGAGGAAGGAGGAGGAGGGTTGGTTTTCCTCCCTCCTGCCCATTCCAGGCAGTGGGAAGGGCCAGGAGTGGCTGGGAGGGCAAAGGTGACAGCCCAGGGTTCTGTTGTCACAGTGTCACGGGGCTGGGGTGGTGGCAGGGACCTCGCTGGTGGCTCCCAGAGCAGCAGCAGCAGCAGCAGGAGCCCTGGGATGGTGGGAAGCACCTCAGCTCGGGGAAAACTGTGGGATTCACAGGGAATGGCAGCGCAGCTCAATGCTGGACCAGCCCACAGCTCCCCACCAGCCTCCCCAAGCGAGCTGGTGACACCTCCAGCACAGCTCTCGTGTCCCCTCTCCTGCTCACTTGGTCACAAGCCAGGGATGAGCTCTTTCCTGGGAGCAGCGTGGCCCTCACAGGTGGGAGAGGAGCTGCTTGGAGCCCTGGAGCCCCCAAAGCGTTTGGGCACAAGCACAGGACGAGGGCAGAGGATGCCCAGGACACCCTGGTGGCCACAGGGGAGGTGACCAGCTGGGTGGCACTCGAGCTCAGCAATGTGGGTATTGAGGCACAGCAATGGCAGAGGATCATTGCCCTTTTCCTGCTTTTACTCCCAAATCCTGACAAAGATTGGATCCCTGAGCAGGCCACCTCTGCCACCCTCTCCTGAGCATCCCACTGAGGTGTCACCTCCCTGCTGTCCCAGTTGTCCTTCCCAACGTCACCTCTGCAATCCCGGAGGGTTTGGCATCGACCATCCTGGTCAGCAGCGAGGGACAGGGACAGGGAGGACAAAAGAACCACTGCACTTCCAGACAGGGAACCACTCCATGCCCAGGGAATCCCATCCCTAATTGGTTTGCACCAAGACCTTCCGAATTTATGAGCAAATAACCAAGAACAGTAAGAGCAATGAAATTAATTCCAGGCATAGAAGGCAAATTCAACTCATGGTCCTGCAGCTCTCTGGGATGGGGTGTGCTCCTTCCAGTGGGATGGGGTGGGATGGGATGGGAATAGAGCAGGTTGGGATGGAATGGGATGAGATCCCAGTGCCAGTCACCCCTAAGTGACTATTTCTGAACACACACACACCAAATGTACCCAAACCAAACTCATTTCCAGTTATGGGGTGGAACGAGATGATCTTTAAAGTCCCTTCTAACCCAAACCATTCCATGGTTCTCTGATTTTCCCTCCCCCGTGCTCTCTGGAAGTGCCCTGTGTGATTATTTCCCTCCCAGCTCCAGCAGTGACTCCTGGCTCTCTGTTTGTGTAAAGCTCCCCCACAGGCCGGGTAAGAGCCCAACAAGGAATTGATGAATACCGTCCTTGGAGGCAGCAATTGTCACTCCAGCCACCTGTCAAAGCAGAGCCAGGGGATGGAAATGTCACAGCAGAGCCCTGGGTGAGCCCCTGAGGGGGATCAGCAGAGATGCCACAGTTTGGGATCTCATGGGAGCCACACTTTGATCCCTGACCCTCACCTCGCCCTGCTCACCACCCAAAAATCCCAATAACTTTCCAAACTACGGCGAATTTCCCAACTTCTGCCATTCCACACCTTCTCCTTTCTGCAGGCCAGCACCCGATATTCCCTCCCAGCAGCTTTGCCAGGTGGGATCAGCACCCACCTCCCCTCCAGCCCCTCTCCCTGCTCCCAGGGGAGCCCCAAAATCCCCTTTACCTTCCGTCCCTGTCCGGGGCTGCTCCTTCCAGAGGCGTCGGGCAGCGGCGATGCCCAGCCCCGGGCGGGCACAGCCTGGCGTGACAGGGACGCTTCCGCCAGCATTCACCGCTGTCCAATGATTAATTCAGGCTCCGGGTGACAAAGTGAAAGCCAAACAAGGCGAGGCAGCGATGCAGCCGCTGCTTTTCCCTGGCCCCGGGTGCGCCCGCCGCTGGCAGCGCCCCGCGGCTCCGGCGGGACTGGAAGGACCTGTTGGAGCTGCTGCCGGAGCCACCGGGGCACGGCGCTGGCAGCACACGTGTGGCAGAGGCCAGCAGGGCTGCTGTCACCGCCCCTCGGGCTGTCACCGACACCCCGAGCCTGGCAAAGGGCTGGGGACACGTTTGGGATGCATCCCACATCCCAAAGAGGGAACCCAAACCTGTTTCACCTCCTGTGGGGCTGTGCATGCCCAGGGAATGAACCCATTTAATCTGTCCTTGAGTTAGGCTGGGCCTGGAGGCCCCGGACCTGGCCAGGATCCCCAAAAGCTCGAGGAGCTTTCCCAGTAATCCCCCATCCCAAATCCAGAGTGGCTGGGATGCCCTGAGGCAGCTGCTCCCAGTCCCCATCTCCCACTGCAGCACAAAGCGGCTCAGCCAGGGGGAGAAAACAGGAAAAAAAGGTGGGGAAAAGGCAGCTTTTAATAACCTGACATTTAATAACCTTTATTGTCCTCTGAGCAGCAGTTTCCCCTTCCAAAAGCACAACTGATCTCACTCCAGGCTGGGAATGCTCTGGAGCCTGGCAGCTGCCCCATCCCACCAGAAACCCCGAAAGGTTCCAAACCGGGAGGAAAGGCTGTGGGATTCCAGGACTGGGGTGACCCTTCTGGAGCTCCTGTAATCCCTGCTGCATCCCACAGCCCCGGGATCCTCCCTACAGCATTCCCAGGCCGCTGGGGGAGATCCTTCAGCACCGGGGTTGTACAAAAGATTCCAGGGACACAGCGGAGCATCCGAACCAGCGGATGAGGCATTTACCAGGCAGTGGGGACAGGCTCTGACAACTCGCGGGAGGCAAAAGGAGGAGTTAATGGAGCTGCAATTCCCACTGCCTCCATCGTTAGGGAGGGAAAACGCATCCGAGCAGCCTCGCTCGAATGCACAGCGCTAATTTGTTTTGGGTTTAATGTCATCCTGCTTCCCGGAGATGGGCTGGGGCTGGGAGAAGCCTCTGCTTGTGCCGGCCGTGCCCCGGGGAAGGTGGGGAGCAAAGGGGGGGATTGGAGGAGTTTTATGGAGGGAAAAGCTCGGCTGAGCCTGGGCAGCGCTGCTGCCGCAAGAGGCTGTGAGCGCTGAGCTGAGACATCACCCCCAGGAGCTGCTGGCTAAAAAACACCTAAAATCAGGTTGATATTGAATATCAATCTTTTATGAAGGGTCTCAGCAAGATTTTCTCCTGCACACTAAAACCAGCATTGCCATGCCCTGCACCTCACCCAAAATCAGGAGTTTAGGGGCAGGACAGCAGGGGGAGGGGGGAACCCCGGTTTTCTGTGGGATTTCATCCTCTCTTGGAGCCCTGAGCTTTGCAGGAGGAGGTCGGGATTTTCCCCAGCCTGATGCGTTTCCTCCTCAGGGCCTCTTGTTTGTGCAGGCAGCTGAGAACGTTTCCTCCTCCCGGAAAAGCTGCGGATGGGCACTCACATCCCCGACTTCCCGAGCCTCCAAAACTCCACTAATTCAGGAATCAGATCCTCTCAGCTCACCCCTCTTAGAACCTGCAGAGCTCCCCTGCATCTCCTGCTTCTGGCTTTTAATCCAAGAGCACGGCAGGGCCCCGAGCCCTGCCAGGGCTGGGAATTCCACTCAAATCTCCAGGTGCTGCTGGAAGAGAGAAATAATCAGATACAGACCTGGGGGTCCCACGGCAGCTGGGTTTTTCCTGCAGGGCTGGAACAAGGAAGAGATAAACCACGCTTGCTCCAGAGCACAGGCAAACAACTGCTTATCACCACGCTGGCAGCCCCGAGGCTATTGCAGGGTGTCAGGAGGAGCATTATTCCTCTCTGCTCCAGGGAAAGGTTCTATTTTTGGCCCCTCCGTCACAGGGAGCTGCTGCCTGCACCCGCTCGGGGCTGGGAGAGCAGCCAGCCCTGCAGAGCCCCTTCCCTCCTGCCAAACTCACCGGGAAATGGATGGATTTTGGGGCAAAAAGAGGCAGTTTTGGTTCAAGATGCGGGATCCACCCTCACCTGGCTTGTAGAGAAAGCTCCGGGGAGAAGCTGGAGCCTCTTTCTGTGCCCAAAGGGGCTCCAGGAGGGACTGGGGACAAGGGATGGAGGGACAGGACACAGGGATGGCTTCAAACTGCCGGAGGGCAGGGATGGATGGGATATTGGGAAGGAATTGTTCCCTGGGAGGGTGGGCAGGTCCTGGCTGTGGCTGCCCCATCCCTGGAAGTGTCCCCTGCATGGGGCTTGGAGCAGCCTGGGACAGTGGAAGGTGTCCCTGCCCATGGCAGGGCTGGAATGGGATGAGCTTTAAGGTCCCTCCCAACCCAAACCATTCCATGATTCTGTGATAACTCAAAGCTCAGCTGCCAAGGGGCAGAGCCAGACTTTCTGCTGAACTTCCCAGTGACATTTTAGGGGTCAGTGGTCATTCATAGGCTGGAAAATGATGAGTCCTCTGTGCCTGGGGGGGGACAGAAAAAGGCACAGCTGGCCTGACCCAGTGCTGGTGACAGCCCTGTGGTGCTGAGGGGCCACCAGGTCCTCCTGCCAACACATTCGTGACACTCCCTGCACCTCAATTGCCTTGGCCAAAGAGAACAGATCCATCCATTTCTCCCTCTGTCCCTGGTTCCACTCCCCAGCCCTCATCAGCTCCACCACACCCCTGCAATGCCCAAACCCCAACAGCCAACGCATGGAAAAAGCCCATTTCTGATGATCCCCTTCTGTCCAAGTGTGAGATCGGTAATTGAGGGTAAAATTCCATCCAGGGTGCACTTCAGCCCTGAAAATAGCCCGATAAATGAGCTCAGCTCTTTGCTGGTTGACTCAGCTAATCCTTCAGCTGCCGCCAGACAGCTTTGATTGTATCTCCTCTCCTTGGGCTCGGTTTAATGCCAAGGCCGAGCCGTGGCAGCTGCAGCAGCTCTGTGCAATTCATAATCTGCCTTTATTCCTGGCTGCACCGCTGCACCGAGGTCGGCTCCCGCTCCCGACTTGATTTATGAATATGGATTTTGTTGGTTGAGCCATTAGGAGCGGTGATGGAGCAATCCCTCGTACATCCCGCACCGCCGATGCCTCATTTGCAGCCCGCCCCGCAGAACGCTCCCCCTGCAACGCCGTTCATGCAGCGAGGATTATATTAAGGCTTTGTCTGTAATGCTGTAATTCCACCTCGCCTCCCTGAGCCCTCTCCAGCGGGAAACAACCCCGCCGCAGGCAGGGAAGCGGTGGGGAAAGGAGGGAACGCGTGCCCAGCGGGAGGAGCTGATATCCCGCCCCAAAGGCTCAAAGGAAAGCGTTCAATCTGCTGCGAGCCCAGCGGGGACCCCGCTCGGGCTGTTTGTGATGCTGCCCCGGCGCCTCCATCCATCCCAGGGAATGCTCCGGCTGGAATAGCAGAGAGGGAGGGGGCTCATCCTGCTCTGCTCCCCTGGGAGCAGCATTTCCACCCCCCAAAAGCTTAAAGGAAAGTGTTAAAACTGCTGCGAGCTCAGCGGGGACCCCGCTCTGGCTGTTGGTGGTGCTGCCCCAGCGCCTCCATCCATCCATCCCTCCATCCATCCATCCATCCATCCATCCATCCATCCATCCATCCATCCATCCCTCCCAGGGGACGCTCCAGCTGGAATAATCGGGATGAGAGGGGCTCATCCTGCTCTACTCCCCTGGGAGCAGCATTTCCACCCCCCAAAGCACAGCCCTGCAGGGCAGAGCCACCACCGGAGCTCCGCAGGGAAGCCCGAAGCGGTTGGATCCCTGTCCCAAGGTCGCATTCCCCGTTCCCGGGTCAGCGCGTCCCAGCCCCGTTCCGCAGAGCTTTGTCCCGGCGCGGAGGAAGAAACAGGCTGTGCCCGGAGGCCTCGCCGTGCAATTAGAGAAAACAAAGAGGAGAACAAGGGAATTGGACGCGGAGCGCGGCGGGGGCCGGGATACAGCTCCTGCTTCCTGCCTCCCAGCCGTGGTTTTTCCCATCGCTGCTTGTTTTGGAGAGGAGAAGGTTCCCCTCCAGCTGCCCCCGTGTCAGGCACCGCCCAGCACAGCGACAATTTGGCACCTTCTCCCTAAAAACCAGCACCGGCCAGGATGGGCTCGTGGATGAAACAAACACGGTATCCATGCGGGAATCTTCAGGAAGGGTCCCGAGCAAAGCCAAGTTTCCCCTTCACTGGAAAACGCTTGGAAAGGTGCACGAGCAACATCCCAGGCCTCTCCTTTCCAGAGCAGCAGAAAATTAAATTTCCGTGTTATTTATCCAAGAACTCCTAAATGGAGCGGCTCCATCCAGCTCATCACTCACCAGCATCTCCTGGTTTGTTTTTAATTAGCGGGAACACGCAGGAACAGAGCCAGGCAGGTAACGGAGCTCGGCTGCTCCACCAGGGATCACGGAATACCACAAAAACCAATCCTGACAGGCTGAGAGCCGGGCTGGGATAAAGCAGGGAGCAGGGAACGAGGGGACACACGCTCTGAGGGCTCAGGGTGATGGAAACCAGGATTGAGGGACAGGGGTCACACGAGGCTCTGTGGGAAGAGCCGGGACTGCAGCTCTGCGAGGGCAGAGCTGGAATAATTTGGGTTCCCGGAGGTGAGGCAAGGGATGGCAAGGTGACAGAAAGCTTCAGGGAGAAGCCAGGCATGAAGGAAAAGCTTCCAAGAGAGCTAAGACTGAAGGCTGGAAGGGAGAGAGGGAAGAGAGGGAATTTGGGGTTGTCCCCCAGGTGCCGGAGATGGGATGATGGGAACTGGCTCATTTGGGATCAGCTGGGGAGGGGTGGCAGATGCGACAGCGGACTGGTGAGAGAGCAGGGAAGGAGGGGCCGAGTCCCACAGGTGCCCTCGAGTCCCCACCTGGGGGATGCTCCAGGGCTCCCGATTTCAGCGGGTGGCCTGACCCAAGAGCCTCAGGGTGCAACGTTTCACACTTTTGTGTGGATCCCAGTGCCACGAGGGCCCATGAGAATCCCTGTCTGACACACGTCCACACCCGTGCGGATCCCGGTCCCACGAGTGCCCGTGTCCCCATGTCCATGTCCCTGTCCGTGTCCCCATGTCCCTGTCCGTGTCCGTGTCCGAGCGGATCCCGGTCCCCCGAGTGCCCGTGTCCCCATGTCCGTGTCCGTGTCTGTGTCCCCATGTCCATGTCCCTGTCCGTGTCCCCGTGTCCGTGTCCGTGTCCGTGTCCGAGCGGATCCCGGTCCCACGAGTGTCCGTGTCCGGTCTCCAGGCGCCCCCTGGCGGACACGGCGCGGCTCAGCCTCGCCCGGCAGCGGCTGCTCGGGGAGAATCCCATGGGATTGAAATCCACGGGAGAGAATGCCACGGGATGAATCCCACAGGACTGCATCCCACGGGGGCTCTGAAGGGACGAGGTGACATTAAACCAGGAGCAGAGCCCATCACCCACAGAAGTTAAACACTGCTGGATCATGGCAGTGGGCAAGGGAGGGAGTGACAGCTCCAAGGAGCTAAAGCAGCTCAGAAGGCATTAATTAGCCATTAATTAACCTTCTCCACTGGAAAGAGGAGAAAGAAGCAAATTCCTGCTGGGAATTGGTATGAGCAGAACACACACCAGCTTGCTCACCCTCCTCCAGGCCATGCCCTGGGATGATGCAGAGACTCAGCATGGACAGCCCAACATTCCTCCTGTTTTGGTGCCTCCCAAAGTCCTGGAAGCTGGGAAATGCCAGCCCTTGGATCCCAGAGCAAGGTGGGCAGGAAGGCAGAGGGACTGGCAGAGCTGTCACAGCCCATCCTGAACCAGGGGAAGGCTCCAGCTGCTGCCAGGGCTGGGCTCACACTGGGAAGGGATTTCAGGCTCGTAGTTGTGGCTTTAAGAATGGAGACCCACCCTCCTTCCCGTCTGGAAGCAAAAGCCTTGTGGGTTTTAGGAACAAGCCAGGTAGGAAGAGGCAGGAATGCTGTGCAGGAATGCTGGGGCCTCTCTGGTGGAGCTGAGACATCCCTGAGAGCAGAGACAAGGCCCAGCTCCAGACAATGTCCCCAAAGCGGGGTGGGACGGGTCTGTCCTGTCAGGGGGAATAATTCACCTCTGCACTGCCTCAGCTCTGGGAACAGCCCTGCTCCACAGTGACAGCCAGGACCTGACCCCCAGCAGATGGAAAATTCACTTTATCCATCACTGAGCTGGGAGGAGGAGCCCACCTGGCCAGGAACAGCTCTGCCACTCTCAGGGAGCTCCTCACTCCTTGGCCAGGGGTTGTAGCAAAGGAGCTCAGCCCTGCACGGATCCTTCACACCTCCAGCTTCCTTGTAAGGAGAGGGAGGCTCCCAATCCAGCACTTGGGAGGTGCCTGTGGCTGGAATTCAGCTCCTCCAAGGCCAAACATGTGGCAGGAGTTTCTGAACTTGTGTTTTACTCTTGCCATGCTGAGGATTGAACAAAGAGGCCTGCAGCACCACAAATCATGGGATGGGATTAGGGGAAGGGATTAGGGTATAAAAAGACATAAAAAAGGGGAAATGGCAGATGGAACATTCAGGGGACAGCAGTGGGGAGCTGTCACAGAGCACTCCAGCCTGGATTAACCTCAGGCACAGCCATTTCCAGAGCAGGAGTTCATGCCTGAATTTGGGCAGTTCAGTGCTCCAAGGCCAGGGTTTGCTCTCAGAAAGAATCAGCTGCCAAGGAATTTACCAGCAAAACTGGGCTGCAAAACTTGAACGATGACATTCCCTGCAGGAAAGGCAGGACAGGAACACGGGGCTGGCACGGGACCTGCAGCAGGAGGAGGAAAAGCTCCTTGGTGGCAGCTGAGCTCATGCCACAAGTTCTCCCATTTCCACAGAACCACTTGGAAAGGCAGAGCAGAGCTGGAGTGGGTGTGAATTTGAAGTGTAGGGAACACAGACAACTCTCACTCTGATCCCACAGAGGAAGGGGCTGACACCACCACGCTGCCTCCCCCTCCTCATCCCTCGTGCTGGTTTGGTGCCAGCTGATCCCTTTCAGACCAAGTGGAAATAAAAATAGGAAAAAAAAAAAAAATCCAGGATTACCTGGAAAGCTGGGCCTGGGAGGGCAGAGAGGCTTTGTCAGGCTGAAGGTATCATTTCTGCCACCCCAAATCTGCTGTGGGAGGGAATTGGGCACCCCAGGGAAGATGCAGGAGGAGAGAAAACAGGGATAGGGGAAGAACTGGGATTTCACAGCATGAAGTGTGGGATGTGTCTCACATGTTCAGGAAATCAGAACTGTCACCAAGTACCCAAAAAGGGAAAATTAATTCCTATCCCATGTTGAAGACAGGCAGCTGCACAGCAGGAGGGTGGAACTGGCCCAACATTTTCCTTTGGGACAAGAGGGGAAAAAAAGAAGCAAGCAGAAGTAAGTTCACAAAACTTTGCTTTTTATTATTTGAAATTGGAAAAGGCTCCTTGGGTAACAATGATCAGGTGTAAAAGTAACACACAAGACTTGCTCAGCTTTCCAAAACCTGGGGTAAAGTAGGCCAGGTGCTGATTTTATACATCCCATTCCTCTCAAAGCCACCAAGAAAAGGACAGGCAACCCCCCAGCCCTTGGACAGGGGAGCAGACTGGGCAGGTGAGGTGTTTAAACTGTAACTTATCATGATTTGTGGTGGTGGATGTCCAACGGTTTCCTGCCAGTGCCCCCTGTACAAAGCAGGGATTTGTGTTTCACCTTCGTTTTTAATACTTTTACAGAGACTTATCCACACTCAAAACCTACAGGAAATGCCCAGATTAATCCATCAGTGTCATGTTAAAGTGGTGAGTGCAAAATACACACGGGAACAGGGGAAGGGGAGTAATCAATGACAAAACAAAAGTGCAGATTGCTTTAATTAAGCTAACGAACACATTATCCGAGTGCTCTTCGCCTCAAACGTTCCAAAGGCTGCAATCCAAACAAAAACCAGAACCACACGTTTTAATGCAGCACACAAAGCACCCAAAGGTCAGTGGCACTCACACTTTGGTACCTCTGCCTCCCACTCCACACCCCAAATAACTCACTGTCCCACTGGGCAGGGCAGCAGGAGCCTTTGGCAGCTGAACACCACAGAGGATTTTTGGCCACGGGAGCAGCCAGCTACAAGACAGAGTCAACACATCACCATTCCCTAAACTAGCAAGGTGAGCCTAAACAACCCATTTCCACACAACACCCAACACTCCCATCGAGTTCCACTAGGTTTGAATGAATAAAAAGCAAGAAAAAGTCATCCTTGTTGGAAAGTGAACGCCGAGCCAGCTGCAGTTTGGGCTTTTCCTGGGAGCTGGCAGCTCCAGGCACGTCTGCACAGAATTCCCTTGCTCCCCAGCACACATTTCCTAAGGAACTGCCCTCCCTCTGCTGCTGGCCCATTTCAGGGACATTCCACAGTGAAGCTGACACCTACATTTACAAATTCCATCCTTTTTCCCCCTCAGTAAAACCCAGCCTGACAAATCCCCGTGGAGGGCAGCGTCTCCCGCAGCCACCACGCCTGAGCAGGGCACATACACAGCTCTCCAATCAGGCCTAAGGCAAACAAACTGGAGCTTTGATGTTCCTGTTTTCCAGCTGGCCAAATCCGTGAGTTGTGACAACAGAGGGAGCAGGATGGAGGAGAACCCAGCACATGAACCAGTCACTTCTTGTCCCTGAGCCAGAATTCAGCCCCAGGTCCGGCAGTGGCCACCGGGGCTCTGTAACGTCCCCTGCAAAGGCTTTGTTTAATCCAAAAGGCTCCTGGCCAAGAGTATTCCTACCCCTGACAAGTTGTTTTCCATCCTCGCCAGCACTTTCCACCCATCTGGGATGCAGAAATCCAGCCAATTGTCCCTGAGATTTCCTGCGGAGCCAAAAGGACGAGGAGCCGTCGGCAGCAGGGATTTATCACCATCTGCAGGGCCCCAGCACACATTATCCCTGTCAACAGCTCTCACAAAGACCCCAACGGGCTGGAAAACTGGGATCTGGGGGAGAAGAGGGGAATGCAGAGCTGTGCAGGGGCTGGGACAGCCTGTGCCACGCATGAGGCAGCACAGCAAAGCCCTGTCCTGTCAGCACAGCTTCCCACCAGGAAAAGCAGGGCTGGGAAAGCAGGAGCATCCCCTGGGCCATGGGGGATGAGATCCAAACTGCCTGCTCCTAAATCTGTCTGCTTTCCCAAAGATTCCAGAGCTGGGGGTTTTAACTCCATCTTACCCTGCTCCTGACAGAGCCAGGCACAAAGGAATGGAGCATCCCCAGCATTCCCAAATCCATCTTCACAGCTTTCCTCACCCTCAGCCAAAGCAGAGGGAATGCTCTCCTGAAATGCCACGAAAGCCTGCCAGGCTTGGAGCAGCACAAGGTGAGAAAAGGCATCAGAGGAGGATTATTAATACAAAACTTGCTATTTCCTTTGCTCCAGACAGAATGAAGCCAGAGGGTACCAGCAGTTTTCCCTTTCATCAGGAATTATCCTGACATTTTGAGGCCAGCCAGGTGAGTTATAAATAAAAAGATGCCACTACAGGGGCAAGGCAGAGCTGGGAAAAATTCCCACAGGGCATCAGCCTCCACCAAAGCTTCTCTCCATCCAGCCAAGCAGGCCTGGCCTTCAGGAGACCCTTGACACTGCCACTGGAGAGGTTCAGAGGGGACAAGAAGCCTGGAGAACAGCAGATGCACAACCTGTGCCAACAGCAAACAGGTGACATCCTGCGCAGGTGACAAAGGACAGAGGCTACAGACAGCTCAGCACTTGGGAGAGTGACTCAAACCTCAGGTACCTGCAGGGCAATCAATGCAATCTGGATTTTAATCTCAGTTTTAAAAATATTGATCATAATTCAAAAGCTGAAAGCAAAAATTATCAGGTCAGTTGTGTAAAACTTTGGGGATATTGAAGTGGGGAGGAATCTGCAATCAGAGCTTTGTATGCAGCTGAAGAAGAGCTGGTTTTAGGGACAGGCAATGGCAACAGCTGCCCAAGGGGACATCTCCCATCCCTCTGATAGGGATGTTAGGGAGAACACAAGGCAGAACTGCAGCAGCCTAACAGCAAATTCCAAGATAAAAAGCCACTGAGATACCAAATAAAGCCCCAATCACAGAATAATCTAGGTTGGAAAAAACCTCTGAGACCGAGTCCAACCACTAACCCAGCACTGAACATCTTCAGCTGTCCCAGAAACCTGAACCAAACTGGAAACCGCCGTCTGCAAATCAGGCCCAAGCCCTGCACAGAGCTCAGCAGCTGCAGAAGGCTGAGATGCCCAATTTCAGCTCCAGGTCACCTCTCTGCCCCCTCACCAAGGCACAGAGAGCAGCCACTCCCTCTCTCCCAGCCCTGTGTGATCCCAACTGGCTCTTCCCTCTGCAGGAAAACCTCCACAGGCTGCTCACAACCCACCTACTTTTCCTTTTCACAGCTTATTCACCAGGCCTGGAACAGCTCCACACCCCCAACACTGAGGCACGGTTTCCACTCCTCACAAAGCTGCAGGAAACAAAGCAAAAAGTACTCTAAATCACCTTGAAATTCCCAGAGGTTTGGAGAACTCTACCCAGAGAGACAGGAATTAATCCTGTGAGTGACATGAGCTGCTGCTCGGTGTCCCTGCTGGAGCCTGGGTTCTCACACAGCTCAGGGAACACATGAGAGGCAGAAACGGCAAAAAGCCCTTGTGAGAGTGAGAATAAAAGCTGCTCACAGGCACTGGAACCAGGCAGGGACTGAAATTTCTCCACAGAAGGGGCCTGAAACCTCCCAGCACAGGTACAGACACATTTACAGACCTAAAACTGCAGAGATGTAAAGGCAGGGGTTTGTAAGACACTGATGTGGGGAAAAGACAAGGGACCTGGAGTTTGTCATCACAGCCAGAGACCCACTTTACAGGATGTGAGAAAACCTTTCAGGTACAAACCAGCTTGAACACTGAGCTTCTGCAGTTTACACCCAGTGCCAGTCCCACACCCACTCCTGCAAGGAGAAAGAACCATCTCTGGTCTCAGGGAGACACCCAGACCTGGAGCTCCAGGGACAGCACATCCATCGAGCTCCAGAGGGCAGGACAATGCTGCACACACTCACCTGCACTGGGAATCCTGCCCTTGCTGAGGGAATTCTCCAGAGGAAAGCACACACTCCAATTACCAAGCCAAGGATGCAGGTGTCACACCAGCCTCTCCTGGCAATGCTGCACTCACAGAGAGGTTTCTGGAGAGGAGGATGTGCTTTGGCACTGCCTGTTCCTCTGTCCAGCTCTGACCACAGGTAGGTTTTGTCCTGTTTTGCACTAAGGAAGGTCTGCTCCCTCCTCTGCAGGATCCCCTCAGCTCTCCAAAGCACAGACTGGGAAACAAGGACTGCTGGGAAGCAGCGTGGAGTGGCACAGAGGAAAGGGCAGCCATGGATGTCTGAACTGGGATTGTGTGCACATTTTGGGGTAAAAAGGTTTTATTCAAAGTGCATGCTTTAATCCAGAGGTACCGAGAGCGAGGACTCCCCACCCCAGCCCCGGCTGGGGAGCGCAGCAGCCGTGGCCACCCCGAGCCCTGTCCATCACCAACCACTCATCAAGTAGCCAGGGACTGAATGTTCTTGAGCATCTCATCAAAGGCCTCCCGGGAAGGCGCTTGGGCGTTCTGGAAGGAGACCTTGATGCGGCTGTAGAGGCTGAAGGATTTGAGCTCCAGCCAGATGAAGCCGAAGCGGTCGTCGTCGAACAGGACGAACACGCCCGGCGTCCGCTCGGGGCTGGTGAAGCCGTGGCCAGCGATGAGCCCTGTCCCGTAAAAACTGCCAGGAGAGAGGGGCAAAACAGGTGTGAGAACAGCCAGAATCACCCAGTGGTTAATTCAAAAATCAGCACAAAACTCTGAGGAAGCCACTCTTGCCGAACAGCAAGTTTTACACTCGGTTTTTCTATTAAGACGAGAAACTCCCCGTTGCTATCTGCAGGTTGCTGCTTTGGGTTATCCTAATTAGCAGCTGCACACCAAAGATGGGTTTTTCAGTAGTTCAGCCCCCTAAACCATCTGAGATTAACTTGTGCAACTCAAGGATCAGCACAGGCTCAGACAATCCTCCCAGGAAAGCAAAAGCACGTTGAGAGCGTGACCAGAGAGGCAAAACCTAAGGGAAGGGAGAGAAAAATCTAAAAAGCAGAAAAAACTACCAGGATCTGAGGAGGAATAAAGGTCAGAGGAAGCTCTGAGCAAGCAGCAGGTGAAGCAGGGTTTTATCCAAACACAACTCAGCTGTGACAGCAGGAGCCTTCTGGGATTAACCAGCTCTGGGTAGGTTTTTCCATGAGCACAGATGTTTGGCTGAAGGTCACCTGCCTAAGCCTCAGCTTTTGGGCTCTTTTTCCACACTTCATTTAGTGTGCTGCTCCACCAACTCCAGCTCCCATTCAGCACAGCTCTCTGCACACCTGCACCTCCTGCCTGGGGTGCTCAGCACCTGCCAAGGCTGCCCCAGGGCACCAGAGGCCAGGGAAAGGTGGCAGAGAGCACTGTGTTCCCACAGCCAAGCAACATGAATGACACACATGGAAATGGGAAACAGCTTGAACAGTTCTAAATATATCAGCTGGGCAGCTGTGAGACATAAAACACACCAGAAAAAAAAAAGGGGGTGTGTGGAATTCAGGAGAGGTGCCAGCTTCTGAAGAAAATCTAGCAAGGAAGTAGGATGGCAGGTGACAGTGTGGTGAGAGAGGGAACAAACCAAAGCATGGGAGATTGGGCAGCAGAGACAGGAACTTGAGAGACTGTGAATTCCCCATCCCTGGAAGTGTTCAAGGCCAGGCTGGACAGGGCTTGGAGCAACCTGGTCTAGTGGAAGGTGTCCCTGCCCATGGCACGGGTGGAACAGGTCCCTTTCAACCCAAACCATTCTGGGATTCTGTGAAATCTGAGCCCAAGAGGCTGGGAGATCACAGGCAGGTAAAGGGCACACAAATACAAGAACACACCTCAAAGATTCCCCCTTCCCTTTCAAAAAGTGACTGGGCCATAAAACCCCCAGTTACCAGATCCGGCAGGTGCGGGGATAATCCTCATTCCTCGAGATCACTCCCATGGGCAGCACGAAGGGCTGGGAAGCTGGGGCCTTGTTCTGGGTCGTCCCCTCTGCCCCAGCTGCAGTCTCTTCCCCCTCAGCACCTTCTCCCAGGGGGCTGGCAGGCTGGGAGGCAGCCTGCTGGGAATGCTCCTCTTCCTCCTGCGGCTGCTCCCGCTCCTGCTCCTCCCGCCGCACCTGCTCCTGCACCTCCAGCACGATGCGCGACAGCTCGCTGAAGTCTCGCAGGTTCTCGATGTCAGGCAGCTGCAGAGGATGTGCCAGGTCTATCTCCACAGTCTGCTGTCCAGCTGGGATGTTGGGATCTCCCTAGGGACGGGAAGCAACAGCACAGCTGCCACACACCAGGTACCACACAGTCATCACCTGACTTGTTAACAGTTCACCCTCTTCTAAAATCACCAAGCTGGCAACAAAAAAGCCCTGCTTGGACCCTGCTTGCTGTTCTTTGACATCTCTGCTTTCCCCTCCCCAGAACCAGAACTTTAAATCAAAAGCTGTACTTGTAAGGGTGAAAAAAGGTCAAAGCTGCAGCTGCGTTTCACCAGAATCCCTCCCTGCAGGGAGGAAGGAGCTCCCCTGCCTGACTTCAGGGAAGAGCTGCCAACATCTGGTACCTGCTCCTCACACACACAGGGGATCTCCAGTGACCTGCTACCAGCTGCTCACAGGAAGCAGCTGGAAGGGAGAGGAAAGGAAGGCAGAGCCAGGAGAAACTTTGCAGAGCAGGTTCTGGTTACTCTACATGTGCTGAGATTCACCCAGTGCCACCAATCCCCACAGGGAACAGGATTTGGGCTGCCTACTCTCAGACAGAGATCCCTCCTGTGCATCCACAGCACTGAGAACACTTCCACAAGCACCTGAGAGAAAGGAAAATGCACTCACAGTGATCTTGGTGCCCTTGGCTTTCTTCCCATGGAAGCTGAGCATGACAATCTCCAGGCCGTGGCTGCCGTAGGTGCCTTTGAAGAGGCCAGGCTGGATGAGGTCGTCGGGGCTGCTGGGGGGGAGGTAGATGCGTCGGTACGTCAGGCAGTTGCTGTGCAGGAGAAAAATGTCAGGGAAGTGAAGAAAAACCCCTCCCCAGCAGCAGTGTGTTTGCATTCTGCTCCTCCAGCAGCCTGGGGATGTTGTCAAGACAGGCAGGATCTGTGTTTTCAGCAAGCTCGGTGGATTTGCTTTAGAGCTCTGCAAGCATTTCCTTCCCTCTCTGCACTTCTCTCCCCACCATCCTCGTGAGCACAGCAGGAGATTCCTGCAGCAAGGAAACCCTCTCAGCCCTTGAGATTCCCAGAGAAGTTGAGAGTGAAGCATTTTTAAATGTCTGCTGCAGTGAGGTGGCTGCTGATAGAAGCTTGGAGAGATGGTTAACATCCCCCAGTTTCTCAGGGACTCTCTGATTCCTGCACTGCAGAGCACACTGACTAATATGGATAATAACCAGACACTCCTTGGGATCACAGGCATTTGCTCTGCCTTCAAATTAAACAGAGTTAAATGACTCAAAAGCACCTTACTGTGCACAGTTATTGTGTAGAACTTGGAATCCTATTCCTACTGCTGTCATTCCACCTCATCTCCCTGTACAGCTGGGAAGCACTGCAGACACACAACATTCCTCTGGCTCTGGCTGTCCAAGTCCATGGAAAACCCCTGTTTTGGGGAAAATTCTCCAGTGTGAAGTTGCAGCAGCCCTTACTCGTATTGGCTGGTGTAGATGAACTTCATCAGGATGAGCTCCTGCATGTGTTCATGGAAAATGTCTTCCAGGGTCCGACCCCACTCCTCCCTCAGCCACGTCCGGAATTCCTGCAGCACAGGGAGAAAAGGGGAGGATGAGGCCATTTCAGTGATGTGCCCCAAGATGATTTCACTCTGTGACAGCACATCTCACTGGCAGAGCCACAGACAGGGCACATCCTCTGCCAAAGACAGGGGAACATGGCTGGATTTGGCAACAAGCACTTGTTGGTTTGGAAACATAACAAACAGTGATTATGGCAGTGATCACACAATAAACAGGATCCCCTTCAAATAAATCCCAGGTAGAAATAAACCTCCCCAGAATAAAGGGATAAGCATGGCCTGTTACTGCAAAGTAGCTCATCTACCCCCCCTCTCTCAGTAACCGATTTGGGTGCCCACCAGCTGACTCCTGTGCCCTGTCCTGACATGTTCAACATAAAAGAAAAAAGCTTTTGAAAAGCACTGAGGGTTTAGGAGGTTAAATCCTGCTGATTTAATACTGATGCATCTAAATCCAAAGGGTGCTTTGAAAGCATCTCCTGAAGTAGCCCAACTCCAGCTCTGACAAGTTAATACCCTGCCATGAGTTGGTGTGATAACAGCTTACACTGAGATAGCAGCCTGCCAAGTGATATTCCAAACCTGCCTCCTTTATCTTCCCCAGCCAGATCCTCCAATTACCATAATGCCACGCACACTTAACGTGCTGCTTTGAAAGTATTAAAGCATTTCTCATCTGCTCCAGCACCAGAAAACACTTAACTAAACCTTCCACCCAGCTGTTTCCCATTAGCACACAGACATTTTATAGCGTTCCTCAGAAGCAGCTGAAATATCAGATTTGTCACGTGGGAGCAGCTGGAAGCAAACAGCAGTACCTGGCACAGGTATTCATCCTGACATTTATACCTGCATTTAAACACAGGTATTTCACTCAGGAATCTGCCTTGCTGGGTAGAGCTGACAGACACAGGAGAAACAACCGAATTTAAGCTTTTAATCCCTTGAGCAAGGCAAGCAGTGGGAAGGTGCCTTGCTGACCAGCAGGTATCCAAATGCAGCTGGTGCTCACTGTGTTTGAAAGATCTTAATTACACAGACAGCAATGCCACAGAGATCAGTGCCTGCAGTGTTGTGTGATGTCCAAGATGTGCTGCTGACCCTTTCTGGACAGGTCTGTCACCAAAACAGGAGGAGGGTGCTGGGGCTCAAAGAGCACCTTGGCACAGAAAACTGCCTAAAACAGAGAACCAGCCAAAAGCTCCCAGTCTGGGGTTTCATACATGCTCAATCCCACAGAAATCAGAAGGCAGAAGAGCACATCCCATACCCCAACAGCAGCTGAGAGCTGATCTCAAGGAGGGGACACACAGAGAGGCTGAGTGCAGAGCCCTGGCACAGCACTCACCTCCTGCCTGCCCCCTGACATGCGGTGGTGATCCGTCTGGTTGCACTTGGTGGAGAATTCGTCCTTCTTTACGATCTGCAGTTACCATGGAGGAGGATTGAACAGGTTACACACCTGTTTAGAGATGCTTTGGATGCTCACAGCAAATGCTTTACAAAATAAACATTACTGGATTTGCTACAACAGAGAAATCATTCAGTGACACCGAGTGCAGCAGCTACAGAACAGAGAAACAAAAGCAATAAAACCTCAATGCACTCTAATGAAAATAAGAGTTTTAAGCTGCTTCTCTATTTCAGCTTTCTCCTTTAAAGAAAAACAAACAACCTGTAGGGAAGCTTTTCAAAGCATCCAGTGGATGCTGCAGAACAGGTCTGTGTCTGCCTGGGCACACTCAGCAGCTGCCCAGGGCCAGCTTACACATCCTCTCCCCAGCCTGTGCACATCCTGGTGCTCCCAGCCCAGCAGAAAACAGCACAACAGCCTGGCTGTGCCATTGCCAGGGAACAAATTGAGAGCAGGGAACGGCCCACACAACATGTCAGACACATAATGAGTGTAAAGCTGGCATCCACACACAGCAGGGTGGTGAAAGCCACATGTCTGAAATAAAATCCTCCCAGCTTTTTGATTAATCCATTTCCAGAGCCAAAGTGCACACACGGTGCTGAGGGAGGCAGAGCAGCTCACCTGGATGTGGCCATTATGAGGCCCCTTGTGGCCATACATGCACTCCACCGTGGCACACTTCCTCTCCATGAGGTGGATCCTGAAGAGGGGTTTGAACCTCATGGGATCATCCACGTGAGGGTCGTGAGGGGGCAGGTACATCCAGCCAATGATGAACAAACCATCCACCTGCAGAGGGACAGGACACAAAGCCCAGGGGATCAGCCCTGTGTGACTCCTTAGGAGTCCGCAGCAAACTCTGAGGCCTCTTCTGGCTCAGGGCAGGAGCTGCAGAACAGTTTGCTGCATTCCCAAACAGCTTTCCAGCCATTAACCCAATCCATATGCACTCCCAGCACTCCCTGGGTGAAGAGGGTTTCTTTACAAGGATTCCTGCACCACTGGAAAAAGCTCAGGCCTTTACTGCTGTAAATGACTCGCCTGGAGTGCAGGATCCACAGGGAGAGACCACACAGCAAGTCAGACTCTAATTGGTTTGAGAGCTCCTGCTGGCAGCTACTCCAGCAGATGAATTCTGCTTCCCATGATTATCCCTGCTTTTTGGATGAGGAATTATTTGGCTTTATTACTCAGAGAACACAGGAAGCAACACTCTCCTCCACTGAGAGGCACAAGTGCCAGCCCTCTTCCTGCACACCTACCAGAATCCTTCCCCTCAGGCCCTGCAATTCCAGAGGCAGGATATTCCCCAAACAGAGGGATGTGAGAGGAAGGCAGAGCAGTGCCACAAAGTCTTTGTGGAAGCATTGATGCAGTTGGATGCCCCCTTACACCAGTTCATGGAACAGAACCTTGCAAAACCCAAAGGCCTCGTGATCTGCTTCAACCCAGCAGTTATTGAACCTTGGTGAGGAACGAGGGCTCCAGGCAAACTCTGGGCTCAGCCCTCACCAGCTCAGAGTCAAATGTTGTTCATTAACTGCTCTCCCAGCAGCACCAGAGCTGCCAGACTCCACAGGTCTTGCACCAGTGTCACTCTACATCTGATGCAAGAGTCTCAGGGCTGGTGTAAAGGTTTGCCAACCACACAATTGCAAAATCCTCTGCAAAAGGTTCAGCTGCAGGCAAAGAAAATGAAGTAAGTGAACAGATTCCTGTGCCAACCACTGCAATATCAGCATTAAACTCTGAAGCAAGTTTTCCCTCAAACACTGATCATGTTTTCTACCTGCTCCTGGGGCTGTTTGGGGTAGAGCTGAAAAATAAAAACTGTCTGGAGAAAGGCGGTGATGATGAAAAGAATCCCAGAAACTTTCAGGCTGGAAAGAGCTCCAAGACCATGGAGTCCAAGCTGTGAGCAATCCCTACCCAGAGCAATGAGTGCCACATGCACTCCAGGGATGGGGATTCCACCACCTCCCTGAGCACCCCACCCCTGTGTTTAACCTTTCCTGTGAAGAAATCCTCCTGCTGTCCAACCTAAGAGAAACCAAGAAAGCACCAAGCAGCACCCTCTGGGGTCCCAATCACTCACTGTTCAGACTTCTGAATGCTCTGGGAGTGGCTGCCAGGTGTGGAAAATGTAAAAAAACCAGCTCCCAGTCCCCAAAAGCCCTGGCATGAGGCACTCACTCACCACCACGTTGAGCAGTCCCCCGTAGGGCCCGATGTCCGGCTGCCACAGTCCCAGGATGTGGCGGTAGCGGTGCAGCACTGGGGAACAGGGAGACACTCAGTGAGCACATCCAGCCAAGGAACTGGGATTTTGGGAATGCAAACCCTGCTGCCAGGCTGCACACAGCGCTGGCCAATAGCGCCCACAACTGCAGTCACTCAGGAAAAGTGGTTGTGTCCAAGCCCAGCCAGGCAGTTCTGAGCTGAGGCCTCCCCCAAACTCACACACATTTATATTCTTTGCTCCTGCAGAACCACCTACCTCAGCAGGAATTCCCAAAAAACTTTTGCAACACGGTCCCATGAATGCAAATCACACCATATAATCAGAGCTAAAAACAAATAAAAGCATGTGCCACCTCCAGTTACCAAAAATGCACTCGATGCTTCACACTGCAAAGCAACAGAAAACAGGGAAGGGCAGGAAGGCAGGAAGGAACAGGGAAATTTGAATATTTTGAAAGCATTTCACTGCCTGCTGGAGACAAACTTGGCTCCAGAGTTAAGCATCCTCAGAAACAGCCACTGGGAGCACGGGCAAAGCACACGGATCACTCCAGCTTGGGAATCTGGTGCTGTGGCCAGCTCAGTCACAGCCTTAAAAATTCCACAGAAGCAGCTACACCTCAGCAGTGCCCAAAAGCTGCTTCCAAAACCCACTCAAAATCTACTGTAGCAGTCGAGGCTTCTCTGTTTCTCATCTCAGAGCCAGGTGTCCCTCCAATCCCACCTAAATAGAGGAATATTTTCAGCAAGCAGGAAAAAAGGGCTTTTACAGAGTGATCTTAAACCTCATGTTGTGAGGACAGCCTAGAGATGGGACCTGCCTCCAGTCCTTACACAGCCATTCCTCTTATCCATCTGATTCCCTTTTGTCCATCTCATTTCCTCACACAACCAGTAACCTTCACAAGAGGACATTACACAGGCTGGCATTTTGGGCAGGAACAGCAGAATTCATTATTTCCATGAAGATGGCAAGAAGGTATTTATTTCACTTGCCTTACAGAGATGTCCATGGCCAACTCAGAAGGCCACAATAACTCATTTTAACCTCCAGGACTGGTTTGGGCTTGCCTCAATTTAAAAGAAGAATTGCGTTTCAGTGCAGCTGCTGCTCCGGCAGCTTTGTTTCATTAATTCCTTCAGACAGCAAGAGCCACAGGAGTGTTTTTATTCCACAGAAGTTTAGGAGAGCAGGGAGGGATGGCCAGAGCTGCTGCCAACTGGCCTGGAGCAGCCTTTTCCCTGGGCAGTAAACAACTTCAGACTGATTCAGGTCTGGTTTCACGCAGGGAACCAAGTGCAGCACAAACAGCACTCAGGCAAGCAGGCAAACCCCATTCCCAGCTCAGTAATTACACGTTAATTAATGGATGAGCTGCTCCACCCACTACACTCTGCCTTCTACCCTGTCTGCCACAGAGCTGATAAAAACCAGCTTTTAAAAATGTATTACTATTTTTTAGGACAGAAAGCTAAGCTATCCAAGGGGGATGAGGGTGTCCCTCCTAGCCCAGCTCCTGTTAGGAGCAATTTCAGGAACCAGGGCTGAGTTCTGGACACAGGAGGCCAAAAAAAATCCCATTCACTTCCAGAAGTTACTGGGGAAAATGCTGGTGTTTGGCCAAGGGCCCAAACAAGTCTCAAAACACAGCTCAATTTTCAAGCCTGGGCTGTCTCTGGGCCCCAGTAAAACAGCAGCTAATATTAATTGCCGGGAAAACCTGATGAATTCCAGCTCTGGCTCTTCCTGGTAGCAGACAGGATGGATCTGGCAGTTGTTTCCCTTCCTGCTCCTCGAAAGAAAACAGCCCTTGGGTCTTTTCCACTGCTCAGTCCTGGAGAAGTCTCTTGCCTATCCAAATTTCTGAGCCCACATCCTGCCAAACAGAGCAAAACCACATCCACTGGATGCTCCAGGACAACCTTCATCCAACTTGGATATTCCCCACGTTCCACAAGTGGCCCTGCACACCCTTCAGATGAGAAGAGGGCCTGAATCCAGCTAGGGATGGGCTTGGAAAAGAAGGGAATGCCAATTCCCACTGGCAAAAGGCTGGCTGGGGAAGGTCCTGACCAGGAAAGACCCAATCCACTGCAATTCTCCCAGATTCTTGGGATGCAGGGAGGTCTTTGTAAGCAAAATAAGCTGGAACAATGTAAGCAGTGATGCCCAACCTGCTCATGGGGAGAGCTCAGTGTAATCCAGGTGAGCTTAAACCCTGGGGAAAGTGATCTGAGCTCACCTGGCTGACACTGCATGAACAGGAATCAGGGAATACTCCCATGGAAAATCCTGA
The DNA here is from genome assembly GCA_034509425.1 of Eopsaltria australis. Taxonomy (NCBI): domain Eukaryota; kingdom Metazoa; phylum Chordata; class Aves; order Passeriformes; family Petroicidae; genus Eopsaltria; species Eopsaltria australis. The sequence goes on from JAVTVJ010000403.1 coordinate 1,224,474, forward strand.
CAACGCAGGAGGGGAAAAAGGGGGAAATGGGCCATTGCACCTTAAACCACATGGGCTCAGAACCACAGAAACATTTAGGTTGGAAAAGACCTCTAAGATCACCGAGTCCAACCATCCAAGCTTTTCCCCAAGGAAAGCAACACAGCCCAAGAGAAAAGGGACACAGGATGTCAGAAGTTTGGGGCTGCAGCTGAAGAAATAACAACACTAAATGTCATTTAAGAGCCCTCACAAACAGCATGTTTGGAGCAAACATCCAATCTCCAAAGGAATCCATCCTGCAGCTTGGATTTGCTTCTCCTTCCCATTCAGCCCCGGAACACAGCTGGTGTTGACAGGCACCCCAGGCTGTCAACCCCAAAACTTTGTCTCAATTCCTGCTGTAGCCCTGCTGTTGGACTGTCCTGACTCTCATTAAAGTCCCCACCTCCCCTGCATGGCCCCTGCTCAGCTGCTTCCCTCAGCACAGGGAATTCTGCAGCATCCACTCCCTCATTAACGTGTGTGAAAACCCCATTCCCAAACAGCAGTGAGTTAATAACTGGAGTCTGCCAAACTCTGCAGACCCAAAGGAGCATCAGAGACAGCTCAACACCCCCTCAAATAAACACCAAACAGGCCTGCCTTCTTTAATTGATGTAAACTAATCAGTCCTTCCCCCTCAATTCCTGCTGAACACTAAACTCCAAGGGTTTAACTATTCCTCCCTCAACACAACACGAGGAGGGGGGAAAAAAAAAGGTTATCCGAAGTGAGGAAGGCAAATCACAATCTTTAAAACATTAGCAGAACGTTTCCTAGAGACAGAGATGGTGCTTAAAAGGATTCAGTGTGCAGGGAGGGAATTACTGTGGGAACACTCAGCATTTTTCACTGGAAAGGGCTGTGGATTCGACTGGGGCTCACTTAAATCACGACAAAGCTCTTTGGCAGTCCAGAGCTGCTTCTGGGAGGCCTCACCAGGGTATCTGGCCATTTTCCTCTAAGAAAGGAGCAACTCCCAATGAGCAGAGTGAGCAGAACTCCCGTTCTGAGAAGAGAGATGCTCAAAAAAGCACCTCAAAAAAACACCAGCACACCTCAGGGCGTGCCCTGCCCACGCTGCCACCCCGCAGGGTCCCAGCGCTCCTGTCACACACGCCAGCCAGCACTGGTGGCACCTCCCTGCTGTCCCAAGGTGACCCCCAGTGCTTTGCTCCAAGCCAGGGCACACTCCATGCAGCATCCCGGGCGTGCTGGGTGCAGGAAGCAGCAGCAGCGGGGTACGTACGGCAGGTGTAAACATCTCTGTACTCCATGTGCTCGTAGTCGGGCAGGATTTTCATAAAACGCCCCGACTTCACCCGAGGGTTTATACCTGAACAGACAGAGCAGGGTGAGTGCCAGCAAACTCTGCTCCACTGCCACCAGCAAACACTTCCATGGCTCTGGAACAGCCTGCTCTCTCTTGACTTTGCTTCCAACTGTTTCTGTCACCCCCAGTCTCGCGTGAGCAGCATTTCTCACACAGAACCTGTTCCGCATTCCCACAGGCATTATTTACAAATGGCATCCAGGGAATTCCAAGTGGAATCAAATCCTTCCTCAAACTCTGCACTGCTGCCTTAAGAAGACCAAGTAATTCCATGGACAGCGGCCCAGGCCTTGGACTAGTTCTGCTTTCAGGCACTTGAGCTCAGTTCCCATTTCCCCACACCATTTCTCACAGAAGCACACCCAGTGAATGGAAAAGGCCATGCAGTAATCCCAAATTAACTCCTCTGCAATTAAAGAGGTTTATGGGACAGCAGAGAAAATGGGGAGACACCACCAGGAAACTGCTCCTGGCACAGGGCAAAGTGCAGCATCTGAGCAGAGGAGCTGAGATGGTGCATCCTGAAAGCCAGGAATGCCCACCCAACATTCCCAGTTTGGAGCAACCATCACTGGTTGGGATTCCTGGATGGATCTGAGCACAAACCTCACACACAAGTGCAGGAAGGACCATCACAGGGGTGGCTCTCACACATCAAGTGTGACTCTTTGCTAATGGATGCATGGATTTGGAAACTACTCATGAAAATTTATGTGTGAGACAGATTTATTGCAGGTTATTAAATAAACAAACTGATTACCCTCTGAAAACCTGGAAACAGTGGGAATGTTTGGGAAAATATCCCACAGACTTGCTCTCCCTGCCCACAGCCATGGCTGGGAGATACTGGGCTGGACAGTCACCACTGTCCTGAGCCAGCAAGGCCATTTTTATCCACAAGTTGTGCATAAAAAGCACTAAATATCACCTAAATATCTCTGAACCATGGAAGTTATGTAGTGAAAAGGACTACAGGTCATGAAGAGATGTTGTCCCATTTAAAAACGGCAGTGAAGAACTAAGATCTGACGTGGTGCGTGCTGTGTGGTCACCACAGCAGTGCCACACAAAGATATGGGGTTAAATGGGAATTAAGGGAGGTCTGGAGGGTTAATGGGGCTTCTCTGGGGACATCTGTGTGCTGGCTCAGCATCGCTCAGCCCTCCCAGCCAGGAGAACGAGGCAGGTTCCATCCCTAGTGCAGTGTGTTATAGGGAACGACAGGTATTAGGTGATGAAATCATTTTCCTGTGGATGCTCAGCAAATCTATTAAAGATGGGATTAAACCCCTTCTACCTGTTCTTCTTCCCAGCTTTAAGATCAATGCTTGAGGTCATTGCTGCTTCAAGGTTCTAAAGGGTCCCACACCCACAGGTAATCCCAAAACACACTGACACCTCCTGCCAGGCTCTGCTCCTTCAGGGAACGCTCATCCCTTTCCCACTCTCCTACAGCCACTTCCTTTCACTGAGATCAAGGCTTAGAAAAAATACCTGCTAATTCCCCAGCAAGATCTGAAAATGGCAAAACAAGACTTCATTAAAAAATTAAATTCCCTGCTCTTTCCCCACCAAAGGATTGGGAGGCACAGAAATCCTGATTCTTGGTATTAAATAAAACTCCAAACATGTCAACTTCCCAGTGAAATCCCTGCAAGTCAGCCTGAACAATTTATGCCATCAAAGTATAATAAATATTCAACATTTCCATGCTCTCAAAACTGGTATGAAGCAAGATTTGGATTTGGTTTAGCACTTACGTTTGGCGTAAACATCTCGACAGGACACTCCTGTGATCTCCAACTTCCTCAGGTTTTCACACACTCCATATTCTGCAACAACACACACAAAAAAAAAAATGGTCAACTCTGGCACAAAAAGGTTTGGACCCAGAGTCTTGATATCAATTACTGAGATCTGATCAGGTGCATTCTTGAAGCTGCCAAAGTAGACCAAGAATCTGATTTTTGCTTTAAAAACCGGATGCGATTTTGTTGCAGAATCCAAATATTTCACAAGCAGTGCCTGCAACAAACACACCATAAGGCACAAACACACCCAGCAAAGTCCCAGCTGCTCACACCTCGGCCAGGAAAGGTGAGAAATGTGGGAGACATCCCCATTCCAGCCGGGATTGTGTGCCTGTTCCCAGCAAATCACCGCTGTGCAAAGCAATTACCTACTCCCACTGAGGGACCCGACAGGGATAATTGCTCATTAGGATCCTCAAGGAAAGGTCACACACTTGAAAAAGAGTGAAATGGAGACATAAAACAGGCCCCAGCATGTACAAATATGGTTACACTTAGAGCAGATCAGATGGAGATGGGGCTGTTGTACTGTCAGAGGCTTTGATTGCTTCCAGAACCCCCCAAAAACAAAGGGAGTCGGAGATCTCAGAGTGCCTTTGAAGCAGAAAATGAGATTCTCTTCCTTTCATTTTCAGGAAGTCAATGTCGAACTTCTAAGAAACCTAAAAAAAAAAATAAAAGCAAGTACTAATGTCTCGATGGCAGTAATCCTCAGAGGAGCAGAGGGAGGAAATGAGAGGAGGGAGATCCCAAAAAATCAGCAGTGCCAATGCCACCCTGCTGCAGTGACCCCGATAGATCTCAGTATGGCAAAGTGCCCTCCCTGACATCAAAAAGCCATCAACAGCACAGATCTAACAGCAGCTTTCCTGAGCAGCACAAACACCTGGCAGGTATGTGACACAAAACTGTATCTCTGCAAACCTTCATCAAGCCATTAAATATGAAATTTACCCTCAGCTGAGCATCCTTGAATTAACAACTGTGGCTGTGAGGCACCACCTAATGCTGAAGAGCTGCCGCAGGAGAGAATTCAGGTTTCAAACACGAGAAAAGCAGGAGTTTCCCTGAATTAATTCAGCCTCCTCCTGTCTATAAATACAAGCACAGGATGACAAAGCAAAGCCAGGGTTTCCTGGCAGCCTGTCTCCAGGGAACACACGTCCTGCACGCTCTGGGCAAGCAGCAAGGGCAGCAAAGGTGAGAGGGGCACAAGGCACAACGAAATCACTGCCCTTCGTCAAAAAATGCCAAGGGCAGTGGCAGAATTCCTGCTGACTTCCACAGGCAAAGCCAGAGGAAGCTCTGAGAGCTCTCAACCCCAAGGTGGGCTGAGGAAGCACAATTAGCAGAGCCCAGACAAGGCAGGAAGAACAGCCCAGCACCAACAAAGCATTTAGTGCTGGGGCTGTGCCAGCTGAGTCCTGCAGAGCCATGAAACCAGAGCTCCACAGGAGCCTGGCAAAGCAGAGCCACCCTGCCAGAGCCCTCCAGGCTTCCCAGTGACTCTGCACGTGAGTGTGTGATGGGTAAACACATCCAAGGGATGCAGGCAACAGCCTGGAATGTCCCCAGATGATGGGAAGTCCTTGGAAAAGGGCAGGAACATTGTGGCTTGGGAACAGGCAACTCTTGTCCATGTAAACAAACACCCACCTGGCCCCAGGACAGGTGAGATGAGCCCTCTCCCCTGCAGGCAGATTGGAGTCAGTCAGGGAAGGGATTTTTACTGGGAAAGGAAAGAATCCTTCCCAAATGGAATCTTTAACAGCACCAAGAGTGATGTTCCTTCCTCCAGAAGGTGCTGATTTTTCCCAAAGCCTTCTCCCTAATCCATAACTCACTCAAGTGAGTCTCCTGGGAGATCCACCACCTCTAAATAACAGGCTGGGAAGGGATTTGATGTCAAAGCCTCATGCAAGGGCCCCTGACAACCTGCAGGGAAATTTTATGAAAGCCAAACCGTTATTGAAGTGGTTGTAATTCATATATTTCCTGGGAAGATTCAAATTACAAATTCCTTTAAACAACACAAAAATTCAGGATTCCTCTATTCCTGCATGTTATTTGTCACTAGATATCCAAGAAAGTTTTAGGAAGAAAAAAAAAAAATCTCATCCTAATGTGCTTTAACACTTACTTTATAACTAAATTTTATCCTGTTTTGGGCAGCAAACAGCTAGAGAGAGTGAAAATGCCACAGTGATGGCTGAGCTCCATAAGAGCATTACTGCAGCTCTCCTGACCCAGCTGCTCACACCAGCATAGCCATTTTATAGGAAAAATCAATCTTTTGGCTCACAGTGCCCAAAAAAACCCCTCCAAAGATCATAAGCAAGAAAGGCCATCTCTTTTTAACCCAAAAGGCAAGAGGGACATAAATTATCAGCAAGTAGAGCTTCAAGATATTGAGAGAAAAATAAAACTGGTAAGGTGTTCCTTACAGAGAACAGGAATCCATTTCCAAGAAAGATCTGAAGGGCTCAAGCTTCCTGGAAAATTCCACTTCAGTGCAATTAAATCTATTTTAAGGAAATGTATCTCTGTGCAATAGCTCACTGAGTAAAGTATTTTTGTTTTAAGGAGTTAATAGTCACCGAAATTCACACCCTTGGAAAATGGCTCCTAATCCTGCTCCCAAAGCAAGGATGGAAATTGGTTTTCAAGCTCCCACTGCTCAGCTGGAAAGGCTGCTGGTTTATAAGGAGTGATTTCCCAAACACAGGGACACGCTGCTGTTTCCATGGTCACATGAACAGGAATTTAAAGGGCTTGGAAAAGCAGTTTCCATTTATTATGAGCTGCTCTAATACTTCTGCAAGTGGGATTTATTCCCAGCACTTCCAAGCCTTACGCTCCCTGTTCCTCCCCAAAAGAAGCTGCGTCACTCCCACCCTGCATGGACCATGCTGGAGTTTAAAAACAAGCAAGGCTCTTCCATCCCAGGCTGGGAAGAATTCCTGTGCTCATTGCAAGCCCAAATTCCTGCTTTTCTGCTGTTTTTCTCAGCATGGCAATGCCAGGGAGCTGCTGGAAGCTGTGTGGACACAGAGGAAATGAGGATGCCTGGCAGAGCTTGATCCCCTTCACCATTACTGAATTTCCACTGTGCCCTGCCTAATCAAATCCTCCAATTATCCCTGGATAAATGCATGCTCACAAGGCTGGACACAGAGCAGAGAGGATAAAAACTCACTGGATTATCCCAGGTACCACAAAAATGGGAGCTGCAGCTCTGAAATAGCAGGTGGGCAAATTTGGATTTGGCTTCTTGTTTCCAAAGGCTGAGCAATCAGATTAGAACACACCCAGTCCTCTCCCAAACACTTCTCCCAGAGGAAAGATTGGATTTACCACTGAGGAAAAGGAGATTTGGTCTACAACATTTGTGGAAACCTTCAAACAGAAGATGGGAAGCTTCAGATGTGCAGCCTGCAGACAGGTCTGAGACCCTGAAGAGTGGTTTAGAGAGCTGAGCACCTGCCTGAGCAGTGAGGAACAGTCAAGCACCGCCAAGTTGGAGTTGAAAAGCCAGAAAAGGTCATCAGAGATGGAGAAAAGCCACAGACTAACACCCTACACAATGTTATCACCTCAAACAAAGGCAGGCTGGAGCCTTGTGATTTATGAAAGCCACCTTCATCTTTACCAGAGCACAGCACTGCAAAAAATGGTTCCTGTTGTGGCAGCATTTGTGCATCAAGCTCCTGCATGGATTCCTTGGAGTCTTTCAAGAGCTGAACCCCACCCAAAACTCTCCTCACTGAGTGTACAAACCACATTTCCCACCCTTCTTTCCCTCCTCTTTCTACACAACCTGAAAGTCACAAACTTCAGCACCTTGGTTGACATTTTCCAGCAGGCCCAAAAGCTGCTGGAGGTTGTTTGCACAAACAAAAGCCTTTTCTTGCGAGCTCTAGAACTGGTTATTCTGCATTACTGGTCTGCTCCCAGGTGTTCTGCCACACATGCCCTGTTCTGGTTAAAGACAAAAGAAATTCAAGATTAAAAATGGACTCCAAGGTGTCAATCAAGGTAGGTCAGGCCACCAGCCAGGGTGACACGAGCTTCAATTCTGCTCCTGCTGCAGAGATCAGCAATCTCCTATTTATAGGAAACATGTAAGTGACTGCAACCCTCTCCTTGCCAAGGAAGCAATCCAGAGCCATTGTTTACCCCAAACAGTTGCAATGATAAAAGGACAACAGCTCTGACAGTAGTGTCAGTGTTACACAAACCCCCCCACCCCCGGCTCATCCCAGCGCTCTCTCAGTTCTCCACCAGCACCAAAATCCACTCCACTTTCAGGCAGACAAGTCCTCTGGACACTTGGAATAATCACAGCATGTTCTCAGACTAATCTACAGCTGGGCTGGCCCAGAGCAGGGCAGAGACATCAACACTGCATGGGCTGAGGGCTCCATCCAAGTTGGAACACAGCCAGGCTGCTCCTCATCCAGCACTGCTCCTGTCCAAGGAGAAGGGAAAAAATGAGCAAAACAAAGCACTGCAACAGCAGCTTCTCCCAGAGAAGCTTCTCTATGTCCTCACTGCAACAGCAGCTTCTCCCAGAGAAGCTTCTCTGTGTTCTGGCTATTTCAGGATTCTTTCCTGCCCCTGCACTGCTGTGCATTCCTAAAAACAGAAGCAGTTTTGCACACACAGCTGACACCAAGCTGAAGTTTCCTGGTTACTTCTGGAACATCATGCTGGGTTTGGATGATCCTTGTGGATCCATTCCAGCTTGGGATATTCTGTGATTCCATGATCATCAGTGAATAAACCAGCAAGGCACACGTGCTCTTGTTCTGTTTTTAGGACATGCAGCCTCACAACAAGACTCAGGGAGATACAAACACACACATGTAAACATCAACCTCAGATGGGAATTGGTTTGTTTTTGGAAAAGATCACAAAAAGTGATGACATTTTATGTTTGACTATCACACAGTCACCGGTGTATGGCTGTGCAGAAACACGGTACAGAAAGTTTTAAGTTTTAAATGTGTATTTATTTACCAACATCTAATGTTTACCCATAAAGTAATGCCCAATTTTATATTCATGTGTACAACTACTCAAAGCTACAGTCCTGAAACAGCAGAGCAGTGCAAAGCAACACAAACAGCCTGGGAAATCCAGCTGAGGAACAGCCTGGAAAATCAGAGCCGGTTAAAAGATTCAGGATCACTTTCACCATTGCAGGAGGTTTTTTGGCCAGGAACTGCCCCTTCTCTGCTCAGCACAGCTCGGGCTCCTGCCTTTGGTACAGGATCCTCCTCAGTCACACCAGCAGCCACCAAGGCACCTGTGACACTCCTTGGAATGGACACGTTGAGAAACTGGAGAAATTACATGCAAAAAGCAGCAAAATTTGGTTTCTGCACCTCTCACCTGGTAGTCACCTAAAGGCCATAGACAAAAGCCTTGATACCTTCCCTTCCTGTCCAGTTCAGTTTTAGCCAAACAAATTCCACTATTTCCTTAATTTCCTTAAATTTCAGCTGAGATTTTGAACATTGCTTTATCTACTGGAAAGAAAATCCAAGGAGCAGGCGTGAATTTGATAAATAAATGTATTTCCCCGTCAGGCCTAATTTAGTGGGTCTTTTACAAGCCAACCCAGCCTATAGTTAAAAGTGACATATATTTCTATATACGCATTTTGCCAGAATCGTAACCTATCAAACTAATTAATCAGTGAAATTCTGCAAACCATTCATCAAACACACAAATATCCATGAGGGCTCTATGTCACCAGAGGAGTATAAGGAAAGAATTCACACCATTGCAGCAGTCTGTCTCCTAAAACCTGTGTTAAATTATCGGGACAATGCTGAGCTATGAAATCAGAATGCTTTGGTTTACGTTTTCCAGGTGCAGCCTTTGTGTTGTCCAAAGGTTCTTGGATAGTGCTGATAAGGCACGAATTCATTCCTGCAAGGTTTCAGGCATTCCAGCAGATCCCACTGCAGGCAGCCACTGACATACCCAGACCTTTCATCCCTGTGCCCTCACTGGAATTAAAAACAGAAAGCAAACAGGAAAATACACATGACTTCATGTGCTGGCAGCAGGAGCACCTGGCAGGACGGCAGCGTTTGGAGAGAGGATGAGCACAGCAAGGCAGACCTTGGGAGGTGGGACAGCATTGAAATAACAGAGGACAGAGAGCCACAGTAGAGGGAGGAAGAGGAGAACTGCAACCTCACAGAGGAAAAAACACCTCCCAGGCCTTCGCATTACTGCAGCACAGCATCCTTGCAGCAGAGGATCCCTGGAACACGCACACACGAACCTGGAACCTCTGCACACCTGGCTCTGTATCTCCCCAAAGGATGCCCTTACCCAGGCCCGGTCTCCTCCGTGCACCGCCGGACCCATCAGGCTCCCCGCTCCCGGTGCATCCCCCGTGTCTCCACGGCTCCAGGAATCCCAAGGGTCCCCCTTTCTCCCCTGGTGCAGGGACTGAGCATCCCTGTGCTCAGGATTCCCCCAAGGACGTGCTACATGGAGACATTATCTCCCATCCCATTCCTCCGGCGGACAACCCCAGCTCGATGCCCTTTGCCACAAGTCAAGTGCCACCGTCGAGAGACCGCGTCCCAAGGGACCGAGATGTGCCCACTGCTCCACCCCGCACACGTGAAGCCCCTCAAGCCATGGCCCCACAGCCCGCACCCCAAACCTTCGTTCTGTCCTGCACCCCCAGGCCCCAGCCCTTCAGGACCCCCACTCCATCCCCGCCCGCACTCCCCTCGAGGCCGCTGCCCTTTCCCCCCGCACCCGGCCCGTGCACCCCTCGGGCGGGCCGTACCTTCGCGGCAGCGCCGCCGCCAGATCGTGTCGGTGCGGAGGATGCGGCGGAAGGTGGTGCAGACTCGGGCCAGGCTGGGCAGGTCGGTACCGGGCAGGGAGCCGAAGATCTGCACCAGGAGCTCGGGGGGCAGCTCCAACAAGGACAGCGGGGCCCGCCCGGCCGGGCCGGCCTCGATGGAAGGCGGCAGGGGCCGCCCGCCCTCAATGCGTTCCGCCGCCTCCTCGTCCTCCGTGACGACGCCGCCGCCCGCTTCCTCGGGGTCCGTATCGGTGTCGGGCTCGCTGTCGGCAGCCCCGCGGCGCTGCTCCCTCGCCGCGCCCCGCCGGCGGCAGCCGCGGGCGGGCCCCACACCGCACAGCCGTGCGCACACCGCCATGGCCGCCGCCGCTCTGACCGCGGCTCCGGGGCGCGCCACCGTGCCCGCCGCTGGCCCCGCCCACCGCAAATCCCCGCCAATCAGCACCGCCCATCCCGCCGCTGGGCCACCCCTACCGCGCGGCTCCGCCAATCAGCGCCGCCTCATCCAGCCGCGCCCCGCCCCCGCCGGTAGCGGCCGCTGCGCGGACGGTGTTCCCTAACCGACACAACCAGCGTGCGCGCCCCCTAGCGGGCGGACAGCGCGCATGGCGGGGCCGGTGCCCGGTAACGGGGCGCGCTGCGGGCCCGGGCACGGCTGGGGGCGCGTTCCCCCCGTCCCGCCCCGCCTCCTGCTCCGAATCTATGGAACAAAATACAGAGACAATGCCTGCCCTCGGGAAAGTCTGCCTGCGGGAGAGGGGGAAAAAGGAGGAAACCATCTTTGCCCCGTGTGAGGATCGAACTCACGACCTTCAGATTATGAGACTGACGCGCTACCTACTGCGCTAACGAGGCTCCTCGAGAGTCGGCGCCCCGCTCATGGCTCTTGTGCCTGTGCCCCCAACTCCGCCTCCAGCGCTCTTCCCCGTGCTCCAGTCGTCACCGCCATTCCCGAGGTGCTGCCTGAGAAAGCTCCTTCCTTACAAAAAGCTCCTTTTTCTACATCTGTTTTGATTGTTTCGTTGGTTCCCCCCCTGCCATTCGTTCTTTCCCCTGCTTTTCTGCCAGCCAGACGGCACATTTTGTGCAAATGGCTCCTCTTTCCCACGCTGTTCTTCAAGAAAGATCTTGGGTTTTGTCTTTTTTTCATTTTAGAACTAGCTCTTATTTTTTTCCTTGTTGTTCTGCAAAACAGCTGCAGAGTCCTTTGGGGCTCCTAAGCATCCTCATCCTGCTGGCCAGGAATAGACTGTGAGGACTGTACTGACAACAAGCTCACAAGGAAATCAAGTTGCTTCCACATAATTAACAAAAATTAGAGGCAGCCTCGTTTGCTGTGAAGAGACGCTGTTCAGCTGGGATTTCTGCAGTGGAATGAGCTGCCTGCTCTCAGAGAGTGCTCGGCACAAGAGGGTCCCCAGTGATGCTGGCTGAAGCGCTGCCCTGAATCCTAATGGAGGGGCCTCACCCTCGGCGAGGGTCCCACGGCTGCAGTCACCATGACAATCCAGCAACAAATCCCCAAACCAGCAGGAGACGGGAAAACAGAGATTTAATTGATGCAGAAAGTCTGAGAGCATCGCCCACGAGAATCACTGCGGGGAGGCTGCTCTGCAGAGTGAGGAGCTGGCACAGGATGGAGGAGGAGCAGACCTCTGGACATTGTAGAATCCCAGAGTGGTTTGAGATGGAAATGACCATAAAATCATCCAATCCCATCCCCTGTCATGACAGGGACACCTTCCACTATCCCAGGCTGCTCCAACCTGGCATTGGACACTTCCAGAGATCCAGGAGCGGCCACAGCTTCTCTGGGCACCGTCCCCACCCTCACAGGGAACAATTCCTTCCCAATATCCCACCCAACCCTGCCCTCTGGCAGTAGGAAGCCATTCCTGTGTCCTGTCCCTCCATCCCTTGTCCCCAGTCCCTCTCCAGCTCTCTTGGAGCCCCTTTAGGCCCTGGAGCCTTCTCTTCTCCATGTGAACACCCCCAGCTCTCCCCACCTGGCTCCAGAGCAGAGGGGCTCCAGCTTTTGGAGCATTTCCCTGGCTCGCTGGACTCTCTCCAGCAGCTCCACATCCATCTTACATTGGGGGTTCCAGGGCTGGACACAGAGTTGCAGTGGGGTTTCGTGAGAGCAGAGAAGAGGAGGAGAATCACCCCCCTTGTCCCAGTGCTCACGCTCCTTTTGAGTCCCACCAGACCAGACGAGATGCTTGAGTTGCCCACGGATTTTGCTAAAGGTCTGATGGGCAGCTGTGGTTTTTGGGCCCAGGAGACCCTGATTCCCAAGGATCTGGGTGTCCATGCATATGGGATGATCACATGATGAGTCCAGGCTGCCTCATGGAACAAACAACACCACTCCAAGCCTGGGATGAGTAAAAGCTCGGCTTCTCCCAGGCTGAACCGCTGCATTCCGCCCTCCGACTCTGCCCACGTGCAGGACGAGGTGTCATTTTTAGTGCTGTGCTAATCCTTTGGGGCCTCACTGATGGACAAATTTAGTGCCCACAGTTCTGATTACATTACAAAAAGCTGCTCCAAGCAGCACATGGGCAGTGAGTCATGTAAACCAAACATCAACTCTTTGGAAATGCGGCCGGAGCTGTTTTCCACCTGTAGGGAATCACGTGGCTTTTCCCACACGTTCCATTATTCTCAGCTGGGACTCAAAGGTTCTGACACAGCTTTCCAAGGCCTTGTCATGTCTGTTTGTTTGGGAGCTGATGGATCCATGGAGAGGACAGGGAAAATCCTTGATGGCAAGGATTTTCGTGTGAATGGAACAAAAGATGTCCTGGGTGACATTGCCTGGAGCAGAACCACGGCAGTCTAGAGCACACACACGCTTTCCCCTCTTTTGCTTTTCTATTTTTATCTGAACTTTATTCTTTCTCCTTTTCCACTGAATGCTCCTGCTGCCTGATCACCCTACAACCTTCTCTCCTGTCCTGACCCCTATAACCTTCCCCACAGGCTTGGCTGCATGGGTGCTGAGCCACATCCCTCATCCATCCAAGGCTCTCCCTTGGCCCACTGACCCCCTTTCCAGCCCAACCCAGCAGAAGGTAGGGCTGGAAAGAGCTGTGATGGGCAGCCCATCCCAAATCCATGCCAATTCCCACGGAGCTCCATTGCCCTGGGCTGATTTCCTCAGATGAAGAAGGGCAAGGGGAAAAGTCTGTCCAGCAGCTCCCACCTCCATCCCTCACTGATGTCACCCAGAGCCCAGCACAGCCTGAGGCAAAGCTCTCAGTGCTCCAAGTGACCACATCTCCCCTTCCCATTGAACAGAGCAAGGGAATCTCAGCCCTTCATCACATCAGAGAGGAGAAACAAACTCTGTCTCCAATTTCCAGTGCTGTTCTTGTGGAACAACACACAACAGTTTCAGAGCCTGGGCACATCCCAGGTCCTTCGGGCCCAGAAGGTGGAGAGCTGATGCATGACAGGGTGATTATAACTGAACATCACCTTCAACTTCACTCTTCAAAGTCTAAAATTGCTACTTTCTCCCCTATCTCACCAAATCCATTATCTGAATCACCCAGCTTTGTTTGTGGCATCAGGGAAAACAGGAAAAGCGTGTTATCATCATCTCCCATCCTCTGTGGCACTGTCTGAGCACCTTCCTTGGAAAACATTCCCAGAGTAATGGCCCGGATCTTTGCAGTGCTGCTGTCTCAGGCAGGCAGCTCGCAGCCATTACCACAGGGCTCTTGAAAAAGGGGAAATGTTATTGTTTCATTTCCCCTCAGCAATTAAGGAGCTGATGCAGCTCTCGCTGTAGTCAATTAGTCCTCACGCTCACTAAAGGGCTTTGGATGGGTCCCAAAGTTGGTGTCCTCATTTTCTGTAATCCTGGAAGTGTTTACGCCTTCCCAGGCTCTGAGCGGGGATGAGCCAGCTGATGGCATATCCAGCCAATTACAACCAGAACAGGGAGAGAATGATTTATTCTCCATTTGGCAAGAGGGACAGAAAAGTATGGCAAGGCAGGCTGAGACAGATGAACAAACCCTCTCTGCGAGCCCTGTTTGCCACGGAGAGTATTTGCAGCATGTTTTTTTGGCACGGGCCTGCACTGAGATTTCTGCTTTGTAATAACAAACAAAGACTCCTCCTGCCTCCTAAAAAGCTGCCTCCATCCTTGGAGGCAGGACGCATCAAAGAGAGAATATTCCAATAGAAATGCCAAAGAGTTTTGCTTTGGTTTTTGTAATGTGTGTATTTTAAGCTGGAAAACAGCTCTTCTTGTCCTGAGTCTATGATTTCCTTCTTCCTTGCTTTCTCTGTGGACATTGATCTCACCAGATTTTGCAGGATAAACACCACTGGACAGGCTGAGCTCTTCAGGGAACATCCAGAGCACTGCAGAAAAGCTGCTGATGGCTCAGGAAGTGGCTCCATCCTTCTGCTTTAGCACAGAGCTCAGTGCCCACTCTTTAATTGGCTCCCCACTGCCAGAGGGAAAGAATAGATGGGATATTGGGAAGGAATTCTTCCCTAGGAGGGTGGAAGGGCCTGGAACAGGTTCCCAGAGAAGCTGTGGCTGCCTCATCCCTGGAAGTGCCCCCTGAATGGGGCTTGGAACCACCTGGGATAGCAGGTGTCCCTGCCCATGACAGGGGGTGGGACTGGATGAGCTTTACGGTCCCCTCCAACCTAAACCTTTAAGATCACTTCCTTCAAACCCCAAATTCCATGATTCTGTGATTTATGGAAGGGGGCAGGATCTTTCTTCAATGTGCTGCCCTTGCCATGAGGAATCAGTCGATCTAAAGGCTGTGAGTGCCTGGAGTCAGCCAGGACGTCACAGCACTTCTACCACAAGCAGTTCTTGTCCCTCCAGCTTCGGCCCCAGTCCAGTCTGGACAATTGAGTTCTGCTCAACACCTGGAGCAGCTCAGTTGGCAGAAGGATTCTCCTGCTCTGGTGGGGTCAGGTGTTGTGGGTGTTATTCCTGGGTGCTGATCCATGATTGTGCAATCCCAGGCAGCTCACGGAACCTCTCAACGTCAGTGAGGAGGGTGTTTGCTGCACCACAGGTGATGTAGTACTCAGTTAATATTTGAACACGTGGGGAATTGCTTCAATCCTAGGAGATATTTGAACACATGGGGAGTTGCTTCAATCCTGGGAGTATCAGAAATCAGGGGAAGACCTCGTTACACGCCGTGTTATTCCACGGTTTCCCCGCTCTGCCTCCCGTGCTCGCGCTGCCGTCGCTGCTTGCCAAGACATTATGGATTTTCTGAGTGAAAAGCAGCACACAAACACAACTCACTGTTGTTACACCGACTGATTTACCATGTTCCCTCCTGAAAACAACATCTCCCATTTAAACCTTGCTCCTGGAGCCAAGAGCTGTTTGCTGGAACAGCAGGAACAGCAGGAGCTGATGTCAGCTATGGTACCCGGCAATGATGTCTTGGGCAATCCTTCGTGCAGTGAGTTTTTAGCCAAGCATTCCATGAAAATGATGTTTTTGTGATGACACTGCACACATCTGTGTGTCAGCTTGGATTTACCATCCAAACAAGTGTGTCTGATGGTCTGGAACATGTGATATTCCAAAGGACAGTGCTGTGTTCCCACTGAGGGACGGGCTCAGCTGTTGTTAGACCTCAGAGAAAACCCACCCAGGCAAAATGTGGGTTTTCTCTCTAGTTTCACTTCTCTCAAATTACACTTTTCTACCCCCAAAACAGATATTTTTCCACTCTCACCACTTCTTCCCTAATACAGAAGGTGAAATTTGAAGTACCCTTACCTTTGTTGTTAAGAGTAGCCACCATCTTGAGGCAAATTTAAGACGAAAACTTCCCAGAAGAGTTATTTGAAAGCACTGCAAACAATTCTCTACAATTGGATTCTGCCTGAAAATCTCCAATAGCAGCTGGGTAATGGCTGCACACTTTAAAAAAAAACCAAACCCACATTAATCTTGAGCTGAGCTGGATCGATAAGAACAATTTGTGAGAAAAGAACTGAGGGGAGGTATTTAAATTCAGGTTGAAATTCAAGTTATTGTCAGCACAATGTCCTTCCTTTTATTTTCTGGGGCTTTTCTCTCCGTGTTCCTGCTGAATTTAATGCTGCTGACAGCTGCTGAGCTCCCAGCCCCACACACTGAGTGCTGTTTTCCAGGAAGGGTGCAGCACTGCAGAGGAATGGCTTCGTCTGTTCCCTGGAAAAAAAAAAAGCCTTTTCAGTCCTGTTGCACCAGAAAAATGAGGGGATGATTTATTATTCTGAATGTGAAATACACTCGTTTCATTGTGAGGCAGCTCATGTGGGAAAAAAATAGGAAAAGTGGGAGTTTTTCCCAAGGGAAATGCTGTGAATATCAGGCATGGTTTGGAGTCACTGTTCATACAGGATTTTTATCAAAAAAAACCACCAACCCAATCTTGTGGAAGATGGAACAGTTGGGAAAACCTGTTTTGGTTTTTTTTACTTTTATTTAGTATTTAGTCTGGTGTATTAGGTGCAGACAGGAGGATCTGAGCTGGAATCCAAACCCAGCCTGTGCTCTAACCTGCTTTGTGAATTTGGGAAATCATATCTCCTTTGCCTCATGAGAAACTAGGGCTGACAGGGATTGTAGGGGATTATTTACCCCATCCTTCTCCCTGAGATCAGAACGATTCTCCCTGAACTGTTCAGAGCAGATGTTTTACTAATTTCTCGTTAAGTAAAACCACCCAAAGGTGATTATTCCGTTTCTTTCCCAGGGAATTCCTTTTGGTGCTCAGCTATTCTTCCCCTCAGCCCAGTGCCTGATTTCTATTGCCTTTCCAAGCTGTAAGCTCATTATTTCTCATCCTGGTCCCACTGCATGCAGGGAAGAGCTAATTCCCTGCTGCTCTGCAGAAACCTTTTGCATATTTGAAGGCGATGTAATGTCCCCTTTGGGTTAAGTCTCCTCTTCCTCAGCCTAAATGCTTTGTAAAGTGTTCTCAGGCCGGGATAAAAACACTCTGCGGCTCCATTTTTGAAGGGCTCCGTTCCAGCGCCGCCGCCGAGCCCGAAGCCAAAGCATTTTCCAAGCAGCATTTTCTCACCAGGGCTGGGGAGCTGTGCTGAGGCAGAGCTGATCCCAAAGGCTGTGTCCATGCTGTCATTCCAACTGCTCCTAACACCTTCCTCAAATCCAGACTCGCCAAATGTCTGTGCTGTCGACACGCAGGCACGGGCGAAGGCTGCGCTGAGGAGGGAAAGGTCAGACGAGTCTCGGTGTGGATCTAAGTTTCCTTCTCACAGTCTCTGCGGATTATTTATGAGAGGAGCATGTGATAGCCCAGCCTGTCAGCAGATACTCTGATTGTGGCTCTCCCCAAGCACCATATGGATGCTTTCAGCCGGAGCTGCAGCCCTGCTAACAGTCGGCTGGTGGATGCAAACCGCACGGAATTGTCAGCCCTGACACCGGGACGCACCTGCGCACCCCAAAAATAACATTATGTGGTTTCACCGGGGCTCATCCTCCTGCCTTCAGCCCTCAGACACAGTTCCGAGAGCACCGTGGAATTTCCTCAGCCTGGAAAATGTCTTTTTTTAAAAAGGCATTTAAATAAAGAAGAGTTCTGTTGACACAGAAATTTGGGATGGTTGGCTGAAGCTGCAGGGGCATCAGTGTTCTGCTGGTCATCCATGTCTCACCTGCTATCCCTGGACAGAGCCATCGTACACCTTAGGGCTGCATTTCCTTGTTAGTCACATCTTTAATGGCCTCATAATGACAGGCCACGGGAACTGCGTGACCCTGAATCACAAAATTAGGTAATGAACCCTCATTCCTTTGTGTGAGTGCAGGTTCACTCCAACTTCAATGCATCGCTCCACCCCAAAAATGCAAAACCACCGATAATCTCTAAGCTGGTTAGGAAACTGTCCTTCTCCCTGTACTCCTAAGGACAATCCTGGCCACAGCTCCCTGTCCCTTGGATTGTACACTGAGATTGTGTTGCCCTATTGCTGCAAAATCATCCTTAAATTTCAAAACACAGCGTCGGGAACGTATGTGAGAGAAAGAGAGATGCAGCTGAAAGGCTCCAGCCAACAGCTTGTGTCAGAAAGCTGCTAAGCACAAAACAGTTGAGCAGTTTTACTCACAGCGTGGTATCTGTGACTGAAATTGTGATTTAATCAATTCCTCACAAACAGCACGAGACTGGGTGGCAACTTTCAAGAGAACAGGAGCACCTGCTCCTAAAATTTTGTTCCCCAAACATAAACTCTACCACATACTTAAGTCAATGTGAAGGAAAACTGGTGACAGATCATTGACCTTGCACCTTTGCGTGAGGAGAAGTGCTAAAGTGCTTGTGTTGAAGGGGACATTGTGGGCCACTCCAAGGTGGCCATGGCTGTGAGTTCATGGAATGATGGAAAAATGGAATATGGGCGTGGAGGGGACCTCAAGGATCATCTGCTCCGACCCTTCTTGGCAAAAGCACAAATCTAGACAAGATGGTTGAACCTTAAAGTGTCCGACATTGGGGAGTCCACCGCTTTCCTGGGGAGATTGTTCTTGTTTGATGCTGAAGGGGAACATGGCCTGGCACAGAGGAGGCCATGGCTGTGTCACTGAGGAAGAACATGGCCCAGCACCGAGGCAGCCATGGCTGAGTGTCACAGAGCAGGAACAGTGACCCGGCACTATGACATTCACAGAGCACAATGGCTGTGCCACTGAGGAGGGACACGGCCCGGCACAGAGGATGCCATGGCCGTGTCACTGACGGGGGACACGGCCTGGCACAGAGGAGGCCATGGCTGTGTCACTGAGGAGGAACACAGCCGGTCCCCGAGGTGGCCATGGCTGTGTCACTGATGGGGGACACGGCCCGGCACAGAGGAGGCCATGGCCGTGTCACTGATGGGGGACACGGCCTGGCACAGAGGAGGCCATGGCCGTGTCACTGATGGGGGACACGGCCCGGCACAGAGGAGGCCATGGCTGTGTCACTGAGGAGGGACACGGCCTGTCCCCAAGGCGGCCATGGCTGTGTCACTGACGGGGGACAGGGCCCGGCACAGAGGAGGCCATGGCCGTGTCACTGAGGAGGGACACGGCCAGTCCCCAAGGCGGCCATGGCTGTGTCACTGACGGGGAACACGGCCCGCCACGGAGGAGGCCATGGCTGTGTCACTGAGGAGGAACACGGCCTGTCCCCGAGGCAGCCATGGCTGTGTCACTGAGGAGGGACACGGCCTGGCACAGAGGAGGCCATGGCTGTGTCACTGAGGAGGAACACGGCCTGTCCCCGAGGCTGCCATGCCGGCGCTGCCCCGGTGCCACACTCAAGATGCCGGCGGGGCGAGGCGAGGCGGAGCCGGCGGTGACGCGCGGGTCAGCTGACGGCCGAGCGGCCGTGGCGGCGCGGGGGGCGGGCGCCGGCACTCGGAGGTGTCCGCTGCTGCCGCCGCGCAGAGCCGCCGCCGGGCCCGGGCCGAGCGAACGCCGCCATGCCCTCGGAGAAGAGCTTCAAGCAGCGCCGCACCTTCGGTGAGCGCCCGGGGCAGGGACGCGGCCGGGTGGGGCCCGCCGGTGCCGCCGGCCCGGCCGGGCTGCGGGGGGATCGGCGGGGAGGGGAGGGGGCCGATGGCGGTGGGAGCAGCGGAGATCCCCGGGCGGCTCCTGCTGACAGCGGGGCCCCGCGGGCGGAGCGGGCCCGGGGCCGGCCCGGTGTCCCGGGCTGCTCGGGGCTGCGACAGAGTCAAAGCCCGGCCCGGCCTCCGGGGTTGTTTACCCCGGCGAGAGCCCGGCGCTTCGGGACAGGGGGGTTTTGGGGTGTCGCGGGGTGTGGGGTGGCAGCTGTGCTGTGCCCCGGTGAGCTCTGCGCCGGGAGAGGGGGCTTGGGGTGGGCAGATCTCTTCATGGCATCATCCATTATCGACCGCAAAACTCCCAGGAGCCTGGAAACATCCTCGGCGTGTGTGCCAGGAGCTGGGCCTGCCCTTCCCTCCGGTGTCTGCTCAGTGTCCGGCGGCCTCTGCGCCAGTGGCAGCGGAATTAAAGCTCCACTGGCAGCCGGAGCCTGGCGCGGCGAGAGGAATTCTCCAGCCGGGCAGCCGCCACCGCGCTGGGGCGTGTGGCTCCTGTCTCTGTTTGGCTGTTGGAAACTAGCAGGGCATCGAAAAGAGCTGTGTAATGATGGCTGTGAAAATGAGATTAGTCCCTTTCGAGAAGGAACAGCCTCGATAGAGCCGTGCCACGCTTCTGTGTGTGCTCAGGATGCGAGCGGAGCAATCAAAGGGCTCGGGCGGGATCTGCTCATGTGTGTCAGTGAGGGAGGCTGAAGAGCTGCGAGGGTAACAAGAACTGGCAGCGTAACCTATTTCTGCATGAACTATAAAACCCCGTACGTGAGATGGAATTGGTGGAAGTAATTGATCCAGATTTTCCTTTCTTCCTGCCTTTGGGTTAAAGTCAAGCTGCTTAAGGGAGCTTTGTGATGTGCCCACCCTTGCCTTCGCTGTTGTGGTAGATGTAAGCTGTTCGCTGCAGTGAAGCGGGGAGGATTTTGAGCTGACAAAAATCTGTGTTTATTGCTGCCCCTTTTCTCGGAGCCTTCCAAAACTGTTGTTGACCCCATCGCCTGTCAGCAGCCTCTGTTGCAGGTATTAAGTTCAGCTAGGATGGCAGCCAAGCAGTTGCTACTGCAACTACTGTCGTCAGAGAACAGTGTTTATCTGTGCCTGACTGGGGCCTGATTTTGAACACGCCACACACAATAATCTCCATGATTTGCCCGGTTTATGTTCCTTCTACTCCAGGGAGTTCTGCTTAATAACATTGCTGTGAACAAACCTGTTCCAGCTGAAAAGTTGGTGCATGCCAGGTGCATGGTTGGTCTCGCTCCCTCCACGTATCTTTTGTGTTTCTGGTTAATCTTAAAAAGTATTTTAACGAGGTGGAACTCTCTGCCCTCGGAGCGCTCCTGCTGGGCTGTGGGAATGTGGCTCGGGGGATGTGGGGTGGCTTTCGGGTGCAGGCTCCGCGTGCTCCACGCCTGAGCTCTGCTTGATTCACCTGCAGCTTCACACGGTGATTCACGGGAGCTGCATTCCTTGCCGGGCTCGTGAGGAGGATGTATTTATTCCATGGGCACAAACACGGGCTAAGGAGAGGAGGGATGTTATTGCTGAGTGTCCTGCCATTAGCATTCCAACGGGGAGCTGGCCTAAGTGCTTCTCTCCCTAGGCAGGTGTGTGTTCAAGCCGTGATGCAACGCTAAATCATCTCTCTCAGAGCTGTTTGCAACCTGAAAACAGCCTGGAAAGCCCCGTCCTGCTGAAAGCAGAGGGTTAAAATTGAGTTCAGTGAATCTGAAAGTAGGCAGGGGCCACACAGATGCAACGGAAAGCAACCGGGCTGTTTACTCTGCCTCGTGTACTTTAGCCCGGTTCATGATATCTGTTCTATTAATATTTCTGTCTGAGGAGAGGTGAACTTTATCCTGAAAACTGGCACGGAGAGCGGCAAAATGTGTAGGTCCTGCAGAGGCTCCAGCAGCTCCTGCAACAATGGGTGCGGCCGAGTCAAAATAAAACCTGGAATTCGGTAACACGAGAGCGCACAAGGAAAGCTGATGCTGCCAGGCTTGGGCCAGGCCCGGGGCTCAAATAATTGTTGACCATTTCCTCTTCTGGGACCTGACAGAAATAGCACAGGGTATTTAGTTGTTAACTTGGGTGGTGTAATTGGAGGCCGTAACCATGTGAGGTTAAATGTGTGCTTCAGTGGGCAGAAAGTGAGGGGGTGTGGGGAGGAAAGGATCTCCTTTAACACTTTCTAGGAGTGCCAGGCAGGTGCACGTAGCACTTGTCACCTTGGGTTAAGGAGCAGGGGATCAGCTGTCACAGGAGAGGTTGTACTTCTGATAGTGCTGGCCCATTTGGAAATTGCTTTGCCTGAATTTCCTCTCCTGGCTTTTCCTGACACATGGTCCCCCTCTTCAGCGGTGGAGAAATAAGGAAATAACAGCATTAACTGTGAATGTCTAAACAGATTTTCTTGTAATCCCTTGCAGAACAAAGAGTGGAAGATGTACGACTGATTCGGGATCAGCATCCCACTAAAATACCAGTAAGTCCAGTTCTTTTAATTTTTTACTTCAGTTTCCAGTCTCGTGTTCTTTGTAGCAGTTAGAAACTCGTAAAAGAGCTGTTCTGAGGAGACCAAATGAAACTGTGGCTGTTCAGGGTGGCTAAGCCTGGATTTCAGGGGCATTCTCAAGGAGTAATTCTCACGGCCAGGGTGGTGGAGCAAGGTGCTCACGGGTGCTGGAGGAAGTGGCGTTTCCGGAGTTTTGCAGTTGTGTGTTGTAACTTGGAAGAAAACCACACCCCAGCCGAGCTCTGAGATCCTCCTGAGTGCTCAGCTCTTCTCTCTGTGGTTTTCTTCTCGGAATTAAGAGTCTGCAGAGGCTCACCAAGAAGAGTAGACAGGAGTGTAGAGGCTGATATGGATTTGCTCATCAGCCTGTGCTGAGAAGGACAGAAATGCTTTTCTTCTGGGAATGGGCCTGTGCTGAGGTCTCCAGGAATGCTGCTGGGCTGTCAAACCCCTCCAGCTCACCTCACATGGGATATCACCCCTCACCTTGTCACTCTTCAGCTGTCAGCTCCAAATGCTGCCTGAATTTGTGTTTTATTTTACTTATGGCATCCTCAAAGTTAAAAATGCAGAGAATATCCAAGAAGCAAAGGGCTTGTATTGTGTTCTGTCACTGATGAGTTCTTCAGCAGAGGGAACTGAATGGGACCCTCAGCCTTTGGCTCTGTGGTGAGATTTGGTGTCCCCACTGTGTGGGAGTTCTGCTGTGACCCAACTGCTGCAAACTGTCCCCAGTCCCTGAGCAAGTTCACTGACAGAGCTGCTGTAGAAACAGAAACCGAAAGGTTTTCAGCTTTCCTTGAGCTTTAAACTCCTTCACCTCAGAGCTGCCACTGCTGTTTCCCTGTGCAGTGGGGCAAAGGAACAAGGAATATTCACAGCAGGGATTTTCTGACTTTCATGGAATGTTTCATTTTCCCAAAAGGTGCTTTCCTTGCAAATCTGCTTCCTGACAAATACTGCTTTTTCACTCACCTCTCAGAGACCACTTAGCCATAGTCCCCGAGCTCTGTGACCACAGATTGAAAGCCATGCATTTATGGCAAAACTCTCACTTTAAGTCAGCCATGGACAGATTCCAATCAAAAATTCAGAGGTACCTAAGGAACTTGCTGGAGATGTGGTGATGCAAACTCCCAACCATCCCTGCTGGGATCCCTGGAGTCTTGCTGGGCCAGTCACTGCCTCGTTATTGTCATTAGCAGTTCTGGATGAGATAAGGTGGCAATGTCACACTGGATAATAAATCCCTCCTGTGCTGTCAACATCCTCCATTCTGCTGTTAGAAATATCTACTGCTTAGGGCTTAAAAATAGAGGGGTTTGTTGCCCGTAATGAGCCAGCATTTATTTCAAGTGATGTAAGGCTCTTTCTCTGGTAGAATTCAATCAACATCTCTTCACCTGTGCAGCTTTTTAAGATCAACACAGGCAGACCCCGTGAGCATGGAAAGGATCCAAGGCACTGGTGTCACGTAGCTCCTGTTGACTGAAAATCAACAAACCCCACATGGCTGTGGAAACGGGAGCACACGACTTCTGAGATCACTTCTTAAAAGCAGGAACTACCCTCAGTTGCTGGGCAGGGTGTTCCTTAAATTGGGAAATCTGCAGTTTCTCTGTGAATTAAGTGGTTATTACACAGCAATCCTGGCAGACTTACTGGTTTCTCAGCATGCTTGAGGAAATTTTCTCCTTAATTTGGAAATTTGAGGGTTTAAACCCTTCCAGAGTAGCTTTTTCTCATGTATTAGAGGAACCATGGTGAATGGAACAGCAGAGTCATCTGGAGTTGTAGTTCTTAAAGAGATGGCCTGAAACTGGAGAAATTCCAGTGGAAACTGCTTGATCTGGCAAACTTCTATAGCAGCACGAACCCCTGGTCAGCCACTGCAGTGTGTTAGAGGGAAGTGGGCTTGATCTTTCCTTGGATTTCCTTGTTGCTGGGTAATTCAGTGCTGGATGAAATGATTGCAGCAAAGGAACTGTTCTAAAACTGCACGGAAGCTGTGGATGTGTGCTGTAAAATCCCTGTGTGTTACATCTCTGTGCAGTGGCTCTTGCAAACAGAACAGAGGAGCACGTCAAGATCATTAATTCTCATAGAAACACAGAACTGTTTGGGTTGGAAAAGCCCTTTAAGGTCATTGAATCCAACCATGAATTGTTGCTTTCCGTACTGGAGATGTTGCATTCACAGGTGAAGGGAGATGGAGCTGGGAGAGGGGTGATGAGGGCACCAAACTCTGTTCCTGCCTTCACATCTTCTGCTTTTTGTGGTTCTTCTCAGGTGATCATTGAAAGGTACAAGGGAGAGAAGCAGCTTCCAGTTTTGGATAAGACCAAGTTCCTGGTGCCAGATCATGTCAACATGAGTGAGCTCATCAAAATTATCAGGTAGTATTGCTGGGATTCCAGTGTGAACTGATCAGCCTGGGACTGTGATGCTCTGTTAATTCCCCCCCTGGTGCACCTGGGAGGTCCAAATGGAAAATTCATCTAATGAGCACTAGGACAAATCCAGGAGAAGGTGCTTTTCCTTTTACTTTGCTGGAAAAGCCCCACTTGGAAGAGAGCTGGGCTGATAGTCTTCCAAGAGGAATAACTGGTTCCCAGAGCTGTAGGAGGGAGTGTGGGGCTGTGAATCCCTGTCTAACATGGGTCCTCCTGCCCAGGGCTCCAGCACTTCCTGCCTGGCTATTTTGGGATGCCTCCTCAGTGTTCTGCCATGGAGTCCCCCTCTGGAGCAGCTGCCTCTTCCCACCCACTGGGAAGGGGAGGTTGGGCTGGGAGCCAGAGCTCTGTGCTGCTGCTTGGGGATGCTGTTGGCATCCTTTGGGAATTAAAGTTTCCCTCAGTGACAGCACTGAGGCCTGGGAAACACCAGCTCAGGTCAGAGGGTTTCTGCCCTGGTTGCTTGCTCAGCTTACAGGAAACAAACCTCATGTGGAAGTTGTGTGGTCAGAATCTGTGGTCAGAAGTTCTGCTAGATGTGCATCTCTGCTGGCTCAGCAGCAGTGTTTGGTTAGGAAGGGTTCTCCAGTGGTAACTGGGAAGTGAGCAGCAAACCAGAGCTTGTTTTGTGTTGGTCACGCTGCAGGAGCTGGTATATGGAGGCCACAGACCATGGGAGTTGTCCAAGGTGTCCAAACAAAAACTGTCACAGGCAAATCCCAGCTCCTGCAGGAAAGGAAGATTGGGCTTTGGAGACAGGAACCAGATTGGTCAAGTCATCTAGAGTTTCTCAGAAACATGAAAGGCCTTGGGCAAAGAGGTTAACTGCAAGCTGAAGGATTTTCCCACCTTTTTTCTCTGGCTTTACTGTTAATAAATAACTTGGTACAAGCTAGACTTGGGCCTCAGCCAGCTCCAGTGATGCACAGCAAAGCCCATCCTTCCCAAACCTTGGAGAGCTGCTTTCCCTCAGCCTGTTGTCTCTGGAGTGATTAGAGCCTGGCTCTGGATAGCGTCCTGTCCAGGGCTGTGGTTGGGAGCTAAATAAATCCTTGTTTCCAGCTGCTGCTGCCCCTCAGCAGCGAGTGGAAGCAGCAGGAAGCTCTTCTGATCTGTTCTTCCTTCTTGCTTTGGTGGCAGCTCCACACTTCTGAGTTGCTATTGCTCCCTTGGTTTATCAAGTGGGAAGAGAGCTGCTCTCTGCAAACCCACTCTGCAGGAGGCAGTTTAGCAGAAACACCCATTTCCCCTGAGCTGGAAGGATCAAGGGAAATCCAGAAATCAGCAGTTTCCTGTGCCAGGCAGTCTGTGGCTCCCTGCCCTTCTCACCATGCTTCTCCTGGGAGGGAGGAGAGGGAGCAAGATGCTTCAAGGTTAAACTCAGGCTGTTCCAGAGCTGGTGACTCGAAGTGAGTTTAAAGGTTGCCCAGGTTTTGCAAGGATGCTCTGCCTTTGTTTCCCCATCTTCCCACAGATCTCTGGGTTTTCATTCCAGTGAGGAGCTGCAAGCCAAAGGTCCTGGTTGTGCCAGGGGTGCTTCTTCCCAGTCCCTCCAGTTCAATGCCCTTCTGGAGTGCAGCTTTTCCCCTGAGGGAGGGCTCTGCCAGTGGATGCACCTGCCTGGATTTAGTGGAGGAATTCAGCCCAGCTTTGAGGGACAGGGCTGGGGGGGGGGGACATGCAGGGAAAGGTGCCCTTGGCAGAGGTTGAACGAGCTGAGCTTTAAATTCTGATTCTCTGCTATGACCTTGCTGCTGTCAGTGTTGAGGACTGTCCATTGCCATCTGTCCTTTGTCCCCTCTTCCCCTCACCCCTCCCCAGGCGACGCCTGCAGCTCAACTCCAACCAGGCCTTCTTCCTGCTGGTGAACGGGCACAGCATGGTGAGCGTGTCCACGCCCATCTCCGAGGTGTACGAGAGCGAGAAGGACGAGGATGGATTCCTGTACATGGTCTACGCCTCCCAGGAGACCTTTGGAGCGCCAGCTTCCGCCTAGGACATGCCAGAGAGGCTCTAGCCTAGGATTTGGGTTGACCCTTGGCCATCACCCCCACTCTGCCCCACACACCCCCCAGGGAAAGAACCGGATGTCACCTACGCTCTCAGTCCTTAGCATAGTCTTGCTTTAGCAGGTGTCTCATCTCACCTTGCCTTGTTTGTGACTATTAAACAGTACAGACGAGCACCTCCAGCTTTGAAACCTGCCCTAATAATATTCCACACAGGCACAGTTACAGGTCTGGACCTGATGAAAGGAGCCCAATTGTGCATGTGACACTTGCAGAGAAAGGGACACTCGATTGACTTTTAACAAGCAAACAGGCACCAGGGAGGAGTAAAGTGTTTCCTGTGAGTTTGCTGGAAAATCTCCCTACGATTCCTTAAATTTTTTGGTTTTTTTAAATGGGAAGGTTTCTCATGAGAGCAAATGCATTTTAATGTTCCAGAGGGGAGCTTTTTCTTCTGCAGCTCCATCAGACTCGTGTGAGCGCTGCAGGGAGTTAAGGCAAGTGCTTGGGGTGAGCTGGGGGAGGACAACTCTTTGTGTCTCCGGTTTTTGGGCGCCGCACGCTCCGGGGCGGTGCTGGTTTCTGGAATACTCATACCAAACACCACAGCTTTATCGTAGTTTTAGGAAGTGTCTAACTGTAAAATACACACCTGGACAGGTAACACTGAAATAAACTCCAGTCTGTTACGAATCCCCAATCCCTGTGTGTTCATCTGAGCTGGCTTCCAGCGATCCATAGGATCATGCCCCTAGCTGGAGGTTGGCCGTTCCCTTGCCTGGGAACCGGGAGAAGCAGCTCAGGGCCGGGAGTCGCTGCCGAGAGTTGAACAAATGATTTGTGGCACGGCTGGAAGCTCCTGTATCCTGGCAGGGAGCAGGCTGTGCAGAGGGGAGCTCTCCCGTGGGACAAACCTGTGTTTCTCTAGTGCTGTCGAGCGAGGCGTGGCGGGATCCCCGCGGTGTCCGCGTGTCACCGGCGGCTCGGCTGTGACGGGGACAGAAGCAATACTACAGCGCCTGGCACTGCGCGGGGTGCACGCGTTGTACCTCCTCCACCTCGTACCTCCTCCACTCTTTGCATGCATCTCCTTCCCAGGACCCCCTGCCCGTTTTTTATTGTCCTTTGTGTTTTTACTCCGACGTGAACTTTTCGATGCAGCTTGTTCTCTGTTTAGTTCTGTTCGTGTAAGAACTCGTTTAACTCATAACTGACAACTGTACTTGTAATTACGACGTGATCGACTGATATTCCTGTACAAATGTTGCTTTTTTAAAATTAATACAGTGCTGATATGGATGAATTACATCCCAACTTAATTCCGGCTCGTGTGGTTATTCCTAGGCACTTTCGCAGCAAAATAATTAAAGGAATTAAAAATAATTCCCTGCTACTGCCAAGCTGGAGAAGCCCCCACACAGCTGAATCCCTTTAAAATGAAAGCCTGTACCAAGGGATTCTGTTTAACTCTTTATTTTCCATACATTAAATTTACTCAGATAAAAACATTCTAAAAATGTACAATTTAACTTTTAACAAAGTATAATAAAACATAAAAATCCCAATACCAGAATACTTGACATTTACAATTCAAAATCAAATTAGCTGAATATTAAATATTTACAAAACTATTTAAAATATTTATAAAGTTACATGCAGAATTTGTAATACTAGAAGTGATCGAAGTAAAAGAAATGGCTCAAATGGAGCAGGAATTTCCTTCATTCCTAATGGAAAGTTATGTCCAAGAGAAGCTGTTAATCTGCACTTGAAAACACACGGGATTTGCTTTCTGCTTCAGTACCAACACGGTTCTTGTGTACATCAGGAAAATTTCAGGGAACAGATGGGTAATTCCAAGGGTTTATTACAAGAGCTGTGGGGCCTCAACCAGCCAAAGTGATTCCTACTCTGACAGACGCTGCATTACGTGGATTTTTGTCCAGATTTGCCCAAATTCATCCCATTTACAGGTGTTCCAGACTAGCCCAAATCCAACGCTCTGAGGGTCCTTGTGGCACTGCCACCGCTCCACCGCAGGATTTTGGGAGGAGCAGGATATTGGGAGGAGCGTGGCTGTGCCCGGTGCCCCACCCTGGCTCATCCCAGGGTATCTGCCCGGAGCTGCCCGGCCAGGAATTGGGATTTGGGGGGATGGCCAAGCTCTGGTGCTGGACTGTTACTTGGGGAAGTCTGGTGCTTAATTTGCCAAGATTTAATGACTGTGGTATGAAAAGGTTTCACAAAAAGCTGAGTGTGACAGAGCTGGTTTGAATAAAAACCAGTTTTGATAAACTTTAGTAACACTTCAAATATAGTTTTCAATTAAAGTAGGGTGGAACCCTCTGATCAGTATCTCAGTTCCCTCTCCTCCCTCTCTCCTCTCCCTGTTAGGGTCGAGCCCAGAATATTTATTAACGCTTAATTTGCACAAGGTGAGGAGGAGTTTGCTGGAAATTCCATCCTATTTTGAGTCTTTCCATCATTGAATGGAAAATGCAGCTGGAACTGCACCACCTGCTGCTCCCTCCCCTGGGAAAGGATCCTCGCTGATTCCCCTGCAGGGAAAAGGCTGGGGATTCCCTTCCCTCTTACACTGAAAATTCACTCCCATTCCATTGTAAAATCCATCTGGAGAACTAATTATTTTTATACTTTTATACTTGTAAGACAAAGATAGGGCTAAATAACATTCTTTGAAATCTCCCATCTTTCAATGTACAAAAATAGGGTTTAAGAACTGCTTCCTTCAGGCAGGGCAGCTGGAACTCTTTACTATTCCAACCCAAGCTGCCTCGCTTTTTTTAGGGGTAAAAAGATGGATTTGTGCCTTTTAAGAACAGATAAGGATAATTTTATGGAATTAAGGTGCTCTGTTCGGACTTACCAACTTTGGTTGTTCTGGGTACAGAGTGGAGGGTGTTCACTGGCAGGTCTGAAGCCCCAGCTCACTGGGATTTGGGGAAGGCTCTGAGGTTGCTGCTGACTTTCCTCTCGGACTCTCGTGTTGCCTCCAGGTCCTTCTGGATTGGATCTTACTCCAAACCCAGCCCCAACCATTCCAAAGCACCACCCAAACGCAGCCATGAGCCACTTGAAGAAACATCAGCCTTAACTTGACACAAAGGAAACAATCCTAAAGAAAGGAATGAAACAGTTTGCTGGAAACATCAGCCTTAACTCTACACACAGGAAAGGTTCCTAAAGAAAGCTCTGGAGAAAGGAATGAAACAATTTGCTGGACAGAAGTTCAGTTTTACAGTCCTTTTGATATGATTTTTTCTGTGATGAAGATCAGACACAACCGTGCCCAGCCTTGGGCAGTAAAACAAAACATAACTGGTACAGAAATGACTTTTTTTTTTTTTTTTGCTGCTGCTGTTTTTTGCTGTTTCGAGAGGGTTTTGAACACTCACAAGTGTGTTGAAATACAGTTTCTTTAAATACAATTTTAAAATATTGTTTAAAAAAAGTGAAAAAAATAATAATAACAATAATAATAATAATAATAACAATAACACTAAGTTTGGCTTTCAGCACATGTTCCAGGCCACTGGAGAGACCCTCAAAGCTGTAAATAGTAAACATGGAACTGCATGTTTTCCTTGGGCATGATGCAGTGGGACAGACTGTTCCTACCATTGTCTCGAGCTCATTAAGGCAAAGTAAATTGCATTGTCAGTTTTCATCCCTTTAGTGTTGTAGGTCTGAAGGTTCATGGGAACACAGGGAACATCCTCAAACGCAGGCAGAGCCAACAGGGAGCGGGAACTGGGCTGGGGATACACAAATTGGGGGGTTCTTATTGCATAGCAATAAAAAGGAGCTTTTTGTTTGGTTGGTTGGTTAAACCAACCGTTCTGCAAATTCAGATTTTGGATCCCTCCCCGGGCCAGGTTTGGTTCTGCCCACCTGCATTCCTGAGGCTCTCCCAATGCTCTGATCCCATGAGGCTGAGATGCCCTTGGAGAGCCAGGGACACACGGATGGACCACAATGTTCCTTTCCTATGAGCACAGCCCAGGAAGGGCTGAGCTCCCCCCTGACACGGCCCCATCTCCTGGGGACAGCTCTGCACAGCTCCAAACCCTCCTTGCTCCCAGAGGACTTCCCAAGTCACTGCTCCACTACAATTCCTATGGATTCATCCTGGTGTAAGGAATACCTTCAAGTGTAAACAAGGCTTCAGACTTTAAAGGTGTCTCCCAAATGACAGGATGCAAATATCTCTGTCAGACACTTTTACGGAGGAGGCCTCACCCATTTAATGCCGTCAAATTCCCGGGAGGGGGAGCCATGAGGATTAGGATCTTCTTTCAACCAGACAGGACCAAAGTGTTTCAAACTAGCAGTTCGAGATGGGTTTGGCTTCCTCTCGAGTCCTAATTTAGATTTGTCACCCACAAATGATGGACTAAGTAGTTAACACCAAAGCTACTCATCTACAACCTACTGCAACGAAGGAGGCCGACAAGAAATCCTTCCAAGTCTTGATAATAATGAAGTTTTTACTACCTTTTACATGTTTGACTCCCACCACTCCTGAATCCTGCGGTAGGAGCCAAAGGGTATTTTATATAAAGTAAAGCAAAAGCTTATCAACTCTGCTGCCAGAGTTCTTAGTTTGATTTTTTTTTTTTTAGGATGGTTTAAAATTCATTTACAAAAGCAGAATAATAAGGTTTCTGTGAAAGAGACCTATATACAGTAACAGGACGTAAAGGTTTTGTGTATTACAGGAAAATATCCTTGAAGCCTTTATGACTCTGGAGTCTCTGGGACTTGGACCCTTGGAAACTAAGTTTATTCCAGTGCTGGGAAGCCAGCACTAGCTAGTAATAGGTGAGACAATGAAGCACGAGTTTGTTTCCAGAAGGAACCGAAACTGCCGTGTGTGTTCTTTTGGAAGGGAAAAGAGAGACTTTTTAGGATTTTTATTGTGGAATTAAGTCCCGTAAGCCTGCTGGTGCCAATTTGTAAAGGTTGGAACTTCTTTGCCTCTTGCACTGGTCTCAGAGTGACACTGTCTGCTAAAAGTGCAGAAAGCTTGAAGAGTTTTACATTCTTCTGTAGTGCAATCCTTAAAAATCCCAGAGATTAGTGCCTGATCACTTTTGAAAAAAAGTAGACATTTTACCTAGCCCAGGGGTGCCAAAGTCCTTCCGGCCACTCCTACCTTCCACCTCAGAACGGAGCTGCCCTGGAGTCAGGCCTTTCACCTTGGAAAGTCCAATTGTGGCAACGTTCTCCAGCCAAAAAAGTACACGGGGTGTTGTACTTCCAGCAGGAACTGCAGCTGGCCAGCTCCACATCCATCCATCCATCTGTCCATCCATCGGTCCGAGGACACGGAGTCAGGAGTTCCAACAACGAAGCTTGAATTTGGCAATCAAAACTGGGTTGGCTGCACCCCTAAGCTAGATTTTCTACCTAGTCTAATAAAGTAAAGCACCTTTGGATTAAAAAATACATTAAGCTTAACAGCAACTGGACGTGTCAGTTTTGTGGTTCGATCTCCGTCGCTCTCCATGGCTTTACAGCATCGTGGTGCCAGTGGGGGAACCTCAGTCTGTGGAGTCCAGACTTTCGGAGGGAGGGGCGTACTTGAGCCTGAACGTACCTGGGACAGGGACAGGGACACAGGGGTTACACATCAGCCACCTCCCACAGCTTCCCAAACCAACCTGCTGCTTCTCAACATGGAATGAACCGCTGGAGCTTGGGTGGAGATTTAGGGCTGGCACAAGTTTGTTCAATGGAGTCACAGAATCCCACAATGGTTTGGGTGGGAAGGGATCTTAAAGATCATCCAGTTTCAACCCTAACACCTTCAACTATCCCAGGGTGCTCCAACCTGGCCTTGGACACTGCCAGGGATCCAGGATTCCACAGCTTCTCCGGGCACCCTGTGCCAGAGCCTCCCCACCCTCACAGGGAACAGTTTCCTCCCAATATCCCATCTAATCCTGCCCTCCTTCAGCTTAAGGCCATTCCCTTGTGTCCTGTCAGTCCACATCTTTGTGAAAGGTTTGAGCGACTTGAAATGGGGATTTAATTAATGAAATTAAATCCAACATAAAAAAGACATCAGTCTGCTGAGTTTCTGAAGTTCTCCCACTCAGGAGTAACAAGGCAGCAGCTCTGCTTCCCCCTGGCCACTACCAAAACATTTGCCTCAGGAATTGGACTCAGTATTTACCCTTTTCCTGCTGTAAATTGCTGCCCAACACCTGACACTTGCAAATTTATGGTGTTCAAACTGTTGAAACCACACAGAAATGAATCCAGGTAAAGGCTACAGACAAGGCACAATGTCAAATTGAATATCAGTGCCCTTCACTCAGAGTTTGTATTTCATTTTTTAGCCCACACCACTCTCAGATTATCTCAACATAACACAAAAGAAATAAAAAGAAAAAATGGGACTAAAAAGTGCTCTTGGTAAAGTAGCATTTCTGTTATAGCTGCTTCCTGCTCGGAATTAAGGACTCAGCTCTCTCCTGGAGAAGCCTGTGCTCTTAGTGTGTAAGCAACATGTCCTATAAAGGAATTATAGCAGCAAACAGGACCTTCAGGAGGGTCTGAACAGCAATTCTTCATTTAGGTTATTGTGTTGGGCAGCAAGGGAAGAGGAACAGAGATTTCAGTTTCTAAAATTCCAGGGGAACTTGCAATTATGACTGAAGCTGATCTGGCTGACAAGGCAGAAGCAGCAACAGCAATTCTGCTGCAACCTGTCCACAGCAGCTCCCTCCCTTCCTTGATGTTTCATCCCTCCCTAAAAACCCATGCCAACCCCACAGAACACCTGGGGCCTTGCCTGGGTCCTAATGGAGCTGCCTAAAATTTGCCAATAGCTCAGACCATCAACTTCTAATAGCAAAATATTTTCACAAGCCAGAGACTCCGAGCTGCCACCAGACCCCAGGGGCAGGGCTCAAGGCCACACTCTGTGTCCCCCCAGCCTTTACCTTGCCGATTGAAATCCATGGGCGGCTGTTTGCAGTCCTGAGCTCTGTGCCCGCTGGCCCCGCAGTTGTAACAGGAGAGGTTCCCGTTCTTTTTGTGGCTCGAGCCGTTGCCGTTGCCCATCATTCCCTGTGCCTGGTACACCCCAGCTGTGCCCATGAAGTTCTGCATGGGGGGCACGGCGAAGGTGGACTGTCCGGCCATGACAGAGTCGGGGGCCAGGCCGCTGTTGTAGGCCGTGTGCACCACGGGGAACGTGGTGCTGCTGTTGTACTGCTGCGTGTTGATGTAGCCGTTGCTACACAGGGGGTTGAAGGGCAGGAAAGGAAAAGTAAACATGGAAGGTCCTGAAAAGGGGTGCTGGAAATAGTTGGCGTAGCTGACAGTCATGCCGCTGGAGCCGCAGTTGCCGCTGCAGCCGCAGGAGCTGCACACCATGCAGCCGGGCGGCTGCGGCGGCGGCTGCTGGTGGTGATGGTGGTGGTGGTTCTGGTTGGGGACGGGGACGCTGCCGGCCGAGCCGCTGCTGCTGCTGCTGCTGCTACTGCTGCTGCTGTAGAAGTTGTTGTCGGCGCCGGAGGAGAGCGTGGGGCTGGAGCTGGGCGCGGGGCAGCTGGGCAGGTTGGCCATGGTGGTGAAGGACGGGGACGGGTGGCTGCTGGAGGAGGCCGCGTTGCTGTTGGCGCAGAAGCTGCCCTGCATGGGCGCCACGGGCACGCTGCTCATGGCAGAAAAGGCAACTTTGGTGTTGGCTGTGTACAGAGCAGTCCGGGGGTTGATTATTGCAGGGGACACCGTTATTTGCATATTACTGGAGCAGGAAGTCTGTCCGGCCATGGCGGAGTCGGTGGGAAGAGACGACGACACCAGGAGCTTGATGGGCGGACGAGCCACGTGGAAGACTGTGCTGGACGTCACCGTGGCAGCGGTGCTCGTCTCCACTATGAGCCCTGGCTGCTGGGCTGGTTTGATCACTCTGTCCAGAGTGGAAGCGTGGACGACTTTGGTCCGAGGCCCAAAGTTCATGGTGGACGTGGGGGAGCTGCTCTCGGCACCCCCCGACAGCACCTGCAAGGGCTGGTGCGGAGAGGACGCAGACATGACATCCACCACGGCGTTCCCAAAGCCCTTCTCCATCTTTATGCTGCCCCTGGAGCCGGGGGACACTTTATTTCTTTCTTCCAAAGACAAGAGGGAGTGCACAGAGGACGAGAGCAGCTTCATGTCTGCAGAGCCGCGCTCTGGTTTGTGCACGGAGCCCAGCATGCGGATGGGGGCGATGTGAGAGGGGCTTGGGGACAGCATCTGCATGGGCAGCGCGTGGTGGCCGGCAGGGCCCGAGCCGGCGTCGTTCTGCACGGGCAGCACCTGGGCCGTGGGCCTGGCAGAGCTCGAGGGGAAATGGTTCAGCAGCATCACCGGTTTCTCCTTGTCCGAGGCGTCCAGGTGCAGCTCCAGGCCTGGGGAGAGAGGAGCGGTGAGGGCAGCCCTGGGCACGGCGGGGGGCACGGCTGGGGGGCTCTGCTTACGTCTCTCGTTCTCCTCGGCGCTGTCCGAGCTCTCCTCCCGTGTCTGGATCCCCATGGGGCTGGAGCTGGAGCTGGAGTACTCGGAGGAGCTGCCCTCCCGGGGCAGGGGGTGGCCTGGCTGGTCCACATCCACTCGCAGCTCTGCAGGGACAGGGGTGGGGACATGGGGGTGACGCTCACAGCACCTCAGGACACCAACACAGCCATGCTCAGGATTTACTGGGATGCATCAGAGGTGCAACAGCCTGACCAGAGCAGCTCCCATTCCCACCATGGAGAAGAAATCACTTTTTATTGCCCCAATAAGCACCAAAATCAGACTTTTTCCTTGCTCCCTATGAAGCCAATTGGAAGATGAAGCTTGGGGTGGAAGCAGCAGAGGAATGAGCTGAGCCTTGTACAGGCACAGCTGGGCACAGCAGTGTCCCCTGCTCCCCTTACCTGCAGCATGGTTGCCCCGGATGCTCTGGATGGGCCCCACGTGGGAAGTGGGGGGAACCCTGGCCACCCCACTGCTGGTCACTGGGGAAGGTGTGGAGGGGTTTAGGCACCGTTTCTCTGATTTCTCCCTACAGGGAGATGGAGAGAAGCATGAAGAGACAGAAACCGACTAAAACACAACCACAAATAAATCCATTTGTGAATGAACCCAAAGCAGACAAAGCCCATTGAACAATCCACTGATGCTGTGCTCATTTCAAATGGAAACACTTGGAAATCACATCAGTGCTGACCATAACTGCCAGCAGTTAGGGTTGGACTATTTGCCATCTGATTACAACATTAATGCTCTTATTCATCCAGGGTAAAACATCACCAAACCCTGACTAAACTCTCAAATTCTATCACATATTCAGTCAGCACAACCCAAACCCAGCCCTGCACACCAAACCCAACACCAAACCCAAAGAGAAAACAAACACAGTCCCAAGTTTTCCTTTTCCAAACAAACTCTGGAAAAACTCAGACTGCTGAAAAAAGCTGCCAAGGAGCTCTGACAAATGGGCACGGATCTGGATTTCTAATTTTTTTTTAATGAACAGCAGTAGCTGCAGAATAAACACTCCCCTGTAAGTGGAGATGCAAAAACCAGGACAATCTGTTGCGTCAGTGTCCCCAAAGGGCTGTCACAGCTGCTTGGGGGTCACTAAGGCAGCTCCCAAAGTAGCTGTGCTCCATCCACATGGATTGGGGCCAAAAAATTGTCACTTCCTAGGAAAAAAAAAAGGCCTGACTTTGGGTGTGCATCCCCTGGGCTTGCAAATCTTACAGCTCCCATCGATGCCAAGTCGGTGGGAAGCCCAAAATCTTCGCAATAAAATGAGACGAGTTTAAAAACAATAAACACAAGATGTATATTTTGTAGATTGAAAAATTTGGTATCCTTGTCACAACCCTGAACAGGCAGCAGTAAACCAGAAAGTCCTAAATATTGTTTAATAACAGAGATAATAATAATCCACATCTCCAGGTGGGAATCATGGTAGGTTTGTGGTCTGGGAAACAAAAACCAATGTAAAACTTGCAATTTTTGACCTTAAAAAAAGCTCCCCCAGCCCTCACTTACTTCTCCAGCTCTAGTTGGGTCTTGAGCTTCTTCTTTGCTCCCATGGTGAGGGACTCAAACTTATTCAGATCTTCCTCAGTAAGACTCAGAAACTTGGAAAGCAAAAATATGTTTAGTTTTATAACCTGAAATATTCTTATTCCCATTTTCAGTAAGGAGAAATTCTAAAAGGTAACTTTAAAATCATTTTTAAATTCAAAGAAACCCTTTACTCCAGTTTTCAATTATAGTGTAAAAGGAAAGTGTGGGGGACTGGCATGAAAGAAAGAACACCTGTAGATTTAATTTAATTAGGAGTGTGCTTGTATTAACCAGCAACAATAAAGATGAAATAACTCGTGTACATATTAAAATAGAGTTAAATTAAAATAGAACTTGGTGCTATCAGTGAATTTAAGGATCTTAGAAAATCATTCCAGTTTTCCCAGTGTACCATTTATGAGAGGAGTGCAGTGGAAAATATACTCCAGTAGTAAATTTTATCATAAAATATAGATATAGATGAAGACATTTATGTTATAATATAATTAAAATGAAAGCCAGTGAAGTATGCATGATAATAATTGCTTTTTTAAAACATACTGGAATATAGAGTTTTACTATTTTATTAAAGAAAAAAAAATTCCCAGTGTATTTCCCTTCATGTAATGAAGAAAATTAAATCAGAAGACTCTGGTAAGAGATTGAAATTAAATCCATAAAATATTCCATAACCAGAACAAAGCTCAGCCCAAGCCCTCCTTCCACTGGAGGGCGTTCCAGGTCAAAAGACAGAGGATAAGGAATCTCCCAATGGAGCTGGGAAAAAGCTCTAAAACCTTGTTTAGATCAAATCCAGCACACACAGGTGTTATTTGGGATTCTTACAGTGCAAAGAAATACGAGATGAGTTTCCCACAGCAATTTCTACAGGAAACTCATGTTCATATTCATGTTCTACACTCACTCATGTTCATATTCACGTTCTACACTCACTCATGTTCATACTCATGCCACGAGTCTCTGAAAATCTAATTTTTAAAACGAGGATAACCAAATATTTTGGGAGGAAAATCAACCAAGAAGCAGAAATAAAGAGAAATGAACATATTTAGGTATCTACTGCACACAAAGGGATGTCCAGGGAGCCAAGCAGAGCTCCTAAGGCAGAATCCAAGCTGGATCTCCAAGCATTCCATGAGGAAGCCTGGGAGAGGCAGCAGCTGTTGGACAGCCCCGAACACAACGCAGAGTGAAAACAGCAAGGAGCTTTTCATCAGTTCATTACTGCTTTCAGAAAGTGAAAACCTCCCCAGCACATGCCAGAAACTTGTGTGATCCTCAGTGCAGATGTTCCCAGCCTGGAGAACACAGGGATAATTTAAAATCTGGCTGCTTTCCCCCATTTCCTGCCCTACCTTCTCCATAGTGAGCTGTTTGAAGACAGGGTAATACTTGTGCAAGCGCAGCTTCCTGAGCCAGTCGAGGATCCCGTTTTGCTCCTGTGTCTGAGGGGTCTGAGGGCTGGAAGACATCAGCATGGAGGGGGAGGAGGTTTCCATCTGGGAGCGATAGCCCAGCGAGGAGCCGGCGCCTCCGGAGTGGGAGCAGTGGGGCAGAGACACGGGAGCAGCAGCCGAGTGCTGGACGTGGTTCTGGGAGGACTGGATTCCAGCCACCCCACAGATAGGTCTGGAAAATGGGAACAGGGTTGGGTTTAGCACCTTGGATAAAAGCTGTGTCACCCAGAGTTCAGCTCTGTGCCCACAGAAATTTGGATTCTGGGAAGAACTGCCCCGCTGGATCCGAGCGACGGATTTGCCCTGTTGCACAGCTCAGTAAAACAGGGCAGCTCTGGCAAAGGGTGAAGCTGATCTTCACCTTAAACAGAATTTTCCTTCAATAATTTCCTTCAATAATCACAGATATTAAATATGCTGCTGCCTCTCTTTGATTTCAAAAAGGTTCCGAGAGAACGGCCGTGCTGCAGCTTTGCGTTCTAAAAGGAAGCCCAAATATAATCCAATGGAAATTTTTCATCTTTCCATATGGAAGTGGCAAAAAGAAGCCACAATATTGGCTCCTTGGAGGGGGTCTGGGTTTTGTAGGAGGACATGAAAATGGCCTTTTAAGAGAATGAGTTGTAAACAAGATAAATGTTTCACCTTCCAGATGTTCCCAGCGTAGTTCCTACTTTATAAAGGGAGGGGTTGCCAGGATCTGGAAACAGAGAACAGAGTCACAAATGGCATCAGTTTAGGAAATGCACACCAGCACAAAAAATAATTTTTAAACTTTATTTCAACTCACTTGAGCTCTGAAGTTGCTGTGAGGGAGATGAAGTGCTGAAGAACTTCCTGACGTGGTCGTTTTTCACCACATGGGAAGGGAACGGGGCCAGGTACCTGCAGCAAACAAAGCCCCTGCTCTGTTAGAGCCTCCCAAATCCATCAGGATTGCACTCTGGACAGCACAGTTGGAAGTGAGATTGGAAATTTGAAAGCTGAAAACACACCATGCAATTCTGAACTCTGGAAGTTTATGGATATTCTTATCCTCAATACCAAAACCTGTTATCCCTGGGTTGTTTTCACCCTAGTGAGTGTTTCAGCAAAGATGCCTCATTTAGGAACCCTGAACATTTCTAAGGCGGAAAATGTTCAAATGTAAACTCAAAAATTGCATTTCAAATGCAGGAACCTGAGTAATATAAAATAGAGATGGATCTGTTATTGAATTTCCTCCTCTTGGAGATAAACAGCAGATGCAGAGTCTGGCAGTTTAGGGAAAAACTTCTGTCACGTTTTCCCTGTGCCTCTTTTAAGGGAAAAGAGCCCTGACAGCAGCATTCCAGTGCCTGTGGGAAGGCTGAGAGGGACTGGGGACAAGGGATGGAGTGACAGGACAAGTAGAGATGGCATTGAGCTGGAAGAGGGTGGATTTAGATGGGATATTGGGGAGAAATCCCTCCCTGTGAAGGTGGGGAGGCTGTGGCACAGGGTGCCCAGAGAAGCTGTGGAATTCTGGATCCCTGGAAGTGTCCAAGGCCAGGCTTGGAGCAGCCTGGGATAGTGGAAGGTGGAATGGGATGAGCTTTGAGGTGCCTTCAACTCAAACCACTCTGGGCTTCCACAAAAAAACCACCAATCTCCCAAAACTTTGCACCTCCACACACCCAGAGGTGCTTCCCAGCTGGAAACCTCAGAATTCCTTCCTGAATTTCACAGCTCAGGGCAGCTCCTTCCCTCTCCAGAGCTGCAGCTGAGCTCTGCCAGGGCAGGTTGCTGCCCCATTAACCCAGATTTGGAGAGGCTGTTGTTCCTAAACAGCAGCCACACACATTCCCTGCAGCCTCCCAAGCTCTCCTTGGAGCACAGCGAGGGAATGGGAATGATGTTTGCCATGAAAAACAACCCAGGCAGGCACCTGCTGGCTGCTGCCTATGGAAAACCAGAATGGCTGAGGGAAAATAAGTGTAAAGAAGCAGCTCTAATAAAGTTAATTAATATTTTAAAGTGTCGTTTAATTTTATGATAATATCATATTAGGATCAGAATAATATTAATATTACAATAATCTCATTTTGTATAGTACAGACAGTAGCAGCTGAAAGTAATTTCAGTCCTTCCAATTTTCCTAGGAAAATCTTATTTAGGAAGAGAAACCTGATGTGATCTGCCACAGATTATGATATTTAAAATACTGGTTGATATTAAATAATGGCCAGGTATTCGTGATCATTTAAGGAGGTACAAGCTAAGGCTTCCAAAGTTTCTTAGCTTTTACAGGCTTTCAAAAATATAATCATTTAATAATATCTAAATACATACCCAACTTTAAAAAATTAAAGCAAAATAAACACCACAACAACCTAAAACAACTCAGACAGTAAGAACTCTGTGAAAGGATAAAAAAAAACCTCCCCACAAGCCATTCCTCAATACAGATGGGTAAATATTCAGGCTTCTATTTTTTCCTGAGTTTTGAGTGATTGTTTTAAGCAATTCTGGTTATTTTTGAGTCCAAAACAAACTTCTGCAAAGCCAGTGATCCTCTATTTGTTCTTCACAAGGACTGAGGAAATATCAATTCTCCAGGAAGTTTAATACAGAATATTATTACCATCTGTATTTCTGAAGCAAGAATTCCTGAAAAATTGTTATGCACTGGAATTAATGGAACATCAAGGAAAAAAAAAAAAAAAAGCTTAGGATCAGGCTCTAATTTCTTCTCAGTAATTTAGAATATGGAGATAATATTTCTATTTCCTGTTTTTTTCTTTTTCTTGGTGAAAGAAGCCAATGCCAAGATTAAAAACCCAATAAAATCCCAGCGTACCTCAGGTCTGATTCCAGGTCCATGTGGTTCCGTTCCAGGTAAAATGAATCTGGACCAGCTAAGCAGGGAATGAATTTCTCCAAGTTTTCTTCTGGATACAGCTGAGATAGCTGAAGGGGGAGGATATTACAAATAAAAAGTGCAAAGAAGTCTTGTTATTTCTGTGAGATACAAGCCACAGCCAGTTATAAATCAAATATTTCATGAAATTCAATCTGAATTATGTTGGCACATTCTGAAAAGTATCACTGAAGAAAATTAGAGAGATGAACAAAACATTTTTTTTTTCATTTTCAAAGTGTTTTTCTTATCATCTTTACCTTTGAAATAAATTCAGTCACTTCAGCAGAAGATTTGGTTACCAACGTCACCGAAGAATCCGACCACAGGACCTTGGGGAGGAGCAAGAAAGATTTGCTTTAGTAATTAATTTAATTTGCTTCCTCAAAAGTCAGTAATTGGTATCAACTGTCCCTCACAGATGCTGTGATGGGTGACACCAATAAGGAAACACATTTTTTATGGACAAGGACAAAATTGCTGCCCAATTCTTGCTGTTTTTACACTTCCCAAGTGCTCTGGATGCTTGGAAAAGCCCCTCAGAGTTTACACACTGCAGCCATCCA
This sequence comes from Eopsaltria australis, assembly GCA_034509425.1. Taxonomy (NCBI): domain Eukaryota; kingdom Metazoa; phylum Chordata; class Aves; order Passeriformes; family Petroicidae; genus Eopsaltria; species Eopsaltria australis. Next base: position 1,266,080 of record JAVTVJ010000403.1, read on the forward strand.
GAGTTAAGCAACCAACCACGCAGTAATGGAATTTTTTCCCCTCATTATTGTTAAAGAAAACAGCTGGTTTGTAGGATCTGCTTTCCAACAGGAATCATCCCCCCACACAAGGCTGCCTATTGCTAATTAATCAACTCCATATGCCAGGAGAAATTGGGGATGGCAGAAAAAACCCAGGCAAACCCTTCCCAAGTAAACCTGCAGCTCCTGCTCCAGACTCCATCTTGTCCATGCCATAAGAAAGGGAATATTCAGAATTTCCTCCCACGCAAACAAGTCACGACATCCTTGGGTATTGAAGCATTTACTGCTTGAGAGATGAAGTTTAACCGAGCCAGAAATCAGCATTTCTTGGCATGAGGAATATCAGTGTGAGACAGGCCAGGGATGAATCCCTGTGGATCCAAAATATCCACTGGAGGCATCTGGATCCATAGGGGAAGGGGCTGGGTGCATGTCTGGGGATCACACAGCAGCCTCTCACATGACATTAGTTTCAATGACAACTCAAAACATACACAAAGTTTTTCCAGCCATCCTAAAAGCTGCCAAAAAGAGTGGGGAGAGGAGAGGATTTCAAAATATATTACATAAGGGAGGAATTTCCTCTCGGCAGAGCTGTTACACAAAAAAAAGGGGGCAAAAAAAAAGAGAAGACAGAACAACTTGAGCAGCTTTACCAAGGGTTTTTATGCTTTTTTTTTGTTTGTTTGTTTTAAAGTTTGTGGTAAATAAATATTTTTTAAAATTCATCCGGAATTTCAGAAAATACAGGAAATATCCTCTTTTTTCCTAGTTCTGTAATAACCAAACAATTGTCATGACTTCTGTTTTAACTTGAATTTTCAATGCTTATAAAACAAGAATGTGAACTGTAAACGGGGGGAACAATAGCACTGCAAACACTAAACTGCTCCATCCATTGACCTGCTATACCCAAGCTCCTGAAGAGAACAAAAACATTCCAAAATTGGGTTTTTAACTCAGCAAACAGCAATTTATCAGCTCAGCTGAAGTCTCTGCTCTTCCTTCACTTCAAGCTGTTGAGGCAAACACTGGGTACAGTAATTTCTGTTATTTATAGAAAAATTTGTAATAGGAAAAGAAGTTTCACGAGATCTTAATTGGAGTGGAGACAACTGCAGGCTTCATACAGAGTTTGAAAAGCCCTTGGAAAAATCCTGCATGTGATCGATGACATTTGGAACAATGGGGGATTCAGGAAATTTGGGACATTCTCCATGAATCCCATCCTGCAGAGGTTCGTGCTGCCAACACCCCAACAGATGCTGAGCTGATGCTCTGCCCTGCCTGAGAGTTTTAAGGAATAACCTGGTGAAAGTTGTGGATAATTGGGATTCTCCTGCCTGGTTCCTTTTGGCTTCTCCTTTTCTCACCCCCTTTGGCTCATTAAACAAACCAGAGATGTTTTCTGAGCTGTGCATCCCAAATTTTGGAATACTTCGTCCAAGCTGGGGGAAAAGCAGTTTGGCAGCTCCTCAGCAGCACCCAGAGCCATCCCTGCATTCCCCCAGGGTTTCATGGGATAAACTCATCCCTCCACAGGAACTGGCAGCGGACCCCAAGCCCCAGAGGCTGCGTCAGTGCAGGGGGAGGGCACTGCTGCTGCTGGTGTGTGGCGAACCACACTCATTCCACAGCCCTGCTCTCACTTCCACCCGCAGCCAGGCTGCCCTCAGCTCACAGACAGCGGTTCCTGTCCTGCCTTTCCTGCTGGATTAACATCCCCGGTGCTGGGAAGGGTTTTTATCCCCTTTGGAAACTCTTTCAGACCGTTGTGAAAGCCCCTTTCCAGTCAATCCCCCCAATTCTTGCTCCACAGGGTTTTTCTCAAGCCCTGAAGAATTTCCAAAGCTTTCCTGTACTCTCCAACCTTTTGGAACCATAACCCACAGGCTCCCTCCTCCCTGCCTCCTTCCAGCAGCTGTGCCCTCAGAGCCCACACTGTCCTTTGTCCAGATTAAGACTTCAATTCTCTCTGGCTTCTGCATTCCAGCAGAACAATGGACATGGATATGGATAACCATGCTGTAAGTGTGGCATCATATTTCCCCCCAAAAAAAACACTTTGCCAGAACTTCCTGCATTAAAATGACTTCTTTTTTTTTTTTTTTGCCAGTCCCCACCTACCAACCTCTGCATCATTAATGACTTTCAAATCATTGATTAAAAACTATCAATCCCATAGGAGCTCTGCTACACCAATTTTTGGGACCCAACAATAAAGTCTGAATATCTTTTTAACTCCTCCTTAAGCATTATCCTCCCTTCTATCATAGGAAAGGAAACCCAAACTTACCTCAAAGGAATACTCAACATTTCTTTCATTCTTCTTGTGTGCCAGTCCCTTTAATTCCACTTTTTCAACACTCACTATGGAAAAACAAAGAGAGAAGAAGAATGAGGAGGGTATTCCTAAATAGAGGCAGAAGTGATGACTTTTGGGAAGCGCCAGGCCTTGATGTGAGAGCATCCCATGACCTGTGGAGGTGCTCCAGGTGCCCAGTTCCAACTTCCTCCCTCAGGAATGTTGGTGCCACCACTCCATGCTGTTTTCACCTCCAGCCTTGGGAAAGCTTCATTCCAAACAGTTTCAACCCAAAGAATCCACTCCATTTAAAGCTCTTTATTTCCTCCTGGCCTTATCACCCCACTCATCGCTGTAATAACACACCACACACACATGGAATTATCTTAATAACATCAAGGAATAAACACCATCCCTCCCAGGGAAACTGGAATGAGGAAAAATTCAGCTCTAAAGATGTTTGTGCCTGTCTTTGCATGGAGAGAATGAACATTCCTGCTCTGATCCTCACAACTGTTCCTCCTCCATGGAATTCCCAATCACAATTACATCAACCCCTGGGCTTATGAATAATGGCAATTCATTACTTACAGCTTTCTCCTGCACATTCTGCTTTTTGGAGAGGTTTGTTCCTTTCAAAAGATTTCACTGGGTTCCTCTCACGCTTCTGAAATCATTTTGTGCCACATGCTGGGCACCACAGGGACAAATCTGCTCACCAGACATTGCTGAGCCATCCAGACAATGTTTAGTGGCATGAAGGTTTGAACATGAAGATTTGAACACGCAGAAGGTTAATTTAAAAAAAAAAATCTACCTCAGAGAATTCAGGGCCCCCTGGGTTGTGATCACAGCTCGAATACACTGAATATTGATTGGAACTGTGAGTACTACAGGATTATAATGAGAAAGAATGTGTAAAATGGGGATTGAGAGGGGGAATGTGGTGAAGCAGCTGAAGGATGAGCAAATAACTTGCAGAAATCCTGGTGTCAACTGCTGCAACATCTGGTTTTGAAAAACACAGCCAGTGTTACGCAACATTTGTTGTTTATAGCAAACCCAGCATCACTTTCCTGCAACTGTTCTTATCATTTGGCATTTCTAAAGGATTCAAATCCCGTCTCTTCCAGTCATTCATTTTTCATCTCCAGCAATTCCAGCAGAATTGGATTACCCAGAGACATAAAATCAAGCTATTCCTGTTTCACTCTGTGGGTTAATAACAAACCTTAAATCACTCCTGGATTTTGTGGTGCTGGCAGTGCCACAACCTCTTCCTGCTCAACGTCTGGCCTGAACTTGCCCAGTGAATAAAATCCACTGCAGTGAATTTATCCATGGAAAATGACTGCAATTAGAAAATTAGACCTTTAGGTAAAGATTTTTGCACTGATCTTGTAAGATCAGGTCTGTTCTAGAGCAGGAAATACAGCTCAGTGGCTTTAGGGACAACCAAGAGGATAATTCCTAATATTACACAAAGAGCTCCACGAATTTTCTCCCAGCTTGCAAACACCATGAAAAATATCACCTGCCTGAAGAAATCTTGTTTCATTTATCAAGTTGTATGTTTTTGTTGTGTGGCCTCTCACCTACTCCTTGTGTTGTTTAACTTCTGGTTGGTTTTATTAAAATAACCTTCCTAAACCTACCCTGAAGCTTAACTTTGTTCAATCAGTGATACAAAACTCCAGAAGAAAAGGTGCCATCCACCAAGCACAAGGGAAAAAAAAAAAAAGGGGGATTTTTATTTACTGCTTTTACTCTCAAAAGCCCAAAGAGCTGACTCTGTTCAGTATCCAATAAATGAGTCCAAGAGCAGAAAAACCTTTGTACAGAATTAAGGACACATGATACTGATGGCTTTTCAGGATGCTGAATTCAGCAAAACTCCAACCTCCCAACCCAGGGGATACAAAAACGTAAAGTTTCTAATTCAGGAGATTCCCAGAGTGTATTTGCACTGGCAAAGGGGCACATGAGGCTTTGAGACATGGAGATTTATCCATAAATATCTGGGAAATTCCAGCAGGGAAGTGGAACAGCTGGATGAGATCCCCCAGGAAAGGGAGAGAGGTTGGAGAAGCTCAGAGCTCCAGGAGAAGCTCCAGCAAGGCTGTGGCACCCTCTGCAATCCCAGTATCTTCTGGCATCATCCCTTAGGGGTTATTTTAATTATTATTAATTATTATTATTTGTTGCTTTCTTTAAACACAAGAGAAGCATTTTCCATGCACTTCTGAAGTACATTTTGTGGTATCCAGCATGGAAGGCTGGGTGTGGAACACTCAGCCAGGAATCACAGCCAGGACAGGAGCGACGTCATCTCGTCTCCTTTTCAAACGCTGCCTCCCACCCCTTCCACAACACCCAGGGAAAACACATCCAGGCAGCTTGAAGACATTTTATTCAGCTCTGTTTTCCTGCTCCAGCCCAGGATTTTCACCCTTCGGCTGATATTGGAGCATTTCTCATCTGCTCGGTTCAGTGCTGCTGTGAAGGGACACATTCCCTCCCTCTGCTCACGACCAGGTGTTAAAGCCTCTGGATTTCTGGCCTCCCCCTCCAAAAAAGCAGGAGCTTGGATCTCCTTCTCTTCCCAAAATGTCAGCAGCTACTCAAAGCAAAAGGCCAATTCCAACCCTTTAGGATTTGCCATTCCTGGCTGGTCAAGGTCAGGGTAAAACCTGCACTGGGTGTGGGCAAGGGCAGAAGGGACATTTTGGAAGCCACCTCGATATCCCACTGGATATTGATCTTTTAATAATTCCCTCTTTACAACTTCCAGATCCATCCTAATAAAAGGATTTGATAGATCAGTGCCTCAATCCAAACTGCCAATTTTGTGCTCCTCCTGAAAAAGTAAAGGAATTCAAGATAAAGCAGGAGTGTTGATTGTGGCCCAGCCCTTTTCCATAATATCCAATATTTCACCACTCCAGACCTAGCGAGAGGATTTCTTCGATTAAATCCCTGGATTCAGGCTCAGTTTGTGTGGGATGGAAACGCCACTCTCCAGGTGGCAAAATCTGAGCCTCCTGAATCTGGGTTGAACATCTTGGTTTGTAGGACTTGACCAAAACCAGCAGAAAGTCTGGGATAAAAATCTGAAGTAATATCCTTTCTATAGGAGGCTGTAATCATAAATGATGCCTCTGGATTAAAAGATTTATTAAATTTTCATTCATGAAGTTGTGCATTCATAGAAAGAAGCATCAGAAAGCACCAGAAACACAAGAACTGCAACTGAGTTTGTGCTGAAAAAGTGGAACAAAAGGGAACTCATAAAATCCTTTCCACATCCCTGTTTACACAGGAGTGGGAAGAAATGCAGCACCACCACATTCACACGGCATCTCCTCTTGGTGCTGAAAAAAATGCTTCCAAAGCAGCATTACCCAATTCCTGCTGGCCCTAAGATGCCAAAATCTGGCAACAAAATCCCACAGAGGCTCCCCACAAACCCAGCAGGATTTATATTCCCATACATACAGGCAGGAGGGAAGGGAAATCGAAAAAAGAGTTTATTTGCTACATGCAAAGCACATTCACAGCAACAAAAGACCAGAAATTAAAGGGGCTTGTGGGGTTTTGTTTGGGTTTTTAGACTGCTTAGAAGTAACAGCTTAAGAAAGTTTTTTCTGGCTGTACTGCAGAAAACTTCCTGCTTTCACTTTTCAAATCTTTCTAAAGCTTTTTATCCAGGCTACGACAGGGAATGAAAATATTCAGGATACCCTCTTGTTCCCAGCACACACACACTGATCCTCTTCTGCACAAACACACAAGGATGAAGTTTCCTCATCACTAAATTTCATTTCCCTGTCTCCTACTTCTCAAAACTGAAATTATCCTTTCAATGGAATACTGGAGGTCTGAGGAAAACCTGCAGAATCAAATATTAGGGTTTGAGTCTGTAGGATGAGATCTAAATATCATCAGCAGCTTTAGGGTGCCAAGAACTTGGTGTTGGTGCTACCTCAGGATCATTTGGGTTGGAAAAGAGCTCCAAGGTCATCAAATCCAACCTGTGACCAATCCCCAGGTCATCACCAGCCCAGAGCACTGAGTGCCACATCCAGGAACTCCTTGGACACCTCCAGGGATGGGGACAATGTCCCAGGAGCTCAGATCAGGTCAGACTCATGTTTATTTACTAAAACTCCTTTAACAAACCCCAGAATGATAACATTATCTTCTAATAGTTTTGTCACTGAAGAGCTGGCACTGCTGAGCTGTCCCTGAGATGATTTCACAGGAAGATTTCCATGGAAGAGCATCCCAAAACCTCACTTCAAACTTCCAACCTTGCACCCAGCAGGCTCTGACCCCTAAAATCTGGAGAGGATGACACTGAAACCATTCAACTTGAACTCTGCTCTATTCCACAAGCAGCAAAACACACCTTGGCGTGATCCATGACACATTAACTCCTGCACAAACCATTCCTCCCCAGAGATATCTCATCTGCATCAGCTGATGGGCCAGAGTCCAGCTGCAGGAGAACACGAGGTGCTCTCTGCTGTGGGAGCACTGCAGGTACAGAAAGTGCTGCTGGGGAGGCAAAGAACATCAAATACTCTTGAGTGTAACTGCAGCAAACAATTAAAAGGTGTAATTAACTTCATTGATGAGCCATGAGCTTGCCTATAGAGACAGCAGAGGGGAAAATGCTCCCACACAACAGCATCGAGAAGGGTTTCAAATATTCCCTTAAAAGGGAGGGAAAACAGGCAAAGAAACAAATGTTTCTTTTTGAAAATGGTGATGTTTTGCTACTTCTAGAAAAGTCAAGTTACGAAAGGATGGAGCAACTCTCTCTGCAGTTCATTGCATTGAGCTGTACTGTGAAAATGACCTTTCATTATTATATTAGTGAGAAGTGAAATCTCAGACCTCTCCAGAAGGATAATTTATAAAGCTATGAACCTGTTTTCACACCCTGCAGTGGTTATGGATGGAGAAAACACCACGTGAAGAGGCCTAATTGTGACACTGAAGTGATCCCGAATACTTCCTGCAAATATAAAGCTGCTGCTTGCTAAGAAATACTCAAATGGAATGTTTAGATTGAAAAAAATAAATATTGAAATTTAAAATTATTGAAGTTCTACCAAAAAAAGGAAGATACAACTGGAGTTGGACTCATCTGGATCCTGCTCAGGCTCCTAACAGGATCCACCATCCAGTTTTCTGCTGGTATCCCTTAAAACTAAAAGTGGATGAACAGACAACAGATTTTCCATGGAAAAGGAAAGTGCGACTGGGAAAAAACTTGTGAGCAAACAGAACGGTTTTACTAGTTAGCAAGGAAGTCTTCTGGCTGGCTGCTCCTCCACAGGAAAACCCTGGAAATTCAAGTTTCATGGACATAATGAAAAATTGCTGTCAGCAGAGGAAAAGCTCTCAGAACTGGCATCTTCCAGTGTGAAAAATAAGGGTTTTTCCAACGTACAGGATATTTAAGATCCAAACCTACACATCCCTCTACCATGAGTTCAGGTGACAAATCAATGCTGCTTTAACTGAAGAGCAAGGCTGGAGCCTATGAAGTGCAATATTCCACAGGAAATAATTACACAGCTTTTTAAAAAAAAACCATGAGCTGAGTTTTGGCAGCCCAGAGGAAGCAACAACACGCTGGGATTGTATCCCTCACCCCAATCAAACCAGGAGTTTTCAAGTCCCTGCTATTTCTTCATTTTGGCTGATTTAAGCTGCCAACTAAGTGACCTTCTTATGTTTCTCCAAAACAGATATTAAAAAAAAAAAAAAAAAAGCCTGTATATGTCAGCTTTTAACTGAATTCATGCATTTTTGGAGTAATCCTGAATGATCCTGTCAGCACTTCAGCCAACCACAAAACTCAATCAGCCTAAAGATGGGTTGTGCAACTTCCCTGGGTTCAAAATATTCACTAAACCCCAAAGTGCCCGTGCTGGAGGCTGGAGAAAACTCCTATCTGGACAGGAAAATGTAAAACCCTGAAGAATCACTCAGCTGCTCTGAAAAATATTGAGACATGGCTTCAAACAGTGTTTTGAAGGGTTTTCCTCCCAAATCCTTGAGGCCAGGAGCACTTTGCATCCCTGCTCCCTCCTGCCATGGCCACTGAGCACACAACTGCCTGATGAGTTGCCTTTTTTTTTTCTTTTCTGAGGCCAGAAAAAGCTTTTGCAGAATAAATTACCCAGAAAGGGCTGCTGGATTGGCTGGAATTGTGAAACAGCTCCCAAATCTGAGCACCAACACCTGGCACTGAGCAGGTGCTGGGCCTGGGAGCATCCACCAGGATCTGCTGCTGAAACGTGGAATGGTGCTCTGGGTGGAAAAAATTATGGGATAGAGCCAGGAAAGGCTGCAGGAGTTTGACATCAGGGAGAACCCAGCAATCTATTCCTTAATTCCAACAGCTCTAACCAAGCATGGATGAAGTTTTTTGAGATATCAGGCAAAACACAGGGAAAAAGGAATTCTGAAAGATGGGTTTTAATATTCAGCATTTTCAAGCATGATTTTAGGTAAATATGTGCAACACTGAAGGTTTAAAGGTGTCCTACAACAAATTCAGAGGTGTCAGTTGTGCTCAGATTTTGTGCCTTGGGGGCTGCATTTTTAAAGGGCTCCAAGAATTTCATTTGCACACTGGATTTATTGCCTAATCCCACCTGGAACTGCAGCTAATCAACTATTTGCATACAAGTGAGAAGGGCAGTGTTAAGTTTTGAATGCAGCTCTGGACTTCATTTGCTCAGTGACTCATTTTCCTTCTCCCAGTTCACTCAAAGATGGAAAAGAATTCCTGCAAAAATTACTAAAACCCCAAACTCTGGGTGAAGGGCAGCTTCAGCAACCATTAACATCCAGCCCTGTACAGGCAATTTAAATAAGCAGGCTGCCTGTGTTGAATTTATCTAACAAAAACATCTCTGAAATCAAGAGAAATGTTCAGTTTCAGATATAAATAATTTTACTTTCTGGGTAAGCAAGATGCAGTTGTATATTTAGTCTGGTTTTATCTGATGGAGTGCTTATTTTATTTACTATTCTTAGAGCACTTTTAAACAAACTGTTGGCTTTGTTTCTCATTCTTAAGAGGAGCTTTGCTCATCATAGAGAAATCTCCTGCTTTTCCCCAGAAAGGATTTTCTCTGGCACAGAAAATTCCCTGAGCTCCCTCCAACCCAAGGTGAGCCTCCTGATTAATTCTGATCTGAATGTTGTATTCACCTACAAAATTACACATGCAAAGTCCGTTTTCCATGGAAAACTTTAGTTTTTGTGCTGAAGTTCAGCAAAGCCCAGAAACCCCAGACTTCCCTAAATCCCAAAGATCACCAGAGGAACAAACCCAGCTCAGCTGAAGCCTTTGAAGTTTGAGACCTGCACGGAGCAGCCGCTTACCCTGAGCTCAGAGAGAGGGATTCAAACCTCAGGAAGGAAACCAGAATGGGGGAGAAGTGACACATTCAGGTGGCCACCGCAGCTGGGGACCTGAGCAGGGGTTTGCTTTGAAGTTTGGAGCAGTCCCCTAAATACCAGTGGACAAAAGGAGCCTCACAGCAATACCCAGAGCAATAATGCACCACAGCACCTTTGGGTGCAGCCTGAACTAACTACAAACCCCCTTTGCTGGAGCTGAGGAAAATGGGAACTGAGCTAAAGCTGTTACTACCCATGAGTTTTCCTTTATCACCCAAGATTTTATTCACTTAATGAATACATAAAGCTGATTTAAGACCATTTAGCTGATCATAATCCACTGTTGCTCTGTTAAAACACCCCACCCATCACTGCATAAACCCAATCCCAGCTGCATCCCACGAGGATTTGCCGGGCACAATTTAAACTTTGGAGTCCCCGAGGCAGGAGCTGAGTGCTCCATATATAAATATACATTTCTGCCAGCACAGGGGGTGTTTGTTGCCCAGCTGAGGGTGCAGTTTGTAACCATATATCGGCATGGCTGCAGCCCAGAGGGAGGGGACGAGGCCGCAGCTGCTCGGCCAACGTGCCCTGGCTCGAAGGGCATCTGGTGCTAAAACACCACAGCCCCGGGATCATATGGCTCCAAGGATTCCTGCCCCTACCCAAAGGAGTGGAGAGATTCCAACTGCAGGGAAAATGCAGCGTTTCAGTCTCCAAGGCAGATGAAGGGAGCAGCTTGCCTGCTTTGGAAGGGCTGCTCCAGGCCAGCAGGGTTTAATGCTCCTGTAAATAAGCACGTGCTGTTTGCTGCATTTTTGAGCCCATGCTCAGCACTGGAAACTCATGACTAAGGCTGCAATAACAAGGAGGAGCAGCAAGGACAAAGTCATTTTCTAGCAGCTTCAATTTTTATTTTCTAAGGAATTATAGCCTTGTTAACAACAACAACAAAAAAATTCTCTTAGCACGCCATGTAAAAACACCAGACTGAGGGACTCATGTGGAATAGAAAAATCCTTGAGTACAGACAGTCTTGCCAAGAGCCACAAATGCATTCAAGGGCTCATTTCAGCGAGGAACAAATATCCCTGCACAGCCACTTCTGTGAGGTTCCCCTTTTGTGGCAATTTTCATGTCTCTGTTCTCAGGCTTTAATATTCTTGTTCCCTTTTCTCCTTTTGTACAACTCATTGTTCCTTCTTTCTGGATCCCGCACAAGATTTGACCAGTGATTCAAAGAGACAGAAGGAAAGTTCTAATTCAGCAGTTCAACTGATTTGGAGACACCACACAACTACTGGACCACTGTAACACATCTATGAGGCAAACACAGGAGGGAAAACACCAAAGTAGATTTTATGAATATTTGCCAGGGCAATGAAAATACCCAGAAACTGACCTAAAAAGAAAGGAAAAAACACCAGACCCCAACCACTAAAAACCTCCAAGCCCTGAAGCTCTGAGTCTCCAGACTTGCCAATAGATTCTTCGAACGAAATAAATCCCACTTCTAGCAAAAATTAGCGTATAAAGCCCTAGATCCCCCTTCTTTTGCAATAGTTGGATATCCAGCAAATCCCTGAACTCTTTAATAACAGGGACAGGAAGGAATACCAACTTGGAGCTCTCCAAGCCACTAAGATCTGTTTAATACCTGCTGTTTTTGCAGACAAATTCACTTCTTACACTTTTCCTCAGGCCTGTTCACGAGGGTCTGATTGTAAACAACTCTGCTGGAATGATACACCTGGAATAATTCACCCCCAGCAGTGGAAAACACAATAGGGAGAAACTCCAAAGGCCCTGTTGTGTTTTCTGCCATTTCCTTTCAGCTGGGCATATTAATGATGTAATTTTAGCAGAGCTGCCCCTCTGAGTGATGGTTAAAAATAGCACCCACACCCTCCACTGATGAAATGCATCCACTCCAGGCAGGGAAGTCGTGCAGCACAGCAAGGCCTCCTCTCCTTTTTTCCAGGGAGAGATAAAAGAGCAAATCAGAAGGCAAATGAAACATTAACCTTTTAGCTTAGCATTTCTGTGCACCCAAGAAAGAAAATTTACTTTAATCGAAAGCATTGTCTTGCATAATTACAGCCCCTGACTCCCCAGCTTAAGAGAACAAGAGAAAATGAAATTAGAAATGAAAACTCAAACACCTAAACAATGCCAAAGTTGACTATTTGTCTCCTCTACTTGTGTGGCACAAAGGAACAGATCCATATGGATCAGATCCACAATTCCATGGAATGCTGCAGGGAAGTACAAGGGACCACCTTCATCCAGGTTTGGGGCAGGATCACCCCTCAAACTTCTCCCACTTCCCACTGTCTGCAAACCCCAAATGATATTTCATTCTCAATTTACTCTCCAGAATCAATCCAAGAACAGCTCCAGATGTTTCCCTTCCCCAGCAGCTGTCCAGACTCTTCATCCAGGTCCCAGAATCAGGCTCTGCTCTGGCATTTTCCAACACATGCCATTTATCAAAACTGCATTAAGCTGTCATTAAACACAAGAACACAACTTCCTTTAAACAACCCCAAAATAACTGAGTTAATGGACACAATTCCACTGCTTTGACCCTGCTCACATTTATTCTTTCATATCATGGAATGGTTTGGGTGGGAAAGGACCGTAAAGCTCATCCCATTCCACTCCTGCCATGGGCAGGGACATCTTCCACTGATCCAAGTCCCATCCAGCCTGACCTTGGGCACTGCCAGGGATCCAAGGGCAGCCACAGTTGCTCTGGGCACCCTGTGCCAGGGCCTGCCCACCCTCAGAGCCAAGAATTCCTTCCCAAAATCAAATCCAAACCAACTCTCCCTCAGTTTGAAGCCATTCCCCCTTGTCCTGTCACTCCAGCTCCTGTTGAAGAGCCCTTCTCCAGATTCACTGCAGGCTGAACAGCCCCAATTTCATTTATTTATTATATCCAATTCCCAGTATCACCCATTTCTCCAGTTCTACAATATTTGGTATCTTCTCCCTGCTGCAGCCTGAATCTTTCCAAAATTACAGCCTCCCAAGTCTGCAGAGAAAAGCCCCATGTGAGAATTCCAATGCTGACATCAAAGGCAAGCAAGAAACCTCAGATTTATTTTAAATACCCACAAATTTGCAGGTCTGGACCCACAAACCAGTGAGAGTTGAGACCATTTTTAACTTGTATATGCAGCTACCTGTAAAAACTCCAGCTACCTATTGAGAAAATTATTGTACTTTAAGCCTATTACCCTCAGCTTCTGGAAGGCAAGAATTCATCTAAATGGAAAGGTAAGATGGAAATGAAAAAGGTGCTTTGCAAAATGGGGTGGATTTAGGAGTAAACTGCTCAAACTGTTAAGGGAAGGAACATTTACCAGCTAACAACTAACCAGCTGTAAAAGCTTCCTAAGCATGACATGCACCACAAAATTGCCATTTAGTCATTAGTGCAGTGGTGACAGTATGTAAAATGGGCTGGGACGTGCTGGATTTCTAGGAATATGCGTGAATCACTCTTATTTTCTTCTCCAAAGTGGCAATTTTTATCCGATTTCATTTAAGGGATATGTGGGCCCAGAGAGGATAAGCAAGGCATTTATTTTAAATTCTTTCCTAAATTCTTGCATGCCCCTGTTTAAGATGGCAGCAGAATGGGCTATTTCAGAAATTCCCAGATGTTCCAGGGCTCCACTCTGAAGGCTCGAGGAACAGCTGAGCATTTCTGAACATTTCTCACATCCCTCTCTCAATCTGCGTGCAGGAGGCACAGCAATGTCCAGCCCCACTGAGCCGTTTCCTTCAGGTTGCAGCAGGAATTTGCCAGGAGGCAAAAAATCAGCAGTTCTCATTCACCTTCTTGTGGTTTTTAGAGTCTTGAATTACATATTTGTTATCCTTCGGTAATTTCTTAAATTTCAAATTTAATCTCCTGCCTTTAATTAAGGATTTTCAGTAAAAATGCAGGTTGAAGCATTAGTTCCACCACAAGAAAAGCTCTCCCAACACTTTTTTTTCCTGCCTCAGAAGATGGGCTGCATGAAGCCATTACCATTAAGATCTGAGGAAAAACTGTTTTTCACCATTTAATGTGATTTTAATGAAAAGCTGGAGTTGCTTTGTTGCTTCCATTACAGGGAGAAGGTCATGCTACTGCTTCCAGAGCTGTTGAGGTAATGACCATTAATTTCACCTTCATTAACAACTCCTGTGCCACTGAAGGCACTTCCAGGACTCCAAAGACACGGAGTGGAAAATGGGGAGAATACTTCTAGGAATTCAAATCCTACATGTGGCATCCTGAGACAGCCATGGAAAAAGTCATATAATAATAAATATGAGTTTATAACCTCACAGTAGATATTGATGACTACACTGTCCTTATCCAAGCTCAGGGATGTGCCTGAGGATTGCACTAAAGTGAGGTAAAATCCTTGGCACAGCTGGATTTACCAGCATGCAATTCTTAGAATTTAAATTCTTCAGAGTAGCTTGAATGAATTCATTATAAACAAAAGTATCATCCAACTCCACTGAAGCCAAATTGAATGGACTACTCCAAATTAAGTGTTCTTTGTCAAATCCTATTGTAGCAGAAAACTGCTCATTTCCTACTGTTTGATAAGGAAATGGGATTGCCCAGCACACAAATCTTTATTTAACACAAGGATAAACAAAAGCAAGATGAATGATGGGGCTCTGAGTGACCTGGGCTAGTGGAAGGTGGCAGGGGTAGAATGAGATGAGTTTTAAAGTCCCCTCCAACACAAAAGTCTGGGATTTTACGGATTACCAAGGAGCAAAACAAAGCCTTATTTCCCATGGATCCAGGCTGTACCTCAGCTGTTCTCACCTCTCCTGGAGGAAGCATGAATGAGTCTTTTCTATCCAGACACCACTGTAAATAAAATCTCTAAATAGCTCTGTCAAATTTGAATGAATTTAATCAACAGGCTCAGCAGTTAATTAGGTAGGGACCAGCAGCTGCCCAAGCAGAGTGATTCCACCTCCTCACTGAGGGAAAAACAAGGAGGAGGTCCAAACAAGAGCAAAGTTAGAGAAGCACTCAGCAGCTTCAGGATAACGCTTGACATCCATGATTTTAGGGGAATATGGGATCAAGGCAGATGGTGCAGACACAACTAAAACTGCTCCGAGGAAATGAAAGAATCCTCTGTGGTATGAACTCAGAAAGAGCCACTGGTAACACACAGGGCATCATTTCCACTGCAGCTCTGGGCCAAGGGGTGACCTGGGAGTCCTCCCTGAGGAGCACAAAGGAAAGGAATCAAGGCCAGGGATTCCAAACCTCAGCCAGGAGCATTTTCAGATGGCACAGAAAGGTTGTGACAGTTGTTGCACGAGCAGGCAGCCAGCAGCCACCTTCCCATCCAGTCAGAGCAGTGTCCATGCTCCCTTCCTCTTCCCCTTCCATCCTGGCCCGGCCATCCCAGGTCTCTCCTGACCAGGCTCATTCCAGGGAAAAGAAGGCAATGAGGGTGACAAAGAAACACTGACTGCAGCCTCGAGAGAGGATAAAAGTTAACTTATTAACAGCTGACAACATCAATTTGCCAGAGTCCAAGTACAGCCCCAGGAGTGAGAACTCCGCTCCCAGCTCTACAACAACCCACTCACCCTGGCTGTGGGGACATAAAATGGGCTTTTGTAAGCAGAGGACAACTGAACTGTCAATAAAAACTCGAGGTGAAATGCAACACTCCTGATGTTTTTTAAACCCTAAACTTGAGTATTGTCTTTATTGCAAAATCAAACCTCCTGAACTGAACTCTCAGCTCCAGATTGAGCAACGTGATTCATGCATCATCAAGAAACTCCTTAACATACAACAATCTTCTAGCACGAGGGAAAATATGCAACATCCAAACATGTTTTTTAATACTTGGGTTTGACTTCTAAAATTCACTAGAAATACTTGATACTCCTCAAACAACTCGTGGGGCAGAGACAGAAGGTCAGGAACGCAGGGCCTGGTGTGTGATCTCAACCTCCATTGCTCAAGTTTAGCAGCAGAGCTCTCCCTTCAGAGGCAAAATGAACAAGGACATACACAAACAGCTGAAAAATTATATACAGTTGGGAGAGGGAGATTTTTCCTGCAGGATTATCATAGCCTAAATATTTCTTTAAGCCCTACCCTACCAGTAGTTGACCCAATATTGTTGGAGATGATGTAGTTACTTAAAAATAGAATAATCCAGCTCCACAACTGATGCAGAACAAGGCAGTCTAAAGTCTGGACCTGAACAAAATAGATTTCAGAGGGCTTTTTTTCCTCCCCCTGTATTTTCTGCCTGCCTTCAGCACACTGAACAACTGGTGTCAAACATTTCAAGAGGAGAAGGCTGTTGATCACCATTAAACTGAGAGAGCTCCTGCAGCCTGGTTTCTTATGGAAAAAGAATGAGTCAAGGAAGTGGGAGACAAAAAAAGGTGCAAGACCGTACAAACACATTTTGCCAAGGAAAACAAAGCGGCAAAAATAGTGGCGAGAAGCTCTGGAAGGCTGACATCACACATTTCTGCTGACTATTGTCATGAAATAATTCAGATACCAACGTTTGCTGCACGTGACAACCACCCCAAGCCACCTCCAGTTTATCCCACCTGGGCTCAATGGGAACACGGCAAGCAGGGATAGATTTACATCCTAATATTGACTGAAAACTGAATCAATGTACTCCCGAGATGCATTTAGAGCTTGTTTTCCTTCATGTCCATAGACTTCTATCCAGTCAGCCATGTGCTACTCATTCCATGTATTTATCCATGTCTGGGACACATCAAAGCTTGTGTGTGGACTCAGAGTATCCCTTCAGTTAAGCAATTTGGTTTTCCTGTGCTCAGCAGAGCTAAATGGAGAGGAGGTTGTAGAATAAAACCTCCTGCCCCCATTTTCCATCTCAAAGCTTTACTCCTTGCTCTCCAGAAGAGGTTTGTGCCTATCCTTAGATCCTGTGTTGCAAGAATTATGATTCAGCTTCACTCTAGAAGGATCAGATTTCAACAGTTGCCTCATTTGAAATCAGGCTGGCGTGGAGACAATTTGGAGGGTTTTGTGTGGCAGCAGCGGAAAGGCAAGATAAATATACAGGAAAGACAAGAATAGGAGAGTTTCTGTCACTTTGCAGAAGATGAGACTCGCTCAGTCGAGGAAATCATTGTCCAGGCTGCTCTGGGGAGGGACAGGGGAAGTGCCACCTGCAAAGAGTCACAGCAGGGATGAGCAAATTCTAAACCTCCAGTGCAGAAAACTTCACCTGTGAGGTGAAGAGGCTGTGACAACTCAAGATTTTACTGAGCACTGAGAGCCTGCACAGTCTCTGTCCTGGGATGTTTGCAACTTCTGTTGTCTTTATAATAAAGATCCTTTTGTTCTGCACTTCAACATCTGGTCTAATGCACTTCATTCCTCTGTGCTTTTGGAAAATATGCTGTGGTCACTGAGCATGTTTAATACATGGCTAAAATATGTCACATGCAGAGAGCAGGACTTGCCTCCAGAGCTGTCCACCTAATGGCCAAATCCTTGGAACCTTACAGTAAAAGAGTAATTAACAACATCTCTGGAGCATGGAAAATTTCTATGGCTTTTCTGAACAAATAAAAATAAGCTGATTTTTTCATTCAGCTGTGATAACCAGAACTCCTCTCTTTTGGGAATTACCCCAACTCTACATCCACAGCCTTGTTAAAAATTAGCTCTGTGCACAGAGCTTCCCATGGGTCACACAGCTCCTCCTGAACTTTGGAATAAAAATGGAATTTCCTGAATTTCCCTTTGCTACCAGCAGAGGATTGCCTTGAAAACAAAATAGTGAAAAGCAATTTTAACTCATGACTTTTTTTTTTTTTAACTACCTTGCTAGTGGGAAAGGCTCAGGAGACAAAAAAATGCCCAACCTTTATTTGAATTTTTGTTCAACTGGTGTTCAAACCATTATTAAAACCTGACTACATTCTAGGAACAGTGGAAAGAGGGACAGAAAGCAACACATCCCTCTTGGAATTTTAATTACATGTAACACAAGAATCTCTGTGTTTATCTCTGTTCTGCTTGACCAGTGAGATCTGTCAGTGCCTCAAAACCTGTGAACAAGCCTGAGTGCAGCTTCCAGCAACAACAACAGCCAGATCCTGAGAGCAGGGAACTGCACTCAAACTTGGAGCGCTTCTCAAAGTTACCTGCAGTTCAAAGAACTGCACATCTGTGAGAACAGCTTTGAACAGCCCTAAATCACTGAGCAAAACAGGAATAAAAGCACAACTTACACTGCGTGTTACAGTTGTTGGATTTCACAAGAGCTCCACATCCTTCTGTCAGAACCCATCTATGTTTTTCTCCTCAACTTGCACAGGGCAAATTTTTAAACTTTATTTTACAAAAGAAAAGCCCAGATAGAGCACAGATCCCTAAAATATTTATGTCAGCAGGTACAGGAACTCCCCAGTGCCACAACTTGCACTCTGCAGCAATGTCCATCTGGTTTATCCCTTTTTACCACTGATACATTCACAAGGACAAAGGGGTTTAGCCTGGAGAAACAGCAGGAAAAAACTGAGGAATTTTGATAAAAACCCAAGAGTTTGCTGGTCCCCACTCTCAACAACTTGAGAATTGCAGCATGGATCCAGCACCTGGGCTAGTGGAAGGTGTCCCATGGAATAAGAAAATCTTTAAGGTCCTTTCCAATCCAAATCATTCCAAAATTTATGATTGAATGCCTGACAGTGCCTCCACAGTAAACTGGGCCTCTGAGGTAAAGACAAAGGTTTGTGCACTTCTCAGGCTGCCACTCCTGTTATAAATTCATTTCCTGAGGCAGCACAATTCTGGTGAAATTCTTCCCAGGTATTTGACAAGTCCCTGCACGAAGCTGGAGGAACATTCCCAGCTCCACTTCCAAGTGCACACACGCTGCCACTGAGAGGATCCAGCAAAATGCTCCTCTCTTCTCACCTCTTTCCCATGGAGAAACCCAAATATTTGATGCCAAAAGTGGTGGATTAAGGAAAACAGAGTCACTGAGAGCTTTCAGGTCCAAGCTACTACAACCCCAGTCACTGCTCAGCTGTGGAGAGGAAGTTAAATTACTGACATTTCTCCAAATCAGGATTAAAACATTCCCTGGGTTAATACAAACTGCCTCTAATCCAGCTAAGCAACAACAAATATTGCACCTTTCTCATTTTTCTTTTCTTTCTCATGTTTCAGCTCCAGCCTTTTTAACTGAGACACTTCCAGCTCCAGGGCTTTGCCAGGAGAGGAATGATGACCTTGGGCAGCTCATTACTTCTGGGGAGAAATCCTGTCCTGTCAAGCTGTCTGAAACGGGGCTCAATAAAAAATAACAACACGGAAATCAAGCATCCCATGCTTTCATGACAATCTCATGTGCTCCAAGGTACAAAGTTAGTGGGTCCTGCTAAATTAGGAGCTGTGTTTGCTATGAAAATGAGGAATGTACGTCAGGAACAGTGAATTCAGGTGGCAAATAACCCTAAATTGCACTCCAAGCTGAAGAAACAGAACTCCAAGACAGGTCATCAAATATCAAGGAGAATTGAACACTGCTGGTGAAGCAGAAAGCAGAATATCAGTATTTGTTCCACACCCCCTTTTCCCAAGCATCACTGAGGCAGTCTGTAAATTAAACTGAGCACGAGGCAGGTATTCTATAAGAGAAAAACAGATCAGAGCAAAACCTAATTAATTTTCACAGCGTACCATGACTAATCTTAGCATATATGGTACTGGAATAGCAATCACTGAGTACAAATGAAAACAGTGTTGAACCCTGTCCTATTTTTAATCAGATGAAAGCCACAAACCCAGCCATGCTTCTGCTTAGTGCTGCGTTTTCTTCTACCCTGATGGTTTTTACAGCTGGAGAAATGGCTACTTCCAGCATTACTGTGCTGTAAAAAATGACTGCTCCTTACACTTCTGGGATTACAGTGGAGTGTGGCACAGAAAAGGAGGGTTGGCAGAAGAAAGTCAACATTTCTTGGGACATTTAACCCTTTCTGAGCTGTAGCACATCCTCTGAGTGAAGATGTGCTTTGAAATCCTCGAATTGCTGTGGTGTCAAACTGTACCTGCAAAGTTCTGTAGGAAGCCAGTGGCAGAGAGGAAAACAGAACAAATTCCAAATTAAAAAAACTGAGATGGTGCCTGACAGTATTTTTAATATTTGAAGGTAACATAAGAGGGCAGATATTTGCCCTGATTAATTCTGCCCTACAGGGCTCACAAAAGCTGCTCTGCACAAAGAGCAGCTCCCAGTTCAAAGACTTTGCTCATTTCCCAGTGATTTTTAAAATGCATTAAATAAAAACACTGTGGGTCACATTTTAACCCAGACATTTTCCTATCTGCAATCAAAGCCTGGAGTACGGCAATGGAATAATTAACCCTGATTTGCTAAGCCCAGTTTTCAGCCAGGTCAGCATATACAATATGCATAGATACAATGCAATATAGCATTACAAAAACCAGATTTATTTTGTATCAGAGAAAGGTGCAAGGTCTCCCTCTTCCACTTCTCTTCGCTCAGTTTCTCACTTGGGAAAGCAAGAGAATGCTGAAGTGGCAGTCAAACTGCTTAAATGCTTTCTACCTTGGAGAAACACTCCACACCACATGCTTTATCCAAGAAAGCTGAGAGGTGCAATGTCCAAGATATCCACTCTTGGAGAATATTTCATGAGAGCTAAACTGGTATTTCAAATGAAGGTATTTCAAAGCACCTTCTTGCTTATTTCCCAATGGAAAAATCAGGATGCTCCCCTCTCACTGACCACTCCTCCCTGCCACACTCACACTTCCTACAAACCCTTCTGTGACTTCCTTTGCTCAAGCCAACCCAGAAGGAAAGGAGCAAAATTCCAGCCTCCAATGCCAATGAAAATCAAGCTGAGCAGCACCAAGGATCTGAGCTGGTTCCCCCCTGGAAGCAGGCACGAGGGCAAGGACACACCTTTGGAGTGTTTCCCCGAAGGCCTCTTGGGTAGTGACTCCTCCATGGAATGTGTGGATGTGTGGAGCACATTTTCCAAGCTGTTACTGACACTGTTGATGGGGGTTTCGGACCTTGGAGTGACCTGGAAAGAAAAGCACAAAAATCCATTAAAATAAACGGAGGGAATCCACAAACATCACACCTTCTCTGGAGTGAGGGATCCCCTGGGAAGGCAGGCAGGACAAGCTGGCTTCTCTTAAAACTGAGGGTGTTACTCCTGATATTCCCCAAGTAACAGTTCAGGGAAGTGGTTTCAGTCAGCAGCTATTCACAAACTGAGATTATCTTGGCTAATCTAAAAAGCTACTTACAGCATAATTCTTTTCTAAACAATAGTCACCCAGCAGTCAATTGGAGAGAGATTGCAAGACCTTTAACCTCTGCACACCACAGATTTTAACTTTTCAACAAGAAAACTGGGGGAAAGGGCTCTTGGAAAATGTCATTTTTATGTGGTGTCACTGTGCTGCTTTTGGGTGGGGTAGAGTTAATTTTCTTTATCTCCACACAAATTGCAATGAAAAATTCTTAGCAAAACCCCTGATTTTGTTGTCTTTGCCATTTAATAACCTATCATGATCATATTTCAATGGAAACTTCTCTACCAACAATGCCCAAGCAGAAAGTTGCAGAATCAAAACAAAAAAAAAAGAGTTTAAGAACCTTGAAGAGGAAGAAGTGCTTTAAAGAGGGAGTTCAGACCAACAAAAACACTTCTAGTAACTACTCAGAGTAACTGTGTGACTTGAAATTCAATTGTTACATCTGGAATTAACCTGAACTGCTGGTAGGGAGAGCCGTAATTAGAATTTCACGTGGCTCTGAGCCTGGCACAAATCACAGGAGAAAATGTGCACCTTGCCATAACAAAATGAGTTCTCCTTCACTCAGGGTAACCCAAAACCAGCAGCTCCAGGTCCCTGCAAGGGAAAAGACTCCCTCAGACTCAGCTAAGTTGACACAGTGCCCTGCACTGGGACAATTTCTGCTGCGAACAATACTTTGCACACCCTCCCGTTCCACGCTGCCGTCAGTCAGCACACACAATGCACGTCAGAAATAGCACAGCCCCACTCCACACAATTACCTATTGTAAGCTCCATTTTAAGACTGACATTTATAGATTTATACACACTTTAAGGCAGTGGAACAAGTGAAAGGCTCTGGGTACTTGACATCCATAAAAAAGTTTCTGCGTGTAAAATCAATCCAGAATGGCAGATGAGTGTCAGGAGAAAGGAGGGTTACAGGTAGTTGCTTTCCTTTTCAGCACTACTTCTTGACAAAAAAATAAACCTTATTTTCTATGTATAGATGCAAAAGTATTATATTTATCTAATTATACAGAATTTCTTCAGCACAGTTTCCCACCAATAGCAAAACTTAACACCAGGCTTTCCCTTAGACCAACCATTCAACTCCAAGCTCGGCGGGAGGGTGGGGAAAAATTTAAATTTCCTTGCCAAAGTCAGTCTTTAGCTGAGCTTATCTCACACAGCCTCTCTCCTGGAGCTCATTAAACTCTCCCTCCAGCCCAGGGCTGCTGGGAGGAAGTTCCAGAGGGCTGAGCACCATCCTCCTGGCAAAGGGACAGCACAGAGGAGCAAGCTGGAAAAGGAGCTCTAGCAGGGCTGCGTTATCCTGGCCAGCCAGGTTCCAAATATTGGGAACAATCAGAAACATAAACACTCAGAATGATTGAAGCTGAGTAAGAGCAGCCACACAGCTCCAGAAATTCTCTGAACAAGCAGTTTGTTACAATTTATTGCCTCTTATCTTGTATTCCCTCCTCTCCACTCTCCTTACAACGAGCATCGCGTGCAGCTTATAATTTGCATTTTGTTTATACATAACCTCCATTTTTTTTCCATAAAGATTTAATTTTCCTAGACTTGCTAAGGATTAATTTAGCCCATATGTCTTGTCTGCCTGAGCTCATACTATCTGATCCCGTCGCACATCAAAGCAGCTCCAAATTGGCCTAGAAAAATCACAAAGCTCTGATTAGTTCCAAATGGAGCACTTTGTTAGGGAGCTGAATGGTGTTAGAACCACTGAATCCCACTGCTTAAAGCTTCCATTCCAAATTCTGAAATAATTTTTTCCACTGACTTAAACATCACGATACTGCAACGGCTTGGATTTGTTTAGGGAAAGTGAAATAATGAAAAGTGGTTTGCAAATCTAAGTCCGAGTTCCAGAATAGTAACAGCTTTTTTTTTTTTATCCTTCTTTCCTTTTTTTTTCTAACTTGAGGCCAAGCCAAACAGAGGAACAATAACCCATCAGCTCAGAACTGCAGGAGATAATGTCCTGGGAGGGTTGGGAGAAACATTGGCAAAGGCTCTACAGGAAGGACCTGTCCAAATTCAGCTGCAGAAAATCAGCATCAGGTAAATTCAGGAAGGAGAGTTCTCCATATCTGAACACTCCTGAAATCCCCAGTTTGGGCTCAGCACAAACAGCTACTCAGGAGAAACTGGAATTGGAATAAAGAACAAGGCATTCCAGGGAGATAAAGGTTCAGAGAAGCTGGGAGCAAATTGCTTTGGACCTTTTAGGAGCTGTAACATCTCAGAGAAAGCCAAGATGCCATTAAGGAATAAACATCTGCAGCTCCAGAACTGTCCAAGGCTTGTTTTGTGAGGCAGTTACAGGCCACAGTGAAGATGGATCAGTTGGCATCACAGGAACCAGGAATGTTCAGGCCGTACATCATAACAAACCACAGGAGTGACATTTTATAAATGCAGGAAAAAAAACCCATGAATCATTCAAGGTCTAAGAAAACACAGCATCAGGCCTTTGAATAAAAGACTTTGGATTTTTCTACAGAAATTATTTGAGGACATCAGCAGAAACAGTCCACCAAGAGCAATCAAAACCAGCAGCAAGCCCAGAGTTAAATATTCTGCCTGATTTTACCCCCAGCACAGCATTTCCTGGAGGGCCAGGGAGAGGGAAAGCCCTCTGATGCACCTACCCCACGGTTTCCCTGCATTGTTCAGGAACTCCTTTCACATCACAGTGGCCTGAAGGCTTCTTCAGCACCTCTAAAAGCCTCGACTGGGTGCAGAAAACGATCCTTAAAACTATTTTTACTCCACCCTAATGTTGCACCGTTGATGGGAGCAAGCTGGTCTGAAGGAAGGTGCTCCTGCCCAGGGCAGGGGTTGGAATGAGATGAGCTCTAAGGTCTCTCCCAACCTTGATGATCTGTGATCCTTTGATCTGCTCCCTCCACAGCAAAGCATCTGGCTCACAGATGGACTTCTGACTTTCCAGATGCAAACCCTGCTGCCTCCTGCATTTCAAGTTAAAGCCAGAACTGGAAATAACAAAGAAAATTGATCACTGAGCTGAGGCTCAGAGTGAATTCTTCTCTGCCTCACTCTCCATTGTAATGATGACAGGATCAAAACTGGTATCAGCTACTGAAAAATGGATCCTTCCCAACACAGATTATTCAGAAAGATCACTAATGCCGCCCTGGAGTCTGCCCACCCCCAGGAGTTACCAGGAAGAGAAACAATTGCTTTGACCCAGGGGTTGATGACAAACACGCCAAGGGAACAGAATTCATTGCTAGAATTCTGCCATTAGCACATTTTTCCCATTTTCACCTGTCATCATCCAAACCCAACCCTTTTTTCCCCCTCCAGAGTGCAGTGATAGGTTGGACTTGATGATCTCAAAGGTCTTTTCCAACCTAGTTAATTCTGTGATTTCCTTCCCAGCACCAGAGAAGCCCTAACAGGCTCATCTTGGGACAACAAAAGCAGCTCTAGGAAGCTCTCCTAGGCTCTCAATCCATCAAAAAGCACACAGGACAATAAACTGAGGTCCTTCCCACAGGTGGTGCTGCTCTTTCAGTCACTGCTGCCTGAAGTGGCTCTGTCCCAGCCAGTGGGAGTCACTATGGAAAATGGGAAATCTGGGAAGCTGGGGAACTGTTAGCTTTGCTAACACTGAAAACAGCAAAGTCTTTCATAAAAATAACAGGACTGATAGGAGTCAAATTTAATGTGGTCAGAGTTTTACCAAAACAGCAATTATCTGTTCCTTTGAAAAATAAACAGAGCACAGAAAATACATGGTTTAATAGCAAAGTATTTGCTGACTTAGTTTGAAGTGGAGCCAAAAATACTAAAAAAATTCAACACAGCCACTATCCAAAGCACCATGGACACATGGAACAATGACACAGGATCTGAGGGACAAAATATGGATTTCTACACCTGGTTAGGTAAGAAATTTAGGTCATGTATTACACAGGAAAAGCAAGCAATATACAGGAGCAATGAGTGAGTTAAGTGAGGTCCTGGAGCTCCAAGCTGCACAAACTCATTCTCCCATTGATCACACAGCAAAACTTTCCCATATTTTCAACAGTGGCCAATGATAAATAGAGAGTCCCACAGAAAAATGCTTCTGTCCATAATGGCTTTGGAATTCTCCATTGAAAAGGGTGTTTTAACCATAAACTGCCCTCCAGGAGCAGGTAACGTGTCTGAGTGAGGTCAGCAATTGGAACAGTGACTCCAGGGGGTAAAAAACACTCAACTCCTGTCCTGCCAGGTTCATATTACTGAGTATTAACAGCAGCTTATTTGAGGTTAACACCAAGGTCTTTAACATGGTGCAATCCTGTTGGCAACAACGCTCCAGGAGAAGTCTGATGGCAAGGACGTGGCCCCTGCAAGCTCAGGCAGAGAAGCTGCTGATT
Organism: Eopsaltria australis; assembly: GCA_034509425.1. Taxonomy (NCBI): domain Eukaryota; kingdom Metazoa; phylum Chordata; class Aves; order Passeriformes; family Petroicidae; genus Eopsaltria; species Eopsaltria australis. The sequence goes on from JAVTVJ010000403.1 coordinate 1,291,596, forward strand.
CCCGCCAGAGGGACAGAACTCAGGTTTTTAAATAATTTAAATAAAAATGCCTTGCTAATGCTCAGCTGCCAGCCTGACACCACATGATTGCTCAGCAGGCTAAATCCAACTCGGAGACAAGAGCAACCAATGCAGGGATCTGGAATTCCAAACCCACAGAGACAACCCCAGCAGGAGCAGGACTGAGCAAACACCTTCCCCTTGGTAGGAACAGGTCACCAGTCTGCCCAGCTGCTTGTGAAACCACTGCCTCAGGCACCAGCCCTGCATTCACTCTCATGTCCACACACCTGACTGCTCTCCCACCGGAAGAAGAAAATTCCTACCTTCTCCTTTGGAAGATTCAGGCTCTTCCATGAGGATGTGCTCACAAACATCCCCCACTTTCCACATACCCAGTAAAGTGCTGATCACTTACATTTACACACATTCAGTTGATTTGTTGGGCTGGGATGTGGATGCAGCTGGAAGTGTTTGGTTTGTGTTAAAATTCAAGTGGTTCCAACAGCCAAAAAAAGCTCTAAGAGCCAGGTGCCTCCATGTTTCAACAGCTACAAAATACACCTTTTCTCCTGGAGGAGAAACACAAAGGGTGAAGAGGCAATTCACAGGGAAATGGGATAATGGATAATGGATCAGATGGTTCTGTCCTGGGAGACTCTGTGGAATGAAATGAGGCATGTGGTGCTTAAACACCACGGGACAATCACGCACCTGCTCCGAGGCTCCTTATGAATTCAGGAGAGCAGATGGACCAAAATAAGTCTGGGCTGAATTTTATAGACTAATTTTCACTCAAACCCCTTTGCTAAAAGAACTGTGAACACTGTTAATAATAGGAACATAAATCTACTATAGAGTTACTGGATTAATCAAATCTGAGTCTTACAAACCAATCATTCAAAGCACCTGAAAATCAAAACAAATCCCTGCTTCTAACCAGACCTTGCTGCTCCACATCCCAGTACTGATGTAGAAATGTGTCCCTGCTTCTTCACCTGATGCCACCAAAAGCTCTCCACCCCAGTCTCTTCTGCAACAACTCAAAAAGAAATTAATCTGACAGGTCACAAATCCACTGAATTCTATTTCTTCCTCTTTCCCCTCCTCAATATTCACTTAAGAAATGGCTTGAGTGTCATAAAACTACGCAGACCCGTGGAAGCACCGAGTCATTAAGGTTGGAAAGGACCTCTGAGACACCAAGTCCAACCATGATCACCATTAAATCACATCCCCAAGTGCCACATCCACACGTTTTTTTGAGCACTTCCAGGGATGGTGATTCTACCACTTCCCTGGGCAGCCCATTCCAGTGCCTGAACACCTTTTCAATGAAGAAATTTTTCCTAATATCCAGCCTAAACCTCCCCAGGAGCAGCTTGAGGCTATTCCCTCTCATCCTGTCCCTGTTCCCTGGGATGAGATCCCAAATCCCCCCTGGCTGTCCCCTCCCGTCAGGGAGTTACGCAGAGCCACAAGGTCCCCCCCTGAGCCTCCTTTTCTCCAGGCTGAGCCCTTTCCCAGCTCCCTCAGCCTCTCCTGGTGCTCCAGACCTTCCTCACATCCATTCCCTTCCCTGGACACACTCAAGCCTCTCAATGTCCTTCTTTCTTCCACTTATGGCGATAAAAGAACAAAACATTCGAGAAGAATTCATAATACACGTGAAAAGTATTCACTTTCACTATTTATCACCAGGACTTGGCAGGCCTGTAATTAAAATTAAGACCTTGCTCTTAAGTAAGTGATCTGATTATTTCTGGATCACTTCAGCTATTCACAAACCCCTGAAACCCTGTATGGGCCTGAACACCTGTTAAAAGGTTTATCCCTTCCAATGCTGATTATTGGACAATTATCCAAATGGAATCAATGGAAAAAATCTGGTTCAGCATGAAGCAAGGGCAAGGAATTTAGAAGTTTGCTCGTTACAAACTCCATGCAAAGAAACACAGATCTGAACTATATCAAAACATCCTTTTGCTCAAATTAATACCCATTTCAAACCTCAGGAGGGAACAGCTTCAATTCAACTGGCTCCAAGACTGCAGTCAAATTCGAGTGGAAGCGTGACAATGCTTCTCTTTCCACAGACAAATTAGATCCAGCATTTCTATAATAAAATTCTCTGGGCTCTGAGAAATCTTATCTATGTTCTTGGGACTGTATTTGCTTTTTTTTAAAGATAAAAAGCACTCCAGAGCAAGTAAATGGACGTTAGAGTATTTGAATATTAAAGATGACAGAAGAAGCCGAGCTCTGCTCTGCCAGGAGCAGGCAGGGCTGTACCTACTGTCACTGAAGGTGACAGGATCTCACTTTTAGCAACTCAAACATTTACAAACCCACTAAACCAAATGGTCAAACCCTTCCAAACAAGGCTGCTGCTCAGCACCTTTGAAGTCAGTCCTGGAATGCCTGTGAGGTGTGGTTAAATATTGCTGGCTCTGCTTCTCCTCGCAGGATCTCCTGCAGCTCGTCCACTGATTCCATTAAAACACTTCAGATCTGGTACAGTCCAAAACATCAAACTTTCCAACAGGAATCTTTATTCCACAAGAATGAGACTGCAGTGTTGCTTCACTGACAGCTAACAGTGACACGGTAATCAGTAGTAAAAAAGAGTAAATTAAAAAAGTAAAGTGCAATGCTCTCTTAAAACAGAAACTTCATTCAGCCCGTGCAAAAATAAATGGGAAAACAGTTCATGGAAAAAAAACATCATCATTATTAGCTCAACACACATTTTTTGGGCTGCTCTGTCCCTGATGTTTGGATGCACTGTGCATTTCCCAAGCAAACTCATTTAGGTTCCTAAATTCAAGTTCAGCACAGAACATATGATTAGGCAAAGTGAATTTGGTGCTAATTAATATTGTTACTACCCAAGACCATTGTCTTCCAAGGACTCCTTTAGATGTAAAGCTCATTTCTGAAAACACGGTTTGAGACTGAACCATTTTATCACATTTCAGTCCAAACCATGAGTAAGAAAAGCATCACAAAGGGAAGCCTCACATTTTAAAGTGGAATATCAAGAGGTGTGTGCAATCCACGTTGCCTGGGGTACTTTGCAAAAGCCATGCAGGGCTTGGCAATGTCACCAGCTGGAAGCTGCAAGACTTGTCCCTACAGCTCCTGAGGTTGGATTCGTGTGGTTTGGAAAGTGAGATCATTCTGAGATAGCAACTCCTGATATCAGTGAGTAAACACCTCTAATCCCAGCCAGCAACTGCTCCCAACACGGTCATCTGCTAAAGCCACAAAATACCCTCAGAGAGACTAAAAATTAAGTTTGTCATGATTTTTTCTATCCCTACAAAGCTCATAAAAAAGCTGTCAAGGCAGCTGACATAGATCACTTAATAGCTGCATTGCTTTCTCTGTGAGGGCTTGAGGACTCAGTTTCAACCCAGCAAGTGATGGTTTTTTTATAACTCATCACTCCATTGGTGAAATAAAAATATCAGAATATTTCTCAATGGAGTTATGTCCATTCATGCTCCTGAGACAAACAGTGCAGACAGGTGAGGGTGTTTGAAATGGATCCCTCAGAGCAGCTCCATTGCTCCCAATATACAGCCTTGAGTTCTCTGGAAGTTTCAGAGGAGCCTATGGAATTAGCATGAGTGAAAAATAGCACCTTATGCTATAAACTTGAAATAGCCATTGCTGCAGTATTTGGAAGCTGACTGGGCAAGAACCCTCCTTCCCATTCACAAGATACCAGCCCAAAACAACCACATAACCACAGGGTCACTGCCCCTTATTCCCCTTCAGCTGCAAACAAACTGCACTCAGGGTGACTATTCCTGACCCTGGCTCTGCAGCTGAACCCACGACCAGATCAGAACCATCAGCACACAATCATGGAATGGTTTCAGTTGGGAAGGACCTCAAAGCTCATCTCATTCCAGCCCCTGCCCCTGCCACGGTTGCTCCAAGCCCTGTCCAACCTGGCCTTGGACACTTCCAGAGATCCAGGGGCAGCCACAGGCTTCTCTGGGCACCCTCCCTCTCCACCCTCACAGCCCAGAATTCCTTCCTAATATCTGATCTAAACCTACAGCTCATCACCCTGACTGCACTGAAGAGCTCTTGTCACACAGAACAGATGCTGAGTGCTCAAACCATGATCTTATTTCCCTTGTTTCACAGCTTGATCTCAATGAGGAGATGAAACAACTCCAGGAAACGGAGTGACAGATTCATGGATAACTTCCCTAGCTCTGAAGTTCTGTCCTCAGAGTTACTGACAGTAGAGTTCTTGAGAGGGAAAGTCCATGCAGAGATTGATATTATGATGTCCAGTATCCATGTAGGTCACAGAATCCAAGCTCAGATTTGTGTTTCCACCTGCCATCCACTCCAGCAGAAAATCCCGGAATAGCTGAGGTTGGAAAAGACCTCCAAGGTCACCGCGTTGACCCTGTGACCAATTCCCACTTTGCCACCAGCCCAGAGCACTGAGTGCCACCTCCAGGGATGGGGACTCCAAACCCCCATGGGCAGTTCCAATTCCTGACCACCTTTTCCATGGTGAAATTCCTGCTGATTCCACCCTGAGCCTCCCCTAGCCCAGCCTGAGGCCGTTCCCCCTCCTCCTGTCCCTGTTCCCTGGGAGCAGAGCCCAAATCCCCCCCAGCTGCACCCTCCTGTCAGGGAGTTGAGCAGAGGCAGGAGGCACAGGGAGGGATTGCTGGGATGTCCTGGGCAGGACCAGGAGCTGCACTCAATGATCTTTATCCCGTTCAACTCAGGATATTCCACGATTCCATCCTCACAAAGTCCAAGGCAATGTTGAGAGGGCAGCATTTTCCCTCCTCAGGGCAAGGAAACAATGTTCATTTAATACCATCAGGTAGAAACCATGAATCTAATAATTACTGACCTACTTAAAGCCAGCCACAGCCACCTTTTCCTGCAAAGATTCAGATAAGACAAGTATCTCAAAAAGCACAAAAAAAATAAATGGGCAGCTGTTTTAAGCCTCCTCATAGGCAGCAATTGCAGGCGGTAAAAGGAAACAGCAAAAAGCACTTTGCATCACTGACCACCTTCAGCTGTGTTCACCTACCCAGAGCAACTTGAGGAATCATGAAATATTTACATAAATTTACATCAACTGTTCAGTCTCTTCACTGCTAACACAATTTGATTTTGAGATATTTCACTGTAAAATGTGAAAGAAGAGATGGAAAAAAGGATTACAAGGCCCAATCCTCTGGAAAAAGTTATAGCTAATATAAGGTTGGGGCTTGTTTTAATAGGGCTGGCTAAGCAGAAGCAGCACATTCCCATTTGTTTCTGCAAGGAGAACAAAGAGCACTGCTCAGATTGCTGTTGCATCTCCCCGACTAAACAAGTTAACCATAAATCCGAAATTGTAACAGCAGGGCAGGTACGATTACACAAGAGTTACACCCCATGCCCACCCTCCCAAGGGGAAAGCTGGAGGGTAACTCAGCCAGCTCACAAACAGCTCCCTGTTTGCAGCCCATCTCACATCCACGCCATCCCAGCTTCCTGAAGTTTTCAGGACCTCAGATGGTGAGCGTTTCTCCAGTTCTTTAGGGATGAGCTCAGAGAGGAGCAGAATTCCCCCATTCAACCCCCAGCTTCCAGCACCAGCTCAGCGTGGCTCGCACTGGAGTAAAGCAACAGGAGCCATGAGAAAGTGCTGGCACCAGGGAGGGAATTCTCCTCCCATTCCAAGGAGGAAGAGCACAGCCCAGGGCACTCAGTTTCTCTCCACATCCACGTTGTTTTTTTCTAGGTGATGTTACAGCACAAGGATTGTCACAACATCACTTGGTAACGCCGCAAGGCCTCGGCGCTGGAATTTATTTGTGCATATTGAAACAGGGCTGAATGGAGAAAGACACTGTTTTTTCCACTTGCTTCATCCAACTCCTGCTTTAAGCCAACTGCTTACTCTAAAAGTAGAATTACCCAGTTGACAACAACAACAAAAAAAATCATCTTAAGGAAATCTGCAGCACTTCAAACAAAATGCACATTCAGAGACTGTGAAGGCAAAGTCACCTTTGTGTTCCCGCTCACTACTCTGTACGTAGCAACCAGGATTCTTCAACAGAGATTTCTATAAAAATGTGCTTTTTTAAAGAGACAACCCTTCAGTGAGCTCAGAAGGAAAAAAAAAAATAAAAATCGAACAATCCTGGCTGCCTTATTCCTGGCAGGAAAAATGGCAGGATGGATTCTCCGTCCATCTTAGATTGACATAAATAGTGCCGGAGTTTTTCAGCTCCATAAATCCTGCAGCTCACGGAGAAGACTCTCAAAAACCTTCCTGCTTGCCTGATTTTATCTTTTTTTTTGGACTTGTCTTATTTAGGGGGAACTTGTATGTGATTTACAGCGTTTCCTTTCCAAGCCAGGGTCACTGCATCATTTGAAAAAGGGAAGCTGCAAGTAGTTATGTATCTGAAAAGGAGCTTTTTGCTGGTTTTAATTATACCCTTCTACATCCTGTGCAAAATATTCTTTTCCAGCTATATTTTATCCACATGGAGGTTTCAGCTGAATGAAGAGGCTTTCCCCATACCTTGTTCTTTCTCCTTACTACAGGAGGCACAAGACAGGAAGGGAAGAATAAGAAAAATATGAAGTTTAACACACCTCAGTTTTATAAAGCAGAGGTGTTTAAAGAAACGTGGAATTGGAAGGGGATTTGTATTCAGGGGAAGACTGTGCACAGATTTCTGTCTCAGTCTGGAATTCTATGCTCAACTTAGTGAAGTCTCTACTGAGCCCTCAGAAACAGCTTTTATTTAGAATATTACTCCAACACGGGGGTTTTCACAGCTTTTAGGTGTTCCCCACCTTTCCCAAGAGCAGAGTAACACATGATCCACTGAGTCCCAACATCCTCAGAGGCTGCAGCTTGTTAACTTCTCACAAGCACCCACTAAGCTGGTGCTTAGTTTGAACTTTCAAGCGGGCTAAAATCAGGCAGAAAGACAGAGTTTGACTCCCTAATTTGTAGAGGGCTGAGAGCAATTAAGCAGTCACATATCTAATGACTTACAGCACACCTTAAAGCGTTCCTGTCCGGCCTAACTGCTGGCAATTGAATGAAAAAACAGCGAGTTAACGATGGTGAACCCCGACACCAGGATCAATACCCGAGGGATGCAGAGTGACAGAAAACGACAACATTTCTTTTAGCTTAACACCAGCAGCTCCAAATGTTTGCCATCACATCCGTCCAAACAAAACCCAGTCCCAGCAAGATGCTTTGCAACTGGACAGCTACTCCTCCTTTCCAACTTTTTCCAGGGGAACTTTCAAACAGACGCTTTTATCTGGAGATGCGTTTGTTTCCCTTCCTAAATCACTGGTTTTCCATGCAGCTGTGGCAGGATTGTTCCCCCAGCAGATGCTCGGAGAAGCAATCAGGGAAAGGCTTACACTGCTGCTGTTGATCTGCTTGCGAACCCCTTCTCATTTAAATGTCACAAGCTCGTAAAAACTCCATCCATCCCCTCTCTGTGCCCTCAGCCGACCATCCCCATCACCAACCGACTGGCAGCCCCTGGAGCTGTCATTTACCACTGTGCTAAAGCACGGTTCAAAATGAGAGCGGAAGGCACAGCCCGGCGCCAATCCAGCGCGGAAAAAGCAGGATACCCACCTTATGGCAGCCAGGATAGGTTGCCATGGTGTTGAGGGTAGAGGTGCTGGGATTCTTGCTGGTGCTGGCCATGAGACTCTGGATCTGGGTGAGCTCCTGCCTCAGCACCTGCTTCTGGTGGAAGCTGAACGCCGGGTGGTTGGATGCCATGGTGAAGAGCAACAGGAACTCATCCCCCGTGCGGCCCTCGTTGAGCTGCAGCCCGTAGTTGTTGATGACCGAGTCGATGTGGGTGAGGGTGCGGAACAGGACCCCGGCGGCCTCGCGGTGGGCAGAGCCGAGCAGGGCGAGGGACACCAGGAGTTTGCTGCGCACCACCTCGTCCGTCAGGTTGGTGAGGCTGCCCAGGTCGGCGGGGTTGTTGGCCTTGATCTCGGAGTCGCGCAGGGAGTGATAATCCTTGCGGGCCAGGTCCTCCAGGCAGGCGCCCAGGAATCGCAGCTCCAGCGGGATGCACAGGTCCAGGAGGCCGCACAGGAACTCCACGCGCTGCGGGGAGGGCAGCTCGGAGAACCAGCGGTACACGCCGTCCCGCTGCAGCCGCGGGCACCGCTTCTCCACCATGGTGCCCCGCGCCGAGCACGCCCCGGCCGGGGCTCGCACACCCGGCCTGGGGCAGCCCCGGGCGGGCAGGGCCGGGCCGGGCCCCGCTGAGGGCGGCGCAGGCCCGAGCGCTGAGGCGCGGCCTGGCCGCGGGGTCCCCGCCCGCCGGCGGCCCCGAGGAGGCCGCTGCGCTCCCGTTCCTCCCTCACGGGGCGGCTCCTCCGTCCCTCCGGCGGGCGCCCGGTGCCTCCATCCCCCGGCCCCGCCGGGGCCGCCCCGCCGCCGCGACCGCGAGAAATAATCCCTCCCGGGCGGAGGGGCACGGAGCGGCGCGCACACCCCGCGGGCCGCTGCGCGCAGGCGGAGGGATCCCGCGGTGAGCAGGCTCGGCCGCGAGCGGAGCGCGAGGAACAGGGAGCGACGGGCGCCTTCGCTCGCGGCCTGACCCCGCGGCGGGACACGCCCCCCGCGCAGCTGATTGGCCGAGCCGCCCGCCCGCCCGCGCCGATTGGCTGCGGCCGCGCTTCTCCCCGCCCCCTCCCGCGCGCTCGGGAGCAGGGTCTCGGGGACCTGTCAATCCTCCCGGTTTAGCCCCGCCCCTGACGCTGATTGGTCAAGGAACCCTTAAATAGGAGCGGAGGGGGAGCAGCCCCCTTTTGTGTGAGGCCGCCTGTGGGTGCGGAGGGGCTGCGGCTGCAGCTGCTCCTGCCCTTGGGCTCCCTGAGGGGCACAGCTGCACCTTGCCCTGCTCCAGCTGGCCCCGCAGAGCCGATGGATGTGGGCCTGGGGCTCCTTTCCTCCCCGCAGGGTTGTTCCTGCAGGCTGGAGAGGAGCCTCGGGGCGCATCCTGACATCCCAAATCGTGTGGGAACACCTTCCTTCCTTCCTTCCTTCCTTCCTTGTGCACTTTAAGTCCGTCCGCTGGCTGCGAGTGCTGCCCGTGCTCTTTGCTGAGTCCCAGGTGGGCGATAGGCGCCTTTTCCCTGCCTTTTCAGGGAAAACGCCTCATTCCTGCCACGAGGAGCCTTACGGAGCAGAGGAGGGAATGGCTACGATGCTCTTCTTCTTCAGCCGTTGTTTTAGGATGACAGAGCCTCAGGGATGCAGCCGGAGCTGCTGCTGGCTGGCGATGCCAAAACCCCGATAAAGCTCTTGGCAGCGGCGCCTGAGCCGCCACCAACCCAACCCGCAGTCAGTTTGGCACCTGACTCCAGATTGTCTTTAAATACAGTGTGGAAACAAAAGGCACACCGAAGACCTCTCAAAATGACCATTTTTTTGCCCCCCACATTCCCACTCTCCACTCTGAACCGTGATTCTGGCTGACAGCGATGTAGCAATGCACATTTTCTAGCAGGATTATCATCCTGCAGGTTTGCACGGGCGGCCAAGGGGCGGACGCAACATTTCTGTTTTTCATGGTGTTTTTCCATGGGACTCGGCTGTTTGGCTGTGGTAGCCCAGTAGCCAGGCTGCGCATCAGCTGGATAAATGACATGGGTGAAGATTTTTAACTGGGGCAAGCCAGGAATAACATTTTTAAATGCAGCCCCAGGCAGGCAGCGAATGAATGCAGGCTTGGTTTTTATATGACGGTAATCTTGGAAGATGGGCCGTGTGTTTTATTTTCACAAGTGCAACGTTGCTGCGCCGCAGATAAACAAAAGACCCAACATTGACGTTTTTAAAGGCAAAATTGCATTTCATCTCGAGCTGATCTTTATGGGATGTGCAGGTGCCCGAGTGGGGGCTCTCACATGAGTTGTGTGGCCACTTGTGTCGGCATCACAGAAGAGAAAAAGCCTCGTTCCTCCGGGTGATGGTTTATCGGAAATCTCATTATACACCTTGCTAAGACGAATTGCTGCACCACAAAAATTCCAAAATGCTGGTAGTTTATCCTTTTTTATTTCCCCGTGGAATATCACAGGCCATTTATTGGAGTCCCACCGAAATGCAGGAGTCAGCAGGCAGAGGAGGGCTGGGGCTGCATAATGTCAGATATTGTAAAGAGACACAACCCTGCTTCTGTTGCAGGCTCCTGCTGTGAGAGGGTCCTTGACAGCCCCACAACCTCTCTCTGTTCTGTGTCCTTTCCTCGTCATGGAGTGCAAACCATATGTGCTTCCTTTTCCTGCTGTGCCCAGCATTGTCCACAGGAGGAAGGGATGTGTGGAAAACAGAGGAAGCGCTCTCAGTCCCTTAGGAAAGGTCTGCATTGAGTTCTAGCCCAGACCAGGCTGTTGGCGTGGGCATGATGAGTTCTTTGGTGGCCTTTCTTCTTAAATTGATGTCTTTATCCACCCTGAAAGCACATCCTTTATCCACTAATCCATCCTGAAAGCGCCACGCTGTGCTCAAAGTTGGGTTTCTGTAGCAAGGTGAAGAAGGCTGAAACTTTTCTGCTTGGGAACCAAGTCTAAACCTGAGCCCAAATAAAACTTTGAGTGAGAATTTTGTTGCAAAAGAATGATTCTGTGGTTTGCAGTCAGAAATTTTTTGTCTTCAGTGCCAGACAGCAAAACAAACTCTAACCTGAAGTGGATTACATGAACTAGGAACCTTTTCTCTGATTAGAAGTGGCTTTGGGTGAAGCCTGAGGAAACCAAAAGGGGCGTGACACATAATTCTGTCACCAAGAATTCCTGGCTGTCCAGGGGCAGAGCCAGGAACCGCCCTCAGGGAGATAAATCAGCTTTGTAAGAGCTCGTGTTACCACTTGTCCAGGCAGTGGGTTGGGAGTGAAGGTCGTTCTGGGTGCCCGTGCAGCCCTGTTCCTCCTACGGGCACAGGGCACCAAAACTGGCACCTCATTTCATCCCCAGATCATCCCATTTCCTGCCTGTTCTCCCTAAAAATTCTCTTTGTGCATGCTTGAGACAACTGGGGAAGATTCCTTGCTGGAGCAATCAGTAAACAATAACTAATTTCCCTCTTTTTGTGTTTTCAGAGCATGCGGAGGCTGTTGTTGGGTGTTGCAGTGAGCTGAGGACTGAGAGGCTCCAGTCCTTCAACACCTCAGTTTTACCTGCTGTCCTGAGGGTCTGGATTCTCCTGTCTGGATTTCCTCAATCCTGTTAAACCAAGGAGCTTGGCTGAAGTGCTTCTTTCCCTTCAAGCAGCACATCAGGGCCATCATAGCCAAATCCACCCAAATAATTCCTTCCTGTGAGTTTGACTGCATGCAACACAGAATGGCCAAAAGCCTATAAAAATTAACTGAAATAACTCAGTGGGAGGTTTGTGGCTGAGTCCAGTGTGTCCATCCACAGAGACAATGGAAATGAGAATTTCTTCCATGGAAAAGGAGGAGATTTATTTGGGAGGCTGCTGGATTAAAGACCAGCTGAGTTACCCAGATCCATCAAGTGCCCAGTGCTCCCAGCCCACAGAACTCCTCCACAGGGACCTTCTCAGAGCTCTTCCCCCATCACATTTAGGAGCCTTTCAACACTTGCAAAAGCTTCTGCCCATTTAATGACAGGTTTGACATTTTAAACCTCCTAAATGTGGCTTAAATCTTAGCACTTCTGCCAGAAACCCAGCCTGGATATCCCAAATCTTCCGCCAAAACGACTCGCAAAGCCAGAGATGAACCCACTGCTGTCTGGGGTATGAGTCAGCTGTGACGGGCAGCCTTCCCTCGGGTGGGTCCCATGCCAAAACAGCTTTCCCTTCCCTCTTTTTGGGATCGAATGCTTTCCCAGGATGATCTGATCTGTACATGGATGAACATAAAACCTGACAGAGCAATGTTGGGTTGTTTAGAGTGGGATCTCTGTGCCTTTCACCCCGGACCTCCTTTGGAGACACTCCTTACTCTCCCAGATTTCCCGATGCTGATCATCCCCTGCCTCTCCCCTCATCCCTTCCTGGCTGCTTTGTTCCAAACCCCATTCCCTATTGCCGTTCTGCCCTGAATGATGCCCAGCTCTCCCAATCCACACCGAAATCCTCTGATCCACCCTGAACCCCTCCCTGTCCTTTCCTGCCGGGATGCGGTGAGTGGCAGGAGCCGGAGCCTTGCGTGTCTCCGCTCCGACTCACGGAAGGGGAAGATAAATATTGCCCTTGCATGTTCTCCCAACTACTTCTGTGCACATGGGTTATTTCCTGTCGGCTTTCACGCAGATGCTGGAATTGGGCTTGAAAAAACAAACAAACCCCAGCTTTGAAGCGGCAGAGAAAAATACCACGTGGGCTTTAGGAAGAGGGAGGGAAAAAAACAAACCCAAACCAAAAAACGGCCAGATGTCGGATCTGCAGCATCCTCGGGGTTTGGTTTTCAGGGATTAACCCGGGTTTGGTTTGGGCAGGGTGGGGAAGGTGTCCTTGCTGTGACAGCGGCAGGAGCGGGATGGATGGAAGGCTGCCAGGGATGAGCGTGTGCCTGCGAGAGTCGCTGCCCTCTGCCGATAGACTCCGGCACGCACAGAACTGTCTGTAAATACCGATTTTCTAGGGGTTTTTTCCAGGCATAAGAGAGAGGCTCTTCTCTCCCTCAGCGAAGATCCCCCCTAAATCACTTCCTGCCTCGTCTGTCACCTTTCAAAATTCAAAGCGTGAGCAGCCCTGAGCATCCCTTGCCCCGAGTGTCCCCTGTGTCCCTCCCGGCAGTGCTGGCACGTCCCTCCTTGGGCCCAGAAGCCAGGATGCCCTTCTGGCTTTGCGTGGTTCCCTGTGGGACTTCCTTCAGAGCGAAAATCCACAGTGCCTGGCTGCCAAAAACCCTTCCCTTGTTCTTTGCATCCATCTCAGGAACTGCTGCTAAAGAAACACGTTTGGGTTTCCCTGTCTGTGCTTGGGCCTGTCCCTGCCTCTCCTGGCTGGAAGGACAGGGATGCCTCAGCCTGGCCCCCTGCCCCATCACAGGGCAGCTATTTCCTTTGCATTCCTATTTGGAATATTTCCTTACTTAAATCTTACTCCAGCAAAGTCACATTTTGGGTGACTTTACCAAATTAGGGATGTGCAGCAGCCCAGCACGGAGTTGCCCTCTGTGATCCACAGGCTGATTCCAGCCCCCATCCATTACACAACGTTAATTTACTCCTTGCTAAAGCCAAAACACTTCAGAGCTGGAAAGGAAAACCTGGAAGTATTTACTTGATTATTGCAGTGACATTCCTTACATCATATCCCTTCTCTCGCTGCCTTGGGTCGCTATTCCAATAACCAGCTAGATCTGTTTGAAGTGCTGGAGGAGAAAGGACAAGGAAGAAAAGGAAAGTGCCCAAGTATGTGCAGAATGTGGATGTAAAGTTCAGTGTTTCTTTGCAACGTTTGAAATTCTTGCTGCACTTGGCTATAGAAAATCAGCTTGGGCAAGAATGAAGCAATGGTTTGGGTTGGAAGGCAATTAAAGCTCATCCAGTGTCACCCCTGCCATGGGCAGGGACACTTTCCACTGTCCCAGGCTGCTCCAAGCTGGCCTTGGACACTTCCAGGGATCCAGGGGCAGCCACAGCTTCTCTGGGCACCCTGTGCCAGGGCCTCAGCACCTTCACAGGGAAGAAATCCTTCCCAATATCCCATCTAACCCTGCCCTCTGGCAGTGGGAAGTCATTCCCCTGTCCAGTCATTCCATGTCCCTGTCCAAAATCCCTCTTGGAGCCCCTTTAGGCCCTGGAAGGGGCTCTGAGTTCTCCCTGGAACCTTCTCCTCTCCAGGCTGAGCAGCCCCAGCTCTCCCAGCCCAGCTTTAGAGAGCTGATGTCACCTGTCCCACCTGCAGCTCCCTCACTGAAACACTTCTGTGCAAATTCCCAATATTTACACGTTGGGATTTGCTCTGGGATCGCACACTGGGGATGATTTCCTGAAGAAACCCACAAATAGCTTCTGAATGACGACCAAAATGAGAAAATTGGGATTGGTTCACGGGCAAGTCATGAATAGAAAAAGAGATGAAATTAGCTGAATGAACTGCTCATTATGCATTATTCAGCCAGCTGTACTAATTAGTGCCTTAAGGACTGTTCCTGTTCCCACTGCAGCCAACTCTGAAACTCCTTTTGATTTCAGTGGGAGCAGGACAGAGCCCTCAGAGAATGGGCCTGGTGCCTGCTCCCTCTGCAAAGCCTCATGTTTTCTTTTCCTTTTACTATTTCTTACTGATTCCAATTTTTTTTTGTGTCTTCTATTAAAAAAGCTTCTGAAATGTCCTGCATGGTGATCAGTTAATCCCAGGGACAGAAGTGTTCCGTCAGTCCCACGGCGTGTCCTGTGCCTGATGTGCTCTCTGAAGGGAAAGGTTTTTCATGTCTCCTTTTGCTTTGCTTTTATCCAGAGGAGCCTGAAAACCCTTTGGAAAACACAATCCATCCAGAAATGTCACTAGGGCAGGAGGTGCTGGGATTAACTGTTTGCACTCTGAGCCCAGAAATTGCAGCTGGGCATTTACTATTATTAATTTTTTTCCCTGTATATGGATAATGTTTGTGCTGGTTCTTTCCCACCAAAAATTCCTACAGCTCTGAGTGTGGCAATGTTAGAAAAAGACACCAAACTGGTGCCTGTGTACCATCAACAGCAGATCTCCACCAGATCACTTGTTGGGGACCTGAATAATGTGTTTTATATCTCACTTTTCTCCCCAAGGACAGACCAACACCTCCAGGAGAAACAAACCCCGATTTTGGTGTGGGAGACTCCAGGTTCTGCTCCCTGCTTTATCCAGGGTTGCAAAGCCAATCCCTTTGGAGAGGCACCACTGCAGATCATCATCCACAGGATTTTTCCTGCTGGACCCTGATGGATGCTCAGATCCCCGCTTGGGCTGGAAGGATCACGTTTAAATGAATTATTCCCCTCTTGCTGCAGAACCCTCTGTCCCCCCAGCCCAAGGCAGAGGTGTCTCCACTCAGGATTGAGCAGGGAATTGCTGGCCAGAGAACAGTTCCCATTTCCATATTTTGCTGGATTTTTCCTCTCCAAGTTGTACCAGCCACATTTTTCCTCCCAGTTCTTTGGGGAAGGAGCAGCAGCAATGGTGCTGCTGGTGGCTTCCTGCCCCAGCCTGCCCCGAGCTGGAGCTGCTGGAGGATTCCTTCCCAGCAATCCACTAAAATTCCCTCCTGGAGAGAGAGCAGAGGATGTACCAGCAGCTCAGCCTGGAGGAATCTCCACAACCCCACTCTTTTGGGCTCCTCTCCACAGACTGCCTAAAATGGGTATAAAGGAGCCTCGGCGTGGAATTTATTTTCTTCCTAAGACCATCCTTAAAATAACAAACACCAGCAAACTGGTGACATGCGGTGCATCTGTTAGAATAACACAGACCTTCTGCTTGGGAGAGAGAGGAAACTCCAAATAACTCCTTGATTTGTGTTTCCTTTCTTCTCCTTCCTCATCTCCTCCTCCTCACTACTGTATACAAATCTGTTCTGCCAGCTCCAAGCCAGTCCCCCCTCCTCTGAGGAGCCGGTTTTTACGCCATGTGATGGTTATTTAATTTCCTCTCTTGCTTCCAACGCGGCCAATATTTATCTTCCCTCGTGGGATTGCGCCTTTGTTTACACGCTGATGTCAGGGGGGAAGGCCAGCGCTTCTCTGGGGCCAGCACAACCAAATTCCTGCCCTCTGACTGCATCCCAAGGAATAGCAGCTTCCCTCCTGGATCACAGGAGCAATTAGGATTAAAAGATACGTTTAAAGTTAGCACATGGAGACATCCTTTTCCCAAAGAGGGATGGAGTGGCTGCTGTGGCAGGCAGGGGTCGGGCTGTGCTAAAACCTGGCTCAGTGCTAAAACCTGGCTCAGTGCTAAAACCTGGCTCAGTGGTACCTCCTAATTGCTTCTCCACAATGAGCAAGGCTGGGAAAACTACACCTACTTGCCATTTTTCCTTTCTTTTTTAAAGACAACACAGATTTTAGATGCAGGTTAAAAGGAGATTGAAAAACACCACTCCCAGAAATCCGACAGAAATCTGGTGACTCTCAGAAAAGGCAGGATCTTACCAGGAGCAGCTTTCCTTTGTTCAAAGCTGTGCTCTGAACCGAGTTAGGAACCATCTTTTCCTCATTAAATTTGTTTCCTTTCAGCGCTGAGCCTTTCCCTTCATTACCACATGCAATTTTTTTTTTAAAGCCCTCATAGCTAATATCACAACTATAGATCTTGGGGTTATTTATAGCCCTAAACTCCGCAGAGAGCTGTGTGTCTTGTTGCTGTGGAAACTGGAATTCTAAAAGTAAAAGGGTTTTGAAGGGATTTTAGAAGAGACCTGCTGAATTTCAGGGCTGGCTTTCACTTCCAGAGGTCTCTGTTCGACTGTGCCTAAAACTCACAGGTAAAATTCACCTGAGGGGCTCAGGTAACCCTTGGAGGATACTGGGGAATACTGGTCCTCTGTTTTTTATTGCCTGGCACGTCACAGTCTGGTTTTTACTCTGTGTTGTGAGATAAAAGATGCACAGGTGGCCATGGGAGTGTCAAACTCTTGGTGTCACCGATGGCACATTTGGGCTCTTTGCTTTTTTATTTAGCTTTTATTTGGTTTTTGGGAGTCTTTTGCCAAGGGAAATGCCACCTGGTGTGCTGGAACCTCCTGCACACTGCAGCCAATCATCGAATCACGGAATGGTTTGGGTTGGAAAGGACCTTAAAATTCATCTCATTCCACCCCCTGCCTTGGGCAGAGACACCTCTCACTATCCCAGGATGCTCTGGACACTTCCAGGGATCCAGGGGCAGCCACAGCTTCTCTGGGCACCCTGTGCCAGGGTCTCAACACCCTCACAGGGAACAATTCCTCCTCAATATCCCATCCAACCCTGCCCTCTGGCAGTGGGAAGCCATTCCCTGTGTCCTGATGGAGAGCCCCTCTCCAAGGACTCCAAGCTCCTCTCCACAGCTTTGAGACTGGCATGGAGCAGCGTTTGCTGGAAATTGGATTTTCCTGCATTAAACAGTTATTTAAATGATTTTCTTTGTCTCTGAGTGTAAAGGAGAAGGGTGAGATTGATGGGCTGGGTCCTGCTTCCTGCCCTGCTCCTCCTCTGGCAGCTCGGCAAGGGGCAGACTCTCACTTGGCAGAAATTCCATGTTTTACCTGGGCAGGGTTCTCGCTGAGCCACCTCTGGAAAAGCCAATTCTTCCCCCTGATCCACCCAGGGAGCCTCAGACCGAATCCCAGCTCCTGAGAAGCCAAAAGCCGCGGTGTCCTGCCCCCTTTGCCTGGCCGTGGGATGCTTGAGGCTGAAGGAGCCCTGTGCCTGCCACCACCAGCCCGGCTTTTCTGTGCCTCTAAATGTCAGGTGTGTCCCCTCCCGGCCAGGGATAAATCCTTGGAGAGCTTCCCTGGCTATGGGTGTCACTTTCTAGCTTTAAAAACACCTTACAATTCAACCAGAAATTCTGTTTGCAAACAGCTCCGGAGCCACGGCCGACCTGAGATCCGAGCGACCTCCGGGACTCCAAACTTGGAAAAATATCCTAAAAAATTCCACTCTGTCCATGCGGCCGAGGGAGAGGAAGGGGAAAGGCAAGGGCAGGCAATGTGACACGATCGGCCCCCGAGCATTACATTCACAAACAAGGCCCAAATGTCAGCGCTGATGAGCTCTCCCCTCGCATTTCCATAAGTAAAGCAGCAATCCCGGGGCGTGCTGGATTCCCGGCGCCGGGGGCGAGCACCGGGCGGCCTCTCCTTCCCCAAGAGCGGCCCTGACATTTGTTCAGCGCATTCTGCAGGTCCTTCCTGGCACGCCGCGTATCGTGCCTGGCTCGGAGTTATTCCTGTGATTTTGGGTTAAAAATAGCAAGGCAGGAGCCAAGACTCGCAGCCCGAGACGGTGATTCAGTGACGGCGCTTTTCCATTAGAGGGTGCCAGGAACCTACTGTTGCTACAGAGCCCAGGGATCGTGGAAAACACAACTTTGCCCCGTGCATTTCGGAGCTGGGCAAATCCATACCCATTTTTGGACCCCAGTTCTTGCCCTGCCCATCTAAAGTAGAACCGTGGAATGGCAGAATGCTCCGAGTTGGGAGGGACACAAAAGGATCGTCGAGTCCAAGCCCCGGATCTGCACAGGGCATTTCCAAGAATGCCACCATGTGTTTGAGAGCATTGTCCCAACTGCACTGGGGGTATTTTGGAGGCAGAGAGGTGTTTTGAAGAAGTGAATGTGGACAGCAGGAAAGCTCAGCATTCCCAGGGGATTCTGGGCACTATTTGGATGTGAATAGGAAATCCTTATTTTTTTAAAAAAACACGTATCATTCACCAAAAAAGTGGTAGTTCTGGTGGAAAACAATAATTTGTGTGGCTGTCATTGATTGAGCTCGAAGTGTAGTGGTGAGGACAGAGAGTAAAGAAGGGACCTCATCTTCTACTCCAAGTCTGCCAAAAATCCCCCAAGCTCAGGTAACAGCCCAGTTATCGAATGGATTTGCTTCTCCATCCCAGAGAAGCCCCTTTGGAGGAGCAGAATATCTTCAAGTCTGGCTGCTTGCAGCAGGCACAGCAGATTTGAAAGTGCCTTGCTTGGTTTTGAACCTTTGGAAAAACAAAGTTCTGTAATTTTGTGGAAGGGTTGGTGAAATTATTGGGATCAGTCATAGAATGGGTTTGAGTTGGAAGGGACTTCAAAGCTCCTCTCATTTCACCTCCTGCCAGGGCAGGGACACCTTCCACAGTCCCAGGGTGCTTCAACCTGGCCTTGGGCACTGCCAGGGATGCAGGGGCAGCCACAGCTTCTCTGGGAACCTGTGCCAGGGCCTTCCCACCCTCACAGGGAAGAATTCCTCCTCAATATCCCATCCATCCCTGTCCTCTGGCAGTGGGAAGCCATTCCCTGTGTCCTGTCCCTCCCAGCAGTGTGGACACCAGTTCCTGTGTGGTGCAGCTGCAGGGGGACACTGCTGCTGACACATGGAATCAGCCAGATGAACCCTTGGAACACGCAGTGTCATTGTCCCTGCCCTGCCTGTGCAGATCCTGGGCACATCCATCCCTGTGCATCGCTTTCCCCACCTGCCTGTCCAGCACAGGATCTTCTGGAGCACGTGGATTTCTGGCTAATGAGGGGTTGGGAACCTTCCTGGGAGCAGTGTCTGGAAAGCTACAGGTGCCAGCAGCGAGGGGAAGGGGAAGGGAACGTGTCCAGATCCCAAAGCCCAGCGCTGCCTGACTCTGCAGCACATCCTGAGCTGTGCTTTCCACAGCTTTCCCTGTGGATTTCAGCCAAGGTGGCTCAGGTTTGGAGCCGTCTGCTCCTCTCCCAGGTCACAGTGGGTGATCCAGAGCAGATGGGATGAAGGGCTGACCCTGAGCCACACCAGCAGGACTGGTCGTTGCTCTCCTGACTGGGAATTCAGGAAAAGGCAGGATCAGTGGTGTCCTGACCAGGTGAGTGAGGGCTGAGTCAGCAGCCGGCTCACAGCCACCTATTTCCCTGCTTCTTGGAGGAATCCGGTGCTTCTGACCCCAGAAGTCAGGATCATGTGTTGGCAATTATTTCTGGCTGGCAGACAGAAATCCAGGGATGGTAAAGGAGAAAGAGACTCATCTGGGACAGCAGTTTTCCAATAAAACCACGCTTGGCCAAGTGCTGGTGTTGGCTGTGGCCACCCTTTTGGTGCTGGTGGCTTCCCTGGTGTCACGTGGATGGATTTTGTGGATCCATGCAGAGCTTGGACAGCCCATCCCCGACTGTTTCCTTGCTGCTGGGGCCAAGGGACAAGAAGAAACCCTGTCCCCAAGTCTGTGGTCCCTGATCCCTGTAAGGACCCTGATTTCCCGTGATGCGAACAGCAGGATCCGGGGCTGCAGCCACACCCCCGTGGGAAGAGCCACCGAAGGATGGGCTCATCTTACATTGCTGGAGAGTCTCCCTTCCCAAAATGATCCCAAAGCGTTCTGGGGTGTAAATATAAACCAGAGGTATCTGGGGAGGAGGATGGGGTGGGATTCAGGGCTTGGAGTGGCACAGCTGAGCAGTTTGGGATGGGAAGGGAAGCCAGGACATGTGAGGACATGGGAGGGAGCACAGGCCAGCAGAGTGCACAGAGCAGCAACTGGCAAAGCTGGGGCTGGGCCAAGAAAATAAACATAGGAAGTACTTGAGACTGATGAGAACCATGGGCAGCCTGCTCTTGTTTAAGGAGGTTTTTTTGGGACACTGGAGCAGGCGCCTGTTGCAGAAGGAGCGAGACCTCAGCCCTGTTCAAACTTCCATTGACTTCAGCTGGGCCAGGGTTTCATTTCACATGGTTCTGGTTTTCCCCAGGATGTGATTTCCCCATTTTGGGACGTATCCCAGCAGGAATTTTGGAGACTTGCACAGAGGTTTAGGGATGGATCCTGTCAGGGCTGGGTGCTGCCAGCATGTCAGGAGGAGCAGAGGCTGCTCTGCAGCACTCCTGGGCTTTGTGTGAGCATTCAGGATCGATAAATCCAGAGCTGAAGGCCAAATCTGAGTGCTCAGCAGCTCTGCTAATCAGTTGTGTGCCTACATACAGATTGAAAGCCAGTTCCTTCCAAATTTACTCTTCCAACAAATAACCCGGAGGCTTTTCACTCCAGAGTTTGACTTGGGTCCTTTCGTTTAAAATTTCAGCCCCCTGTGAGCTCTTCAGTCTCCTGAGGATGATGGGGCATTCAAGGTAAGTGACAAATTGGAGCAGGTTTTTGTCTGGCACCAGCTTTCACCCCGAGATCTCCAGAATTAACCATTCAAAATTCACAGGGTCTGGAAAATCCTGTCGGTCATGAAGGGAATTTGAAGGGAAAGCTCAAGCAAAACTGGGAAATATGAGCAGAGGGTAAAAGAGGAGCTTGGGGTGGTTGTGAGAAGGGCTTTCCTAGGAGGTGGAAGCCCAGGGAAGGTTGTATTCCTGGCTGGAAATGAAGCTGGGTAAGAAGTGAATGAGGACAGGGATTGCAGCCCCCAGCTCTGCTCCTTCTGGGGAGCTCCGTTCATCCCATTGTGTCTGGGATGAGTTTCAGTCCAAACCCAAAATGTCCCTCACTTCAGAACAGTGGGATTTATCAGCACCTGGGCTCCTGTTTCAGCAGGACCAAGGTGTGCATCTCATGCCAGGGAAAATCCAAATATCCTCCTGTTCCCCACCCCTGCTGCTCCTGCTTTGTGCCCGCGCTGGTGCCTGACAGTGACAGCCGAGTTAATCTGGTTTAGAATTCTCATGGCTTGATTTCTGAAGGTCTCACTGTTGTAGGGTGACGTTCCTTTATCCCTCACCCTTTCTTTTCCTCCAGGATTATCCCATGTTAACAGCACCATGTAATACACTCTGTTATTAACTGCTCCTGAATCCCGATTCTTTAAACAGATCTCGAAATCCCATGGATCTGCCTTGGAGTTTTCTGGGGGTTTGTTTTGTGCTGTGCTCTTTTTTTCCCCTTTAAACCCAATGCATGAAGTGTGTGGGATAACTTTCTACTCTGGCTTTTGGGAAGCACAGGAATTTCACATGTTCACATGCTATTCCAGATTGAAGTTGCATCTGTTTAAATCCCTGCAAAACAGGCTGCAGGAAGGAAACCTCGTTTCAAAACCTACATCAAATATGGAATAAATCCTTCCATAGGTATTTATCTGCCCAGAAAAGAAGATCCTTGAACACTCTTGTGTGACAGAATTTCATAAGAAAAGAATATGAGTAATGTCAACTTCTTTTACATCGCTGTGTCTTCTTGGTTCACTGAGAGACATTTCTTCTTTGTTATGAATTATAAATCCCTATTGCTACAGTCCAAACAATTCTGGGAACTTCTGCCACTGGCTTTCAGAGCCCAGGGAAATCACAGTGTCCTTCGCATTTACAGTGCTCAAAGCATTTCCAAACATTCATTATTCACACAGGAATTCGTACAGCAGCAGCTCCATTAAACTGAGAGCGGGAGCCCTGCTTTCTCATCAGGTGCCAAAATACTTGCTTGAGGTTTATTTCTTTCTCTGAGAGCACATTCCAATCCCAGGGGTCAGAGCAGCACCTTTTCCAAAGGGTTGAACCAGAGGAGTGTGTCCTTGGTCCCTGCCTCAGTTTCCCCAGCAGTGATGTCACATATGAGGGTTCAGCCCACTGGGAGCTTGAGGAAATAATAAAAATAAATTCCATTTGGCCAACACTTGTAAATCCCAGCTCTCACAGTCCTGGACTTCTTAGAGATCACAGAATCCTGGAATGGTTTGGGTTGGAAGGGACCTTAAAGATCCCATTCCACCCCTACTGTGGGCAGGGACACCTTCCACTGTCCCAGGGTGCCCCAAGTCCCATCCAGCCTGGCCTTGGACACTTCCAGGGATGAGGCAGCCACAACCTCAGCTTCTCTGGATTATAAAAATTCTCAGAATTTTAAAAAACCCAACTTCCTGTAGCTCTTAAACCAGAAAAAAAAAAACCCAAGCTCTTGGCAGGAAATACCCCACATGCCCTCAAAGCAAAAAAACCCCTGCAAGTTGTTTATTCTTTAACCTCATGCAGCTTGAGCCCTGTCTCAAGGCTGAGGAGGGACGGATGGAGCAGAAATGGTTCTTGCCATCAGGTTTGGCAAATTTTGGGATGGGAGAGCAGGACAAGCCCCACAGCAGCTCTTCCAGCCCTTCCCAACATCGGGCAGGAGCAGCCTTTGCCCGTGGCAGGGCTGGAGCTGGGGGCCAGCGTGCCAAGCCCTGCTCCCAAGCAGGTTTCTTGTCCTCACATTATGTCAGCATTTCCTGACAAACCCAGCAGGAACACGAGGGTGACAGATGTCCCTTAATTATCGGCAGCCTTCCCGCTCCTCGGGCTCAGACTGAAAATCCTGAGCCCTGAAATGAAGGCCCTGTTGGGTTTGGTCAAGCCTGACTGCCCTGGGTTTACTCACAGGCATCTTTCAGCTGTGGAAAATAGGTCACCTCGGGGTTTCTGCCCTGCCAAGGGGTATCCCAGAGCTCCAGGGTGGAATCCAGGGAGATGGGGGCAGCTGGGGAAGTCATGTTCCTGAAAATCCAGGGATTTGCCAGCTGGAATGAGAAGGGCAAAGCAGGGCCACTCTCTGTGGCAGGCTGTGTCTTCCTGGAGATGGATCTGGGGTTTATCATGGGCAAACAGCTCAACACTCACTCACCCTACTTTTTGTAGGGTGGTCCAGTAAAGTAAAAGGGTAAATGAAGCATGTTGGGGGGAAGTCTCGTTGTTTCCCCTTGGTTTGATTTTTCACTTTCCAAGCTCACAAAAAAATCTACCTCTGTCCTTCAGCAAACATCAGAGAGGGACGGGGGGAAGGAGGATGGGATCCCACCACCTGCAGAGCCATGTCCTGCTCTTCTTCTGCTCAAATGGTGCCTCCTTCACAGGCCCTTACACGGGATAGCAGCTTGATTTCATTGAACACAGCTGCTGGGTGTGTGCCACAGCACACAGGAACTCAAATCCATCCATCCATCCATCCCTCCATCCATCCATCCCTCCATCCATCCATCCATCCATCCATCCATCCATCCATCCATCCATCCATCCATCCATCCCATCCATCCCATCCATCCCTCCATCCATCCATCCCTCCATCCATCCATCCATCCATCCCTCATCATCCATCCATCCATCCATCCATCCATCCCTCCATCCATCCCTCCATCCATCCATCCATCCACCCATCCATTCATCCATCCATCCATCCATCCATCCATCAATCCATCCATCCATCCTTCATCCATCCATCCTTCATCCATCCATCCACCCATCAATCCATCCATCCATCCTTCATCCATCCATCCATCCCTCCATCCATCCATCCATCCATCCATCCATCCATCCCTCCATCCATCTCTTATCCATCCATCCCTCCATCCATCCATCCATCCATCCATCCATCCATCCATCCACACTCGTGCACATCCGTGTGTGGGTGGAGCCAAGCAGGGTGTGGCAGGGATGGGAGGAGCCAGCGGGGCAGCGGTGGGGTCTCCTTGGGGGCAGGATTTGCTCTACGTGCCCATCTCCTTCATCACTCCCTTCATCTCCTTCATCCTCATCATCCTCATCATCCTCATAGTCCCCTTCATCCCATTACTTCCCATTATCCCTTTCATCTCCTTCATCCCCGTGACCTCCATCATCCCCTTCATCCCTCACCATCCCCTTCATCCTCATCCTCCCCATCACCCCTTCCCTCCCATCCTCTCTATCATCCCCTTCATCCCCATCACCCTCATCATCCCCATCATCACCTTCAACCCTATCACCCCATCACAACCTTCATCCCCGCCATCACCTTCTTCTTCATCATCACCTTCAACCCCATCTTCCCCATCACTACCTTCATCATCCCCATCACCTCCATCATCCTCATCATCCCCATCATCCTCATCATCCCCTTCATCCCTATCACCCCTTCATCCCATCACCTCCATAATCCCCCTTATCTTCATCCCCATCATTCCCTTCACCCTATCACCCCCATTTTCCCCAAAACCCCCAACATCTTCATTATCCCCTTCATCCCCATCCTCCCCATCACCTCCATCATTCCCTTCATCCGCATCCTCATCCTCATCCCACTCATCCCCTTCACTCCATCACTGCAATCATTCCTTTAATTCCCATCATCTCCTTTACCCCATCACCACCATCATTCCCATTATCCCCTTCATCCCCCATTCCCCCCTCACTTCCATCATCCCCTTCATCCCCATCATCATCATCCCAATCATCCCCTTCATCCCCATCCTCCTCCTCACCTCCATCATCCGCTTCATCCCCATCCTCCCCATCATCCCAATCACCCCCTTCACTCCATCACTGCAATCATTCTCTTCATCCCCATCCTCCCCATCCTCCTCACCTCTATCATCCCCATCATCCCCTTCATCCCCATCCTCCTCCTCACCTCCATCACCTACACCATCCCCTTCACCCCATCACTCTCTTCATCCCCATCCTCCTCCTCATCCCCATCACCCCAATCATTCCCCTCATCCCAATCCCCCCAGCACCCCCATCATCCCCACCATCCCCTTCACTCCATCACTCCCACCATCCTCTTCATCCCCATCCTCCTCCTCACCTCCATCACCCCCACCATCCCCTTCACCCCATCACTCCCACCATCCCATCACCCCCATCCTCCCCATCACCCCAACCCTTCCCTCCATCCCCTTCACCCCCACCCTCCCCACCCTCCCCACCACCCTCCTCACCCTCCCTCCTCCACTCTCCACCGATGAAGACGCAGACCCCGAGCGTATGTCAGGAATCAGTGCCTGTCGCAGGCGCCTAATCTGTTTTTCTAAGCCGCCCACGAGCAGCACGTTTGCCGAATTAGGCCGACAGCTGCTACGGGTCCTTCTCCCCCTCCGCGCCCGCTCCGCGCCGCCTGCCGCAGATGCCGGGGCCGGGAGCGGCGGGTACCGGCACCGCGCCGTGGCCTCGCGCCTCCCGCCGCTCCGCTCCGCGCCGGCACGCGGACCCCGGCACACGAGGCCCGGACCCTCCCCGGGACACACACCCCACCCACCTCCCGTCCCCCGGGAGCGCCGCGCGGAGCACACGCGTGTGCATCCACCTCTTTTTTTTTTTTTTTTTCCCCTATTTTTTTTTCCCGATTTTTTTTTTTTTTTTGGATAGCAGTAGAATGCAATATGCAAATGAGATGGTTATTACCGCAATGTTCGTCAAGCTGAGCTGAGAAGACATTAATAGCCTGATGAATATGCATGTGAATTTGTTAATTAAGTTAATTATTCTGCTGAAAATGCATTCGTCTTCCAAGGACATTTTCCCAATGATTTTTACATGCTTCAGTCATTAGTCATGCTGTATTTTATCAAGGAAATGAGTTTGCTTAAGTTGCAAAATAAAAAAAAAAAATAAAAAAAAAAGGGAAAAGGGGTGAAAGAAAGCAGGAAAACAGGAAAAAAAAAAGAGGAGGAAATAAAAAAACGAACAAAAAAGGCGGAAAAATGGAAGAGAAGCAATAAACGGAAAACAAAGCGCAGAGCAGGGCAGGAACTGCAGCTCTAGGGGAAACTTTGGGGAAGAAGCAGGGCTGCAGGTGGGTGCAGGTGGGTGCATCCCCCTCGCCCCCCCCCCCCTTCCCCTCTGATGACAAACTTTTTTTTTTCTTTTCCCTTTTTTTTTTTTTTCCAGTGCCAAATTTCCAACACATTAATTAATTGTTGTAGCCAATTAACTGTAGTTGTGCAAATGAGTTTAGCACTAATTACCATGCAGTGCCTGTAATCACATAAAAAACTTGCTGAGAGGTGGAGGGAGCGGAGGGGGGGGAGCGGGCGCTGTGGCGGGGGGGACACGGCGGGGGGACACGGCGGGGTCCCGGCTCCCGGTGGCCCCCGGTGGCCCCCGGTGTCCCCCGGTGTCGCGGTGCTTGGCTGGGGCTGGGAGCAGGTGACGGCGACAGCGGTGTCACCAGGGCTGGCCGGGAGGACACGGAGGGAGTGGCCGCGCTCGGGGTCACGCGGGGGCAGGTGGCAGCTCCCGTGCCGTGCCGTGCCGTGCCGTGCTGTGCCATCCCGTGCAGAGCGGAGCCGTTCCCTGCCAGGCAGCAGAAAGGAGGGGGACACGTGGCACCGAGGGGATGCCCGCGGTGAGAGCCCATCCTGCTTCTCAGTGCCCGGCCGCGTCCCCTCTGCCCACCTGGTGGCATTCTGGGACACGTGGGGAGCCTCTTGTCCCCCTGATCAGAGCTGGAGTGGCCAGGCTGGCGCTGAACCCCCAGGGACCCTCAGCGCTGGGCTGGCACCGCCCGGCCGGGCCAGGGGGTGGCCGGGGCCGTGTCCTCTCCAGCAGCCGGGCTGGCAGCCGGCGGGCACCGGGGACGGGCTGGCTCCCTGCCCGGCCGGAGGATTAGCCGTGCCATGGATACGAGCTCCGCAGGGAACGCTGTGCTGCAGGCCTGGGGCTCCGGTGGCACGGCACGGCACGGCACGGCGCGGCGGCATGACATGATACGGCGTGATGTGGCACGGTGCAGCCTGGCATCACCCGCTGGGGCACCGCCCGTGGTGGCGCTGCCTGCGCCATGCCGGGCACTGCCCCCCGCCCGTGCCCGGCCCGGTGGGCTCCCGCAGCCTCCCCCGCCGCCCCCCGCCCGGGAGGCAGAGAGTTAACGCGGGACCCGCCGCGCTATAAATTTTGCATCGTGCGGGGCTGGGGGGAGCTGGGCGGGAGCCAGGGGCGTCTCTAGGTAACAATAAACACCCGGGCAGGAGCAGCTGGTGCCCCGACCGCCTCTGCATCACAATGCCGGAATCACGCTAATCAACCGCCCGCACCGCGCCCGCACCGCGCCCGCACCGCCCGGGCACCGCGAGGGGCTGGCCATGGTGAGGGCCTGGCTGTGCTGAGGGTCCGGCCATGGTGAGGGCCTGGCCATGGTGAGGGCCTGGTCATGGTGAAGGTTTGACTGGTGAGGATGTGACCATGGCTGGGATTTGGCCATGGGGAGGGTCTGGCTATGGCAAGGGGCTGGTCAGGGTGAGGGTCTGGCCAGGACAAGGGGCTGGCTCTGGCGATGGTCCAGCCATGCTGGGGGTTCTGCTGTGGCAAAGAGGTGGCCAGGGTGAAGGACTGGCTGTGGGGAGGGTCCGGCCATGGTGAGGGTCCGGCCATGGTGAGGGTCCGGCCAGGGTGAGGGTCCGGCCAGGGTGAGGGTCCGGCCAGGGTGAGGGTCCGGCCACAATGAGGGTCCGGCCACAATGAGGGTCCAGCCATGGTGAGGGTCTGGCCACTATGAGGGTCTGGCCATGGTGAGGGTCCGGCCATGGTGAGGGTCTGGCCATGGTGAGGGTCCGGCCAGGGTGAGGGTCTGGCCATGGTGAGGGTCCGGCCATGGTGAGGGTCCGGCCAGGGTGAGGGTCCGGCCAGGGTGAGGGTCCGGCCACAATGAGGGTCCAGCCATGGTGAGGGTCCGGCCATGGTGAGGGTCTGGCCATGGTGAGGGTCTGGCCATGGTGAGGGTCCGGACACGGTGATGGTCTGGCCATGGTGAGGGTCTGGCCATGGTGAGGGTCCGGCCATGGTGAGGGTGTGGCCATGGTGAGGGCCACCCCCAGGACTCACATGCCACCAGTACTCACCTCGGAGAAGGGCCGGTGGCACAGGCCCCGTCTGCTCACGGCAGAGCAGCCAGGGATGCCAGACAAGAAGGGCCCGACCCCTCCAGCCATGGCCGCTGTCCCCGGTGTCACAGGGCTCTGGTGACACCAGACTTCCCTGGAAAACACCGATGCCATCATGTGCCACCATCACCCTGGCACCGCGGTGGCACCGTGGCTGGTGGCCCCAGCACTGGGGAGCCAGCCCAGGGCCACGGCACAGCCAGGCTGGGACCCCCAGCATCCTCCCATCCCCCCACACATGGCCGGTGGCTTCAAGGGCCTGGAGTTTGGCCACCACCTTTCCACCTCCCACGTGCCAACGGCTGGGATCTGTGGGGGCTGTGCCCCCC
Source organism: Eopsaltria australis (assembly GCA_034509425.1). Taxonomy (NCBI): domain Eukaryota; kingdom Metazoa; phylum Chordata; class Aves; order Passeriformes; family Petroicidae; genus Eopsaltria; species Eopsaltria australis. The sequence goes on from JAVTVJ010000403.1 coordinate 1,320,216, forward strand.
TGTGATGCACCCCCCGTTCCTCTGGGCAGGCTGGGGGTGCACGGGGCCATGGTGGCCGAGGGGGCTTCATGGCAGCGGTGGCCAAGGCGCGGTGGCCTCGGTGTTGTGGTGGCTGTAGTGGCCGTGGGGCTCTGTTCGCCGCGGTGGCTGTGGGGGTGTGGTGGCAGTGGTGGCCGCCGGGGTGTGGTGGCAGTGGTGGCTGAGGGGGTTTGGTGGCAGTGGGAGTGTGGTGGCAGTGGTGGCTGTGGGGGTTTGGTGGCAGTGGTGGCCGCCGGGGTTTGGTGGCTGTAGGGGTGTGGTGACAGCGGTGGCCGCAGGGGTGTGGTGGCAGTGGTGGCCGCCGGGGTTTGGTGGCTGTAGGGGTGTGGTGACAGCGGTGGCCGCCGTCCCCGCTGGCTGCCGCCTGCATTCCAGCGCAGGAGGCAGCTGTGCCACCCCCCAGTGCCACTAAATATTAATGCTGCCCTACATTGCGCCGCGGCACCTGCCACGGGCGAGCCCCGCCGGCCCTGGCGGGGCTGGGCAGCTGCCCCGGCACCCCCGCCCGGCCGGGCCCCCCGGGGCTGTGCCAGAAGGTGGGGAGGACACGCCAGACCCAGCTGTGTCCCCTCCCCAGAGCCAGGCGGGAGGGACAAAACAACGATAGGGGCAAGGGGAGCACCGAGAGCCCTCGCGGCGGGGGGACAGAGGGGTTGAGACCCTCCCAAGTGCCCGCCGTGACCCGAGGATCCCCCCAAGAGCAGATTTGGGGCAGGATTTGCTGGCAAAAGCGGCGGCGAGCGGCTTTTCCTCCTCCACCACCGTCGCCAGCCGCGGCTGAGGACGTGCCGCTCGTCACACGAGTGCCAGGCGGTGGCGGGGGGTGGCCCCGGCGCCCGCCTTGAGCCCCAGCCAAAAGTCCAGAGCCGAAAAGTAGGGGGTGATTGATGGCAGCGTTTGGCGCGTAAGGGCACCCGGCGGCCCAATCCTCCCGCGGCCCCAATTCCTCCCCTGCCCCTATTCAGAGATCATGTTGTCTCATGTTGGTCCCAGAGGCGCCATTAATTAAAAATACATCCAATTAAATGGCAGGTGAAAGCGTGCAGGCACGGCCCCCCCGCGCCTTGGCTCAGCTGCGCCGGTGGCAGCGGGGAGGGCGATGTGCCCGCCCGGGGTGCGGTGCCAGCTCCGTGTCCCCGCTGCCACCGCGGGCGCGGCAGGGCCCTGTCCCCATCCGGGTGCCCGCTGTGCTCGCTGGGGTGCTGGGGTGCGGTCACCCCGCCTGTCCTCCACCCACAGGCCGGGCATGGCGGGTGGCACGCGGTGGCAGCGCGAGGGGAATGTCCCCAAAACCGAGGTGCGCTCAGCCCTGGCTCGGCGGAACGGCGCGGGAGCGCTGGCACTGCCACCGCCTCGGCACGGGGACGGGGACACGGGGACGCAGCGTCCCTGGGAGGTGGCACCGGGGGCACTCGGGGCTGGGGAAGCCCCCGGGCCCGGCGGTTCCCGTTAATTGGAGCCGCTAATGGCGGGCGCTTCCCGCTCCGGGTGCTGGCAGGAGGCACCAGCTGTGCCACCGCCCGCGCCGCCGTTTTAATCAAGCTGCCAGTGCAGGGGGGACGGGGCCAGGTGGCCCCATGGCACAGGGACTGTGCCACCCCCCTGCCATCCCCCCCGGGCCCTGCCCAAGGGATTTGCACCCCATCCATGCCTGTGCCACCGCCCGTGCCCTCGAAATGCGGCGTCTTGATGGCACGGGATGGGAAATGCGGGATGCCATGGGATGGATGAAACTAGGGGGGCTCACACCCCCATCCTTCCCCCCAAAACCCAGCCCCAACACCTCCTCCATCCCCCAGCCGCGGCCTCAAACACCTCCGAGGGGTTTTTCTGGGTGGTTTTATTCTTCTCAACGCTTTTCTTCTTCCCCCCCCCCCCCCCCGTCCAAATGCCAGGGAAAGGTGTGAACGGATTTTTGGAAGGAAACGTCTAAATTGGATGAAAAACCTTTAATGCCGACAGCCGGAGCAGCTGGAAGGACAAATATAGCCGGAGAGGAGGAGGAGGAGGAGGACGGGGACGCGGTGGGAGGTGGTGGCCGTGCCGAGAGCGACACCTGGTGACAGTCACCCCCCCGGACACGTGTGAACACGCGTGTGCCACCGCAGGTGCGTGGCACCCCTGTCACACGCGTGTGCGCCGGGACAGCCACCCGGGACGTGCGACGCCTGCTCCAGGTGGAGATTCCCACAGGATCGCGTGGGATGCGGGTGTCCCGCGGTGATCCGCTCCAGGGGAAGGCCCCGTCCTCCTCCTCCTCCTCCTCAGCATTCCATCTCCATCCCCATTCCCGGAGCAGGCGCTGGGCTCCCAGGGCCGTGCCTGGAGCACCGGGATGCTCCGGACGCCGATGCCCGCGGAGCTGGATGGTGCCACCACCACCACCCCAACGCCGTGAGAGCATCGCGGGCATGAGGAGGAGGAGGAGGAGGGAGGAAAGCCGTGCCAGATCCCACATTTCGAGCCGATGGAGCCGGGAACGGCGGGATGGAGCAGCCAGGAATGTCGGGATGGAGCAGCCGCGGCTCCAACGAGCATCACCCAGCCGGGAAGAGCCGAACGGCGGAGATTTACAGCGCAGCCCCACGGCCATTTGGCACGGCAGCTGCTGCCGAGGAAGTTCAATGCCAAAATAAATTAAATGGGATAAAACGGCCTGGTCACCTTTGGAGCGGGATGCCGCAGGAGCCGGGGCCACGTGGGGCTTTGTCTGCCGGCAGCGGGAAGGGAAGGTGGGATGTGAGGAAGGCTCGGGATGGCATCGCGTCCCTTCTGCCGCGCCGGGTGAGGCCCCGGAGCCCGGCGGAGCCGCGGGCAGGGACCAGGAGGGCTGGATTAGGGATCCAGCCGAGTGCACGGGGCCCAGCTGCCCCCTCCATAAATCAGGGGAGGCCGGGTGGGCGCTGGGGGCTCGCTCCTGCTTTCCCCGGCACCGGGAAGCGCCCGGCGCCGCCGCCACCCCCCCACCATCTGCACAGGGATGTATTTTAAGACGTGTCAGCGCAGGGATCGGAACCAGGCGAAAGGAGAGCGAGAAAGCCGGGGCTGGAACGGGAGACGGCGGCCGGGCTGTGCTGGGATGGAGGCGCGGACACGGCCTGGGAGGGTCGCTCCGAGCCTCAGCCGAGCTGGAAGGAGGCGATGCCGGGAGCAGACGGAGCCCCCGGAGCGGCTCCGACCATCCCAAATTCCTGCCCAGTGCAGGAGGGCTGGGATAAACCCTCCGGGGTCCTTCAGGAGCCGGGATGGGGCTGGGAGCAGCACAGGGATAGGGCATGGAGGGGGTTCTGTGGAGGGATGGATGACACAGGCACAGCTCCCTTCCCCTGCCCGCTCAGCTCAGGGTTGGAGCACAATCCATCCCCTCCAGGCACCCTGGGATCCTCTCCAGTGCCCAAAGAGCTGCCAGGAGCTGGGAGATGGAGTCAAAGCTCAACCTCAATCCTTCCCTTTCCCATTCCTGCAGCACCATCCCCTGTCCCCCCTTCCCATCAGCTCCGGGTTTCCTACTCCCACCTCAACCAAACCATCCACGGGCATCTCCCACCATCACCCCTCCAAGAGGGGGAAAACCCAGGGCTAATGATGGCTTGGAGCTTAATTAGAGAGTGGAATTTGGGGGCTTGCAGAGGCTGGCATTGCCAAATCCCACCCCTCTCACCGGGAGGGAATAAAAGGCTTTCCAAGGAAAACACAAGTTACCGTGTGATTCCAACCGGAGCAGGCAACGCAGCAAAAGGCAAGCAAGATACAGTAACAGGAAATATTTAATTTTTCCAATCTCCACTTCTCCATTTTTATAAACTGAAAAGAAAAAAAAAAAATTTTTTTTTTTTTTTAATATATTACAAAATATCTGTACAGAGACAAAGGTACAACCGAAAAAAGGCGCGCTCGGTCTCCAAAGGAAACTCGGGAGAGGTACAGCAAGAATCCGACCAGAGGCTTCTCTGCTGGGAACTGCTACAGCAAAAAAGTTTGGGATTGAACCCAGAGCTGGGATGGGGGGAAGGAGGGGGGAGCTGCCCTCAGCCCCTTGTCTGTGACTGCACCGGCTTCAATCCTTCCAAAATGCACAAATCCCACCCAGCACCGTGAATGCTTTTGTCTTCTCTGTGCAGAGCATTGGGAAAAGGTAAAATGATGAAAAAAAAAATAAAGAAAAGGGGGGAATAAAAGAGGTGATGGAAGGCAGGAGTGGCCCCAGAGCCAGCCAGGACCTGGCCAGGCTGGTCCCACCAGAGCTCCCATGGCAGGGAGGGAAAGGCTCGTGCTGGGACCAGTTCGGAAAAGCCACTGGGAGTGGAAAAAAGGGGCCCTCCCTGGAGAGGGAATGGCAGAGCCACCTTCCACAGGAGCCTCGAGTGCCCCTGGGGACGGCTGGCAGCTGCCACCAGAGCAGGGAACAGATGCCTGGGATGTCCCTCCCTCGCTGGGACAGGGGACAGGGGACAGGGGCCCTCGCTGCCACTGCCGGGCCCTTCCCAGCCCTGCTGTGCCAGAGCGGATTTGGGGTGACCCAGCTGGGAGAGGCCACACTAAACTGGGACTGCTGACCCCTAAACTGGGACTGCTGACCCCTAAACTGGGACTGCTGACCCCTAAACTGGGGACCAATGACCCCTAAACCGGGATCAACCCCCCCAAACTGGGGCACCAAAGCCGGGGTGACACTGGCACGAGGAGGGGGAGGTCGAGGACGGCTCGTTCCCGGCAGCTTTCCTGGGAATGTGCCAGTTTGGAGAGACAATAAACAGGCATCGGCTTCCTAAGAGGGTTCAGTACAGGAATGAGGCTTTTCCTTCCAAAGAGGATGGGATTGGGAAGAAAAGGAACAGCAGCAGCTCCATGGCAGTGCTGGGAAAAGGGAAAATAGAGAAATTAAACCCCCCCCTAAAGCCCCTCGGGTGGGTTCAGTGCACTCTGTGTCTCACAGAACTTCTCTTTTTTTTTCCTCTCTGCACATCAGGCATGGACAAAGTTAAAAAAAAACAATAAACCAAGCCGAAAAAATATCCCAAACTCTACAAATTTCCAGTGGGAATTCTGCAAACAGCGTCGCTCCCTCAGTGCTGGGAGCTGCCGGTCCCTGCACGTCACCAGCAAATAAAAAAATCAAAAATATATCTCTATATTTAATTTCTCTCCCTTCCTTCCTCCCACGGCAAAGCTGGGTAAGGCAGGATCTCCCCAGGTGGAGAAGCATCACCTATTCAGGTGCATTTATTTAAATTTATCTCTCTGTATAAAAAAAAGAAATGAAATCCTGTTAGTAGCAAGGAGGTCTCTCAGCCCCAACCCCGAAATTCCCCTCCCCTTTAACACTCCAGAACTGTTGGCTCTAAAATTAAATGTTTTCCATAGGAAAGGCCTATTCAGGGAAAAAAAAAAAAAAGGAAAAAAAAAAAAGCTGATAAATAGGTACCTTTGTTTTATTCATCTCTTTTTAAGTCTCATTGAAATGAACAGAGCAAGGGTCTGTGGGAGGAGAAAATCCAGCGTAAATACTTCCTTGACAACAACAAAAATAGAAATGAGCTCGTGGAAATGACACAGGAACACCTGGGAAACCTCAAAGGGCTGAGATGCCACCGAGCCCGGCAGGATGGGGCAGCACCAGCCCAGGATTCCGGGGACAAATCACTCCCATCTGGTGGCAAAATCCCACCAGATGTTGGGAGTTTTGTTTTCCTTTCTTTAAATCCTTGAAGTGTTGTGGAAGTTCCAAATGACAGAAATCCCTGGTTTTCAGGGAGGTGTTCTCCTTGGCTCTTAAAAAAAACACAAATTTAAAAAAAAGACCAAAATAAAGACAATTCCCACTGTCAAGCTACAGCAGGAGGGATCCAACACCCAGAGACCCTTCCCAAAAATCAATGTACTAAGGCTGCTGTCACAGGGGACAGGACTGGCCCCGGAGGAGAGGAAAAACTTAATGGGAAAAAAAAACAAAAAAAAAGCAACATCAGATAAACTGAACACAACCAGTGTCACATCCCCACTGCTGGGATAACCCATCCAGGTGCCTCTGCATCAAAAAATTCCCCTTTTCATATTTTTTTTTCTTTTTTTTTCTGAAGGAAATGAGGAAAACAAACAGAACAACAACAACAAAAAAACCGCTTTGGGAAGCAGCCTCCCCCCAGCCCTCCCTGAACTCCAGTGCCCAGAAAGGGAAAAAACAGCATTTCAAAAAAAAAAATAAATTCCTTCTTCCTTCCATTCTTACTTTTCCATCAATTCCCCCCTCTCCTGGCTCAGTTTGCTGCGGGGTTGGGATTATTTTTGTCACTAACCAAGCAGGGGAGGCCAGTGGGGACCCTCTGGCAGCTCCCGAGCGAGGGAGGGATGCGCAGGGAGCTCTGCAGCAGCTGAAATGCGGACGAGACCTTGCTCTGGCCAACAAAAAACCCCCCCCAAAAAAAAAAGAAAACAAAAAAAAAAACCAAAACCAAAAAAAAAACCAAGTCCTTGTGGCTAAAGGAGGAGAGGCAAGGGGGGAATCTCAGTAGGGAACCCCCCGGCCCCGGCCTCCCCGCGGAGGCACTCGGCCAGGCCCTCGGAACGTCTTCCCGTAGGAAGACGGCGCCTGGGTTGGGGCACCCCAGCTGTGACCCGTTCCTGCCCCACTGGAACCGGCCGTTCCCGGCCCCAACTCGCCGTAACTCTGGATTTTGGCCTCTGGATGCAGCAGAGCGTTGTTGTTGTTGTTGTTGCTCCCCTCGGATTTGGCGAAGGATTGCCCGAGCGAGTGGATGGCGACGGGGACTCTGGCGAAGCGCAGGTCCTGGTCCCCCGGGAACTGCACCGAGCCCGTGCCCTGGTAGCTGCTGCTCTCCCCGAGGTGGCTCACGGAGCCCAAGAAGGTCCTGCTTTTCCCCAGGGGTTGGGCAGAAGGTTCTAGCAGAGTCTGGCCCGGGTTGAGCTCGTCGGCACCGAATCCCCCCTCGGAGCTGTCGGTGCTGTAAGTCCTGGCGGGGTGGGAGCGGCCGAAGTCCGGGGCTCGCGGGGCCGGCGGCTCCTGCGCGGCGTGGCCGAGCTGCTCCGGGTCTGGCTGGGAAAGGAGCTGGAGCAGCGCAGCCGTCACGGCCGGGTTCAACTCCTGGGCTGCGCTGGACAGATCCCCTTCGGGCACGGGAGGAGGCGGCGGCGGTCCGGGGGGCTCGGGGGGTCTCTTCTCTGGAGGGACAATGCCAGGAGGACACGCTGTGGAAGGGTGACTCCTTTTAAAGACCGTTTCAAACAGACACAAAGACATTTCTAAGCCAAACCAAACCAATCCCCGCCGAGGCCGCCCGCTCTGGGGGGCTCTGGGAAGAGGCGGAGGGAAGAGTTTGAACGCTGGCGGGGAGATCAACGTTCATTAACAATGTTCATTAACAACGTTCATTAACGCTTTCGCCCCGGCCCCGCGCACCCAACTCGCCGGCAACAGCTGTCCTAACACCTGGGCAGCCGTGCAGGGAATTCCTGCTCCCGGATCAAAGGCTAATCCCGAGCAGGATGTGGAGCCACACGCCAGCCCGAGCTCCCCCCGGTGCTGGAGGGACGCGGCACCGCCCGGCTCCGGCTGCAGGGGCGGCTCTCGGAGCGTGGCCGGGATGTGCTGGGTGGGACAAACACAAACCGAGCCCAACTGCACAGTGCCAGCTGCTGAGTGCCCCCACAGCACCCCAACAGCACCCTGCCCCCTCCCACCACCCCCAAGAGTCCGGAACAATCTCATTCCCCGAGTATTTCCAGGAGCGCACACAGCCTGGCCCTTCTGCTTCCTCCCCCCTGCCCCTTCACCCCCGATTCCCTCCCCAAATCAGGATTCATTCCCCTCCTGGAAGAACAAAGCTCCATCACCCCCAGCCCACCCTGCTCTGTCCCAGGAAGCACAAAGGGGGCTGGCTGGGAGGTGGGAGAGGGAGCAGAGCACGGACCCTCCCCTAAGGCAGTGACACCAGGGCAGGGAGGGGACATCACCTGTGACCGGCTCCCGGCGCCTGCCCCGCTCCCAAAACCAGCCCTGCCTCCTCTGGAGCAACACAACCTGAGCTGCCTCCTCTCCCTCGCCCACACGGGGAGGAATTACTGGCGATGGCAGAGCCCACGGACACCTCGTTGCAATCAGATCCTCAAATCATTGGCAAAACTGGTTATTAAAAAGGTCAAACTTTATTGTGAAAACCAGTAGTCTTCCAGGACCACCCCTCCACCCGTATCCGTCAGTCCACTTTGAAAACTAGATTGTATTGAAATCCAGAAAAATAAAACAACAACGGGGGAAAAACAAAACAAAACAAAACAAAAAAAAAAAAAAAACCAAAACAATCTTCAGGTAAAATTTGTAAAGCCAAGCTGATCTGGGGGGGGGGAAGGGGGGGACAGCAAATCATTCCAAAGAATTATCAACAGAGAACAACGGCATCGAATTCCATCTGCTCTACAGTAACCTAGTTATCTTCCAGGACTAGGGCAACAACAACAAAAAAAAAAAAAAAGAAAAAGAAAAAGAAAAAAAATAAAAAAAAGGAGGAGGAGAAAAAAAAAAAAAGAAAAAAAAAGAAAAAAAAAAGAAAAAAAAAAAATAAAAAGCACGATCACAACTGGCTCGTGGTGGGCGGGTGTTGAAGGCACGAGAACACAGCACGTTCAGCTACATTGCAGGAGGTGGGATCGGGCCAAAACAGGCTCCCCGGAGAGTCTGAGACAAACTCAGGAGGCGCTTCTACAATTTGGTGAGGTCGTCACAGGCTGTTGCTAATAAATTCAAAACATCAACAGAAACAAAAAAAAAAGAAAAAAAAAAAAAGACATGGAGACATTTACACTCACCTTTGGAAAGGAAATCCGAGAGCTCACTGATACAAGCAGGGGTTTTTTTTTTTTTTAAGCTCTAAGAAGCAGAGGTTTGGTTCAGCTTCAGGGCTCAAAAATCAGCTCTGGGTAGAAGCAGGCAGTGGGGGATGGCCAGGTTTTACCTACACAGCTGCCACTATCCCTCCCTTCAGCACTCACCATTATTTCAGCTCTTTAAAATCATCTCTGTAGGTTTATTTATTTATTATTTTTTTTTAAGAGGGCAAGGAGGGGATGGTGAAAAAGAGCTGGGGAAAAAAACGCAGAGATGCAGGGGCATCCTGTGCAAAAAAACTCCCTGGACGTGCAAACTGATTGCTGGGGGCTTTGAGGAAGAACTGACCCTCCAAACTTCCCTTGCATTTTTGGGCAGGCCCCAAAGCCTCAAATTCATCTTCACTGGCCCACTCACAGTGGAGCACTCACGGATTTTAGGGTATTTGCCTGTTTGCAGCTGTTCAACCTCCTGAGCAGTCCAGCACTTACCGCAGGGAGGGCGTCAGGGTCTTTCCTCCTGAGCTCCGAGCACATCCTACCCCCCTTCCCTCCTCCCTCTCTCCCAACACTCCAATCTCTCCTTCCTGGCTGCAGCTCAACCAGCAGCACTCTCTGGGACGCCCTCACTGCTCACGCCCCAGGTGTGTTTGCTCATTTATTTACCTGTGCTCTCCTCGGGATGCCTCGTCGGGCTTTTCCTGGGCCCCCGCTGCTCGCTGCTCTTCTCCCCGTTGCTCTCCTCCAGGGTTATCCCAGGCTCCTGGCTCTTCATGAGCTGACTGAGCAGAACTGCCAGCACGTTCTGCATGTCTCCCTGAGCGCTGCCTGCGTCCGGAGTCTGCTCCTCCGGCACCTCCGCGGAGGGCGGCTCCTCCACGGCTTCCTCGGCCGCCGCCGCCGCCGGGGGCTCGTGGTGCTGCGCCGTGGCCTCGGTCAGCGCCGTGATGGACTGGTTGAGAGCCTCCAGCTGCTGCTGCATCTCGGGGTTGGAGTGGACGTTGAGCAGCTGGGCCATCTGCGGCACGCTCAGGTCGGTCTGGCTCTGCAGCAGGTTCAGGAGCACGGCCAGCTCGCTCTGGTTCAGCTGCTGCGTGATGTCGCCCAGGCCTGCGGGACACGCGGGGAGCGCCAGCGGGGAGGTCAGGGTTGGGATGCTGGCACTGCACGGGGCAGTGACAGCCCTTACCCACACCCCAGAGACAGGAACGGCCCTTACCTACACCCCAGAGCAATGAACAGCCCTCACCCACAGCCCAGAGCAATGAACAGCCCTTACCCACACCCCAGAGACAGGAACGGCCCTTACCCACAGCCCAGAGCCAGGAACGGCCCTTCCCCACAGCCCAGAGACAGGAATGGCCCTTACCCACAGCCCAGAGCCAGGAACAGCCCTTACCCACACCCCAGAGCAATGAACAGCCCTTACCCACACCCCAGAGACAGGAACGCCCTTACCCACACCCCAGAGCAATGAACAGCCCTTACCACAGCCCAGAGACAGAATGGCCCTTACCCACAGCCCAGAGCCAGGAACGCCCTTACCCACACCCCAGAGCCAGGAACGGCCTTACCCACACCCAGAGCCAGGAACGGCCCTTACCCACACCCCAGAGCAATGAACAGCCCTTACCCACACCCCAGAGCAATGAACAGCCCTTACCCACAGCCCAGAGCCAGGAACGGCCCTTACCCACAGCCCAGAGCCAGGAACGGCCCTTACCCACACCCCAGAGCCAGGAACGGCCCTTACCCACACCCCAGAGCAATGAACAGCCCTTACCCACAGCCCAGAGCCAGGAACGGCCCTTACCCACAGCCCAGAGCCATGATCCACATCCCATAGCAATCAACAGCTCTTCCTCATGTCCCACAGCCAGGAATGGCCCTTCCCAATGTCCAGAGCCATGATCCACATCCCACAGCAATGACCACCCCTTTTCCATGTCCCACAGCACAGAACGTCCCTTCCCCAGGTCCCAGAGCCATGATCCACATCTCACTGCAGGAAGCACACCTTTTTCACATCCCATAGCCAGGAACTCCCCTTCTCCATATCCTACAGCCATGGATCCACACCTGACAGCAAGGAGCATCCCTTCTCCATGTCCCACAGCCAGGAACATCCCTGTCCCATGTCCCACAGCCAGGAACATCCCTGTCCCACAGCATTGAACATCCCTGTTCCATAGCCAGGATCATCCCTGTCCCCATGTCCCACAGCCAGGAACATCTCTGTCCCACAGCACTTCACATCCCTGTCCCATGTCCCACAGCACTGAACCCCCCTGTCCCATGTCCCTACAGCCAGGAACATCCCTGTCCCATGTCCCATAGCACTGAACATCCCTGTCCCATGTCCCACAGCCAGGAACATCCCTGTCCCACAGCACTGCACATCCCTGTCCCATGTCCCACAGCCAGCAACATCCTGTCTTCACATCCCGCAGAACTGAACGCCCCTTTTCCACACCCCATAGCCAGGAACACCCCTTGTCCACATCCCACAGCCAAGATCCACATCCCACAGCACTGAACGCCCCTTTCTCCACATCCCACAGCCCTTGAAGCCCCCTTGGCCGCGTCCCCAGGCCGGGGGAAGGCAGGGATGCTCCGTGGGGAGGATTTGGGGACGCTCCCAGCCCCAGTGGCACGGCAGCAGCACCCCGTGGTTCTGCACACACACTGCACCCACAGAGCTGCTGCTGCTGCTGCTGCACTGCCCCCAAACCTCCCCAAAACCACAGCACACGTGGCTGTGCTGCTCACAGTCAGCTCAGCCAAAACTGCCCCATTCCCGGGTTTGGGAAGTGGGGGCATCCCAAGGGCACCAGGGTATGGCAAAGGGTGAGGGAGCAATGGAAGCCCCCAGCCCACAGCAGGGCAGTCACAGCTCAGCCCCTCCTAAAGTCCCCACAGACCCAAATCCCCCCCTCCTGCACCGGGAAGGATTCCCAGGATGGAGCTGAGCTGCTCTTTGGGATGGAGGAAGGGCGTGTTCCCTGACGCAGCACAAGGAATTAGGTCAAGCAGAAGGCAATTCCTTGCTGGGAGCTGGCCTGGGATCACAGCACTCTGTCCTGACCTGCAAGGATCCAGGTTATCCTAAAATACACCCTGGGAGTGGCATCACCTCCCTTCACAGCCCAAATGACAAGTGACAAGGGCGTCCCTTCGCACCGCCAGCGACGCTGGAACTTTTTGGGAATAAGGGTGCAAGGGCTTGGTTTGAGCAGCTTAAAATGGAGCTGGTAACAGAGAACAGGACATTCTTTTCCCAGCTGTTTGTTAATCCAAGCACCACCTTTTGTCCATCTGCCATGTTTCACTGAACACATGGATCGTGCATTCCCTGGAGCAAGAACTGTCTTCCTCGTTACTTGTCAGCACAGCCTTGGACACAAAGGGAGCCTCAGCCCAGATCTGGGTTTTTGTGAGGCTTCCACAGAACAACCAGGGCGCCTTTGTGTGAATCCACATTCCTCCCCTCGAACTGTTTAGTTGGTCACTGCATGGAACAGTGCACAAGTCCAGCCTGGATGGACCTTTTTCTGCAGCAAGAATGGACATTTCTGGCCCACCAGCCTGACAACTCCCCACACCTCATCTTGGTGTAATTTATCAACAAGATCAAACTCCAGCTCGTTTGCACGCCCTGGATGTGGCTCCACCTTCCAACCTAGGATTTGTCTGTCCCTGCACTGGCTGAAGTGACTCAACGACTCCTTTCATCGCTCAGCCTCTTTTAGAGCTAATAACACAGCTCAGAACAAAGTCACAGTCAGCTCATCAGTGAACTTCTGAAGACCAGACACAACCTCCTGCGTCTTCACAGCAGAGAGAGGAAGAAATAAATATAAATAAATAAATAAATAAATAAAAGAAACGAGGACAGGAAGAGCCTGGAATGCCCTTTCTGCAGAATTAGAGGTGAAAGAACCAGACTGGCTTGAAAAAAAAAAAAAACCCAAAAAACAACCCCAAACCCAAAAAAACAACCCCAAACCCAAAAAAACAACCCCAAACCCCAAAAAACAACCCCAAACCCCAAAAAACAACCCCAAACCTCCCACACCCAAGGGAGGGAACCTCTCCCAGAGCCAGGTGGGCACTGACCTACTGCATCTGCAGCGCCAGGCTCTGCTTTGAGCTGGGCAGGCTGGGGGGGCACAGGACTGCTGTTGTTTTTCACAGTGTCTGTGCTTGTAACAGAGGTAGTTTCTTTCCGAGAAACTTTTGATACCGGAGGCTCCTCCACGGCCATGCCGCTCTGCCGCTGCCGCCGCCGCTTCTTGCTCCACAGCTCGTGGCAATCCTGCCAGTGGGGGAGGCTGCAAAAGAGGGGAAAAACAAAGGAAGCCTCAAAAGCCAGTTTTTAGCACGGGTGGTGTTGCCTGGAGAAGCTGCTCCATCCCTGGGAGTGTCCTAGGTTAGGTTGGATTGGGGTTTGGAGCCTCCTGGGATGGTGGGAGGTGACCCTGCCCATGGCAGGGGTGGCACTGGGTGGGCTTTAAGGTTCCTTTCCACTCAAACCATTCCATGACTTTACAGATCCATGAAATGTTCCTTCACTTTTACAGGCTCAGGAAGGGATATTGGGAAGGAATTCCTCCCTGTGAGGGTGCTGAGAGGCTGGAATGGATTTCCCAGAGAAGCTGTGGGTGCCCCTGGATCCCTGGGAGTGTCCAAGGCCAGGCTGGATGGAGTTTGGAGCCTCCTGGGATGGTGGGAGGTGACCCTGCCCATGGCAAGGGTGGCACTGGGTGGGCTTTAAGGTTCCTTCCCATCCAAACTGTTCAGGAATCAACTTTATAGATCCATGAAATGTTGTTCCACTTTTACAGGCTCAGGAAGGGATACTGGGAAGGAGTTTCTCCCTGTGAGGGTGCTGAGGGGCTGGAATGGATTTCCCAGAGAAGCTGTGGCTGCTCCTGGATCCCTGGGAGTGTCCTAGGTTAGGCTGGATCAGGGTTTGGAGCCTCCTGGGATGGTGGGAGGTGACCCTGCCCATCATCCTTATAAAAGCTGGATCCCTGGGAGTGTCCAAGGCCAGGTTGGATGGGGTTTGGAGCCTCCTGGGATGGTGGGAGGTGACCCTGCCCATGGCAAGGGTGGCACTGGGTGGGCTTTAAGGTTCCTTCCCACTCAAACCATTCCATGACTTTACAGATCCATGAAATGTTGCTCCACTTTTACAGGCTCAGGAAGGGATATTGGGAAGGAGTTTCTCCCTGTGAGGGTGCTGAGGGGCTGGAATGAAATTCCCAGAGAAGCTGTGGCTGCCCCTGGATCCCTGGGAGTGTCCAAGGCCAGGTTGGATGGGGTTTGGAGCCTCCTGGGATGGTGGGAGGTGACCCTGCCCATGGCAGGGGTGGCACTGGGTGGGCTTTAAGGTTCCTTCCCATCCAAACCATTCCATGACTTTACAGATCCATGAAATGTTCCTTCAGGCTCAGAAGGGATATTGGGAAGGAATTCCTCCCTGTGAGGGTGCTGAGGGGCTGGAATGGATTTCCCAGAGAAGCTGTGGGTGCCCCTGGATCCCTGGGAGTGTCCAGGGCCAGGTTGGATGGAGTTTGGAGCCTCCTGGGATGGTGGGAGGTGACCCTGCCCATGGCAGGGGTGGCACTGGGTGGGCTTTAAGGTTCCTTTCCACTCAAACCATTCCATGATCCTTACAGATCCATGAAATGTTCCTTCACTTTTACAGGCTCAGGAAGGGATATTGGGAAGGAGTTTCTCCCTGTGAGGGTGCTGAGGGGCTGGAATGAAATTCCCAGAGAAGCTGTGGCTGCCCCTGGATCCCTGGGAGTGTCCAAGGCCAGGTTGGATCAGGGTTTGGAGCCTCCTGGGATGGTGGGAGGTGACCCTGCCCATGGCAAGGGTGGCACTGGGCGGGCTTTAAGGTTCCTTCCCACCCAAACTGTTCAGGAATCAACTTTATAGATCCATGAAATGTTGTTCCACTTTTACAGGCTCAGGAAGGGATATTGGGAAGGAATTCCTCCCTGTGAGGGTGCTGAGAGGCTGGAATGGATTTCCCAGAGAAGCTGTGGGTGCCCCTGGATCCCTGGGAGTGTCCAAGGCCAGGCTGGAGCGCCCTGGGATAGTGAAAGATGTGGCAGGGGTGGCACTGGATGAGCTTTAATGTCCCTCCCAACCAAACCATCCCGGGATTCCCTGATCCCTGACTGCAGGCAGGCTGTGACAGGAAGAACTCAGGACCAGGAGAGGCAGCACAAAAATCATTTCCTTGGCACTGATCTCATCCCTGGGTGTGCTGGGATCTCACTGCAGAGCAGGATCCTGAGCGCTCCTGGATGGGCAGGATCTCCCAAAACCCAACTCCACCGAGCTCTGGGAGCTTTAGGAAAGGCCCTTCCTCGAGAAGCACGGAAGCAAACAGGGATCTCAAAAGCTGGGGCTGCATTTCCACACAAACCACACAGAGTTTGATCACCTTGATTGGAGGGTGAGGAAACTGAGGGACACTGCTCAACCTCGCAGTCAATTAACACACAGCGCTAACGAGCAGCTCTGCATGGCAGAGGCAGGGATGTGCTGCAGCTACCCCTGCACGCCTCCCAGCAGAGCTCAGGAGCACCTTATAAAGCCCGGTTTAATGTGTGTAAACCCAGCCTGGCACCTTACAAACGTTAAACCGGGCTTTATAAACCCAGCCTGCCACCTTACAAACATTAAACTGGGCTTTAACCCAGTCTGCCACCTTACAAACATTAAACCGGGCTTTAACCCAGTCTGCCACCTTACAAACATTAAACCGGGCTTTATAAACCCAGCCTGGCACCTTACAAACATTAAACCAGGCTTTATAAACCCAGCCTGGCACCTTACAAACATTAAACCAGGCTTTCTAAACCCAGCCTGCCACCTTACAAACCGGGCTTTCTAAACCCAGCCTGCCATCTTACAAACATTAAACCGGGCTTTATAAACCCAGCCTGCCATCTTACAAACATTAAACCGGGCTTTATAAACCCAGCCTGCCATCTTACAAACATTAAACCGGGCTTTATAAACCCAGCCTGCCATCTTACAAACATTAAACCGGGCTTTATAAACCCAGCCTGCCACCTTACAAACATTAAACCGGGCTTTCGTATAATCAGCTGGCACCTTACAATACATTAAACCGGGCTTTATAAACCCAGCCTGCCACCTTACAAACCAGGCTTTATAAACCCAGCCGGGCACTTTACCAACATTAAACCGGGCTTTATAAACCCGGCCTGCCACCTTACAAACATTAAACCGGGCTTTCTAAACCCAGCCTGGCACCTTACAAACATTAAACCAGGCTTTATAAACCCAGCCTGCCACCTTACCAACACTAAACTGGGCTTCATAAACCCAGCCTGCCATCTTACCAACATTAAACCAGGCTTTCTAAACCCAGCCTGCCATCAGGCAGAAAACCAACAGCACAGGAGAATCCATTTCCTCAGCCACCTGACCAAACACGAGCGCAGAGTCGAGGGGAAAAACCCGGAAATCGTAATTTTGATCGAAATAAAACCACTCTGTCTCCTCGCCAGAGCTCACGGGGAGGGGACGGCAGGTGACACTTACTCTGGAGGTGCCATTTTGCTGAGGTCCACGTCCTTCAGGAAGTCGCTGTGCAGGGCCTGCTCTGCTGTGCAGCGCTTGCCGGGGTCCAGCGTCAGCATGTGGTCCAGCAGGTCCAGGGCGGACGAGGGAATGCTGTGGGGAGAGCAGGGAATTCCCATGGATGAGCTCGTGGGGAAGGCGTGGAGGAGCTGAGAGGCAGAGGGACACCCTGAGGCCTAAGGGGAATCCACACGGAGCTCACTGCTTGTGATGCAGCAGCTGGAAGGGAGCAGGGGTGGGGAGGGGGTGGAGATGGGCCTGGGAGGGTTGGGATGGATTTTGGGAGTGGGAGCTGTGCCTGGCAGGTTTAGGATGGATTTTGGGAGTGGGTGGAGCTGTGCCTGGCAGGTTTAGGATGGATTTTGGGAGTGGGAGCTGTGCCTGGCAGGGTTGGGATGGATTTTGGGAGTGGGTGGAGCTGTGCCTGGCAGGTTTAGGATGGATTTTGGGAATGGGTGGAGCTGTGCCTGGGAAGGTTGGGATGGAT